>CM039586.1:26703497-28080011 GCA_022457205.1 Saccharum spontaneum | reverse complement strand
CAATACCAAGTCACAAAAAAAAGGTCTTTCCAATACCAGCTATGGACGAAGATTCGTGGAAAAAAAAGAAAAACAATCAAGGGGGAACTTAATTCGCTAATAACATTGCTTTGTTCTATCCTGGTGCCACAGACTTCCATGTAGTAATAATACAATATGTACTTCATCTGCATCTCCAGTCTATTGTTACATTCTCACAGCAATGTTCCTTGCCTGAATAGGTCTAAGACAAGTTCTAATGGAGGATGAGGAGCAAAAGGGCATACAAGAAAGTAAGGAGGTAAGGAAAATTAAAATTATTACCAGCAGCGTAGAAAGAGTAGACTTGCCACAGCCACTAGTTCCGCAAAGAAGAACTGTGATAGATTCCTTTCGTTCACGAATCCTAAGGCAAGATGAAAGAATATAAGTGACAGGGAGAATGATACAATATGAACACCTTTAAAAAGTTCCCTTTGAAATATATGTGGTCAATCTGAGGCACTAGAATGCTTGCGGTCTGAAAAAGTTAAGTGCAGTTGACATCAGTGACAACACAAGTATGGAAATCAGTTATGGGCGTTAGCCCCTATAGCAATTCCAATGAGACAATTTGAATCTCGTTCAATCGGCAAATAGTCATAGTGTTGCATAGTTATCCCTTTCAAAGAGTAACATTAATATTAATTATGCTAAGTAATCAAACTCACCATGCTGCCGTGTTCAGAACTATCTGTCCTGAACATCACATTCACAAATCCGATTATATTATTTATGAGCTGCTGAATGTTTCACAACGACGTAATAAGCATGAACGGCGACGAAACAACAGATTGCCGCAAAATGAGGGATTTTTTTAAATATTTTCTCAGCAATTAGAAACAGATGGGTAAGGAGACAGTTGAGTTGCAGTGGCAGAAGGGAGAAGGGAACAAATGGGGACGAAAGAGAGTAAGGGAGTGCGGCGGACGGACCTGCAGGCGAGCATGAGATCGGCACGCTGGTTGGGGGGCGACGTACTTGTAGAGGGCGAGGGCGTCGAGGACGAGGTCGAGGAAGAGGTCCCTGGGGAGGAGGACGGTGGTCCGGCGCTTGTATAGCTCGAACTGGAACTGGCGGGGGGCTTGTGGGTCGGGGGGTGGCTTCGGCGACCTCGTACCTCTGCACCCGGGCGGAGGCGGCCGTGTCGCCGTGGCCCTGGTGGTCACCCCGGATGACATCGAACACCCTGCGGCTGATCTACAAGAATAAAGACGGAACGGAGGATCCAATCAGACAAAAGCACATGGAAGATGGGAGGTCCGGGGAAGATCGGCATCGAAGGCGAAGAGGCAGAGGGCCGGACCTCGAAGGCGTGGCGTGGCTTGCATCCCATGAGCTGGAGGGTGCTGTGGATGAGGAGCGCGTGTATCGGAAGGAGGAGGCGTTGTCGTCAACCACCACAATGTAGAGCAGCTTCGCCGACGCCATGGGCGCCGTGGCTGAGCCTGGAGGTCGCCGGGAGAAGGGAAGGTGGCGGTGCGGCCCGGTGGCTCCCCCTTTCCCTTGTGTCGCCTTGGTTCCTCCTCCGGTCTGGTTCTGATTCTGATTCGGTGGGTCAGCTCTGATTGACTTGGCTCGTCGGTTGGGCTTTTCCCATTTTCCCTTTTCCCCCTGCCGGGCCTGACACGACACGGCGCCTTACGTCTCCTACGAATTTCGCCTCACCTCATTATTACAATAGTGCAGTGCCCGTGCTAATGCCACGGCTTCATTTCAGAGATGCACATGAAAACCAACCGAACGACGATATTTTTTTCATAGTTCAACTTCCACACATTGTATATGACCATGTATATAATTCGAAAAAAAAACACTAACACACAACAAGGGCATAATAAAGTTATGTCTCGCCTAACCCATCTATTTACAATCTGCCTAAGACCTTATGTAGGCCTTGGAGATCATCAGTGAAGTTGTCAAAACATTCATTTGCACGACTCTTTAAAATGTCCGTGCTAACGTTACGACAACGTTCAGGTATATGCAAATTAGAACTAAAATAACGGTGTATATCACTTTTTCTCTGTATTGTATCTTCCTATCTCGCGACTCCGCACCTCTGGCAAGAAAGCCAGAATGGGCCTGACCAGATGCAGTACCCTAAAGCGGCCAGCCATCTTCCTGTAACCAGGAAAATAGAAGTCGGTAAATGTTAGTCAAATGTGCAATGACAATGTTTTGCTAGGAACATTGATCAATATCACCATACAGTTTATTATGTCTATAACAAGTTAATGCACCAGCCATGACTTAAATGATCCTATCCACTCTAAAACAACCTTCTTATGTATATACAAATATTTACTTCTCGAGAAGGCACCCATGGGTTCAGTTTACATAATCAGAATTCAAAAGCAAAACAATATTCGTCCTGTGCATCTAAGATTTATCTGAATGCATAGAAGTGTTGAATCAAGCTAAGGAAGCTAATAAAGGATACATACCCTCTGCAGTACCTGGTGTTGCATCATCCAAGTCTCTGCACTCCCTCACCGTCGTGCTGGGCATGGCCGCCGCAGTACAGGCAAAATTGTGACATAGAGCATGTAAAACTTCCAATGGTAAAATACAAAACATACAACAATATTTGTAAGAAAAAATAATTGAACAAAGCCAGTGCTACTCTTCCTCAAAAGAAAATATCTTCAACAATAGCAAAAAGTTTTTATGGCAAAAGCCAATGCCTTTATCCTAAGGCCAGCACTTCAGTCAGTTCTTCCATACAATGGAACTTTTAACCCTCAACACCATGCTACCTACATATGTCTGGCTTATATATACATCTAATTCAACAGGCAGTGAAAGACAGATAAATCATTGAAAATTCTATGGCAGGTCAAAATAAGATCCAGCACTGAGTAGCCAGTCTTAAATTTACTTAGGTATGTTAACTATGAAACAAAGTTGTCTGTGATTCTTAGAACAGTATCATAAGAGCGCACTTGTTCCAACTAAAAATGACAGCCCTGCCATCATTAGTTATCCATCTTTTGATTAATTGAATATAGTTGGCTCATACATATTAAAACACATGGTTTCAAGAAAGAAAAAAAAGTCAATGCTGAAGGATTGTAAACTGATTTTTAAGATATTGTCGAAGAAGTTTTCCTCACTGGATTCAGCAGAAGTTAAGGGCATGTCCTGTGAATAAGAATAAAAATGAAGATGGATTAGTAAGGGCAAAAAGATATATTATTCGCATGAGCCTTTAGGAAATTCACAAGCTACAAGGAATTGCGCTATTATTAATAGGAATCGACAGGGAATTGACAAGCTAAAAGGAAATCGCATGAGTCTCTAGTCTTAATCAAATCACATGCACACAAAAAAAAACAAGAGCACTGAACAATCATTATTGCCTGCTTGCAGCATGACTTACTTGAGCTCCACCTCTGGTTTGTTGTGCCTGTCGACTTCTTAGCAAGGGAGAAGGCAGTTCAGTTTGCCACACACACTTTCAGAATTTTAGACTTGTGTTAGTGCAGTGTGTGTGCGCGCTCTGAACAAACATGTTACACCAGTTTATATAAACTGAACACTATGGATTCCAAGTGAACACCAAATAAATAAACATTACCTCTGAAACATGTTAACTGAATCTTCTGAAACATGTTAACTGAATCTTCCCCCACACAATCAATTTAGGCAGCGATTTCCAACTCGTTTCTTCAGTGTTACTATTATATGCTTTTCACCCATTGTCAGATTGTCACCCACTGACACTTACCAACAGAAGCTCCACCTTTTCCAAGGCTGAAAATAAAGGAAATATAAGTATGGATCTGAGTGAAAAGAAGTTGAGAACTCTAAAACAAAAAGCAAGTGAACACCTCACTACCTCATTTAGCTGTGAGAGAATGTCTGCCAGTGCCTCTCAAGTCTCAACAGCTCTGCAGCAAGTTGATTGATGTCATTCTTGTCAAGGGCAGTAGGATGGAATCTGCATTCCATGAAGTATTCATTACAATTTGACATAAATAGTGCATTCGTGCTCTAAATGAGAAGTCGTTTCACCTCTCCATAGAAGAACAATTGGAGATATAATTATTTTTTAGAAAAAGGAAGGACAAAATCTACGAGCAGGGTACTTGGAGAATGGATCTCGGCACATACCATTGGATTCCTGGAGGATGGGTGCAGCAGCTCATCTCGAGTGGGATTCTTGGCAGGGGAGGGCAGCAGCTGCTGCCGTATGCCTACGCAATGCAAGCTAGCAAGAATGAAACCTTTGGATTTGGGGATAGGGCAGGTGTGTGTGTGGAGGAAGCTACCTATGATGGACGGAACTTGGGGGCGCGTGGACCCTTAATGACGGCGAAGAGGGAGCAGAAGACGGTGGCGTCCCTGATGGCGAGCAGCAGGAGCACTCCCGCGCACGTCCCTGCGTTGATGACGGCGAAGATGGAGCAGAAGACGGCTGCGGCCGCAACGGGCCACGGTGACGTTCGCCCAAAGGCCGTGGCGGAGCCCGCGGCCGCGCCGACGTGGCCACGACGGAGCCCGCTCGCGCTTGCGCCAGTCGGTGCTGTGCCCCACGCCGGTGCCATGCCCTGCGCGATGGTGGAGCACGCGTGGCGGCCGCCGGACACCAGAGACGGATCGTCGACACGCGATGCTGGCCCAGCCGCTCCGCGACGTCGAGCACGACCGCGATGGGGATGGAGCACCTGTGACTGCAAGCAGGACCTAGAAGAGGGCAGCCGCCGTGCCCTTCGCCAAAACCCTAGGCACGGGCGCTCCTGTGCATGGCGGCGCTGCCGTCTTCTCCTCAACATGGCTCAGCATTGAGATTTTGTTCCGCGATTGGGGAAGACGAGTCGCTCGCGTCGGGCGTGGGGCATAGGATCGCGCCTTGGGAAGAGGAGCCGCCGCGTGTGGGAGGGTGCGCCGCACGCGTGGGGTGCGGGGGAGGATGAGTGATGAAGTTTGAGCAAGAGAAAATAGAGATGAGAGTGGATCTGGTCCTTTCGTTTAAAAGATTGGCTGGCCTTGGTTGTAGTATTTTAGTAGGAGAGATCATAACTATGGTGGACAATTTATGGTGTGGCTTTAGAAAAGTTCACAACTGGTGAATTATACAGTAGTAGAGATGTGACGAATATTTTTTTCAAAAATAACTAAAGCCCCGTTTAAAATTATAAAATATTTTGGTTTTCCTATATATATTTTTATACACTTAGATGTACACTATGTCTAAATACATACTACGAGCAGTGAATCTAGAAATATAAAAACATCTTATAATTCATAATTGAGGGCGAAGTAAACATACACATACATTTTTTTAAGAAAAACTATTGAGCTTGCTCCCCTAGCACTGTATTACCACCAAAAGAAGAAACAGAGAGTATAGTTAGCTACTCCGTCCGTCCCAAAATAAGTGTCATTCTCGCTTCTCGAGAAGTCAAACTCTTTTAACTTTGACCAAAAATTTATAATACATAATCAATATTTTTAGATAGATCATTGAATCTATTTTCATAATAAACATATTTGAAGATACAAATGTTGCTAATATTTTTTATAAATCTAGTCAAAGTTAAGAATGTTTGACCGGCACAAAACCCAAAACGACACTTATTTTGGGACGGAGGGAGTAGATGCTAACAAAATGAGTACAGGAGCTTACCAAAAAGACAGAAAAGGCCACGCAGGACCAAGCCAAACAGAAATGGCTAGGAAGCGGTCACAGCCACCACACAAAAACGAAAGAGAATTACAAAGTGCAAGCCAATTCATAATTACATAACAATCATTGGGGGAGCGGGTGCAAGTGAAGTTTAACCTCACTTTTGAAAATTGCCTTCCATGCTGCAACTGATGGTGCCTTACCATTGAAGATGTATTCATCTCTCTCCTTCCATATGCTCCAAGCAACAAGTATCACAATGTCGATGAAATAGGGAGAGTTGAAATAGGCCCTCTACTGAATTAGCATATGGTGGAGGCTACCTTGTACATTCCATTGAATGTTGACTATGAACCATCGGGTTACACTTGCAGGGCATTCATCTCTTCAACGTTGTGTTGGCACATGACACAATTATATCCCTCTTTCGGGTGTTTATGACATCTTCGAAGAACATTCCGGGTGTTGAGTCTATCAACAAGGAGGAGCCAAGCAAAGAATTTTAACTGAGGCATACATTTTGATTTCTAGATCCAAAGGAATGGGGCAGGTGGGGTGATTGAGGCAAAGTGGCGTCTATAAAATTTGCTAGATGCATAAGAACTATTGTTCCAAATTGTAGGATCTCTGTAAGCCTAGAGGAGGGTGAATAGGCCTGTTTAAAACAAACTTAAGCAAATTGTCAAATTTGACATGCGGCACTGCTGCTCTCAGCAGTGGCACTGCCGCCCCTACAGACAAGTTCGTGAAGCAATTCAAAATCTACCAAATGAAATTTAGATCAGAGAAATTATTGAGCTTCCAGAGGTAGAGTATAGCCTAGAACAACAGCTGAAAGTAGTTGGAGAGGCTTATACACATACATTGGGACCAAACCCTATAAATCACCACAAGAACAAGTATTGCAAAAAATGAAACACAAGCACAAGTGACACAATGATTTATCTCATGGTTCAACTCACCACTAAGGCTTGTCTACCTCTACGTTGTTGAGGTTAGCCACTAAGGCTTGGGCTTTGCAACCCTACCTCGTTCTCAAGTCAAGAGAGTTAACTCTTAACATGAGGAGTGTTTCACTAGATCAATGGTCCACATAAGTTGGCAATCTCACCGGGAGACGCTCTAGCCGGCTAGGAGCAAGCTCCAAGAGTAATAGATTCAATCCACCGGCTAAAACATGAACCAAGCACTCTTAGAGTTTGGGAACAAGTGGATCTGCTCTCTAATCGAGTTTGGAGCCTTTTTCTCTCAAGGATTGATGAGAAAATCACAAAGGAATGCTTGAGAGCTTGAGGGCAACAATGGAGAAGAGAGGGAACTAAGCAAAGAGCTATTGGCATTAGTCTGGTTGTCTAGAGGTTGAAGAGAGGTTGGAAGAGAGAGAGAAGAAGGTATAAATACCCCTTCATCCTAACGGTCAGTTAAGTCACGGCAGTGCCGCGGCTCAACTACGACAGTGCCGCTCTGCGGCATTGCCTCTCTTCAGGCGCGGCACTGCCGCACCAGCCCGACAGCATAAGGTTAGCAAAAAAAGAACTTGCTGTCATGGCTAAAGATCTGATGATGTATTTCTGGATAAGTTGAGACTTGGTTGCACATTCAAGCTTGTGTATTGTATCCCTTTGTAGTACGGCTTTTCCTATACTCAAATTCAAAATATAAAAAGAAATCAATGCCTTTGAGTTCATCGCCGTGATCATGTGTAACTGGGGGCTCCATCATTTCATGTAACATCCTCTTTTGTGTATCACCTGGTTGTCAACTCGACAGATTTCATTAGCTCTCTAATTGCATGGTCATTATCACCAAAACCCACAATTAGGGCTTGATTGCACTTACAATATCCCCCTTTTTGGTGATTGATGACAACCCAGTTGGAGCTTACAAAAGATCGAAATATAACTGAGATTTTCGAGCCATGATTGTAGAGACTCCCCCTAAATGTGTGAATAGAGAATTGAATTCTCAAAATGGAAATAGAGGCCATGATTCACAACTTTTAGTGAAGTGATGGGGCTCCCCCTACATCCAAGCTCCTGTTGGGGTGCTGCAAACTGTGTCAAGTAATAATCGTGATGCATATGACAATTTATGCAATCAAAAAGAGAAATCGGTGTAGCATTGCCGCCTAGGGTCATAGGGCGGCATTGTCGGGCCAGAGTGCGGCACTGCCGCACTTCTGATAAAAGCACAGAAGTAAAATCAAGCACCACACAGCTGCCATACAAGGTAAAAACAGAATTAAAAGCAGAAAGATGACAAGCTAGATCACAGAAACGATACATGTCCATATCCCATACACATAGAGTATTTTAGGTAGCAATATTATAATAAATAGAGTTTTGAGGGACTCTCAAACTCACAACCTAACCACTAACTCTCACAGATAGGACATGAAGATCTCCAAGCTGCTGCAGCCATGGTGTCAAAAACGTTGAAAAGATTGACCCCTCTCACTTCTCCCCCTTTGGCACCAAGCACCAAAAAAGAGGAAAAAGAAGAAAGAGATCAACACTCACTCATCGTCGTCCTCTTGGATGCCTTCCCAATCAACATCATCACCACCTCGTGCAGCACGTCTGTCGCCACCATCTTGGATGCCTTTCAAGTAGTATCTAGCTAACCATGGTGCTAAGGATGGTGTTCAAATGGCAATTCCGATTGGTATCACGCTTTAAAGGTACATTCTTTACATCTTAGCATCATTTGGTAGTCATTACTCTCCCAAACTTCCTATCTATGCATATGTGTGCAAGCTTCTAATACAAACTCTTAGCACATATGTAGGGGAGCTAATGCTACCAATTTGGGTTTATGAAACTTGTCCATATCCTTTACATATGGTAAAATGCTTGGCAAGCAACATGAATCCAAAAAGATTTCATTGAATATCTTTGTGAAAAGGTTGTCATCAATTACCAAAAAGGGGGAGACTGAAAGCCCTAGTTTGGTTTTGGCTAATTGATGAAACCTAGTGTACTAACCCTTGTCATTAAGTGTTGTGATTAAGATAGGGCGATACACACCAAGTGGTGGAGCTAGATGATGGTCATGGTGATATGGTGGTGACCAAAAGAGATGATCAAGTGCTCCAAATTGGAAAAGAAGAAAGAGAAAAACAAAAACCAAGTGTTGATCAAGGCAAATGTATCAAATAGGTTTTTGTTTTGGCACTCAAGACACCATAGACGGTGTGAGTCTGTTTAGGATCGATAGCCATACTATAAAGAGGGGAAATCTTTGGCTAAGCGGTTATCGAGTGCCACTAGGTGAAGTCATAATTGCATATGCATTAAGACCAGTGTGCTAACAAATTAACCCTTGAAAAATGCTTGGAAAAATGTTAACACACGTGCACATGGGTTATGCACTTGTAGTTAGCAACTTGGAAGCAAGGGTAAAGTGGTTGAAGTGATAGAAAAAGAAAAGGAGGAGAAGGTGCAGGACCGAACCCTGGCTTTGCTAGTGACCGGACCCTGATAGGAAAAGTCTGGTCAGGTGTTTGAGCTGGCCAAGGAGGCCGAGTTAGGACCAAACCCGACATGGTGGCAAAACCGGACCCGACACTAGGGGTCCGGTTGTGCAGCTCTGAGCACGCGGGTGATGTAGCAAGGATTGGACCAAGAGGGTGAGTCCGGTCATGTATGACCGGACCCAATCCGAGGGGTCTAGGAGCTCTCGGTGTCATTTTCGTCGCGATCAAACCCTGCTCATCTCGGCCAGACCGGACCCGACGATGGAGAGTCCAGTCATCTTGACTTGGTGGTGCACGGTGGTGAACGTTGTGAGGATCAGACCCTGGCCTCAGTCCGGTCATCAGGACCGGACTAGGTTTGGTCACATTTTAGCGCTCGAGGAGCTTATTGGAAATGAACAGACCCTGAGTGGCGCCGAGTCCGGTCGCTGCTCAGGTGGGTGTGGTCACTACTTAACTGTACGCACATTTGGAATTTGACCGTTGGAGATGAACGTGCGAGGTTCAAAGGAGGGATGCGTAGCGTCCATCTGTGGACCAGACCCTGAGGACCAAACCCTGCTTAGAGTCCGGTCACAGAGTCTGGTCAACTCTGCGAGTGCCCAACGGCTATATGAGCTAAGGGGGCTCTATGAATAGAAGGGGCACAACTTGGGCTCACACTCTTGCACATTTTTCATCAATGATACATCCTTGTGAGCCTAAGCAAACACCTCCCACTCATCTCCATCATTGATTTATCATCAAAGTGAGATTGGGAGTGATTCCTAGTGTATTTGCTTGAGTGATTGCATCTAGTGGCACTTAGGGATCGTTGTGGCTGCAGATTTCTTGTTACTCTTAGTGTTGCCGCCACCTAGACGGCTTGGAGTAGCGGAGGAGCATTGACACGAGTTGGTGATTGTTCGTGGCCATCTCCTAATGATTTGTGAGGGGTTCTTGGCCTTTCCCGGTGGAGAGCCAAAAGGTACTCTAGTGGATTGCTCGTATCATTGAGTTACCCTCACTTTGGGTAGGTTCTTGTGGCGCCCTAGTGTGGGATTCACGTGGTGCCAATTAGCTCGTGAACCACCAAGTGAACAGTCGACAAATGGAGATGTAGCTTGCCGGTAGGCAAGTGAACCTCGGGATAAATCTTGGTGTCATCTCTTGGTGTTCATATTGTGTTTGATTGTCTCTTGCCATGACCGATATACTTCTCTCTACCTCTTGTATTTACATTACTAGAGATATTTTGTGTAGAAGTAGTTAAGTAGCTAGTGTAGCTTAGTTGGTTATCTAGTTGTAATTAGCTAGCTCACTAGTTAGTGAAGTAGAGAAATAGCCTTGTGTGTGCTTAGTGATCATAGCAACTAGAATTATGGTATAGGTGGCCTGCAACCCTTGTAGTGCTAGAGCAAAATTGCATTTCACCATTTAGGTATCTAACCCTTGCTCTAGTGATTTTATAGTGAATTTTTATAGGCTATTTACCCCCTCTAGTCATTTAGGACCTTTCAACAACGCGATTGACCTTGCCGAGAAGGCTTTCTTGCAAATGAATCGAGAACACAAGCAAGAATGGGATGAACGCAATCTGAAATCGCAATTGAATATAAAACTTATGAATCTGATAGAAAGTTCAAGTCTTGATTCGAAAGGAATAATTGACATAGGCGAATAAGATCAAGAACAGGGGCCCTGGTTCACAGCAATCGATCTTAGCGATACAAGTGCAGCGAACAATGTCTGTTTCACAAGGAAAACAAGAACACAACAAAATCCAAACCCTGACGAGAGCTATGGCAACTAATTATAGAGTCTGGGGTATCACCTCCATGGATGCCCCCTAATGAGCTCTAAGATGATGCACGGCCCAACGAACCAAAAGACGGTGTTGTAACACCCTGGTAGATTCTAGACGCTGACTTATTTCGATGATTTCCATTGACTCCAGGTGAATTTTGATGTGAAACCAAAGCAATTAGTTAGCATATCAAATTATCTTTCCATGCATATATGGATCGTCGAAAATAGAGTCCGTATGCGCCTTGGAAATCGATTTAACCCGGGACAGCTCCTAGAATAGGAGATGGACTCCAACTCGAGTTGGACTGGGCCTCTACTATGGTGTGGGTGAGTTGGACGCCCATGCTGGTCCACCTTGTCTTGTATTTCATGGAGTGATGTCCTCGTCATCCGCACTTTTTTGAATTGAAGTCGTCCTCGACTGAAGTACAACTTCTCCTCCAATGGATGACATCAATCGTAGCTCAGAAAGTAGATCATCGTCTTAGTGTTAAATCCCTTGCAAAGATGGTAGCCATGGTAGGCTCCCAGTTGGGAATACATCCTCGAACTCATGCAAAAGATTAGTACCAACAAGAGGCATGGAGCTAGGATAAGGATCAATAGAACATATAGCCTTTTTGAAAGTTAAAACATAACATGTTTCAACATGAGCATCAATTTCAGCAAGAGCAGATTTAGTAGCAATGCAAGTAAAACATATCCCTTCAATTTAATGCTAGTTGATTGTTCACTAGAGTCTTGCCAGAACCTAAAGCATGTTCATTCTTTTTCTTTTCAGCAAGTTCCTTTTCACATTGCACAATTTCAGCGGGAGTTAAAGGAAGCAAAACAATTTTCTCCATTATGCGTGAACGTGTATTTATTTTGTCTACCACGGTGTATAGCATATCAATATCATATTACCATGGGCGGCATAACAAAATTGAACAAGCTTGCATAGGCACAACATCAAAATCAACATATTTATTGTATGATCCGATAGAAAAATGCGCACGCGCATAGCCGCATATTGTGTTACCTCTGCCTTACCAGTATTGTTAAACCATTGAAGGGGGTATGGATGTTGATGAGCACGTGTTGTCAATCCAAGTTTCTTGACTAGATCTGGACTTGCCAAATTAAAAAAGGTGTGGTTTGTTAGAAGTAGTTTGGGTTCCCAATACAAAATCGTTTAGAAAGCTGTTGTAGGAGACTGTTGGAGAAGGACAAATTTAAGGTTGCTATTTTTTATAATAACTTGCTAGATCTATTAGTTTAGCCAATAAACTATACTAGACTCTCAGATATGCTCTAACAATTTGTTTTCTTGATAGAGATTGGCATATGTCATTGTTTTTTAATTATATATGTCATATTTATGGCTAAAGTTTTTTCTAAAATATCTATAAACAAGCAGGGCATAAGAAAAATATGATCCTGAAATTTTCCCAAGTGTGATTGCTATGTAACATGTACATGTGATTTCCCATGTGCTTTGTGCCCAAAGCACAGGGGACAAGAAGCCGTTACCGTCGTCAAACAGCCGTTACAGTGTAGCTTCGCTGGTGCAGATAGGCTATTCATAGTGAATGGGCCAGGCACATGGAGCACCACTTTCTCCTAGTGCGTACGGAGTAAACGCTCACAGCATCACGCAATGTCCCGATTAAATGCGCCCGAGTAACTTGAGCGGCAATTTTATGGGCACTAGGGTAGCGATCTGTTACGAGACCATGCATACATATACTTCCGTCCTCCGGTCTCGAACTACCTTCTCTTCTCTTCTTCTGCAACTAAAAAATTCCTACGGTCAACATCTACCCGACAGGACGATCGGCAGTGCGACCCCACGTCTACCCGGCAGGACGAGTACACGTGCGACCCCACAGCCTCCGGCAATTTCTACCTCACCACGCACAGTGTTTCCCGGCAATCACGTCCCATTAGCGGCAAAATAGGCAACTAGGCAATCACGTCCACTATAGCGGCAACAAAGGCAACCCCCGCATAAAAAAAGAACTAAAACCTCTCCATTGGCCCCCTGATCAGATCACGGGCACCAACAAAAAAAACCGACATGGTCGTGCCGGCAGTCTTCACGCGTCGGTTGCTGGCGCCAATTCTCCACCGGCGAGTCTCCCTGGTCGTGCCGGCAGTCTTCACCCGACGTGGTCGTGCCGGCAGTCTTGACGCGTCAGTTGCCTGCGCCAATTCTCCACCCGCGAGTCTCCCCTGGTTGTGCCGGCAGTCTTCACCCGACGGGTGCCGGCGTCAATTCTCCGTCAGCTTATCCATCAGGTAACAATCTTGCTGTTTAAATTCGTGTGGATGGGACGACTCATTTCTGGTCGTCGCCATTGAAGAGATCGTCGTTCTTTCTTGCAAGGGAGAACTATCCGATCCGTCCACGAAAGACCAGGCACGCACAATGTTTCCCGGCAATCACGTCCCATTAGCGGCAAAATAGGCAACCCGACAATCACGTCCACTATAGCGGCAACAAAGGCGACCCCCACATCAAAAAAAGAAATAAAACCTCTCCATTTGCCCCCTGATCAGATCACGCGCACCAACAAAAAAACCGACGTGGTCGTGTCTTCACCTTTCCAACAAAAAAGAAATTGTGTTGGGGCAGCGTGCTGAAAAGCAAGTTTTTCTGCCTCGTATACCCTTATGCCCGTTAGATGATGAGATGTTCTCTTTCCAATTTAAGCGAAAGCAATTCCCTATTAGGCTCAGCTTCACAATGACAGTTAACCAGGCATAAGGGCAGACTATCCCTAATGTTGGAGTATACTTGCCACAACCAATGTTCTCGCACGGCCAATTGTATGTAGTGCTATCAAAAGCCACGGCAAGATCAAACATTAGGATATTGGCCGTGCCGGCTACTGAGAAGGGCATGAACAAGGAGAAAGGGAAAGGAGAGAGGAAGAGGAAGAAAGAACAGGCAAAGGATATATTCACGAAGAATATCGTATATAAAGAGGTTCTAACTCCATGAAAGAGGTAATATCTGACGTGTCCATACACATTTTTTTGAGATAATCAACAACACTTTAACTTTAAAAATAACAAAAAACTTATATGTAGGATACTTCCAACTACAGCTTCAGCCATTTACATGCTCAGCTACAAGAAGTCAGACGCCTCATCTTGGACATAAAAATCTTATAGTTGATTGGTGACCAGCTACAGCTTGGTGCCCGTGCAAAGCACGTTCTTCTAGTCAAACTACGAGAGACTAGATTCTTAATTGTACAATATATTTTATTGCCCAATATTGATTATGTGGTCAGTAGTACACAATTTATTCTTAAGTAGAACTATTTTATTCCATTGTTTTCTTATGACATCAAATTGTGATGTGATACTATTTTACATTAGCTTTGCACAATGAACTATGTAATTTTATATAAAAAAATTTGCTCCCGTCGCAACGCACGAACACTCACTAATTAAATAAAAAAAGCAATAACATGCAGTTTTTTCTTCTCTCTTCCATATTTTTTTTCTTCTCTCGTCCATGGAGGTCAAACAAACAAAACAAAACAAGACATTGCATTATTATAGTTTACAGTACATTGACGAATGAAGAGAGAGAAGGGAGAAGAAAAAGGTTGGAAGGATTCTTGGTTGCTTGTACATAGTCACCACTGACCATGTACATAGTCAGCTTGATGCTACGTGGGGGCTGACGTGAGGACAGAGTCAGACAGATCCAGAGGAGACTGGGTCGGATCCTTCATCTATCCTTATATGTGCACTGTGCCTCGTGCAATCAAATGAAATATATGGGTTGTTGCCCCTGGATTCCGGAGCCGCATGTATATATGTAAACTGGGTCCATATCTGCACCAAACAAACCCCCGGGCCCATCAGGCCATCCATGGAAGCTTCCGAATTGCTTACTAGCATAAAAAAGCAAGGGGCCAGCTTTTTTTAATTTAATTGCACAACAAATGCTCGAAGATGGTCTTTGATTGTGTCCAGGATGAAGACTGCACATATCATACTCATACATGTAAAAAAATTGCCATGTGCACCTAGGCAAATTTGCTTGTGCCACGCCGATTTGTGTTGGTCTACAACGAGTTGGACCCGATATATGTAACGCCTCTCAGATTGTTAAAATATTGCTATCAGTATTGGTTCATGGCTGCCATGCTCTATATATAATATCACAGTTTTTTTAAAGGAGAAAAAGGTGTAGAGAAAATCACTTGAAAAGTTATTACCCTCTGTTTGAGCAATGGAGGTTTGTTTATTTGTAATCTTACGGATCTCTTACTTTCTCACTTTTTTTTGTTTCCTGATGTAAAACTGTTGTTTCTTTCTTGCATTGTATTGCAAGTAGGGGGTAACTCATGTCTCTTCAAAAAAATGAATTACTTGAAAAGGTTGTAGCTAAAATGCCAAATCCCTCGCGAGCTCAAGAAAAGAAAGCAAACAGAAAGTAGCTCAACTAGTTAGTTTCTCGTACTCAGACATATTATGGTGACTTTGTTAATTATTAAATTTATTCTAAAGAGCTTAATTCTTTAGAGGGCTAAAGTATACGTGCATGCTTGTATTTATAGCTGTGAGTATGTATTAGCGTTTAACTAGTTTGTATTGAGAAAATTGACACAGGAAAACTGAAGCACCAGAGACCGGTGGTGGGGCCGGTATAGATTAAACACAAGCGAATATATATATATCCAAGAAAAAGATGAGCACAGTCGTCGTCGATCTCGCAATTGGCGAGCGAGGACAGGGCAGGGCAGGCAGGAGTGCTCTGCAGTCTGCATGCTTTCTGAATTCTGATGACAACTGAACTCGATCCACGACTAAACCTCGCTTGGCTTGCACCTTGCACGACGGCCATTCACTACGGATTATTGCCAGTGGAACTCGGATGACACCCGGAGGAGCTCGTCAAGGTAATCGGCGCCGAGGTCCTCCAGCTCCACAACGTTGCCGCCGGAGCACGGGGGCTGCGGCTGTGGTGCGGCGGCCACGGCCACCTGTTGTTGCTGCTGCTTCTTGTTCTTGTTCGGGGAGCGCTTGCGTATGGAGTGGCGGCGCTTGAGCGCCAGGACAGGGGAGCCGCCCGCGGCAGGGGCGGCGGAGGAGAGCGCCAGCGCGCGCAGCGACTCCTGCACGCGCTCCACGGGGAAGTTGAGCACGGCCGCGGCGCCGCGCACGGAGAAGGCGGCCTGGTCGTAGGCCATCGCGGCGGCCTCGGGGCTGTCGAAGGTGCCCAGCCACACGCGGGCGCCCTTCCGCGTGGAGTCGCGGATCTCGGCCGCGAACTTGCCCCAGGGACGCTTGCGCACGCCGATGAAGGGCGGCTGCTGCTGCTGCTTCTTGGAACCCTTGTTGCTATCGCTGGTGGTGCGGTCGCCGTCCGGCTGCTGCGGCCGCCGGCTGGCCTCCTGGCTGTTGGCCGAGCAGGCGGAGGAGGAGGACTCGGAGGAGGCCGCCTCCATGTCGTCGGAGAAGGAGTCGGACTCGGCGGCCAGGTCGACCATCAGCGCGTTCAGCAGGCGCTGCATGTCGTCCCCGCCGGTGTCCAACGCCGTGTCCGTGGCCATGGCGCCGCCGCCGCCGTAGCTATGCATGCTGCTGCTAAACATGTAAGAGGCGTACTCCTCCATTATAGCTATGAGATGAGATGCGTCGAGTAGTGATGGATGGGAATTGGAGGCAAAGGCGACTGCAAGCGGCTTTTATAGGACACACCTGCACCTGGGGGAATGGATTGAACCGTCTGAATTTGACTAGTATTTGGATGCCGGGGGTGATGTGGACAGCCTCTGTGGGGCCCGCCGAATCGACCGAAAAGGCCGGGCGCTGGGGGGCACGTGACCACGCCCGTGACGTAGGGCGGCGGGATAAGACAAGCTCTGCTTGCGTCATTGCCCTGTTCCAGCATCCAGCTGCTGCTTCCTCCTTCCTTCCTCTTCCGTTCCAGGCTTTCCTTCCACATTTCCATCCACTCTGGTGATAGTGGTTGTACTACAGCTTATTATTGCGGTGCAGTGTATATAGTGATACTAGCAAAGGACTGTCTATACATTATTTTTCTTCATGCCCGGCCAAAATTTAGAAAATTAAATTTGTATCCAAAAAGGTTTTAGTTTAAATTATTAAGCTGAAGCCCCATTGGCTACCCATGTGCTACAGGAACGCTCTCTCCAACTAGTTAGCTACAGATTCAATGTATTTCGACGAATGCGTTTGTAGTTGCTCTGTTGAGGCGTTGGTATTGGTTCCAAACTAATCTGAAGTGGACGTCTTTGAAATCATGTCGAATGGCCAATGAGTGAAAATAAAAACAAAAGGAGTTTGGGATTTTTGTTTTCAGAATTGGGTCAGGAAATAAAATGAACTAACATTTTTTTACGAAGAAATAGAATGAATTGACCTTCACAGACAGATGGTTAACTTCATATGACCAGAATTCATAGATGGCACACCGTTCGACTCGATCTACAGAGGCGTTACTCAAACCAAGTATCCCATGCACATGTGTACAAAGCGGAAGGGAAAGACTATGTATGACATGCGTGCTGAATCAAATTTGATCCATTTTCAAGGGAAGAAAATTAAAGAAACAAACAAATGCCAACCACTACCGATTGCCTTCGGTTGGACTTTGGTAGGTGACAAGGATGTCCAAGTAAAAGCTAATAAGGCTGCCCAGCTGGCAAAGTTAGGGGTTTTGTATGAACACACCGCTATTACAATAATCTAGCTAAAACACAGGAGCTAAACTAGCTATAGCTAGTAGGAGTAGCATGCAACACCTAGTCATTTACTAGTTTATTTAATTAGTTCTTGTCCCGCATGACTAACGACGACTTATTAAATCAAATAGATAAGGAGACTAACCTCAACATATAGTTAAAATTTCCCATTTTAACAGTGTTCTTGAAAGCTAAAAACACACGAGAACCTAAACATATACTCATTCCGTTTCAAATTATAAGTCGCTTTAATTTTTTTGATTCATCCATTTTACTATGTATGTAGACATATTATTATATCTAGATGCATATAATAAAATGTATGTACTAAAAAGGTCAAATTGACTTATAAATTGGAATGGAGGGAGTATATATATATAGTTCGCCCCTGCCATTATAGATCAAATCCTATTACTAAGATCAAGTGTGTTTCATTATGATACGAGTATTTATTCAGTGGTAGTAGACGATCATGCGCCTAAATAATCACTAAAAGCGAGACGCGTGTGATGACATACGTTAATCACGTGATGTCTTGGTGCGTGTCCATCATAGTTGTAATTGTATACATGTGTGCCTGTGGTGCATGTGTTTGAGCATTTTTGAGGCAACGCTACCTCAAGTTGCATTGTGACTGTAGGGAGGAGTGCAAGGTGGGCGGGGTACGTATACGTACATTATCTGTACTCGTGTAAAAATGGAAATGTAAATACTCATATCCTAGTTGAATTTGACTACATTAGTACACGTACGTATAGGGATTAAATGTTTGCATATGCATGCTTCCACAAGCGAAGCGTCATGGATGCATGCATCAAGGTGGAGTGTAGCGAGAGCTGCCCTTGTATGCTTCTGGGAAGCAGCGGCGGCGGCGGATTGGAGCAGGTGACTACTGACCAGTGACCATCATCGACTGTTTATGCATATATATATATATCCGCTGCATGGTGTGGCCCGCCGCCAACGCAACAGGCCTGATAGCTGCCGCTTTTCTTGATTTGTATTGCGCCTATGTACTGTCTGTTTGTGAATGGGAGTGGGACGGGGCCGGGACATATCAGTGGTTGACTCAGTATATAGTACGTAGCAATAATAATATATGCCCGCCACCGATCGCAATCGAATTCGATCAAATTCATCAGTTTTCAAGCTAGTTAGTATACAAATATGAGCGAATTCCTGCTGGCCGGACCTCCTTGCTTCCAGGAAATCAGGCTAGTGCTGCAGGCTGCAGCAGATACATGCAGATAGGGCCGGCATTATTAGCGTTTTGGTCTGTCGGAGGGAGCTTTCGCGCCACCTGCTGACCATACCTGCATGCATCCCCCCTTCCCTGATTCCTACTCCCAGGTAGCTAGCAAGATTCTTCCGTTTGTCGATTACCCCTATTTCGTCGTCCTTGTGTAATGTAATGGTGAGTTAGCGCTGGAGTGCTCGCACTGGACTCGGATCAACTTGCACCAGAAAAGCCGGGTAATAATCAAATGGAATGCGGTCGCACTGCACGCCCACGTTCGTTCATCCATAGATCAGTTATGGACAAGGCACCTGCTTATCCATGATCCACCATCCACGTGGTTAGTGATAGTAGTGTTGATCGATCCACTGCCTGGCTACCATCGTGCCCCCCTCTCTTTTCCTAGATATACGTAACTTTGATTAAATATATATTAAAAAATATTAATATTTATGATACATAATTAGTATCATTGAAAAGATCTTTAAATCTAGTTTTTAATAAATTTATTTGAAGATATAAATATTATACGTATTTTCTACCTGTCAAACTTATGGTACGTACTATTCAGGAAGGGAAGGAGTACTATTACTACGATGGTCAAAGGGTGAGGACCTATACCTAGTAACCTATATACAGGCCTATGACGTCTGGTCTATGTTCTCCTGCTGCTTTTGCCGCATTTTTCTATACCTGCGCTTGATCGATCCAGACTACTACAGTACTGATCAATAAAATTGAACAAGTCAACCCAATGCAAAACTAACTAATCATCCAAATAGCGGAAGGGAAACATCAAATCAAATAAATTAAACAAACTAATTAAACCGTGCATCGCATGCAAAGCTAGCTAGTTAGTCTTCCATCTGCCGAAAAGTAAGAAAGAACAAATAAATTAAAAAGAACAAATTAAACCGTACATTGACCAAAAACACCAAGCCTGCTTGGAATACATCCACAAGTAGAGAGTAGAGTACTCTACGCAAATGTTTATTGCATATACGTACTACAGCTTATCCAGTTATCAACGCCTTCGAGTTTCTTTCTCCACGGGCCTGGTTATTAGTTATTACTACTTGTTACTCGAGTCAATTCCCTCAGTGCCACTAAAAATTAAAAAGCTTTCCTTAAAGCCATCAAAATTTTCCTTCTCTCTTCACCGCTATCAAATGAAAATTTCGTTTCCCTCATACATATCAAGCACATCGCGGACCAGTGGATCGACGTAGGACGGCAAAATTACATTGTCTCTTACGCGAGTAATTAGCTTGTTTGTAAGTCCGCTAGGCGGGGATAAGCTATGTGTAAGATCATTTTTCCCGCCTAGTGCACCACGTCGTGGCGCGTCGATGTACAAACTAATTTCTCGATCTTAATGCAATGATGCACAGATCTGCTGTGTATTCGAGAAAAAAAAATAATTTTCCTTATTACCATTCTGTCGGATTACAGTCAAGTGGCTGTTAAGTTTCATACAAAAATGACCCTTTCAACCCCCCCCCCCGAGTGACAGTACAAAATTGCTATATTTCCTTAGACGCCATGGCACACTATTTTCATCCATTCCTCTACATAACATTACATTGAACATTTACCCACTCAAGAATATACATTTATATGACAAGAAAATAGTGAAGAAAAATACATATGTAACACATGTATTTATTATTACTTAAACAAGAAGACAGCCACCACATGGCTGACACATATTTTAGTGACCTGAGAATTAAATAAGAGGCACAACAATAGTTCAGGTCTGTACATTTAACATCAACATGTGCTAGTCTTGCACATCATCATTACATCATATGGTCCAAGATGGTACTGAAGCCATTGCTCCCTGTCGGTGTTCTAAACCGCGGACTATTAAATTTGTATCTGCGCGTTTGGCCCGGATGGTGAGCGCGGAGGACACAAGGAATTATACTGGTTCGGGCAGAACGTCCCTATGTCCAGTGCGATGCTGCTCGTGTTACCGGCTCTGTGTTTACAGTAGGGGTTACAAACGGGCGAGAGAGGGAGGATGTCCCAAATCTCTATGAATGAGGTGAGCTGCGTGTGTTTGGAATTGCTTGACCTCCCCTCAAGGGGTGCCCAGCTTTCCCTTTTATAGATCAAGGAAAAGGTCTCGGGTACACAAGAGAGAGAAAGAGAAAGAGAAGAAAGAGAAAAACAGAGAGGAAGAGAGCCCTGGGGCCGCGTCGCCCTTCTTCTCCTTCAGGCGGGTCCCGCTGGTCCCGTAGATGATGACAGGGCCGGCTCCACGTCGTGACCCTGTTCATCCTGGTGTTACAGGCGGGTGTCGTCAGCCAGTTATGGCGTTCCATCCCATCCTGGCGCACGACATGGTCAATAGGCTCCCTTGACGGGAGCCGTACGAGGATTAGGCAACACAATGTCGGTCCACCCGGCACTGTTGGCGACGTGCACACCTAGGAATGGTCCGTCACGGCCACGGGTCGTGTCGAGGTGTGCCTGTTCCCTTCTTGACGTCAGGAGCATGATCCCAGGCCCGCGCCGTCACACCCGTAGTGGTTGGTGATAGCACGGGCCCCCGTGGGGGCCTACGCTCTTGTCCGAGGCCAGGTGCGCTTTCAAGGATCAGGCGAGGCGGAGTCCTTCCTCGAGGGGTCGGGCGAGGCAGAGCCTACGCCCTAGGGGTCAGGCGAGATGGAGCCCACGTCCCTGGGGTCGGGCGAGGCGGAGCCTACACCCCAGGGGTTAGGCAAGGTAGAGCCTACGCCCTAGGGGTCGAGCAAGATGGAGCCCGCGTCCCTAGGGTCAGGTGAGACGGAGCCTACGCCCCAGGGGTCAGGCGAGGCGGAGCTCATGCCCTTAGGGTCAGGCGAATCGAAACCTTTCTTGGAGGGGTTAGATGGGGTCGTGGTTATACCCTTGATCATTTGGGTGAGTTAATGTTGATGGCCATTAGTTCCCCTTCTCTGGGTACCCCAATATTCATACGCGACAGTAGCCCCCGAGCCTGTGGAGGAGTTGGACCCTCCTTCATAGGCTTTTTCGTACGGGAGGCTCCGGAGTGCTATCTTGCCTGTTTTGGCTTGTAGGGCTCCTTTAGTTAGGTTGTGATGATCGATCCGCCGTTCGTATGCGACTGCGCATTGGGGCTCTTCGCGAGTCCAAGCCCTTGAGCCCCCGCGCGTAGCAGGGGGTCCAATTGAGGGGTCAGCTCATCTTATGATCGTTCTCCCTCAAGCGTTTTCTCAAAAAAATGGAGGGGTTGAGCGTGCCATGTTTTCCTCGTTAGACGAATCATGGTGCTCGATGAGTTGCTAATAGGCTAGTTTGAGTGGGGCCTTGGCTCCCATTCATGGGGGATCCAGCATGGGTCAGCTAATGACCGACTCTAGATTCCTGACGGCCAATCCATATAGTTCCCGGGTCCATTCGACCGGTCCCGAGGGCTCGTCATCTTTCTTCGAGGAAAAACCATGGACCATGTACTGGCCGCTAGCGGGCGCATCCCTAACCTTCCCTCACTCTAAGGTGCCCCGGGGCAGTTGTGAACCTGTCGATGGGCCAACTTTCGAACCCCTAGGCGTTAATGGGCCGTAGGAGCATTTTTAGCTCCGTGTCCCTTCTTACCTGTGGCAGTTCATGGCCCATTAGGGCGGGGCAAACTGCCCATCCAATGCGTCCTTCGAGGGAGCGGTCGGGGGTTGCATGCGCATGACTTCCGAAGAGGTGCGATGATGAGACACGACAGATGAGTGGATCAAGGCGGACGGCTCTCGCTCCACATTCCCCTATAAATAGAGACCTTACCTTTCATCTTCGGTACGCCCAACCGCAGCCTCGCCTTCTCTGCTCTGTCAACACCAGCGTGAAGGTTTCTTTCTCCCGTCCCTCCGCCATTGGCATAGCTCTCGCTCCTTCACCCCTGCTTCCCATGGATTCGTGGTACTGCTTCGATGTCACACACCCACACATGGAGGGCCTCATCAAGTGTGGCCTCCTCCATGCGAGGACTGCGGCGATGGAGTGGCTCATGCCTGACAGTGAGGATGCGCTGATGCCGCCTGACAGTTACATTGTGGCCTTCATGCCCTTCCTCGAGCGTGGGCTCATGAGCCCTCCTCATCAATTCCTCTGGGGGCTGCTGCACCACTACAAGATCAAGCTACAACACCTAAATCCGAATGGGATCTAGCACATTGTGGCCTTCGTCGCACTATGCGAGGGATATATGGGGATCAAGCCCCACTTCGAGCTGTGGAGGTACTTCTTCGTTGTCTCCCTGCTCAAGAAGAGGGAGAAGAACAAGCCAGACCTGTCGGTGCCGATGGGATGCACCGACATCCATCTCCAGAGCCACTGGGCCAACGAGTATATGTCCCTCCAGCTATCAAGGTCCAACAAGGGGTGGCATGCGCAATGGTTCTACCTGAAGAACGACGCCGCCGCCCTCTTGCCAGAGTTCACTGGGCGCCTAATCGAAGAGGCACCGCAGGTATGGGGGTGGGGATCCCCCGATAGGGAGAAGAGGAGGATCCACGACCACCTCTCTGCCATTGCGCGCCTAAAACAGCACGGTCTCCATGGGGCCGGCGTCATCGGGGCATACCACACGAGGAGGGTGGTGCCACTGATGGCGCGCGCCCTTCCGCTATTTGAGATGGTGCCTGGTGCGCTGCTCGAGGGGACGGTGCTTGCCCATGAGCCGCTTGGTGACACCGAGATCACGCAGCGCATTATGGATGCGACCGAGGCGGTGCAGCGCGCCAAGGACGCGGTGGCGGATGATCTTTAGTTCGTGTATCCGATCCCGGGACACCCCGAATTCGTAGGTTTTTTCTTTCGGTTTTCTCCCAGCTGACCCTCCGACCCTGTTATTTGAGTCTAAGATCTGTGACCTATAGCCAGGCCTCGTCTTCTGGGATTCTGTCACGCCGCTGCCGGAGCACACAGCCGTGAGGGCGGCAAATTGTGTCGCAGATGAACAGAGGAAAAAGAAGGACGTGGAGATGAGGAAGAAGCAGAAGAAGGCGAAGGCACAGCTGGAGTGAGGAGGGCAGCATCAAGGGTCAGATGAAGAGTGTAACACCCCAGATGTTTGCCTTGCATATTAGCATCAGTTGAGCATGGTCATGGCATGGCATTACCATAAGCATCATCATTTCATGTGCATCCATGCTTGAAACATGACCTTGCAACATTTCAACATATGTATGTTAGGGGTGCTAGTGATAATATCAAGTATCTAGACCATGCTATTACATGTGCTAGGTTTGTTATGCTTGAAAACGTGTGAAACATGCTCCTGAAACATATGCAACATTAGGTTCAGTAATTAGGTTAGTGAGGCTTCATTAGTTATAGTAATAGTGTTTCAATGCCTTCTCGTGAAGCTTTCATGCATAGGTGATGCTAGAACGTGTTTAAGGCCTTGATGATGTTTGCAACATGTTAGTTTAGCAATTTGACCTAGGGTTTGTGTTTTTGTCATGCCCTAATTCCATTTTGACTCATGCTTTGACTAGTTGACCTATAGGACCTCCCTTGTTTGACCTAACAAAAAGTATAGCCTAGAGTTTTTGCATGGCTGTGCCACCTTAACAAAGTTTGTGCCAAACTTCATGAGGAACAAAAGTTGTTTAGTGGTCAACTCATGAAAATGCATAGAACATTCCCTAATATGGCCCACAAGGCAGATTGGGGTGCAGATTTCAGCACTTAGCCATTTTTGGCAGTCATGACTGACTTTCAATTTCGAGGATGCCTCCTTGGGGAGCTTGTAACATGCTAACCATGCTGAACCAGCTCATGTGCTAGTAGACTTCCACCTATATCTTACTTAGCTCTAACTAAAAGTCTCTGGCACCTCCCTCTAAATCGGTTTATTTTGTGAGTTGGAGATCAGTGAAAGTGTACTGTCAGACATCTCCTAACCGAACAGTTTTCAGGTACCTCTCTTCGGATCCTTGTATCTCACAAACCGTGTTGAATCAGCCCGGGTGCTAGTTGACTCGTGTAAAGATCTCGTGTAGCTCTTTCTACCAGTACGCTATGACTCTTGCTAGTTCGGCTTGGTGTGTGAGATAATGGCCATCCAAAATGCTCTGTCAGACATGGTGTCGACTGCACTCGGTTTCAGATGTTCAGTTGAGTTCAGAACTTTGAACTCGCGAGCGTGGCCGACCGTCCTCAGGAATCCGGTGCCGCGTGGCCTCCATGCGTCGGTGCTGCGCCATGCTCACCCCCACGAAGGCGCCACGCACTGCGGCCTCTCCCCACGCCCGTGCACTCGCTCCTTGTCGCTCTGGTTCGCTCCGCCAAGCTGCCAGAGCACCGCCGCTCACCTCACCGCGCCTTGCATCGCACCACCGCGCCTCTTGCCAAATTGCTCGCACCAATCGCGTCGTCGTGCTTCGCGTTACCTTCCTCGCCCTTGGTTGGCTCGATCGAGCCGCAGATAGGGCGGAAATGACATATCCACCATCGCCGCCATCACCGGCGCGCAGCCGAACGAGGAGCCGCCATGGCCGGCGATGTCTGTAGCTCCTCCATCCCCTCCTCGCCTTGTCTCGTGCTCCTTGTAGGGCGTATATGGTGTAAATACAACCCGTTTAGACTCTACCGCCGCGGTGTGGCCGGAACGGACGTGTCGTCGTGTGTGATCCGCCATGGCCGCCGGCGCCGCCACCCCCGATTCAGTCGGGCTCGCTCTTCCTTTTGCCCCTGTAGCTTGCGCATAGCGTGTCCTAGGGCTGCAATAGTGTTCCTGCGAGATGTTACTACCGTTCGTAACTCCGTCGTCGAGGAACGCCACGACACCCGTGATCTTGCCGTCACCGCCACCGCCATTGCCGGCGGTGAGCCGCCGCGAGCTACCACTATGGTCAGTATAGTACCCCGTTCATTTCGCCTCGACGAGCTGGTCACGTAGGTGTCCTCTGTTTCACCGGAAAGCTCGCCGGCGGCGAGGAAGGTGACCGGCGAGTGTCTCCCCTGCCCCACTCTCTCTGGCCTCGGGGGCCCACCTGTCGGCGCGGGCTCCCTCCTCTGGTTGCTTTGCTGGGCCGCTTAGCGGGCCGAAGGAGCAGCAGCAGCGCGAGCCCAGTTGCTCTTTAGGCCTGTTAAGCCTTTTCTGTGTTTTTACTCTTTTCTTTAATTGCAGAGTTTTGTACTAAATTTGGAAAATGCTTATCTGGAGTTTGGAATATCCAAAAATGGTGATTCCAGTTTTGCTGTGATCTACATGTGGTGTACTATGTGGGAAAAATATAAAACATGCAATGTTTTATGGAAAAAGTTAGGATTTCAAATTGTGCTTGTAATGCATGTGCAAATAGGTGAAAATTATATTTTTTTTCTTTAGAGCTCCAATTGGCATGAAAATTTTATGTGGTGCTTCTGATGTTATGAATAGGCTACAGTTAAATTTTCATGAAATTTTGGATGTCATATGCTTCAATTATCAATTCTCCTTGTATATGCTTTATATTGATTATCCATTTGTTTTTTTGTTATCTCTTAAATTACTTGTCAAGATGAGCTGAAATTTTTATAGTAGCCTCCTGGTGTCATGTTCGTGCCCCTTTAATTTTATTAGAATTTTCTGAGCACATTTTATATTTATTGCCCTTTTATGCTTATGCAATTAAGTAAATAGAAAAGGTCAACTAAATAAATGTTTATGCAAGTAACATGATATGATCTGGTGTTACTTTAACATGCTCTAGTTATTAGTAAAGTTGGTTTGGTCCAATTGTGCTTTTGTATCATCATTAATTATTTAATTTAGAGGACCTGCCATTTTGGACAGAATTGCTAGTTAAGAGAATTAGCCTATGATAATGATGCTTTCATGCTTGGTGAACTATAACAAAGTTGTTAAGAACTTCATGAACTAGTTGTTGGTAAAATTTGGTGACATTTGGACCCATGGTTTAGAAATGGCAGCTGTTCAAAGTTCGAGTCAGAATTGTTTTGGCTCTCTGTCTTTTTGGAACAGCTTCTGTGTATATGTTATTTCGACCTGGTAAATGATAAAATCATGCTTAGATGTTTATAAATGCATTGTAGAAAATTTCATAAGCTTTCCAGATTGTCCTCATGCATGTCCATTGGAGTTATAGAACTCTAGTTATAAACTTTATAAGTTGCTGCGGTCATCAGGTCCATACGCTAAATTTCTGGAACTTGTCATATGGGTGCTAAGTATGAACTTTGTGGTACTTAGTGGTTACTTAGGGATGTTTAAATATGTTAATACCAGAGAGGAAATTTGCACCTACTCTTAAAGTAATTTGATTGGAGCACCATGTAGCTTGACTTTTATTGCTTCAATTGTTGCATTATTCATCACATTCATCATGCATACATGCTCAAAAGCTCATCATGTCACATCTGTGCATACATGAGATTCATTGGTGCATATACATGCAATAGGTGTACCGAGGGACGTGACGACGGTAAGGGTCCACAAGACGTACCCGGTGGAGTTGGAGCCAGTTCGGGGGCAGGAGGCCCAGTCCGACGGAACCCGAGGAGACGAAGGAACCGTGGTTGAGCGCTGAACCCCGAACCATCCTCGTACAGTTAAGGCAAGCCCCGGAGCATTATAAGTCTCCTACTTTCAAAGCAATTAATTATACATGTTATATGTATTGTTGCATTAAGTGGTAGGAGTTGTTTAGAACCCTTGCTGCATTATATCATTCCTTGTCCAGATATACGAATCCATGAATCCTATGTAGACAGGATCGTCTATCTGCTTAGTCCTGCTTTAGTAGAACGGTAATGTCAGGTGATCTCCTATCACCTACAAAGTAGGAAGTATTGGGTCACGGTTGGCTATATTTGCTATCGTGGAAAAGAACTAAGTGTTAATAATGAATTTAGACCGGGCGGGATGTCGATAGCGAAGCAACAAGGCATGGAGGTCTTGGGTGTGGAACTATCCCCGTCTGTGTCGGTTAAGGACCGATCCGCTGTACTTCCTTTGTCATTTTGAACGCAGCCTAACACTTAGCTGGCCGGCCTGAGGTTGCCGACCGCGAAGCCGAGTAGCTCAACTCAGGCTGCGAAGCCGAAAAGTGTAAGTCGCCTCAGAGGGGAGCCAGGTGGGACCAAGGGCAGGTGAGTTAAAAGTCCTGAGCTTCCTGGCCACTGGAATCCCTGAGAGTGCGGCGCTGTTCGGGCCCATCCTGAGTTGTACCAAAGGTGACTGTTGACGACTCTTGCAAAGTATGCCCGGTTGGTGTTAGGAATACCCCCTCAGCTGAGTTGGAATCGATTCGAATCGCCGTCTCTCCCGGTTAGTGAGAAACTTGACAAAGCAGAGGCAACATAGATTTCACTAAATCTACTGATGGTTCTGAAGATGATGATGATATAATGATGGCCTTATAAACCTGATATGGTTACTATTGTTTGCTTAGTGAAATCAAGTGATTGCCAGAGTACAGGTACTAATCTAGAGGATAGGTTAATAATGATTAACTTGATGCTTAAAGCAATAATAATTATTTATCTGGACTTAAGCTTTTATGCAAAGGTGTCAAGCTAGCCCACTTATATAAAGCCTTGCATACTCCTTGGTGTCACTTTATTTCTAGTTTTTGACGGGTAAGTCTAGCTGAGTACCTTCTCGTACTCAGGGTTTATTCCCACCTTATTGCAGGTAGCAGCTTCTTACTGGTTACCTGAAGTACTGTCTTCGCTATTGTGTGTGAAGACTAGACCATTGGGCATGGTCTCTATAGTCTCTCTTCTAATATGCTTTTGCAGGTTGTGACTACGCACTGGCAGTATTTGAACTAAATGTGGTTTCAAAACTATGTTGCTTCCGCTATTCCTAATTTGGTTTTGTAATAACTTGTTCGTACTCCGATGTATGAGATGTATCTGCGAACTGTTGTAACAAATGATGTGTATGTTGAATCACTACGATCTTGGCTCGTTATGGTTTGGTTTGAAATCCCTCGAGATTTCGTGGACTACCGGGGTTATATGGGCTCAAGTTTGAGAATTTGATCGCTTCGGCGATTGTTTTTAGACTTGTGCTCTTATAATTTGGACGGTTCTGTTACAGCTGGTATCAGAGCAAGATTCAACAATAAACATATCATTTGTGTATTTAAACAAAGGCTTTTGTGAAAAGTATTAATTTTAATCTAAAGAGTGCCAGTGGTCATATCCTATATGCCCAAATAAGGACTATTAGGTGGCTTATTAAAGTACTAACTTGGGGGTTTTTTGTTTGTTTTCTATTTCGTTGTCCATACGGCATGCTATTGTATGGATGCCATCCGCTTGGGTGATAATGTATGGATCAAATTACCTCTACGCCCTGGTAAGTGAGAGTTGTGAGAGCATGACCGTCCAATCGGCGGTCTAGGGGAGAGTAGTTATGGTTACTCACATATTTATATGTTCAATCATGTATCTATGAGGGTACTTAATTGTGGGTATATTTGTCGGGTAGCTTTGATACTGAAGTATATACATCGGGGGGATGTATATATGGAAAGTATTTAGTTTACTGCTTTTCTTGTGTGTTATTTTGGGAACTGTTGGGCTGAAATGCAATTTTCTGCAGGTACACTAACAACGTCTTCTGTAGAGCGACTAGTTATCGTTATTGAGAGAACGTGTGTATGACACTGAACTATACGCTAGAATTTTAAAATTCTTCCTAGGTTTGTGAGGACGTACGGTTTGTGCATGCACCATGTTCGCATCATGCATTGCATTTTGCATTATTCCCTCCCTTATAAATGCTTACCCCACTCTTTAAAAATTTTCTTTCCTCCAAATGGTTTTCCCGTAAGCAGTTGCATTCTTTCGCAAAGGACTGAGGTAATCAACCACTCTAGCGGAGTTGTCGTCAGTGTCAGCCTTGAAGCATGATTCATACCCGGTCAGTGGAAGTGAGCGGTACCCAAAATTCTTGATGAATCTCTCGTGATGTATCGTCTTGAGTTGTGATATCTTTTGAGCTACAACTCGCCTCCCTGTAACTCTAACCTTGGGATCACCTTTGTTTGCTACCCCTTCTTGTATGATGTGTTCTACACACTTAATTCTTGACATGTGAGGATTCCTCATGGGTGTTGGTTCAGTAATGGTGTTACGATTAGTAATCTACGGTGCCGCGACGAAACCGAGGGCCTCCTATGGGCGCGCACACAAGGTTGTGCTGCTCGGCACGCGCAGGTATCGAGGATTCCTAGTCATGATCCATTATGGAGCTACACCGATGTGTTATCTTTCCATGAGCTTTTCCGTGGTTATCTTTCCCTATCTTGTCTGAAGATCTTTGTCCTGAACCCAGATGTTTCTTTTGTCAGGATTTGGAACCTTGATAGCTGGATACAACCTTTTTGACATGCTTATATCATTCGTCAACGGCTTTCCAACACCATCATTACTCACTGGTTTCCCATACTGCAGATGCCTCGTCAGCATCGCTCTGGTAGTAGGAGTCATGACAATGTGGAGCCTCCCTCATCTCATCCTCCGCAACCTACTTCTACTGAGTTACTGCAAATGCTTGCTGAAAGTCAGCGTGCCTTGGCTGAAAGTGTCCGTATCAATGTCTATCAAGGACCTGAGCCTATTCAGTGTAGCAACTATAAGGATTTCTTAGATACTGAGCCTCCTATCTTTCGAGAAGCAGAAGAGCCACTTCAAGCAGAGGAGTGGTTGAACTCTATTGAACAGAAGTTTCGCTTACTCAATGTGGCCGATGATATGAAGACAGAGTATGCTTCGCAACAGTTACAAGGGCCTGCAGGTATTTGGTGGCATCATTATAGGAGTACTCTGCCTAAGGATGATGAGGTTGTTTGGGATCAGTTCAAAGAAGCTTTTCGAGGACATTACATTCCTCCCGGTCTTATGGCTATCAAGCACACCGAGTTCATGAAGCTCACTCAAGGTGGCAAAAGTGTAACCGAATATTGGCATGAGTTCATTCATCTATCACGGTATGCTCTGAATTTTGTCAACACCGATGCAAAGAGGATTGCTAGTTTTAAGAGGGGACTTTTTCCCAAATTGATGAAGACCATGTGTAATAGCAAGTGTGCAACATTTAATGAGTTTGTTAGCGATACTCTAATGCAAGAAAACTGCAATGCTGTTCATGCTGCTTCTAAGTATCATCAGATAGCTTTTGAAGCTAGGGCTTCTCAATCTAACACTTTTATAATGATTACTTCCCATCCTCAATCATCTGATGTATCTGCTAGATATCATCCATATCAGAAAAAGGGTCAGGTCAAGAAGAGTAATGTTAAGAAAGGAAAGTCTAACGTCCCACCAAGTAACCGACCGTGCTAGAACTGCAATACGCCAGGTCATTGGGCCAAAGATTGTCCTCATCCTCAAAAGAGTATAGATGAAAATGTGGCAAATGTGTGTAAAGGACATGTCAAATACACCACAGTGGAACAAGTTCCTACTGGCGAAGTCATTACGGCTGGTGCATTTCTGGTGAACCAACAACCTGCCGTTGTGTTGTTTGATTCAGGCGCTTCTCATTCTTTTATCAGTTCAACCTTTGCAACCCAGCATGGTATGAAAATGGTTACCTTAGACAAAGGTGGTTACAATATAAGTGCGGCTGGAAATAATATCTCCACCAACCAGTTAGTCTTAGGAGCAAGGATCGAAATAGAAGGACGTTTGTATAAGGTGGATCTTGTGGTATTACCAGGATTGGGTCTTGACGTAATCTTGGGAATGAAGTGGATGAGTGGAAACGGTGTTCTAATTGATACCTCTACAAGAGTGATTATGCTGAGGGATCCAAATGATCAACAAGCATTTCTAGTGCAGCTTCCTCGAGATGTTAGTCCTCAGACTACAGTTAATGCTACCATAGCAAAAACAAAGGAAATAGCAGATGTCCCTGTGGTATGCGAGTTTCCTGATGTCTTTCCTGACGATTTACCAGGATTACCTCCGGACCGTGATATGGAATTCAAGATTGAGCTACTTCCTGGTACTACACCGATCTCAAGAAGACCATATAGAATGCCGCCAAAGGAGTTAGCTGAGCTCAAGAACCAACTTGAAGAACTCTTACAAAAAGGTCTGATTCGTCCCAGTTCTTCTCCTTGGGGTTGCCCTACCATCTTTGTGAAGAAGAAAGATCAGTCTCTACGCATGTGTGTAGACTATCGGCCGCTCAATGCAGTCACTATCAAGAATAAATACCCATTGCCTCGCATTGATATTTTGTTTGATCAGTTGTCCAAAGCGAAGGTATTCTCGAAAATTGATCTGAGATCTGGGTATCATCAAATCAAGATTCGTCCTGAAGACATACCAAAAATAGCTTTCTCCACCAAATACGGGTTGTATGAGTATTTGGTTATGTCATTCGGGTTGACTAATGCCCCTGCGCATTTCATGTACCTGATGAATTTGGTATTCATGCAAGAATTGGACAAATTCGTGGTCGTCTTCATTGATGATATTCTCATCTATTCCGAGAATGAAGAAGAACATGCCGAGCATCTGAGAATTGTACTATCCAGGTTGCGAGAACATAAACTCTATGCCAAGTTCAGCAAATGTGAATTCTGGTTGAAGAAAGTACCTTTTCTCGGTCATGTATTGTCGGGTGATGGAATTTCTGTGGATCCAACTAAGGTACAGGAAGTTTTGGAATGGAAGGCACCAACTACCGTTCATGAAGTTAGAAGTTTTCTTGGATTGGCTGGCTACTATCATCGGTTCATTCCGGATTTCTCTAAGATAGCTAAGCCGATGACTCAATTGTTAGAGAAGGATAGAAAATTTGATTGGACTCTAGAGTGTGAGCAAGCTTTTCACACACTGCAAACTTTATTAACATCAGCTCCTGTGTTTGCTCAACCGGATATTGAAAAACCGTTTGATGTGTATTGTAATGCCTCAGGCACTGGTTTAGGATGTGTACTCATGCAAAAGGGCCGAGTTATTGCCTATGCTTCGCGTCAGTTGAGAAAACATGAAGTTAACTATCCGACTCATGATTTAGAGTTAGCTGCTGTGGTTCATGCCTTAAAGATTTGGAGTCTCAAGTACATATTCACTCAGCCCGAGCTGAATATGCGACAACGAAGATGGTTGGAGCTAATCAAGGATTATAATCTTCAAGTGCACTATCATCCGGGCAAAGCAAGTATGGTTGCTGATACTTTAAGTAGGAAATCTCATTGTAACTCTCTAATAGAAGAAGATTTTCATTTGTCTCATCTCTTACACCCTGCTGTACTCCACAATATCACTGTTGAGGGTTCTCTGAGAAGTCGAATCATCAAGCTACAAAAGTCAGATGTAGGTGTATTTCACATTAAGAGAAAGATGAAAGAGCAAGAAACTAAGCATTTTCGAGTGGATGAGAAGGGAATTCTCTGGTTCAAGGATAGACTCGTGGTGCCAAAAGACAGAGAGCTCAGAAATCAAATCTTATCGGAAGCCCATTCTTCTAAGTTGTCCATCCACCCTGGTAGTAGTAAGATGTACCAAGATCTAAAATCTCTCTATTGGTGGACTAAAATAAAGAAGGAAATCGCAGCCTACGTCGCTAGATGTGATAACTGTTGCAGAGTTAAGGCAATACACATGAAGCCTACTGGATTGCTTCAATCATTATCAATTCCAGGCTGGAAATGGGAAGAAGTTAGTATGGATTTTATCTCTGGAATTCCTCGTTCTGAGAAGGGTCACGATTCCATTTGGGTTATTATTGACCGATTGACCAAATCTACACATTTTATTCTTGTTGGAATTGACTATCGCCCACATCAATATGCTCAGATATACGCAAATCAGATAGTTCGTCTCCACGGAGTACCAAGGACTATTATATCTGGTCGTGGACCTCAGTTTACTGCTCATTTTTGGGAATGTCTACACAAAGAGTTAGGTACAAACTTAGTCAGAAGTTCTGCTTACCATCCCCAGACGTCAAGTCAAACTGAGCGTGTAAACCAAATCTTAGAAGACATGCTGAGAGCTTGTGTAATTTCTTCAAAGGGATCATGGGAGAAATGGTTGCCCTTAGCTGAATTCTCGTACAATAATAGTTATCAAGAAAGTATCCAGATGGCCCCATTCGAAGCTCTTTATGGTCGTAAATGTAGAACTCCATTGAATTGGGTGGAGCCTGGAGAGCGAAGATACTATGGTATTGATTTTGTGAAAGAAGCTGAGAAACGAGTCCGAATCATACAACAACACATGGCAGCTGCCCAAGCACGACAGAAAAGTTATGCCGACAAGCGAAGAAGACCTATTGAGTTTGAAGTTGGTGACCATGTCTACTTGAAAGTATCACCTATGAGAGGAGTACAAAGATCTGGTGTTAAAAGAAAGCTTGCAGCAAGATATATAGGACCTTATCCAATAATTGAGAGATGTGGTATGGTCGCCTATAAACTTCAGCTACCTCCAGAAATACGTATGATATTTCCGGTATTTCATGTCTCGCAACTGAAGAAATGTCTTCGAGTGCCTGAAGAGGAAGTAAAAGTCAGGGATATAAAGATAAAGAAAACCTTGACTTATGTAGAAGAGCCGGTATCTGTTTTGGATCGCAAGGATCGAGTGACACAAAATCGAGTGGTGAAATTATACAAGATCATGTGGAGTAACCATAGTGAGAGAGATGCAACGTGGGAACGGGAAGATTATTTGCGAGAAGTTTACCCCGCCTTTTATAAAAAATGGTACGCTTTCCAAATCTCGGGATGAGATTTTTATAAGGGGGGAGGGCTGTAACACCCCAGGTGTTTGCCTTGCATATTAGCATCAGTTGAGCATGGTCATGGCATGGCATTACCATAAGCATCATCATTTCATGTGCATCCATGCTTGAAACATGACCTTGCAACATTTCAACATATGTATGTTAGGGGTGCTAGTGATAATATCAAGTATCTAGACCATGCTATTACATGTGCTAGGTTTGTTATGCTTGAAAACGTGTGAAACATGCTCCTGAAACATATGCAACATTAGGTTCAGTAATTAGGTTAGTGAGGCTTCATTAGTTATAGTAATAGTGTTTCAATGCCTTCTTGTGAAGCTTTCATGCATAGGTGATGCTAGAACATGTTTAAGGCCTTGATGATGTTTGCAACATGTTAGTTTAGCAATTTGACCTAGGGTTTGTGTTTTTGTCATGCCCTAATTCCATTTTGACTCATGCTTTGACTAGTTGACCTATAGGACCTCCTGTTGACGGTCCTTAAGTACCAAATATAGTTATCAAATAAATAAAGAAAAGGATCCAAATGCAACCAACACCTAGACTTAGGGTTTTATCTGACAGAATTCCACGAGTTTTGGTGTTTGTCTGTTTCTGCAGGGGGTTATCAGAAAATACGGAGGAAAGGCACACACGTCGGGTTTACATAGAGATAATAACGTGTTCACCGATTTTCTATCATCTAGAAGACTCCAGAAGCCATGAGATCGAACGGGAGGCCGAACGGGCCCGGAGGCAGGGCGCCCGCCCTGCTCCCTAGGGCGCCCGCCCTGGCCTGAGAGCCAATCAGGCTCCGTCTCGCGGATTATGCTCCACCGACCTAAGGGATCAAGGAAAACCGTGCGATTAATGTCGGTTTGATCCGACGGCCCACGTTCACTTGAGGGGGCTATATAAGCAGGACCCCTGGCCCCTGGAGGAGGCACTCCCTCATTCTCAATTCCTCAAACCCTAATCTCTGGAGGAGAGTCTCTGATCAAGCCCTAGAGCACCACATCAACTAGATCTCTAGTATAGCATAGCTACATAGGATTAGAACTAGAAGGAGTCAATCTTCGATTGGTTTCCGGATCTGTCAAGAGGATTCTTGGTAATTCCTTTACTGTTCTTCATTGTTCATCTTTGTTCTTCAATATTATGAATACAACTTTGTTCTATTTCAATATATTGATTATGACTATGCTCTACTTGTTTATGTTTGCGATTATATTGTTCTTAGTTTATCGTAGTTATACGCTTGGCTTAGTTAGATTGGAATTATATACATGTTTAGGATCGTATAGCGTTTATCCATCGGATCCATGGGTAAATGATAAATATTGTGTAGGCGTGGTGCTTAGACCATATTTATCTGCGATTGCACCTTATATGCCGGATCGTGGGGTGGTCCGCGATGGTGACAGCTTCGTTGGTTCTTATATAGTCCCCCTCCCGTGTGTAAGGCAGGCAGAGCAACATTATTACGGGGGAGTGATTGCTATGTTTCTCATCTTCCTTGATAATATCACTATGCATGGGCGTAGTCCTTTTTCACAATGATTGCCAAGTGTACTTGCACTAACTATGATATGCTAGACTTTATAGTTAAGAATAACTTAGGAAATATCCTTGTAGTTCGTCCTAATACCATGCTAATGACTTGCTAGAATATCTGTTGAGGTGCTTATTATTATTATATGTGGCTAGCTGATCAGATTAATTATCTTTGTCACCATTCATACTTTATCTATATTTTATGTGACACTTACCCCTGTATGCAAGAGATAGATGAATGCTCTCACTTATACATGCAATGATTGATACTCATTCCTATATTTCATTCCATAATCAACATTGATGTTAGTAATCTCTTCCCAGTGGTAAAAATATAAATAACGATACCTGGAATACTTCCCGGTTAAAATGATACATCGGTATTAATCTGTGCGCTTGCAGATCTTATTTATTATTTATTTAGAAGAGCAGTTGCATATTTCAATACCACATCTCTCATGTCATGCTGGGGATGACAACTTGGCTTAAGTGGCATGAGGGATAGGTTCGGCATTTTTGGCGCCGTTATCGGAATTAGAAAACTAAGTCTACTTTTGGTAATGACGTTAAGAATGCCCAACACCTCCCTTGTTTGACCTAACAAAAAGTATAGCCTAGAGTTTTTGCATGGTTGTGCCACCTTAACAAAGTTTGTGCCAAACTTCATGAGGAACAAAAGTTGTTTAGTGGTCAACTCATGAAAATGCATAGAACATTCCCTAATATGGCCCACAAGGCAGATTGGGGTGCTGATTTCAGCACTTAGCCATTTTTGGCAGTCATGACTGACTTTCAATTTCGAGGATGCCTCCTTGGGGAGCTTGTAACTTGCTAACCATGCTGAACCAGCTCATGTGCTAGTAGACTTCCACCTAGATCTTACTTAGCTCTAACTAAAAGTCTCTGGCACCTCCCTCTAAATCGGTTTATTTTGTGAGTTGGAGATCGGTGAAAGTGTACTGTCAGACATCTCCTAACCGAACAGTTTTCAGGTACCTCTCTTCGGATCCTTGTATCTCACAAACCGTGTTGAATCAGCCTGGGTGCTAGTTGACTCGTGTAAAGATCTCGTGTAGCTCTTTCTACCAGTACACTATGACTCTTGCTAGTTCGGCTTGGTGTGTGAGATAATAGCCATCCAAAATGCTCTGTCAGACATGGTGTCGACTGCACTCGGTTTCAAATGTTCAGTTGAGTTCAGAACTTTGAACTCGCGAGCGTGGCCGACCGTCCTCAGGAATCCGGTGCCGCGTGGCCTCCATGCGTCGGTGCTGCGCTGTGCTCACCCCCACGAAGGCGCCACGCACTGCGGCCTCTCCCCATGCCCGTGCACTCGCTCCTTGTCGCTCTGGTTCGCTCCGCCAAGCTGCCAGAGCACCGCCGCTCACCTCACCGCGCCTTGCATCGCACCACCACGCCTCTTGCCAAATTGCTCGCACCAATCGCGTCGTCGTGCTTCGCGTTACCTTCCCCGCCCTTGGTTGGCTCGATCAAGCCGCAGATAGGGCGGAAACGACATATCCACCATCGCCGCCATCACCGGCGCGCAGCCGAACGAGGAGCCGCCATGGCCGTCGATATCTGTAGCTCCTTCGTCCCCTCCTCGCCTTGTCTCGTGCTCCTTGTAGGGCGTATATGGTGTAAATACAACCCGTTTAGACTCTACCGCCGCGGTGTGGCCGGAACGGACGTGTCGTCGTGTGCGATCCGCCATGGCCGCCGGCGCCGCCACCCCCCGATTCAGTCGGGCTCGCTCTTCCTTTTGCCCCTGTAGCTTGCGCATAGCGTGTCCTAGGGCTGCAATAGTGTTCCTGCGAGATGTTACTACCGTTCGTAACTCCGTCGTCGAGGAACGCCACGACACCCGTGATCTTGCCGTCGCCGCCACCGCCATTGCCGGCGGTGAGCCGCCGCGAGCTACCACTATGGTCAGTATAGTACCCCGTTCATTTCGCCTCGACGAGCTGGTCACGTAGGTGTCCTCTGTTTCACCGGAAAGCTCGCCGGCGGCGAGGAAGGTGACCGGCGAGTGTCTCCCCTGCCCCACTCTCTCTGGCCTCGGGGGCCCACCTGTCGGCGCAGGCTCCCTCCTCTGGTTGCTTTGCTGGGCCGCTTAGCGGGCCGAAGGAGCAGCAGCAGCGCGAGCCCAGTTGCTCTTTAGGCCTGTTAAGCCTTTTCTGTGTTTTTACTCTTTTCTTTAAATGCAGAGTTTTGTGCTGAATTTGGAAAATGCTTATCTGGAGTTTGGAATATCCAAAAATGGTGATTCCAGTTTTGCTGTGATCTACATGTGGTGTACTATGTGGGAAAAATATAAAACATGCAATGTTTTATGGAAAAAGTTAGGATTTCAAATTGTGCTTGTAATGCATGTGCAAATAGGTGAAAATTATATTTTTTTTTAGAGCTCCAATTGGCATGAAAATTTTATGTGGTGCTTCTGATGTTATGAATAGGCTACAGTTAAATTTTCATAAAATTTTGGATGTCATATGCTTCAATTATCAATTCTCCTTGTATATGCTTTATATTGATTATCCATTTGTTGTTTTTGTTATCTCTTAAATTACTTGTCAAGATGAGCTGAAATTTTTATAGTAGCCTCCTGGTGTCATGTTTGTGCCTCTTTAATTTTATTAGAATTTTCTGAGCACATTTTATATTTATTTCCCTTTTATGCTTATGCAATTAAATAAATAGAAAAGGTCGACTAAATAAATGTTTATGCAAGTAACATGATATGATCTGGTGTTACTTTAACATGCTCTAGTTATTAGTAAAGTTGGTTTGGTCCAATTGTGCTTTTGTATCATCATTAATTATTTAATTTAGAGGACCTGCCATTTTGGACAGAATTGCTAGTTAAGAGAATTAGCCTATGATAATGATGCTTTTATGCTTGGTGAACTATAACAAAGTTGTTAAGAACTTCATGAACTAGTTGTTGGTAAAATTTGGTGACATTTGGACCCATGGTTTAGAAATGGCAGCTGTTCAAAGTTCGAGTCAGAATTGTTTTGGCTCTCTGTCTTTTTGGAACAGCTTCTGTGTATATGTTATTTCGACCTGGTAAATGATAAAATCATGCTTAGATGTTTATAAATGCATTGTAGAAAATTTCATAAGCTTTCCAGATTGTCCTCATGCATGTCCATTGGAGTTATAGAACTCTAGTTATAAACTTTATAAGTTGCTGCGGTCACCAGGTCCATTCGCTAAATTTCTGGAACTTGTCATATGGGTGCTAAGTATGAACTTTGTGGTACTTAGTGGTTACTTAGGGATGTTTAAATATGTTAATACCAGAGAGGAAATTTGCACCTACTCTTAAAGTAATTTGATTGGAGCACCATGTAGCTTGACTTTTATTGCTTCAATTGTTGCATTATTCATCACATTCATCATGCATACATGCTCATAAGCTCATCATGTCACATCTGTGCATACATGAGATTCATTGGTGCATATACATGCAATAGGTGTACCGAGGGACGTGACGACGGTAAGGGTCCACAAGACGTACCCGGTGGAGTTGGAGCCAGTTCGGGGGCAGGAGGCCCAGTCCGACGGAACTCGAGGAGACGAAGGAACCGTGGTTGAGCACTGAACCCCGAACCATCCTCGTACGGTTAAGGCAAGCCCCAGAGCATTATAAGTCTCCTACTTTCAAAGCAATTAATTATACATGTTATATGTATTGTTGCATTAAGTGGTAGGAGTTGTTTGGAACCCTTGCTGCATTATATCATTCCTTGTCCAGATATACGAATCCATGAATCCTATGTAGACAGGATCGTCTATCTGCTTAGCTCTGCTTTAGTAGAACGGTAATGTCAGGTGATCTCCTATCACCTGCAAAGTAGGAAGTATTGGGTCACGGTTGACTATATTTGCTATCGTGGAAAAGAACCAAGTGTTAATAATGAATTTAGACCGGGCGGGATGTCGATAGCGAAGCAACAAGGCATGGAGGTCTTGGGTGTGGAACTATCCCCGTCTGTGTCGATTAAGGACCGATCCGTTGTACTTCCTCTGTCATTTTGAACGCAGCCTAACACTTAGCTGGCCGGCCTGAGGTTGCCGACCGTGAAGCCGAGTAGGTCCTCAGGCTGCGAAGCCGAAAAGTGTAAGTCGCCTCGGAGGGGAGCCAGGTGGGACCAAGGGCAGGTGAGTTAAAAGTCCTGAGCTTCCTGGCCACTGAAATCCCTGAGAGTGCGGCGCTGTTCGGGCCCATCCTGAGTTGTACCAAAGGTGACTGTTGACGACTCTTGCAAAGTATGCCCGGTTGGTGTTAGGAATACCCCCTCAGCTGAGTTGGAATCGATTCGAATCGCCGTCTCTCCCGGTTAGTGAGAAACTTGACAAAGCAGAGGCAACGTAGATTTCACTAAATATACTGATTGTTCTGAAGATGATGATGATATAATGATGGCCTTATAAACCTGATATGGTTACTATTGTTTGCTTAGTTAAATCAAGTGATTGCAAGAGTACAGGTACTAATCTAGAGGATAGGTTAATAATGATTAACTTTATGCTTAAAGCAATAATAATTACTTATCTGGACTTAAGCTTTTATGCAAAGGTGTCAAGCCAGCCCACTTATATAAAGCCTTGCATACTCCTTGGTGTCACTTTATTTCTAGTTTTTGACGGGTAAGTCTAGCTGAGTACCTTCTCGTACTCAGGGTTTATTCCCACCTTGTTGCAGGTAGCAGCTTCTTACTGGTTACCTAAAGTACTGTCTTCGCTGTTGTGTGTGAAGACTAGACCATTGGGCATGGTCTCTGTAGTCTCTCTTCTAATATGCTTTTGTAGGTTGTGACTACGCACTGGCAGTATTTGAACTAAATGTGGTTTCAAAACTATGTTGCTTCCGCTATTCCTAATTTGGTTTTGTAATAACTTGTTCGTACTCCGATGTATGAGATGTATCTGTGAACTGTTGTAACAAATGATGTGTATGTTGAATCACTACGATCTTGGCTCGTTATGGTTTGGTTTGAAATCCCTCGAGATTTCGTGGACTACCGGGGTTATATGGGCTCAAGTTTGAGAATTTGATCGCTTCGGCGATTGTTTTTAGACTTGTGCTCTTATAATTTGGATGGTTCTGTTACAAAGAGGAGGAAGATGAAGAGAAAGAAGAAGAAGAAGAAGAAGGAGAAGAAGAAGGTGATGGTGTCCCACGGGACGATTTGGTGAATGAGGATGAGCGGGCAGGTGGTGGTTCATCCTCACAGGCGATGGGACCCTTCCCGTATCATGAGGGGGAGGACACCCCCAAAGCCGACAGAGGCGGACCGCTTCGTGCCACCCGGGCCCTCCGAGCAGAGGGAGGGGTCGAAGCGGTAGCGTGCCGATGAGGCGCAGTTGGGGTCGGACGGGCCTGCCCCAAAACGCCACCACCCGGTGGTGCCGAGGTGAATTAAGAATTCTCGTCGCTCTTTTGCTTTTGATGAATTCTGCCTCGAGCTGATTATGGCGCCTTTTGTAGCGTTGGCGGACGCGGGGCTCCCCTACAGATTGCGCCGAGGAAGACTCTTGCCCTACGGGTGGTGTGCCAAGAGTCATCTGGCGCCGCGTCAGAGGCAAGCAGGAGCGGCGCAGGAATGGCCACGACGCCCATCAAGGAGTACTATGATAGAACCAACCAAATTATAAGAACTTAAGTACAAAAACAATCACCGAAGTGATCAAATCCCGATACTTATGCTTCCATAACCCCGGTAGTCCATGAAATCATGAAGAATTTCAAACACCTTACAACAAGTCAAAATCGTACATGATTCAAAATAATATACCATTTGTTACAGCAGTTCACAAGTAGCTTACAGCCTACAACCATCGGAGTTTGAAATAAAATATTACAAACCAAGTTTGAGTAGCAAAAGCAACATAGTTTTAAAACATAACTTTAGTAGTTCAAATACATTTCCAGTTCATAGTCACGTCCCACAAAAGCATATCAGATGAGAACTCTTGCAGAGCCCGTGCCCAACGACCTAGTCTTTGTCCCTGGCAGGGAGAAGACAGTACTTGTAGCAATCGTGATAAAAAAGGTTATCTACAACAGATGAGAAATAAACCCTGAGTACGAGAAGGTACTCAGCTAGACTTATCCGTCAAAAACCAAAAATAAAAGACACCAAGGAGTATGCAAGGCCAATATGAAGTGGAGCTTGCTTGACGACGTTTTGCATTAAAAGCTCATGTAACATAAGTACTCATTTAATACTTAGCATCACGTTAATCATCATTAACCTGTCATCTAGATTAGCACTTGTTCTATAGCAACCACTTGATTAAGGGCAAACAATAATAACCATAGCAGGTATAATAAAGCCATCATCAACATCATCATTATTGAACCTTCCATTATTTAGTGTATCTACTATGGAGATAGACCCATCAAGTTCTCACTAACTGGGAGAGACAGCGATTCGAATCGAATTACAATTTAGCTTAGAGGGTATTCCTAACACTCACCCAGCAAACCCCGCTAAAGGCAGTTGTAGATCACCTTTGGTACAACTCAGGAACCAACTTTGCGGGTCCGATCAGCGCCAGCACTTTCAGGGATTACCCTTCTGCCAGGACGTTTAGGACTTTTAAACACCTGCCCTTGGACTCACGCCTATGGCTCCCTTCTGAGGCATACTTTATACTTGCTAGGTCCCGGCCTAAGTTGAGCTAGTAGGCTTCGTGGTCCATCACCAGACCATGCCAACTAAGTGTTAGGCATGCGTTGAACATGACAAAAGAAAGGCTCCAGGAATCGGTCCTTAATCGACACAGACGGAGTCACTATAAGCATAACAATCCTACAAGCCTCCGCCCGGTCTCCATCCTAATTAACCTGGTTCTTTTTCAAGTTAGCAAATATAGCCAACCATGCCATATATAAATATCCCTAAAGCTCGTAGGTGATAGGAAATCACCCGACTTCTACCATTTAAAGCAGGACTAAGCAATCTACTCGATACTGACCTACATAGGCTTAAGGTATATTTTCAAGACAAGGATTGGATATAAATGCAGCAAGTGTTTTCAATCAACACCTATGTTGGTATTTTTAAAACACACAGATAAATCCGCAAAGCACGGATACCGCTGTAGCTTTCACCCAGAGGGTTTTTAATATCGTATCCACAGGGAAACGTGTGTGGATCGCCAAACAACTAGTTTATCCAAGGGTAGCAATCAAGGTTTAAGATATGATGGGTAGAGAGGATTCCTATGGTAATGATCCTATGCAAAGCAAGGTTATGATTCAAATGTTCTTCTAATGTTCACTTCAGGACGCCGCTAGATGGGAAAGCACCACTAAGGATAACTCTACCGACGCGACTACGGTCCTATTAATTTAAGAACCTACTCAATTCGGTGTGGACGGGGCTGTCACCTCCCATAACTACCACACAACCAGAGAATAGGGCGCAAACACAGGTAACCGACAGCCTAAGGACAATGTTTATGCTAACAATTACTACTCTAATTCAGAGCGCTAACAAGAACTAGAACAATCATAAGAACTGTGAACCAATGAACAAAAGAGTAAGATAAATACTTGAATAAAGATCAATTACCAGAAGTATCCCGGATGCAGACTCAGAGAAGCCTGAATCCATCAAAGTACAAGCCGGAGAGGGAGCACCGACATGCCGGCACCACCTCCAACTCTTCCCTCTCTCTCTATCTCTCTATTTTGCTAAGACTAGATCCTAATGAGAACTAATTTTCTCTTGATGGCTAGCTATGGAGAGGAGATCCATTCGAGGGACCCCTAAGAAAGGTCTTGATGGCTAGAGGGGGGTGAATAGCCTTTCAAAATTTCTACAAAGACAAGCTAAACAAGTTTATCAATATAACAAATAGCGAGATGCGTGTTTTGCTTAGCCTACGGGGTGTTTGCAAGCCACCTAACCAATTCACAATTCTAGTATATTTGCACTCAATCGCACAAGTCAAACCGAGAAGGTAACTACAACTAGCAAGCTACACAAAGGAGCTACTCTAGCAAAGCAAACTAGCTACCAAATATAACTATGAAGGTAATGCGGAGTTGAGTTAGGAGAATTTCACCGAGGGGCGAAGTATTGAGCCAACCAATATGATCAACAATGAATACCAAGACAACTGAACACCGGGATCAATCAATCACAATATGAAAGTGATGACACGAAGATTTATCTCGAGGTTCACGTGCTTGCCGGCACGCTAGTCCCCGTTGTGTCCCTCTTCACCACGTGGTTCGGTGGCTAATCGGTCACACACCGAGCCTCTCAAAAGGCACCACAAGAACCTACCAAATGGCAAAAAGGTTGCAAATGACACGAGCAATCCACTAATGTTGCCTTTGGTGCTTCGCCGAGGTAGGCACAAACCCCTCACAATCACCGGAGGTGGCCAAGAACAATCACCAACTCTTGCCAACGCCTCCAAGCTGCTCCAAGCCGTCTAGGTGGTGGCAACCACCAAGAGAAACAAGAATCCCGCAGCAAATCAACCACCAAGTGCCAACTAGATGCAATCTCACTATGCAAATGCACTTGGATCACTCAATCTCACTTCGAGTATGCAAAGAAGCAAGAGAGATGAGTGGAGGGGAGTTGCTTAGCTCAAAGTGCTCACAAGTATGTCAAATGTTCAAGAGAGAGAGCTTTGAGCCGGCCAACGAGTATTTATAGACGTACCCCTTCAAATATAGCCGTTAGGCACGAGATTCAGCTGAAGTCGCGCTGACCGGACGCGCCGATCACACAACGGCTACTTTCGTGAACCACCGACCGGACGCGCTGGTCAAGCCTGAGCAGCGCACAACGAAACAGCGACCGGACGCGCTGCAGAACTGACCGGACGCCACAGTGCCAGCGTCCGGTTGGAGTCCAGTAAGCTCCCTCAATGACCGGACGCGTCCGGTCGATAGTGACCGGACGCGCTGCGCGTCCGATCAAAAAGCTAAAACACGCGCAGACGCTAAACACTGACCGGACATGTCCGGTCAAACACAGATCGTGTCCGGTCACCACTGTGACCTCCGTTCGCAAATGTGCTAACACCACCAAGTGATCACGTCATGTGCGAGTGTGTTAGCATTTTCACAATCATTTTTTGAGGCATTATTAGTTCTATCCAAAAGCATATGATTATGAAATGCACACCTAGAGGCACTTAGGAGTTCAATAGCCGCGCCATTCTCCTCTTTATAGTACGGCTATCTATCCTATAATGTAACCACACCCACTAGGTGGCTTGGTTACTAAAATACAACCCTTAAGCATATACCTTTGCCTTGATCACGTAGGGTTGCGTCCAAATCCAAGTGTGGCCATCATGATCACCATGTCCATCTTGCCACCAACCTTGGAATGTACTAATCCTCATATGCTACATACAACTTAGGCATATGATTAGTACTTAGGCATTGTCACTAACTAGTAGGAATGCCCCGCGCTTTGCTGCGGGTGTGAAGTAGAAATATAAAGAAGTTAGACTAAGGATTAGAAGACGTATATGTATAGATGCATTAGCACAATTATGCAGATTGTATCGATTGACATATAGGTTTCATTAGAAGATTTTGTGTTAGTTTTCAAAAAAAAATACTTGTTGCTACTATAGCACATTGTTTTTCTCATTCTCTTAGCTTTTTCTTAACTTGTCCTTGCAAGATTTGTGATTCTCTTGTTAGACTTTGGACCTGTCCACAAATCAAATATAGATCATCCAAATCTCATCCACCCTCACCCCTCACCCCTACTATACCTGAGGGTCATCCCCCTATCCCAAAAGTTCTAAGAGTTTTCCTTCACAAAATCATATATGTTTCGGAGGACCACATGTAATCCATATGATTTGCAGTTTTGCTAGTTTTTTGCTTAGAAACATTAGTTTTGCTAGGCTTTGCTTAGAAGCGGTTTAAATGTTTGCAAAAAAGTTATCGAAATATATCCATGTGGGATCTTGTTTTGAAGAGTTTATTGCGAGGAACATCATGGTGCAATTGGATTTTAATTATGATACTTGGTTAGGTGCTATGGCTTTTTTCTATTTCAAAAGAAATAGTTAGTGGGGAGATAAATGGAGTTTAGTGAGCACATGATGTCACTTAGTGGGCGGATGTTGACGGTTCTTAAGTATCAATTATAACCATCAAATAAATAAAGAAAAGGACCTATATGCAAGCAACACCTAGAATTAGGGTTTGATCTAACAGAATTCCACGAGTTTTGCTGTTTATCTATTTCTGCAGGGGGTTATCAGGAAATACGGAAGAAAGGCCCATATGTCGGAATAATGACGGGATATTAACCAAACACGCAATTATCTTACATCTAGAAGATTCCAGAAGCCACGGGAACGAACGGGAGCCGTAACGGGGCCGGACACAGGGCGCCCGCCCTGTGCCCTAGGGCGCCCGCCCTGCCCCCGGGACCAATCAGGTCGAGTCTCGTGGATTATGCTCCACCGCCTTTGAGGATCAAGGAAAACCGTAGGATGAAGGTCGGTTTGATCCGACGGTCCAGATTCATCCAAAAGGGCTATATAAGCAAGGCCCCTGACCCCTGGTGGAGAAGACCCCAATTCATTATTCAGTTGCATATCTCTAGTTAGGGTTTAGAGAGAGAGGTTCCCTCTAGGGTTCCCACCTCTTAGGGCTTAGCATCCAATGTGAAAGTAGAATTAGTTCTACTAGATTGAGAGAGATAGAGTGGAGGTGTAGATCGGAGGAAGCCGGCCTGTCGGTGTCTACTCCGAGGTTGTACCTGCGGGAGCAAGTTCTTCTAACCCGAGGCTTGTTCTCAGGATTCTTCAGTATTTCGACTTCTAAATTCTAGTAAGTTCTTTGTTTTATTGTTCTTTGGTTTATGAGTTTACTTTGATCTCTTCGCGTAGAGTTTAGAGTAATCATCTCTAGCGTAAACGTGGTGTTTAAGCTAGGATACTCATAGATATCCCCTCGTCTAGCCGGACCGTGGTAGTAGCGAGGAACGTGACAATTCCGAGTTACCTTTGTATTCCATATCCCGTTAGCAGGATCGATAGGGTTTATAGGTGCGGGTTGAACATCCTTTGTGGTGTCTAGATTCCGTAAACCTTCCCAATAGAACAGTAGATCATCCTTACTAAGGTTAGAAGAAGAGTGCGGTTGTAGTCTTCTCTATACATCACTCACATCGAATCATAGTGGTTGTAGCCTAAAGGTTAGTAGTAATAGATTTGGTTAGTCAGATGCACTCTTTCTCCTAAAGGTAAAAATATAAATACGATACCCAGGATAACATCTCGGGTGAAGTGCTCACCGATATCTGTGCGCTTGCGGATCCTATTTCCTAATTGCGTTACCAAATATCAACAAGCATTTCTGGCGCCGTTGCCGGGGAGAAAGACGGTTTGCTGAGATAACCTTGAGTCTTACTACTAGCTTGTACCTATACTTTTATCTTTCTTTATCTTTTTATTCCTTATCTTTTCTTTATTCTTACCTTATGGAGAACCAAGATTCTAAATCAATCTATCAATTTGCAACACCTTCAGCAACTGACCTTTTACCATGGGAGTCATCACAACCTATCCAAACATCCCAGTATAAGTTAAGTTCAAGGTTGGTTGCGATGATTCAAAATTTATCTTTTTCGGGAAAGGAAGACGAAAACCCTTACCTTCATATTAGAGATTTTGAGCAGATATGCGATTGTCTTCGCATTGATGGCATCTCTGATAAGACTTTACGTTGGAAGCTTTTTCCTTTTTCTTTAAGAGGAGAAGCTAGACGATGGTATAGTCAGAAGGTAAGTCAACAGCAAGGTGAATGGGGAGTTTTAAGAGCCAACTTTTGTCTAGATTTTTATTCCCTTGACCGTACTGGTGACCTTAGACTCGAAGTCCTATCTTTTAAACAAAAAGATAATGAAACTTTGGGGAAATCCTGGAAACGTTTTTCTGATCTTTTAGAATCTGGTCCAAAACTTTTGCTTGAAGACACTGTTCTTTTATTTCATTTTTTTCGAGGTCTTCAGAAAGATAATAAACAAATGCTGCATACTATTGCTAGAGGTTCTTTCTTTCGTATCCCTACTGATGAAGCTAGAGCGATCCTAGATAGAATCCTAGAAGCTGAGATGGATAATGCCCTCCATGATAAAACCTACGAAGCCGGAGTAGACACTCTGCCAAATTTTTCATCTACTTTAGCTATCCCAGGTTCTGAGCCACAAAAGGAAGAAATTCTACCATCTGATTTCATGCTAGACATAGAATCCGATCTCTTTGCCAATTTTGGAAACATTTCAAACTACCATTCTATAGACCGACCCTAAAACGGCCAATTTAGCATTTGTTTACCAAGTGAACGTCAATTGAGAGAGCTTATCTCGGTTATGAGTAGCGAATGGTTAGAGGAGTCAGAGCTTTCCTCTGAAGTAATCTGAGTGGACACACCCTCTATAACTATACGCTGTGCTTATAATTCTGATCAATTTAACGCTCTCTATAATCCTGTTGTGGGGATCAATATTATGTCCGAAGCTTTTGCACTTAATTTATTTGGGAAACTTGTTTTAACCCCCACAACAAAGGTCATAAAGGAATCTTCGGGACGATTAGTCCCCAGTCTTGGAATTATTAATGTCCTACCCTTTATGGTAGAAGGCTCCATGGTTCATTTGAACTTTTATATCTTTGATATATGGGGTTTCGACCTACTGATTGGACAACCTTTTAGAAGACTCCTTTATGAAGGTCAAACTGGAAAGCTCCACATTTCCTTGGGAAAGGATTTTAAACTTCCAATTACAATAACTCACTCCTTGAATAATAAGACCGAGCCATATCTTTTGCCTGATCCTATGGAGGAGGTAAAGGCTGCATCTCTAGAACTTTTAGATGATCCAAACTTAGAAGAGGAAGTCCCCTTCTTCACTGAAGAAGAGGCCGAACCTTCTGAACCTGAACCTTTAGATGAGTTTGCAGAAACACCCAGACCTCCTATAGAGCTTAAAACTTTACCACCCGGTCTTACCTATGCTTTCCTAAATAATAATCCAGAGTTTCCTGTGATCGTTAGTAATAAACTCACTCAGGAGCAAACTCTGCGATTAATGACCATTCTTGAAAAACACCACTCTGTTTTCGGCTACTCACTTCAAGATCTCACAGGAATCAGTCCTATGATTTGTACCCATCGTATTCCGACAGATCCTTCTGTTACACCCTCTCGAGAGCCTCAACGTAGACTTAACAACGCGATGAGAGAGGTAGTTAAAAAAGAAGTTATAAAGTTGCTGCATGCAGGGATTATATATCCTGTGCCGCATAGTGAGTGGGTAAGCCCTGTTCAAGTTGTGCCTAAAAAGGGAGGCATGACTTTTGTTACTAATGATAAGAATGAGCTAATTCCGCAACGCACCGTCACTGGGTGGCGGATGTGCATAAACTATAGAAAACTTAATAAAGCCACGAAAAAGGATCATTTTCCTTTGCCTTTTATAGATGAGATGCTTGAGCGGTTAGCAAAACACTCGTTTTTCTGTTTTCTAGATGGATATTCAGGGTATCACCAGATCCCTATCCGTCCTGATGATCAAAGCAAAACCACTTTTACATGCCCATATGGAACGTATGCCTATCGTAGAATGTCTTTTGGGTTATGTAATGCACCCGCTTCTTTTCAAAGATGTATGATGTCTATATTTTCTGATATGATTGAAGAGATTATGGAAGTTTTCATGGATGATTTCTCAGTTTATGGAAAAACTTTTGATAGTTGTCTTGAGAACTTAGATAAGGTTTTGCAAAGATGTGAAGAAAAGCACTTGATCCTTAATTGGGAAAAATGTCATTTTATGGTTAGAGAAGGAATAGTGCTAGGACACCTAGTGTCTGAAAGAGGTATTGAGGTAGATAGAGCTAAAATTGAAGTAATTGAACAACTACCTCCACCTGTGAATATAAAAGGAATTCGAAGTTTTCTTGGCCATGCTGGTTTTTATCGTAGATTTATAAAAGACTTTTCATTTATTGCGAGACCACTTACTCTTTTGCTAGCCAAGGATGCTCATTTCGAATTTGATGATGCATGTCTAAATTCTTTCAATTTATTAAAGCAAGCACTCATCTCTGCACCAATCATTCAACCCCCTGATTGGTCGTTGCCTTTTGAAATTATGTGTGATGCTAGTGATTATGTTGTGGGGGCAGTTTTGGGACAAACTAAAGATAAAAAGCATCATGCAATTGCTTATGCAAGTAAAACTTTGACAGGAGCTCAACTTAATTATGCAACCACTGAAAAAGAGCTTCTGGCTATTGTTTTTGCCATTGATAAATTTAGATCTTATTTAGTTGGAGCTAAGATAATTGTTTACACTGATCATGCTGCACTAAAATATTTGCTCACTAAGAAAGATGCTAAACCTCGCTTAATCAGATGGATTTTATTACTCCAAGAATTTGACTTAGAAATAAAAGATAAAAAGGGAGTAGAAAATTCTGTTGCTGATCACTTGTCTAGAATGTACTTTAAGAATTCACAGGAACCCCCCATTAATGACTCACTCCGGGACGACATGCTTTACGGGATTAACAGATCTGACCCCTGGTATGCAGATATTGTTAATTTTATGGTTTCAGGTTATGTACCACCCGGAGCAAACAAGAAGAAGCTTATTCAGGAAAGTCGTTCACATATATGGGATGAGCCATATCTCTTCCGAGTATGCGCTGATGGCCTACTTAGAAGATGTGTGGCCACTGAGGAAGGATTGAAGATCACCGACAGATGTCACTCATCACCATACGGAGGTCACTATGGAGCATTCCGTACACATTCAAAGATCTGGCAATGTGGATTCTACTGGCCTACAATGTACGATGACACGAAGCAATATATCAGAAGATGTGGGCCATGTCAAAGGCACGGAAACATAAATACAAGGGATGCCATGCCACTCACCAACAACCTTCAGATTGAACTCTTTGATGCCTGGGGAATAGACTACATGGGTCCATTTCCCCCATCTAAGAAGTGTGAGTTCATCTTGGTGGCGGTTGATTACGTCTCCAAGTGGGTAGAGGCACTACCTTGCAAACATGCCGACAATATCAGTTCGAAGAGGATGTTTGAGGAAATCATATTTCCAAGATTTGGAGTCCCCAGGATAGTGATAAGTGATGGAGGATCACACTTCATTGACAAGCGCTTCGAGCACTATCTATCAAGACATGGAATCCGTCACAACGTCGCTACTCCCTATCATCCTCAGACAAGTGGCCAAGCAGAGACTTCTAACAAGCAAATCAAGAACATTCTTCAGAAGACGGTGAACGAGATGGGAACGGCATGGAAGGACAAGTTACCCGATGCACTCTGGGCTTACCGGACAGCATACAAGACCCCAATTGGAATGTCTCCATACCAATTGGTGTACGGAAAGACCTGTCACCTACCTGTTGAACTTGAGTTCAAGGCACACTGGGCCATAAAAAGATGGAATATGGACCTAGATATCGCCGGAAAACATAGAAGAATGCAATTATCGGAGTTAGATGAATGGCGGGAGAAAGCATATCATAATTCAAAGATCTACAAAGAAAGAGTCAAGAGATGGCATGACAAGAGGATCAAGAAGAAGGAGTTCTCACCCGGAGATAAGGTATTACTTTTGAATTCCAGGGTGAAGCTTTTCGGGCATGGAAAGCTCCGGAGCAAATGGGAAGGACCATTCAAGGTAATTCATTCATCATCCCACGGAGCTATCACACTTCAAAATGACGAAGGTACGTTATTCAAGGTAAATGGTCAACGTCTTAAATTATTTTTAGAGCATAGTCTTAGGAGGCGTGAGCGTCGCTGAGCTATCTAGATTAGATCTTGGGGCTATATATGTCTTAGTTATTATTAGATTCGATTAGGTTCGCTTATAATCAGTTTAGATCTATTATATTCGGTTATTATTATTATTCGGTTGTAATAAATGCCTCAAGATTAATAAAGATTATTATTAGTATGTCTTGTGTGTCTCTACTTTACTTTTGTGCAAGAAAGCAGAAAACAAGTATGGGGGAGATTCCCTGACATGTCACACACACTTCGATCGCACCACTCCATGAACCAGGTACACACTCTGCACACTTTTATTACACACTCACCTTAGTTTGTGCAGAATTTTATCTCTCTAAACATGATAAATTAAAAGGATAAAAATGCTTATAATCATGATCAATCTCACTCTGTGATATTTCCTGGAAACCTGCAATTATTAAAATTATTTCAAAACCCTGTGTTGCTAAAAGTCATTGTGGAATAAGAGATGGTAAGGGTATGAGTACCTTATTCTTAGTATCTTTATTGCTTGGAGAATTTGTTTTAAAAATCTCAAAATTATAGCTACCATCCTCAAGTTTTATATGCCTGCTAAACATGAAAATATTAATTAAAGCTATCTGCTTTGTATTGAGTTTGTTCAAAACAAGTTAGACCCTTGTTGAGAGATTTATCATACTCCTAAGATCAAGACATTTTTATTCAGAAAGATTCACTCTTCCGAAGTATTATTGCGTTAGAGGCATGGGCTATGCAAAATTATGAATATATCGAGGAAATAAAAAGGAGCAAGTGCTCGATAACCTCGTGGAAAAAAATGGACAAGTGTCCGGCAGTAGAATTAGGGGTACCTCGGTATCCGCCCAAAATGAAAAAAAATGAGATATGATAAAAATATGATGGAAAGAAAATGATAGCCCATGGTCCCTCTAATAAGCAATATGCCAGTAAGAGTGACAAGTTTTTAATTTTCAAAATCTTTGATCTAAGAGTATGGCATTCTTCTCCTCGGATCCGGTTTTGACCATACAATAAATGCAAGGTATGTATGCTTAAAGAATTAATTTTGCAAAATCAAAACAACCTCAGAGAGAAATATAAAAGATAATGAGTGACTCTGAGAGCACCTATGAGGATAAAGGTATGCTAAGTTTTTCTTTTCAAAAATATGTAAAAACTCCAAGTAATAGGGATTAAGAAGAAGAAAGGCTCTTTACTCTGACCATATATTTCCCTGACTATAAGTGCACAGTGGATTTTTACAACACCCTGCAGGTATGAAAGAATGTTTCAACCCCAGATGTTTTATTAACCAACCTTTTCTCTTGGACGAGTAAAAGCCTAAGTATGGGGGTGTTTGTTGACGGTTCCTAAGTATCAATTATAACCATCAAATAAATAAAGAAAAGGACCTATATGCAAGCAACACCTAGAATTAGGGTTTGATCTAACATAATTCCACGAGTTTTGCTGTTTATCTATTTCTGCAGAGGGTTATCAGGAAATACGGAAGAAAGGTCCACATGTCGGAATAATGACAGGATATTAACCAAACACGCAATTATCTTACATCTAGAAGATTCCAGAAGCCACGGGAACGAACGGGAGCCGTAACGGGGCCGGACATAGGGCGCCCGCCCTGTGCCCTAGGGCGCCCGCCCTGCCCCCGGGACCAATCAGGTCGAGTCTCGCGGATTATGCTCCACCGCCTTTGAGGATCAAGGAAAACCGTAGGATGAAGGTCGGTTTGATCCGACGGTCCAGATTCATCCAAAAGGGCTATATAAGCAAGGCCCCTGACCCCTGGTGGAGAAGACCCCAATTCATTATTCAGTTGCATATCTCTAGTTAGGGTTTAGAGAGAGAGGTTCCCTCTAGGGTTCCCACCTCTTAGGGCTTAGCATCCAATGTGAAAGTAGAATTAGTTCTACCAGATTGAGAGAGATAGAGTGGAGGTGTAGATCGGAGGAAGCCGGCCTGTCGGTGTCTACTCCGAGGTTGTACCTGCGGGAGCAAGTTCTTCTAACCCGAGGCTTATTCTCAGGATTCTTCAGTATTTCGACTTCTAAATTCTAGTAAGTTCTTTGTTTTATTGTTCTTTGGTTTATGAGTTTACTTTGATCTCTTCGCGTAGAGTTTAGAGTAATCATCTCTAGCGTAAACGTGGTGTTTAAGCTAGGATACTCATAGATATCCCCTCGTCTAGCCGGACCGTGGTAGTAGCGAGGAACGTGACAATTCCGAGTTACCTTTGTATTCCATATCCCGTTAGCAGGATCAATAGGGTTTATAGGTGCGGGTTGAACATCCTTTGTGGTGTCTAGATTCCGTAAACCTCCCCAATAGAACAATAGATCATCCTTACTAAGGTTAGAAGAAGAGTGCGGTTGTAGTCTTCTCTATACATCACTCACATCGAATCATAGTGGTTGTAGCCTAAAGGTTAGTAGTAATAGATTTGGTTAGTCAGATGCACTCTTTCTCCTAAAGGTAAAAATATAAATACGATACCCAGGATAACATCTCGGGTGAAGTGCTCACCGATATCCGTGCACTTGCGGATCGTATTTCCTAATTGCGTTACCAAATATCAACAAGCATTTCTGGCGCTGTTGCCGGGGAGAAAGACGGTTTGCTGAGATAACCTTGAGTCTTACTACTAGCTTGTATTCATACTTTTTATTTTCTTATCTTTTTCATTCTTTCTTTTTCTTTTTACCAAAAATGGAAAACCAAGGTTCTATATCTATCTTTGATGCTTGCATATAGGTCCTTTTCTTTATTTATTTGATGGTTATAATTGATACTTAAGAACCGTCAACAAACACCCCCATACTTAGGCTTTTACTCGTCCTCGAGAAAAGGTTGGTTAATAAAACATCTGGGGTTGAAACATTCTTTCATACCTGCAGGGTGTTGTAAAAATCCACTGTGCACTTATAGTCAGGGAAATATATGGTCAGAGTAAAGAGCCTTTCTTCTTCTTAATCCCTATCACTTGGAGTTTTTACATATTTTTGAAAAGAAAAACTTAGCATACCTTTATCCTCATAGGTGCTCTCAGAGTCACTCATTATCTTTTATATTTCTCTCTGAGGCTGTTTTGATTTTGCAAAAATAATTCTTTAAGCATACATACCTTGCATTTATTGTATGGTCAAAACCGGATCCGAGGAGAAGAATGCCATACTCTTAGATCAAAGATTTTGAAAATTAAAAACTTGTCACTCTTACTGGCATATTGCTTATTAGAGGGACCATGGGCTATCATTTTCTTTCCATCATATTTTTATCATATCTCATTTTTTTTCATTTTGGGTGGATACCGAGGTACCCCTAATTCTACTGCCGGACACTTGTCCATTTTTTCCATGAGGTTATCGAGCACTTGCTCCTTTTTATTTCCTCGATATATTCATAATTTTGCATAGCCCATGCCTCTAACGCAATAATACTTCGAAAGAGTGAATCTTTCTGAATAAAAATGTCTTGATCTTAGGAGTATGATAAATCTCTCAACAAGGGTCTAACTTGTTTTGAACAAACTCAATACAAAGCAGATAGCTTTAATTAATATTTTCATGTTTAGCAGGCATATAAAACTTGAGGATGGTAGCTATAATTTTGAGATTTTTAAAACAAATTCTCCAAGCAATAAAGATACTAAGAATAAGGTACTCATACCCTTACCATCTCTTATTCCACAATGACTTTTAACAACACAGGGTTTTGAAATAATTTTAATAATTGCAGGTTTCCAGGAAATATCACAGAGTGAGATTGATCATGATTATAAGCATTTTTATCCTTTTAATTTATCATGTTTAGAGAGATAAAATTCTGCACAAACTAAGGTGAGTGTGTAAGTGTGTAATAAAAGTGTGCAGAGTGTGTACCTGGTTCATGGAGTGGTGCAATCGAAGTGTGTGACATGTCAGGGAATCTCCCCCATACTTGTTTTCTGCTTTCTTCGTCATTTTGAAGTGTGATAGCTCCGTGGGATGATGAATGAATTACCTTGAATGGTCCTTCCCATTTGCTCCGGAGCTTTCCATGCCCGAAAAGCTTCACCCTGGAATTCAAAAGTAATACCTTATCTCCGGGTGAGAACTCCTTCTTCTTGATCTTCTTGTCATGCCATCTCTTGACTCTTTCTTTGTAGATCTTTGAATTGTGATATGCTTTCTCCCGCCATTCTTCTAACTCCGATAATTGCATTCTTCTATGTTTTCCGGCGATATCTAGGTCCATATTCCATCTTTTTATGGCCCAGTGTGCCTTGAACTCAAGTTCAACAGGTAGGTGACAAGTCTTTTCGTATACCAATTGGTATGGAGACATTCCAATTGGGGTCTTGTATGCTGTCCGGTAAGCCCAGAGTGCATCGGGTAACTTGTCCTTCCATGCCGTTCCCATCTCGTTCATCGTCTTCTGAAGAATGTTCTTGATTTGCTTGTTAGAAGTCTCTGCTTGGCCACTTGTCTGAGGATGATAGGGAGTAGCGACGTTGTGACGGATTCCATGTCTTGATAGATAGTGCTCGAAGCGCTTGTCAATGAAGTGTGATCCTCCATCACTTATCACTATCCTGGGGACTCCAAATCTTGGAAATATGATTTCCTCAAACATCCTCTTCGAACTGATATTGTCGGCATGTTTGCAAGGTAGTGCCTCTACCCACTTGGAGACGTAATCAACCGCCACCAAGATAAACTCACACTTCTTAGATGGGGGAAATGGACCCATGTAGTCTATTCCCCAGACATCAAAGAGTTCAATCTGAAGGTTGTTGGTGAGTGGCATGGCATCCCTTGTATTTATGTTTCCGTGCCTTTGACATGGCCCACATCTTCTGATATATTGCTTCGTGTCATCGTACATTGTAGGCCAGTAGAATCCACATTGCCAGATCTTTGAATGTGTACGGAATGCTCCATAGTGACCTCCGTATGGTGATGAGTGACATCTGTCGATGATCTTCAATCCTTCCTCAGTGGTCACACATCTTCTAAGTAGGCCATCAGCGCATACTCGGAAGAGATATGGCTCATCCTATATATGTGAACGACTTTCCTGAATAAGCTTCTTCTTGTTTGCTCCGGGTGGTACATAACCTGAAACCATAAAATTAACAATATCTGCATACCAGGGGTCAGATCTGTTAATCCCGTAAAGCATGTCGTCCCGGAGTGAGTCATTAATGGGGGGTTCCTGTGAATTCTTAAAGTACATTCTAGACAAGTGATCAGCAACAGAATTTTCTACTCCCTTTTTATCTTTTATTTCTAAGTCAAATTCTTGGAGTAATAAAATCCATCTGTTTAAGCGGGGTTTAGCATCTTTCTTAGTGAGCAAATATTTTAGTGCAGCATGATCAGTGTAAACAATTATCTTAGCTCCAACTAAATAAGATCTAAATTTATCAATGGCAAAAACAACAGCCAGAAGCTCTTTTTCAGTGGTTGCATAATTAAGTTGAGCTCCTGTCAAAGTTTTACTTGCATAAGCAATTGTATGATGCTTTTTATCTTTAGTTTGTCCCGAAACTGCCCCCACAGCAAAATCACTAGCATCACACATAATTTCAAAAGGCAACGACCAATTAGGGGGTTGAATGATTGGTGCAGAGATGAGTGCTTGCTTTAATAAATTGAAAGAATTTAGACATGCATCATCAAATTCGAAAGGAGCATCCTTGGCTAGCAAAAGAGTAAGTGGTCTCGCAATAAATGAAAAGTCTTTTATAAATCTGCGATAAAAACCAGCATGGCCAAGAAAACTTCGAATTCCTTTTATATTCACAGGTGGAGGTAGTTGTTCAATTACTTCAATTTTAGCTCTATCTACCTCAATACCTCTTTCAGACACTAAGTGTCCTAGCACTATTCCTTCTCTAACCATAAAATGACATTTTTCCCAATTAAGGATTAAGTGCTTTTCTTCACATCTTTGCAAAACCTTATCTAAGTTCTCAAGACAACTATCAAAAGTTTTTCCATAAACTGAGAAATCATCCATGAAAACTTCCATAATCTCTTCAATCATATCAGAAAATATAGACATCATACATCTTTGAAAAGAAGCTGGTGCATTACATAACCCAAAAGACATTCTACGATAAGCATACGTTCCATATGGACATGTAAAAGTGGTTTTGCTTTGATCATCAGGATGGATAGGGATCTGGTGATACCCTGAATATCCATCTAGAAAACAGAAAAACGAGTGTTTTGCTAACCGCTCAAGCATCTCATCTATAAAAGGCAAAGGAAAATGATCCTTTTTCGTGGCTTTATTAAGTTTTCTATAGTCTATGCACATCCGCCACCCAGTGACGGTGCGTTGCGGAATTAGCTCATTCTTATCATTAGTAACAACAGTCATGCCTCCCTTTTTAGGCACAACTTGAACAGGGCTTACCCACTCACTATGCGGCACAGGATATATAATCCCTGCATGCAGCAACTTTATAACTTCTTTTTTAACTACCTCTCTCATCGCGTTGTTAAGTCTACGTTGAGGCTCTCGAGAGGGTGTAACAGAAGGATCTGTCGGAATACGATAGGTACAAATCATAGGACTGATTCCTGTGAGATCTTGAAGTGAGTAGCCGAAAACAGAGTGGTGTTTTTCAAGAATGGTCATTAATCACAGAGTTTGCTCCTGAGTGAGTTTATTACTAACGATCACAGGAAACTCTGGATTATTGTTTAGGAAAGCATAGGTAAGACCGGGTGGTAAAGTTTTGAGTTCTATGGGGGGTCTAGGTGTTTCTGCAAACTCATCTAAGGGTTCAGGTTCAAAAGGTTCGGCTTCTTCTTCGGTGAAGAAGGGGGCTTCCTCTTCTAAGTCTGGATCATCTAAAAGTTCTAGAGATGCAGCCTTTACCTCCTCCATAGGATCAGGCAAAAGATATGGCTCGGTCTTATTATTCAAGGAGTGAGTTATTGTAATTGGAAGTTTAAAATCCTTTCCCAAAGAAATGTAGAGCTTTCCAGTTTGACCTTCATAAAGGAGTCTTCTAAAAGGTTGTCCAATCAGTAGGTCGAAACCCCATATATCAAAGATATAAAAGTTCAAATGAACCATGGAGCCTTCTACCATAAAGGGTAGGACATTAATAATTCCAAGACTGGGGACTAATCGTCCTGAAGATTCCTTTATGACCTTTGTTGTGGGGGTTAAAACTAATTTTCCAAATAAATTAAGTGCAAAAGCTTCGGACATAATATTGATCCCCACAACAGGATTATAGAGAGCGTTAAATTGATCAGAATTATAAGCACAACGTATAGTTATAGAGGGTGTGTCCACTCGGATTACTTCAGAGGAAAGCTCTGACTCCTCTAACCATTCGCTACTCATAACCGAGATAAGCTCTCTCAATTGACGTTCACTTGGTAAACAAATGCTAAATTGGCCGTTTTGGGGTTGGTCTATAGAATGGTAGTTTGAAATGTTTCCAAAATCGGCAAAGAGATCGGATTCTATGTCTAGCATGAAATCAGATGGTAGAATTTCTTCCTTTTGTGGCTCAGAACCTGGGATAGCTAAAGTAGATGAAAAATTTGGTAGAGTGTCTACTTCGGCTTCGTAGGTTTTATCATGGAGGGCATTATCCATCTTAGCTTCTAGGATTCTATTCAAGATCCCCTTAGCTTCATCAGTAGGGATACGAAAGAAAGAACCTCTAGCCATAGTATGCAGCATTTGTTTATTATCTTTCTGAAGACCTCGAAAAAAGTGAAATAAAAGAACAGTGTCTTCAAGCAAAAGTTTTGGACCAGATTCTAAAAGATCAGAAAAACGTTTCCAGGATTTCCCCAAAGTTTCATTATCTTTTTGTTTAAAAGATAGGACTTCGAGTCTAAGGTCACCAGTACGGTCAAGGGAATAAAAATCTAGACAAAAGTTGGCTCTTAAAACTCCTCATTCACCTTGCTGTTGACCTACCTTCTGACTATACCATCGTCTAGCTTATCCTCTTAAAGAAAAAGGAAAAAGCTTCCAACGTAAAGTCTTATCAGAGATGCCATCAATGCGAAGACAATCACATGTCTGCTCAAAATCTCTAATATGAAGGTAAGGGTTTTCGTCTTCCTTTCCCAAAAAAGATAAATTTTGAATCATCGCAATCAACCTTGAACTTAACTTATACTGGGATGTTTGGATAGGCTGTGATGACTCCCATGGTAAAAGGTCAGTTGCTGAAGGTGTTGCGGCATCAAAGATAGATATAGAACCTTGGTTTTCCATTTTTGGTAAAAAGAAAAAGAAAGAATGAAAAAGATAAGAAAATAAAAAGTATGAATACAAGCTAGTAGTAAGACTCAAGGTTATCTCAGCAAACCGTCTTTCTCCCCGGCAACGGCGCCAGAAATGCTTGTTGATATTTGGTAACGCAATTAGGAAATAGGATCCGCAAGCGCACGGATATCGGTGAGCACTTCACCCGAGATGTTATCCTGGGTATCGTATTTATATTTTTACCTTTAGGAGAAAGAGTGCATCTGACTAACCAAATCTATTACTACTAACCTTTAGGCTACAACCACTATGATTCGATGTGAGTGATGTATAGAGAAGACTACAACCGCACTCTTCTTCTAACCTTGGTAAGGATGATCTACTGTTCTATTGGGGAGGTTTACGGAATCTAGACACCACAAAGGATGTTCAACCCGTACCTATAAACCCTATCGATCCTGCTAACGGGATATGGAATACAAAGGTAACTCGGAATTGTCACGTTCCTCGCTACTACCACGGTCCGGCTAGACGAGGGGATATCTATGAGTATCCTAGCTTAAACACCACGTTTACGCTAGAGATGATTACTCTAAACTCTACGCGAAGAGATCAAAGTAAACTCATAAACCAAAGAACAATAAAACAAAGAACTTACTAGAATTTAGAAGTCGAAACACTGAAGAATCCTGAGAACAAGCCTCGGGTTAGAAGAACTTGCTCCCGCAGGTAAACCTCGGAGTAGACACCGACAGGCCGGCTTCCTCTGATCTACACCTCCACTCTATCTCTCTCAATCTAGTAGAACTAATTCTACTTTCACATTGGATGCTAAGCCCTAAGAGGTGGGAACCCTAGAGGGAACCTCTCTCTCTAAACCCTAACTAGAGATATGCAACTGAATAATGAATTGGGGTCTTCTCCACCAGGGGTCAGGGGCCTTGCTTATATAGCCCTTTTGGATAAATCTGGACCGTCGGATCAAACCGACCTTCATCCTACGGTTTTCCTTGATCCTCAAAGGCGGTGGAGCATAATCCGCGAGACTCGACCTGATTGGTCCCGGGGGCAGGGCGGGCGCCCTAGGGCACAGGGCGGGCGCCCTGTGTCCTGGCCCGTTACGGCTCCCGTTTGTTCCCGTGGCTTCTGGAATCTTCTAGATGTAAGATAATTACGTGTTTGGTTAATATCCCGTCATTAATCCGACATGTGGGCCTTTCTTCCGTATTTCCTGATAACCCCCTGCAGAAATAGATAAACAGCAAAACTCGTGGAATTCTGTTAGATCAAACCCTAATTCTAGGTGTTGCTTGCATATAGGTCCTTTTCTTTATTTATTTGATGGTTATAATTGATACTTAAGAACCGTCAACAGTTGCCACCAATGCTTGTGTATGTAGTTGGCCCAAATAGATCCATGTGCAATAACTCAAATGCCTTGGAAGTACTCATAATGCTCTTCAATGGATGAGTGTTGCCCACTTGCTTTCCAGCTTGACATGCACTACATAGTTTATCCTTCTCAAATGTGACATCCTTCAAGCCTCTAACTAAGTCATGCTTCACTAACTTGTTCAATTGCTTCATGCCAACATGACCAAGTATTCTATGCCATAACCAACCCATACTTGATTTGGTGAGCAAGCATGTTGAAAGATGAGTGTCACTAGCATTGAAATCAACCAAGTATGGATTCTCATATCTAAAACCCTTGAAGATCAAATTGGAGCCATCAACACTAACTATCTCCACATCATCAACACTAAATATGCACTTGAAACCAAGATCACACAATTGAGCAACCGAGAGAATATTGAAGTTCAACTTTTCAACTAAGAGCACATTGGAAATGCTATGATCATTTGAGATTGCAATCCTTCCAAGAGCTTTCACATCACCCTTGCTATTGTCACCAAATGTGATACTATCAATGCCACTATCATTTGATTTGAGAGAGTTAAACATTCTTAAATCACCGGTCATATGTTGAGAGCACCCACTATCAAGAACCCAATGCCTTCCACCGGTCTTGTAATTTACCTACAAAACAATTTAATGTCTTTTAGGTACCCATACTTGCTTGGGTCCATGGAGGTTAGTAACTAAGTTCTTTGGTACCCAAATGGCCTTCTTCTTTGGACCCACAATTGGTGTACCAACAAACCTAGCATGCACACCTTTCTCACCCTTGGTAAGCACATAGCAAGAATCAAAAGGAATGTAAGGTACATTAGCATTTTTCTTGTTCTTGTTCATTTTGTTGCAATTATGCTCTAGGTGCCCAACTTGTTTGCATCTATTGCAAAACCGACCATTGCTCTTTACAAAGCTAGGCTTTGGAGTAGCGAAGGCCGCCTTGCCCTTCTTGGGAGTATAGCCTAAACCCTCTTTGTTAAGAGAGAACCTTTGGCTACCCAAGCATTTTAACAAGCGGGCATCCCCACCATAGGCATTGCCTAATGCGCAGGTGAGATCATCCACCTCTCTCTTGAGAGTCTCATTCTCAACCGCAAGTGATGAATCACTAGTAGTAGAGGTAGAGTTGGTTGTGGTGGATGATGATGAGCTACATGAAGCATTAGTAGGACCAACAAATAAAGAATCATCAATAATATCACATGTTAGTCCAATATCACAAGTGATTGCTCCTTAGCTTCCTTCATGAGCTTCTCCAACTTGAGGTCCTTCTCCTTGATGAGCTCAAGTAGAGAGGAGTGGGCTTCCTTAAGCCTAGTGTGAGCAACTTCAAGGTCCTCATGGTCTTCCTTTAGACACTCACGAGAGGCCTCTAGCTTATCAAAGGATTTCCTAAGAGCTTTGAGCTCTTATTCAATTCCTTTGCACTCCTTACTCTTTTTTAGAGCAACAAGCTCCTCCATCAGGGCATCATTTTCATTGCTCTTAGCAATGAGCTCTCGCTCCAAGATTTTGCACTTCTTGGTTGTCCTCTTGTAGCCCTTGCTCATTTGATCTATTATGCCCAATAGATCATCCTTGGAGTAGTCCTCATCCTCCTCATCATCACTCCTACAACCATCACTAGCACAAGAATCATCATCACTATCATCATATTTTACCTTGGTAGGCTTGGCCATAAGGCATGTCGATGTAGTGTCGAAGATGGATGGCTTGTTGGAGAGGGCAATGCTTGCAATGGCTCACCGAGTGGTCCTCTCATCATCACTAGAGCTATCATCATCACTATCGGAGTTATCACTATCCCAAGTGACCACATAGCCACCACCCTTCTTCTTCTTGTTGAATGTGAAGCTCTTCTTTGCTTTCTTCTCCTTCTCTTTCTTATCCTTCTTGTTCTTTTTGAGCTTCAAGTCCCCATTACGAAATCTCTTATCTTCATAGGGGCAATCCACCACTATGTGATCGGGCCTATTGCAATTGTAGCAAAGCACCTCCTTTGCTTTCATAAAGTCTCTTCTCTTTCTTGCACCATAGCCTTTCTTCTTCATGAACCGACCCATCTTTTGCACTAGAAGAGCCATGGTCTCATCATCAAATGGATCATCATCATCACTCTCCACCTTGCTCTTGCCCTTAGAAGATGAAGCCTTGAATGCAATGAGCTTCTCTTGCTTGACCTTGATCTCCTTCTTCTCATCTTCATCTTCATCATCATCATATTGAGCATCGGTCATGACATCTCCAAGCACTTGGTTTGGAGTCACCTTGTCCAAACCCTCTCTTTGGATCATCTTCCTCAAGATAGCAAACTTCTTAGGTAAGTTCATCAAGAACTTATGTGAGAAGTCCTTATCCTTGACATCTTCTCCTAGGCTCTTGAGATCATTGACAATAACTTGTAGCCTATAGAACATCTCCGGTATGGACTCATCATCCTTCATCTTGAAGATTGCAAACTTATCCTTGAGCATATAGAGCTTGGCACTCTTTACCGTTGAAGTGCCCTCATATGTTTCCTCTAATCTTGTCCACACTTCACTTGCCATCTCAAGATCCTTGATTTGTTCAAAAACCTTTGCATCAATCCCATTGTAGAGAGTTGAGAGCCATAGTGTTGCATTGGTTGTTGATGCGGTCATTGTTGGTGAGGTTGTCGGGATCAATGATAGCATAATCATGATGTGTCACCTCCCAAACCTTCTCATTAATAGAGCCAAGATATTGCTTCATCTTTCTTTTCCAATGATCAAAAGATGAGACACCATCAAAGAATAGAGGCTTGCCCCCGACATGGTTGAACACAACTTGAGCCATCTTACACCGAGGTTGTTAAGCTTTACAAACGGTGACCACGGCTCCGATACCACTAGAAAGGTCTTGATGGCTAGAGGGGGTGAATAGCCTTTTCAAAATTTCTACAAAGACAAGCTAAGCAAGTTTATCAATATAACAAATAGCGAGATGCGTGTTTTGCTTAGCCTACGGGGTGTTTGAAAGCCACCTAACCAATTCACAATTCTAGTATATTTGCACTCAATCGTACAAGTCAAACCGAGAAGGTAACTACAACTAGCAAGCTACACAAAGGAGCTACTCTAGCAAAGCAAACTAGCTAGCAAATATAACTAAGAAGGTAATGCGGAGTTGAGTTAGGAGAATTTCATCGAGGGGCGAAGTATTGAGTCAACCAATATGATCAACAATGAATACTAAGACAACCGAACACCGGGATCAATCAATCACAATATGAAAGTGATGACACGAAGATTTATCCCGAGGTTCACGTGCTTGCCGGCACGCTAGTCCCCGTTGTGTCCCTCTTCACAACGTGGTTCGGTGGCTAATCGGTCACACACCGAGCCTCTCAAAAGGCGCCACAAGAACCTACCAAATGGCAAAAAGGTTGCAAATGACACAAGCAATCCACTAATGTTGCCTTTGGCGCTTCGCCGAGGTAGGCACAAACCCCTCACAATCACCGGAGGTGGCCAAGAACAATCACCAACTCTTGCCAATGCCTCCAAGCTGCTCCAAGCCGTCTAGGTGGCGGCAACCACCAAGAGAAACAAGAATCCCGCAGCAAATCAACCACCAAGTGCCAACTAGATGCAATCTCACAATGCAAATGCACTTGGATCACTCAATCTCACTTCGAGTATGCAAAGAAGCAAGAGAGATGAGTGGTGGGGAGTTGCTTAGCTCAAAGTGCTCACAAGTATGTCAAATGTCCAAGAGAGAGCTTTGAGCCAGCCAACGAGTATTTATAGACGTACCCCCTTCGAATATAGCCGTTAGGCACGAGATTCAGCTGAAGTCGTGCTGACTGGACGTGCTGGTCGCGCGGACCGAATGCGCCGATCACACAACGGCTCCTTTCACGAACCACCGATCGGACGCGCTGGTCCTGTAATGGACCGGACGCGCTGGTCAAGCCTAAGCAGCGCACAACGAAACAGCGACCGGACGCGCTGCAGAACTGACCGGACGCCACAGTGCCAGCGTCTGGTAGGAGTCTAGTAAGCTCCCTCAACGACCGGACGCGTCCGGTCGACAGTGACCGGACGCGCTGCGCGTCCGATCAAAAAGCTGAAACACACGCAGACGCTGAACACTGACTGGACGCGTCCGGTCAAACACAGGCCGCGTCCGGTCACCACTGTGACCTCCATTCGCCTCTGTTTCTTTTCTGACTTCTGGCATAGTGGAAAAATAGTCGTTTCAACTCCTCAAAAACACTTGAATCCCGCCTCGCAAGCTCGGCGGGAGGGAGAGAGGACCCCAAACTCTCTCTACCGCTCAAAATCCAACGCCATCGCAAATGTGCTAACACCACCAAGTGATCACGTCATGTGCAAGTGTGTTAGCATTTTCACAATCATTTTTCGAGGCGTTATTAGTTCTATCCAAAAGCATATGATTATGAAATGCACACCTAGAGGCACTTAGGAGTTCAATAGCCACGTCATTCTCCTCTTTATAGTACAGCTATCTATCCTATAATGTAACCACACCCACTAGGTGTCTTGGTTACTAAAATACAACCCTTAAGCATATACCTTTGCCTTGATCACGTAGGGTTGTGTCCAAATCTAAGTGTGGCCATCATGATCACCATGTCCGTCTTGCCACCAACCTTGGAATGTACTAATCCTCATATGCTACATACAACTTAGGCATAGGATTAGTACTTAGGCATTGTCACTAATTACCAACACCAAACATAGAGCTTTCACCCTCTCAGCTGATCCCAACTAGAGAAAATGAATTAGGGTTCAAGGGATGCCTCCTCCAGGGGCAAGGGGCCTTACTTATATAGCCCTCTAGGAAGCACCACAGCCATCGGATCAAACCGACCTTGATCAACGATTATTATTGATCCTCAAAGGCGGTGGAGGCATGATCCAGGAGGTGGAGCCTGATTGGCTGAACCACTGGGGCGGGCGACCAAGGAGGGGGGTGGGCGCCCCACTTCCGGGCCCATTTTGCCTCCCATTTGTTTCCAGAGTCTTCTCGTACCTTCCAGATTCCATAAAAGTTGTTCGTAACCCTTTTGTCTCTATGTAAACCTGACATGTGGGCCTTCCTTGGTTCTTTTCAGCTAACACCCTGTAGAAACAGACATTCACCAAAACTCATGGAATTTTGTCAATAAACCCCCTATATCTAAGTGGTAATTATGTTTAGGCCCTTTTTCATGTTTTGTTGATGGTTAAAATTGACACTTATCTACCGTCAACAACCTATAACTTAATGCATCAATATATATAACATATATACTCAAGTGTATTTCAGAAATTAGGAGGCTTATAATGCTTTGGGGCTTGCCTTTCACGAAGTTGCAAGGCGAGTGATCCGGACAGTCAACCTTGACGTCTTCTAGCACTTCTCCTGATGCCTGCAGCTATGGCTCCTGTGACGGGGGCTGCTAATCCTCCTGACCCGTTCCCTCGAATTCCAGTAGGGTCACTCCCTCGAGCACACCTATTGCAAGCATATACATAAGATAAATATTATGGATGCATAAGAGATGACATGATGATCATAAATGAAGAACAATGCTTAGCATAACATCATTGGATAGTCATTGACCGAGTAGGTGCAACGCTGTATTCAAATCACTTTAAAGAGTAGGTGCAAATCTCCTCTCTGTAGAGCAAGAGTGCACACTCACTGAGTTTACACAATATAAGGTATAATTGCTCATCCTCAGTTAGAGGCCTAGTACCTGCATCTATCAACATATTTCAATTAGCCTAAGCATATAAAACATCTCCATCATGCTTAAGCAAAACAAACAAGCCATTGGGCAATTTCAGCAACTCTGAGCATACAATAGCAGTCAAGTAATTTACTCATAGCTGGAGATTTATAAATCCAAATGACTTAAAATAAGACAATTTGGAAAGCTTATGAAATTATACATTTATCTTCAATCATCAAAGCATGATTCCCAAGTCTAGGAGGTCAAAAACATGCATTTATAGAAACTGGTCTAAACAAGATAGAGAGCAAAGAAACTGTGACCTAACTTTAAACAGCTGTAACTCATAAACTACTTGGCCAAATGGCACCAAATTTTAACAGCAACTAGATACATGGGTTCTCTACAACTTTTGTATTCCCAAGTTTCCCAGAAAACATCATTAACATGGGTTAATTTACCTTGTCCCCAAAACTGTCTAGAAACTAATAATTGCAAGAAATAATTATTAACTTATGTTGCAAACACATAATTGAACAAAACCAACTTAGCTAACTCATCACACATATCAAAATAACCCTAGGAAACATAGTGTCCACCACCAAATAAATTTATTTAAAACATTTCGTAATTTATTTGGATAACAAGGGGTAATTTTGAACCTACATCAAAATTGCTCAATAATTTCCACACAAATTATAGTAGCTCATACATGTCCTCAATAGGCTGCTGTAAAATTTTCATAACATTTGCACAAGTAGAACATTCTATGCAAAAATAACAAGCTATCAATGATTATAAAAGTATTTAAATAAAATACCTCACAAAGCCCTATTTCCAGCATCCATACAAGTGCCCTAACATTTTTTCTAAGCAACACATATCAATACAAGACCAACCTAAGTGAAACCACATTTTTAGCCTGCTTAAAACCCTAGATATACATTTTCCACATTTATTACGGCATAAACAAGATAATTATACACTAATTATTTCACTATGAAACATGACATATTTCATATTTTTAATAAAAACTAGAGTCTATCATGAACACAACCCAACTTGAACCACCTCATTTGGAGCTCTAAAACTCAAGATATAAATTTTACAAAACAACATCAAAATCTACATTTGAATAAAACCCTAAACCCTACTACAGCCACTGACAGGTGGGACCCATGGGTCAGGGGACCCCACATGCCAGAGAGAGGAAACAAAGGAGGGGATCGGCCGATGAGAGCTCACCGACGACGATGTCTTCGGCGGATCCAAGGGCACCAATGTGCTCCTCTCACTCCCCCGCATCAATAGGTGGTGAAGATGCACCCCCTTGCTCATCGGAATAGGGTCACCGGCGGCAATGGCGGGTGCAGCGGCGCTGTGCGAGGTGCGCCGGCCAACTGTGGCCATGGCGGCCTGAACTAAGCTTGGCGTGAGCATTAGGCTACCTAGGGCTCCTACTATGCTACGGAGAAGAGGGAAGAAGGGTGCCAGAGAGCTCGGCCGCGACGAGCGCGAGCATGGCGGAGCTCCGGTGAGGTCTCCACTGCGGGGAAGAAGCAATGCAGCCTCACCACTGCTCGGCTGGCACAACGAAGATGATGACAAGCTAGAGGAGACCAAGGCGGAGTGTTTAGCGAGCGCAATTTGTAAAAGGCGCAACATCGATGGCGCTACATGGCGGTGGAGCTCGTGGCAGCGACGGTGAGGCGCTACTGCACTGCTGCTTAGCGAGGGAGGTGAGAGAGAGAAGAGTGAGCGCATGGAGGCAATGGGAGGGCGTCGTGGCGCTCATGAAGCACTTGCAAGCTGACCGGGAGGGCCAACGACAGCGTACGGATGACAAATGGCGACCACGGCCTAATACCGGTCGGCCACCGAGCCCAGCTTGGCTCTGAATTAGAGCTTGATGCCAACTAAAACCACCCCCTTCTCTAACCTCTATCTCCTAATCTAGCTATGGTTACCGAAAGAGACAATTAGCAAAGTTGTAGAGTGAAGTGGGATCTCCAACTTTGTCAAAGTGAGTTTGAGCTGGATCAGCCTAGTTTGCAAGTTACAGTGCTCCAAAGAAGGGCTCAGTGAAACTGCAAGTCAGTTATTGACATAGGAAAAATTTCGAAGTCCAAAACCGCCCCTACTTTCACCTTGTGATCCCAATTAGACCAAGTTATACACCTTTCTAGCTTAAAGTCACCAAACAACTTTTGTTAATTACAAAATTTGCTACAACTTCTGTTTAGGTGCCACTGCCATGCAAAGTCTCTAAGTGACATTTTATATTTGGTCAAACAAAAGAGGTCACAAAGGGCTCCAAGTCAAAGTAAACCCTAAGAGAATAATTTGACAATATGACCAACATGAACATTGCTCCATTTTACTTCCTAAATGTAGCTATGGTGTTTTGGTGGGTCAACACATTCATTTGCATGTGATACATGTACTCTAACTTCTCAAATCAACTGAAACATACACTTGAAACATACGAAACATTCAATTGAAATAGGTGAAACAATCAATTGAAACAACTGAAACAGAGACATACAACACTTGAAGCATGGTACATGGGACATGTACAACCCCTCTAGGGTACTAGGTATAACACAGGGACATCACATATGATACACACATGCATAAGCATTAATGAAACATCGTGTTGCAACATTGAAACATATGATGATGCACAGGTGATAATGAGATGAATGTGCTTATGTGATGCCATGCAAATGCACAAATGCAAGCCAAACACCTAGGGTGTTATAGTACCACCAGCGACAATGTCCACGGGGGAGTAGTCGGAGGAGGGCACGCCTCGGGCACCCGAGGCGGGCATGATGCTCCCGGGGACGGCAGTGATGTCGCACGCGGAGGTGGCACAATCGAGTGTTGTCATAGCACCGCAGATAGAGGCAGAGCAATCAAGTGCGGCCGTGACATCGCAGGAGGAGGTAGCACAATCAGACGCTATCATGATACCATAGACAGAGGTGGCACAATCAAGTGTGGCCGCGACGTCATAGATGGAAACAGCGTGACCAGAGTCCGCCCGCGTAGGTGAAGATGGCACAGGTGGAAATGCCATCGGAAGCGTCTATGACAGGACGAACGGAGGAGGGCGCAGCCGGGATGTCTTCGATAGTCGTGATAATGGGGCAGGTCTCCACGTCCATGCCAACCACCCCTACTACCACCGGAGGGGCCATTCCAGAAGAGGTGTTGTCGTAGGCATCGCCTGGCGTCGGTGTAGGCCCATCCCAGGCTTTGGTTCGAGCAGGAGGTGACCTGTATGTGAGGGGAGCACCTCGGATCCGGTGGGCTAACCGTCAGAACCCGGAGTCGACACTCTTCACCCTCGACGATGCCATGGAGGAGGCAGAATGGGAGAGCATCGACGTGGGGGTTGCAACCATGGTTTAGGCCCTGAACACCGCAATGGGTGCACTATTCAATGTTGTCACCCTAGCTGGCCAGGTACCATGTGCTCATGCTTCTCGACTTTCTTTCTGGTTTTCGTGTTTCTGACCCGCGTCTTCACTATAGTCCCTTATGGCTCGTAGCCAGGAGAAGTCCCAGTTCATGCATAGCCAGAAGGATGCCTAGGACCGCCTCACCGAGGAGATGCTGTTTCTCGGGGAGGTATCCGAGTAGCTCGTTGCCACTCATTAAAGGGTGGTTGAGCTTGCTCTCACCGGTGAGGAAGTGGCCAGCCTTCGAATCAGGGCAGCGGATGCCTATTGGCATACCAACGAGGCCAAGGAGAAACTTGTAGCCCTAGCCGAGTGGGCACGCTTAGATGCCACGGAGACCGAGCGGATTCAGAAGGAGCAGGATGAGCTGCTCTAAACCATGGCGAGGCTCCGTGCCGAGCGTGATTCGGCCCGGTAGGAATGCGCTGATGCCCATTGGCGGATCAATGACCTCCTGGGCGAGGTTGAGAAGGAGAGGGAGTCAAAGATAGAGGCCAAGAGTGTGTCTGCCAAGCTCACCGTGTAGGTTGGCCAGCACTAGGCGAGGGTCCAGGCACTGGAAGCCGAGGCATCTCGGCAGAGCGAGGAGACGCGCAAGGTGTGCAAACAAGTGAACGGTAAGGGTCTGGCTTCTCTTGTTGCTTTCTTCCTTGGAGCCCACGGTTGGCTTTCTCACATGGTTGTCATGTGTCTTTGATAGGTCTTTATGATAAGCTCACATCGGAGGTGGTGAAGAGCCGCAACCTAGAGAGGGAGCTTTGTGAGGTGAAGGACTCCCTATAGAATGAGAGTGATGAGCACGATGCCCTATGTCACCGTTGGGGTGGTCTACGATGACCTCTCACTGGCCTCAATGCAAAAGACAAGCTCACTCGTGGTTCGTGCCCTCTAAATTACGGACCAGGCACGCGAGATCATGAGGCATGCGCTTCCCTTGGGTGTTTAGCAGTCGTTCGCGATCGCCTGTTCTCATTACGAGAACATCGATCTAGTGGCGATGAGCCAAGGCTTTGCACCCGGTTACAACGATGACGGGCTGGAGCGGCTCCAGGAGACGGCATCGGCCCCTGCACGAGCTTTAGCAGATGAGATAGAGGATGAGGTTATCTGCATGAGTTTTAGCTAGTTAGATGAAATCAGGCCACAGTTCTTGTGAACTTGTAATAATTCGAGTGATTATTTTGCTTCTATTTTAGTTGGACAAAACTTTTAGCCCTTTCCATGTTATGAAAGAAGTTAGTGCATTTCAACCCCTTTTCATTGCTAAGATCATAAAGCTCGTGGCGCGGGTGAAAAAACTCCGATCACACGGGTGAGCAAGATCATCGTAGCCACTAGGGCGTAGGTCTCTTGCAGTCCGACCTGTTTTACTCGGTGTTAATTTCTATGGCTTCTTACTTTTGGGTCTTAACATAAGAAGGGGTTGGATGCAAAGAATGTTTCTGAGTGTGTATATACCCCTATCAGCCCTCGAGTGAGGCCCAATCCCTGGCCGCTGCTAGGGCTAGGTGTCACTAAAAACTGAGGTAATGGTAACAAAACTAATAAGGGAAAGTGCTTTTTATTTTAGAAACATGATTTCTAGTTTACATAAGTACGCTAGCAGCTTGGAAAAACTTAAGGGTAGAAGTGACGTAGATGTTTGATGTTCCAAGCGTTGGCAAAGATTTAGCCGTTGGTAGTCTGTAGCTTGTAGGTGCCCGGCTTGAGCACCTCTACGACGATGTGTGGCCCTCCCACCATGGAGAAAGTTTGTGGCAGTCCTTGTTGCTCTGGACAAGACGGAGTACCAAGTCCCCGACGTTGAAGGCACGACCCTGGACGCGATGGTTGTGGTACCGACGCAACACCTGCTGGTACTTGGCTGAGTGGAGGAGGGCGACGACACATGCTTCATCAAGCTAATCCATGGTGTCCTCGATCAATGCCTTGGCCTCTAGCTCCTTGTACATCATGACCCTCAGCGCTCCGTAGTCAAGGTCGGTTGGGTGGACTGCCTCGGCGCCATAGACCATGAAGAAGGGCATGTAGCCCGTCGCCTAGCTAGGGGTTGTTTTCAAACTCCAGAGCACTACAGGGAGCTCCGTAACCCATCGCCCGGCAAACTTGTTGAGCTTGTTGAAGATTTGGGCTTGATGCCCTGCAAAACCATGTTGTTCGCGTACTCATCCTACCTGTTCGTGCAGGGGTACACCATGGTGGCCCAGTCAACACGGATGTGATTGTCATCACAGAACCTAAGGAATTTCTTCCCTATGAATTGTGTGCCATTGTCCATGATGATGGAGTTCGGTACTCTGAAGCGGTGGATGATGTCACAAAAGAATAGCATGGCTTGCTCGGATTTGATCTTGGCGATCAGCCAAGCCTCTATCCACTTCGAGAACTTGTCTACGACGACAAGTAGATGCATGTAGCCCCCGAGCACCTTCTTAAGGGGCCCAACCAGGTCTAGACCCTAGACCATGAATGGCCATGTGGTGGGGATCGTCTAGAGCACTTGGGCTAGTAGGTGGGTTTGTCGAGCATAGTACTGACACCCTTCGTAGGTGTGCACTATCTCTATGGTGTTAGCCACCATAGTTGGCCAATAGAAGCCCTGCCAGAAGGCGTTCCCAACTAGGGTTCTGGGCATGGCATGGTGCCCGCACGCCCCGCGGTGGATTTCCCTCAACAGTCGTTTTCATTGCTCGACGAGGATGCAACGCTGTGGGACCTTGGTGTGGCTCTTCTTGTAGAGCTGTCCTTCAATAATGACGAAGGACTTAGTGCAACACGCGAGTCATCGAGCCTTCCTCTTGTCCATCAGGAGGGTCACACGGATGAGGCTGTCGAGATAAGGGATGCCCCAATTAGGCAAAGGGTCGGGCTCGACTACTGATCCTCATCAATCTCCATGACCTCGGGGTCAGAAAGAGTCAATGAGGGGTCAGCCCCTGAGCCTGAGATAGATGGCTCACTGCCGACCTATTCTGGCTCCTTGTAGCGGACCGAGGGCTTGTGTTGGTTGTTGATGATCATTAAACTCCAAATATAACCATTAACTATTGTATAAAGTGATATGAAATGAATTACAAAGCATAGTTGTAGGGTTTGATTCTAACAAGTTCCACGAGTTTTGGTGCTCTCATTTGTCTTGTAGGATATGCAATTTCTCACAGAATAAAAGTATCTAAAATAATGAATTGGAGTACACCATTGCAAAGGGCTCATCGAGACAATCGAAACGGATATATTACTTGCTATATTTGGAGTTCGGAATAAAAAGATATCAATCTGCGACCACGCATACACTAGAAGGTTCCAGAGGACACGAGAAGACACCAGACCGAAGCAGACCCCGATTGGCTGACTATTGGGGCCGGCCAGCCCCACCCCTATGTCGGTCGGCCCTTGGCTACGCCGCCTCACCCTGAGCTTCTGGAATGTTCCTCCTACGCCTCCTAGGGTCCCATCTACGTCTAATTGAAGTCGGTTTATCCAACGATGGTCGAGGGAGGTCACACGGATCAATGATGTGGCAGTTACTTGGCCTCTACTCCACCTCGGCCTATATAAGGATGCCCCTTACCCCCTCTAGGAGGCCATCTCTCATTCAGATCTAGGCACAACACCAGAGAATTAAGGCTAGACTCTCCAATGTAGTAGATTAGTTCTAGTTGAGAGTTAGGGAGAGTCAGACTACGCTTAGGTTATGAAGAATTCTTCAGAGGTCTAGTATATCTTTGTATCTTACCTTTGCAAGACTAAAGCTTTAATATATTTATCTTCTCTATTTACTTTTATGCCTTCATATGTGTGGTTAGTGTAGTTGTTATACTTTTGCAAGGGATCTCCGCTCGTATTGAGTGCGCTCATGTGACTAGAGTAGTAATCGTTGGTGTAGATATGGTGTCTAGACTATAGGTTACCTGAGATTGCGCCCAGTCTCATAGATAGTTTGGTAGCCCCAGAGGTGACAGCTTTGACCAGGCCTTTGTAATCCACACCACATTCGGATTGGTGTTCGTAGGGCTTTTTGGCAGCCTTCCCCCTACTACCCCTTCGTAGTCTTTTCGAGAGTCAGAAAGGTACTGTTGCTCCAAAGTGTTATTGGGTGATTGCTATATCTACCTATATTTCAGTTATTATAGAATCAAAGTAATAGAGAAGTATTTAGGAACCTTGAACTCTTTCGTTGTCCTCTCAATTTAGCTATACTACTCTTTTATCATGGAATTCTTCTATGTGTGTGTCATTATGCATAACTCCTATCATTTATCATTTACCCCTACTTTAGTCTAGTTGGCATATTAAGTTAGTAGATGCATGATGGTGAATTATTAGCTTCTTTAACCATTGTTTCCCTGTGGATAAATACAATACTCTAGAATACTCCCGGGTAAAAGCTATAACAGTATCCATGCGTTGTGTGCGTTAACAATTACCAACATTGGTCGTTGGCGAAGATGCCAGCCAAGACCAGCTCTCGGTCCAACACCGCCTTCGCTAGCGTGTCTACCGCCTCATTGAGCTGTCTCGAGATGTGATTGACCTCGAGGCCATCAAACTTATCATCCAGCTGCTGAACTTCTTGGTAGTATGAAGCCATCTTGGGGTTGTGGCAGCTCGACTCCTTCATCACTTGGTCGATGACCAGCTGTGATTCACCCTGAATGTCGAGCCATTGGATCCCCAGCTCAATGGTGATGCGCAGGCCATTGATGAGCACCCTCATACTCTACCACATTATTGGAGGTAGGGAAGTGATGACGAACCATGTACCTCATGTGTACCCCGAGGGGGAAATGAAGACCAGCCCCACACCGGCACCTTTCTTCATCAATGACCTGTCAATGTACATGGTCTAGCACTCTTGGTCGACGGTTGTTGGCGGCAGTTGGACCTCAGTCCATTCCGCAACAAAATTAGCCAGCACCTGGGACTTGACTATTTGAGGGGCATAGGAAATGCCATCACCCATCAGCTCGAGTGCCCATTTTGTGATTCTTCCCGTGGCATCATGGTTTTGGAGAACCTCACCGAGAGAGAAGGATGTCACAATCGTCACCGGATGTGACTCGAAGTAGTGGTGTAGCTTCCTTTTGGCGACCAGGATGGTGTATAAGAGCTTTTGGATCTAGGGGTAGCGGGTTTTGGAATTAGCCAGGACCTCGCTAATGAAGTAGATGGGGCACTAGACCTTGAGGGCATGTCCCTCCTCTTCCCGTTCTACCACCAGGGCGACGCTGACCACTTGTGTGGTGCCCGCGATGTAGAGTAGGAGCGGCTCTCGCTCGGCCGAGGGGACTAGAATCAGTGCCTTCATCAAGAGTTCCTTGGCCTTGTCAAGTGCCTTCTGAGCCTCGGGTGTCCACGCAAACTAATCGGTTTTCTTCAGAAGACAGTAGAGGGGGAGGCCTTGTTCGCCGAGGCATGAAATAAAGCGACTGAGCACCACGAGGCACACTGTGATCCGCTGTACCCCCTTTACATTCTGAATCAGGCCCATCCTCGTGATGGTCGAGATCTTCTCTGGGTTGTCTTCGATGCCACGCTCAGAGATATGAACCCAAGCAGCATGCCCCTCGAGACCCCAAAAACGCATTTCTCGGGGTTGAGTTTGATGCCGTTTGCTCAGAGTTTTGTGAAAGTTTTCTCCATGTCGACCACGAGCTGGTCGGCATTTTTGGATTTGACTATGATGTCATCTACGTAAGCCTCAATGGTTTCACCGATGAGCTTTCTAAAACACTTGAGCATACACCATTGTACGTAGCCCTCGGGTTTTTCAGCCCGAACGACATCATGACGTAAAAGAATGATCTAAATGGGGTGATGAACTAGGTCACGAGCTGGTCGGAGTCCTTCATCGCGATTTGATGGTACCCAAAGTACACATCGAGGAGGTAGAGGGTTTCACACCCCGAGGTTGAGTCGACTGCTTGGTCTATACGCGGCAAAGGAAACGGATCCTTCGGACATGCCTTATTGAGACTTGTATAGTCAACACACATTCTCCATTTTCCACTATTTTTTCGTACAAGAACAGGATTGGCTAACCACTCAGGGTGATACACTTCCTTGATGAACCCGGCCGCCAAATGCTTTGCAATTTTCTCATCGATGGCCCTGCACTTCTCATCAAAGCGATGCAGGCACTGCTTCACCAACCTAGAGCAGCGACTTTCCTCGGAATGCTTGGCATATCCGAGGGTTTCCACACAAAGATGTCTCTATTTGAGAGGAGGAATTCGACGAAGCGCTTTCCTATTCGAGGGAGAGCAAGGTGCTGATGCGCACCACCTTGCCGTCAGAACTGCTAGGGTCTACGAGGACCTCCTTGGTGCCCTCTGTGGGCTCAAAGGACCTGGCCGACCGCTTGGAGTTAGGCGCCTCCTCGGCAACCCCCCTCCATGATGACCGCGAGCTCCTCGGAGGCGATAGTCATCACGGCGAGCTCGCATCACTCAACGTCGCACTCATAAGCGCATTAGAAGGGGGTGCCGATGGTGATGACCCCACGTGGGTCTGGCATCTTGAGCTTGAGGTAGGTGTAGTTGGGATGGCCATGAACTTCGTGTAGCATGGGCGTCCCAGGATGGCATGGTAGGTTCCATGGAATCTGACCACTTCAAAGGTGATGGTCTCCATCCTAAAGTTGGATGTATCCCCAAATGTGATAGGCAAGTCGATGTGCCCGAGAGGTTTGGCCTGCTTCCCCAGCACGACGCCATGGATAGGTGCTCCAGTTGGTCGGATGCGCAATCGGTCGATGCCCATGGCGTCGAGCATCTCAACGTACATGATGTTGAGGCCGCTGCCTGAGTCCATCAGCACCTTGGTGAGTCACTTCGTGCCGATGATCGGGTCAACCACAAGCGGGTACCTGCCCAAATGCAGGACGCTCTCCGTGTGGTCGGATCAGTCGGAGGTGATGGGGGACCTCGACCATTGGAGGAAGGTGGGCATGGCCAGCTCAGCCACGTAGACCTTGAGCACGCGAGCTTTTGGCGGCGTTTAGAGTCATAGGCTGCTATTCTGTCGAAGATCATGAGGCAGCCCGTCGTCTCTGGAAAGGCGCCCTCCTTCTCCTCGACGTCGTCCTCCGAGGGGTCAGGCTTCTTCTTCTGATCCCCCTCTTGGAGCCCCTAGACAGGAACCGCTCTATGAGGGAGAACTCCTTGTACATGTGCTTGATGGGGTAGGCATGGTTTGGGCATGGCCCTTCGAGCAGCTTCTTGAAGTGGTCAGGGGTGCCCTCGACAGGCTCCTTCTTGCCCTTTTGCTCGACTGCGACCACGAGTGAGCCCCTGTGCCACTGCTTGTTCTTCTTCTTGCTCGAACGGTTGGAGGCTCCTTCGCCGGCGTCCTCGTCCCACTTTGCCTTGCCTTAAGGACAGTCAAAAACTACCTTAACTGCTTCCTCGCTTGAGGCATGGCTGGCAGCAATGTCGAGGAGCTCATTGGTGGTCTACGGGCCCTTGTGCCCCAGCTTATGGACCAAGGATTCGCAGGTGGTCCCTGACAGGAAGGCCCTAATGACGTTGGCACCGACAACGTCGGGCAACACGTTGCACTACCTAGAGAAGCATTGGATGTACTCGTGGAGAGTCTCATTTGACTTATGTCGATAGTGTAGGTGCCCTGGAAGTTTTCCACAAAGATTTACTTTAGGACTGCCCAACTTTGAATCTTGTTGGCGGAAGATGCTCCAACCAAGTTCACGCCGAGCCAGCCAGGAACAAGGGTAGGTTGTGGATAATGAAATAATTGCTATTCATGCCACCGGCTTGACAAGCAAGCTGGTAATCCTTTAGCCACATTTTGGGGTTTGTTTGCCTAGAGTATCACAAGATGTTCGTCAGCGGTCGGTACCACGATGGGAAAGGTGCATTGAGGATGTGGTGGCCGAAGACCTGAGCGCTCGATGAAGTGGGGCTCAGGCTTCGGTCCTCGACGCTGTCGTAGCGTCCGCCACGATGAGGGTGGTAGTCATGGGCGGTCTCCTCTCTATCATCCCCCCGTCCATGCCTACGGGCGTTCAGGGTATTGCGCGCATCATGGATGGGGCCGACACGCTCGTGTATCAGGACCGCGACGTGCCCTCCGTGGTTGTGTGGCGCTTGGTGGACGGACATGTTCCTGCCATGTCATCCCGAAGACACGCGCTAGATGGCATTGAGCTCGTGTCACCAAGACAACGAGCTTTTTGCCTGCTGCACTGCTGCACACTCGAGAAGCCTGCGGATCTCATGGTGGGCTCGACAATCTCTGGGTGTTGCGGGCTCCGGGAGCCCTCGGAGCAGGGCCGCGATGGCGGCTATGTTCTGGCTGGCCCGAGCAAAGTGCGGGAGACCGTCGTCGTCATCGACAATCATCCAGTTCACATTGTGGGCGATGGCACGCGCACGCCCACCGTCTCCATGATGTTCAATCTCACACTCAAGCTTCACGCGCTCCTGCTCTAGCTGCAGTCACGCATTCTCAAGCTCCTCCTGCCGTGCCCTCAACTACTCCATTCGTGGGTGAGATGGGACCCTCGCGTCTTCCTCGCCCTCGTCGTCGAGGTCGAATAGGGGGTAACCTCTCCCTCATGGATGCTTGTGACATGCCCCTCGGGGGTTTCCGCACGGTGGGTGCCCTCTGTAATGAAGCACTCGTGTGAGGGATGATGGCTCCCCCTGCTAAAGTCAGAGTCGGAGATCTCCTCAAAATCTCCCGCAAGGAGATCATAGAAGGACTCTGTGACATAATCTGCCATGCCCACGAACTCGCTATCCGTGGAGGATGGGCAGGTGCGCTGCGCAATGAGGTGACCTACGGTCTCCGCAACATTATGCAGGCCAAATAGAAATGCTGTCGAGGCGTTAAGGATTGCCGGGGAGAGCAGTTCTCCTCCAGCAAGCTATGTCATGATAATGACGAAAGAAAAGGTGAGGCTGCGCAAATCCTCATGGGACATCTGGGGTCCTAGGAAGACGCTGAGCTGACGCTCCAGCCTCTCGTAATCGAAATCGAGGAGCTGGCCATTCCCGGGGGCGTGAACCTCCGAGGCACGCAGCTATAGCTCCTCGAGGGCCTTGATGATGATGGGAGCCCGTGCCAGCTCTCCTCCATGGTGATGAAGAAATCTAGGTTCCTGAAATGGACGTGTGCACCCAGGACTCAACTGACGCCGTGGCTGGCCATCCGTGGCCTGATGAGGATGTCAAAACGTGCAAAATCCCCCTACCTGGTGCGTCAACTGTCAGTGTTCTAAACTGCAGACTAGTAAATTTGTATTTGCGTGTTTGGCTCGGATGGTGAGCATGGAGGACACAAGGAATTATTCTGGTTCGGACAGAACGTCTCTATGTCCAGTGCAATGCTGCTCATGTTACCGGCTCTGTGTTTGCAGTAGGGGTTACAAACGGACGAGAGAGGGATGATGTCCCAAGTCTTTGTGAATGAGGTGAGTTGTGTGTGTGGAATTGCTTGACCTCCCCTCAAGGGGTGCCCAACTTTTCCTTTTATAGATCAAGGGAAAGGTCTAGGGTACACGAGAGAGAGAGAAAGAGGAATAGAAGAAAGAGAAAACAGAGAGGAAGAGAGCCCTGGGGCCGCATCGCCCTTCTTCTCCTTCAGGCAGGTCCCGCTGTTCCTGTAGATGATGATGGGGCTGGCTCCACGTAGCGACCATGTTTGTCACTGGTGCTACAGGCGGGTGTGATCAGCCGGTTATGGCGTTCCATCCCGTCCTGGCGCACGGCATGGTCAACAGGCTCCCTTGATGGGAGTCGTACGAGGATTAGGCAACACAGTGCCAGTCCACCCAGCACTGCTGGTGACGTGCGCACCAAGGTATGGCCCGTCACAGCCATGGGTCGTGTCGAGGTGTGCCCATTCCCTTCCTTACGTTCCGAGCATGATCCCGGGCCTGCACTATCACACCCGTAGTGGTTGGTGACAGCACGGGCCCCCCGTAGGCGCCTGCGCTCTTGTCCATGGCCGGGTGCGCTTCCAGGGATTAGGCAAGGCAGAGTCCTCCATTGGGGGTTCGGGCGAGGCGAAGCCCGCGCCCCTAGGATTGGGCGACGTGGAGCCTATGCCCTAGGGGTTGGATGAGACAAAGCCCACGTTCGTGGGGTGGGGCGAGGCAGAGCCTACGCCCTAGGGGTCGAGCGAAGCGGAGCCGGAGCCCCAAGGGATGGGTGAGACGGAGCCCGCGTCCTTGGGGTCGGGCGAGGCAGAGCTCATGCCCTTGGGGTTAGGCGAATCGGAACCTTACTCGGAGGGGTTGGATGGGGTCGTGGTTATACCCTTAATCGTTTGGGTGAGTTAATGTTGATGGCCATTAGTTCCCCTTCTCTAGATACCCTAATATTCATACCCGACACTCCCCTTCACACAAACTTCTACAACATGTGGTGAGAATGAAGTCACATCCATCTCCAAATTGAAACTCTCCTCCTTTAACATCTTTTTGATGTGTGGCAAAATTAATCCGTTGACATCCTTTAACATGCCGCTATATACCATCCTCGTTACCTGCTCCATGGGCACCCGATGCCTCCTGGCGTGGGGCTCGCCCGCTACCTCCTAGTGCCGGGCTTGGCTGCCACCGACCCGTGGTGATGCATCCGGCCCAGGTGGGGTTGGCCGAGGCCCAACAAATTAAGGTTGCCCGGACCCCAACAGTTCTTATGCACACCCACTCAGGGAAAGGCCCAATGTCCCTAAAAGACTAGTCTCATAGGGGAAGGGTGTCTCTCTCTTTTAAGGTGGCTTCCTCCTCCCAAGCTAAGCAAGGTGGGATTATTCAGAGGCTCACACGGTCGCCGCCCGACTACAACTAGGCCACTTGGCCCTTTTTTCGTTGCGTCTTTGCCAGCGGGTAATAGTGGAGGATGTCCTCATCATTCCCACCCCCTTAAACAAGGGCCCAGCTCTGATACCAAATGATGTGAACTAGGGTTCCCGATCTTCCGAAAGGTTCTGATACTCTCGATTTGGTGGAGTCACGACACAATTCGATCCGGCTTCAGAACAACTCGGCTCTGAACCCCGCAATCGCAGCACCACGACCCCTCTGGTTATCGACCGGTGTTGCACGGTCGACCTCGCCAAGAAGGCTAAGTCCTTGCCTGTGAATCGAGAACACACGCAAGAACATAAAGGAATGCAACTAAATTGCAGATGAATGATAAATCTCACAAAGTTGGGGTCTCACAAACCGACGGCGGCGGCGAAACTGTTGTCAACAGAATAATCTAAGCAAAACCCAACCCTAATGTAAGTGGCAACTAATGATTATATAGCCTAAGGGGCGTCCAAGGACCCCTATTCGCGTCCCTAGGGAGCGCCGACACGTTACAAGGCTGAAACGGCCCAAAAGACGGCGACACAGCGCCCTGACAGATTCTGGACAGTGACTTGTTTCAACGATTCCCGTTGATTCCGAATAGCTTTTGATGTGGGACCACTTGGGTTGGCTTCCTTATCAAATAAGTTTTCCATCCATATATGGATCATCAAAAACGGAGTCCGGACGCGTCCTGGGTGACTAGTTCAAGGCAGACTAGTCCTGGATTCCGAGGTGGACTCGAACTTGATTTGGGCCTCCACCTTGGTGACTTGAACCGGATAAGCTTTGGGCCTTCTTCTCGATTTGGATGCCTTTGCTGATCTCCTTGGCCTTCATGTAATTCTCCAAGCATGGTCATATGTGTGGAGGCCATGTCCTCATCACGTGGCCTCCCACCGTCCCACGTGGGGGGCCCGGCCGCCCACCCGCGGCCAACCTGGCACACCACTGCCCAGGCTGCCGCCTCCTGACCATGTCGCTCACCCCCCACCTCTCCAGTCGCGAACTCCCGACCCCTCCGAGAGGCGTCTAGGGTTCGGGCTTCGGGATGACACGAGCTTGTGCGATTCACATTTGGCCAGGTTTGGGGAAAATGCAAATGGAGGAAAAAAACTAATGGTGGGGCCATAATGTCAGTCTCTGAGGGGCAATTGGCCATCAAAGTTTGACAGACCTGCCTATTGTTGTGTGGGTCTACACTTATCAATGACACAATTCTCACTAGGAATCGACCCAAAATTTTCATTTCAGTGAAGGGAGAACGAAAGTTTAGATATGGTTTTGAGGGAAGCTCTATAATTTTTAGTGGCATTGAGGGAATTGACTCAACTCTCAATGTTGTCCCTCGGGCGCACATGTTTTATTTAAGACTAGCACAAAAAATAGAATATTTGTTTTAGTTATAACAATTAACAAGTGATCAAGTGATTTGTGCATAATATCTATCGCTACAGGCTACATTGCTACCAGTTATTCTAAAACCACCGGTTACATCTAAACCTTGTCACTATAGACTATTTGTCAAAGCCAACCGTCATATTACAGCATATGGATTTTAATATCACCTTACAGTAACATGCACAAGCAATGGACCTGAAACTAGAAATCAAAAGAGTTAAGTCCAACTCGCATCTGCTTGACTAACCCTATCCCCTTCTCTCTCTCCCTCGCCCACCCCCTTCTATCTCCTCACCTCTGCTGTGACATCCCTCTCCGCTCCGCTTCTCTAGCCATACATCCCCTCAGGATGCAAGCAGCGGTGACAGTAGCTACCTCAAGGGGTGAGGAGCAGCGGCGGCCAATGGCTGCCAAAGGGTTGAGGCCTCGGTGGATGTACAGGACAGGTGCATCAGCGGTGGTTCGGGTTGGCTCGTAGACTAGGGATGGCGACGGGTCGGGTTTGCTGTGGATGAGGTAAAAACCCGCCCTCGGCGACTCTCGCGATATTTGGCTACGCCAGCACTCAATGAAACCCATGGGTGCAATGTCACACCTGCACCCACAAGTGACCCACAGGTTTCGGGTCACCCATTGGTATGTTAATAAGAAGTTAACATATAACAAAAACAATTATAAAATTTAAGAGAAATAACACATAATTGTCGATTTATCATCATCAATGAATCAGAAGTTCATAACAACTTAAATCTAGTCTAGTACGTACTACGTAGACAACATATTCCATACAAATCATACTAATTTTTACGTAGGTTATGCCAAATATTAGTTCTATACCTCTTATTAGTAGAGAAAAGTAGAAAAACATACGTTTCGAGCCCCGTGGGTAACCCACGGATGAAATATGACACCCGCACCTCACCAGGCACCATCGCGGGCCATGACCCGAAGACACCAGTAGGTCCAATATTGCCCCCGCACCTAACAGGTGGAGTGCCCGTGGGGTCCTGTACCTACGCCAATAGTAATAGGCCGGAGCTTTTGGACCCATGCAAGTAGTTTGCTCGTAGTCCTCGTCATCACTGGTGATTCTAAAGTTTTGATAGTAAATGAAGTTTTTGGACTCTCAGTGTTTGCTTTTTTATTGCGGTAATGCTTCTTATAGGGTGTCCGTCCGTCCGGACAGACCCCCCACCCGCGTCGCCCGCTCGCTCTATGGCTGCGCGCCCCGTTCGCGAGATGGACCCTGCCCTCTCCCACGCCGCCCCCGCTCGCACCTGACCGCGCCGCATGTACTCGCACCTCCCATCATGGCCGCGCTCCATCCACCTACCCTCGCCCCTGCTGAGGTCCATGCCGCCGCCGAGCTCCACACTGGCGACCTCCGTGCCACTTTGCGTCATCAGCTCTACGTCGACGAGCCTCTATTCATTCAAGCAGCAAGCAGATGCTAAGCTAAAAGCGCATGTTGTAAGAGTATGTTTCAAGTGTTTTAGATATTTCAGAGGTATGTTACAAGTGTTGTATATAGATGTTGTAAAAGTAGATCGAGATGTTGTACATGTTGTAATGGATATACACGTATATTTCAAGTGTATGTTCAAAATGTTTCATCTGTTCCAGACAAACGTTGTAAGTGTTTTATTTGGATGTTGCAAAAATAGATTTGAATGTTGCATATATATATATATATGCATGTTGCAAGTTTATGTTTCAAGTGTTTTCAAGTGTTTCATATGTATGTTTGCAAGTGTTTCATCTGGATGTTGCATATGTTTGTAATGGTTTTCAAATGATTTCCAGGTGTTTATGCAAGTGTTTCAGACCTTGTTTCAAGTGTTTCATCTGTCTTTTTTTGTATGTTGCAACTATTGCATCTAGATACTTCAAAAGTAGATCGAGTATTGCACATGGGATGCGCATGGAAAATGGCTGGTGACGCAAATGACGCTCGGGGCAGCGCGGGCAACGTTTGGGGCAGCACGGGCAACGTCCGGAGCGGCGTGGGCCCACTGCTGGTGTGTTTGCTCACTCCCTGTGCGGGCAACGTCCGAACGCTAGCGCCTGGATCGGACTTTCGAACGCTAGCTAATTCGTTTTTATTGTATACTCCCTTCGTCCCTAAATAATTGTCGCTTTTGGTTTCCATGCCGTAAGTTTGACTAGATTTGTAGAAAATGCGTGCATTTATTTATATCTTTAAATAAATTTATTATGAAAATAGATTCAACGATCTATCTAATTATATTAATTCTATACCATAAATAATAACATTTTAAAAACATGCCCGTTCGTTGTAATGGGATCCAATATGTAGTGATTTGTAGCATGGGTCATGAGTTCGAGTCAAAAATTAAATTAACTTGGTGGTAAAAAATCTTTATTTCTTAAGGAGTGAAAGATTAAAATAGTTGTGATCACTTATTTATTGTTTTTTACTTTTATTATATTTATTAGAACACTAAAAAACTAGGTAATGAAAACAAAGTCAGAAAAGTCGAGCTAGTGCTAAAAACATCCACGAGAAAAAACGGTGTAATTGAATCCAAGTAGAAAATATTCATGATAAAAATTGGAATGTACTTTAGAAAATAACCACAGAAAAAAATCAGAATATATTCAGAGTCAAGTAAAAAGAGTCCAAATGAACCTAAAGCATCATATACTTGGAGCAAGTAAAAACGGATAAACTAGACAACGGGAGAGAGGTCGGTGCTTCGGTCAAGCAGCAAAAGATCCAACGTGCGGGGGAGCGTGCTCAGTCGATGAGGCGGACAATGACAACAAGCAAGATCTAGCTTCTGAGGGAACAAAGTCAAGTTGGGAAAGAGAGAAAGAAGACAACAAAGCACATGGTGACGGCCGCCAACTGTGAAGCGGACGCCTTTGAGCACATAGAGGCCGAGCCACAACATAGAGGTGAGTGAGATTGGCGAGGTAGGACTTATTCCACGAGAGGGGTTACCTGCGGCGACTTCACAAAGTGGATGAGAGTACACGACGTGATTGCCTTGAGCGCTCCAGAAGGAGGGGTGAGTGATGGAGCTAGAGTTAGGAGTGTCAGTGCGATATAGAAAAAGCTAAGGTGGATCCAACACGCTCGTTGCAACGGGAGAAAAAAACTATCAAATATTCATGGAAATCGAAAACCAAAATGATACATATCTATTTACGTTTCACTCTTTCTATAAAATTTTAAAACCATTTATTAATTTTATGATAACTATGACATTCATAATATAAGCTAATTTTATATCACCACTTTAATATTACTTTGGTACATGCATATTAGACACATTTATTTAAACTGATATGGACAACAAGCTGTTCTAGATTATAGTTCACATTTAAGATTTGATTAGTTGGATCAATTGGCTAAATCACACTAATAAGATAAGTTTTGTTTGTAATCAAAATTGCATCTATAATTTTACTGGTGTAAATCTCTATTTTTTAAGGAAGAGATGAATTTCAACTGTTCATACTATTATTAATATATCTATTATTTGTTTTAATATTTATTTGATAAAAAGGAAAAAAGGACGGAAAAAATCAATCAGAAGTTAAGGACAGATGCAATCGGATGTGGAAAAAAAGGACTGAAAAAACGGAAGCCAATTAGATACTGTAAAGCGGACAAAAAAAAGATAAATACAAAGAATCTTTTCATGCTAATAAGAAAACACAGGGAAAAATATTTGTTTTTAATATTTATATGATAAAAAAGAAAAAGGATGGCAAAAATCAATTGGAAGTTAAGGACACATGCAATCAGATGTGGAGAAAGAGGATCGTGAAAAAAACAGAAGCCAATCGCATACCGTAAAGCAGACAAAAAAAAAAAGGTAAATACAAAGAAACTTTTGACGCTAATAAGAAAACAGGAAAAAATAAAAAAAACTCAAAATCCAAAACTCATCGTGGTTTAATATTATGATTAGCTTTGACTGATTTCTATTTTTATCCTTTTCTATTTGAAGTAGGATTCCTATTAAGGTTGTTTAGGATCGAAGAGATCTATTTAAATTAGTATTCGTAGCTATCTAGATTACTTTATTATCTGTGTATATGTCATGTATAATATGGGAGACTTCTAGATAGTTTCCACGTTCGCATAGTTAGCTAGGGAGGGCCGAACCAAAAAAATGAGTGAAGAGAAATTTTGCTTTTTTAATATTAGTTATAGATATTTAGTCAAAGTTATTTTTTTGAGAAACGGAGACGATAGTTATTTAGGGACGAAGCGAGTATATATATATATATAGATGCACATGACTCCGTCTTGTTATCGCTGCACCTACACCCACCGCTATGGGGAAAAATTATTTAACAAATACTGCTGGCTAGCTAAGCTAGCAACGTTATCCATTCCTTGTCCATCGATTCTGCGGTAATAATGACGTCACATCGATGTAACTCTGGCACGTGGGGCTAGCAAGGGCTATTTAGTTCTCATCTAAAAACTTTACACCGTATCCTATTGAATGTTTGGAAACATGCTGTTTAGTTCTCATCTAAAAACTTTACACCATATCCTATTGAATGTTTAGAAACATGTATGGAGCATTAAATATAGATAAAAATAACTAATTGTACAATTTATATGTATTTTGTGAGATGAATCTTTTAAGTCTAATTAGTCTATAATTAGACACTAATTGTTATAGTTACACATGTGCTATGGTACCCCGAAAACTTTACAGCCTCTCGACTAAATACGCCCTAAACCAAGAGGAGGAATGTGTGCCGAAACGGAAAAGAGGACCGAAGGTTCCTTCCTCGCTCGCATACAAATTACAAATTTATTTAAGGCGAGTGAGCCGCTTTGCTAGGTGCTGGGTTCTGAACTTCTTTCTGCCATTCGATCCCATGCTATGCATGCATCGACTACTGTGCGTACATAGCCAGCCGCCACGCCAGCATATATGCGATGCCGATGCATGCAGGTACTTCTGTTGACCACCGTTACCAGTACCACCCAGGGTTTTTTTTACCGACCGGTTTCCGGTAACCGCCGGCCTCCGGTAGCGGTAAACCGGTCCGGTTTACCGGTAACCGGTCGGTAACCGGCCGAATTCAAAATCAAATTCAAACCCTGCTTTGGTTCGGTTCGGGTCCGGTAAACCGGCCGGTTTGGAGCGGTAACCGGCCGGTTTGACCGGTTTACCGCTCGGTTTGAGTTTGGAATTTTCTTTTTTATTTTTTTTCAAACTTCTATACGTATAAATAAATACTAAACGAACTCGAATTTGAAAAATTTTTACACCATTGGCTTCTATAAATCATGAACTATTTTTAGGAATTTTTTCAGCATTTTTTGTTTTTTTTCAAATTTTAAATTTGAATTTGGGGGCCTTAACGTGCCGGGACCGGGATTTTTTTTCTTTTTTTTCAAACTTCTATACGTATAAATAAATACTAAACGAACTCGAATTTGAAAATTTTTTACACCATTGGCTTCTATAAATCATGAACTATTTTTAGGAATTTTTTCAGCATTTTTTTTTCAAATTTTAAATTTGAATTTGGGGAATACCTAACCGGACCGGACCGGAACCGGTCCGGTCCGGTAAGGGCGGTAACCGCGGTTTACCGCGGTAAACCGACCGGTTTTTTTAACCCTGGTACCACCAGCACCGAACGTACGAATCAGTATACTATTTATATATTGGATTGGAGGAACGAACGAATCTGACTGTTAGACTATTCCTGCTCGTCTTTCATCTGTTGACCTGTCGAAATGGTCAAGAGAGACGGCTTCTTCCGACTTCCGTGTATCTAGCCTTCAATTTGGAAACGATACACCAACACCATCCAAAGAAGGATCGGAGCTCAGGAGCTTTTTGTATTTTTCCGAATTAAAGTCTATAGAAAGAGTATCCTATTTTTTCCTCAAAAATATAGTTTTTGCAACTTCTAAAAAGTACTGGGGAGGAAAAAAAAGCTATCTTAAAGAGTTTCAATAATCCACTCTTAAAACATAAAAGACAATATCAGTAATCCTATATATTCTTTCTCTCTCGTACATCTGCATCAGGAACCATTTCCTACTCTTATTCTTTTCCACGTCCTTTCACCTTTAGATTGACCCACCGATCCACTCGGGAAAGCAGTATCTGCGCGACCGTGACTACGCGCTAAGTTACACGCGACGGGGGATCTCAAGTGCGTAAATTTTAGGAGCATGGATTAGGAATTGTTGGAGATGGGTTTTTTCTTATCTTACTAAAAACTAAGGATTATGATGGGAAATAGGGTACTCTTGGAGATGCTTTACAAAAGTACAAACGCAAACGCTTAATGCATGCATACTCATCTCTATGAATACACGTACGCAAACCTTAGAAGGTCCTATCAGCACCTTCGAAGACTATGCGGCACATCTCGAGATCGAGGAAGCCACACCACAGACACCTGGACAACTGATGGTCAGTACACCGCCAAATATTCCAGCTGCATTGTGGAGCATCCGGAAAGCTTGGGTTGATTCCCATATGCGCTACTTGGAATTATATTGAAAGGGCTTGGATCAGATTGGATTGGCATGGTTTGCCTCTGTCCAACACGTATCTTGTGCATGGGTTGTTGCAAATCAAATTGCGACAGAGCAAACATCAATAGCAAAAATTATTTATTTGTATACAGCTGTAACATGTCTTCACCATCAGTACAAGAATATACAAAAATAGGAAAAAAAAATTCTGGAACACGCTAGCCTTTCATTCCATGTTTTCATGATACCCCTTCCGTTCCAAAAAAGATACGATTCTAGATTTAAGGCAAGTCAAACTTTCTTGAATTTTCAAATCTATATAAAATAATATCAATATTTATATTTTAAAATAGATTAACTATAAAAATATATATCATAATTAAGCTAATGATATTTAAAATAGATAATATTTAGACTTGAAATAGTTTTAGGCATCGTAAAGTGAGAATTGTATTCTTTTCTAGCACCATCTGTCATCGTGACCTACAATTGCGCATAGTACATAGGTGCTGTTTGGTTCAGCCCTGGGCCCGTCAATGGCAATGTAATTGGAAACCAGTGCTATCAATTGCCATGCAACTGAAACCATCATTTGGGCCCGGTTTAGTTTCCAAAAAAATTTTACAAAATTTTTCAGATTCTCCATCACATCGAATCTTTGACACATGCATGAAGCATTAAATATAGATAAAAAATAAAACTAATTACACAGTTTAGACGAAATGGACGAGACGAATCTTTTAAGCCTAATTAGACCATGATTGGACACTAATTGCCAAATAACAACGAAATTTGCTACAGTGTCGTTTTGCAAAAAAAAATTGTAACTAAACAAGCCCTTGTTTGGTTGGCATCTGTACGTAACGGCTTCTATTTGTCTAAGCAGCGTACGCATGCCGGTATGCGGGATAACTCGCGGGAGTCGCTCGTTCCTGCGCGCGCGTAATCGGAAAACACCAAGAATTGAGCGGTAATCGTATTGCACTTGCCCATATCCGATCCCTCCGTTATTTTTCTTTAAGAGAAACCGGCAGGTTAAACTGCCAGTCTATGCAGAAGGAGTAAACAAGTACATACAAATGTTAAAAAAAAAACTCTCCGCATCAACACCACCGAGAACCAACACCCGACGATAGCAAAGCAGACCACCGCAAACAAAGCTGCCCACGAAACCATAAACCACCCAGCCCAATGCACAGCAACTACTAAGGAATTTCAAAAGGGATGCCTCCATGGAGGAAAACAACATCCGCAAATGCCGTCAACGCCAGCCAAAATATTGGCACTGGTTTTATAACCAGGAAAGAACCCAAGGTTGAGGCACGAAAGGATAAGGGCACATAACAATGCCTCCAACGAGGTATACAATGCCCGCAAGCATCGCCATTATCAGCATAAGCAAGCCGAGCAAGGATTTCTCCCAAAGCCCCCATCCCAAACCACAGCCTATAGCAAGTTTCTAACCGAAGTGAGCCGCCACCAGCGAGTTGTCGCAGCCACACCGAACGAGTCACTGGCAAGCGTGATTCGTCGCTGTGGCGCCAGCCTCACAGCCGCTGCCGGCTCGCCAAGCACCAAAACGCCTCGGGTCACCGCATCAATGCTGCCACACCAAAACGCCTCGGGTCACCGCACCATCGGGCCGAGGTAGGAGTGAGCCAGGCACGCCGGCACCGCGTGGATCCGGTCTCAGGACTGCCGAATCCAGCCTCCGGGGAAAGGGACTTGCCCTGGGCCGCCACTTCACCACCTCGGCGGCGCTTCGGTAGCACCATCGCCGTTATGCCGCCCACACGTGCCACCCCATCGCTGGCACGCCCCGCTTGCAAGGCTGGCGTGCTGCTCCATAGCCAGCACACTCGCCCCGCGCCGCACCGAGGTCTGCGCACCCCCAACCGTTCTATAAAAAGAAAAAAAAACTAGATGCGGTGTGCGCTCACTTAGCCGCCACTCGCTCCTGGCCTCAAGTTTATTAAAAAAATTCACCAATCCTTCTTATCCCTTCCGCTCCCTCCTCTCCACCACAGCGTCTTGCAGCTACCACTCCGTCCATCCCGTCTTGAACGCGGATGCCACTCTGCCTTGTTGCTACCGCGCGCCCCATCCGGCGCCGCTCACTTGCCCCCTCCCATCATGCGCGCTAATGGCGGTGGTGCGCGTGCACCGCTGGTGTGCCCACCCGGTTGAGCCAAGCCCAGTGTTGGTGGAGGTGGTGCTCGCGCACGGTCGCTCACTGCCAGCTCCAGCCCCAACGGTTGGAATCAACCGGCAATGGCCTTCCCCTCCTCTATGTTGCATATGTATATTTCAATTGTTTCAGACGTTTCATATGTATATTGCAATTGTTCTATTTTGATGTTGCAAAAGTAGATCGGGGGATGTTGCACATGTTGCATATGTTGCAAGTGTTTCAGATGCATATTGCAAGCATTTTTTTCAAAAGTTTCATCTGTTTCGAGACGTATGTTGCAATCATTTTTTATCTGATTGTTGCATATGTTTCACACATATGTTGCAACAGTATCTTCCAAAATGTTCCCCTGTTTCAGTCTTATATTGTAGCAAGTGGTTTCATGTTGCAAGTAGCAAGTGTTATATTTTAGATGTTTCATATGTTCCACACACATGTTGCAACTGCATGTTCCAATGTTTCATCTATTTTTAGACGTATGTTGCATTCCAATGTTTTTTCATGTTGCAAGTGTTTTAGTTGTTCGGATGGGGGCGAGCCGGGGGTAGGCGGACGATGGGGAGGGCTGCAGACGGTGGCGCTAGGGAGGGCGGACAGGGGTGCTCCAGTCGGGGACGCGTCGGGTCCCAACTCTCGAGTGCCGCCCCCGTGGAGAGAGTAGAGTGGGTCTGGGGAATGACCGGCGGGTGTAGATACAGGGGCGGAGTGCATGCGTGGGGGCAGGGCGAAGCTGAACAAGGGTGGGGCGATGGCGGACTGGGGCGGGCTGCGTGGGCCTCCGGACACACGCGTCTGTCCGGACGTCCAGACACTAGCCATGCCCAAAAGAAAAATCTTTTCTTACCAAAATATTGTCTTTCCAATAGCATGCAGGAATAAAGAACCATACAAAATAGATTTCTTCATCTTATTTTCTAGGAAAACTTTTTTATTCGCTTTTTTTCATCTCTTCAACAAGTTCAGTAATAAGCAGAACAGCCCGATTGTTCCGATGGAGAGAAGAATGAACAATTAGCTTTATGGGAAATTTCAAAATGAACAATTCCAACAAAATATTTTAATTTTGTGGATCCTTATTGTTACTTTTTGAAGGTTATAGGTTGTTTTATGCTTTGCTTGCCTACGTCCTTACACAGATCGCTTCAACCCTTTCTGCTCAGCTTTCTATTCACTGCTCTGCTTCCACTATTATCTTCTTCTGGCTATTAGGGACTAAACCATTCTTCCTCCGGTGATTAGCGGACCACCTATAAAAATAGGGAAATTTTGCAACAGGACATTGTCAAAATACATAATAGATGGACATCACAACGAGCGGCATTTGTCTAGTACCATTATAAATTTGAGATTCTTTGCCGTAACACACCGTAGCCAATATTTTATTTATTTCTCATATTCGTGGAGAGAGAGGGCGGGAAAAATGACTTTGTTGCTCTCATTTCAACCTCCGGCTGTGCACCAATTTTTGCCGTAACATACCGCCGGCGCCTTGTCTTCTCCGGCGAGGCCTTCCATGGCCGCTGCCGCAGGAGGCCGGGGATCTCACGCTGCCACCGCCCGCGCGAGACCGGGGAGGCCGCACCACCGCCACGTGATGCCGGGGAGGCCACGCCGCCGCCACACGATGCCGGGGAGGCCTCGCCGCCGCCACAGGAGGCCGGGGAGGCCCGCTACAGCAACGCGATGCCGGAGAGGCCGCGGCGCCACCGCGCGAGGCCGGGAAGGCCGCACCGCCGCTGCCGCAGGAGGCCAGGGAGGCCACGCGCCATCGTGGGAGGCCGGGGATCTTGCGCCACCGCACACACAAGGCTAGAGAGGCCCACACCGCCGCTCGTGTTGCACCGCCACTCACGCCGTTGGTCGAAGGAGAGCGAGATGAATCATGCAGTGTGTGACGGCAAATATCAATGAAGAGCAGGAGGTTGAAGACAAGGATAGTTTGGAAATTTCCCCACCCTCTCTCTCTCTCCATGAGTATGAGAAATGAATAAAATATTGGCTCCAGTGTGTTACGACAAAGAACCCAAATTTGTAATGGTACTAGACAAATGCCGCTCATTGCGGTGTCTATCAGCATATTATGTATTTTGATAATGTACTGTAGCAAAATTTCCCTAAAAAATATTACTACCCCGCTTGCTTTTCTGACATTGCATAAACTCGTAAGCTACCAAGGGTAGGGATAATCGTCCAAGTCTCATTGTTGAATAAAAAAGAAAACGCCAAAGCAGGGCAGGTTAGTTGCTCCGTCGTTACCATAAAGTTCTTGGCAAAGGGACCTTAGGATAAGTTGCTAAAACAAAATCATATTTCTGACTGCAGATAAGTTCTTGCTATTCAACAAAAATGTCATTTGTACAAAACAATTGACATGTGGTTCTTCAGTTTCAGGGAACTGAAGTAAAAGCTCTACCAAGTAATTTGGACATGTTAAATCATTGAGACTTTGCAGTAAATTACATAAAGAATGCAAGGGCAAATTCTGTGCCAAGGACTGTTATTGTGATCGAACCTATACAAGTATGATGACTTATTCAGCTAGTTTATCATTGAGCAAAGTTGAAGCAACAATAGCATTACATACCTGCAAGATGAAGACACATTGCGAGGACAAATTCTGTGCCGAGGACTATTATTGTGATTAAAACAAGACTTTCAGGTAGTGTACTACCACGTTTTGTAATGTGATATATACAAGATTGATAACTTATTTAGCTAGATTATCAGCAAAGCAACAGCAATAATAGAATTACATACCTGAAAGATGAAGATTCATTTAGCTACTGAGTTTAAAAACGCAGCATTCAGGTTGTGTGCATTTCAGCACTAAATCCTTACAGTGATGCACTGTTGGTTCAAACTGCCATTTGTGCTGAGGTGTATTTTTAACAACTATGTGTTGCAACACTGGTTATTCAACGGTTCAGTCTGCATCAAGATTTGTGCAAGACCAAAGTTACACATCCACCAAGAAACTGGCCTACATATGTAGACACATGTCAAACACTGAGCATTTTCAGAGATGATTGATGGCTACAAATAAGTGGAGTTGCAATACATGGCTGTTAGAATGATTTTGTCCTCTCCTTCAAGTGGAAAGTCCACGACAACCACCCCCCTCTCCCCCGCGCGCTTGGACCTGGTCCCACTCTCTTCCTCCTCTGTTCGACGCAGTCCGTATCCGCCAGCACCATTGATGTGGTACATGATGTTGGTGCCTATGCTCTCACTGCCCAGGTACAGGCGAGAGAAGTTGGTGTGGCCCGCAATCCACGGGTCCCAGTCGTCATTGGTAGCAGCAGTGAGGTGGGAGATGACCTAGGCAAGCACATCCCAGGAATTAACGTAGGCGGCTGGGGACTGGGTGCTTAGAGGCGAGGTGGTACTCGACGGAGACGGCGAGGAAGTTGATAGGCCCACGATGTTGTTGAAATAGGCATGGAAGGTGGGGCTGAAGGCGAAGCTGCCATCATAATAGTTGATGAAGATGGGGAGCTTGGGGTTCCCATCGAGGCATGTAGAGATGTTGGGGGGAAATGACGACGTTCCTAGAGGCGATGAATGTGGCTACGTCCGTGGAGGCAGCGATGAACTCGGTGCCGAAGTAGCACTACACTTGGTTCTTGATGACGCGGATGTAGGTGGCATGGACTCGTAGACGATCTCATCGTCCGTAGAGGCCGAGGGGAGGGTGGGGACGGGCATGGGCATGGTGAATGCAGATCACAACGGGATCAGATAGAGGAGGAAGAGAGTGGAGACTGATTCCAATCCGGGGTGGTCATGGCGGACCCTTTTCCACTTGAAGGCGGCAATAGAATCGTTCATATGGAGGGCCTGTTTGGTAGAGCTTCATCTGATTCCGATTCTCTATGGAAGCTGATTCTATGAGAGAAGTGATTCTCTTTGATTATTTAACATAAACTCTTAAAATCATGATGGAGAATCATTTCATAGAATCAGGATACGCTACTTTTTTCGGCTCTCATCCTCTTAGTTTATTTTAGAGAAACACTCCTCTCTCAAAAACTATTTGACAGCCATTGGATTCAGGAGAGAATCGGCTCTGTAAACTCTGCCAAACAGGGCCAGAAATATATGGTCGCCAAATACACCTGTTCCTAGGCCTAAGGCCTCCCTGGGCGCACACCATGGTATATTTCAAAGAAATGAAGAATAGTAATTTGCGTGTTACAATAAGTAAATAGTATGATATAGTTCTAAAAACATGTAAAATTGTAAAGGTACTAATACTAATACAATAATGATACGGTGAGGGCGTCTGTCCATCCATATGCACTCACCTAGGCCTACGCGACGTCTAGCCTGCTCCTCCTCATGGTCCATTTAAAAATAAATAACAAATACATTTCTCTTTCTCCTCGTCTCATTGCGCAGTTTCTTCTCAATGCCGCAGCTGCGATGCCCACACCGACCGCCGAGCCGGTCCTCCCAGCGGCCTTATTCTGTGTCCCATCCCCGCTCCTCTCCACGCCGCTCCCCGGCGCCTCACTCTTCACCTCCCCTACGCCCTCCTCCATCATCCATCTCCACCACATCCGAGCGCTGGCGGCCACCTTCCTCCCTCTCTGCCACGCTCACCGACCGCCGTGCAGGAGAGGGGGCCACCGCTGGCCGGGCCCAGGCCAGGCACAAGAGTAGCTGGCCGCTGCCTTGTGCCACCATTCTTGGTCGCCGGTTGGCCGCAATCAGCAGTTCCCCACACTGCGGCTCTGCATCATCCGAAAGAAGAAGGGTGAAAAACACATGTTGCAAGTGTATGTTTCAAGTGTTTCAGATGTTTCATAGGTAAGTTGCAACTGTTTCTTACGGATGTTGCAAAAGTAGATTGGGATGTTTCATATGTTGTAATGATTGTACACGTATGTTGCAAGATTTTGTTTTCAACGTTCCATCTATTTTTTTCATATGCATGTTGCAAGTGTGGTTATCTGCATGTTGCATATATTTTCACACATGCTCTAAGTGTTTTATTTAGATGTTGCATATGTTTGTAATGGTTTTTAAATATTTTTCATGTATTTTTGCAAGTGTTTTGGACGCATGTTTCAAGTGTTTCATCTGCCTTCGGACGTATGTTTCAAATGTTGCATCTAGATGTTCATAAGTACATCGGGTGTTGCACATGTTGCCGAGCGAGTGAAGAAGGCGGAGGGAGCGCGAGCGGTCTCCGTGCGTGGTCCAGCGGCACGGGCCCCTCGTGGGCACGCGAAACGGAGGCGGGTGGGGGCGTGGTGGCGCAGGGCGAAGCGCCGGCGCGAGCGGGAATTGAAGCCACGAACGTCCGGATGCTAGAACTGTCGATCCTAATAATCGGAAAAAAGAGAAATTTTACTGTAGGACACCGTTAAAATACATTACATGCTGATGGACACCGCCAGGAGCGAAATTTGCTCAGTACCATTACAAAATTATGCCCATTAGCTGAAATACACCGCACCCATTATTTTATTCATTTCTTGTATTCGCGGTCGCCGCGGAGAGAGAAGGTGGGTGAAATGACTTTTTTTTCCCTCGCCTTCAACCTTCGGCTGGTCACTGATTTTTGCCATAACACACCGTCTCAAGTTCAGCGACAGCGCCACCATCTCACCGGCGAGTTCGTCGCATTCCGGTGAATTCCGTCTCCACCAGAAGGTTCATCTCGATCCTCTCTATGTCGTCATGTTGTTCATTTGTCAAATCCGTCACAATTTCATCATTCTGCTAGTTTTTTGTTTTTCTGTTTCCAAAAACCGCGAGGACTCCATGGACGGCATCGCCTTCCTCTCTGCTCCAGCCAACTCCGGCCTTTCCTAGTCTGCCATCAAACTGTCCGGCTCTCCCTCACACACTGTCCCCGTTGCCCTCCGCGCTCGGTCGGGTAGACTCAACGCTAGCTGCTCGGGCTCTGCCCAGCTTGCCACGCGGGCCCCATGACCCGAAGCCATGGCCTGGCGCCGCGAGCGCTCCACGTCACCGTACGCTACCTTAGGAGGACGACCAGCTGCTGCTCCCCCTCCGACCGAGGCCCTCCTGCCCTCGCGCACAGCACGCGGTGCCACTGGCCCGACCCCGCTGCCGTCCTGCCAGCGAGCCCCCGCGGCCCGGCAAGCGGCACACGGGCCAACGCCGCCGCTCCGCCCTACCGTGCTACCAGCCGGCTGGCCGGAGAGCCCCAACCGGGGTCCTTCCCTCCCACACGCGTGACCAGCAGAAGCTCCTCCATCCATGGGCATGGAGTGAGGAGGAAGAAGGACCTGTTCACGACTCCCACGAGGATCAGCGTCGGCGGTAGTGTGTTTCAGCAAAAAATAGTGAATAGCCAGAGGTTGAAGACGAGGGCAAAGAGTCATTTCCCCCATCTTCTCTTCGCAATTCTGAGAAATGAATAAAACATTCGGTGTGGTGTATTACAGTAAATGGACACGATTTTGTAATGGTAATGGGCAAATTTCGCTCCTGGTGGTGTCCATGAGCATATTATGCATTTTAACGGTGTCTTACAGCAAAATTTCCAAAAAAAAATACAGAAACGCTACCTATCAACCGGTTATTTTGGAGCTCCCCAGCAACCGATTTTTCCTGCGTTGGATCGCCATCGTGCGGAATTTCTAGCTACCGGATCCGCTGCCAAAGGAATCGAAAAAGCCGCTAGGGATCCATCGCTACCGCCATCGACACCAAGGAGAGGCCGCCATTGCGGCTACTGCGGCCATCATCAGAGTTAGGGTTGGGGAGGGCTGCCACGTCCGTTGTCGAGGTCAAGGTGGAGGAGGGCTGCCGTGTCCGCCATAGCCACCTGCTTCCTGAGGTCCATGGGGAGAGGGCCCGCGGCCGGCCGAGGTTGAGGAGCCGCCGCCTGTGTGGCCAACTTCACGACGGAAGCAGGTGTCACGATGGTTGTGGGCTCGTGGCTCACGGAAGGGAAGGGAAGGGATAAGGTTGGGGTGGGTCCCACCAATTTGTGAACAATTTGTAATTTGTGAAAAAATGACATATATTTCTTTACTATCTGCAATTCATAGAACTAATTTGTAAATTTTTCTGTAAAATTTGGCATATATGTCTCTAATATATGCAATCCATACCTAAATTACATCACTGTGTCTAATTAATTACATTGAAGAAATCATTGTAAATATAGTAATACAGCGGTGTAAATATACTTATAAGACAATGTAAGTCAGTAGGCAAAATCTAGTCGTTGAGAGGGGCTAAAACAACCTGTCGTTGGTAGACATTTCAAAAAAAAACGTAGGAAAGAGAAAGAGAAGAAGTAGGAGATGACACGGAAGAGATCATGCTGATGGGAGAGCGGTGCGTGCACCCGTCATCGGACCCGATAGCCGCGGCCCTGTAACGCTTCTGGCTATCTACAAGATCCTCGGTAGCATGAGCAATCGCAGATACCGGACGGCCTGCCTAGGCCTGGCTCTGGCCCGAAGAACAGCTGTTTTTTTTTTTTTTTTTACCTGGCTGAACCCGGCCGAACCCATAAAATGACCAGGTCTAACGACATATGGTTGACACTTTTTTTAATCACACATGCACTGGAACACAGACCAGAATCAGCAGACGCAGCCCCCACATCGGTCGGTGGTCGATCGGATCGGGTAAGATGAAAAGGAAACATGGAAAGGGAAGTGGAAAATATGGCACTGGAAGATACTCCATGTGCTCTGCTTTAGCCTAGAGCATGTGCTACCCTAGCCGATTGTTAATTACTAGTTAGATTAGATGGGCGGGAGGAATCCACTAACACTTACGTTTTGATTTAATTTGATTATTGGCTATACCCCGTAGCGCCACTAGCCACAAAGTTTTGTACGTATCAATTCTCACCATTCAAGATTTAAAGTGTTTTAGCTTTATTTTAAGTCAATCTTCTCTAACTCAAATTGATATTCTTGAAAAAACATTAACATTTACAGGACCAAATTGTATACCATCAAAATATATTTGTTGTAAATTTAATAAAGCTAATTTTATGTTTAGAGAAAGTCCAAATTACTTCCCCAGAGTTTGTCCTACATCCAAATAACCTCCTAAACTAACATTGATTCAATTTATTCAATTTAGAGCATGTTTGGATCCTATGACCTAAAATTTAGTTAGCTAAAGAACTTTAGACCACTTTAGAGCTAAAGTGGTCTAAAGTTTAGGATCCAACAGGGTCTTACTCCCTCCAACTATTTTAGTGTTGGTCTAGTTTACCCCTTAACAAGATTTGTTATTTTTATTTCTCCATGTATAAGTTGAGTTTTAATATAAAATTTTATGAGGTGATAGAGGATATCATAAGTTATTAGAAAATATATATATATATATCTCAACTTTTTGCCACTATTTGGATAGCTTAGCAAATTTAATAATAAATTAACATTAGAGATACAATATCGTACAAAACATAATGATGAAAAATTAACAATGTATTTTCCTAACACAAAATGGTGTCCTCTACCACCCCACAAATTTGAAACTACAACATACTTTGTACATAGACAAACAAAAAAGAAAAGTCTCTTTAAGGTGTAAATTGGACCAACTGAAATAGTTGGAGCGAGTAAATTGAACCAAATGTTAGCTTAGGTGATTATCTAGACATAGGCCAAACTTGGGGAAAATAATTTAAACTTTTCCCTTGATGTTTTATGTTGTTTCACTTAGTCTATAAATTTGAACAAAGTTGTAGAAATTAGACTTAGGATGAAACTAAAAACATTATACTTCGGAATGTAGTCAAGAGTATTAGATACTGCAATATGAAAAAATATTTGCAGATATGAATCACTAAAGATTATATTATCCCTTTCAATTACATTGTGTTTGTTCAAAGGTACTCCCTTTGCTTAAATTAATATGTATGTTTTTTGTTTTGTTAGGACAAAGCTTTGACCCACCATAAAAAAATCATTACCATAAGTATTGCTCTATCCGGTTCAGTGCTTTAAATAGCGGGCAATAGCGGCACTATAGTGCTTCAAGCCAGCTGCCGTAACAATATCATTGTACTAAATAGTGGGTGCTCTATCCGGTTCAGTGCTTTAAATAGCGGGCAATAGCGGCACTATAGTGCTTCAAGCCAGCTGCCGTAACAATATCATTGTACTAAATAGCGGGCTGCTGCCAGCTAAATGGTATAGCCCGCAATTTAAAACACTGATCCAATGGCACAATTCTTGTCATTTTGGACAGTGATATTATCTCTAAAACATAGTGTTTACTATGATCTTTTAGTACAATATATACAAATATTAAAGTTATTTTGGAACATAATCTATATGTGTTGTCTCCATGTCTTCAAAGTAAATATTTAAAGTTATTGACAGTCATGGTTTTAAAGGTTCACCTTAACCTTGTCTAAAATAACAAGAATTATAGGAATAGAGGGAGTAAGTATTTATTTAATTTGAATATTATAAAAATGATTTAGTCAAAACAAGATATGTACCTTACTATTAGTATGTTCAAAGGGCTCTCATATTAACCCCCCATGAGATGTGCCTCAGAAAAAAGATGAATCTTGAAAATTATCACCAATATCATAAGCATCTTGCCTTTAATTAATCCATTTAACTCCAATCGTCATTAACAATAATGGGATATATCTTTTTTTTCTAAACAATCACCCATCTCCATCATTACGAAAACAAAAGGTTACCCTTACATCTGCATCTAAATTACCATCATTGCCATTATAAAATATAACCTATCTAAAGTAAACACGTAATATAAATTTTGTGTCTAAGTTACCCATATATGCCATTGTAATAGTAGTCCAAGTAACATCTTAAGGTTGCATATAAATTACCCACATTGTCATTATTAAAATAAAATACAACATGGACTCAAAGTATACATACATCTGAATTACAAATATTTGCTATTATAGAAAACCATAAATTACACATATAGCTCTTTGTTTAGGTGCATATCTAGAAATGCACTTATTTTGGGACCATACATCTAAATTACATGTATCTACCACTATTGATATATAAAAAAACAAAAAGTAAATATATATGTTGGGGGCCACCATGCATACTAAATAGATGCATGTATGGGATACACATATATATGGTAATGGTTTAGCGATCAAGAAAATGTTCCCAATCACATTCCAATGACTTTTAAATTTTACTTGATTATATAATAATCTATGACAATAAATAATATATGTTGTTTTTAAGATAAATTTATATATTTTGACTAAATTATTACAACACCTTCATTCTGTATCTTTTTAATAGAACAAGACATGGTCACTCTGTAGTGCATACTGAAACAACTATGTATGCCACCATAGTAACTAAGAATATAATGTAGATTCTAGAACCTTTTTTAAATAAAATACTAAAAGAAAATCTTGAATAAAAAGTACAATAAGGACTATAGTTATAAATTAGTGTGGATCAAAAAATTACAGCAACAAATAATATCTAAATTTGGAAAGCAAAAATCTAGAATCATGATGTCAAGGTTTCAACTAAACAGATATTAACATAAAACAGAGATAGCATGCAAAATTTGTTGTGGGGGGCTGTAACTATGGATGAAAAACATATATAGTAATTTTGTAAATATATCACAATAAACATTACAAGTATCTACTTGGTTATTGGCTACAAAATAAACATAGAGATTCTAACATGTGTAGGAACATATGTTGGTGAACTGGTTAAATCCTAACTAAATGAAATATGCCTTGAAGTCCATTTGATCCTCCCTCGTCTCAAATGCCACAAATCGTATGTCCTCCAATTTTTAAATCAAACATACCCTTTGACCATTTCAAAATTGTTTCTTGGGTTGTTTTTTTGATGTGGTAGTGGGATCTACATGTCAAGTCATCATATCATGTCTTTGTCTTTTTCCCTCTTTCTCTTTCTAGTGTTTCTTATATAAAAGATATATCATTTTCATATGAAGTCGGTTGAAGACTAACTTGGCCGAACTTGAAGAGCTCGACGTGATCTACAATTTTGTAGTTTATAATCTTATGTTTGTGATCGTTTGCTGGCAACTGTTCATTTTAAGTTATTAGATTTTAAAATTCAACTTTTGGACAAACAATCTCGGATGTTGACATGTTCTATACCAATATGCAAATATTTATTTAAGATCATTTAGAGATCTAAATATTCATTTTAAGTTATCATATTTTAAAATATATATTTTTTGAATTTTTCTGAACAACCTCGATGTAGACACGCTCTATACCAAATGAACTTTGTAGGAGTCGACAACATTTTTATTTAGATTGTTTAGAGGCCCAAATATTTGTTTTAGTTTCTCAGAGTTTGGGAGTTTGAATTTTGCAAATGACCTTGGTTGACTGCAAGCTATATCCAAATTTATAGCTTTGAACAAGACCTAAATCTTTGTAATTGATTTTTTCATCTCAGATCGTTTGGGAGTCCGAATATTAAATAAATATGACATGGAAACCAATAACACATGGGCTCCACATGCCACATATGTGCCATGTTAGTGAAAAGCGCTTTGAAATGGTCCACAAAGGATTTTACTAGGTTTTGAAATTCAGAGGACATTTGATATTTCATATTGGAATTGAAAGTATTTTTTAGACTTAGCGACAATAGTACAATACATGGGCCAGATCAAATAATGCTCCACTGTAATTTGAATCTTAATGTAATCTTGAATTGAGAAGTACATAATTGGAACAAAAATATTAAACGGAGTCGGTAGCCATCCATCCATATACAGTCAATATATAACAAATACTCCCTTTGTTCAAAATTACAAGATATTTGATTTTTTTTAATATATTGTCTTTATTACTGATCTAGATATAGTATATATTTAAGTGTATAGCAAAATTTATGTATCTAGAAAAAATAAAATGTCTTGTTATATGGAATGTAGGGAATATAGGGTAAGACACGACACGAAAGACAATTCGTCCGAAATTAATTAAACAAATGGCACACCACAAGTTTGGACACCATTTGGCGCGTGTGGAAATGGAAGCATGCCATCCGTCAGGCATCAGAGAGACAGACAGGCAGGCAGACATACAGTGATGGTGGGGTGCATGGCGGCGTCAAGGCCGGAGAAGCGACCACTGCAAGGAAAAGGCGACCTGAGAGAGACGCAGACGCCTTGCCGCCACCGACCTGAGTCGACGACAGCCGCACGATGATTTGATGCGATGCATGCACACGCACGGTCCGTCCGCGCTGACCGGCCGGCCGGGTGGTGTGCGTGGTTCCCGCCCCTCTTGCACTGGCGGGCGGCTCCTGGTGCGCCACCTGTCTACTCCCGTTGTGCCAGTCAAGCCATAGTCAGGCAGCGCCGGAGCCACCAACACAAAAGTCACTCTCACTCACCCAGGGAGGAATGAGGAATCACACACACGCACCTTTCTTCGGGCCTGCCCAGATCAACCGCCGCCACCATCTTCGTCTAGTACATCCTCATCTAGTTAATTAGTCGTAGAACTCCACCACGCATACATATAGTACATATACATACGTGTATCCCCTCCGGTGGCGGGGGCAGGATTTTAAGAGTGGGTATTCAAAATCTATAAAGGTATAATTTTTTTGACAAAGCCTAATATTTGGCATGTACAACACTGCATAGATATAATTGCATAATATATATACCAATGCTTTTTGGGCTGAATTCTCCACAGATTATTCATTTACTCTTATTTCTTTCTTTTTTTTCAATACATATACATATATTTGCACTACATGTATAAATTTTTTTGCTCGAAAATTTGGGTATTCAGATGAATATCCTTGCATATAGCTGGGCCCACCCCTGATCCCCTCGCAATACTTAGGCCTTGTTTAGTTCCCAAATTCTACTCCTAAATTCTACTATGCAAAAAAAATATTCCCATCACATCAAAATGTCGACACATGCATGGAGTACTAAATGTAGATAAAATTAAAAACTAATTGCACAGTTTTGTTGTACTTTGCGAGACGAACATTTTGAACCTAATTAGTCAAAGTTTGGATAATTTTTATCAAATACAAACGAATTGCTCTACAGTGCGCATTTAATGCGCACTGTAGCAATTCGGGCGCACAGAATCGACAACTAAACACGGCCTTACATAGCTTAGGAGTATGCTACTAGAGTCTGATTATACTCTCCTACAAACATTCTATGTAGAGGCAGGATGAAATGAAAGGCGGCTGCTAAAGTGCTAAGAACAAGTATAATAGCAGGCTGTAAGTTGGCTAAATGCTGAGGTGAAGAAGAGAGGAGAGGAGAGAGAGCAGAAACAGGCTATAGGCTTATAGCCGGCTTAGACACTACAACCAAGAAAATTTATGAGATAAACAAGTGTGTCATGTATTAATAGTGACGAGCTACCTACTTTACAAGTGCGCTAAGAAAAGGTCACAAAGAAACTTTACAGCTAGAAGCCAGCTATATTATTAGCCTCGCTCTAATGCACCACACCTGTGGACATCACAATTATTCGCTTTTTGATACTAGATCACATCACAATCATCGATGCTCTCTCCTCTCTCCCTCTCACCTCCTCTTGTGCGGTGTGTTGCAGCTGCTCCAAGCCTCCAAGCAGCCAACCGCACCTGCTGCTAACTCAGATGTGCCGTGCTAACCAAGGCCGTCCACCATCACAGTGGCAGGAGCGCCTCTGCAGGAGCACCTGCACCTCCGGCACGGCGACGGCATATGCACCCCCCTCAGTCCCTCACCGAGCAGTGAACAGTCTCCATCCTTCCGGCCCAGTCAGCCACAATTCCATGGACGGCCGGATCCAGTGAACTACAATAACTTTGCATTGATCCACTGCGCGCGTCACCATCACCATCACGAGTGTTTTTTGTTTTTCCTGTGAATCACTGCTGTCGCGATCATAGGAAGGTTTTTATGTGGAGTACATTCCTCTCTGCACACAATTTGTACTCTTATCTCCCAATTAATAAATTGCTAATTTCGTAAAAACATCGGCGAGCCACAAATCTTTCTCACTGATTTCCGCATCGGCCCTCAATTTCGCAGTCTAGCTCATTAAAGTTTTCATCTTCACAGGTGGAAGTTACTTATGAGCCATCCGACCTAGCAGGCGAGGAGAGAAGAAAGGTTAGGTATATATGAACAGGACATTGTTTCTTTTCTTTTTAAATTATTTTGCACATATAAGCATTTATTATAAGTCAAATTATCCAAGTTCGATTAAATTCATAAACAACAATATTAACACCTGCCATGTCAAAAAAGTGAACTATGAAAATATATATCATAGTGGATCTAACGATATTCATTGATATACCATTGTATATATTATCGTTCTCTTTCATATAAACATGGTCAAACCCATGATAGTGTTGATTTAGTACAACCCCCCACCCTCAAGAGCAACTCTAAGAGACTCTTTGTATCCTTCTTTTCTAGGAATAGAGAATTTAGCGAAAAATACCAACCACCAACTTCTTTAAATGGTTATCTAAAAATATAGTCATCTTCTATTCTAGATTTCTCGCTATCCAAAGATAGAAAATAAGAATGACTCTCTAGAGTGCACACAAAAGACAGAAAAATATTGGAGAGTGGAAAGATAGAGAAAGTGTTTTTTATGCAAATGGCTCTCCAACAAATGATGATTTAGAAAGTGAGTTTAAAAAAGATTCTTGGAGATACTTTAAGTGTGATAGTGGATTTTAGTTTGATCAACTTTATAAACAATAATGTTTTCTGTGAAATTACAAAAATTAATATTAATACCGACTATATCAAGAAATAAACTATGAAAATATATGTCACAATGGATCTGGTGATGTTTATCGATATTACAAATATCATTGTTCTTATATGATAGTGATGACTTAGTACAACCCCCATAACTATCATAATATAATGGATCCTAGGCTTTGTCTTTTTCATGTCAATTTTCTATATGTTGTTACTTCACATGTGATCTCTTATTTTTAATTAGGCAACGTATCTGGTGGAAACCAACCTCTCCGTGTAACCGTGTAAACTTATAATCTGGGCCACATGATGTTGATCAAGGGGCGCATGGGGATTGGGTAATTTTACGCTTAACTGCCCGCTCCTAATCACACTTTTGCAAATCCCCCTCTCCCACTCCCCCCTGCGCCCCCTTGGATCAACATCATGTGACCCAGATTAGAAGTTTGCACGGTTGCACAGAGAGGTTGGTTTGCACCACATACGTTGCCTTTTAATTATGATGCCATCACCACGTTTTCCTATCTTTGTTTTACTTTCTTGTGTTGAACTCTAAGTTTTCCATATATGCTATGTAAAAAGTTTTTTTATTGAAACAATATGGGTTCATTTTGTCCATTTAATTAATTTGATCTTAACTCACACAAAGTCATCAAAATTTTGAATGGGATCATCTACTTAATCAACTAAATTTTTGAATGTATGTTATTGAAGACATTTTTTTGCGAAAATATAGAAAATGTTTGCCATAGGATAGAGCTAAATTAAAAGTCATCGAAACATACTTGTAAGTCAATTTGTTAAGTTGGGGCAGACGACTAGTAGTGGGCGTGGCTTATATGTACTTCCTCTGTCCTTATAAAATAAATAACTTTTTTAGAATTTTTTAGACAGATTAAGGAAGCTAGAAAAAGACATATGTATATCCTCATCTCCTTTCCTTTCTCAAAAGATTTCTCTTAGCTTTGACAGTTATTACTCGTTTACATGCACCCATAATTGGCTTCCGCATTAGGAGGTAGTGTTCTATGTTTTATAGATATTATTTTTGATAATTTTTTTAATCATTAGAAAGTTAGTTATTTTTGGATGAGAGAGTATCAATTTTAAGATAATTATGAATTCCTGCATACACCAGCCTCACATAAGAAGCAGGACAGTAAGTAAGTTTTGACAATTTGCTTGCATGTCAAGATTAGGCTCCTTAAAAGGGTGGGATTATAATTTTATCAATTGTTGGGTGCGGTCTTCCCGTGCACAGGAGGCATGCATGGCCCAGGTTGGCTGATGGTCACGAAAAAGGGAAGGGAGGTGGTGCACCAATGAAATGAAAGTAGGCACAAATAGCTTGGGAAAGAAACAAAACATGTTGCTATACTATTTGGTGACTGTGAGTATGAAAAGGATGGGAAGAAATGAAAAGGAAAAAAAAATTAAGGGCGGTTGATGGAGGCGGTGGTGACGAAAAGGAGACGACCGGAGGTACCATGATTCGATTCTAATGTCCTCCGTTGTAAAAAGTATGGTATTTTATTAATTTTATTCTACTTACTGAGTAATTACAGTTTCTTTTACTTTAACCAGATTTATATACACCAATAACAATCAAATTGACCACAAAAATGTGTCTTTTTTTTAGAATGGAAGTGGATTATATTAAAACTCAGCACAGTACATCCCCAAATTACACATGAAAAAAATCTAAAATAAAAAATACACAATATTCTATTCAGATTTTTCCATCTTCTTCTTCTTCTTCAATAACATCCCTCGAACGCAGGAGACAAAGTGCAGTCCTTATGCTGAATCCATCGACCAACCACAATTTTTCCATCTTCTTCTTCTTCTTCAATAACATCCCTCGAACGCAGGAGACAAAGTGCAGTCCTTATGCCGAATCCATCGACCAACCACAAAAACATTGGACATATATGTCGCAAGATCCAATGTTTCGGAACCAGTCTAAAACGCAGCTGAATTGATGAAAGAATATCAGCGGTTGCATCGTCAAGAGCAGCATAGGATGCAGATTAATCACCTTCAGACCTTGATTTCCTGTCCGCGACCAACGATGATGAGATCGATGACCCAGAGTAGTTGTCTTCGTTGGGGGCACCCAGAAGCACCTCTTTCCTTACAGATAATGGCCACAGGGGGCCGCCTGCCGATGAAATCGACGCCTGTGACGGCGATCTCATTGTGGCAATCATCAAAGTCGCCGCAGGAAACACGATCCCGACTGAAAACCATCTGATTTCGTCGAAAGATTTATTTGGACTAAACCCTAAGCAGCTGGAAAAACCTACGGAAAATTAAAGAGATGGGTTCCTAGACAAAAATATGTCTTGACAGTGTATTTATTTAATGTACTATTGCATAGGATGCTAATAGGGAGTAGTTTCATAATCTTGGTCACAGTTGAAAAGGTTTAACTAATGGCAAAACTGAAACATCTTATATTCTCGAATCAAGAGAATATTTGGTGTTGCATATATATATAATAATTAGCGTAAAGCATGCGCAGGGAGCTAGTATAGTACAGTTCAGTTCTAGTGATTCTCTTCCCCCGCGCTCACCGCCCCATATATAAACCTAATGCATGCAGAAATCATAAATATATGGAGGAATAGCGGCAGAAATCTTGTAATCCTTTTTTCCTTTTGGAAGGAAAAGGAAGGAACCAATGCAAGCACGTGCCGGACCCACCATCAATATCCCTTTCCCATGTTCCTTCCCCGGCCCTTTTAAACCCCCTCCGCGCGCTCCTTCCTCTTCCATTCCATTCCACTTCCATTCCCTCCCTCCCGCCACCACCCTACCATTCTATCATCGATATAATTCACTCCTCGCCAAGGCTTGCAGAACACACCAGTGCAGGCTACAGGTAGCTAGCCAGCAATTTGATTGCCACATCGATCACCATCAGTTGACATAGCTGCTGACACCAACCACACCCATCGCCATCGCCGCCGCTAATATGGACGACGGCGGAGGCGGCGAGCCGACCAAGTACCGCGGCGTGCGGCGCCGGCCCTGGGGCAAGTACGCGGCGGAGATCCGCGACTCGAGCCGCCACGGCGTGCGCATCTGGCTCGGCACCTTCGACACCGCCGAGGAGGCCGCCAGGGCGTACGACCGCTCCGCCTACTCCATGCGCGGCGCCAACGCCGTGCTCAACTTCCCGGAGGACGCGGCCGTCTACGCCGCGGCCGCACGCGGCTCCGGATCCTCCTCGTCGTCAAGGCGGCAGCAGCAGCAGCAGCCCCAGCAGGGCTCCGGCACCGGCAGGGACGTGATCGAGTTCGAGTACCTGGACGACGAGGTGCTGCAGGAGATGCTCAGGAACCACGAGCCGTCGTCGTCTGCGCGGAAGAAGTAGCGAGCAAGCGAATGCAGCGCCCCACACGTGTGGCGGGAATGCAGTTGTGAGAATGCCATGTATGCGTGGGTTACGTACAATTGTATGCATGGAGTGACTACCGGCCGGCTCCTGGATATCGGGCCTCTTACTATAATGATTAAGCCATCTCTAATTTGGAGTACTAGCTAGCTAACTACTTGCATGAGTGGTACTATGTAGAGTAGTATATATATGCGTATATTGTTCACCTGTTCGGCTGACTGTAAAAGCACTGCTGAATAACTGATACTGATGCTGATGCTGATTTATTGTGAGAAAAAACACTGCTGAATGATTGACTGATTCTGACAGATAAGTTCAAGCGAACAGGGCGGTTAACTTTCTCGTGGACAGTGGACCAATGATAATCATTTCAAGGCCAACAATTTGATCGAAGAAATAATCGATCGCATCGTCTTTTCATTTGTAAGTGCCTATATTACATACTGTAAATGTCTTGCATACAAGATTGAGTTGTTGGATATTATTATTGTCGGTAATAAAGTTGTAATTTCCTGTATGCTGTATGTGGGACGCATCCGGACCCCGGACCCGGACCCGGACCGGACGGCCGGATAGATGCAGTGGCCCGAAGAACACTCGAGAACATTGTACCATGCCGGCTGCGCGCACGCGGCAGAAGCTTCCGAGAATTCTCTGCGTGCCTGCGGAGTCCGTGCGTACGTAACGTCTCTGCAAGCATTCCTCGATCATTATTTGTTGGGATGTACAGTACTTACATAAATAGCAAACTTATAAGTTATTAATTCGCTAATCATCATGGATTAACTCAGTTCCGATAGATAGTTCTAACAAAAATCGCAAATAATGCGCCTATATATCTTGTGTTTTCAAAAGAATAATTTGTTCACTTATTATCTACATGAGTATGTATATACAACGGAGTTTCTAGGGGTCAACATATATGTATATATCGATCATTAATGAGTTCTGAGTTAGATGTGCAATTAATTAAAAGATGAGAGAATTCAGATTTAGGGATAACTAAATAGAGGTCGATTGATCAACAGAGGAGCATCATATATCGATAATAATGGTGGATCATCAATAACTGTGTAAAGAAATCTACAAAGAAATTTAACATGAATGTACTTCCACAGTCTCTAATAATAAGTCAATTTCTAGAATTGTTCTAAGTCAAACTTTTTTTTAAAGTTTGACGTATGGAAAAAAGAAACAAAAATTGATGGCACCAAATTAATCATTACATACACTATGAAATATATTTTTATAATTTGTTCATTTGATGTTATAAGTATTGTTGTATTTTTCTATAAATTTGGTTAAATTTTAAAAAATAACTTGATAATTTTATAAATTGATTTATTAAAGGACGGAGGGAGTATGACAACAAAAAAAAGAGACTGTAGGGACTGTTGAATTCCATGGGTTTTTTTTCTTGTATGGTATGGTGCTGCTTGGAACAGAGGCATTACCTCTTCGGGATCCTTTAAAAAAAATCGTAGGATGCATGATATATATATATATATATATATATATATATATATATATATATATATATATATATATATATATATATATATATATATATACCTTGACCCGGTTCACTGTTCATGGTGAACAGTGTTCTGACGACATGCTCATGAACAGTACAGTGACCTGCCTTGCCCATGAATATTGTCATGACATGCCTCATAAACAGTACCATGACATATCCATGAGCAGTTCCATGCCATGCCCATATACAGTGCCATGACATGCCTCATGAACAGTACAATGACATGTCATGAACAGTACCATGACATATCCATGAACAGATCCATGCCATGCCCATGAACAGTGTCATGACATGCCTCATGAGCAGTACCCCCATGCCATGAACAGTCAAAACCATGCCATGAACAGCACCACCATGCCATGAACAGTTACAAACCATGACATGAACGGTCCTCCGCGCAACAGCGCGGGGCCACCTGTATATATATATATACACACACTGCTAGTATGTACTAATTACTCGATCCTCCACGCTGTACAGTACAGTACTCCGATCCACAATAGTTTATCTCTAGAGAGCTCGTTAGGGAGCGTGTTTTAGAGTTGTTAGTCAACTAACGCAAGCTAAGCGTGATCCGTTTTAGCTTTTGGTTCTTATTATTACTATACAATGCAACAACCGATGGAGACGGACGGCATACACGTGTGATCTTACGCACGCATGTACGACGACTGGCTCTGGCGTTATGCTTGTCAACATCCATGCAGCGACAACACTGCTTAAACAAGCATACATCACTCCTTACATCTTTGGTCATGATAATTCGATCTTCTGCACATGGAAACCAGCCGTCACTGCTACACAACTGATCTTTCGTCGATTTTCCAAAATACTTTTAGTCTCAGCGATTTCGACGACCGAGACCAAATAGACTTTTAGTTCCGGTTGGTGTTACCAACCAGGACTAAATATCCCTTGCCAACGGCTCTGTTGTCAAACGCTGTCGGGAGGGACCTTTACCCCCGGTTGGTAACACTAACCGGGACTAAAGCCCTGCCTTTAGTCCCAGTCGGTGCTACGGACCGGGACTACAGTTTTTGTCCCGGTCCGTGGCACCGACCGGGACTATAGGGCTGGGTTTAGTCCCGGTTGGTGTTACCAACCGGGATTAAAACCTCCCCTATAAATTGAATCTCCCTCTTTTTTCTCCTTGTCCGAGCCCTTCCTTGTTCATGTTCTTGTTGCTTGTTCTTCCATTGTTCTTGCTTGTCTCATCTCCGGCGATCAATACACTTCAAACGCTTATATGTCGTCGTCGATTTGTTTGAAAGGTTGCTAGCTTCATCCTCCTATGTTTTAGCAGCACCATATATAAATTCATGTTGTATATGACTATTTTATTTCATATTGCTAGCTCCAATCACTTTTCAAATTTTTATGAACGATGCTAATTATAGTACCTAGAAAGTAGTATACACATATAATATTTAGTTCTATTATAGACTTTTTAGGATACTTTTTACTTTAATTTGTTCATGTTCTCATTTTAAAATATTAAATAATGTTGATTCTTTGTAATTTTGAAACAAATTTATTTTAACTTTAAAAATTCTTCAAATTAATTTTATTTAGAGATAAAATTACACCTTTTAATAGAAAAATACAAATTTTATGATTTTGCTATCTTTTTATTAACGTCCACAAATTAATTTTATAAAATGATGAACCACTTATAAAATTATGAACTCAATTAGACAAGGTTGTGCCGCGCTCTTTTCTCATGCTGGGCTTTTAATTATGTGATGCCATATAATACAGATAATGACATGCCATTGGATATACAATGCCGATCGCCGCTCCAACGAGTTCATTGAGGGCGTGCAAGAATTCTGCAGAGTGGCAGAGGAAAACAAGCAGGATGGTTTTATGTGCTGCCCATGTGCCGTGTGTATGAATTTGAAAGAATTTTATAGCTCAAGAAGTATTCACTTGCACTTGTTCAAGTCAGGTTTCATGCCAAACTACATTTGTTGGACCAAGCACGAAGAGACCGGGGTTATGATGGAAGAAGGTGAAGAAGAACAAGTGGACTCTAACGATGTTTTTGCTCAATACTGTGACTTCACGATGGAGGAAGTTGAAGAAGAGGCGGATGCAGAAAACAGTATCGCTGAAGATGACGATGCTCTTGGTGATGTCATTCGTGACGCATAGAGAGATTGTGAAAGTGAAAAGGAGAAGGCTAAGTTTGACCAAATGCTACAGGATCACAAGAAGTTACTCTACCCATCGGCCGAAGATGGGCAGAAAAAGCTAGGCACGACACTGGAGTTGTTACAGTAGAAGGCAAAGAATGGTATATCTGACAAGGCATTTGGAAAATTACTAAAGATCCAAAAAAAGATGCTTCCGAAGCCTAATGAATTGCCCACCACTACATACGAAGCAAAAAAGATCATCTGCCCTTTAGGATTACAAATCGAGAAGATACATGCATGTCCTAATGACTGCATCCTGTACCGTGGCGTTCACGAGAATTTAGATGAATGCCCTGTTTGCCATGTGTCACGGTACAAGATCTTGCGAGATGATCCTAGCGATGTTGAGGATGAAGAACGTCCGAAGAAGAGAATCCCTGCCAAGGTTATGTGGTATGCTCCAATAATTCCATGCCTAAAACGACTGTTCAGAAACAAGGAGCACGCAAAGTTGTTGCGATGGCACAAAGAAGACCGTAAGGTGGACAACATGTTGAGACACCCTGCAGATGGGTCCCAGTGGAGAGAAATAGAGAATTCCCAGACTTTACAGATGACGCAAGAAACCTAAGGTTCGCATTGAGTACGGATGGATTTAATCCTTCTGGGGACCAGAGCTCTAGTCATAGCACTTGGCCCGTTACTCTATGTATCTACAACCTTCCTCCATGGTTATGCATGAAGCGAAAGTTCATTATGATGCCGGTGCTCATCCAAGGCCCGAAGCAACCTGGCAATGACATCGATGTCTACCTGAGGCCATTAGTTGAGGACTCCAGCTGCTATGGGATGAGTACAAACAGGAAGAATTCGACCTGTGAGCATTGTCGTTCGTGACAATCAATGATTGGCCAGCTCTAAGTAATTTTCAGGACAGACAATTAAGGGATATAATGCATGCACCCATTGTTTTAGTGACCTTGAGGCTATCTATTTAAAAAAATGTCGAAAGGTCGTGTACCTTGGCTATCATCGATTCCTTGCTAAGAACCACCAGTCGAGAAAGAAAGGCAAATATTTTAAAGGTACGACAGAACATCGGTCTAAGTTAGGCAACCGAGATGGGGCAGAGGTATTCAAGATGGTCAAGGATTTGAATGTAGTGTTTGGAAAGGGACAAGACAGTGAACCTGTTCCAAAAGACGCTTCGGGGCACGCCCCAATGTGAAAAAAGAAGTCAATATTTTGGGAACTACCATATTGGAAAGACCTTGAGGTCCGCCACTCGATCGACGTGATGCACCTGACAAAGAATCTTTGTGTCAATGAGCCAAAGCGCCACATAGTTCTTACAGGAAAAAGAAACATCGTGGGAATTGAAGACAAGTCAGACGTGTCAGAGGATTATGAAAAGGATGAACGAATCCCACCCTTCTGTGTGGCCAAAGACCCAAGCATCCTTCTCGCTGTTGAGGACACTCCATGGTTACGGAATGATCATAACCAAGGGCATTACGTCAAGAAAAAGTTTACCACTGTGTCCGCTTGATATAGGTAGTGAACTCAAATTAATAATGTGTATTTGACATCTTGTGTAATATAATTGTAACATTATGTGTTGAAAATTCAAATTTGAGTGGTTCAAACTTTGCTATATGTGGGAATTGTGGATTTTCAACTACACTTTGCCAACACTTTGTCAAATGCAAAAATAATCTATGTATGAAATGTAGATCTTGATGAGTGGAACAATATTGGTATTCATGACTTTTCCAGTCGAGACCATCCAGGGTTCCAAAAACCGGCGTTTGGCTATGAATTCTTTCAAAATTCAAAATTGAGTGGTCTAAACTTTTACAAATGAAAAGTTGACCATTAGACCAAATGTAGGTCTTAATAAGTGGAACAAACTTTGTATTCATGAGTTTTCCATTCGAGACCATTCAGGGTTCGGTCAAAGTATGTGTTTCTAAAAACCAATGTTTTGACTTTGGTCAAACTTGGTCAAATGACCTATTTGATGACTTCAAATAAAAAACTTTTGAATACCAAGTTGTTAGAGCTCATCAAGATCTACATTTGATACATGGACTATATTTTCATCTGGATAAATTTTAGCAAGTCCCAGGCACATGTTTTCAAAATCGAAGACGGGTTTTGGTCAGACTTGGTCAAATGACAGACTAAATGACTTGAAATGAAAAACTTTGGAATACCAAGTTGTTAGAGCTCATCAAGATCCAAAATTTTTATATAAACCATTTTTCCTATTTGAAAAAGTTTAAATAAACAATACTCACCAAATCTTGAATCTCACACAAAGTATATGAAACTATATGTAGGAATTGTGGATTTTCAACTACACTTTACCAACACTTTGTCAAATGCAAAAATGGTCTATGTATGAAATGTAGATCTTGATGAGTGGAACAATATTGGTATTCATGACTTTTCCAGTCGAGACCATCCAGGGTTCCGAAAATCGGTGTTTGGCTATGAATTCTTTCAAAATTCAAGATTGATTGGTCCAAACTTTTACAAATGAAAAGTTGACCATTAGACCAAAAGTAGGTCTTGATGAGTGGAACAAACTTTATATTCATGAGTTTTTCATTCGAGACCATCCAGGGTTCGGTCAAAGTGTGTGTTTCTAAAAACCAATGTTTTGACTTTGGTTAAACTTGGTCAAATGACCTATTTGATGACTTCAAATGAAAAACTTTTGAATACCAAGTTGTTAGAGCTCATCAAGATCTACATTTGATACATGGACCATATTTTCATCTTGACAAATTTTAGCAAGTCCCAGACACATGTTTTCAAAATCGAAGACGGGTTTTGGTCAGACTTGGTCAAATGACAGACTAAATGACTTGAAATGAAAAACTTTGGAATACTAAGTTGTTAGAGCTCATCAAGATCCAAGCTTTTTATATAGACTATTTTTCCCATCTGAAAAAGTTTAAATAAATAATACTCACCAAATCCTGAATCTCACACAAAGTATATGAAACTATATGTGGGAATTGTGGATTTTCAACTACACTTTGCCAACACTTTGTCAAATGCAAAAATGTCTATGTATAAAATGTAGATCTTGATGAGTGAAACAATATTGGTATTCATGACTTTTCCAGTCGAGATCATCCAGGGTTTCGAAAACCGGCGTTTGTCTATGAATTCTTTTAAAATTCAAAATTGAGTGGTTCAAACTTTTACAAATGAAAAGTTAACCATTAGACCAAATGTAGGTCTTGATGTGTGGAACAAATTTTGTATTCATGAGTTTTCCATTCGAGACCATCCAGGGTTCGGTCAAAGTGTGTGTTTCTAAAAACCAATGTTTTGACTTTGGTCAAACTTGGTCAAATGACCTATTTGATGACTTCAAATGAAAAACTTTTGAATACCAAGTTGTTAGAGCTCATCAAGATCTACATTTCATACATGAACCATATTTTCATCTGGATAAATTTTAGCAAGTCCTAGGCACATGTTTTCAAAATCGAAGACGGGTTTTGGTCAGACTTGGTCAAATGACAAACTAAATGACTTGAAATGAAAAACTTTGGAATACCAAGTTGTTAGAGCTCATCGAGATCCAAACTTTTTATATAGACCATTTTTCCTATTTGAAAAATTTTAAATAAACAATACTCACCAAATCTTGAATCTCACACAAAGTATATGAAACTATATGTGGGAATTGTGGATTTTTAACTACACTTTGCCAACACTTTGTCAAATGAAAAAATGGCCTATGTATGAAATGTAGATCTTGATGAGTGGAACAAACTTTGTATTCATGAGTTTTTCATTCGAGACCATCCAGGGTTTCAAAAACCGACGTGTATCTCTGAAAATTTTAAATTTTCAAATTTAGACAATTAATGTCGTGTATTTGGATAATTATTATTGAAGAAACAAAAGTTTAACGTCCAAATGACCCAAAAACAAATTTTCTGTCGAAAGCCAACAATTTATATATTTTAATTGCCCATTATATTTTTGCATTAACACAATATTCATTATAAATAACATTTATTTTGGATAATATGAAATATTTGAAAAAAAATAGTGTTTACAATTTATGTAATGCACAATAGAGTCAAACTAAACTAATGTGTATTTTTGAAAAAATTTACGATAAATATTTAATTTACTATGCATTTAGAAAGATAAAAGGAAAAAAAGGTGAAAAATAAAATCCACCAAATTCTGGCGCCTAAACAGGCGCTAGAATTTGGTGGAAGGACCTTTAGTCCCGGGTCTGGCCACCGCCCGGGACTAAAAGGGGCTTTAGCCCCGATTCCAGCCACGAACCGGGACTAAAGGTCTCACCCTTTAGTCCCGGTTCATGGCCAGAACCGGGACTAAAGCCCCTTTAGTCCCGGGCGGTGGCCAAACCCGGGACTACCCTTTAGTCCCGGTTCGTGGCTGGAACCGGAACTAAAGCCCCTTTTAGTCCCGGGCGGTGGCCAGACCCGGGACTAAAGGTCCCTGGCCTATAAAGCCTGGTCTTCTTCCTCCTCCTCACCACCCGCGCGCACACACACGAACCACCGTCGTCGATCTCCCGAGCACCGCCGCGCGCCGCCCCGAGAACCGCCGCGCACCGCCCTCGTCATCGTCCGCGTCCGCGTCGCCAGGTTTGTCTCCGCGCGCGTCCGTTGGGCGCTGCTGCTGCCCCATTGCCGGAGCCGAGAACCACCGCGCTGCTGCTTCCGGCGCCGACGCCCGCCATATATATATATCAAATATATATATATATATATATATCAAATATATATATATATATATATATATGTGTGTGTGTGTGTATATTTGCATCGATTATTCATGAACGATATGTATATTTTGGAAGAATTTATGTTAATATACATGTTGTATCCATTTTGGAAGCCTCAACCTTAGCACTTAATTTTGCATGATAATTGTGTTGACGTTATCATTTTTAGCCCTTCTTCACTCTTCCTCACTACCTGCATATATATATGAAAAATTTTATGTAGACTCTCTATGATGTGTAATATCTAGGAAAACTATTAAACCTGAAATTTGAATAGTTTTTTCATGAGATAAAATTATCTATTTTAATTAAGAAATACAACTTGTGATAGACTTACTTGTTATTAGATGTATTAGTTAGTAGGAGTTGGTCGATACCGTTGCTGCATGATTACCTTGATCTACACTTATATCCAGATGATATCCCACTAATATGTGTAAGTCGATCTCTTATGCTTAGTAATGCCTAAACCCTAAACTGTAAACCCTAAACCCTAAATATTTTTGCAGAAATGGCCGACCTGAGAGAAGACGAAGAAATATTGTTGAACATGATCCGCGGTAGCGCTGAAGAAGGTCGTTATGACGATCGTGAAGGCGATGAGAACCCTGAGGGCATCGATGACGGTTCTCAGTACTTGGTCGACCCGAATGACCAAGACAATGTTGGTGAGGTCTGTAATATATGCAGCCTCCTATGTTTATATACATGAAATTCAAAAAAATTCCTTTATTAATTGTCTTGTTTCTGCCTACATAGCCCTCTATCTCAACGACAACCACGGGGACCAGCAGAAAAGTAAGAGGCCCAAAGAAGCCGATGGAGGGCCGGTTGGTTATCACGGATTTCGACGAGGGAATAGGCCAGCCACGTGGACCCCATGCAAGGGCCTTTGTCAACCATTTAGGGTACCTTGCCCGGGATAGGATCCCGATCAATGTCCGTGAATGGAAGAAAAATAAGCAACGCCCAGAAATCAGTTATGTCTCCGACCATGACAAGGAACTAGTTTGGGGTGACGTGTTGCAACATTTCACGCTAAACACAAACGATGAACAGTTGAAGGAAAGAGTTCAGGATTGGTCTATGAAGAAGATGGCCACATAATTCTAGTGCTATAAGAAGAATCTATATAACGACTATAACAAGAGGAACAAGACTCCAGATTTCAACTGTAAGCACTTTGTCAAGCTGCGGCCGTTTTAGGACGAGTTTGTACAGTTCAAGACGTCAGAAGAGGGTCAGCAACGGGCAAGAAGGAACCAAGAGAATGCCTGACACAAGACCTACCACCATACGATAGGATCAGGTGGCTACCCTACTACCATTCCTAAGTGGAAAAAAGCCGAGCAAGAGCTAATTGACAGGGGGTTGGTGCCAGAATCCCTCGACTGGCCTGAGCGCGCCAAGCACTGGTTTTTCGCTCACGGAGGCCGCCTGGACCTAGTGACCGGAAAGGTCATGTATGGGGAACGCATCCAAGCTATAGCAGAAAGATTTCATCAAGCCCGCTCCGTCGCTCAAAGTGGAGAGTGGCAGCCGAACAGAGATAAAGATGAGCTGACATACGCCCTGGGGAACCCTGAGCACGGTGGATGGACGAGAGGCTATGGCTCCGTGTCATGGGAGCATGCCTTCCCTCAGGACAGAGAAACTTATAGAAGCCACCAGAGAAAGAAGGAAGAGGACAGGGAACGGCTACGCCAGTTGGAGGAGGCTGTTATGAAGACCAGTGAAGTGGCTCGTAAGGCACTAGAGCGGGAGGAAGCGCTTAAGGCCACTATGAACGAGCAAATCAGAAAGGTCGTGGAGGAAGTTGTAAGTTCCCGCCTCCAGAGCTTGTCACAGCCGTCCGCCAACATCAGCCCCGGCTCAGCTCAGTTGAAAAGCAGTTGTGCTTCTACGGAGGTGCCTGTGAGGCAAGATGATGACGCAGGGATGCGCTTCCCGGTGGATGACGTCACTGCTCCGTTGACGTCCTGTGAGCTGCATATTCCGAAGGGGAATGCCACAGTCAAGGTGGCTACCGGTGTTATATCTCCTATCGACCCCACCAAGACACCAAGGATCCACTCGGTCGTAATACCACCCGGATATGCTAGTGTCTCTGTGGATAGAGTGGTCAAAGGCCATGAAAATGTGGCTCTGGATATCGAAGGTGGTGATGGGGAGAAGACCCTAGGTGAAGCGGAGAAGACATTCATTTGTTGGAAGAAACGGTACATCATTATTCCTGGGGCGCCACCACCACAACCGAACCCTAGGTGTGGATGATTGTGAACGCAATTGCTTTTCAATAATTATGTACTGTATCTAATTACGGTTCACTCATGTATATACCTTGTTCATTTTTTTTCAAATCCAGGACCTCCCCAAGTCCGTCTATCCATTCACCACATGACCACAGTGCCGTGGGACACGACGACGACGATGATTTCATACAAGCAGACAAGGCTACATCCCCACCGCTGGCCGTATCTCCTCCATGACATACTCCAACGGCGCCAGCGGCCCAATCTCCTCCACAATAGCAAGCTCCAACCGCACCGCTGCCGCCTCCGCTAATGCGGACAACGGCCGCCTCATCGGCACCGGCTGGTCCATCGAGGAACAAGAGGCCCACTGACTCACAGAGATCGGTCCCACCACCTCCGCCGAAGAAACAAGTTGTGGTCACGAAGATCCCAAAGATGACCAAGCTTCAATATGAGAAGACTGATGAAGAACTTAATGCTTCAGTCAAGGCAGAAGTGAAAGCATTCTTCGAAAAGACCAAAGCTGACGCACGAGAAAAGCAAGAGAAGCCATACCTAATGTATCCTCGTGTAAAGCTACGTCAAGTGGTGCAGGCTAGCAAGACGAGAAGCGTGCCGCTAGTAAAAAAACCAGCACCGCCACTATCAGACTATGAGCATATTATCACAAAGAAAATCAAGGAGGACAAAAGGAAACAGAAGACGGCCGGGAAAGATGTTGCACAGCTCGGCCAACATGCGCAGCAATCAGTGCCACCACTAGTGGTTGAGAATCAATATGGTTCCAACATGAACTTGATGAAAATGTCGGTACCTGATGATGTAGACTTAGATGAACTCGCCAAGTGGATGAATGTGACTGGGCTTTCATTAGAACAACTTCTCGGTCAGGAGGAACTAACAACTGTTAAAGAGGCCAAAGTTGTTGATGAATGGCGGAGGAAGTACGTATATGGCAGGAGTCTATGCGACCCTGCATAGGTAAAAAATCTTGGTACACAAATGTACAAGCTGCACGAGTACTACTTGAGATTCTATGCACAACATCAAAGTGAACAATATCTAGGCGTCCAAGTCAGAGACTGTCACTACTTCCGTGGAGATGATGTCATCTGGGTACAGTTTAGTGAAATACACCAGCTTCTCTATATGGATGCTCTTGACAAATCTCTCATAAGCTGCTAGTGTCTGTAAGTGATTCTTTCTTTTAATCAATAATCTCACTCTAGCATATGTACGTATTCGTAATAACTATGCTCACGATGTGCAGACACATGATGAGAGAACTCAGATTGAAACAAGACGATCGAATTAGTTTTATCGATCCGTATGTCGTGTATAAGGACACAAAGACTAAAGATCCATTCAATCTGAAGATCAAGGAAATGGAGAAAAACCTCCGGAGGTTCTTTTATAACCAAAGGCATAAGGAGTTGATACTCTTCCCTTACAATATAGGGTAAAGTGTTGTGTTATATCATGTCTTAGTCAATCCAACATTAATATATATATAAGTTGACTCTATAAACAAATGCAGGGATCACTGGATACTCATTGAGATTAAGATCAAGGAACAAACTATAAATGTGTGGGACTCAATGAGAAAAGAGCTGGCAATGTACCAAGACATGATAGACATGATCTAGAGGTAAGTTCTATCATTCGTTAATTATCATTGCCTGCTCCTTTAATTTACTATGCTATACCTAATCAATGACCGACTTATTGGGCAGGGCTTGGGCTTGGCTACAACAAAGATATTGTACGGATCTGAAAGTGCCACTCCCCCCTCCTATTCTACATAAGTGGGTGTCCAGACAACCGTACGGAACCAATTTATGTGGATACTATGTTTGTGAGTACATGCGGTGTAGCAAATTTACACCTGCTAAAGAGATGCTAAAAGTAAGTAACATGTGTATACAGTAAATTCATATCTTATTTATTTGTTAAAACTAAATAAATCTTATTTATATTAATATCTTTTCCTTTAATTAATGCAAATGGAAGGAGTGGGAATTGAAAGAATAAGTGTTCAAGCACACAATACTCGTCGCAATCTAGGAGACGATCGCAGGTTTCATCAACGATCATGTCATCCCGGAAGACGGTGAGTTCCACCACAACCCTATGTTGAATTTGAAGAGTCCAAACAAGAACGAACACTTGTATGAGCTTTGAGTGACGGGCAAACATTTGTGTAACTCATTAACCGGCGGCCGAACACTTGATTACTTGTATATTATTGTAAATGTAATGTGTATGTACGTATATGTATAGCTCTATAATATATATATATATGTAGTTTCATACTTTATTTGTGTGCAATAATAACGCTCTCATATAGGTGCAACGTATACGGATAATAGCAGCGAAGAATAAATTGGAAAACAATATAACTGAAAATCAAAATCAATAATAAATTGGAAAGAAAAAGGAAAAAGAAAAAAGAACTGAAAGGATCAAGATGCCCAAGAGGGGGGTGAATTGGGCTTTTCTAAAAATTAATTGCAAGAATTAAATCCTACAAGCCGGAATTCACCCCTAGTGCCTACTTGTGTTCCTAGAGATTCTACCGGTAAAAGTTTTGCACCCTAGTTTCCAATCCTAGTCTAGCATGGCAATTCTAGGAAAGTAAATCAAGCAATGAATGTAAATACGAGAATGTAAATGCTTGAAAGTAAGGGCAAGGAACACGGCGATGTTTTTCCGAGGTATCAGAGAGTCGCCACTCCCCACTAGTCCTCGTTGGAGCACCTACGCAAGGGTGTAGCTCCCCCTTGATCCGCGCAAGGACCAAGTGCTCTCTATGGGCTGATTCTTCGACACTCCGTCGCGGTGAATCGCCCAAAACCGCTCACAAGATGAGTTGGGTCATCCACAAGCTCCACCGGATGATCACCAAACTCCCAATCACCACCAAACCGTCTAGGTGATGGCGATCACCAAGAGTAACAAGCTAGAACTCTCACTTGACCACAACGAGCCTAATGAGAAGGTGGATGCACACTTGCTACTCTCTATTCACTAGTGGAGGACTCTCAAGCTTTGATTCTCAAAACACAATCCTCACTAGAGCTCTTGCACTCCCTTGCACTCCAAAGGTGTTTCTCAGCTGAACAAATGAGCAAGAGACCTCTAAAAGAGGTGGTGGGGATGTATTTATACACCCCTCAAACAAATCCAACCGTTACCTGCCAACTTAGCAAAATACGAGGTGACCGGACGCGTCGGTCGAAGTGACCGGACGCGCCGGTCGCTCGTAACGGTCAAAACCTGAAATAACGGCTGAGTGACCGGACGCGCCGATCAGGGTTGACCGAACACGTCTGATCGTGCAGGGAGCTTACTGTACTCTAACCTGACGCGCGACCGCGTCCGATCGGTGATGACCGGACGCGTCCGGTCGTCAGAGTACCTTACTGGAACGTGACCGGACGCGCTGATCACACTCTAGTCGCGTCCGATTAGATGGTTTCCCTCAAGTGACACGTGTCAACCTGAACACCGTGTCCGGTCCTCGCAAGGACCACGTCCGGTCGTCAGCACTGAAACACAGTTAGCGGTTAGAACTGACCGAACGCGTCCGGTCAAGCCAGGCACCGCTTCCGGTCAAGGGAAAACGCCTCTAAACACTCCGAAACGCGACGCAACTTGAACCAAGTTGCTTCCAACTGAACTTTGAGCTATTCTAGAGCTTCCTAGTGCTAAGTTTGACAAGTGTGCACCACACCTAAACATGAGACTCACCTAGGTCAAGCTACTCGCTCATGCCCCCCTTTATAGTACGGCCAAAGGAAAAAGCGAAGATCCTAACGATTAGTCCAAATGTATCTCAACACCTTGACATCCAGAACTAACCGTCCTTAATCTTGACGTCAATCCTTTGAAAACCGAAACGATTTCCATCAAGGGGCATGAATACCATAGTGCCCAAAGCAGTTATCATCTCCATGACCTAACTTACCAAAGTTTCTGCAAAACACACGTTAGTCATGATAATAAAGCGTTGTCATCAATTGCCGAAACCAACTCTCAGGGTCTAGATGCTTTCAATCTCCCCCTTTTTGGTGATTGATGACAACACTAAGATTCAAAAGATAGGAGTTGAGGTTTTCGAACATGCTTGGTTCACATAAGCAAAAAGCAATAAGCATAAGGGGTTAGGAATTGCTTATGTGCCCCAAGCCAAAAGAGTGTACTCATAAGATAAGACATAAAGCGTTAGTACACAAAAAGATATAGCTCAAAAGAAATCGGAGTAAGGCACGGAAGCACAACCTTAGAGCTATAACCAACCAAGTGACATGATTTAAAAACGGTGACTAGATAGACTCAAAGTAACTCACACGACCACAAGTCACAAGAATGCAAGACTGAAAAGTAAACATGATGCATGAATGTAGCACACAAAAAAAACGAAAACCCTCTATCAAAACTCCCCCTGAATCTACTCTCTCTCTCCCCCTTTGGCATCAACCGCCAAAAAAATAATCTAAGGATCTGACGGGGGAATAGACGGAGTCGAGTCGGGTGCCGAGGAGCGCGGAGTGATCACGAACTGAGAAGTGTCTTCCTTGGACTCGGAGCTGTCAGGCTGACCCTCTGAAGAAGCACGTGGCTGTGAAGCGGTCTGGGTCTGATCAACAGGAATAGGTGCTGACGAAGTAGCAACTAGTGGAGCAGTCTCTGTGACCTGAGCCTGAAGTGAGCCAACAGCTGGGGGATCGGTCGAGGCAACTGACGAAGGTATAGTCTCTGTAGTACCCGTCCCTGTCACTGGAGGAACAGCTGCCTCAGAAGTAGACAACCCTGAAGAAATAGCTAGAGTGGTGTGCGAGGGCGTCGGCTGACCAGTCAACTCGCTATATGTGGCACTGAAATCAACAAACGGTGTGCTTGTCAGTAGGTGAGGGCGAGGCTGGTCTGAAGGAGTGAACCCCGTCTGAATAGGCGTGTAGCTCGGGGACTGAAACGACTGGGGGACCTGCTGTTGACGGTTCTTAAGTATCAATTATAACCATCAAATAAATAAAGAAAAGGACCTATATGCAAGCAACACCTAGAATTAGGGTTTGATCTAACAGAATTCCATGAGTTTTGCTGTTTATCTATTTCTGCAGGGGGTTATCAGGAAATACGGAAGAAAGGCCCACATGTCGGATTAATGACGGGATATTAACCGAACACGTAATTATCTTACATCTAGAAGATTCCAGAAGCCACGGGAACGAACGGGAACCGTAACGGGCCAGGACACAGGGCGCCCGCCCTGTGCCCTAGGGCGCCCGCCCTGCCCCCGGGACCAATCAGGTCGAGTCTCGCGGATTATGCTCCACCGCCTTTGAGGATCAAGGAAAACCGTAGGATGAAGGTCGGTTTGATCCGACGGTCCAGATTCATCCAAAAGGGCTATATAAGCAAGGCCCCTGACCCCTGGTGGAGAAGACCCCAATTCATTATTCAGTTGCATATCTCTAGTTAGGGTTTAGAGAGAGAGGTTCCCTCTAGGGTTCCCACCTCTTAGGGCTTAGCATCCAATGTGAAAGTAGAATTAGTTCTACTAGATTGAGAGAGATAGAGTGGAGGTGTAGATCGGAGGAAGCCGGCCTGTCGGTGTCTACTCCGAGGTTGTACCTGCGGGAGCAAGTTCTTCTAACCCGAGGCTTGTTCTCAGGATTCTTCAGTATTTCGACTTCTAAATTCTAGTAAGTTCTTTGTTTTATTGTTCTTTGGTTTATGAGTTTACTTTGATCTCTTCGCGTAGAGTTTAGAGTAATCATCTCTAGCGTAAACGTGGTGTTTAAGCTAGGATACTCATAGATATCCCCTCGTCTAGCCGGACCGTGGTAGTAGCGAGGAACGTGACAATTCCGAGTTACCTTTGTATTCCATATCCCGTTAGCAGGATCGATAGGGTTTATAGGTGCGGGTTGAACATCCTTTGTGGTGTCTAGATTCCGTAAACCTCCCCAATAGAACAGTAGATCATCCTTACCAAGGTTAGAAGAAGAGTGCGGTTGTAGTCTTCTCTATACATCACTCACATCGAATCATAGTGGTTGTAGCCTAAAGGTTAGTAGTAATAGATTTGGTTAGTCAGATGCACTCTTTCTCCTAAAGGTAAAAATATAAATACGATACCCAGGATAACATCTCGGGTGAAGTGCTCACCGATATCCGTGCGCTTGCGGATCCTATTTCCTAATTGCGTTACCAAATATCAACAAGCATTTCTGGCGCCGTTGCCGGGGAGAAAGACGGTTTGCTGAGATAACCTTGAGTCTTACTACTAGCTTGTATTCATACTTTTTATTTTCTTATCTTTTTCATTCTTTCTTTTTCTTTTTACCAAAAATGGAAAACCAAGGTTCTATATCTATCTTTGATGCCGCAACACCTTCAGCAACTGACCTTTTACCATGGGAGTCATCACAGCCTATCCAAACATCCCAGTATAAGTTAAGTTCAAGGTTGATTGCGATGATTCAAAATTTATCTTTTCGGGAAAGGAAGACGAAAACCCTTACCTTCATATTAGAGATTTTGAGCAGACATGCGATTGTCTTCGCATTGATGGCATCTCTGATAAGACTTTACGTTGGAAGCTTTTTCCTTTTTCTTTAAGAGGAGAAGCTAGACGATGGTATAGTCAGAAGGTAAGTCAACAGCAAGGTGAATGGGGAGTTTTAAGAGCCAACTTTTGTCTAGATTTTTATTCCCTTGACCGTACTGGTGACCTTAGACTCGAAGTCCTATCTTTTAAACAAAAAGATAATGAAACTTTGGGGAAATCCTGGAAACGTTTTTCTAATCTTTTAGAATCTGGTCCAAAACTTTTGCTTGAAGACACTGTTCTTTTATTTCACTTTTTTCGAGGTCTTTAGAAAGATAATAAACAAATGCTGCATACTATGGCTAGAGGTTCTTTCTTTCGTATCCCTACTGATGAAGCTAAGGGGATCTTGAATAGAATCCTAGAAGCTGAGATGGATAATGCCCTCCATGATAAAACCTACGAAGCCGAAGTAGACACTCTGCCAAATTTTTCATCTACTTTAGCTATCCCAGGTTCTAAGCCACAAAAGGAAGAAATTCTACCATCTGATTTCATGCTAGACATAGAATTCGATCTCTTTGCCGATTTTGGAAACCTTTCAAACTACCATTCTATAGACCAACCCTAAAACGGCTAATTTAGCATTTGTTTACCAAGTGAACGTCAATTGAGAGAGCTTATCTCGGTTATGAGTAGCGAATGGTTAGAGGAGTCAGAGCTTTCCTCTGAAGTAATCCGAGTGGACACACCCTCTATAACTATACGTTGTGCTTATAATTCTGATCAATTTAACGCTCTCTATAATCCTGTTGTGGGGATCAATATTATGTCCGAAGCTTTTGCACTTAATTTATTTGGGAAACTTGTTTTAACCCCCACAACAAAGGTCATAAAGGAATCTTCGGGACGATTAGTCCCCAGTCTTGGAATTATTAATGTCCTACCCTTTATGGTAGAAGGCTCCATGGTTCATTTGAACTTTTATATCTTTGATATATGGGGTTTCGACCTACTGATTGGACAACCTTTTAGAAGACTCCTTTATGAAGGTCAAACTGGAAAGCTCCACATTTCCTTGGGAAAGGATTTTAAACTTCCAATTACAATAACTCACTCCTTGAATAATAAAACCGAGCCATATCTTTTGCCTGATCCTATGGAGGAGGTAAAGGCTGCATCTCTAGAACTTTTAGATGATCCAGACTTAGAAGAGGAAGCCCCCTTCTTCACTGAAGAAGAGGCCGAACCTTCTGAACCTGAACCCTTAGATGAGTTTGCAGAAACACCTAGACCCCCCATAGAACTCAAAACTTTACCACCCGATCTTACCTATGCTTTCCTAAACAATAATCTAGAGTTTCTGTGATCGTTAGTAATAAACTCACTCAGGAGCAAACTCTGCGATTAATGACCATTCTTGAAAAACACCACTCTGTTTTCGGCTACTCACTTCAAGATCTCACAGGAATCAGTCCTATGATTTGTACCCATCGTATTCCGACAGATCCTTCTGTTACACCCTCTCGAGAGCCTCAACGTAGACTTAACAACGCGATGAGAGAGGTAGTTAAAAAAGAAGTTATAAAGTTGTTGCATGCAGGGATTATATATCCTGTGCCGCATAGTGAGTGGGTAAGCCCTGTTCAAGTTGTGCCTAAAAAGGGAGGCATGACTGTTGTTACTAATGATAAGAATGAGCTAATTCCGCAACGCACCGTCACTGGGTGGCGGATGTGCATAGACTATAGAAAACTTAATAAAGCCACGAAAAAGGATCATTTTCCTTTGCCTTTTATAGATGAGATGCTTGAGCGGTTAGCAAAACACTCGTTTTTCTGTTTTCTAGATGGATATTCAGGGTATCACCAGATCCCTATCCATCCTGATGATCAAAGCAAAACCACTTTTACATGCCCATATGGAACGTATGCTTATCGTAGAATGTCTTTTGGGTTATGGAATGCACCAGCTTCTTTTCAAAGATGTATGATGTCTATATTTTCTGATATGATTGAAGAGATTATGGAAGTTTTCATGGATGATTTCTCTGTTTATGGAAAAACTTTTGATAGTTGTCTTGAGAACTTAGATAAGGTTTTGCAAAGATGTGAAGAAAAGCACTTAATCCTTAATTGGGAAAAATGTCATTTTATGGTTAGAGAAGGAATAGTGCTAGGACACCTAGTGTATGAAAGAGGTATTGAGGTAGATAGAGCTAAAATTGAAGTAATTGAACAACTACCTCCACCTGTGAATATAAAAGGAATTCAAAGTTTTCTTGGCCATGCTGGTTTTTATCGCAGATTTATAAAAGACTTTTCATTTATTGCGAGACCACTTACTCTTTTGCTAGCCAAGGATGCTCCTTTCGAATTTGATGATGCATGTCTAAATTCTTTCAATTTATTAAAGCAAGCACTCATCTCTACACCAATCATTCAACCCCCTGATTGGTCGTTGCCTTTTGAAATTATGTGTGATGCTAGTGATTATGCTATGGGGGCAGTTTTGGGACAAACTAAAGATAAAAAGCATCATGCAATTGCTTATGCAAGTAAAACTTTGACAGGAGCTCAACTTAATTATGCAACCACTGAAAAAGAGCTTCTGGCTGTTGTCTTTGCCATTGATAAATTTAGATCTTATTTAGTTGGAGCTAAGATAATTGTTTACACTGATCATGCTGCACTAAAATATTTGCTCACTAAGAAAGATGCTAAACCTCGCTTAATCAGATGGATTTTATTACTCCAAGAATTTGACTTAGAAATAAAAGATAAAAAGGGAGTAGAAAATTCTGTTGCTGATCACTTGTCTAGAATGTACTTTAAGAATTCACAGGAACCCCCCATTAATGACTCACTCCGGGATGACATGCTTTACGGGATTAACAGATCTGACCCCTGGTATGCAGATATTGTTAATTTTATGGTTTCAGGTTATGTACCACCCGGAGCAAACAAGAAGAAGCTTATTCAGGAAAGTCGTTCACATATATGGGATGAGCCATATCTCTTCCGAGTATGCGCTGATGGCCTACTTAGAAGATGTGTGACCACTGAGGAAGGATTGAAGATCATCGACAGATGTCACTCATCACCATACGGAGGTCACTATGGAGCATTCCGTACACATTCAAAGATCTGGCAATGTGGATTCTACTGGCCTACGATGTACGATGACACAAAGCAATATATCAGAAGATGTGGGCCATGTCAAAGGCACGGAAACATAAATACAAGGGATGCCATGCCACTCACCAACAACCTTCAGATTGAACTCTTTGATGTCTGGGGAATAGACTACATGGGTCCATTTCCCCTATCTAAGAAGTGTGAGTTCATCTTGGTGGTGGTTGATTGCGTCTCCAAGTGGGTAGAGGCACTACCTTGCAAACATGCCGACAATATCAGTTCGAAGAGGATGTTTGAGGAAATCATATTTCCAAGATTTGGAGTCCCCAGGATAGTGATAAGTGATGGAGGATCACACTTCATTGACAAGCGCTTCGAGCACTATCTATCAAGACATGGAATCCGTCACAATGTCGCTACTCCCTATCATCCTAAGACAAGCGGCCAAGCAGAGACTTCTAACAAGCAAATCAAGAACATTCTTCAGAAGACGGTGAACGAGATGGGAACGGCATGGAAGGACAAGTTACCCGATGCACTCTGGGCTTACCGGACAGCATACAAGACCCCAATTGGAATGTCTCCATACCAATTGGTATACGGAAAGACCTGTCACCTACCTGTTGAACTTGAGTTCAAGGCACACTGGGCCATAAAAAGATGGAATATGGACCTAGATATAGCCGGAAAACATAGAAGAATGCAATTATCGGAGTTAGAAGAATGACGGGAGAAAGCATATCACAATTCAAAGATCTACAAAGAAAGAGTCAAGAGATGGCATGACAAGAGGATCAAGAAGAAGGAGTTCTCACCCGGAGATAAGGTATTACTTTTTAATTCTAGGGTGAAGCTTTTCGGGCATGGAAAGCTCCGGAGCAAATGGGAAGGACCATTCAAGGTAATTCATTCATCATCCCACGGAGCTATCACACTTCAAAATGACGAAGGTACGTTATTCAAGGTAAATGGTCAACGTCTTAAATTATTTTTAGAGCCCAATAAAGAATTAGAAGAAAATAGACGTGATCAATTTTTACCTTCCAATTAAAAATTAAAGCCCGACGCTTTAATTTGACGTTTTTGGGCCAAGTATATATTTTTCGGGATAAAAACACGGTGAGAAACACGCTCGAGAAAGCAGGCTTGTAGAGGAGCCGGACACAGGGCGGGCACCCTGAGGATGAGGGCAGGCGCCCTGCCCCTGTCTTCCCTCGGCCCCAGACTTCTCCCACGCGGTAACCTCGCCCGTTGCTATCTGGAAAATTCCGTCCTCGGTTTGTTTCGCAAACATGACGGCGGGAAGAGTCCCGACCATGCACGAGAGCAGTTTTTACCCCCTATATAAACAGACCCCCAACGTCAGCTTTTAGCACCAATTCATTCAAGCCTTCTCTCCTTCCTCAAATTAGATCTTGCTTAGTTCCTAGCTGCTCCAATGGCCGAGAAGTTCCACGTCGATTGGGAAGTCATCCCCTACGACCTCAACAAGAAGCCCAAGGAGGATCCCGACGCCTACGCTCTCGTCCCGGCCAACACAGAGCGACAGCTAGAAGCCATGCCACCACGTCAACGCAGCTCTGCCCAATCCTACTTTGCTCGCCCAGTTCTTACCGCACCTACGCAGCCCCTATTGCTCGAAGGCTCGCCATCATCGTCGAAAGGGAAGGAGATCATCAAGGTACCAGCCGGAACAAAGATCCTGCCGCCAAAACCCAATGAGCGGATCATCGGAGTGAAGACCAACCGGAGCGGCGAGATCTCTAGTGTCCGCTATACCACGGAGGAGAGACCTTACTTCGAGGGTGTTAGGGCAGCTAAGGTCCGCTTCGTTCCTCCGAAGGAAGCACCCAAGCATGCTCTTAATGCTTTCGAGACACCTCCCAAGCGCCGCAGGACCATTGCAGATGTGGATGAGGAGCTACGGGTGATCAAGAACAGCATTATAGAAATTCAGAACTCCAATATCTCTATGGATCGGAGGACCTTCAACCATAACACTACGATCCTAAAGCTACGGGATGACCTTGCCGACGCCAACAAGAGGATCGATGAGTTAGAGCATAGTCTTAGGAGGCGTGAGCGTCGCTGAGCTATCTAGATTAGATCTTGGGGCTATATATGTCTTAGTTATTATTAGATTCGATTAGGTTCGCTTATAATCAGTTTAGATCTATTATATTCGGTTATTATTATTATTCGGTTGTAATAAATGCCTCAAGATTAATAAAGATTATTATTAGTATGTCTTGTGTGTCTCTACTTTACTTTTGTGCAAGAAAGCAGAAAACAAGTATGGGGGAGATTCCCTGACATGTCACACACACTTCGATCGCACCACTCCATGAACCAGGTACACACTCTGCACACTTTTATTACACACTTACACACTCACCTTAGTTTGTGCAGAATTTTATCTCTCTATACATGATAAATTAAAAGGATAAAAATGCTTATAATCATGATCAATCTCACTCTGTGATATTTCCTGGAAACCTGCAATTATTAAAATTATTTCAAAACCCTGTGTTGCTAAAAGTCATTGTGGAATAAGAGATGGTAAGGGTATGAGTACCTTATTCTTAGTATCTTTATTGCTTGGAGAATTTGTTTTAAAAATCTCAAAATTATAGCTACCATCCTCAAGTTTTATATGCCTGCTAAACATGAAAATATTAATTAAAGCTATCTGCTTTGTATTGAGTTTGTTCAAAACAAGTTAGACCCTTGTTGAGAGATTTATCATACTCCTAAGATCAAGACATTTTTATTCAGAAAGATTCACTCTTCCGAAGTATTATTGCGTTAGAGGCATGGGCTATGCAAAATTATGAATATATCGAGGAAATAAAAAGGAGCAAGTGCTCGATAACCTCATGGAAAAAATGGACAAGTGTCCGGCAGTAAAATTAGGGGTACCTCGGTATCCACCCAAAGGAAAAAAAATGAGATATGATAAAAATATGATGGAAAGAAAATGATAGCCCATGGTCCCTCTAATAAGCAATATGCCAGTAAGAGTGACAAGTTTTTAATTTTCAAAGTCTTTGATCTAAAGAGTATGGTATTCTTCTCCTCGGATCCGGTTTTGACCATACAATAAATGCAAGGTATGTATGCTTAAAGAATTATTTTTGCAAAATCAAAACAGCCTCAGAGAGAAATATAAAAGATAATGAGTGATTCTGAGGGTACCTATGAGGATAAAGGTATGCTAAGTTTTTCTTTTCAAAAATATGTAAAAACTCCAAGTGATAGGGATTAAGAAGAAGAAAGGCTCTTTACTCTGACCATATATTTCCTTGACTATAAGTGCACAGTGGATTTTTACAACACCCTACAGGTATGAAAGAATGTTTCAACCCCAGATGTTTTATTAACCAACCTTTTCTCGAGGACGAGTAAAAGCCTAAGTATGGGGGTGTTTGTTGACGGTTCTTAAGTATCAATTATAACCATCAAATAAATAAAGAAAAGGACCTATATGCAAGCAACACCTAGAATTAGGGTTTGATCTAACAGAATTCCATGAGTTTTGCTGTTTATCTATTTCTGTAGGGGGTTATCAGGAAATACGGAAGAAAGGCCCACATGTCGGATTAATGACGGGATATTAACCGAACACGTAATTATCTTACATCTAGAAGATTCCAGAAGCCACGGGAACGAACGGGAGCCGTAACGGGCCAGGACACAGGGCGCCCGCCCTGTGCCCTAGGGCGCCCGCCCTGCCCCCGGGACCAATCAGGTCGAGTCTCGCGGATTATGCTCCACCGCCTTTCAGGATCAAGGAAAACCGTAGGATGAAGGTCGGTTTGATCCGACGGTCCAGATTCATCCAAAAGGGCTATATAAGCAAGGCCCCTGACCCCTGGTGGAGAAGACCCCAATTCATTATTCAGTTGCATATCTCTAGTTAGGGTTTAGAGAGAGAGGTTCCCTCTAGGGTTCCCACCTCTTAGGGCTTAGCATCCAATGTGAAAGTAGAATTAGTTCTACTAGATTGAGAGAGATAGAGTGGAGGTGTAGATCGGAGGAAGCCGGCCTGTCGGTGTCTACTCCGAGGTTGTACCTGCGGGAGCAAGTTCTTCTAACCCGAGGCTTGTTCTCAGGATTCTTCAGTATTTCAACTTCTAAATTCTAGTAAGTTCTTTATTTTATTGTTCTTTGGTTTATGAGTTTACTTTGATCTCTTCGCGTAGAGTTTAGAGTAATCATCTCTAGCGTAAACGTGGTGTTTAAGCTAGGATACTCATAGATATCCCCTCGTCTAGCCGGACCATGGTAGTAGCGAGGAACGTGACAATTCCGAGTTACCTTTGTATTCCATATCCCGTTAGCAGGATCGATAGGGTTTATAGGTGCGGGTTGAACATCCTTTGTGGTGTCTAGATTCCGTAAACCTCCCCAATAGAACAGTAGATCATCCTTACCAAGGTTAGAAGAAGAGTGCGGTTGTAGTCTTCTCTATACATCACTCACATCGAATCATAGTGGTTGTAGCCTAAAGGTTAGTAGTAATAGATTTGGTTAGTCAGATGCACTCTTTCTCCTAAAGGTAAAAATATAAATACGATACCCAGGATAACATCTCGGGTGAAGTGTTCACCGATATCCGTGCACTTGCGGATCCTATTTCCTAATTGCGTTACCAAATATCAACACCTGCTGCTGTGGAGAAGTGAACTGAAAGCTCGCTTGTCCCTGACTCGAAGGTCCACTAGACTGTAAGGCTGGAGTCAGAGCAGATGCAGGTGGAGGAACCCCAACTGTGACTAAGTGACGCAGAAGCTCTAAGTACTGTTGCTGGCTTGCTGCACTCTTTCGCTGCATCTCGTACTATTGACGCTGCATCTCGACCTGCTGACGCTGTATCTCAATATCTCAAGCTGCTGTCTCTGGAACTCGTCCTGTCAAGCCTGTATCTGAGCAAAAGGGGCAGCTGTGTCCTGAGCCTGTCTCTGTAGCTGAAGCTCCTGGCGCTCCTGTGCCTGGGTCAGCCTCTCAAGAATAGCCACCATGGCTGGGTCTGAGCGGGAGGCTGAACCAGAGCCACCGGCCTCATGGTCGTGAGGTCGAGGAGAGCGGTACCTGGGGATGGGCTGGTAATCCTCATCAGTGCTATCAGAGGCCTCATCCTCAGCTAGATCAATAGGCTGAGCATCTAGATCTGCAAGCTCTACCTCAGCAAGACCCTCAACAGTCGCGTCTTGCTCAGCTGCTGTCTCTGGCACCTCAGGTCTCTCTCGCTGTCCTGGCACTGGGGCCTGCTCTCTGGTAACCGAAGCCCATAGCTGACGGATATCATACTCTGGAAAGGCAGTGGTAGTATCAGATATCTCAGCTCTAATCTCTGAAGAAAGCTCAAGTGCAGATCTGATGATGAAGCATATCCAATGAGCATAGGGCAGCTGACGGTGTCCCTTGAAGCCTTCTGCTAGGGTGTCCTCCATCTCACTAAGCATAAGATCCCATATATCAAACGGTGTCTGTGAGAGAAGGTGGTGAACGACCCACAACTGCATCCTGGTCAGTCCCTCTCTGTAGCCCAGCCTGGGAAGAAGTGTACGCCTGACAATAGCATCCAGGACTCGGGCAAGCGATGTCAAGCTGGCGGGTGTGCGACGAGACCCTTCGCCAAAAGGCTCACGGAAGCAGGGTCGGATCAGATTAGTAGGAGGCATTGTTCCGCCGTGAGGGCGTCTAGGTGGAGCTGTCTGACCAAAGCAAAGCCGATGTATCTTCGTGTCTAAAGCTGGGAGTCTAAGAATCTCTCGCACTCTAGTGCTGTATAGTCTGCGGTCACGGCCTTGGAATGCAAAGTGTATGAACTCATGTGCCGGATCAATCCATAGTGAGGCATAGAACTCCCTGACCCAAGTGCCGCAGTATGCTCCTGTCCGTCCAAGAAAATCAGATAAGCCCGGAAGAAAGGACAGGTGTGGACGAAGCTGCTCACCCACTACCTCAACAAGAGACTCAATGCGACAGACCCTCTATAGTCGAAAAGCAATCCCACTATCAACATAGGCTTTGTAGAAATCCTCCTGTAGAGGTGTATAGAATCCTTCTGAAGCTCTGGAATCCCTCTGAAGCTCTAGAATCCCGCTGAGGTGGGAACCACCGGCTGACCTCAACAAATCTCAAGCCCTGCACCTGACGTGCTGTAGCACCCCTCAAGTCAAAGTGCTCGACAGGGGGCGAACCTCGAGCCCTAGGAGGTGGACGTCCTCCACGACGCTGGCCCTCTGGCCTAGGAGTCACCTGAGCTCGTGTACGTGTGGAGCGGCGATGTGGTGGAGTCTGAGCTGGCTGCTCCTCTGTCTCCTCTAGAGCCTCTGTAGGTGGATCAACTGACATGTCCTCTGTCCCCTCTGTGCCCTCTGTGACCTCTGTACCGAGCTGTCGACCTTCAAGATGAAAGCGACGCTCGCCAATGCGAATACCACTGCTCCTGCCTACCCTCTCTACCTGCTCAGCTGCATCTGTGACTGCCTGAGCGATCTCTGCATCAGTAAGGGTCTTCTTCTTCTTTCTGGCCATAACCTTTATGCGCTTACCACGCGCAACCTCAGACATACGGAGAGGACTCTCGTCCCCATCACTAGGAGCACCCCCGGCGTTCTTGCAACGAATCATACTTACGACTGTCAGGAATCCTCTGAAAGATGGTGTACTGACACTCAAGAGGCTTGGCCTCAATCCGTATCTGCAGGCTTGACCTCGGATTCAATGCACAGAACTGCAGTCACCCTGACACACCGACAAACTCGCTGAAAAGACGGAATAGATGGATCTACTATAAGCAACATATATAATCTAAAAGGTACAAAACCCTAGAGATAGCAAGCATATGAGATAAGATGTGAATCGAAACGCGATGGCTACCTCGGATCGACGAGAAAACGGTGACAAGGTGAGATGACCTAGTTCGCGAGACTTCCCGAAGCACCGGACGAGCACTGAAAGGACCGAGTCAAGTGACGATGATAAGTGATGGAAAGTGACAATCAAGTAAGCCCTAACTAAGGAAATTGAAGGATTGAAAAACGAAGAAATTGATTTCACCTTCGAACGCGAGGGTTAGGGCAAACCCTGGGGCAGAGCTCGGTCACAGGTGAAGACGAAGCTAGGGTTGCGGCAAAGCGCGAGGCGAGACAAGCAAGGGGCCGGAGACCGCGCAGGTGAAGGCAGCACGGCGGTGGACGGCGGCGCGGCACAGCGGCGGTGGGCGGCAGCGCGGCAAACCGACGGCGCGGCGAGGCGGAGCAGGCGCGGTTGGCGCGGACTTGGCGGCGCAGCGCGGGCTGGTGCGGCGGCAGGGCTCGCCGGAGGAGGAGCGCGGCGCGACGGTGAGCGGCGGGTTAGGGCTTGATTCCGGCGAGTACGGGCGCGGCGCGGGCGGATTGAAGTGAAAAACTCAGACGAAGACGAAAGGTTATATGGGGGATTAGATCCGCTCGGCAAGCACTGACCGGACGCGGTGGTCGAATGACCGGACGCGGTGGTGCAGCGTCCGGTCACACTCCAGTAAGCTCCTGGAGCGACCGGACGCGTCCGGTTAGGACTGACCGGACGCGGACAGAGTCCGGTCGAGGGTCTTCCTGGAAAGTCATCGCAAATGACCGGACGCGGTGGTGGGTACCAGGACCGGACGCGGTGATCAACAACGACGCGTCCGGTGCAGCGTCCGGTCACAAGGTCAGGAAGAAGTCTTCGGGATGACCGGACGCGCTGGTGGTCGCTGGGACCGGACACGGTGGTGAAGCATCACCGCGTCCGGTGCAGCATCCGGTCCAGCGTCCGGTCACTATTTTTCGCCTTCCTTCAATCCGAACTTCGACGCGACTTCTCCCAATCAAGTTCCAATTCAAAGAGACTCAAATAAACACCAATTGGAACCTAATATGAGTGACCTCACTCAAACCCTCAAGTTTTTCAAAATAATTTGCCTTAGGCTAATATTATTTTTAGGAAAATAAGCAATAAACACTCGAGGAACAACGTATGGCCATGTAATAGAGTTTGTGAACCCTTAGGAGCGTCAAATGCTCTCTCTATTCATGGACGAACACAGAGGTTGCTCAAAGCCAAACCAAAAAGAAACGACAAAGCAACAACCATGCATATGCAATGCAATACAAGAAATTAAAGCTAGTTTGCTTGTCAAGTTTGATCCACGGTTAGGCTTCTTCACTCCTCCAAAGGAGGGTTATCGTAACCGTGTTAGACAAGCCCTAGATGCATTGCGGGAAATTTAAACATGACATATAATACAATGCAATGCAAGGGACAACACAAGCTCATTTTTTTAAAGTTAGTCAAGCACATTAAGTTCACTTCTCAACCTACAAAAGGTAGCTTCATCTAAGGGTTTAGTGAAGATATCCGCTAATTGATTTTCACTTCTTACACCTTCTAGTGATATATCATTTTTAGCAACGTGATCTCTTAGAAAGTGGTGGCGGATATCAATGTGCTTGGTGCGAGAGTGTTGTACCGGATTATTAGCAATTTTAACGGCACTTTCATTGTCACATAAAAGTGGCACCTTTTCAAGAACAACTCCATAGTCTAGGAGGGTTTGTTTCATGTATAAGATTTGTGCACAACAAGCCCCCGCGACAATGTATTTCGCCTCGGCGGTGGACAAAGCCACACTATTTTGCTTCTTAGATGACTAAGATACTAAAGACCTCCCAAGCAAATGGCACCCTCCGGATGTGCTTTTTTTATCAATTTTGCAACTGGCATAATCCGAATTGGAATAGCCAACTAATTGGAATCTAGCTCCTTTGGGATACCAAAGACCAATGCTTGGGGTGTGCTTAAGATATCTTAAGATTCTTTTTACGGCACTTAAATGAGGTTCTTTAGGGCATGCTTGGAAGCGAGCACACATGCACACACTAAACATGATATCGGGCCTAGATGCGGTAAGGTACAACAAGCTACCAATCATAGAGCAGTAGAGAGTTTGATCAACCGGTTTACCTCCCTCATCTAGGTCGAGATGTCTATTAGACGGCATTGGGGTCTTGATTGGTTTGCATTCTTCCATCTTGAATCTCTTGAGAAGATCCGTGGTATATTTTTCTTGAGAGATGAAAATCCCTTCTCTCATTTGCTTGACTTGAAAACCAAGGAAGAATGTGAGCTCACCAATCATAGACATCTCGAACTCCTTCGACATCAATTCACCAAATTCCTTGCAATATTCTTCATTTGTTGACCCGAAGGTGATATCATCAACATAAACTTGACAAATGAAGATCTCCCCATTAAGCTTCTTGGTGAATAGTGTGGTGTCGACCTTCCCAATGGTGAAGCCCTTCTCAATGAAGAAGTCTCGGAGGCGCTCATACCACGCTCTAGGGGCTTGCTTGAGCCCATATAGCGCCTTGGACAACCTATAAACATGATTAGGATATCTAGAGTCTTTAAACCCGGGAGGTTGATTAACATAGACTAGTTCATTTATGAAGCCATTTAAGAATGCACTTTTCACATCCATTTGATATAGTTTCATATCATGATGTGATGCATATGCAACGAGGATATGAATGGCTTCAAGTCTTGCAACGGGTGCAAAGGTCTCTCCAAAATCAAGACCTTCAACTTGAGAGAACCCCTTTGCAACTAGTCTTGCCTTGTTCCTCACTACTATGCCTTGGTCATCTTGCTTGTTGCGGAACACCCACTTGGTTCCAATGACTCTTGCACCTTTTAGATGCTCTTCAAGTGTCCATACTTGATTACGGGTGAAGTTGTTCAATTCTTCATGCATAGCATTCACCCAATCCGGATCTTGAAGAGCTTCTTCTACATTCTTAGGTTCAACACAAGAGACAAAAGAGTGATGTTCAACAAAAGAAGCAAGCTTTTGAGATCGAGTCATTACTCCCTTAGTCGGACTCCCTATGATGAGATCTTGTGGATGTGCTTGAAGTAGAGGTGAGTTTCTTCTATCAACCACTTCAGGAGGAGGATGGGGAGCATCAACATCTTGAGCTTGTGCCTCGGCTTGTTCATGAGAGACATAAGTGTCTTCATTTTCAACTCTCTCATCCTTGTCATCATCTTGAGGCACACGTGATGAAGATGGTGGATCAACAATTTGTACATCGTCTTCATCATCTTTTGGCTTGATGTCTCCCACCGGCATGTTCTTCATTGCCTCCCTCAAGGGTTCATCACCTACATCATCACAATTCTCAATTGCTCCTTGGGAGCCGTTAGATTCATCAAATTCCACATCATATGTTTCTTCAACCAAACCGGTGGCATGGTTAAATACTCTATATGCTTTGGACTTTGATGAGTAACCAACAAGAAAACCAATATCACAACGTCTTTGAAACTTCCCTAGGTGTTGACGCTTCTTGTAGATGTAGCATTTGCAACCAAACACCCGAAAGAATGAGACGTCCGGCTTCTTCCCATTTAACAACTCATAGGGGGTCTTGCCAAGAAACTTTTGTAGGAAGAAGCGATTTGAAGCATAGCATGCGGTGTTGATTGCCTCAGCCCACAACTTCTCTGGAGTGTTGTACTCATCTAACATTGTTCTTGCAAGGGTGATCAAAGTCCGGTTCTTTCTCTCAACTACACCATTTTGTTGAGGAGTGTAAGTTGAAGAAACTTCATGCTTGATTTCAATTTCATCACAATAAGCTTCAATGTTTGTGTTGTCAAACTCTTTGCCATTGTCACTTCTAATCTTCTTTATCTTGACTTCAAATTCATTTTGAGCTCTCTTTGCGAACTTCTTGAAGCAATTTGCCACTTCGAATTTGTCATGAAGGAAGAAAGTCCATGTGTACCTTGAGTAGTCATCCACTATCACAAGACAATAGAGATTTCCACCCAAGCTCTTGTAGGTTGTAGGCCCAAACAAATCCATGTGTAGGAGTTCTAGAACTCTTGAAGTTGACATGTAAGCTTTGGTTGGATGAGTGTTTGCAACTTATTTTCCGGCTTGACATGCACTACAAGGTTTGTCCTTTTCAAACTTTACATCCTTCAATCCTCTCACTAGTTCTTTCTTCAATAGCTTGTTGAGAGTGTTCATTCCAACATGAGCAAGCTTCCTATGCCAAAGCCATCCAAGTGAGGTTTTGGTGAACAAACATGTCATCAAGTTTGCATCTTCAGAGGTGAAGTCAACAAGATAAAGATTATTGTATCTAAAGCCTTTGAATATCACTTGCTTGTCATCTATCTTTGAAACAATCACTTCATTAGGTGTGAACAAGCATTGGAAACCAAGGTCACAAAGTTGCCCAACGGATAATAAGTTGAAACTCAATGAAGCAACATAGAGCACACTTGAGAGTGAGTGATCATTTGATATTGCAATCTTGCCTATACCCTTGACTTTGCTCTTTGAATTATCCCTAAATGTGATCTTCTCTTGACATACCCCATTCTCTTCAATGGAGGTGAACATACGAGGATCACCGGTCATATGTTGAGTGCAACCACTATCAATAACCCAATGAGATCCACCGGTCTTGTAGTTCACCTACACACAAGAGATCAAGCTTTTTGTTTAGGGACCCACACTTGAGAGGGGCCCTTGACTTTCTTAACTAGTGACTTGGCAACCCATATTTTCTTTGGCCTATTCTTGTTTGGGGGACCCAAGAACATAACTTTCATCTTTCCACTTGAATCTTTTCTTAGCATGTAATGAGCATTGAAGGCAAAGGGTCTAGCATGCTTGGGCAAGGGTTGTGGTGGTGGAGTTTTGCACTCATGAGCAAAATGGCCTTCTTGTCCACACTCAACACATCTCTTTGGCTTGGGCTTTGATTTGCTTTGTTGTTGTTGAGCTTTAGCCTTCTTCTCTTGATTTGTCAAATAACCAATACCACTTCTATCCATCTTCATTACGGTGTTCATGAGTAGCTCACTTTACAAATATTGGCCTCTTGTGAACTTGCTTAGGCCGGTCTTGAGATGCTCTTTCTCTTGCTTGAGTTTTTTGTTTTCTTCAATGAGTGACTCATTTGTTGTTTGCTTCTCAAGAGCCATCAAACCTTTTAGCTTCTTGTTCTCATTTGCAAGCTTCTCATTCTCACTCTTGATCTTGGCATAATCATCATAGTTGTTTGACTCAACCACATTCTTGCCTTTGCTACTAGAACCTTGCTCAATGCTTTCAATGATCAAGTCATCACATGATGTAGCTATATCAATCTTAACAACTTTGTTAGTAGCATTATGTGTCTCAAGAGAAAGTTCATTAGCAACCACAAGACTATCATAGTCAATTTTCAATGTAGTGTATTTGTCTTTTAGAGTGTTATGCCTAGTGATGAGCTCATCATGCTTCTTCTCAAGTTTATCATGTTGATCTCTAAGCTCTTTGTTAGAAGTTTTGAGCTCCTTGAGAGTGGAAGACATAATTTCATTTTGATCTTTGAGCTCACCACTAGCCTTTTGTGCATTTTCAAGCTTGGATGAGAGTGATTCATTTTCATTTTGAAGTTCATCATTTTCATTTCTAGTCCTTCTTATGACTTTAGTGTATTTGTTCAATAATTTTACAAGTTCATCATAAGAAGGTGCGTCATATTCATCATCACTATCACTATCATCATCATCATCACTATCATGGTTTTGTACCTTTCGTTCACCCTTGGCCATAAGGCATAGGTGAGTAGTGGACAATGACGGTGAAGGTGGTGGTGAAGGTGGTGATGAAGATGTCGGTGAGGATGATGGCCCCATCACAAATGCGGCAACCTTCTCTTTCTCATCATCGCTCTCATCACCGGAGGACTCACAAGATGATTCAATGTCGGTGAGCCAATCACCAACAATGTATGCCTTTCCTCCCTTCTTCTTCTTGTGGAACTCCTTCTTCTTGCCATCCTTCTTCTTGTATGGCTTGTTTTTCTTTTTCTCTTCTTCTTCATCACTTGAATCATTCTTTTTGCCCTTGTTCTTGTTCTTATACTTGTCTTTTGGAGGTCTAGGGCATTGATGAGCTAAGTGGCCAAGTTCACCACAATTGTAGCAATCCATCTCCGAGATTGGCTTTCTTTTGCTACTTGTGAAGAATTTCTTTTTCTTCCCATCGAACTTGATGCCACTCTTGTTGAGCTTCTTTAGCATCTTGGTGGTCTTCCTCACCATGAGTGCAAGTGATTCATCATCAATATCACTTTCACTTGAGCTCTCTTGCACCATCATGGCTTGGCCCTTCTTCTTCTTGTCATGGCTAGCTTTGAAGGCCAAGTCTTTCTTCTTGGAAGATGATGAGCCCTCTTCCGGAGTGATGTGCGGTGTTGCGGTGGAGAGATCACTTTGGTGAAGCACGGTGACAATGTGACCACACTTCTCAACGGAAAGAACACTCAAGATCTTCCTTGCAACATCCGATTGGCTCATTTGGGTGAGCCCAAGAGCATTGAGGTCCTCTACAAGAACATTCAACCGAGTGTACATATCATTAGCACTTTCTTTGGGAAGCATCTCAAAAGAATTGATTTTCTTTAAAGCAATATGATAGCGTTCCTCACGCTCACTCTTAGTTCCCTCATGGAGAGCACAAAGGTTTTCCCACAATTCATGAGCGTTCTTTGCATTACGCACACGATTGAAGATATCCTTGCCTAAGCCCCGGTAGAGTGCATTTTTGGCCTTTGCATTCCACCGGTCGTACTTCTCCTCGTCACCACTTGGGTTGGCGGGATCCTTGATAGCGGGAAGCCCTTGGGTTGCGGCTCTAAGACACCCAACATCTATGGCTTCGAGATACGCCTCCATACAGATTTTCCAATATGGAAAATCTTCTCCCTCAAAGGTGGGAGGTGGTCCTTCCCCGTTAGACATCTTGCTCTAGGCGGTAAAGCCTAAATTAGGAGCAACTTGGCTCCGATACCAATTGAAAGGATCAAGATGCCCAAGAGGGGGGGTGAATTGGGCTTTTCTAAAAATTAATTGCAAGAATTAAATCCTACAAGCCAGAATTCACACATAGTGCCTACTTGTGTTCCTAGAGATTCTACCGGTAAAAGTTTTGCACCCTAGTTTCCAATCCTAGTCTAGCATGGCAATTCTAGGAAAGTAAATCAAGCAATGAATGTAAATACGAGAATGTAAATGCTTGAAAGTAAGGGCAAGGAACACGGCGATGTTTTCCGAGGTATCGGAGAGTCGCCACTCCCCACTAGTCCTCGTTAGAGCACCCACGCAAGGGTGTAGCTCCCCCTTGATCCGCGCAAGGACCAAGTGCTCTCTACGGGCTGATTCTTCGACACTCTGTCGTGGTGAATCGCCCAAAACCGCTCACAAGATGAGTTGGGTCATCCACAAGCTCCGCCGGATGATCACCAAACTCCCAATCACCACCAAGCCATCTAGGTGATGGCGATCACCAAGAGTAACAAGCTAGAACTCTCACTTGACCACAACGAGCCTAATGAGAAGGTGGATGCACACTTGCTACTCTCTATTCACTAGTGGAGGACTCTCAAGCTTTGATTCTCAAAACACAATCCTCACTAGAGCTCTTGCACTCCCTTGCACTCCAAAGGTGTTTCTCAGCTAAACAAATGAGCAAGAGACCTCTAAAAGAGGTGGTGGGGATGTATCTATACACCCCTCAAACAAATCCAACCGTTACCTGCCAACTCAGCAAAATACGAGGTGACCGGACGCGCCGGTCGAAGTGACCGGACGTGCCGGTCGCTCGTAATAGTCAAAACCTGAAATAACGGCTGAGTGACTGGACGCGCCGATCAGGGTTGACCGGACGCGTCCGATCATGCAGGGAGCTTACTGTACTCTGACCTGACGCGCGACCGCGTCCGATCGGTGATGATCGAACGCGTCCAGTCGTCAGAGTACCTTACTGGAACGTGACCGGACGCGCCGATCACACTCCAGTCGCGTCCGATTAGATGGTTTCCCTCAAGTGACACGTGTCAACCTGAACACCACGTCCGGTCCTCGCAAGGACCGCGTCCGGTCATCAGCGCTGAAACACAATTAGCAGTTAGAACTGATCGGACGCGTCCGGTCAAGCTAGGCACCGTGTCCGGTCAAGGGAAAACGCCTCTAAACACTCTGAAACATGACGCAACTTGAACCAAGTTGCTTCCAACTGAACTTTGTGCTATTCTAGAGCTTCCTAGTGCTAAGTTTGACAAGTGTGCACCACACCTAAACATGAGACTCACCTAGGTCAAGCTACTCGCTCATGCCCCCCTTTATAGTTCGGCCAAAGGAAAAAAGCGAAGATCCTAACGATTATTCTGAATGTATCTCAACACATTGACATCCGGAACTAACCGTCCTTAATCTTGACGTCAATCCTTTGAAAACCGAAACGATTTCCATCAAGGGGCATGAATACCATAGTGCCCAAAGCAGTTATCATCTCCATGACCTAACTTACCAAAGTTTCTGCAAAACACACGTTAGTCATGGTAATAAAGCGTTGTCATCAATTGCCGAAACCAACTCTCGGGGCCTAGATGCTTTCAAGAACCTTTAGTCCCGGTTGGTAATACCAACCGGGACTAAAAGGTATTGCGCCACGTCGATGCCTGGCAGCACCTTTAGTCCTAGTTGGTATTACCAACCGGGACTAAAGGTCTCCCTTTAGTCCCGGGCCTGAGAACCGGGACTAAAGGTGGGACATTTAGTCCCGAAACCTTAGTCGCGGCTCGTAGCCCGGGACTAGAGGTCCTTTTGGACTGGGACTATAGCCCCGTTGTGCAGTAGTGAGTAGTTGTTATCAGTGACGAAGCCAGAAAAAATATTAGGGGGGCTAAACACGCATCTCAGACGTCTAGCCCTCCTCCTCAAGACAACAATGGTGGAAATTTGTTGGCGGGGCTCAGGTGGGGCTCCATGGACTCACCAGCGGTAGGGGGGCTCTAGCCCTGGTTGCCCTACCGCTAGCTCCGTCCCTGGCTGTTAATATTATTAGGCTTCATTTAATTTGTCAGGGCTCTGGCTGTAACACCCTGGATGTTAAGAACTTGTTGAAGCCTTGATCTTGCATATTCATCAAGTGGCATAGCATTTATGCATTTGATGTCTCATTCATAAGTGCAGTCATGTCACATGTACATAATATATGTGCGCACTTAAAATGATAACAAAAATATCAAGTAAATTATTCTGGGTCCCTATGTTTCAAAATTTCATTAAACAATTGAAAGGATGATAAAATGAGTTTTGTAGTATAAAGTTCGTACTACAACATGGTGTCAAAATTGTTGGTTTGATTCTATGCAAAACAGGTTCAAATTTGAATTAAAAAACTCGACACTAAATTGTAGCTTCACTGATTTTTTTTTGTTTCAAGTCTCTGAAAACAGTTAGCAAGTTCAATGTTTAATTTAGGGCTTAATTAAAATAGATTTCATATATAAACATATATGGAACTTTGGTATTAATCAAAATTATAATATTTGAAGTACTGAAAAGTACAATTGTTTGTAACAAAAGAATTGCAATTAATCACTAAATTCATCACTAACATGACTTAAAAAGAACTAAAATTCAGTTTTGAACTAAACCTGAATTTTAGCAATTTTGGCCAAACTTTGAAACCTTGGATCTCCCAAACCTTTGAGATTTCAACCATGATCCTTGAAGCAATGTTGTAGATCTTAGATCAGCGAACAGTTCTTGTTAAGGGCCGGGGGTTCTTGCACTACTACAAATAAAAATAATTTTAGGAGACAAGGGGATTTATTTTTAGAGGTAGACTTTGGTGTAACTGTCTCCATAATAACTTCAAACGACACAGTGGTTTTAGAAGACAATACAAGGATACATATGGCCACCTCTGAAAATAAAACCGAGAAACCCTAACTCCCTCACTCATTCCTCACATCTCTCCTCTCTGTCTCTCTACCTTTGTAGACGTTGCTCCCTCTCTCTGTTTTTTGAGCAGCCAAGATCCCTGGCAGGCGATGAGCATGGCTCCTTCGCCCCAAACCCCTCCAGTCAATAAGCGTGGCCCTGCCTCCCCTCTGTTGTGTCATGGCGTCCTGGCTTGCCTCCCTTTCGACAGTGCACGGGCCCTACCATTCCTCCGTCCTATAGTGGCTAGATCCACAGCGATGATGGTGACAGCGATGTGCGGCCCCACCTACCATCCAACTGCCACCTCCCACTCCGGCGATGATGCTTGACTTTCCTCTGGCCCGCCGTGGCCAAATAATCCGGCAACGGTCTTCTCTAGGTATATATGATCTGTGATGACCTCTCTCTCTTTGTCTCTATCTCTCCCTTAGGCTCTTCATTTCTAAGCATAGTTGTCGCATCTAGTTTGTACAAGAAGACTAAAGAGGCATGACGCTAGCCAAGCTTGGACCAGAAAACTGAGGAGGCACAACGTCCATGGCGAGTAGATCCAAACGTCCAAGGCGGGAGCTTGCGGATCCAGACCGCATGGTCCACAATGGATCCATGACAGCGCAACTTGAGGTTGGGCGCGTCTGCAATGGGGATCGGTGTCCCGATGTTAGGGCTTGATGGAGTGAGGTATCGGCCAGCTCGGCGGCGCACCAAATCAAAAGATAGAGATGGTTGAACAGGTCGGGTTCAGATGGCTTGATGGAGCAATTGTTTGCTCCACTAGCGTTGCCCCTCAAGTCGCTATCCTCGCATGTCGCTTCCTCCCTCTCTCCCACGCAGATCTTGTGTGGAAAGCTCAAGCTGGTTCTAGGGCGTGTGCAAGCCTCAACCTCGTCCACTTAAGCCCTCACCGTTGGCCATCTCACTCCCTTTCTCTGCTTTCCCCATTGCCTACGACCATCACTCCGTTTGCCAAATTAATCGCCGCCTCACCCTTGTCGTGCTCCCTAGATAGCTGTAGTCAAGCCATCGCATCGGATCATCGTCTTCTCTAGTGAGAACAGAGCCGTGTCCACCATCTTCGTTGTGAGCATCTCGCTATGGTGGACCTCTCTCTTCTCTTCTCTCTATTAAGATATATTTATCTTGGTTCCGTGATTCTCAACATGTAGCTCTCATCACGTTTCCAATATACGGATCGCTGAAACGCTCCACTGGTTCACGCCGTTGTCTCTGCTCGTCGTTGGTAGCCCGAACACCGTATTCACCGCTTCAATTCTGGGAACCCTCGAGTTGAGGTGAGCTCGCCCGAGTTAGGTCGGTCGCATCACTCTCCTGAGGAGCTTTGCGCCGCCGTGCTGCCATGACCGTGGCCGAGCTCAGTTTTGGTCCTAGTCCTTGCCATTAACCCCTAGATGTGTGTGCCTAGTCATAAGGAAGCTGTAGGTACCAATCTCATCACCGGCGAGAACCCACTGGTCAACCGCTGCACACCAACGGTCATGCGCGGGTGCACTGTTGCGCTGACCCCGCGTGTTAGCGACCGTGGGCTACATTAGGTTGCCGTGATAATTTTTTGGCCAAATCAAATTTAGATATTTTAGACATTGAATTTAGGTATTTTAGAAATTGATTAAATCTAAGCATAACTTGTCAATTGCGTAGTAAATCATAGAAAAATCTAAAAATAGCAAATCTAGTGTTGTTAGTTTGTCTTGTCGTGTTCCATGTGATAAAAATGTTAAATTGACCAAAATAGTTTTTTGTTCCTTGAGAAATTCATTAAATGTTATATGTTGTACAATTTGTATTGGCTAAAATATACATCCAAAGATGCTACATTTTTTTGAGTATTTTAAACTTGCTTATATCTGTCTTAGCAAAAATTTTGACACTATTTGTACCAATATAGCTTGCTACACTGGTTTAAATGTGTCTGTCCTTGTTAAGTGCTTTATAAATACTTAAATGGCTTAAATAATGACATGGACAATTTTTACAGGTAGTAATGTGTGTCTGTGATTCATGGAATATATAATCACTCTGTTGTTGTATACAAATTTAGGTTTTGCTAAATTAAACAAGTTGTCACATGTTATGTGAATCACTTAAATGCTTTTTTGGTAAAGAAAAACCCTGATTTTCCGTGAAGGAAAGTTGTACTCAATACATTTAAGAATGTCTGTAGTTCATCGTGCAACTTCATCTTTTCCCATTATTCATCATGTTTAGTTCATCATTTTAAGCATGCATTGTTATTATTAAGTGTAGAGTGAATGAGTGAAGAGGTTCTCGCTGAACAAGCTCCTAGCTAAGGAGGTTTATCAACGGGTAGAAGTTGGGTTTGATATCTATGGTACCTCTGAAGACCCTGAGTTCCAAACTAATACAGGCAAGCCCCAGAGCATTCAACCTGATCCTTGTTAATTGCAAATTTTACATCTTTGAGTCTTATCGGTTGTACATTAAGTTGCTAGGATATGTTTGATTACCAATTTGTGCATGCTTGCCTTGAAATTCAATTATCTTCCTTGACAACTCACTAGCATGTGTAGGTTAAATTTAGTTGATGCTTTTTAGCCATGCTTTGTTGTCAGAAGTCGAATGATGGCATCATCATTCGCAATGGTAATTTACTTGGGGTGGCGGCATGTGAGGTGCTCTGCTCTTTGGCGGAGAAGAAAAAAGAAAGAAAGGAGAAGATAGAGAAAAGAGGAAAAGAATAGGAGAGGTGGGAGCTGACGAGTGGGTCCTATTGCCACGTGTTCACATTATGTCAGTGAAAATCACTATAAACCTAGGTAGATGGCAAAACACAATTGTATCAACATATAGTTGGGTGGCTAAAGATTTGAGTTCAACAGCAGACAAGAGCGATAGTTTGATGATTAAAAATAGACTTTTCCTATAGAAAATATACTAATATTTATTATGCGCAATAAAAATGGTGAAATATATTTTTATAATAAATACATTAGGAGGTGCAAATGTTAATAATATTTTTTTTATAAATCTAGTTAATTTTTATAAGATTTGACTTCTCAAAAAAATATGCAATTACTTTGGAACAGAGGGAGTAAGATTTAATGTTTGGCTTGTGCAAGCAACCAACCACACACATGCTGAAATTCACGCTCTCAAATGCTAATTGCTCATCAAAGATGCAGAGCAGCTGTCGGCACTCAGCAGAGGCAAAGCAGCAGGTGTAAATGTAGAGCACTATAGCAGCAGCATCGGCAACAGGCGAGCACTTGCCACTGGGCCGCAGCCCTAGTTTTTTTTTTAGAATTGGACCGGGGCCCTAGTAGCCCAACCATAGTGTGACTACAACCTCTTGGCTGCCTGGGCCTGGCTGGCAGCGTCGTGGCGCTATCGTTCAATTCGTGCCGATGCACAGCCATCCGGCGGCCGTCCGCTCGTCCAAGCCACCGTTGCACAGCAGCCGGCACACGCACCTCGTTGCAGCCACGGGCGCGTTGGAGATGGTATGAGGGTGTCCGCAGCAGTCTTAGCCAGGAGACGTCCACGTCATGAAAAAAAAAAGACAGCAGTCCAAAGAGCTATCTATATTGCTAGCTATTTGTACTTTTAATACTTCTATACACACAGAGAGAAAATGGATACACTGTGCATCATCTTTGTGCCTGGTTGTGTGGAGGCTTCGTAACCAACTAAAGATAACCAACCGATTCATACATCTTGACTCAGGTCATACATTACATGACCAACTAAAGATAAGCAATGGGTACAACCAAAGGTTTTAAACATAAAAATAAAATAAAATGTCCATACATTACTACATGATGAACTAATTGATAACCATGACTCAAGCCATACATCTTTATTTCATACCACAAAAGCAAATTGAATAGCTAACTGCATCGTCGAGGAAGAAGCACAAAAAGGCAAAAGTCATCTTTGACCCAACAACCTCCGTCATAGCCTGCTAGAAATGCCAATTAACCTTGTATCAACGATTCTGGAAAAACAAAAGCGGTAAGTCAGCTTACTCAATATGAATAACTGTGCTAATAAAAAAAACAATTCCATGAAACATCTTATATGAGGTTATTATAAAAAAATGATTAGTGGGGAGCCTTATGGCCAAAACGTTGCCAAATGTGCTCAATTAAATCATCTTTTAGTTGAGTGTGGACTGAGTGAGCACAGATAGCAGAATTTCTACGTTGAACAACATTGAAGCATGAGTTACTATTTGAGGCATTTTGCACTTCTTGAGGAAGAATAATTGATGTTCTAGGAATTACATTCAAATCAATACCCTTTATCACCTCAAGAAACAAAGGGGACTGATTGAGCACGTTGATGTCATGATTAGACCCAGCAACACCAAAGAATCAGCCATGCACTAACCTGAATTTAGCATACATGATTAGTTGTAGGTTCATATATTTGTGAAGGTATAAAAAGAAAGTGAGTGAAACAATTTTACTTACTAGCCTCTTGTCCTCATCTGCATCAAATACAAGATGCTTTGCAGATCTGCCATCGTTTCCATCATCTAAGTTGATGATAGTTTTTAAATAATAATAATAATAATAACAACAACAAATTAGCTATACATTCTACCAATAAATAAGAGCAACTTGGTTTGTCAGAGTTCACATAGTTCACAGCTAATAAGGTCTCACATTTAGAGTTCATAGGCACATCTTGATTCCACCTCCTGATATCCGAAGCAAATGATTTTTTATCCTAGAGTAAGTTCAGTTGTACTCCACATTGTAATACTTGCATCGCCATACAACCTTGCCTCCTGAAACAGCCTTCTCAATAAGCACAAGAAAATAGAAAACTACTGCAGAGACAAGATTGGGGATGGACGGAGTAGTGCCTCCACCGCTAGCTGATTCGAACAGGAGCCAGTGAACCACAGCCGCCGAGGGACGCAGGCCACGCAGCAGAGATTTTGCACAGCTAACATGGATCTATGAGTAATCTTGTATAAAGAAATAAATCCCCAAGTGGATTACCTAATCGGCCTCCTAGAGTAGGAACAGCAGCACCACCACAAAGAAGCGCAAGAGAAGATGAATCAAGCGTAGGAGCAGGAACAGGGCCGGTCTGATATGCTGGAACAGGGGTAGGAGCAGGTCTGTCCTGATGTGGTGGCGAAGCCATCTGTCACTTGGTTCGCCGGCTCATCACCGGCAGCCACGACTTCTTCCCGCCCTCGCCGGCGTCGTCAGCTCGTGCGCGCATCAGCCTCCGCACCGCGCCCTCTCCGCTCACCGAGCCCTCTCTAAACCTCCGTGCCACACCCTCTCTGCTCCTATGTTGGATACGAAGGATATGGTGAGGGACTGACCTTGCTTTTGCAATTTCAGCAAATAAATCGCAGGAGGCGGGACTAGCAAGATAGAGGAGGATTTTCGCGCGCAGCCATGGAGGATTTGCGCGCAACAGTGGAGGATTCGCGTCCGTGCGGTAGAAACATGGGTGAAAAAACTAGCAGCAGGCGATTTGGCCGGCGATTTGGCAGCTTGTCTTGTGTGCGAGATGAGCGACGGAGGAGTCACTGGCTCGATTTTTTTTTGCATGTTCTCTTTCCTCCACGTTTGACATGTACACCAAAATAGCTAGCTGACTCAGCCTCATTGGGGACGCCCTAATCGTTGCAGCAGTTGGAGGCTATGAGTGGCAGGAGGATGAGGACAAAGAGCCGGAGAGGCGAGCCAACATTTGAGTGAGGGCATGTTTGGATGCAACCCTGGCCAAAATAATCTGGGTTGGACTTGGTCCCTGTTTGGAGGTTGCTTCGACTTTGTTTGGTGAAACCCTGTCTTGCCTAGGGAAGCTACCTGCATCTAGTTGTCGAGCGCCAGGCATAAAAAAATCTGGCACCTGAGCATCTTTACAGTGGCTATAATCACCGAGCAAAACAATCTTACCCTTTTCCCTCCTCATTTTCTCCTTCCTCTTTCCCACAGGCCACAACTCCGTGGGGGGAGAGGAACGGGAAACTCAGTGATTATAGCCAAGCAACTCCATGGGGAGGTTCAAACGCTCGATTTCCTGCGCCTGGTGCTCAGCAATTGGAGGCAGGCAGCTCCCCCAGGCAAGAATAGCCAGGGTTCCAACCAAGCAAAGTCCAAACAACTTCCAAGCAGCAAGGCCGTCCCTGGGGGCGTGCAGGATGGGCAACGGCGCAGGGCCTCTGATTCTCATAGGCCTCCAAGTGTATAGTACCACCCATATAGCTAAGCACAGCAGGTAGTTTGTTTGATTGTTTCTTTGGCCCAATAGCATCACCCATTAGCAAGCCTATTAGCTCAATAGAAAATGATTTTTTGGCTGGCTTCACGGATGTCGTTTTGTCTCCCATCCCGACTCCTGCGATCTCAATTCCCTGTTCGTCTAGACATCTCCTATCGCCGAGGTACCTAGGTGAGGCACTGAGGCCCTGAAGGTAAATAGGTAATACTAATCATTTATATTTCTTTTTTTCAATTCATTCACAATCACAGCGTGACAGCAAACTACAACGAGTAGCGGGTTGCTCTCTAAACTTTATTCTTTTGATCTTTTCATCTAGGCACCTACTGGAATAGTGCTCAAAGATTGAAGCCATGTCTTCTGCAAATCAGTTTAGAAAATTTGAGTCGGGTTAGCAGAAGTGTAAGAAAAAACAAAGAATAGAGGATTTAATCCAATCTCATAAATGAGCTATGGATAGATTTATTACAAAACAATCACAAGTGTCATTGAAGATTATAGCATATCATTGAAGATTTCATTTCAAAGAACACTAAAATAATGATGCTATTCAAATAAAGATTATGAAATATAGGTACCATTCTTTATATATCTTATTACGACGTAATATATTACATCGTACATCTTATTTTAGTCTGTTTTTTTCTAGATTAATAGACCTCATTTTTTAGTTTTGAACAAGGCCTCCGATTTTCACGGGACAGCCCTGCAAGCAGTGCCAACCCAGGGAATGTTGGCCAGGGTTGCATCCAAACAGCCCCTAAAGGCTTGGGATTGTTGTCTGGTCAGACAATAAGGTTATCTAGGTAAGCAACCAACACAGCTACAAATGCAAGCGCCATAGAACTAAAAGTTGCACAAGTTGATCTATTGATCTGACCGAGAGCATACCCCCTAGTGCAAGCAAGGACATGCCAGTTTGCATAATAAGTGGCTGTGTGGAGGAACCAAACAAACATGTAGGTTTTGTACTACAATAGTTTCGATACGCACCCTAAGGCTTACACCCTTTGTGCTTCATAATGCCTTCCATCAGAATAACCGTGGTTTTGCATTATTCTCTGTTTATTATTCATAGTCTAAAGGTTATTGTGAACTTTGGCTATGTATATTCACACGGATTTCTATCTATTATCTAAAAACACCATTGCTTTTGTGATTACTTAGGCTCTATTTTGATCTACTAAAACTAACGTCGCTAAGAGCATCTCCAAGAGTTTGGCAATTTTCATTTGGTAAATCTTGTGTTTTGCCAAGTTGTAAAAAGATATGCCAAGTAAAAAAACAGTCTCTCTCCAAGAGTTTGGTATAATTCACTTGCCAAACCCAGATCTAACTTACATCAGGAACCCTGAGGGAGAAACAAAATTATATTTATGCCCTTCCACCTCTTAAAAACTTACATCAGGAACCCTGAGAGAGAAACAAAATTATTTTTGTGCCCTTCCACCTCTCTCGTACATACGGATGCCAAGTCCGTTCCGCGTGCGCATATTTGCGCGTGCGAGGCCGGTGGATGGCAAGTTGCTAAGAATGCCAACCTCATTTGCCAAGCTGTTGGAACCCAAATTTTCTCATTTTGCCAAAATTGAAAGGATGCCAATCTCATTTGGCAAACTCTTGGAGATGCTCTAACTAGCAACTATTAGTAGCATTCTAGTTGCTAAAAGGTACTGATGATTAGCAAATCTATTATTACTTCCTCTGTCCCAAATTATACGACATTTCAGCATTTCTGGATTCATAACTTTTACTATGTATCTAGACATAATATATATCTAGATGCATAGTAAAACATATGAATCTAGAAAAGCCAAAATGGCTTATAATTTGGAATGAATGAAGTAATTATTAACTATTAGCAATATGGATCAAAGTGTCCACTATTATTTCCTCTATTACGGAACAATGCAATGCAGGTGTAGCACGTGGATGTGCTGTTGCCCCGGGTGTTGAGTGCTGGGTTGGGCTCTGGATGACCTTGCTGATGCCCTGAACCGAGGGATTAACATGGCCTGACAACTTTGGTTTGACCCGAATTCGGTCCATCTCGTTACTATCAACCTGATTGGTTGGTGATGAAAGTTTGGTTGCTAAAATTTGAACGAACTAAATTTTTGGCTTTCATTTAGTTTGCTGTCATAATTTGCTAACCTCTCATATTTAGCTTGACAACTCTATGGTAAATATTTTTGTCTAACTTTTGGTTAACTTTTACCTGCAAAATTTTTGGCATGACAATTTTAGTAGCCCACAAAGCAGGATCTGCGTTTCAAGAACAAGAATTTCCTTCCCAGTACCACCTCCGTTCCCTTGCAGCTAAGCTTATGTTCCTGCGCTCCTGCAGGGTGCAGGGTGAAGGATGATCATGATGTTTTTCTTTCTATATTACAGTTATTATCTCATGGTCATTGCAAACGATTCATTCATAAATCATGACGCTTGATAGATTTCGGAGAAATTCGACTGGCTTATTACTTGACTTCGCACATCTACTGAAAGAACGAGCTCACTCAAGACAGTAAAGTAAATCAATTAATCAAGCACATATAATACGCTCCTTCAATTGAATCTTTGGTTTTGTGGTGTTGAAGAAGGCGAGCAGCTGCACCTCGGGTCGGAATGCCAATCAAACGGTGGCGCCGACGGCATGTGCAAAGCACGAAGCAAATGCATCCATGGCGTCCGGCAGCAACACCACCCCGAGCTCGATGCCGCCATCTCCCTCCGGGCTCTCCGCCAGCGCTACCGTCCCGGGCGTCTTCTCCACCGACACCATCTCCACCCTCGCCGGCCGGCCCCAGCCGAAGTCCGTGGTTTCGTACACGCCATGCCTGGGGGACCCGCCCACGGACATGGGCCGCTCCGGAAGCACCGACAGCACCCTGCCCAGCCACCCCTCCGCGCCTTCCAGCACGCCCTGCTCCATCTCCCGGATCGCGCTCCCGATCGCCGCCGCCGCCGCAGCCACGCCGGCCGCTGTTTCGCCAGAGAGAAGGTCCACCGTGGCGGCTTCCACGAAGCAGGGGCGCAGGCAGTTGCCGAAGTATTCGGCTGGCAGTGGTGGCGTCAGCCTGGACCGGCACTCGGCGGAGAAGAGCATGTGGCTGCGCTGGGCGCCCGCGACGCCAGCGGAACCGGACTTGAGGAGGCACACCCACGCCAAGGCCGACGCCGCCACGAAAGACGACGCCTTTGCGTCTGCCTTTGCCGCCGCGCCCTCCTTGATCCGGTCGATCTGCTCGCGCGGCAGCAAGAACGACGCCATCACCATCGGCGTCTTCTCCTCCTGCTGCGGCGGCGGAGGTGTCGGGGGAGGGGGAGGGGGAGGGGCGAGGCGCGCCATCCCGGCGAGCGTCTTCCCGCGCAGGTCGTCGGGGTCGGCGACGACGGACCGGTCCAGCACCGGCGGCGGCGGCAGCACGGTGTCCTCGGATCCTTCGTCGTTCTCGAGACCTAGGCGGCAGGCCGCGGCCCAGGTGCGGACGAAGTGCATGGTGGAGGCATCGTCGCAAGCAGCGTGGTGGACGGAGACGCCGAGGCAGAGGCCGCGGCCAGGGAAGACGGTGACCTGCACGGCGGCGAGAGCGAACGCTCCGTCGTCCCCCGGCGGCGGCAGCTGCGGCACGAGCGGGCGGATCAGGGCCAGGTCCCTGGGCGACCTGGCGACGATGCGGTCGAAATCGTGGGGGCTGTCCGACTCGGCGACGACCATGGTGAGGGCATCGGTGCCACGGGTGTACGAGCAGAGGAAGGGCGCGTGGGGCCTGATTGTGCCGGCGAGCGGGTAGAAGCGGTGGAGCGCGAGGGAGAGCGAGGAGCGGAGGAGCGGGAGCGTGGAGGCCGGCTCCGGGTGGCGGAAGAAGAAGAGGCGCTCGACGGGGCCGGTGAAGAGCCAGGCAACGTCGAAGAAGGTGAGAGGGAGCGCAGGCTCTTCTTGCTCGGAACCAGATGGCTGCGGCTCGACGCGGATGCGTTCGAGCACGCGCACTGGCGGCTGGGGAGACGGAGGCGCCATCTGATCTGATCTGGTGCTCTGCTCTCTATCCTCCGCTATCCGCTCTGCTCTGCTCCGGCCCCCTCCGTGGCGTTTCTGAAGCTGAGAAAGAGTGAACAGAGAAGGCGAGTCAGCTGTAGCAGGAGAATCACAGGCAGAGGAGACAGGAGAGGAACGCCCCAGCTGTAGCTGTTGTAGACTTGTACGACTTTAGTGGCCTGCCCACTTGCTTGTTGCTTTGGGCCTTTGGCTAGCCAGGCGTGTACCTAACTCACTAATAATAACGTGGAGACTAATCTAACTATTATTTGATTATTTGATATACTGGATACTGGACTAGCAGTGTTTTGCATGGTCCAAGCAATGGTTCACGCTAATCTTATTTATTCATTCCATTGTTCAGTTCAACTGTACAATAATTGTTTTATTTGGAAAGAAGGGATTTGAATCATAGTTGTAAGATGTTTTTTTTCTTTACTTAAGAGGGTGGATATTCGGTTTTCGGTTCATTCCTTGGTTCTCGAAGAAATTTGGTTTCTAAAAAATGGAAAACGACCATTTCTCAAAAAAAATTATGAGAAATGGGTATTTCAGTTTTCGGTCATTTCGGTTCAGTTTTAGTTTTAACCAAACCTTTTTGTCGGTACCAATAGTATAGGGGTACCCACATTTAACGATCATAAAAACTAAAACGATTAAGTCACAATAAAGCACAGCCCACTACGTGCGACAGGTCCGCCTCGTACGAGGCCGGCTCGACGAAGTGCCTCGACCGCGCCCCGTCTCCGACTCGTACGAACCCCCCTCGACGGGAGGCCTCGACCGCGTTCCAACCCGCACGGGGCTCGACCGCCCCGGGCGTTCCGACTCGCGTGAGCCCGGGTCGAGGCGCTCGACCCCCTCAGTCCCCACCTGCCACGGGACGAAAAGTCAAAACGTTTAATGCAACCTACCAACCGCCACCTACCGGTATGGCCACGGCCTGGGTCGACGTGGGAACAATACCGGTGTCAGTTTTCACTGTTTTATCGCCCATCCCGTGATGGGAGGTGAAAAACGTCACTATACCCGCCATGCCTCATCCTGTGTGTCACTATTAACCCTCGAGGGAGGATACGACAAGGCCCGTACACCACGATTTCAGGGATTCGGACTTATCCGTTCGGCCTCGACCCTACCTCGACCCGACCTCGACCACCGACACGGCGCAACAGGGAAGGAAGGACGGTATGGCACGACGCTCCGGGTCACTTCGACGCCTACGACATCACGTCCCAGAGGATGGCCTCCCATTCCTGAGGCACGTCGCTACAGCCGTCTCAACAGGATCGACAAAACATCATCTCAAGGCTCCCATCGTCCTGGCCTCATCCCGTCCTATAAAAGGGTAGGCCAGGGCCCTAGAGAAGACGACGGACAGCCAGTCATACACAACAGAGCGATCAACATCTCAAGCAATCATCTTGTACTCTTTCTTTTTCTCCTTTGAGACTTGGGCTCGTCACCCTCTCTCGCAAGCTTGTAGCCCCTACACAAGCACCTCGGTGCAAGGAAATACAGATCTCTCTCCCCCCGCTGGACGTAGGGCCTTCTTTGCCCGAACCAGGATAAACCCCCGTGTGTTTTCCTTGCATCACCATCTAGGAAAGGGACACGCAGCATTTTACTCGTTGGTTTAGGACCCCCTCGGGTCCGAACACCGACAGTTGGCGCGCCAGGTAGGGGCCTCGCTGCGTGCTAACGTCGCTTTCCCGCCTTTTTCCTGGATGGCTGATCCCGAACGCCCTATCCCGTTGGCCACGGTGATCTGGTTCGGGAGTTTGGAGTTCATGTCGCTCGGCTATGGCTACGATATGGTCCTGCTCCCACCAAGACACCCTACCGACGAGGATTACGAGCTCTCCCAGCCCGGGGGAGCAATCCACCGGTACCGTCGCGCCAGGCTGGCGCGAGCCGCTCGGCGGCGGCGAGCCCGGCGTAACCATCGTCTCCACCTCACGGAGGGCAATGGGGTTTCCCGATTCGGTACTTCCCAGTCAGACGCCGGCCCGGATTTCCTCGTAGAAAGTCTGGGCAGGATGGGCCTGGCCGAGGACAGCACGCCAGCGGAGAACCCCGCCGCTCCTTCGCCTGGTGCGACGTTGCTACCCCGTACTTCTCTCCCGGCGTGGGCGGCAACATCGCCCTCGCCGTTTCCGTTTGGGCTGGTTCCGGCCGCCCAAGCGTACGCTTCTTCCGTGAGCACTCGTATGAGTGCTTACGAGGAACTCCCTGGGCACCACCTACGCTCTGCCCTTGACCTCGTCGCGTCCACACCGGCTTCTGATTATCTGGACTCTACTGAGACGCCAGAAACAGAGCCCCGTGTGGCCGCTTCCCCACGCCGCAACTCCGGTAGCGGCTCGCAACGGCCGTGCATTCCCCCGTCATACTATTATTTCGGCGCCCCTGACTCCGACTCGGCTGACGATACCTACGATCCGACCCGCGAGTGCTTCAACGTCGATGTTGAAAGCGCGTCGGATTCGCAGGAGGAACAGCCGGTCGGAGGAGGGCGCACGCCTCCTCACGACGGGCACCCTGCCGGGCAGGGCGAGGCTCAGCTCCCTGCGGATCAGGGGGCGCAGCTCGACCAAATCCGCGAGTTGCGGGAAAGGCTCGACGAGGAACGAGAAAATCTGCGTCTACTCCAACAAACTCTCGAGCATGAGCGCGCAGAACGCGTACTTGGCGGGAGAGCTCGCGAAAGAGCTCGCGACGTCAACCGTCGCATCGACGAGGACCGGATAACCGATCCCCCGGTCTTCGCTCGAGCCAGCCAGAACGTCGTCGCCGCCGCCATGCTCCTCCGCAACATGCCCGAGCCGTCGAACCCCGAAGCGCGCCGGGCTCGAGATGAGATCCGAGAACTCCTCGAGACTGCTGCCCTGCAGCAGGCCGAGAGCTCTGCCTCGAGGCGACGCGAGCCCGCCTCGGAGCGGCCCACGGAGCCCTCTCGGAAGGAGAGGGAGGCCTCGGTTCATCCCGAACCTGCCCGACGGATCCGGATGGCTCCCGCCCCCGAGCCCGTCGCTCATGACCAAGAACCTCGAGACACCCGTGGCAACGTCGTCGAGCGCCGCACGCGCAAGCACGGTGACGGTGTGGCTCGAGGCTACCACGTGCACAGGGGCGGGCGCTACGACAGCTCGGAAGATCGCAGCCCTTCACCCGAGCCTCCGGGCCCTCGGGTCTTCAGCAAGGCAATCCGCGAAACGGTACTGCCGGCACGATTCCGCCCTCCCACGACTCTTGCCAAGTACAATGGCGAGACCAAACCCGAACTTTGGCTCGCTGACTTCCGCTTGGCATGTCAATTGGGCGGGGCCACCGACGACCGAGTCATCATCCGACAACTCCCCCTGTTCCTCTCCGACACCGCTCGAGCCTGGCTCGAGGACCTGCCACCCCAACAGATCCACGATTGGGGTGATCTCGTGAGGGTGTTCGAAGGAAACTTCAAGGGAACTTACATGCGCCCCGGCAACTCGTGGGACCTCCGGAGTTGCAAGCAGAAGCCAGGTGAATCCCTCCGGGATTACATTCGGCGTTTCTCCAGGCAACGCACCGAGCTCCCCAATGTCACCGACTCTGATGTGATCATGGCCTTCCTCTCGGGCACCACTTGCAAGGAGTTGGTCCGAGAGTTAGGCCATCACACCCCACTCACTGCCAACGGACTGATGGACATCGTCACCAACTTCGCCGCCGGCGAGGAGGCAGTTGGTGCCATTTTTGGCGGCGAGCAGGACACTGGGAAGCAGAAAGCCGACGATCCCGTGAGCTCCACCCGAGGCTCCAAAAGGAACAACCGCAAGAAGAAGAAGGGCCAGCAGGGCAAGCTCGAGGCCCCGGCCGACGAGCTTGTCGCTGCTGCCGAACGCAAAAAGCCTCGAGGCCCCCCCGGCGGGGGCATCTTCGACAAGATGCTTAAAGAACCGTGCCCTTACCACAAGGGACCCACTAACCATAACCTCGAGGATTGTCATATGCTCCGCAGGTATTTCGAGGGTGCTAGCAACAAGACCACCGACAAGAAGGAAGACCCAAAGGGTGATGGCAAGGAGGAGGGATTCCCCGAGATCCACGACTGCTTCATGATCTACGGAGGACCCTCAACCCGCCTCTCTGCGCGCCAGCGCAAGCGAGAACGGCGTGAGGTCTTCTTCGTGCAAACGGCGGTCCCTCGCTTCCTTGACTGGTCCGCGGTAGCCATCACTTTCGACCGTGATGATCATCCGGACTACATCCCCAATCCGGGGGTCTACCCACTCGTCGTTGATCCCGTCATCGCCAACACGCGCCTCACCAAGGTACTCATGGACGGCGGAAGCAGCCTCAACATCATCTACTCCCAAACCCTCGACCTCCTGGGGGTCGAGAGGACGCGCCTGCAACCTAGCGTCGGGGGCTTCCACGGAGTCGTGCCAGGAAAGCGGGCAGACCCCCTCGGACGGGTCGATCTGCCCGTTTGTTTTGGCACACCGGCCAACTTCAGGAAGGAGACCCTCACCTTCGAAGTGGTCGGGTTCCGTGGGACCTACCACGCCATCCTCGGGTGTCCGTGCTACGCCAAGTTCATGGCCGTGCCAAACTACACCTACCTCAAGCTCAAGATGCCCGGCCCAAACGGCGTCATCACAGTGGGGCCCTCCTACGAACACGCCTACGAGTGCGACGTCGAGTGCGTCGAGCACGGCGAGGCGGTTTTGGAGTCAGCAACCTTGGCCGCAGACCTCGACGGTCTCGCCAACGAGATTCCCGATCCGAAACGCCACGCCGGCAGCTTCGAGCCCGCGGAGGACGTCAAGCTCGTGCCCCTCGACCCCGCTGATCCCAACGGGAAGGCGCTGAACGTCAGCGCCACCCTCGACCCGAAATAGGAAGCCGTGCTCGTCGACTTTCTCCGCGCAAATGTCGACATTTTTGCGTGGAGTCCCTCGGATATGCCGGGCATACCCAGGGAAGTCGCCGAGCACGCCTTGGAGATCCGGGCCGGGTCCAAACCGGTGAAGCAACGCCTGCGCCGCTTCGACGAGGAGAAGCGCAGGGTCATCGGCGAAGAGATCCACAAGCTACTGGAGGCCGGGTTCATCAAGGAGGTTCACCATCCCGAGTGGCTAGCAAATCCTGTACTAGTTAAGAAAAAGAGTGGGAAGTGGAGGATGTGTGTAGACTATACTAGTTTAAATAAAGCATGTCCGAAAGTTCCCTTTCCTTTGCCACGCATTGATCAAATCGTTGATTCAACTGCGGGATGTGAAACCCTTTCGTTCTTAGATGCCTACTCCGGTTACCATCAGATAAAAATGAAGGAGTCCGATCAGCTCGTGACTTCATTCATCACCCCTTTCGGCATGTATTGCTACGTTACAATGCCCTTCGGTCTCCGGAACGCAGGGGCAACGTACCAGCGATGCATGCAGCACGTTTTCGGAGAACACATCGGACCAACCGTCGAGGCATACGTCGATGACATCGTAGTCAAGACCAAACGAGCCGACAATCTAGTAAACGACCTCGACGTCGCCTTCAAATGCCTTCGAGCAAAGAATATCAAGCTCAATCCGGAAAAGTGCGTTTTTGGCGTCCCCCGAGGGATGCTTCTGGGGTTCATCGTGTCCAAGCGGGGCATCGAGGCCAATCCAGAAAAAATCTCTGCGATAACCAAGATGGCCCCCATCCGAGATCTGAAAGGCGTACAGAGGGTCACGGGCTGCTTAGCGGCGCTCAGCCGTTTCATTTCGCGCCTCGGCGAAAAAGCGCTCCCTCTGTACCGCCTCTTGAAGAAATCAGAGCATTTTTCCTGGACCCTCGAGGCTGAGGAGGCCCTCACCAAACTCAAGGTCGCACTCACTAACTCGCCAATTCTCGTCCCTCCGACCCCAGGAGAACCGCTCCTACTTTATGTCGCCGCGACATCACAAGTAGTCAGCGCAGTCCTGGTCGTCGAACGGGCTGAGGAAGCTCATGCCTTGCCCGTCCAAAGGCCGGTCTATTTCATTAGTGAAGTGCTCTCAGAAACCAAGGTCCGTTACCCCCAAATCCAGAAACTGCTTTATGCTGTCATCTTGACACGGCGTAAGCTCCGACACTACTTTGAGGGCCACCCAGTTACTGTGGTTTCTTCTTTCCCCCTGGGAGAGATAGCCCAGAACCGGGAAGCCACGGGTAGGATTGCCAAGTGGGCGGTCGAGCTCATGGGCGAGACCCTGTCCTATGCACCGCGCAAAGCCATAAAGTCACAAGTGTTGGCAGACTTCTTGGCTGAATGGACCGACACCCAGCTCCCTCCCACACAGCTCCAGGCCGAGCTCTGGACCATGTACTTCGATGGGTCTCTGATGAAAACAGGAGCAGGCGCGGGCTTGCTCTTCGTCTCACCCCTCGGGGTTCACATGCGCTACGTCATCCGGCTCCATTTCCCTGCATCCAACAACGTCGCCGAATACGAGGCGCTCGTCACGGGGCTAAGAATCGCCATCGAGCTCGGGGTCCGACACCTCGATGTTCGAGGCGACTCCCAGCTAGTGATCGATCAAGTCATGAAGAGCTCGAGCTGCCGCGACCCCAAGATGGAAGCCTACTGCCAAGAGGTACGACGCCTCGAGGACAAGTTTCATGGCCTCGAGCTCAACCACATAGCACGCAAGTATAATGAGGCCGCCGATGAGCTCGCAAAAATCGCGTCAAGTCGAGCTACGGTCCCACCCGACGTTTTCGCAAAAGATCTCCAACGGCCATCTGTCGACCTTGGATCGGACGGAGGGGTCGACGGGTCATCACTCGACCCCCCACCAGAGGCAGAGGCCCCCTCGACCGGGGCCGAGGCCATGCAGGTAGAGGGATCGACCCCACCATCTGATGTCGAGCTTGATTGGCGCGCACCGTACCTCGACTATCTTATCCAAGGGGACCTCCCCTCGGGTAAGACCGAGGCTCGACGGATCGCTCGACGGGCCAAAACCTTTGTGATCATTGGAGACGGTAGGGAACTGTACCGCCGCAGCCCTACGGGCATTCTCCAACGATGCATCACAAACAAGGAAGGCAGGGACCTGCTCAACGACCTGCACTCGGGGGCTTGCGGTCACCACGCTGCGCCTCGAACCCTCGTCGGGAACGCCTTTAGACAAGGGTTCTATTGGCCGACTGCGGTCTCCGACGCCGTCAAACTAGTACGCTCCTGCGAAGGTTGTCAGTACTATGCAAGGCAGACTCACCTCCCGGCACATGCTCTGCAAACCATTCCCATCACGTGGCCGTTTGCCGTTTGGGGGCTCGACCTCGTCGGACCGCTGAAAAGAACTACTGGTGGCTTCACCCATTTGCTTGTCGCAGTCGACAAGTTTTCCAAGTGGATCGAGGCTCGTCCCATCACCAGTATTAGGTCCGAACAAGCCGTGATTTTCTTTACCGACATCATCCATCGATTTGGGGTTCCGAACTGCATTATCACTGACAACGGCACCCAGTTCACTGGTAAAAAGTTTCTGGATTTCTGTGACCACCATCACATTCGCGTGCTCTGGTCGGCCGTAGCTCATCCAAAAACGAACGGCCAAGTAGAGCGTGCCAACGGCATGCTCCTACAAGGCCTGAAACCCAGAATTTTCGACAAGCTAAACAAGCACGGCAAAAGATGGGCCGCCGAGCTACCCTCGGTCCTGTGGAGCCTGAGAACAACGCCGAGTCGAGCCACAGGGTTCACTCCGTTCTTCTTAGTCTACGGGTCCGAGGCTATGCTTCCGACCGATATAGAATACGGATCCCCAAGGTTAAAAGCCTACAACGAAGGAAATAACAACGCCGCAAGAGAGGACGCCCTCGACCAGCTCGAGGAAGCCCGAGACGTGGCTTTGTTGCATTCTGCCAGGTACCAGCAGGGTCTCCGACGTTACCACGACAGACACATACGCAGGCGTGACCTCAACGTCGGTGATTTGGTGCTGCGCCGGAACCAGAACACCAAGGGACGCCATAAGCTCACGCCACCATGGGAAGGACCGTACATTATCGCAGAAGTGCTAAAGCCAGGCACTTACAAGCTATCCAACGAGAAGGGCGAAATCTTCACCAACGCTTGGAACATTGAACAGCTACGTCGCTTTTTTCCTTAGAAAGCCTCGAGGCCTTGTATTTCCTTTTTCATCAATAAAGAATACAGCAATGTTCAAATTTTCGTTTCGCAATAAGGGAGGATCGACTCTGCACTCCCAGAATCGACCCTCCCTCGGGGGCTACAAGGGGGGGAACCCCCAGGCCCTGAAAAAACTTGTACTCTCTTTTAAAATTTAAGAACCGCTTTTCCGATCGACTTCGCTGCAAGAACACCCTAAGGTTCGAAAGGGCCCTCGAGTCAGGAGTATCACTTAAACCTCTGAGGTTACGGTACCTCCACTCACCCCTCATGCCTTCTAGGGGATCGACCGCACGCTAAGAAGGTCTTATAACGGTTCCTAACTTTGAAAGAGAACAGCACACTCCCTGCCGCTTAGGTCAGGTTCCCACGCGATCTACAAGGCCGCGAGAGCACCCTGAAGCTCGAGGGCAGTCGAGCCGTGAGATCGCTTACGCCCCCGAGGCTACGGTACCTCCACTCGCTCCCCACGCCAAAGGGCGCGACTGCGTGTTAAGTAAATCGTACGAGAACATAACCCAAGCCGAAAGGGAACAAAGGCTCGAATAAAACTAAATTAACCACAAACTAGTTCAAGTTTCGAGTTCTTAAGGCCCCTGAGGCCACCACGACCAAAATTCAAAATAACTAACTTATTACACGGGCCTCTATGCCCAGATTTGGCTCACAGGCCTTCGTCATCAGCGGGCGGCACCACCTCGGGCTCAAAGAGCGAGGCCAGACGGCTTCCAGGTCCCTCCGCGGCTTCGATCAGATCCAAGCAAGCGTCCGCGTTCTCCGCGTCCGTCCGCTCCGGGTCTGTGATGAAGCCATCGGCGACGAGCTCCATGTCGAACACAAAGCCCGAGCGAACAACGGCCAGCGCCCTCTTCACGCCGTGGTGGAGGCTGTCCCGTATCTTCTCCCGGGCGAGGTGGCCTAGCGCCGCTACCCGACGGACGAAGGAGTTCCCCGGAGCATCCTCTCCGGTGTCGGCGTCCGGCTCGACCCCCAGACCGTCACACACCGAGGTGATCGCGCCCTGGAGCAGCTGGGTCCTCTGTGTCTCGGCTTCCAGGAGGCTCTGCAGGGAGTTCGTGGTCGAGTGGGCCTCCTGGTTCTCGCGCTCCAGCTCTGGAATGCGACAAGCTAAAATTAGCACCCAATACGACGCATCGACGCCACAACCACAGCAAATTATACTTACCCTCGACGTGAGTCTTCAAACCCACGACCTCGTCGCGGAGCCCCCCGCACGTCCGTTCGAGCCCCAGGAGGGCGCTGTCCTTCTCGCGAACGGCCGCCTTCAGGGCCTCGATCTCTTGGAGGGCGGTCTGGAGCGCCGCGTCCTTCTCCTGGACGGCCCCATTCAGCACCGAGACCTCGCCCTTCAGCGCGCCAAGCTGGGCTGTTACCTGCCCAATTTGGACGTTGAGGGCGTCCCGCTGACGGCCAACCTGGGAGACGTCCTCCTCGAGCTCCTTGACCCGCGCCGACAGGGGCTCGAGGTCTCGGCGGGCCTGGGCAGCCTCTTCCCGGGCCTTGTCCGCCTCGGTGCGCATCGAGGCTTCAGCCGCCCACGCCTGGATCGCCTCCTCCTTCACCGTCGAGTAGGCGATGCGTAGTTCCGCCATCTCAGCGGACCGATCGGCGAGCCTCTTCTGGGTCTCCTCGACCAGGGCCCGTTGCCGGGACAGCGACGCCCACACACCGCTCTCACCCCGGATGAAGAGCGACTTTCGGCGGGAGGCCTCTTTGAGTTCCTAATTCAAGGAAAACCGAAAAACATAATGAACCCAAAGGGAAAAGACACAAAGAGCCACAGAATAAGCCGGCAAGTTACTCATACCTCGGTGGCATCCAGCATGCCCCGCGAAACGGCGTCGGACGCCACGCTGAGCAGCCGAGCGAGATGCTGGCGGACGCCCTCGAGGTACTGCCAGCGGTGGACCTCATCCCTGTCGTTCAGGACGAGGATGGGCTCACCGTCGAGGTTTGCGGCATCCTTGAACGCAAGGGGCGGCCCTCCCCACCTCGGGATCTCCTCCTCAGCCCGCGCTATCGCCAGCGCGGCGAAGTCCGGTCACGACGATGACGACCCAGCCGGGGCACCTCTCGGCCCGGTCGAGGGGCCGGCCTCGTTACCGTCGCCCACCGCTCCGACAGGGGCCGAGGCTTCAGCCTGGCTCGAGGACTCGCCCTCCTCGACCCCCACTATCTCCTTTCCCTTGTCCAGGGGGGCGTCGTCGAGGATGACGACCACAGGCGCCTGCCCCTCGGCGGTGACCGGCCCCTCGGCGACCGGCGCCTCCGGAGCCGGCGCCTCCGCCGTCGACGCCTCTGGGGCAGGTACCTGGCCCGCAGGCGGCTCGGAAGCCGGCGCTCCGACCACCGGTGCCCTCACGACTGGCACCTCGACCTCCGGCGCCGCCACCTCCGGGGCTCCGGCAGGAGCCTCGACGGCCTCGCCCTCCGTCGTGCCCACCGGCTGCGCCGGTAGGTCTTGCTGTGGTTGCGGCTCCCTCGCCGGCGCCACCTCCTGCTCCGGCGCCGGCATAGCTCCCTCCACGGTCGCTCCGGCGGCCGCCCCCACCGCGGCCACTTCCGCGGTGGCCTCGGTCGAGGGCAGCGCCTTAGGCCCTGCCTCGACCGGGCCAGGTGCCACCGTCCCTGCCAGCTCCGATCCCGCCACCGCAGGATCAGGGCCGGCAGCCGTCAAGGCACCCGCGGCCTCCCGCTGCCGACGGCGCTCCTTCGCAGCCTCGACCTCGCGGACCCAGGCCGCGTCCTGTTCCGCCGACCGGTTAAGGACGGCGGCGCTGGCCCGGAGGGACTTCACGGGGGTGGGCCCCATGGTCTCCGCCTTCCGCTTCAGCCTAAAAAATCAAGGATGAGTCGATCAACGAAATCAGAAAATAAAACGAGTCCCCTTCCGTTCAGGAACTTACCCGGAGATCGGCACCAGGGGCCTCGGCCCCCCACGGTCCGAGCCGCTCGAGGCGGCGGGCGGTGGCCTCGTGGCAGCCCCACCTGCGGACCGAGCGCTCCGTGGGGCTCTCGCCGGCGCACCGCTGCGCGCCTTCTGCACCTCCGAGGCCAACTGGCCTCGGGTCTTCACGCCCGACGAGGGCGCTGCCGACGACGATGTCGGCACCACCGCCCCCGTCCCCGCCTGTGCTTGCGGGGCCTGGGCTGAGGCAGGCGCCACTGTCGACCCCTCTGGATGGGTCCGGGGCGAGGCAGCCCCTCCCGCTGAGGGGCCCGCCTCCCTCTTTTCCTCCTTCTTCTTCTTCCTCTTCTCCTCTTCCTCGACGTCCTCCTCGACCTCCTCGATCACAACGACCGAGGAGGACGACCCTACGAGGGGCTCCAGCAGAGGGCGGATGTCGGGAAGGTTCCCCAGCCCGGTCGCGGCCTCGTACCGCGACAGGGCGTCGTCGTCCTCGCCGCTGCTGCCGTCGTCCTCTCCTGACATGGTCTCGGAGGGCGACGGCTCCAAAGGGAGCCCGTCGAGGGCCTGTTGGCGCCGGAGTTTCTTCCGCGCCTCCTTCTCCCTGGACTTCCGGGCCGCCCGCTTCTTGGTCGACTCCTTGGCCGCCTTCTGCTTCGAGGTGTGCTCCCGTCGAGCGTCCCGGGCGGGTCGGTCCTCCGGAACCGGCGGTCGAGTCTCCCGCAGCGCCGATAAGTCCTGCGCAATAGCGTCGACTGGATTAGGGGAATGTCTCAAAGACGAACCGAACCAAAAGACGAGCGTGCCAAAAAACTCACCACGGGCTCGAACCCCTCCGTGGGCCTCATGGGGAGCCGGTCGGCTTCCTCCGCCTTGAAGCTCCCCACCATCCGGCGGGCTCGGCGAAGCCCCTCCTCGGGGGTGAGGGTCTCGTGCGACATCCGGCTCCCCTCCAAAGACGCCTCCGGGGTCATCTGGTCGAGGCGCAGGCGGCGTCGGCACAGCGGCATCACCCGGCGACGGTGGAACGCCGTCGCAACTGCCGCCGCCGTCAGGCCTCGAGCACGAAGTTGCTGCAGCGCCGCCAGCAACGGGTCCAGGCACGGCTTCTCGACGTCCGGCACGCCGTACACCCAGTTGTCCTCCCGGGCGGTCAGCACACGGCCGGTGTATCTCGGCAGCTGGTTCTCGTCGTTGTGGAGGTAGAACCAGCCCGTGTGCCACCCGCTGTTCGAAGAGATGAGGCGCGCCGGGATGTACTGGTCCGTCCGACTCGACCTCAACTGAAGGACGCAGCTTCCTACCCGCACTGCGTAGAAGGCGCCCTTCGCTCCCGCGTTCCGCGCGAAAAGCTCGGCCTTGAAAAGGTGGAGCCACAGGTTCCACTGCGGCTCCACCCCAAGGTATCCCTCGCAGACCGCCGCGAAGATGGCGGCCTGCGCAATGGCGTTGGGGGCGAGGTGGTGGAGCTCCACCCGGTAGTAGTGGAGGAGCGCCCGCATGAAGACCGATGACGGGATGCCGAACCCCCGTTCGTGGAAGCTTACGAAGCTCACCACGTAGCCTTCCGGGGGGGCCGGCTCCCGATGCGTCGACGGCGGCGCGATCCACTCCGGCCGCGACCGGCTCGTCCTCGGCCGCAGCAACCCATCCGCGACCAGCTCCTCCAGCTTCTTCTCCGTCACAGAAGAGGAGGCCCAGCCGTCGGTAGCAAGGAATTGGCTCTTTCCAGCCATCAGCGCCGGCGGGAAGGAAAAGTGGGGAGAAAAAGGGCGGCGGCGGCGGCAATGCGGGCGGAAAGCGCAAGGGGGCTAGGGTTTCCTAAGGCAGAGGATGGCAAGAGCGCAAAGAACCGGAGGGGAACATAGACCCCCGGGCCTCGTTTTTATAGACCGGGGAGAAGTTCAACGGCCGCGCGAAAAGGTAGGAACAGTTTCCCGTAATAAATGCGCCCACCTAACCGTCCTTCTTGCCTTACAGGAGCGGGGCACGTGGCCGTCCCCACGCTGTAACCGAACGCCACGCCGCCCACTACCGCGCCGATCTCGCCCTAAAAAGGCGCGCCAGGCTAACGGGCGGGGCGAGATCCACGGACGGATATTCCTAGATTCTCTTAACGGGCTCCGGGCCCATTTTAAGTCTCGAGGAAGCGGAGGCTGGCCCTCGACCTGGGTTCGACAGCCGCCCTCGAGCAACAGAGCAAGGGACGACCAGGGATGCGCCCGTACACGGCCAGGGCTCGAGCCACGCTCTCGAGGCACCCCGAGACGTATTCGAGGCCAGAGGATGAGGACGGAGCAGGAATCCCCTCGGGGGAGGCATCGAGCCCTCGGATCCCGTCGCAGGGAACCGACATCCGCACGACCACTCCTTGGCATCATTGGAGAGTGCCCCCGGGCCCCAAGCCGACTCCTAACGACTGGAGCACGGACTCTCACTCGAATCCCCCCGCTAGTAGCTCACCGGAGGTCGCCGCACTCGCCCGAACGGGGTAGTACGACGATCCCCACCCCTCCTCCTCCTCTCCGTGGGATGAGCGTGAGGGACGGACAACGAAAGACGGCAGAAACTCCGATCGACCTTGTGCGCGCGAGGCTCGGGGGCTCAGCCGCATCAACTGTTCCCTAGCAAACCACGATTAAAGACCTCGGAGGAGACTTTCTCAATACTCCACCGAGGCCTCGGGGGCTACACCCGGCGGGTGCGCTCGCGCGCCCCCACCGGAAGAAGTCCTGGAAGCACTCAGATGTCCCTGTCAAGGAAGCGAACAGCGCTATGACTCCAGTTCATCGGCTAAAAACCTCTAGGAGAGTGAACGTACACTCACCTAAAGGCTCGGGGGCTACTGTCGGTACCAATAGTATAGGGGTACCCACATTTAACGATCATAAAAACTAAAACGATTAAGTCACAATAAAGCACAGCCCACTACGTGCGACAGGTCCGCCTCGTACGAGGCCGGCTCGACGAAGTGCCTCGACCGCGCCCCGTCTCCGACTCGTACGAACCCCCCTCGACGGGAGGCCTCGACCGCGTTCCAACCCGCACGGGGCTCGACCGCCCCGGGCGTTCCGACTCGCGTGAGCCCGGGTCGAGGCGCTCGACCCCCTCAGTCCCCACCTGCCACGGGACGAAAAGTCAAAGCGTTTAATGCAACCTACCAACCGCCACCTACCGGTATGGCCACGGCCTGGGTCGACGTGGGAACAATACCGGTGTCAGTTTTCACTGTTTTATCGCCCATCCCGTGATGGGAGGTGAAAAACGTCACTATACCCGCCATGCCTCATCCTGTGTGTCACTATTAACCCTCGAGGGAGGATACGACAAGGCCCGTACACCACGATTTCAGGGATTCGGACTTATCCGTTCGGCCTCGACCCTACCTCGACCCGACCTCGACCACCGACACGGCGCAACAGGGAAGGAAGGACGGTATGGCACGACGCTCCGGGTCACTTCGACGCCTACGACATCACGTCCCAGAGGATGGCCTCCCATTCCTGAGGCACGTCGCTACAACCGTCTCAACAGGATCGACAAAACATCATCTCAAGGCTCCCATCGTCCTGGCCTCATCCCGTCCTATAAAAGGGTAGGCCAGGGCCCTAGAGAAGACGACGGACAGCCAGTCATACACAACAGAGCGATCAACATCTCAAGCAATCATCTTGTACTCTTTCTTTTTCTCCTTTGAGACTTGGGCTCGTCACCCTCTCTCGCAAGCTTGTAGCCCCTACACAAGCACCTCGGTGCAAGGAAATACAGATCTCTCTCCCCCCGCTGGACGTAGGGCCTTCTTTGCCCGAACCAGGATAAACCCCCGTGTGTTTTCCTTGCATCACCATCTAGGAAAGGGACACGCAGCATTTTACTCGTTGGTTTAGGACCCCCTCGGGTCCGAACACCGACACTTTTTTTCTCGGAGATTAAGAAAACAAAAAGAATGCATTTTTTAAACAATTTAGGCAACACTTCCTATATTTAGATAATAATAATTGATAATAATTGATCATGGAACAATAGCAATATAGTAACACAAATACTTCATTCGTCTCAAAACAAGTGTCATTCTCATTTTTCAAGAAGTCAAATATTTTAAGTTTTGACCAAATATATATAAGAAAATAAAATATTTATGGTGCATAATTAGTATCATTAAATGAATCGTTGAATATATTTTCATAATAAACTTAATTGGAGATATAAATGTTGCTAATATTTTCTATAAACCTAATTAAAGTTGAGAAAGTTTGACCACCACGCATCTCATAGTGACACTTATTTCGGAACGGAGAGAGTAGATAGCAGTTTAAATATGACACATCAGACACATCACACATAAACCAAACATACTCTTACAAAATGCAAATGAAGTACAATTCATATATTTAGGTCTTTTGGTTAATTCGGATAACCGAGAGTAGAAAGCGAACTTAGTTCGGTTATTTTGATTCTGGTTTTTTGTTTTTGATTAATTGTGCCCGACCCTACCTAAGGTATTCACTGGTAGAATTGATCTCCTCCAGCTCAGCCCAACGGCCGAGCTGGGCCTTGATCCAACGCCTGATCGGAGGCGTCCAGCCTTTCAAGGTTGGTGGGCTCCCGTCGCACTACGTAGTATAAAGAGGAGGTAGGGTCTAGGGCACGAGTCACGAGGTTCACTTGCAGCCGCCACTCCTACTATCCTAACCCTAAGCCGATCTCGAGGGTGCGCAGCCAGCGACGGGAAGCTCTGCCACCAAGTCCACCGCCGCCTCTGCTCCACGCCACGACGTCCACTGCACCACCGGTGTCACCACTGTCTCCTCGCCACCGCCACATCCTCGTCGGTGTTACTGCGACTCCTACACTGTCTCGAGGGAGTGGACTCGGACAGGATCTGCTCAAGGTAATGATGGGCAATTTCCCATCCCAAAAGAAATGTACCCTCTAGATCTACTCACTGTGATCCGCATAACACAACAATGATATCAGAGCCATGGGTTTTATGGTGTAGATCTAGATCGGGGATTGAAAAAATCGAAAGGAAAAAGAAAGAAATCAACCGATCTGTGTGAATCGGCAAAGAAACCAAACCCTAACCCTACCTTGATCTACCATCGCCGGCATTTGTTGATGCTGCGCAGGAAGCCACCTCTCACCGAAACTCCGCCAACACACGAGAAAAGAACCGCACCGCCGCTTCGTCGACACGCGGGAAGAAGGTCGAGCCGCTGCTCGACGGCGGTGCGCTCACCCAAGGGGGAGCGCTCACACCAACGAGGGAGCCAGGGCGGTGCCATGCTCTCCTCCGGCTGCCTTGTGCGACCACCGTTCCGTCACCTTTGGATGCCATCGGTGAGAAAGAAGAGAGGGGGAAAAGAGAAAGAAAGGAAAGAGAATAGAAGGGGAGCCGACCAGAGCCTCCACCAGCGGCGCCATCCTCTTGCGGCTGCCGGTGGCCTCATCGGCGGCTGCGGCTGGCTGCTCTCGCGAGAAAGCCAGGGAGAAGAAGAAGAAGAAATGGAATTTTAGGGTTTGGGAAGCAGCTGCCTGGGGTTTTGTCCTCTCAATCTGGACGGCTCACCGTCAGATGCAAACTAACGGTCGAGATCGGGCGGGGGCTAACCAAGCCACTTTCGGCCCAGGCAGGGTGAAAGAATCCTGGCCCAGGCCCAAGTTGCGGCTTGGGTGCGGGCACACACTTTGCGTAAACCGGCCATGGGCCGCCTTGTCTGTGCGCGAGATGGCCCGCAGAGAGCAGCGCGCTGCTGGACTGAGCTGCGGCTGCCGCTGGGCCACAGGCTGCCGAGTTGTGCTACTTGGGCCACACCGCTGTTGCGGCATGCTGGGCGCGGGGAGCGCTGTGCAAGCAGAGCGCGAGGAAGGCCTTTTGGGCCATCGTGGCTTTCGGGCCAAAAAGTACACTTCGGATTTCCATTCTCTTTTATCTTTTTCAGAAGCAATTATTTGAAGTATTTGACTTAGATGTTATTTCTATACAATTTTGAACCAACGGAATAAATTGTCTAGAGAGTAGACAAGTACATAGAAGTGCTTCTGATCAAGGATACTCATTTATGTTTCATGGTTCCACTGCAAAGTTAAAGTTTATTGTCTTCTCATTAAATCCGAACCAACAGGAGGATTTAATTTGAAGAGCAGTTATAGTTATTCAATGAATGATGAAAAGTTTATCCTCCAGTTAAAGTTGGAATCAACAAAAAAAATTAATTGGAGGAATAGTTAGTTTATAGTTAAGATAAATTATAATATTGTTATTTTCTGACCAACATTGATGATAACAATATTATAAGTTTATTTATGACTTTAAGTTTAAAGTTAATTATGGTATTATTATTTTCTGACCAACGTTGATAATAACAATATTATAATTCTATGAGTTTTATGTTTAAAGTTTAAATCTCTGATAAATTTTGCATCAAAGAGACCAATTTTCAGAGAATGGATAAGAAACAAGAGATGCTCCAGAGCGAGCAGAATGTAATGTATTTTCACGTTTCCACTGCAATGATGATGATTATCTTTTAATTAAATTCGAACCAACGGGAGAATTTAGTTTTGAAGAGTAGTTATAAGATAATTGAGTTTTTCATATGTTAATTCCATTTCTGTCCAACGGTGATGTGGAATTAATGTAGAAGAATATTGTTTTATTCTATTTCTGCCCAACGGTGATATAGAATAGAACATAAAGTTTTAAAAGTTTAATGAGCATTATTGATGATTATTGATTAATGTTTTCAGACAAAGAACTTAATGCTTTCATTCTTGAAGAAAGAAAAGGAAATGAGTTGGGTACTTGTGACTCAGAAGATGATAAAGAAAGAAGACCATTGCATGAGGGACTGTGTTCTCTTTAAAGAATGGCTTCAAAAGAAAAAAAATTCTAGGATATTGATCCAAGAAAAGAAATAGAATAATATGAGTTTAGTTTAAGAGATGCATTATGTACTCTTTATGAAGAAGAATTTAGTTTTTAGTTTTTATCATCATGATAAGAGATGTAATAAGTAATATAATTTTTTAGTCTTAATCATCATGATATGAAATGTAATAACTGACATGCATGTTTAATTTGACCAACGTCGGATTAAGCATGTGTGTTAAAGAGTATTCAGATTTATTCCAAAATTTGATGATTGAATAAGAGCTAATCCTGACATTTATGTCCCTTCAAGGGAATTATCTCGCATGGTGAAAAAAGTTTGTGATAGTGCCCACATGGCAGGAAAAGTTTGAAAAAATACCCGCATGACGGGGTAAAGTTGGCATAATACTTATGTTAATCTATCCTACATGGCGGGAGAAAGTTTTGATGACTCATATGCTTAACAGTGCTCTTCTATTGTGTCATAGTAATTAAGTACTCAATGAGTTTAAGGAGAACAGAAAGTTACAGATGAACCTCAAGATAAGAATGACATGCAAGCGTGACTTACGAAAGTATTAATGATAAAAGACGTTGTTGAGTTCTTGAAGTGAAATGAGGACAAAGTACTCCTATACGAATTAAGAAATAATTTCATTTACATGATGTAATCATGTGAATGAAGTAAGTGTAGCACCTGGTTTTAAGAACAAAAACAGATACACACCATAAGTGTAGCCCAGTAAGAATAAAAACAAATAAGGGTAATATCAAAAGACAATGCTTAATATATAACATACTTATTATAAAAGATATAACCTTATAAAGCAAACAACAGAAAGACAACTCCGCTCTTCAGGTGAAGACTCCACTCCACAGGGACAACTGACTGGTTGATCACAAGCCTGTCTGCTCTAATCTCTGGAAATCTGGTACCCATCCGGGATTTTTCCAAAGTATTGAAAATAAACAAGCGTGAGTACATTTCGTACTCCACAAGCATAACATGGGGATTCATGAGGCTCAAAAGGCAGACACGGTTTACTGCATTTAGCATTTTAGTAAGTCAACATTTTGTTATTGATCAATATCAAATTATGTTTAAGCTCCCAAATTAAACCACATGATTATATACTATAATTAAATAGAGTTATTGATCAACATTAATCATCATCATCGTCAACATCAACATAATACCATCATAGTTCACCGTGAACAACAACATCATAAGTAACCAGTTATTATGTGAGTTTTCTGGGCCGCTCGTGACCATGAGCACGACTGTTATAACAGTTTTAACACTCTACAGAGGTTGTGCATCTTTACCCGTGAGTCGTGTTGCCCTTATGCCCGGGTTAATTACTCCCATAACACTTCCAAGGTAAGCGGGCAGGGTACACTATGAAGCCTTCCATAGGTCTCGTCTAACAAGTTAGGGCCGCGAGGTTTCCTCGGCAGGCAGATATAGAGAACCCCCTTTCTGTGGCACAATTCCCGCAGGCTATACACACCAGAACAGAGGCAGTTCTATACCCAAAGTGGCAAGCCCCTCTTGCGCCCTTTCGGGTAACCTCTAACAAGCTAGAAAAGGTCATATTACTGAGCTAAAGTTAGAGCCATATAACTCTCACGGTTGCACTGTATGTCCCAGCTTTTGCCCTACAGATAAGTCCTTACGGAGGGTTTAGGGCAACATGATCGACATCATTTGCACCATCACCCTATAGTTCAATTATTACCATCATGTTTATCCGTTTGTTCCATTAATCATAGTATTGATCATGTTTGAATAGAGCACTAGCATTCTACCCATATGCAGATAACCCCATAGGAATCAAGGTACAGGTCATCAATTAGCTAGGAAGTCCTTATAGTCGAGTAATATTGGACACATGCATAATGAGTAGATTATATAATGAATAGGACATCAAGGTAGGCCCATGCTATACTTGCCTTGGTTCACAAACTTCTGCTGGTCCTGCTGGTCTTTGAAGTACTCCTGGTTCCCAACGTACTCCTCATCGTCTAAACTCGACCAACACGGCAACATACACATTTCAGGGGTATTCATGCATAGCAAACAAATTTGTAATTAGAACAGTACACTAGCAGTATAAAAACAAGATAAAAAGTTTATGAAAATATTCTACGTCTCGCTACGATCACATCAACGTGAAGTGCACGAAAAATGGAGCTACAGCGCAGAAGTTACGAACTAAACAAGGTTCCTATAGCAAGTTAATTAACTTAACCTAATCAAGAATTTTAAATGTTTCAAACCTAACTAATAGTGGCATTAACACGTAGGTTATGAAGTTACGAACCTAACGCAAGTTGAACGGGTCGAATCGGAGCTAAAACGATGATTTTATAAGCGTTTTACTGCAATGGCAATTCTGTAATTAATCTGAAAATGTATTTTTCATTTAAACCAAAGAAACTATGTTTTCAAAATGAGAATGTGTATTCCGGGAGTACGCCAAGGACGGTGGGTTGGATATGCAATAAGCCGAGGGGCTCTTTACGAAAATAGCCGAGCGAAGGGGTACGGTGCGACTTCGGCAGTTGGATTTGATTTGGACGGCTGTGATTAGATGAGGGGAAAGGAGGGGGTGGCTGGCCAGCCAGAACAGTGGCGGCCACAGCGGCACAGCCATTGTCGGCGGCGAAGAGCTCGCCGATGCGGGGGAAACAGGGCCTACGGGCCACCAAACCGACCACGGAGGCCACTGGGATGATACGGGGACGACGGCGAGCTCACCCCAGGACAACACGCGGCCGAGGAGTGGCCCGCGCGGCGTGCGCGCCATGGCCAGCGGCAAGAGCTCGCCATCAAGCACGAGAACAGGGCCTATGGGCCATGATTTGATGAATCAAAAGCACTGGGAGAGAGCGGAGATGAAGGCGAGCTCACCAAGGACCCCAAATCGGTCGGAGGATGAACGGAGACGGCGGAGTGCTCACTGAGGCGGTCGTCAGCCTCCTGCGGTGGTTTGGTGTTGATTTGTGAGCAAAAGAGAGTGAGAGAAAGAGGGAGAATGGAGCGAGGAGGTCCGCTACCACGTGGAGGTGCGCGGCGACTCACTCAATTCGACGGTGAAGCGGTGGACGACGACTATGGTTGCGGCGGCTCCGGTGACATGCTCGGCTAGGGTTGCAGTGCTGCAAACTCGAGCGAGCGAGGAGGAAACTGCAGCAAGGGTGGCGACGGGGTCTGGCTCCCATTTATAGAGGCCGGGGCGCGGGCAAAGGCTCCCACGACGCGAAAACGTGGGCGCTGGCGGCAGTTTTCTCCTTGGTCGTGTGCGCTCGAACGACGAGAGGTGAGGGAAGGCACCGACAGATGAGCCTGGGTGGTCAGCCGCTGAGAGGAGGAGGGAGGAGACAGCGGCGGTTACCGCCGATTGGGCCGGCCCAGCAAGAGAAAAGGAGGCAGGGGAGGAAGGAGAGGCACCCGCGCTGGGCTGGGCCTCGGCCAGTTAAGGGAGGAAGGGGAAGGGGGAAGGAAGCGTGCGGGCCGGCGGGGAACTGGGCCAACAGGCCGAAAGCGAGGAAAAGAGGAGGAGAAAAAAGATTTTGCTTTTCTTTTTCTATAGCACTTTTCTAAATTCATTTTGAAAAGGTTTTTGAAACCTTTTAGCATTTGAATCAAATCCTGTCATCATAAAAATACAATGCAGCGGCATGGATGCATGAAAATGTTTCTATCCTTATATTTGTTTTAAATTTTTCATAAAAATTATTATTTCCCTAGGTAAAAATGCTCACAAAAATGCTTATATAAATCATTTTAACTATTTTGGATAAATGCAAATTTTAGGGTGTTACAGTAAGTAATCAAAGTTTCCTCATTCACAAGAGTTCTGAATAGTTTTTGAAATTATGGTAGAAAAGTTCATACCACATTTTGAGGGGGAGAAATGTGAGATCAATTAAGAAAGATATTTCCCCATACTTCAAATAATGCAATGTATACTATGCAAGAGTGATCTATAAAAGATGAATGTCATCGTCGGGGAGTAAGACGGTCATAATAACGATACCCCTAAAGTAAAGAAATAGCTAAATTTATGGACCCTTTACAGATTCAATAGAAAGATAGTATAGTCGACTAGTATTCATACTGGACACGTTCAGAGTTATTAAGGCGGTGCTAAACGTGCCATATGAGTTTTAGCAGATTAAACCCAAAATAAAAAAGTTTAAAGATGGGACAATCTGGGGGAGCATAGTACAAAGAGACATAACTCCGCAAGGAGGCTGAATAATTTAAACAATGATCTTGTTACACAGGACCTTGTAGAATCAATTATCTTTTAGCAATAAAGGTCAAGAAATGCTAGTAGCTAAGGCCCCAGAAAGTGTCAAAGAATAAGAAAATCAGATATTTCTGATGACTATAAAGTCTATCCTACCTAATTTGAAGAAGCCATGAGAGGCGTTCACTCGTCCAAGTGGCAAGAAGCAAAGGAAAATAAAATGAAATCAATAATACCAATAATATTTTGGGATCTAGAATAAATTCCTAAAAAGCCAAAACAGTAGGCTGTGATGGGTCTACAAGACAAAATGTGACTCCAAAGGGAATATGTAAAGATGTAGAGCGCGACTTGAATCAAAAGATTTTACGCGAAGCGAATGAATAGATTACAATGAGTGCTAGTGACATATCATGATCTGAGTTATATCAGATGAAAGTAAAGACAACATTTTCCAATGGAATTTGTATGAAAATGATTACATGGCACAATCCAGAGGTTTTGTCATAAAAAGAAAAGAATTTAAGGGATGCCACCTGTAGAAATTTCTTATGGATTAGAGCAAATCTATAGACAGTGGCATTTAAAGTTGAAGAGTCAATTAGAAATTTTGGGTTAAAGAGAATAAGAGGACTGTGGCAGAATTGCCTAATCTAATATCCGTCAAGCACACCGCAAGAAAGAACTCAAAGATCCACATTTTTACATCAGGATCACAAATAAAAGAGTAAAGCTTACAACACCCTTACCATTCTTACATCACCTTTAATGCAACATCAGAGTAATTCATTATTTGATCCTAACAGAGGAGCATAAAAGGTTAACAGAGTTCAGCGGAAATGAAATCATTTAATGATAAGGTAAACATTAACATGAAGAACGTTTAAATGCATGAAATGATAACAGATTAATAGTATTTTCCTTGTAAAATTTTTAGTGAGAGTTTTAATAAATAAACTCTACTCCGCGTCGTAAAGGAAATCCTCGCTGAGCCCATCAGGAGGTTTTCACACACAAGTGTCAGCTCATCAGTACCTATCACCTGCAACAGGGTAGAACAAACCGTGAGTACTCAATTGTACTCGACAAGACTTACCCGTCAGGAGGAAGTAAAAAGACTCCAAGGATTATGCAAGGCTTTTTGGCTTGTGGGTTTCTTGTTTGCGAGAAGCGGCACTAAGAGTGTGTCCTTAATTCCTTACTTTTAATAGTCGTATTTTATTTCTTATCCAACCTTCTATGTAAGCACCTAGTCTATAATCAAGCAGGGTTAAGCAAAAGGAACCACTTCTTCATCTTTCAACTGTCAGTTCTCACTACGATGCCAGAGCATAGTCAAGCCGTACCATCACGTAGAAATGGCGATTCACGAATCAATATGCCCAGCTGGGTGCCCCGAAAACACACGCCTTGCTTGTACCCCGGGCACAAGCAAGACCAACCCGTTCCACTCCTATCAAGGGGTCCAGGTCCCTGTCCAAGCTCGGACTCTAAGCCCCCAACACTGCAGGCCCGACCTCAGTATGGTGCTTAGACCTCCTCAACCCAATATATATAACCACCCAAAAAAGCCGGTCCAGAAAGAGCCGGAACCCATGATAAGAGAGAAACAAGTCTTTCCGCTCCCATAAGCAAGTATATGCTTGGGACAATAAATCTGTGATTTGACCAGGGTCCATGCAACGAACGGTCCTTAATTGACACAGGCGGAACAAATGCAACCAGAGCCCCGCTTTGTCGCCCAACCAGGTCCAAGTCCATCCAACCCGTTCCGTCCGGTCTCCAATTATTCAAATATATTTATATTCCATGTGATAGCAACATGATAAAAGTAACAATATTATAACGCCTATCTCTCGCGAGTGACAGGCAATCACTCGACTTCTACCGGGATCCTATAGCATAACAAGCTATACGATTCTATCATACTAGTAAGACTTATAGGACATGGATATATATATATATATATATATATATATATATATATATATATATATATATATATATATATATATATATATATATATATATGCAAGTGGGTTTCATTCAACTCCTTTAAACTTAATGCACAAGCATAAATTAAAGTGCAGAATAATAGGGGTTATGCACCGGGGCTTGCCTGGGTAAGATTTAACCAAAAGTTAGCATTCCGTCACGATGACACGATCATCAAGGCGCCATCTTTTTGTTGCCTCCGGGTGACTCCACGACCCATCATCGCTCCTATTATGACATTCGCAGATGTAATGCACAGATGTAAATAATCACGACAGTCGCAACAAAAACAACCAAACGAATTCGTCACTCAAGCTAACGAACTAGCGTAAAGACTAACATACTAAACCATGTATCCGGTTACCAGCAACGCGCTATTTCCCGGCAACCATTTTAGTTATGAAGCCCAAGTTGTTACTTTATTTATTTCATTGAGTTACTATATATTCAACTGAAATTTATTAGCTACCTTAGCAATTTAATTATTCAGCGACTACCAAGCTTAGTGAGCCTCCAACACTACCCGGAACCTACGGTGAAATTTCTAGAATTATTACTATCATGGGTTAATCATGGAAATTCATAAAAGTTCCCATTTTAACAAGATAACCTCTTCAATTTAATTAAAGAACTTATGAGAACATCCTAATACTATGCAAGAGAAATACACTAACATACAAAGAAAGATTGTATTAACCTAATAAAACTTATTTCACAATTTTTGGACTCCTACATATTCTTATATTGAATCTGTGAGTTTGCCCTAGAAACTAAATTAGAAAAGCTTCCGACAATGGAAAAGGGCCGGCGGCAGCTGTTTAGCCCAACAGAGCAACGTGGCCCGCGCGGAGCGAGACGGCGCGTCGGCGGGCCGGGCCAGCAATGGCCCAAGCAGTGAGCCCGCGCGCTCGCTTGAACTCTTTTGCAAATGGGTCCACGACTTAACACGTTATCATGCAAACACCTTCGGTTACTATTGCACAAGCCACACATTATGCAACAAACACCCCCAACTAACCTACCTTCACCACGGGAAGGTCCTTGGTGCACCCGAGCATGACGGCGCAGCTCCGGTCGGCACTGTGCGGCCATGCCGGCCACCCGAGGGCTGAATCGGCACAGAAGACGGGCCGACGAGCATCTAGGAACAGAAGTGTAACCCTAGACGGCGATTAGGCAGCTAATGGGGCACTACCGCGATCTGGCCACGGTGACGGGCGGAAACAGCGCCTCACCGGCGATTGCGAGCCCGCTCTGGCGCTTCTAGGCTTTGATGAGGCAAAATAGATGGCGGTTGAGCCTGAGAGACTTACCCCAACTGCAACTACGCTGATGGTTGAAACGGAGGGAGGCAGAGGAGAAACGACCATGTGCGAGCAGCCAGGCTGCGTGCACGCTGAGGTTGGCACCACCGCATCACCTCAACAATGGCGAGGTCGCTGGCCAAACCAAGGGAAACACAGGCATCGGGACGTCAAAAGAAGTCAACCAGCCCAAGGACTTGAACCAATTCCAAGGACAGAAGCTTACCCCCACCTGACCCGAGCATTCCACCGGAAACAACCGCCGACGGGGAAACTCCAAACTCCGCATCCCTAGGTGCACGACTGTGGCCTGATGCTAGTGGCGTGGCTAAGCAACTTCCATGGCAAATCACAAGTGCAAGGAATCGGACTGTAATCGTCCGAGCTATGCGAAGTTGGGAGTCGAAAGCGGCCCTGCTATTGAACGCGAAGGGTGCTATGCTACGCCATGCGGTGGAGGTAGCGACGGCTTAGGGGGGTTCGATCGGAGACCTATGCTGGCTCACGCACAGAGCCAGCGGTCGCGGAGCGGGGATAAGTACCATGAGCCCGTCGGCAAGCGCTTGGACGGGGCGGCACGCCAAAGGCGTAACGTGAGCGGCAGGAGAGGAGTAGCGACAAGGGCGTCACTGCGACGGGACAACAGACGCAGGCAGCGCTGGACTCGTTGGCCACACCTAGACGCGACGTGCACGGGACAGCGGGAACACGCGAGGCAGAGGGGCGTCCCTAACGCTACTGTGATCAGGTCAATGAGACCGAGAGGGCAGCCGCGCGCAGTGGGTGGGGCAGCGGCAAACTACAGCACCCAGGCCCGCGGCTGGCCGGCAATAGGCACCACGGCCAGCGCGGCAAAGTCCCATCCAGGCCATGGCTAGGATGGCCTCTACTGGCCAGCGCAGCAGCCAAGTCGGCGGAGCGAGAGGGCGCCCAACACCGACCAGCGCACGCGGTTACCGCGGTCGCAGGGCTAAGCAGCCGAAACCGGTGCTGTGCAAGCCTTCAAAAGCGCCCAAAAAAACGTAGCTAGCTCGGTTGAATCAGAAACGAGCACACGATGCTCTTCAAGCTCTATAAGACTACACAAAGAAACAAGGCATGCCCCCACCGATGGATCAAGGAGGGAGATAGAGAGGGGCCAAGAGCGATTTGCCAAGCTGAACGTCGGTTCACGAACAGGGCGTCAACACCAGCTACACAGCATGTTCTAGCGAACGTTGGACAATTTTTAGGAGAGCATCGGGGCCTCCAACCCAACTACCACTCCTACCATGCTCAAGTGCATACTTAGAAGCAAGCAATAGTGGAAAGACATGAAGTTAGTACTTAAGCATTTTGGTTGCAATTCGAATGCCAAAATGACATTGTCCTCAGGTTTTCGGACGTGCCCATTATAGTTCTAAAACCCAAGTTTAAATTCCAAGTTCAATTATAGAGCTCACAAAATTTCTATTGAACAACATTTATTTACCGAAACAAAAGTGACACTTCCATCTACTCAACTTGCACTTCCGTTTCTATTATGTACTACAAACAAGTGGCATTCATTTTTGTTTATAAAAATCATTTTTTTCAAGCCAAACAATTAAAGCGGCGCATTATATTTTTCTTTATAGGTTGTCCATTAACAGTTTTTAACACTAAACAACTCAACTTGGATTTTTATTTGATCTCTCTCAATTACAACGGTAAGTCACACAAGAGTGATTTATCATTTTGTGTGTGTTTTAAACTTACTCCCAGGGAAACTTGTTTATTTAATTTCTTTTAGATCTCAACCGCAGTGCTAAGCGAGCCTGTAACACCAGGGGTGTTACAAGGACATTTGCGTTTGTATAAAGTTATAGAATGGAAAATTCATTTCCTAATCCTTTATATGCGGATGACATCTTAATTGTTAGTAGTGATGTCAATCTACTGCATGAGAAGAAGTTCTTATCCTCAAGGTTCAATAAGAAAGTTCTCGGTGAAATATCTCTCATTATAAGAATTGAAATTCACTGAGATAGAAGAAAAAGGGGTATTAAGACTATCGCATAGACATACTAAGAAAAGTTTCTAAAGAAATAAAGTACCTATGCGGGTAAACCTACGTCTGTTTCTATGGTCAAGGGTAATAGTTTTAGAAACTTTAGTGTTCCAAGAAGCAATGTAAGATTGTTATAGATGGACGTCCTATATGCTTCAGTTGTTGGAAGCTTAATGAGTACACAGATAAGACCTTACCCTGACATAGTTCACGTATCCAGGTTGTTTTGGCAAAAGTCCAGTCCAGATATAGATCACTAGAATGGAGTTAAAAATGTCGGCCTCATGCTAAGAAAGAAAAAACAAGTACTCTCAAGTAGTTGTGGGTACAAATGTTAAATTTTGGCGAGATGTTTAGTGAAACCCACATAGTAGCTAACACTCGCAGTTGGAGTTTTATTATGGAAAAGCTCTAAAGAATCAGTTTTAGTATCATCAATGATGCAAAGTTATAGTATAGCATAATATGAGGCTGCGGGACAGGCAAAATGGTTAAGGAACTTGTATCCGGAATTGATAATGGTTGTCAACAGCAATAACTATTTAAGTAGTTTGCTCCTATGACAACGAGTCAAGTGTACTGCCAAACACATTGACATTAAAGTTATATGTTGTAAAGGAGAAAGTCCAGAATCATACTAAAAGTATTGAACATAAAAGTAACAAGCAAGTGCTTGCGGATCCGCTTACCAAAGGCTTACCACCCAGTGTGTTCAAAGAACACACAGTCGACATGGGTTTACGAGAAATCCTATGATTTTCGGATAATAAAGGGCCCAAAGTTAAAGAATCTATTTTAGATCAGAGATGTGTATTGTAGCTGTTAAATCTATCGACGACTGACTGTGACGATGAGGCACGCTCTATGCACTGATCTGTGATGGAATGGTAAAAGAAATAAGTGTAAAGTTAAGTCTAAAGTTCAAAGTATAAGATGAGATCAAGGGGGAAAATGTTAGAATTGATCTCCTCTAGTATGGCCCAACGGCCGAGCTGGGCCTTGATCCAACACCCTGATCGGGGGCGTCCAGCCTTTCAAGGTTAGTGGGCCCTCGTCGCACTGCGTAGTATAAAGAGGAGGTGGGGTCTGAGGCACGAGTCATGAGGTTCACTTGCAGCCGCCACTCCCATTGTCCTAACCCTAAGCCAATCTCGAGGGTGCGCAGCCAGCGACGGGAAGCTCCGCCGCCTCTGCTCCACGCCGCGACGTCCACTGCACCACCGGTGTCGCCACTGTCTCCTCGCCACCGCCACATCCTCGTCAGTGCTACTATGACTCCTACACCGTCTCGAGGGAGTGGACTCGGACAGGATCTGCTCAAGGTAATGATGGGCAATTTCCTATCCCTAAAGAAATGTACCCTCTAGATCTACTCACTGTGATCCGCATAACACAACATTCACCTCTATGTAGCATTGTACTGCATGGGTGCATGGCCATGAGACCCAACTTAAAGGGGATGTATCAATGCCCTATCTATACGCCACAACCATTGACACAAGTTCTCAATAGACCACTAGCAACGCCCACGCAGGCATCATGCACTCTTCCTCATTGCCTCTATGAGTAGGCGTGCGACTCCTTTCCTCCTTCCCCTGTTTGATACCTTTCTTTGTTGATGCCACCATCTCCCTTACCTGCTTCCATCACCACACATGCATGCTGATTAGTGCAGGGCCACTGAATGCATCTAGCTAGGCTCCAATTTGATGATTCAGAGTTTTTGTGATTGATGAACATAAGTGTTGTGACTGACTTATGTTTTACAATAGTACTCAATTTTAGTTAGTCACAACTGGTTTGGCCACAAGTGTCTTGGCCCCAAAAGATTTGGTTTGGTACTTAAAGTATGACACAAAGGATATTCATGAGGACTAAGCATACTATAGAGCAAATGTAGGATTGGTGCCTAGAAGCATTCATTATAGTGTGTATTAAAGCTACTTTTTTAATTCCCATCCCCTAGTTCTTTTCATGGAATCATCAATTCATCATACAATCACTTCTCAATAAAAAAACTGTTTGGCAGAGCTTCTCCTAGATTCAGCTTGAAGCAGCTCAGGAAGCTCTACTAAATAGATCCTTCAAGAGCACATCATCATTCAATATTTTAGTTTTCATGATCCCAAGTCTCCAAAATCTTGAGGTCAGTAAATTTTTTGAAATTTGATCGTGTGAAATTCAAATCATTAAAACTACTTAATCTTAAAATAGCAAGAAGATCCAAAAAATTTAGATATGATGGAGTCCATTTTCTGGTGCGTACCTTAGAATTGCAAGATAGGACGAAGCTTGAGTTGGTTAGAATCCTTCCCTTCTAGTCTCAAAATGTTAGATTCCTTCCCTTCTAGGTTTGGAGCCTTTTCCTCATCTTCTCCCCAGTCAGGTCAAAAGCTTTCATACCAACAGATCTATCACTAATGAGTAGACCTAGGTAGTGCATATATAGGAACTTTCCCTATTTTAGGGTTCAATGGATCTATCAATTTTTGAAATTAAATTTTGTTCTCGGAATGCTATATTTGAGTTTTCAGTTAAGTTGTTTGATCTAAAATGGTTTCTAAAAATTTTGAAAAACCATCTACCATCATGGTTCAAAATTAGTATCTTGTGATGCAATTCTGTAGCACACGTGCTTTGTTATGGAATTTTGTCATTTAATTTAGCATCTATCATCTAATTTTGAGTGTTTGCATTGTTAAGGAATTTTGGGTTTCACTTGAGCATGCATATATACAGGAAAATTATACGGAAAAACATTAATTTTTAGACCATAGATTTAGATGGTTTTTTATTTATTTTAGGAAACAATTTACAGCAAATAGCTCAAACTCGAATACAATATTCTAGAAAAATATAATTTCAATGCTACAAATGTTATGATGCAAAATCTCAGCAAACTGGATCATGATTTCAAGCATCTTTTTAGAAAGTTACATGATAATTGGAGGTCCCTAGGTCTTTTACTTTGAATCTATAAGAGAAGCTAGAAATAAAGGGATCCGGCTCGAAATCCCAATCAGCTAGTCTATCCACATCCTAGTGCATATTTGGTGGAGCTTCTCGAAAGTCATCTCATCATGTTCCTAACCAAACAGCGGCAAATCTGTCAGCCCCACATGTGAAGTTCCTCAAAACACGCTCTCACAATGGGTGAGCAGATGGTGGATCTAAAAAAGCAGCTTCCACCAGCTTTTGGCAAGACGTGCGTGGGCTCACGGCTAACTGCACGTGGATACCTTTGGCGCAGGTCCATGGCTTCTTCTTCCTTGTCATTGATGTGGACGAAGGGCGGTAACAGCAACAAAAATGGATGTGGGGGTGGAGGTGGATGTCATTGTATCTAGTCGCAGAAGCACTCCAGGGCGCCATTGACCTTCACTGGACGCCTAGCGAGTCCACCCAACAAAGTCACTTCCCAAGCCACCACTCAAATGTGGTAGAGGACGCAAGAGTGCAGCAACAACGTCCATGTTTGAGGAGATGGCCCCGTCGAATACCCATCATCGAGCGACCATAACGCGTGGACTCATATGAGTTGACCTTGCTGCCAAATCCACCTAGCGTGAGCACATCAATATCAGGAAGGAGTGCAAGGGAATCGAGATCTGGAAGGATGTCGATGATGTCCAACACTGACAGCATGTTGTGGAGGGAGGTTGGAGAAGAGGAGGCGTGTGGTGCGGTGGAAGTTGAAGTTGAGGCAACCGGTGGAGACGTGGGAGAACACATAAAAAGGAAAAGAAAAAAGAAAAAAGATGGAGAGAGAAGAGGAACAAAGAATAAAGAAAAGAAAGACAAGGGTAACATTGACTTTCACCCATTTCAATACGTGGGAGAGACTATTTTCGGTACAAAATGTTATTCTAACCAGCGAACTTGAAGCTAAAAGTTTTTTTAGAAAAGAGAATATACTGATATCCCAGCTTCTGCATTGATCAATGCATATGGCTGTTCATTATTACAAAACCGGAAGAAACAGTCTAGGGTATCTTAAAAACCTGAAGCTAAAAGTTGTTTCATCAGAACAGATGCAACTGTCTTGGCTAGGGCTAGAGCCTTACCAAATACTCCCTCCATCCCAAATTATAAGACGTTTGACTTTTCTCACATCAAGTTTGACCACTCGTCTTATTCAAATTTTTTTGCAAAATATCACTTCTTTTATCATGGCTTGCTTTATTAATAAAAGTTCTTCAAGAATGACTTAAATTTGACTATGTTTACACAAATTTTTTGAATAAGACGAATGGTCAAACTTGGTGTCACAAAAGTCAAACGTCTTATAATTTGGGATGGAGGGAGTAAATCTTTAGAAGTTTTTACTATTCATGAAAGTACGACGTAAATCTATAATTATTCAATTCAATAGTTTCTAAAAACTTAATTTTTCCCCCCACGGATGAACGGCTGGGATTGAGCTCAGTTTATGTCCGAACCTGTTTGGCTGGGCTGATAAGTCAGCTAAAAAACACCGTTAGCTAATTTACTGTGAGAGAAAAATATTATTCGAATTTAAAAAACGAGCTAAAAAGACGGAATTATATACCGGTGAACAGACTCATAGAAGATAGTCGAGTCGAGTCGAGAACCCTCGTCTCCTCCCTTCTCCAGCTCACCGCCCCCGACTTGTGCCGCCGCCCATGGCGAGACGCCTTCTCTCCGGCGCCCGCCTCGTTAAGCTCAACCGCCCCATCCTACCTCCCGCGCTCACCCGCCTACTTTCCCGCGGCCCGCCCACTCCGACGACTAGCGAACCGGAGGACAAGGGCAAGAAGGTGGCGGCGGCGGCGGCGGCTGTCCTGGTGGAGGCGGCCGCCACGAACCGCAGGGAGGACGTGGAGGTCGGGAGGGATGGGTCGGAGGAGGACGACGAGGACGCCGGCCTCCCGTGGAGGAGCTGGAGGCCGGACGTCGCGTGGCTCTCCAAGGCCCTCGAGCCCGCACTGGACCTCTACAAGCAATACAGCTGGAAGCCTTTCGCGTGTTGGTCTCTTCCACTTCAGTTGCTGTTCTATTCTAATATTCTATCATCATTACACCTATCTTGACTCATCATTGTGATCCTTCCATCTGACACATTCTTTTTTTTTACGAATTGCCACATTGGTAATATGAATTATATTATGAGGAACTCCTGCATAGAATGAATCGTTGTAAAATGGCAAATAGTGATTTTGACAATTTGCAGCCATAACTGAGAAATCAAGATTCTTTTTCAGTGCTGCTTTGGTTCAATAAGCATTAGATCCGAGGACGACCTCAAGGATACCATTTTGTTGTTTATTTCCTTTGCTACACAATTAAAAAGCTGCACATCCAGATATGCTACACAATTAGGAAGTGGTTAAAATTGTACTATCTGAATGCAGCTTCTGGTCGTGCGGAGAACATCCCTGCAAGCACTCGGACATTTAGTGAGATCCTAAGTGACCTCCAGCGAAGTAAGATAAGCATAAAGGACTGGAGCCTCAGTGATCTCACCATTGGCCTCTACCTCATTTACCTCAGCCAAGCATCCTCAAAAAACGAAGCTTTCAAGGGCGTTCAGATATCCTCCAATAAGATGGTATGTCCTGCAGGCTTGTATTCACACTGAAGTTTTTAAACTGCGTGCGTTTTTGGTAGTAACAAACAAGGATTACATGGGTACGCATCAGGGGCGGATCTCCAACTACGGCCACTAGGCCGTGGACCAAAATGTCTGAGTACTCATCTTCAATTTTTGGCCTATCTAGCGTCACCATGGACTGCCTCGATCATCCTCTCTCATCTCTTGCTTCAGGTGCTCGCCTGTAGTGTGTTGCTCCTTCCTGGTTCCCTCACGTTCCCAATCCCAGCTCGTAGATCCTGTCCTTCCATTGTGGGGCACCATGGCCGGCTCTGCTGTTGTTTCCCAGCTGAGCGCGCCCTTCTTTGTGGCTGTTCCAGTGGTCAACAAAGGCACAATTCTTCAGCTGCTGGCCTGTGCCCGTGCGACTCTTTCCGTTGTTGTGCGCTCATGCATCCCCCGCTGCAGCTCGTGGCCGGCCCTTGCTCGAATGACTTCCTAGTCCTATGGGAATCCAACGTGCATGGTTAGCACCTCCCATCTCCTCTCATTTCTCTGCGAAGCAAGAAACTGAGCTAGGTCTAAAAGCACATGCAGCTACTGAATTGATTTCGTGAATGGCATTGCAATCTGAAATTAGCTCCTAGCTTTAAAAGGACTACAAATGAAGATGCATAGGAATTGGCGTTAGGTCCATGCCAACGAAAATTGATTTGCCTTGTTATCTACTCCCTCTGTTTAGGTGCATAAAACTATGCAAAAAGTAGATAAAGCTATGATAGTTTTACCTGGTAGACATAACTACTCTGAGACATAATATATATTTAGGTGCATAGATTAGATAAAACTATGCAAAGTTTCAAAACGACTTGTAATTTGGAACAGATGGAGTAGTAAACATTGAGTTTAGGTATCATATCGTCCGTGAATTTTTTATCTTTGCTGCTTCTTGTTGTGTGACCTGGTGTATGAAATTTTTAAGCTTTGTTCTTTGCCCTAGTCTTAGAAAAAACCTGGGTCCGCCACTGGTATGTATGATATGATACCTATAGCACCATTCCAAAAGAAGAATACAAATGGTTTTTTGTAACTTTGGTTATGATGATTGAGCATTTAGAGTGTCAGCCTCTTTAGACTGTTATGCTTCTCAAAGTAACGTGCACCAGTATGCACTTGCAACAGGGATTTATCTCTAATCCTTTTCCAGGTTCAAGAACTAATTTATCACCTTGAACTTGCAAGAGGTTGTTATAAAGGTAATGCAACTGGACTTGCAAGGTATAGCATGCTTCGGAAGAGAAATGTTGTAAAGTTTGTGAAAGACTCCAGTATTTTGAGACCTGGATATTACATTGGCATTGACCCGCGAGCTAAATTGGTGATTCTTGGGATTCGCGGGACTCATACAGTCTATGATCTTGTTACTGATTTGATTGCTCTAAGCGATAAGAAAGTATCACCTAAAGGTTTCTCAACACACTTTGGAACATATGAGGCAGCTCGTTGGTACCTTCGCCATGAGCTGGGAATAATCAGAAAATGTTTGGAAAAACACAAGGTGAGGAGGTATACTTATTTGTGTTCAATGGAATCTGTCATCTTCTCCATCTTGTGCTAAGTTTGAAGCAGGACTACAAGTTACGGTTGGTAGGTCACTCCCTTGGAGGAGCATCGGCGGCGTTGCTTGCTATAATGCTACGGAAGAAGTCAAAGGAAGAGCTTGGTTTCAGTCCGGACATTATCTCTGCTGTTGGATTTGGAACACCACCTTGCATATCAAAGGAAGCTGCTGAAAGTTGTGCAAGCTATGTCTCTACTGTTGTGCTCCAGGTTATGCTTAATCTTTTTGTTGGATTCAGAATCCGGTTCCTGTTGTCTTCCTTTGTTGAGTTGTTTGTCATTTGTAATTGGGTTGTTTCTTTACTTGATGCAGGATGATATTATACCTAGGCTCAGTGCAGCTTCTTTGGCAAGACTACGAAATGAAATACTCAAAACAGATTGGTAGGTATTGAGTTTTGGACTGGTAGTAAATGACAAGAACTTGTGTGTTCAGGTAGCTTTCATAGGAGAAAGAAAACTGATAATTTGCCTTTTATATGTTCCTTTTGGACAGCATCCTAGCGCATGGACTATTTATGTGCATGCTAAATGTTAGAACACTTGGTTAACAGATGGCCCTTTATAGATGATGCCTGTACCATGTGGCCTTGCAGGGTTGGTGTTCTGGAAAAGGAAGACTTGAAGCATATAGTGGATATCGTGACTAACGCTAAGCTTGTTGTTTCGTCAATTCAAGATGTGGCACGTAAACTTGGTGATTATGCTAAAATTGTACCAGTGTCGACAAATTCTGGTAAGTTTGATTGATTTGGGAATGTGCATGTCGGAAGTAAATGTGTTATGGTTTTATTTGATCCATGTGCTAGTTGTGACCTAGCTTTACCTTGACAGGTGTTACCAAAGATCCAGCTAACTCGACGGAGATGCTGTCATCGAATAGTAGAAATGATGTGTTTGTGCCTGAGGATCTCTTCCTTCCTGGGACTCTGTATTACCTGCAGAGGGATATTGAGGATATAAACGGCGTTGAAGATGAGTCATACACGCTCTGGGAAGGTGATCCAGGGGAAAATTTTCAGAGGATATTGCTGTCTGGTAATTTGATATCAGATCACAGATGCGAAAGCATATATTATGCTCTGAGAGAGGTGCTCAAGACACTGCCCCCACCCCAGGCCCAGGATGAATGATCTTATTTTCTGTTCCCTCCTGAGCTTTACTCTGTAGCGGCTGGATGCTTGGATTCTGTAGTTTTCTCTTTTCTGATGTGCACACTAAATGGCGGTTCCTTTGATCTTTTTGTACTACTCAGGGGACTGACTTGCCTGTCTTGGCTTGTGTATGTTGTACAGTTTAAGCTGCTGGGCTAAGAAAGTAAGATAAAAATCCTTCAACCATCCAAACGCTGCTAGGATTTGATTTCTGTGTGTGTGTGGGTGTGGGTGTGGGTGTGGGTGTGGGTGTGGGTGTGGGGGGGCGGGGGGCGGTTCTCATTGTGTTGACACATTCAATTCGATTGCTTACAACCTGTAGTTCAAATGTAAGTATATTTTAAAAGAAGGTTTCCCCTCCCTGCTTTTATATTTCAAAAAGCACACCAGTTTAAGCTCCACATTTTGATGCGCCTGCCATACAAGCAAAGCCTTAAGGCAACTCCAAAGACATACTCAGTACATTACAATCAAGGGCCATCAGAGATCATGCCGAACCAAAGTCACAACGTTGGAGTCCAAATGTCGAGCAGCCACTGGTGCCAACCTTGATGTACTTCTCGGACAGTTCCATGGTGTCCCGCCATAACACGCCATGCCAGGTGATGGCGCGGGCACCGAAGTTGTGGCGTGGTGGCGAGTGATATGGCCACCACAGTTGTGGCGGAATCCAACACACAAACCAACTTTAGCTGCCGCAGCCTACATGGAAACCAAACGCTAGCCATTAAACGGTGGCAGCCATAACTGTGGTGTGGCGAGGGATGGCGGCCAACCAAACATCCCCTAGATTTGCTTTCCCATCTCTTGTTGAAGCATGGCCACTGCAACACTGCTTTCAGACATGTCCATTTTGCACCCTGAAAACAAATATTATTTCCTAATTTCCATAAGGACCATAGCACAGCTGAAGAAATAGTATTAGTCACCCTGTGTTTTTTATTGGCTACCCAAGACGAGCAACTGATTCAAAATCATCACCCATAAATTTGACCATGACATGTGGGTATCACGTGTAAGAATGGATTTAAGGATGAGTTTTGAGTAATCTGTTGCAGCATGTGACTCCTATATAGTAAATTGCTTTTGAAAGACCTCTTATAGCTAATTATAAGGGAGAGAAATAGAATATCTGGTGGAGTTGCTCTTTGTATCCTCGTCTACAAAAGAAGAAACTATGAGAGATGTGTAAATCACATTTTTTTGAGGGAGTTGTGTAAATCACATTAGCTTACTTTGATCGAATTTATAGAGAATATAATTAACTTTTTTGTCACCAACTATATTTATTATGAAAAAAATATCTCATAGTACTTCTCTTTTATCATAATTTTAGTAATTATTTATATAAGTTTAGTTAAAATTTAAATTATTTGACTTCTCAAAAAATAAATATTATTATATTATATCTTTTCGTGGTCGGAGATAGTACTTTGTCCTTAAAAAAGAATGCACTTCTAAAATAGTGCTATGTTAAAGTATACCAAGTTTAACAAAATGTATATAAATTTTATTAATTTATTAATATTCATCCTACTGAATTGGTACCATTAATTCATCACGAAATAACTGTTTCTAGAACTGTATTTTTCTTTTAGAAAGACGTAGTATTTTTTGTCAAGAAAGAAAAAATAACTGTTTTTTTGAAAAAAAATGGTTTTACCCCACACGCAGAGCTGCTTTGAGGAATTAATTTTGTAGCAACAGTAGTTCCCACTTGCCACCAACTAATCATAAATAAATGCTCTCCAGCGGCCGCAATTTCTCATCCCCAAATGTGAGTACAGTGCGCCCTCGTTTCTCACACACACGCATCAGTCCTCCTTCACCGGCCAATGTCATGAGAAATTTTGATATTTAACCAGTTATTCGCGCGCCTCTTAACATTTATACCCCAATTCATAGGTCTTTTAAAATATAATCCTACGCCTACGAATTGCTTTGAAATTTAGAATTTTTAAAGATTCCTCTCTTTTAGTAATAACAGAGGCCTCTTTTCACTGTTTGGGACAGGGGAAAAGACGTTACTGCCCCTCTCTCATTCTCTAAGTTTTAGAATGTCTTGTTTAAGAGACTAAGTATTTTTTATTGGAATTCAATTATGCAATAGCTTTCTGAACTTAATTAACTATTTGAATTGAATTTTACCTTCCTTCTTTTTATGTCCCCCTCTTATATGAGGGCTTATCCCCCATACCATATATTTATATATGGAGTATATTTGATATATAAATTGATTTAAATAGAAAATCTTCAGATGGCCTGGAAGCCCGCCCAGCCCCTAGGTTGCGTTCTCAGGTGGTCTGATCTCTTTCCCAGCCTGTCCATTCTCCTTCCCAACACTTCCCATACTTCCTCCAAGACTAAAATTTTACACAGATCTAATATATATGGTCAAAATATGCCTGTTGACAACTAAAATTGTCCATTGTGTGAAGATCAGAACTTCTGACCCCCTACTAAAACTTCTGACTTTTGCATAGGAGTTCTGGCTTTATGCGGAGATCAGAACTTCTGACCCCTATCATAACTTCTAACTTTAGCATAGACAATAACAACAACCATACAATTTAGTAAAAAGCTCAAATAAAAACAATCACACAATTTTAGCATAGACAATAACAACAGCCATACAATTTAGTAAATAGGTTCACGTCAATAATTCAACCATCTAATAGTTCACATAAAAAAACAGCCATACAGAGACTAGAATCATCTAGGTGTCCATAGTTGAATAAAAACAGCCATACAATTTGTAAATAGGTTCATGCAGAGACTAGAATCATCCAACCATTTTTAGGACTACAAGTTCACATATGCGAAAGCTGGTTGGGAATCTAAACAAGCAAAAGTCTCATGATGTTGTGAGATTATTCAAACATCCATGTTCTTCCCCTTCTTTGGAGTGAGTTTTTTTCTTGAGACCTAGCCTCTTTCTTGGACTCTTCCTTGGAGTGGTCATAGTATTACTTGGCCCTTCTCCAGTTTGACTGAGGTACATGGAATGGTTCAGTACATGAGGTAAGAGAAGCACATACATATTAAACATAGTGAATTATTTTTACCTTATTGCCATTGCTCTGGGGCTTGTAGTGAGCTGATTTGTCCCTCCAACATCCACCATAGTTAATTGCATTTGGCTAAAAAAATGAGACAAATGTTTAGCCTAAAAAAGGAGACTAGTGTTTGAAGTTCCAAGTTAAATTTTAGTTACCTTCTTGTAATAGGACCAGGACTATTATTCACTGAATTTTCTGGCACATGAATCTTTTGCCTTTTGGATGCACTAGGTGTTGCATAATCTTTGGTACAACCAGCAGGCCTACCTGCCTTTCCCTTCTTGGCCTGACTTTTCCTGTACATGTAAAATTGAGATGAGTACAAAATATGAAGCAAGTATGTCTTAGTTCAAAAAAAACATACACAGTTACCTCTTGCTAAAATTCTTCATTAGATGGACAAAACATTCTCTATGTTCTGCCTAAGGGTATACCTTTTTCACTGCATTCTCTAGGCCCTTGCAAGCATTTGAACTTATAGCTAGGTGAGGTGGATTACCAATTACCTTGTGCAGCTGCTGCATAAACCAAGTCTAATTATCAGTAGTCTCACCATCAAAAAAATCCAAATGCAACTGGAAACATCCAATTGTGTCCATCTAGTGTTGTAGCTGAAGGTAGGTGTCCATTCCATCTATCATTGAGAGCTGTAGAATCAATACTCAAAAATGGCCTACAACCATTTAGAAAACCATCAATGCTTGGCTTCATACAACAAAAAATCTATGGAAAAATACACCTTCTTCCGTATGCACAACGTCTATCTCTACAACACTTCCTGGCATTCTGAGCTCAATTGTTCCTTTATAGCATGCTATCTCATCCTCTGCTCTAAGCCCAACAAACTCATACATTGCATCCTCATCCATTGCAGGAAGTACACTACCAATCTGGTCTTCTATAAGAGGAGTTATCTCCAGACTGTCCCAGTCAATTTCATGAGAAACAACTGCAGGATTGCCCCAATCTCCTGGTTCTGTGGCATTATCATCGCCCACATTACTCACTTCAGCCTCTGCCTCTGTGATAGCTGAGTTGGAAAACATTTCTACGGGTTTGTCCTCAACATCAACAAACAAGAACAACTTCTTATCATCCATCTTTTCAGCAAATGCAAGTGACAGGTCTATATCATCCACTAACTTCTTTTCTCCACCACCACTCATATCAAATGCATGTATCACAGGCTGCTGCCCGCTTCCCCAATTCACCCTAGCTTCTAAATCTCTATGTAGCATCTCTAGAGTATAACATCGACAATCCACACCCCATTCATCACATTTTCGTGGGACATCAACAGAGCAGCCATCATTCAACTTAGATTTGAATGGAGAAAACTGAACACACAACCTAACGCTCCATCTGGATCCAGATCAATTCTACCGGGTACCAACAAAAAATAAAAGAGACACAACTTAGATTGTGCCCCAAATCACTAGGAACCTAACACATGCAGTACAAAGGTTTGGAATTGGGGCTCTTACCCTGGAGAAGCCATGGAGCCGTTGGAGCATAGCGGTCGCGGCCCCTGTAACGGATCAACGTAATTATACGAGATTAAGTAAGAAAATCTTCCACCGAGGCGGTTAATTTAACAAACTTAAGCCCGTATAACTCGAGATTCTGTGAAACCACGAGGGATTTCAAACCAACCAACATACAACCAAGATCGTACTGATTTAGCAGCCACAGTTCACATGATACATAGAGTTCACCATAAAAGCGGAATACATCGGAGTTCGGAATAAAAGTTATTACAACATAGTTCAACATAAAATAGCGGAAGTAAGTAGTTTTACACACACACACTTAGTTCAAATACAGTGCCAGTAGATAGTCATGGTCCACAAAAGCATTAGATAAGATAAGCAGATCGACCTTTGCCCAAGGTCCTAGTTGTCGCCCATCGCCGGATACAGACAGTTGGAGCAGTACCCATAGTACATCTGACCATCTGCAACAACAATGGGAACAACGCCCTGAGTACGAGAATGTACTCAGCTAGACTTACCCGTCATAAACCGGAAATAACATGACACCAAGGAGTATGCAAGGCTTGTATACAGTGGACTAGCTTGACTCATTTGCGAAAAGCATAAGTTATTATGAATAACTAAATTAAGTACTTTTTGCATCATTTTTATGATAACCTATTCAAGCTAGGTAAGCACCTATTGCTAAAGCAATCACTTGATACAGCATTAACATCTAGATTACCATATCAGGTTTAGCATTTCCAACATCACTCACTTAACCATCAGTGTTCCTTTATTGTTACTACGATGCCGTAGCTCGAGTCAAGTGCTCACTAACCGGGAGCGACGGCGATTCAAATCGAATTCCTATCCAGCTGGAGATTTATTCCTCACACAAACCATGCTTCCCCCGTCAGGGTCGCGTAGATCACCAATGACACTTTCCAAGAAGCCGCGGGATAACAATCATGGATCGCACTACCCAGGGACCGCCCGACTGCCAGGACGCACCTTGGGCTCACTCTTCGCGTCCCCGTTACACCCCCTTCAGCACCAGTCTGCCAACCCGAGTTTATCCCGGCTCAAAAAGTGTCACTAGCTTCGTGGTCGAAAGGTACTTTATTCGGCCAGCTAAATGTGAGGCATGCGTTCAACATGACAAGAGGGACGAGCAACGATCGGTCCTTAATCGACACAGACGGAGTCACTATAGTCCAAAACCCTATAAGACTCCGCCCGATCTCCGTTTATCCATCAACACTTGGTTACTTTTTAGGATCACAATCACAGCTAACCCTAGCCCGGTATTCTCCTATAGCTCGCAGGTGACAGGAAATCACCCGACTTCTACCAATCTAAGCATGGCTAAGCAATTTACTCGATCCTGACCTAACAAGGTAAAGGTAATCCGGTGGACAAGGATAGTAATGCAACAACGGTTTCACTCAACTCCTATAACTTAATGCAACAATGTATAACTATAATTCATGTAATAAGGAATAGCTTTTATAAAATAGGAGACTTAAAATGCTCCGGGGCTTGCCTCTTTCGAACGAGCTAGGATGGTGGTCGACGCACTCTGGCAGTTCCTTGCCTGGCTCTTCCTCCTCGGACACCTCCTGTGCCTGGGGTTCCTGCTGGTCCGTCCAAGCCTGCTCCTCCGGTACTGCTACCTGTGACTCCTCCTGCGATCCTGTATGATGCAAGTGCATAAGTAAACATGCGAATGATGCGTCAGATTATGGTGGAGTGCTTTGATGACATGAGATGCAGATGAGCACATGGAATGAGCAGTTTGGATATAACTACATCTTCTACAAGGTAGTCCACGTCATCCAAGAACATGTACTCTAAAAACATGCACTGTGTTATTCTACTAATTAGCACATAGCTTACACATGCAAGTGACCCTAAATGACCAAATCTTACCAACCTAACTCATTCACAACATCAGCAAGGCATAATGATGCTTCAAAGATACACCAAACATATTTTATTACTCTTAATTTCTCATAAAGAATAATCTTTTATTCCCCTAGGGTTACACAACAACACCTATTTCTGGTGTAGATAAAAATCTACAAAAATTACAGTAGATTACTCTTACCCTAGCTAACCCACTACTAAATTTTCATGAGAATTGAATATGTAAAACTGCCTACACAAAATAAACAAGTTATAGCCTAAATGTGAGCACGAAATTATTTTGTACTAGAAAAGTATCAAACAACAGATTTCACATTTTTTCTATGTTACTAACAGTAAACTAACATACTACAAAAATTATCATATACATGTTCTATACAAATTTTGCTCTCTACTAAAAATAATAAAGATTATCAATTAAAAGCATTTGAACTACACTTCACAAATTTCCCACAGAACATGTTTCACTTGTATTTTTACTAGAAAGTACATCACTAATAAAGATTAATGCCACAAGAATCACATTTTTCCCTTCATTATTTTATTTACTACATATTTTCTAAAATATCAGCATTTATAGCAATTAAATAAATTTGCACAGCAAAGTGTCACAAAAATAACATGAGATATTTTTAAACTGTAGATCTATTCAAGAGGAACATTTCACACTTTGTTTCATAATTTTTGGAGCTAGAAATCTTGAGATATGATTTTTCAAAGCTGTTTCATAATTTCTGAGAAATCATTTTCCTTAATTCTTTTAAAAATTCGCCGGTGAAAACGCTAAATACACCCGGTGCAGTGCACCCATACGCGCTGACACGCGGGACCCACGGGTCAACGGACCCACTGGCCAGCCAGAGCAGCGCGGGGGAGGCGCTGACCGGTGGCGAACTCGCCGCCGGTGAGGTCTCCGGCGACGGGGAGGGCACCAACGTGCTCCTCGCACCGAGGCGCACCCAGCGCACCAACTCCGAGCGGCGCGGGAGCTCCGGAGGAGGCTCGCCAGCGGAGATGGCGGCACGGCGGCGCTGGAGCTCGTCGGCCGGCCAATGCAGGCCACGGGGGCGGCCGAGAAGGCGAGCGCGAGCACTGCTAGGCAAAGGGGAAGCGGATGCTCGAGACCGGAGGAGGCATGGAGGGCCAGGGAGCTCCGGCCATGCGCGCCGGCCGACGGCGGCAGTGGAGGAGGGGGGCGGCCTATTGGCCCTCACCTGAGCTCGAGCGGCGGAGTGGAGGCGCGCACGCGGTGGAGGGAAGCGGGGCGGAGCTGAGGCCGGGAGGAATCGGTCGGAGAAGCAGCCACGAGCGCGAACAGCGGTGGCGGAGCTCCGGGAGCCGGTGATGGCGCAGCGGTGCGCTGCTGCTGCTGCTGGCGGGGCGAGAGGAGGAATGGAGGGAGCAGCCGAGGCGAACGAGCGCGCGGAGGGGGGTAAGCGAGCGCGGTGCTGCGAGGGCCACAGGGGCGCGTGTCGCGCGGCGTCGTCGACGTCCGGCCACGCAGCGGCCGAGCTCTGCCGCGGCGCCACGGCGTCGCGCGCGGGCGCGCGCACGGGAGGACGCCGGCGCGGGGCTGCGGGCCGGGCTGCCAGAGCCGCTGGGCCGGAAGGGAGGCCGCGGCCCATGAAAGCGAAAATCCATTTTTCTTTTATAATAAATATTTTCAGATTTAATTCTTTGTTTCAAAATTGAATTTGGAGATGAAAAGGGGGTTTTCAGAATTTTGGCCCAAAATAAAAGTTGTTCAAAATTTTATTCTCTACAACTTTCATGTAAAGCATTTTTCAAAATTCTCAATAGATTTTGAATTTGGGATTTAAAGCTAAATTGACAATCAAAAACCTATTTGTTTAGAATATTTTTTAAGCAAAATTTGAGGAACAACTGAATTCAAGAATTGCTCCAAAAATCATGTTAATTTATTCTAGATTATTTAAAATTGCTACTTCCCAAAAGTACACCACCTTTTTGGCACTTACATCAAAATTAGGGTTCTAATTATTTGTTTTTCAAGTTTAAATTTGAAAGAGCTACATTTCATGCAATGCTAGTCATGAAATGATGTTGAATGCTTATGCATTGAGATGTTAATGCATGCTTAACACCCAGGGGTGTTACAGCCCTCCCCCTTATAAGAATCTCGTCCCGAGATTTTGAGTTACGAACCATTTATCGTAAAAATCTTTATACGCGGTTTGAAGATATTCTTCCGTTTCCCAAGAAGCATCGCTCTCATCATGGTGGCTCCACTGAATCTTGTAGGTTGTGACCACTTTATTTCGAGTGACTCGGTCCTTAGTATCCAGGACTCGAACCGGTTGCTCACGATATTCCAAGTCTGCCTTGATCCGAATACCCTGAGGTTCTATTCTCTCCTCTGGAACACGCAGACACTTCTTCAATTGGGATACGTGAAAGACGGGAAAGATCGAACTCATCTCTTCTGGCAACTGTAACTTGTACGCCACGGGACCCTTTTTCTCTATGATCTGGTATGGCCCTATATATCTAGCCGACAGTTTCTTCTTGATTCCAAACCATTTCTTCTTCATTGGGCAAATAAACATAGTCACCCACTTGGAAATCCAAGGGTCTCCTTCTCTTATCTGCATAACTCTTCTGACGAGACTGTGCAGCTTGCATGTTTTGTTGGATAATACGGACCTTTTTCTCTGCCTCATCTACAAAATCAATTCCGTAGAACCTTCTTTCTCCAGGCTCTACCCAATTTAACGGTGTCCTGCACTTCTTGCCATACAAAGCTTCAAAAGGTGCCATCTTGATACTCTCTTGGTAACTGTTGTTGTAAGCGAATTCTGCCAACGGTAACCAGGATTCCCATGAGCCTCTGGATGATAGTACACAAGCTCTAAGCATATCTTCAAGTACAGCATTAACTCTTTCTGTCTGCCCGTCTGTCTGTGGATGGTAAGCTGTGCTACGAATCAAACTAGTGCCCAAACCTTGATGAAGATGTTCCCAAAAATGAGAGGTAAACTGCGAACCGCGATCAGACACGATCGTTTTTGGTATCCCGTGCAATCGGACAATCTCGGCAATGTATTTTTCTGCATATTGAGGTGGTCGGAAACTCGTTTTGACTGGCAGAAAATGAGCTAACTTGGTAAGACGATCGACTATTACCCAAATTGAGTCATGGCCCTTCTGTGTGGTGGGAAGACCAGTGATAAAATCCATACTTATATCATCCCATTTCCAATCAGGTACATACAAGGGTTGCAGAAGTCCTGCAGGTCTCATGTGAAGAGCTTTAACTCTACAACACATGTCGCAACAAGCAACGTATGCTGCAATCTCCTTTTTCATCTTAGTCCACCAATAATGGGGTCGCAAATCCTGGTACATCTTACTACTTCCGGGGTGAATAGACAGCTTAGAATGATGGGCCTCATCCATCAACTTGTTCTTAAGCTCTCTATCCTTAGGTACTACCAGGCAATCCTTGAACCATAACACTCCTTGTTCATCCACTCGAAAGTGTTTGGTGGGTTCCCTCTTCATCTTCTCCTTGATATGAAAGATTCCCTTATCTGTTTTCTGACCTTCAATGATCTGGTTTTCCAGGGTACAACTGATCTGAATATTATGCAACACAGCAGGGTGTAACAAATTGAACCCCTCTTCAAATAACGGTTGCACATCAATAGCGTGTGATTTTCTGCTCAGTGCATCTGCTACTACATTAGCCTTCCCGGGATGATAATGCACGTTCAGATTATAGTCCTTTATCAGCTCTAACCATCTTCTCTGTCGCATGTTCAACTCAGATTGGGTAAAAATGTATTTGAGACTCTTATGATCTGTAAAGATATTACACACATTCCCCAGCAGATAGTGTATCCAAATCTTTAGAGCATGCACCACTGCTGCAAGCTCCAAATAATGTGTAGGATAGTTAACTTCATGCTTCCTCAATTGTCGTGAGGCATAGGCAATGACCCTTCCATTTTGCATTAATACACATCCTAATCCATTCTTAGATGCGTCACAGAACACATCAAACGGCTTTTCTATATCCGGTTGGGCCAGAACAGGAGCAGTGGTCAACAACTTTCGCAAGGTGCAGAAAGCTGCCTCGCACTCCTCTGTCCATACAAACTTATGATCCTTCTATAACAGGCTTGTCATTGGTTTGGCAATCTTCGAGAAATCCGGTATGAAGCGACGATAGTAACCGGCTAAACCAAGAAAACTGCGAACTTCATGAACTGAAGTTGGTGACTTCCAGTCCATAACCTCTTGCACCTTACTAGGGTCTACGGAGATGCCATTTTCAGACAACACGTGGCCAAGAAAAGGAACTGTCTTAAGCCATAACTCACACTTGCTGAACTTAGCATACAGTCGATGTTCTCGGAGTCTAGTCAAGACAATCCTGAGGTGTTCTGCGTGATCTTCTTCATTCTCTGAGTATATTAGAATGTCATCAATGAACACAATCACAAACTTGTCCAATTCTGGCATGAAAACGGAATTCATCAGATACATAAAGTATGCAGGAGCATTTGTCAATCCGAAGGACATGACAAGATACTCGTACAAACCATATCTGGTAGAGAACGCAGTCTTAGGCACATCTTGCGGCCTAATCTTTATCTAATGGTACCCTGATCTCAAATCTATCTTAGAGAACACTTTGGCTTTGGACAATTGGTCAAACAAGATATCGATCCGAGGAAGAGGATACTTGTTTTTAATTGTCACTGCATTCAGTGGTCGATAATCCACGCACATGCGTAAGGAGTTATCCTTCTTCTTTTTCACAAACAGAGCGGGGCATCCCCATTCAGACGAGCTGGGACGAATCAAACCTTTCTTTAGCAAGTCTTGGAGTTGCTTCTTCAATTCGGCTAACTCATTGGGAGGCATCCGATAGGGCCTTCTCGAGATCGGTGCTGTTCCTAGAATTAACTCAATGGCAAACTCAACATCTCGGTCTAGTGGAAGTCCAGGTAACTCATCTGGAAACACATCTGGAAACTCACAGACCACTGGAATCTAGGCTAGCAGAGTAGTTTGGACCGCACAAGTCGTGCTAGCTAGGTCTACTTTCCGAGGTAGGACCACCCGAAAGGTGCCTTCCCCACTGGGTTCCTTAAGAGAGATACTTCTTCCTCCAACATCAATTACTACTCCCATCTGATTCATCCAATTCATAGCCATGATCACATCCAAAACTAACCCTGGCATGACTATCAGATTAAGCTTATATTACCGGTTTGATATGTTTAGGGTTACTCCCTGAACTATCTGATTAGTCAACAGATAAGCCCCAGCTGAACTAATTTTATATGCACATTTGTTGGGCATTCTTAACGTCATTACCAAAAGTAGACTTAGTTTTCTAATTCTGATAATGGCGCCAAAAATGCCGAACCTATCCCTCATGCCACTTAAGCCAAGTTGTCATCCCCAGCATGACATGAGAGACGCGGTATTGAAATATGCAACTGCTCTTCTAAATAAATAATAAATAAGATCTGCAAGCGCACAGATTAATACCGATGTAGCATTTTAACCGGGAAGTATTCCAGGTATCGTTATTTATATTTTTACCACTGGGTAGGGATTACTAACATCAATGTTGATTATGGAATGGAATATAGGAATGAGTATCAATCATTGCATGTATAAGTGAGAGCATTCATCTATCTCTTGCATACAGGGGTAAGTGTCACATAAAATATAGATAAAGTATGAATGGTGACAAAGATAATTAATCTGATCAGCTAGCCACATATAATAATGATAAGCACCTCAACAGATATTCTAGCAAGTCATTAGCATGGTATTAGGACGAACTACAAGGATATTTCCTAAGTTATTCTTAACTATAAAGTCTAGCATATCATAGTTAGTGCAAGTACACTTGGCAATCATTGCGAAAAAGGACTACGCCCATGCATAGTGATATTATCAAGGAAGATGAGAAACATAGCAATCACTCCCCCGTAATAATGTTGCTCTGCCTGCCTTACACACGGGAGGGGGACTATATAAGAACCAACGAAGCTGTCACCATCACGGACCACCCCACGATCCGGCATATAAGGTGCAATCGCAGATAAATATGGTCTAAGCACCACGCCTACACAATATTTATCATTTACCCATGGATCCGATGGATAAACGCTATACGATCCTAAACATGTATATAATTCCAATCTAACTAAGCCAAGCGTATAACTACGATAAACTAAGAACAATATAATCGCAAACATAAACAAGTAGAGCATAGTCATAATCAATATATTGAAATAGAACAAAGTTGTATTCATAATATTGAAGAACAAAGATGAACAATGAAGAACAGTAAAGGAATTACCAAGAATCCTCTTGACAGATCCGGAAACCAATCGAAGATTGACTCCTTCTAGTTCTAATCCTATGTAGCTATGCTATACTAGAGATCTAGTTGATGTGGTGGCTCTAGGGCTTGATCAGAGACTCTCCTCCTGAGATTAGGGTTTGAGGAATTGAGAATGAGGGAGTGCGTCCTCCAGGGGCCAGGGGTCCTGCTTATATAGCCCCCTCAAGTGAACGTGGGCCGTCGGATCAAACCGACATTAATCGCACGGTTTTCCTTGATCCCTTAGGTCGGTGGAGCATAATCCGCGAGACAGAGCCTGATTGGCTCTCAGGCCAGGGCGGCCGCCCTAGGGGGCAGGGCGGGCGCCCTACCTCCGGGCCCGTTCGGCCTCCCGTTCGTTCTCGTGGCTTATGGAGTCTTCTAGATGATAGAAAATCGGTGAACACGTTATTATCTCTATGTAAACCCGATGTGTGGGCCTTTCCTCCGTATTTTCTGATAACCCCCTGCAGAAACAGACAAACACCAAAACTCGTGAAATTCTGTCAGATAAAACCCTAAGTCTAGGTGTTGGTTGCATTTGGATCCTTTTCTTTATTTATTTGATAACTATATTTGGTACTTAAGGACCGTCAACATACTCCCCCAAGCTTACCTCTTGCTCGTCCCTGAGCAAGGATAGACTCATTATGGATCAGAAGTTGCTGCAACGCCTTTGAACGTTGACGGTACATATGCTTTCAAATAAGGTCTCATCCCTGAGTTAGAGTAAACTGTTAAGACTTAAAACTTACTCATTTTACCTTTCACCATGGGGCTTGCAACTGTCACCTGCATCTTGAGTGGTTAAAAGATAGAACGGTCTAGTCAAACGCCATGTCTCTTATTCTTGATCAGCTATAGCTCTGGAGTTTTTGCAAATTTTTCAAATAAAACTCAGAGATTTCTCGGGTCTCTCTTTTGTGGTATTTCTGGATCCTTACCAAGGCAGTAATGGTATATGCCTTCTCTCTCAAAGTATGTGGTATTTATGGTATAAGGCGTAGTGACATTGCCTTCTCTCTCACCCTACTCTAATAAGGCTTTGATATCTAGAGCTCATAGGTGGGAGATATAGTATACATACTCATAGAACATTTATTGCATAGTCAAACCATGGATCCAGAGAAACAAGTCAATAAGTCAAATCAAGATGTGCATGTGTGGTGAATGAGTGGTGTATGGTGATAACAAAAGTCTAATGCTCTTTTTGAGGGAATACATACCTTTCTTGCTTTTTAAAACTTTTGAGGGGAATGAGATGCTCTTTTTTTTTCTCAGGTGGGTATCTTGTACCCCTAATTCTACTGTCGGACACTTGTCCATTTTTACCTCTCATCTCACTTTTTCTTTCTTCGAGGTTCCAAGCACTTGCTCCTTTTTATTTCCTCATTTTTTTAGAGCAATCTCCCTCTTTTGAAAATATAGCAAGTGGTAGTAGAAATGACTTGAGCATTAACTTCATAGGGAATAATAGGAATGAGATAATGTTTTTGGCTATTCTCTCCCGGGTCAGGAGTAGAATAATTTTGGGTGAATCTGGAGATGGAAATGAGTGGATATATGTGGATGCGTACTTCCGGAGTAGAAGCAGCATGTATGAGTGAACGTGCAAGTGAATCTTGATTTTAACCACATGACAAGTTCCTAAGGGTCTACACAGCTTGACCACACTCAATGCTCATAAGCAGTAAGTAGTAAAAGTGCGGCTCTTAATCTAACAAGCATGTATATATGGCTGTGGTAGGAATTTAAACTCTCATCATACAGGAACTCATCATGCAACATTTTAAAGATTTTTAAAGATAAAATTCTCCAGAATTCTAGCATCTCTAGGAACAGATAAACAGCAGCTCAACCTTCCCATATCATATCCGCTAACAACTTAGACTTCAGATCAAGTTCTCTTCCCACTAATTCAGGTTTAGAGCCAGTTTTAAATTATAACAGTTATGTCTAAACTAGAGAGAGAACAAATTTGAAAATTAGGCAGAGCAACTATTCATCATATCCATGCTAGAGTTTTATTTTCAAGATTTAGTTTAGCATAGCTACTTTATTTATTTATTAAACTAAGCAAATATATATAAACACAAAATATTTATTTGGGTTTTCATGATTATGCATCTTTTTATAAAGCATAGGTATAAATGTAGATAAAAATACTTATCGGGATAAATGGGGGTGCTCTCCCCAAGCTGGATCTTGACGTAATTTCTTCTGATGTAGCTAGCAGGTGCAGAGGTGTATTTGAATGTCGGCAGCACCCTGACAACGATTAGGATGTCCTCCATCTGCTAGTCTTCCTGAATTCTGTGGAGCTCAAATAGACAACAAAGCTTCGTGGAACTTGATTAAGCGTTAGCATAAATATCTAGCCTTTATCATGTTTGAGCTTCCTTGATAAATGTCACTCTCTATTTTTATTTTCATTTTTATAGAACAGAAAAAATATATTATTATTTTTTTTATGCCACCACAGTGAATGTACTTATGGGTTTTATGCCACTCGCATACTCACATGGGGCTTACTGTTTTCAACATTTTTTTAAGACAGAATGAACATGATTAACTGAGCAATAATTAAAGGGAAAATGATAACTACCAAGTTTACCTCTTGGCACGGCGTTCGGTGTTTTTAAGTCCTCCGAACAGGACTTCTTTTCTTCTTAGTTGTCGTGGGATTTGGGTGGCGTAGACGGTGGTTCCGGCAGCGCCTCCTCTTCTTGTGTAACTGTCTTCGCTTTCCATACCCGACTTGGTGCTTCGGTCTCCTGTTGTGTATCCTCGGGCCTTATGACCTCTCCTTCATAGTCTGCCCATACGTCCTTGATGGTTTGCCTCCTTTGGTTACGGTTACGTCGCCTTCTTCTTGTCCTGACCTGCTTAGAATCTTCAACTATATAGTTAGGGTCATTAAAGTAGCGGCGTACCTTCTCAGAGGGGAAATGCATATGGACTTCTCCGGTTCCAATGTAGATGATTGCTTTGACGGTGCCTAGGAACGGTCTTCCTAGGATGATGGGTGGATCGTACTCGTCGTCTCCCATGTCAATGACCTGAAAGTCTGTATGGACAAAATGATCGTTAATTTTAACAGGGACATCGGTTACTATACCTTCGACCTTTCGAGATGTCTGATCTGCCATCTGGAGCTGAGTGTATGTTGGTTTTAAGGGCATGGTCCCGTACAAGAGCTGATAGGTGACTATGGCTATTATGTTGACGCCTGATCTAGTGTCGCAGAGCGCCTTCTGAAAGGAGTATCCATTGATTGAGCACTCAATGCTTGGCATACCTGGGTCGTCCTTCTTGTTCAGGAAGGGCGACTTGAGTCGACCATCTTGACCTCCTTGAACTGCAGTGACCATCTTAGCTGATTCGGTCCATCCTTGGTTGTTCTTGTTCTGCTTGTTCCTCCTGTTGGTCCTCTTCCTTGGTTCATGTTGGGGTTGCTCTGGGATTTGTGTAATCTTGTTCTTGAAGGAAAACGTCTCCTTCCTCCCCTTGATGTTGAAGTTGATCTTTGCAGCGCTGGCGTAGATGACAGCTCCCGAGGTGTTCAGGAATGGTGTTGACGATCCTTAAGTATCAAATTTAATTGTCAACTAAACATGGAAAAGGATCAATATGCACTAGACATCTAGAATTAGGGTTTTATCTGACAGAATTCCACGAGTTTTGGTGTTTGTCTATTTCTACAGGGGGTTATCAAAAAATACGGAGAGAAGGCCCACACGTCGGGTTTACATAGAGATATTAACATGTGCGCTAATTTTCTATCATCTAGAAGACTCCAGAAGACACGTGAACGAACGGGAGGCCGAACGGGGCCCAGCCCAGGGCGCCCGCCCTAGGGTTTGGGGCGGCCGCCCTACCCCCATGGCCAATCAGCGTCAACTTCACGGATTATGCTCCACCGACCTAAAGGATCAAGGAAAACCATGTGATTAATGTCGGTTTGATCCGACGACCCACGATCATTTGAGGGGGCTATATAAGCAGGGCCTCTCCACCCCAGGGGAGGAGGGAAAATCATTATCAGAGGAAGCCATCAAGTTTAGGGTTTAGAAACTCTCTCTCCCGCAGAGAATTAGATTTAGCTACTCCCAATTCTTTCAAGTTTTATAGGATTGATTAGATAGAATTAGAGAAGTAGGGCCTAGCGCTCTGGATTTCGGATCTTCGTCAATAAAGATTGGTATTATTTCATATCTTTCTCTACGACTTTATTCTAATTGCATTATGTCTTTATTTATTATGTTCCTAGTTTGCTCTAGTTCTATAAGTGATATAGTTATGATTGATGATGAGTAGCATGAGTTTGCAAAGCGCTTAGCTCTTTTCACGTGGGAGTTAAGTGGTAGATCACATGTAGGCGTGGTGCTTAGATGTTATTTACCTGCAAATGTATCCTATTGGCCGGGTCGTGTGGTAGTTCGCGATGGTGACAGCTTCGTTGATTCTTATATAGTCCACCCTCCGTTGATAGGACAGGCAGAATTTGTATTGCGGAGTAAGTCTTGCTATGTTCTGATTTACTTTAGCAATGTTCCTTATACATGAATGAAGAGTCTTTTGTGCTATATATGATCTTGTAGATGCTTAGAGTAGATTATGACTTAGTAAATAGTAGATACTTAGAATCCATTCTCTTGCTAGTCCGACGTCACCTTACATTTATGTGGAGTAGTCTATTTCTAATCGCTGTGTTATTTACCCATGAGCTTATATTTCATTATCTTTATTATTATGGCTTACCCCCTGCCAAAGCAAGTGACTGTGTGACGAGTTTCTCAGTAGTAATCATGTTCTTGCAAGTTTATCTCTAGTCTAAGCCTTGATAGATTTTACCCCTATTTTCGCTTTCGCCGTTCTCTTAAGCAAAATTATAAATAACGATACCTGGAATACTTATCCTGGTGAAATGCTACAATGAGGTATTTTATCTGTGCGCTTGCGGATAGAATAGATTATTTTCTAGAGAGCCTTTATGTTTATAAATACCTTAGTACGCTCTAGCACCATGCTAGGGATGACAACCTAGTATTCAAGTGGTGTTAGCTAGTGTCAACAAATGGCCTTCCCAGAATAACTGGTGACCTCTCATCGGACCCGGTCTCTATCACCACGAAGTCAGCTGGAGCATACGAGGTACCAACTCGGACACACATGTTCTTTAATATTCCTTTAGGAAAGCTTAGTGTCCGATCTGCAAGCTGCAAACACATAGTTGTTTCTGATAAAGGATATGTAAAGAATTTTTCATAGAGTACCCTGGGCATAATGTTGACGCTGGAGCCAAAGTCACAGAGTGCTTCTGGGAAGTCCACCATGACGATGGAGATTGGGATGACGGGGCGTCCTGGATCGCCTCTCTTGACTGGCAGAAGGTCATTATGTACTCCGACAGCGGGATTACTCCAATAGTTACCTGCATCAAACATGTCTACAAGATTTGCAGATTCTAATCCTTCCGGTTGTGATGGTATACCGGGGTTAGTAGCAGGAACAGCAGCAGCTATTTGATTTAACTGAGATTCAATCATTTTATTAAAGCTAATTTGGTTTTTGATGGCAGTAGAGAAATTATCCATTCTATTATTTATGTTTTCTAGTATTTTATCATTGGATGCCAATTTCTTAGACAAGTTATCCATTAGCTTTCCTTGAATAGACACTAACTCTCTCAGGGGTGGAAAATTATTATTGTTGTTGTAAGAGTTATTACCTTGATAATTACCTGAGTAGTTACCTGAGTAGTTAGGCCTCTGTTAATTCCAACCTTGATTTTGTTGAGGACGGTTGTAGTTGTTGTTGTTGTTGTTGATGTACCTTGCATCCTCAAGCATCTCAGGGCAGTGATTGCCTGAGTGTCCAGTGTCTCCACATTCCTCACAAGTCATGTGAGAGTCGTAGACGTTCATGACTTTTCTTTTGTCTCCAGCTTTGTCATCGAGCTTTTTCATGAGTAGGTCTAACTTTGCAGACAGCATGTCTACCTCCTTGAGCTGGTGCATACCTCCACCCTTCTTGCGTGTTTGAGTCCTCTCTTCGTTCCAACCTTGGTTGGACGCCATCTTCTCCACAAGGGCTGTAGCTTGTGGTATGGTGAGTGATAGAAATGCGCCTCCAGCTGTAGCATCCATGGTCTCACGAGCACTAGTGATGAGCCCATGATAGAAAGTCTACATAAGTAGCCAGCTTTCCATTCCATGATGGGGACATTCTAGGATGTAATCTTGAAAGCGCTCCCATGCTTCTGGAACGAATTCATCATGTTGTTGCTGAAAACTTGTAATCTTCCCATGGAGAGCATTGGTCTTGCCCATGGGAAAGAACTTAGCCAGAAAGTTCGTAGAGCAGAGTGCCCACGTAGTGTTCTTATCCTTCGTCGCGTAGAACCACTGCTTCGCTCTCCCCAATAGTGAGAATGGGAAAAGGCGAAGTAGTATGGCGTCTCTGGGAACATCTAATATAGTGAATGTGCTGCAAATCTCTAGGAAGTGTTGGAGATGAGCACTTGCATCTTCGTGCGGCTTCCCACAAAATTGGTTGGCTTGTACCATGTTGATGAGCCCTGGCTTGAGCTCAAAGTTCTTGTCGATGGCCGCGGCAGGTCCAGTGCGGATGTTGTCCGTAGTGGGAGCTGAGAACTTGCGGATCGTCTTGTTCGCCATGGCTGCGAACTCTGTTGACAAATTCCGGATGAAACTTTGGTGGTCTTCTAGATTGGATGAAGTGTTGCGTCGAAGTGTTGACTTCTTGAGCTTGGCTCTTGCCTTTCTGATTAATGCTTCGGGGTTGTCAACAAAATTTTCTGGAAGATGTCCTCTATTCATACATCACCCTGCAAAACAATAAGAATGGAAAAATACAGGGGTAAATCTGTATGGGAGAAATGATGATCTCAATCACTTAATGATGCGAATGATGACTCAAATTCCGTATTCATTCCTTGTTAGTAAATCAACCTTCCCCGGCAACGGCGCCAAAAATGCTTGTTGGGCATTCTTAACGTCATTACCAAAAGTAGACTTAGTTTTCTAATTCTGATAACGGCGCCAAAAATGCCGAACCTATCCCTCATGCCACTTAAGCCAAGTTGTCATCCCCAGCATGACATGAGAGACGCGGTATTGAAATATGCAACTGCTCTTCTAAATAAATAATAAATAAGATCTGCAAGCGCACAGATTAATACCGATGTAGCATTTTAACCGGGAAGTATTCCAGGTATCGTTATTTATATTTTTACCACTGGGAAGGGATTACTAACATCAATGTTGATTATGGAATGGAATATAGGAATGAGTATCAATCATTGCATGTATAAGTGAGAGCATTCATCTATCTCTTGCATACAGGGGTAAGTGTCACATAAAATATAGATAAAGTATGAATGGTGACAAAGATAATTAATCTGATCAGCTAGCCACATATAATAATGATAAGCACCTCAATAGATATTCTAGCAAGTCATTAGCATGGTATTAGGACGAACTACAAGGATATTTCCTAAGTTATTCTTAACTATAAAGTCTAGCATATCATAGTTAGTGCAAGTACACTTGGCAATCATTGCGAAAAAGGACTACACCCATGCATAGTGATATTATCAAGGAAGATGAGAAACATAGCAATCACTCCCCCGTAATAATGTTGCTCTGCCTACCTTACACACGGGAGGGGGACTATATAAGAACCAACGAAGCTGTCACCATCGCGGACCACCCCACGATCCGGCATATAAGGTGCAATCGCAGATAAATATGGTCTAAGCACCATGCCTACACAATATTTATCATTTACCCATGGATCCGATGGATAAACGCTATACGATCCTAAACATGTATATAATTCCAATCTAACTAAGCCAAGCGTATAACTACGATAAACTAAGAACAATATAATCGCAAACATAAACAAGTAGAGCATAGTCATAATCAATATATTGAAATAGAACAAAGTTGTATTCATAATATTGAAGAACAAAGATGAACAATGAAGAACAGTAAAGGAATTACCAAGAATCCTCTTGACAGATCCGGAAACCAATCGAAGATTGACTCCTTCTAGTTCTAATCCTATGTAGCTATGCTATACTAGAGATCTAGTTGATGTGGTGGCTCTAGGGCTTGATCAGAGACTCTCCTCCTGAGATTAGGGTTTGAGGAATTGAGAATGAGGGAGTGCGTCCTCCAGGGGCCAGGGGTCCTGCTTATATAGCCCCCTCAAGTGAACGTGGGCCGTCGGATCAAACCGACATTAATCGCACGGTTTTCCTTGAACCCTTAGGACGGTGGAGCATAATCCGCGAGACAGAGCCTGATTAGCTCTCAGGCCAGGGTGGCCGCTCTAGGGGGCAGGGCGGGCGCCCTGCCTCCGGGCCTGTTGAAAGGTCTTGATGGCTAGAGGGGGGTGAATAGCCTTTTAAAAATTTCTACAAGGACAAGCTAAATAAGTTTATCAATACAACAAATAGCGAGATGCGAGTTTTGCTTAGCCTATGGGGTGTTTGCAAGCCACCTATCCAATTCTCAATTCTAGTATAATGGCACTCAACCGCACAAGTCAAAACGAGAGGGAAACTACAACTACAACTAGCAAGCTACACAAAAGAGCTACCCTAGCAAAGCTAACTAGCTAGCAAAGATAACTAAGAAAGTAATGCGGAGTTGAGTTAGAAGAGTTTCACCGAGGGGCGAAGTATTGAGCCAACCAATATGATCAACAATGAATACCAAGACAACCAAACACCGGGATCAATCAATCACAATATGAAAGTGATGAGACGAAGATTTATCCCGAGGTTCACGTGCTTGCCGGCACGCTAGTCCCCGTTGTGTCCCTCTTCACCACGTGGTTCGGTGGCAATTGGTCTCACACCGAGCCTCTCAAAAGGCGCCACAAGAACCTACCAAATGGCAAAAGGTTGCAATGACACGAGCAATTTACTAAAGTTGCCTTTGGCGCTTCGCCGAGGTAGGCACAAACCCCTCACAATCACCGGAGGTGGCCAAGAACAATCACCAACTCTTGCCAACGCCTCCAAGCTGCTCAAAGCCGTCTAGGTGGCGGCAACCACCAAGAGAAACAAGAATCCCGCAGCAAATCAACCACCAAGTGCCAACTAGATGCAATCTCACAATGCAAATGCACTTGGATCACTCAATCTCACTTCGAATATGCAAAGAAGCAAGAGAGATGAGTGGGAGGGGAGTTGCTTAGCTCAAAGTGTTCACAAGTATGTCAAAAGTCTAAGAGAGAGAGCTTTGAGCCGGCCAACGAGTATTTATAGACGTACCCCTTCGAATATAGCCGTTACTCACTTGAAACAGCTGTAGTCGCGCTGACTGGACGCGCTGGTCCAACTGACCGGACGCGCCGATCACTTAACGGCTATTTCGCGAAACACCGACCGGACGCGCTGGTCGCAACGACCGGACGCGCCGGGCTTGACCGGACGCGCTGGTCCCGAGACGGACCGGACGCGCTGGTCAAGCCAGAGCAGCGCACAACGAAACAGCGACCGGACGCGCTGGAGAACTGACCGGACACCACAGTGCCCGCGTCCGGTTGGAGTCCAGTAAGCTCCCTGATCGACCGGACGCGTCCGGTCGACAGTGACCGGACGCACCGCGCGTCCGATCAACAAACTGAAACTCGCGCAGACGCTGAACGCTGACCGGACGCGTCCGGTCAAATAGAGACCGCGTCCGGTCCAGCGTCCGGTCACCACTGTGACCTCCGTTCGCTTCCGTTCGATTTCCGACTTCCGGCGTAGTGGAAAATAGGCGTTTCAATCCCTCGAAAACGCCTGAATCCCGCCTCGCAAGCTCGGCGGGAGGGAGAGAGGACCCCAAACCCTCTCTACCGCTCAAACTCCACCGCCTTCGCAAACGTGCTAACATCACCAAGTGATCATCACCATGTGCATGTGTGTTAGCATTTTCACAATCATTTTTCGAGGCGTTATTAGTTCTATCCAAATGCATATGACATGAAATGCACACCTAGAGGCACTTAGGAGTTCAATAGCCGCGTCATTCCCCTCTTTATAGTACGGCTATCTATCCTATAATGTAACCACACCCACTAGGTGTCTTGGTTACTAAAACACAACCCTTAAGCATATACCTTTGCCTTGATCACGTAGGGTTGCGTCCAAATCCAAGTGTGGCCATCATGATTACCATGTCCATCTTGCCACCAACCTTGGAATGTACTAATCCTCATATGCTACATACAACTTAGGCATAGGATTAGTACATAGGCATTGTCACTAATTACCAACACCAAACATAGGACTTTCAATCTCCCCCTTGTTGGTAATTGGTGACAACCCTTTCACAAAGATATTATGATAAAATTTTGATTGAACCCATTTCACATTGTCCAAGTATATTACCATGTGTAAGAAGTATGGACAAGTGATCATGAATTCAAATTGATAGCAATTGCTCCCCCTACATGTATGCTATATGTTTGGATTTTGGAAGCATACATGTTAGATAGGAAAGATTAGAAGCATTGACTACCAATAGGTGCTAAGTGTTTTAGATTATAGACCTTTGAAGCGTGATACCATCGGAGTAGCGATAAACACCATCTTAGCACCTTGTGTAGTTAGATACCACTTGGAAAAGCACAAACATAACTAGAAACCTCGTGAGATCAATATTATAAGCAAGGTTCTAGTACCACTTTGACAAACATGAAGCAAGAAAAATCTAACTACTTCCTATTCATGCTAGTACTTCAATACATCATTCAAATTATACTAGCAAGTCACCACACAAGCAATGTATCGGAGAAAAAAATAAATGCATAACTATGCATCATACATATGAAGTGCACATGGAAATGCAACAATCATGTTTAAGAGCTTGCTCCCCCTACTTGTGTGCTCAAAATTTTAGTTGATCCCCTTCTTTTATCAATTTTCCCTTTAGGGTTTTCTCCTCCTTTAGAATCTATCTTTGTGAACAACATTTTCTCCCACTTTGGCACCAATGACCACAAAGGACCAATTTTAGATAGATTAACATGTTGAATTATGGGGTGAGGATCAAGTTTGTGATTCAACCTAGATTGCTTGCATAAATAAAATGCTTCGGTTTGATCCAAGGGCAAGCTTCTCCACACCTCACTAGAAGGGTTATCATGCACCATGTTGAAGCAAATATTTAGACAAGTGATCTAGATTAAACACTTAGGATCACAAGCTACTTAAACAAGTTATATGCTACCACTAGATCATACAAGTCATGGAAACAATACTGGCACCATATAAACTTCAAAGTCATTTGATTTTCATGAATGAGCCTAGAACATGTAAATTATGGCTAGATGCACTAAACAAGTCCTTAGCATAGAATGTATGACATGTCAACCAATTGTACCTTAGGGCTTGACGGAGAGGCATGTCATAACATTGGGTGCATCAACTCATGTTGGAGAAATCAATTGTGTTCAACTCATTCTTTAGCTTGTGAAATCTTTTCTCATCAAGTGGTTTGGTGAATAGATCGGCTAATTGATCTTCGGTGCCCACACTCTCAATAGCAATGTCACCCTTTTATTGATGATCTCTAATAAAATGATGACGAACATCAATATGCTTTGTTCTTTGATGTTGAACCGGATTGTTGGTTAGCTTCACGGCACTTTCATTGTCACATAGCAATGGCACATTCTCGAAATTAATTCCAAAATCCTTCAATGTTGCCTTCATCCACAAGATTTGTGCACAACAACTACCCACGGCAATGTATTCGGCTTCGGCGGTAGATAGTGCAATACTATTTTGCTTCTTGGATGACCATGAGACAATTGATCTTCCCAACAATTGACAAGTCCCGGAAGTGCTCTTTCTCTCCACTTTGTCACCGGCATAGTCGGAATCCGAATATCCAACTAGCTCAAAGCTTGCACCTTTGGGATACCACAATCCAACATCTTGTGTATGCTTTAAGTACCTCAATATTCTCTTTGTTGCCTTCAAATGACTTTCTCTTGGTGAGGCTTGAAATCTTGCACACATGCATACACTAAACATCACATCGGGTCTTGATGCCGTCACATAGAGTAGGCTACCAATCATTGATCTATAAAGCTTTTGATCCACCATGTTGCCACTCTTGTCACTATCCAAACTTCCACTAGTGCCCATTGGGGTTGTAATGCCCTTTGCATCTTCCATGCCAAACTTCTTGAGCATATCTTTGATGTACTTGGTTTGGCTCACAAATGTTCCTTCCTTCATTTGTTTGATTTGAAGTCCAAGAAAGAAACTAAGTTCACCGATCATTGACATTTCAAATTCCTTTGCCATCATTTTCCCAAACTCATCACAATAATCTTGATTGGTTGAACCAAAGATGATATCATCAACATATATTTGCAATACAAACAAATCTTTCCCAATCTTCTTGGTGAAGAGAGTAGTATCCACTTTGCCCATGAGAAATCCTTTGGTTAGCAAGAAGTCCCTCAATCTTTCATACCATGCTCTAGGTGCTTGCTTCAATCCATACAAAGCTTTTCTCAACTTGTAGACATGATTGGGTTTCTTGTCATCTTCAAAACCGGGAGGTTGCTCCACATACACCTCCTCTTGAATGTACCCATTGAGAAATGCACTTTTCACATCCATTTGATATAGCTTGATATTATGAGCACAAGCATAGGCACGTAAGATCCTAATTGCTTCCAATCTTGCAACTGGGGCATAAGTTTCACCAAAGTCAAGACCCTCTATTTGTGTGTAACCTTGAGCCACTAGTCTTGCTTTGTTCCTTACTACTATCCCATCTTGATCTTGCTTGTTGCGAAAGACCCATCTTGTTCCAATGACATTGTGATCCTTAGGCCTCTCAACTAGTTCCCATACTTCATTTCTCTTAAAGTTGTTGAGCTCTTCATGCATTGCATTTACCCAATCCGGATCTCTTAATGCTTTATCAATGTCCTTGGGTTCTTCTATTGACACAAAAGAAGAGTGAGCACAAAATGATGCCAATCTTGATCTAGTTTGAACTCCCCTTCGTATGTCACCAATGATGGAATCCAATGGATGGTCTCTTGCAATGTTAGTTGGTTGAAGCACTTGGACTTGATTGCTTGGATGTTGATGTTGATCATAAGTTGGAGATGATGAACTAGCCACTTGTTGATCTTGTTGCACTTGAGATGATGTACTAGCTTGATTTTCCATTAGAGACCCACTAGCTTGTGTAATTGGACTTTGGAGCACTTGATCTTTATTGTCATCCATATCAATCACTTGCTTTGGCCTAATATCACCAATATCCATTTCTTTCATAGCATTGGTCAATTGAGTTCCTCTCACATCATCTAAGTTATTTTCCTCATCTTGAGAGCCATTTGTTTCATCAAACTCAACATCATGAACTTCCTCAAGTAAACCACTACCCAAGTTCCAAACTCTATAAGCTTTGCTAGTAGTGGAGTAACCAAGTAAGAATCCTTCATCACATTTCTTCTCAAACTTGCTCAATCTAGTGCCCTTCTTCAAGATATAGCATTTGCAACCAAATACCCGAAAGTATGCAATGTTGGGCTTTCTTCCATTTAAGATTTCATATGGTGTCTTCTCTAGAAACTTGTGGCAATAGAGGCGGTTGCTATAGAAGCAAGCCGTGTTGATTGCTTCGGCCCAAAAGGAATGACTCACATTATACTCATTCAACATTGATCTTGCCATATCAATCAAAGTTCTATTCTTCCTCTCAACTAGGCCATTGGATTGAGGTGTATACTTGGCCGAAAGTTGATGCTTGATTCCGAGCTCCTCACATAGCTCATCAACTCTTGTGTTTCTAAACTCACTTCCATTGTCACTTCTCACTTTCTTGATTGTGGTCTCAAACTCATTTTGCACCCTCTTGATGAACTTCTTGAATATGTCAAATACATCACTCTTGTCCACAAGAAAGAATACCCATGTGTATCTAGTGAAGTCATCCACAATCACAAAGCCATACTTGTTGCCACCAATGCTTGTATATGTAGTTGGCCCAAATAGATCCATGTGCAACAACTCAAATGCCTTGGAAGTACTCATGATGCTTTTCAATGGATGAGTGTTGCCCACTTGCTTTCCGGCTTGACATGCACTACATAGCTTATCTTTCTCAAATGTGACATCCTTCAAGCCTCTAACTAAGTCATGCTTCACTAACTTGTTCAATTGCTTCATGCCAACATGACCAAGTCTTCTATGCCATAACCAACCCATACTTGATTTGGTGAGCAAGCATGTTGAAAGTTGAGTGTCACTAGCATTGAAATCAACCAAGTATAGATTCTCATATCTAAAGCCCTTGAAGATCAAATTGGAGCCATCAACACTAACTATCTCCACATCATTGTTGACGGTTCTTAAGTATCAATTATAACCATCAAATAAATAAAGAAAAGGACCTATATGCAAGCAACACCTAGAATTAGGGTTTGATCTAACAGAATTCCACGAGTTTTGTTGTTTATCTATTTCTGCAGGGGGTTATCAGGAAATACGGAAGAAAGGCCCACATGTCAGAATAATGACGGGATATTAACCAAACACGCAATTATCTTACATCTAGAAGATTCCAGAAGCCACGGGAACGAACGGGAGCCGTAACGGGGCCGGACACTGGGCGCCCGCCCTGTGCCCTAGGGCTCCCGCCCTGCCCCCGGGACCAATCAGGTCGAGTCTCGCGGATTATGCTCCACCGCCTTTGAGGATCAAGGAAAACCGTAGGATGAAGGTCGGTTTGATCCGACGGTCCAGATTCATCCAAAAGGGCTATATAAGCAAGGCCCCTGACCCCTGGTGGAGAAGACCCCAATTCATTATTCAGTTGCATATCTCTAGTTAGGGTTTAGAGAGAGAGGTTCCCTCTAGGGTTCCCACCTCTTAGGGCTTAGCATCCAATGTGAAAGTAGAATTAGTTCTACTAGATTGAGAGAGATAGAGCGGAGGTGTAGATCGGAGGAAGCCGGCCTGTCGGTGTCTACTCCGAGATTGTACCTGCGGGAGCAAGTTCTTCTAACCCGAGGCTTGTTCTCAGGATTCTTCAGTATTTCGACTTCTAAATTCTAGTAAGTTCTTTGTTTTATTGTTCTTTGGTTTATGAGTTTACTTTGATCTCTTCGCGTAGAGTTTAGAGTAATCATCTCTAGCGTAAACGTGGTGTTTAAGCTAGGATACTCATAGATATCCCCTCGTCTAGCCGGACCATGGTAGTAGCGAGGAACGTGACAATTCCAAGTTACCTTTGTATTCCATATCCCGTTAGCAGGATCGATAGGGTTTATAGGTGCGGGTTGAACATCCTTTGTGGTGTCTAGATTCCGTAAACCTCCCCAATAGAACAGTAGATCATCCTTACCAAGGTTAGAAGAAGAGTGCGGTTGTAGTCTTCTCTATACATCACTCACATCGAATCATAGTGGTTGTAGCCTAAAGGTTAGTAGTAATAGATTTGGTTAGTCAGATGCACTCTTTCTCCTAAAGGTAAAAATATAAATACGATACCCAGGATAACATCTCGGGTGAAGTGCTCACCGATATCCGTGCGCTTACGGATCCTATTTCCTAATTGCGTTACCAAATATCAACAAGCATTTCTGGCGCCGTTGCCGGGGAGAAAGACGGTTTGCTGAGATAACCTTGAGTCTTACTACTAGCTTGTATTCATACTTTTTATTTTCTTATCTTGTTCATTCTTTCTTTTTCTTTTTACCAAAAATGGAAAACCAAGGTTCTATATCTATCTTTGATGCCGCAACACCTTCAGCAACTGACCTTTTACCATGGGAGTCATCACAGCCTATCCAAACATCCCAGTATAAGTTAAGTTCAAGGTTGATTGCGATGATTCAAAATTTATCTTTTTCGGGAAAGGAAGACGAAAACCCTTACCTTCATATTAGAGATTTTGAGCAGACATGCGATTGTCTTCGCATTGATGGCATCTCTGATAAGACTTTACGTTGGAAGCTTTTTCCTTTTTCTTTAAGAGGAGAAGCTAGACGATGGTATAGTCAGAAGGTAAGTCAACAGCAAGGTGAATGGGGAGTTTTAAGAGCCAACTTTTGTCTAGATTTTTATTCCCTTGACCGTATTGGTGACCTTAGACTCGAAGTCCTATCTTTTAAACAAAAAGATAATGAAACTTTGGGGAAATCCTGGAAACGTTTTTCTGATCTTTTAGAATCTGGTCCAAAACTTTTGCTTGAAGACACTGTTCTTTTATTTCACTTTTTTCGAGGTCTTCAGAAAGATAATAAACAAATGCTGCATACTATGGCTAGAGGTTCTTTCTTTTGTATCCCTGCTGATGAAGCTAAGGGGATCTTGAATAGAATCCTAGAAGCTGAGATGGATAATGCCCTCCATGATAAAACCTACGAAGCCGAAGTAGACACTCTGCCAAATTTTTCATCTACTTTAGCTATCCCAGGTTCTGAGCCACAAAAGGAAGAAATTCTACCATCTGATTTCATGCTAGACATAGAATCCGATCTCTTTGCCGATTTTGGAAACATTTCAAACTACCATTCTATAGACCGACCCCAAAACGGCCAATTTAGCATTTGTTTACCAAGTGAACGTCAATTGAGAGAGCTTATCTCGGTTATGAGTAGCAAATGGTTAGAGGAGTCAGAGCTTTCCTCTGAAGTAATCCGAGTGGACACACCCTCTATAACTATACGCTGTGCTTATAATTCTGATCAATTTAACGCTCTCTATAATCCTGTTGTGGGGATCAATATTATGTCCGAAGCTTTTGCACTTAATTTATTTGGGAAACTTGTTTTAACCCCCACAACAAAGGTCATAAAGGAATCTTCGGGACGATTAGTCCCCAGTCTTGGAATTATTAATGTCCTACCCTTTATGGTAGAAGGCTCCATGGTTCATTTGAACTTTTATATCTTTGATATATGGGGTTTCGACCTATTGATTGGACAACCTTTTAGAAGACTCCTTTATGAAGGTCAAACTGGAAAGCTCTACATTTCCTTGGGAAAGGATTTTAAACTTCCAATTACAATAACTCACTCCTTGAATAATAAGACCGAGCCATATCTTTTGCCTGATCCTATGGAGGAGGTAAAGGCTGCATCTCTAGAACTTTTAGATGATCCAGACTTAGAAGAGGAAGCCCCCTTCTTCACTGAAGAAGAGGCCGAACCTTCTGAACCTGAACCCTTAGATGAGTTTGCAGAAACACCTAGACCCCCCATAGAACTCAAAACTTTACCACCCGGTCTTACCTATGCTTTCCTAAACAATAATCCAGAGTTTCCTATGATCGTTAGTAATAAACTCACTCAGGAGCAAACTCTGCGATTAATGACCATTCTTGAAAAACACCACTCTGTTTTCGGCTACTCACTTCAAGATCTCACAGGAATCAGTCCTATGATTTGTACCCATCGTATTCCGACAGATCCTTCTGTTACACCCTCTCGAGAGCCTCAACGTAGACTTAACAACGCGATGAGAGAGGTAGTTAAAAAAGAAGTTATAAAGTTGCTGCATGCAGGGATTATATATCCTGTGCCGCATAGTGAGTGGGTAATCCCTGTTCAAGTTGTGCCTAAAAAGGGAGGCATGACTGTTGTTACTAATGATAAGAATGAGCTAATTCCGCAACGCACCGTCACTGGGTGGCGGATGTGCATAGACTATAGAAAACTTAATAAAGCCACGAAAAAGGATCATTTTCCTTTGCCTTTTATAGATGAGATGCTTGAGCGGTTAGCAAAACACTCGTTTTTCTGTTTTCTAGATGGATATTCAGGGTATCACCAGATCCCTATCCATCCTGATGATCAAAGCAAAACCACTTTTACATGCCCATATGGAACGTATGCTTATCGTAGAATGTCTTTTGGGTTATGTAATGCACCAGCTTCTTTTCAAAGATGTATGATGTCTATATTTTCTGATATGATTGAAGAGATTATGGAAGTTTTCATGGATGATTTCTCAGTTTATGGAAAAACTTTTGATAGTTGTCTTGAGAACTTAGATAAGGTTTTGCAAAGATGTGAAGAAAAGCACTTAATCCTTAATTGGGAAAAATGTCATTTTATGGTTAGAGAAGGAATAGTGCTAGGACACCTAGTGTCTGAAAGAGGTATTGAGGTAGATAGAGCTAAAATTGAAGTAATTGAACAACTACCTCCACCTGTGAATATAAAAGGAATTCGAAGTTTTCTTGGTCATGCTGGTTTTTATCGCAGATTTATAAAAGACTTTTCATTTATTGCGAGACCACTTACTCTTTTGCTAGCCAAGGATGCTCCTTTCGAATTTGATGATGCATGTCTAAATTCTTTCAATTTATTAAAGCAAGCACTCATCTCTGCACCAATCATTCAACCCCCTGATTGGTCGTTGCCTTTTGAAATTATGTGTGATGCTAGTGATTATGCTGTGGGGGCAGTTTTGGGACAAACTAAAGATAAAAAGCATCATGCAATTGCTTATGCAAGTAAAACTTTGACAGGAGCTCAACTTAATTATGCAACCACTGAAAAAGAGCTTCTGGCTGTTGTTTTTGCCATTGATAAATTTAGATCTTATTTAGTTGGAGCTAAAATAATTGTTTACACTGATCATGCTGCACTAAAATATTTGCTCACTAAGAAAGATGCTAAACCTCGCTTAATCAGATGGATTTTATTACTCCAAGAATTTGACTTAGAAATAAAAGATAAAAAGGGAGTAGAAAATTCTGTTGCTGATCACTTGTCTAGAATGTACTTTAAGAATTCACAGGAACCCCCCATTAATGACTCACTCTGGGACGACATGCTTTACGGGATTAACAGATCTGACCCCTGGTATGCAGATATTGTTAATTTTATGGTTTCAGGTTATGTACCACCCGGAGCAAACAAGAAGAAACTTATTCAGGAAAGTCGTTCACATATATGGGATGAGCCATATCTCTTCCGAGTATGCGCTGATGGCCTACTTAGAAGATGTGTGACCACTGAGGAAGGATTGAAGATCATCGACAGATGTCACTCATCACCATACGGAGGTCACTATGGAGCATTCCGTACACATTCAAAGATCTGGCAATGTGGATTCTACTGGCCTACGATGTACGATGACACGAAGCAATATATCAGAAGATGTGGGCCATGTCAAAGGCACGGAAACATAAATACAAGGGATGCCATGCCACTCACCAACAACCTTCAGATTGAACTCTTTGATGTCTGGGGAATAGACTACATGGGTCCATTTCCCCCATCTAAGAAGTGTGAGTTCATCTTGGTGGCGGTTGATTACGTCTCCAAGTGGGTAGAGGCACTACCTTGCAAACATGCCGACAATATCAGTTCGAAGAGGATGTTTGAGGAAATCATATTTCCAAGATTTGGAGTCCCCAGGATAGTGATAAGTGATGGAGGATCACACTTCATTGACAAGCGCTTCGAGCACTATCTATCAAGACATGGAATCCGTCACAACGTCGCTACTCCCTATCATCCTCAGGCAAGTGGCCAAGCAGAGACTTCTAACAAGCAAATCAAGAACATTCTTTAGAAGACGGTGAACGAGATGGGAACGGCATGGAAGGACAAGTTACCTGATGCACTCTGGGCTTACCGGACAGCATACAAGACCCCAATTGGAATGTCTCCATACCAATTGGTATACGGAAAGACCTGTCACCTACCTGTTGAACTTGAGTTCAAGGCACACTGGGCCATAAAAAGATGGAATATGGACCTAGATATCGCCGGAAAATATAGAAGAATGCAATTATCGGAGTTAGAAGAATGGCGGGAGAAAGCATATCACAATTCAAAGATCTACAAAGAAAGAGTCAAGAGATGGCATGACAAGAGGATCAAGAAGAAGGAGTTCTCACCCGGAGATAAGGTATTACTTTTTAATTCCAGGGTGAAGCTTTTCGGGCATGGAAAGCTCCGGAGCAAATGGGAAGGACCATTTAAGGTAATTCATTCATCATCCCACGGAGCTATCACACTTCAAAATGACGAAGAAAACAAGTATGGGGGAGATTCCCTGACATGTCACACACTTCGATTGCACCACTCCATGAACCAGGTACACACTCTGCACACTTTTATTACACACTTACACACTCACCTTAGTTTGTGCAGAATTTTATCTCTCTAAACATGATAAATTAAAAGGATAAAAATGCTTATAATCATGATCAATCTCACTCTGTGATATTTCCTGGAAACCTGCAATTATTAAAATTATTTCAAAACCCTGTGTTGCTAAAAGTCATTGTGGAATAAGAGATGGTAAGGGTATGAGTACCTTATTCTTAGTATCTTTATTGCTTGGAGAATTTGTTTTAAAATCTCAAAATTATAGCTACCATCCTCAAGTTTTATATGCCTGCTAAACATGAAAATATTAATTAAAGCTATCTGCTTTGTATTGAGTTTGTTCAAAACAAGTTAGACCCTTGTTGAGAGATTTATCATACTCCTAAGATCAAGACATTTTTATTCAGAAAGATTCACTCTTCCGAAGTATTATTGCGTTAGAGGCATGGGCTATGCAAAATTATGAATATATCGAGGAAATAAAAAGGAGCAAGTGCTCGATAACCTCGTGGAAAAAAATGGACAAGTGTCCGGCAGTAGAATTAGGGGTACCTCGGTATCCACCCAAAATGAAAAAAAATGAGATATGATAAAAATATGATGGAAAGAAAATGATAGCCCATGGTCCCTCTAATAAGCAATATGCCAGTAAGAGTGACAAGTTTTTAATTTTCAAAATCTTTGATCTAAGAGTATGGCATTCTTCTCCTCGGATCCGGTTTTGACCATACAATAAATGCAAGGTATGTATGCTTAAAGAATTATTTTTGCAAAATCAAAACAGCCTCAGAGAGAAATATAAAAGATAATGAGTGACTCTGAGAGCACCTATGAGGATAAAGGTATGCTAAGTTTTTCTTTTCAAAAATATGTAAAAACTCCAAGTGATAGGGATTAAGAAGAAGAAAGGCTCTTTACTCTGACCATATATTTCCCTGACTATAAGTGCACAGTGGATTTTTACAACACCCTGCAGGTATGAAAGAATGTTTCAACCCCAGATGTTTTATTAACCAACCTTTTCTCGAGGACGAGTAAAAGCCTAAGTATGGGGGTGTTTGTTGACGGTTCTTAAGTATCAATTATAACCATCAAATAAATAAAGAAAAGGACCTATATGCAAGCAACACCTAGAATTAGGGTTTGATCTAACAGAATTCCACGAGTTTTGCTGTTTATCTATTTCTACAGGGGGTTATCAGGAAATACGGAAGAAAGGCCCACATGTCGGAATAATGACGGGATATTAACCAAACACGCAATTATCTTACATCTAGAAGATTCCAGAAGCCACGGGAACGAACGGGAGCCGTAACGAGGCCGGACACAGGGCGCCCGCCCTGTGCCCTAGGGCGCCCGCCCTGCCCCCGGGACCAATCAGGTCGAGTCTCGCGGATTATGCTCCACCGCCTTTGAGGATCAAGGAAAACCGTAGGATGAAGGTCGGTTTGATCCGACGGTCCAGATTCATCCAAAAGGGCTATATAAGCAAGGCCCCTGACCCCTGGTGGAGAAGACCCCAATTCATTATTCAGTTGCATATCTCTAGTTAGGGTTTAGAGAGAGAGGTTCCCTCTAGGGTTCCCACCTCTTAGGGCTTAGCATCCAATGTGAAAGTAGAATTAGTTCTACTAGATTGAGAGAGATAGAGTGGAGGTGTAGATCGGAGGAAGCCGGCCTGTCGGTGTCTACTCCGAGATTGTACCTGCGGGAGCAAGTTCTTCTAACCCGAGGCTTGTTCTCAGGATTCTTCAGTATTTCGACTTCTAAATTCTAGTAAGTTCTTTGTTTTATTGTTCTTTGGTTTATGAGTTTACTTTGATCTCTTCGCGTAGAGTTTAGAGTAATCATCTCTAGCGTAAACGTGGTGTTTAAGCTAGGATACTCATAGATATCCCCTCGTCTAGCCGGACCGTGGTAGTAGCGAGGAACGTGACAATTCCGAGTTACCTTTGTATTCCATTTCCCGTTAGCAGGATCGATAGGGTTTATAGGTGCGGGTTGAACATCCTTTGTTGTGTCTAGATTCCGTAAACCTCCCCAATAGAACAGTAGATCATCCTTACCAAGGTTAGAAGAAGAGTGCGGTTGTAGTCTTCTCTATACATCACTCACATCGAATCATAGTGGTTGTAGCCTAAAGGTTAGTAGTAATAGATTTGGTTAGTCAGATGCACTCTTTCTCCTAAAGGTAAAAATATAAATACGATACCCAGGATAACATCTCGGGTGAAGTGCTCACCGATATCCATGCGCTTGCGGATCCTATTTCTTAATTGCGTTACCAAATATCAACAATCATCAACACCAAATATGCACTTGAAACCTAGATCACACAATTGAGCAACCGAGAGAAGATTGAAGTTTAAGTTTTCAACTAGGAGCACATTGGAAATGCTATGATCATTTGAGATTGCAATCCTTCCAAGAGCCTTCACATCACCCTTGCTATTGTCACTAAATGTGATACTATCAATGCCACTATCATTTGATTTGAGAGAGTTGAACATTCTTGAATCACCGGTCATATGTTGAGAGCACCCACTATCAAGCACCCAATGCCTTCCTCCGGCCTTGTAATTTACCTACAAAATAAATTAATGTTTCTTAGGTACCCATACTTGTTTGGGTCCTTGGAGGTTAGTAACTAAGCTCTTTGGTACCCTAATGGCCTTCTTCTTTGGACCCACAATTGGTGTACCAACAAACCTAGCATGCACACCTTTCTCACCCTTGGTAAGCACATAACAAGAATCAAAAGGAATGTAATCCATTTTAGCATGAAACTTGTTGTTGTTCTTGTTCATTTTATTACAATTAATCTCTAGATGCCCAACTTGCTTGCATCTATTGCAATAACGACCATTGCTCTTCACAAAGCAAGACTTTGGAGTAGCAAAGGCCGCCTTGCCCTTCTTGGGAGTATAGCCCAAACCCTCTCTGTTAAGAGAGAACCTTTGGCTACCCAAGCATTTTAGCAAGCGGGCATCCCCACCATAGGCATTGCCTAATGCGCGGGTGAGATCATCCACCTCTCTCTTGAGAGTCTCATTCTCAACCACAAGCGATGTATCACTAGTAGTAGAGGTAGAGTTGGTTGTGGTGGATGATGATGAGCTACATGAAGCATTAGTAGGACCAACAAATAAAGAGTCATCAATAATATCACATGCTAGTCCAATATCACAAGTGACAATCACTTGCTCCTCCTTAGCTTCCTTCGTGAGCTTCTCCAACTTGAGGTCCTTCTCCTTGATGAGCTCAAGTAGAGAGGAGTGGGCTTCCTTAAGCCTAGTGTGAGCAACTTCAAGGTCCTCGTAGTCTTCCTTTAGACACTCACGAGAGGCCTCTAGCTCATCAAAGGATTTCCTAAGAGCTTTGAGCTCTTGTTCAATTCCTTTGCACTCCTTACTCTTTTTGAGAGCAACAAGCTCCTCCATCAAGGCATCATTTTCATTGCTCTTGGCAATGAGCTCTTGCTCCAAGATTTTGCACTTCTTGGTTGTCCTCTTGTAGCCCTTGCTCATTTGATCTATTATGCCCAATAGATCATCCTTGGAGTAGTCCTCATCCTCCTCATCATCACTCCTACAACCATCACTAGCACAAGAATCATCATCACTATCATCATATTTTACCTTGGTAGGCTTGGCCATAAGGCATGTCGATGTAGTGTCGAAGATGGATGGCTTGTTGGAGAGGGCAATGCTTGCAATGGCTCGCCGAGTGGTCCTCTCATCATCACTAGAGCTATCATCATCACTATCGGAGTTATCACTATCCCAAGTGACCACATGTTGACAGTCCTTAAGTATCAATTATAACTATCAAATAAATAGAGAAAAGGATCCAAATGAAACCAACACCTAGACTTAGGGTTTTATCTGATAGAATTCCACGAGTTTTGCTGTTTATCTATTTCTGCAGGGGGTTATCAGGAAATACGGAAGAAAGGCCCACATGTCAGATTAATGACGGGATATTAACCGAACACGTAATTATCTTACATCTAGAAGAGTCTAGAAGCCACGAGAACGAACGGGAGGCGTAACGGAGCCGGACACAGGGCGCCCGCCCTGGTCCTTAGGGCGCCCGCCCTGGCCCCGGAGCCAATCAAGCTCCGCCTCGAGGATTATGCTCCACCGACCTAGAGGATCAAGGAAAACCGTCCGTTCAATGTCGGTTTGATCCGACGGCCCAGATTCATCCGAAAGGGCTATATAAGCAAGGCCCCGGCCCCTGGAGGAGAGGCCCTCGTCTCATACTTCAAACCCTAATTCAGGAGGAGAGCCTCTGATCAAGCCCTAGAGCCACCACATCAACTAGATCTCTAGTTAGCATAGCTACATAGGATTAGAACTAGAAGGAGTCAATCTTCGATTGGTTCCCAGATCTGTCAAGAGGATTCTTGGTAATTCCTCTATTGTTCTTCAATTGTTCATCATTATTCTTCAATATTATGAATATGACTTTGTTCTATTTCAATATATTGGTTATGACTTTGCTCTACTTGATTATATTTGTAATTATATTGTTCTTAGTTTATCATAGTTATATGCTTGGCTTAGTTAGATTGGAATTATATACATGCCTAGGATCGTATAGCGTTTATCCATGTGTACAGTGGGTGAATGATAACTATTGTGTAGACGTGGTGTCTATACCGTATTTATCTGCGATTGCACCCTATATGCCAGATTGTGGGGTAGTTCGCGATAGTGACAGCTTCGTTGATTCTTATATAGTCCCCCTCTCGTGTATAGGGCAGGCAGAGCAACACTATTATAGGGGAGTGATTGCTATGTTCTTCATCTTCCTTGCTAATATTCACTATGCATGGATATAGTCTTTTCTCACCATGATTGCCAAGTATAATTGCACTAACTATGATATGCTAGACTTTATAGTTAATAATAACTTAGGGAATATCTTTGTAGTTCATCCTAATTCCATGCTAATGACTTGCTAGAATATCTGTTGAGGTGCTTATCATTATTATATGTGGCTAGCTGATCAGATTAATTATCTTTGTCACCATTATCACTTTACCTTTACTTAATGTGACATTTATACCTGTATAAAGAGATTGATAAATACTCTCGGTTATACATGCAATGATGTGTACTCAGTTCCATATTCTCATTCCATTATCAACCATGATACTTAGAAATCCCTTCCCAGTGGTAAAAATATAAATAACGATACCTGGAATACTTCCCAGTTAAAATGCTACATCGGTATTAATCTGTGCGCTTGCAGATCCCTTTTATTATTTATCTTGATGAGCAAATGCATATTTCAATACCGCGTCTCTCATGTCATGCTGGGGATGACAACTTGGCTTAAGTGGCATGAGGGATAGGTTTGGCATTTTTGGCGCCGTTATCAGAATTAGAAAACTAAGTCTACTTTTGGTAGTGACGTTAAGAATGCCCAACAAGCATTTTTGGCGCCGTTGCCGGGGAAGGTTGATTACTAAGTAGGAATGAATATGGAACTTTGAGTCATCATTTGCATCACTAATCTGATCGAGCTTATCAATTCTCTTATACAGTTTTACCCCTGTATTTTCCATTTTTATTATTTATTGTAGGGTGATGCATGAATAGAAGACATCTTCCAGACAACTTTGTTGACGATCCCGAAGCCTTATTCAGAAGAACAAGAGCCAAGCTCAAGAAGACATCGTCAACACTTCAGCACAAAGCTTCATCCAAATCCGAAGACCGCCGAAGTTTCATCCGGAATTTGTCGACTGAATTCGAAGCCATGGCGAACAAGTCGATCCGCGAGTTCTCAGCTCCCACTACGGACAACATCCGCACTGGACCTGCTGGGGAGATCGACCACAACTTCGAGCTCAAGCCTGGGCTCATCAACATGGTGCAAGCTAACCAGTTCTGTGGGAAGCCACATGAAGACGCTAGTGCTCATCTTCAACACTTCCTGGAGATCTGCAGCACTTTCACCATGGCTGAAGTCCCCAGAGACGCCATACTACTTCGCCTTTTCCCATTCTCACTGTTGGGGAGAGCGAAGCAGTGGTTCTACGCTACAAAGGAGAAGAACACTACGTGGGCACTCTGCTCCACGAACTTTCTGGCCAAATTCTTTCCCATGGGCAAGACCAATGCTCTCCGTGGGAAGATTACAAGTTTTCAGCAACAACATGATGAATCCGTTCCAGAAGCATGGGAGCGTTTCCAAGACTACATCCGAGAATGTCCCCATCATGGAATGGAAAGCTGGCTACTGATGCAGACATTTTATCATGGGCTCATTAACAGTGCTCGTGAAACCATGGATGCTGCAGTTGGAGGAGCATTCTTATCACTCACCATACCTCAAGCCACAGCTCTTGTGGAGAAGATGGCATCCAACCAAGGTTGGAATGAAGAAAGAACTCAGACACGCAAGAAAGGTGGAGGTATGCACCAGCTCAAGGAGGTAGACATGCTGTCTGCCAAGCTAGACCTACTCATGAAGAAGCTCGATGATCGAGCTGGAGAAAAGAAAGAAGTCATGCACGTCTACGACTCCCACATGACTTGTGAGGAGTGTGGAGGTACTGGACACTCGGACAATCACTGTCCTGAGTTGCTGGAGGACGTGAACTACATCAACAATAACAACAACTACTACAACCATCCTCAGCAGAATCAAGGTTGGAATCAACAGAGGCCTAACTACTCAGGTAATTACCAAGGTAACAATTCTTTCAATAATAATAATAATTATCCACCTTTGAGAGAGTTAGTGTCCAACCAAGGAAAGCTAATGGATAACCTGTCTAAGAAATTGGCATCTAATGATAAAATACTAGAAAATATAAATAATAGAATGGATAATTTCTCTACTGCCATCAAGAACTAGATTAGCTTTAATAAAATGATTGAATCTCAGTTGAATCAAATAGCTGCTGCTGTTCCTGCTACTAACCCCGGTATACCATCACAACCGGAAGGACTAGAATCTGCAAATCTTGTAGACATGTTTGATGCAGGAGATTACTGGAGTAACCCTATCGTGGAAGTAAGTACTGACCGTCTGCCGGTCAAGAGAGGCGATCCAGGACGCCCCGTCATCCCGATCTCCATCGGCATGCGAGACTTCCCAGAAGCACTCTGTGACTTTGGCTCCAGCGTCAACATCATGCCCAGGGTACTCTATGAAAAACTCTTTTCACAACCATTATTAGAAACAACCATGTGTTTGCAGCTTGCAGATAGGACACTGAGTTTCCCGAGAGGAATATTGAAGAACATCTGTGTCCGAGTGGGTTCCTCGTATGCTCCAGCAGACTTCGTAGTGATAGAGACCGGTTCTGATGAGAGGGCTCCCGTCATCCTAGGGAGACCATTCCTGAACACCGCGGGAGCTGTCATCTATGCTAGTGCTGTCAAGATCAGTTTCTACATCAAGGGGAGGAAGGAAACGTTTTCCTTCAAGAATAAGACCGCACAAATCCCAGAGCAACCCCAATATGAACCAAGGAAGAGGACCAACAGGAGGAACAAGAGCAAGAAGCAAGTATGGACCGAGACAGCTAAGATGGTCACTGCCGTGCACAAAGGTCAAGATCACCAACTCAAGTCACCGTTCTTGCCTAAGAAGGACGACCCAGGTATGCCAAGCATTTATTGCTCCATTAATGGGTTCCACTTCTACAAGACACTTTGCGACACTGGGTCGGGCGTCAACATAATGGCCAAGGTCACCTATAAACTTCTGTTCGGAACCATGCCCTTAAACCCAACATATATTCAGCTCCAGATGGTAGATCAGACATTCCGACAGGTCGAAGGTACAGTAACTGACGTCCCTATCAAGATAGACGATCACTTTGTCCATACAGACTTTCAGGTTATTGACATGGGAGAAGATGAATACGATCCACCTATCATCCTTGGAAGACCATTCCTTAGTACTGTCAAAGCAATCATTTACATTGGAACTGGAGAAGTCCACATGCACTTCCCCTCTGAGAAGGTACGTCTTTACTTTACTGACCCTAACTATGTATTTGAAGAATCCAAGTAGGTCAGGACAAGAAGAAGGCGGCGTAACCACAATCAGAAGCAACAGGTCATCAAGGACGGATGGGTAGATTATGAAGGAGAAGTGGTAAGATCTGAAGACATACCACTCAACCAACACTGTCCTGAGGAGACCAAAGCACCGAGACAGGTATGGAAAGAAAAGACAGTTGTACATGAAGAAGAGGCGCCGCCGGAACCACCGACTACGCCATCCACCAAGTCCCAGGACGACTGAACGAATAAGAGTCCCGTTCGGAGGACTTAAAAACACCGAACGCCTTGCCAAGAGGTAACTTGGTAGTTATCCTTTCCTTTTAATTATTTACTTTATCTTAAATAGTTTGCTTAGTTAATCATATTCATACTATCTTAAAAAGAAAATAAAAATGTTAAAAACCCTAAAGCCCCATTTGAGTATGCGAGTGGCATAAAACCCATAAGTACATTCACTGTGGTGGCATAAAAATATATATATATATAATAAATACATAAATATTTTCTTCTGCTTTATAAAAAAAACAACAACATAAAAAATCAAGGAGGCTCAGCATGATAAAGGCTAGATATTTATGCTAACACTTAATTAGTTCCACAAAGCTTTGTTGTCTATTTGAGCTTCACAGAATTCAAGGAGACTAGCAGACGGAGGACATTCTAATCGCTGTCAGGGTGCTGCCGACTTTCAAATACACCTCCGCCATCTGCTAGCTACATCAGAAGAGATTATGTCAAGATCCAGCTTGGGGGAGAGCACCTCCATTATCTTGCTAAGTATTTCTATCTTTATCTTTATATTTATATATACTTCTACCCTATAAAAATAAAAATATACATAACTATGAAAAAGAAACCAAATAAAGATTTTGTGCTTATATATATACCTATATCTTTTGCTTAGTGTGTTTTAATAAATAAATAAAGTGGCTATGCTAAACTGAATCTAAATAATAATAAAACTCTAGCATGGATATGATGAATAGTTGCTTTGCCTAATTTTCAAATTTTAAGTTCTCTCTCTAAGTTTACATAACTGTTATCATTTAAAGCTTGCTCTAAACCTAAACTTGTGGGAAGAGAACTTGATCTAAAGTCTAAGTTGTTAACGGATATGATATGGGAAGGTTGAGATGCTGTTTATCTATTCCTAGAGATGCTAGAATTCTGGAGAATTTTATCTTTGAAAATCTTAAAATGCTACATGATGAGTTCCTATATGATGAGAGTTTAAGTTCCTACCACAGCCATACATACATGCTTGCTAGACTTTAAGCCATACCTTTACTTTTTACTGCTTATGAGCATTGAGTGTAGTCAAGCTGTGTAGACCCTTAGGAGCTTGTCATGCGGTTAAAATCAAGATTCACTTGCACGATCACTCATACATGCTGCTTCTACTCTGGAAGTACGCATCCACATATATCCACTCATTCTCATCTCCAGATCCACATAAAATTATTCTACTCCTAATCCGGGAGAGAATAGCCAAAAATATTTTCCCATTCTTGTTATCCCCTGTGAAATAAATGCTCAAGCTATTTTGGTTACTACCACTTGCTATATTGTTCTAAGGAGATGAGTGCTCTATACGAGGAAATAAAAAGGGGCAAGTGCCCGGAACCTCAAAAAGAAAAAGATACGAGGAAATAAAAAGGAGCAAGTGCTCGGAACCTCGATGAAAAAAAAGAAAAAGTGTGAGAAGAGAGGTAAAAATAGACAAGTGTCCGACAGTAGAATTAGGGGTACAAGATACCCACCTGAGAGGAAAAAAAAGAAAATATAGAGCACCTCATTCTCCTCAAGAGCTTTAAAAGCAAGAAAGGTACGTATCCCCTCAAAAAGAGCAAAAGTAGAATTAGACTTTCATCATTGTTATCATCACTACCACCATACACCATTTATTCGCCACACATGCACATCTTGATTTGACTTATTGGCTTGTTTCTCTGGATCCATGGTTTGACTATGCAATAAATGTCTTGTAAGTATGTATACTTTATCTCCCACCGATGAGCTCCAGATATCAAAAGCCTTATTAGAATAGGATGAGAGAGAAGGCAATGTTACTCGGCCTTATACCACAAATACTACATACTTTGCTTTGAGAGAAGGCAGACACCATTACTGCCTTGGTGAGGATCCAGAAATACCACAAAAGAGAGACCTGAGAGAGTCATACAAGGAATCTCTGAGTTTTATTTGAAAATCTGCAAAAAAACTCCAAGAGCTATAGCTAATCAAGAATAAGAGACATGGCGCTTGACTAGACTGTTCTATCTTTTAACCGCTCAAGACAAAGGTGACGGTTGCAAGCCCCATGGTGAAAGGTATAATGAGTAAGTTTTAAGTCTTGACAGTTTACTTTAACTCAGAGATGAGACTCTATTTGAAAGCATGTGTACCGTCAAAATTCAAAGGCATTTCAGCAACTACTGAGTCTCTCCTTGCTCAGGGACGAGCAAGAGGTAAGCTTGGGGGAGTTTGTTGACGGTCCTTAAGTATCAATTATAACTATCAAATAAATAGAGAAAAGGATCCAAATGAAACCAACACCTAGACTTAGGGTTTTATCTGACAGAATTCTACGAGTTTTGCTGTTTATCTATTTCTGCAGGGGGTTATCAGGAAATACGGAAGAAAGGCCCACATGTCGGATTAATGACGGGATATTAACCGAACACGTAATTATCTTACATCTAGAAGAGTCCAGAAGCCACGAGAACGAACGGGAGGCGTAACGGAGCTGGACACAGGGCGCCCGCCCTGGTCCTTAGGGCGCCTGCCCTGGCCCCGGAGCCAATCAGGCTCCGCCTCGAGGATTATGCTCCACCGACCTAGAGGATCAAGGAAAACCGTCCGTTCAATGTCGGTTTGATCCGACGGCCCAGATTCATCCGAAAGGGCTATATAAGCAAGGCCCCGGCCCCTGGAGGAGAGGCCCTCGTCTCATACTTCAAACCCTAATTCAAGAGGAGAGCCTCTGATCAAGCCCTAGAGCCACCACATCAACTAGATCTCTAGTTAGCATAGCTACATAGGATTAGAACTAGAAGGAGTCAATCTTCGATTGGTTCCCGGATCTGTCAAGAGGATTCTTGGTAATTCCTCTATTGTTCTTCAATTGTTCATCATTATTCTTCAATATTATGAATATGACTTTGTTCTATTTCAATATATTGGTTATGACTTTGCTCTACTTGATTATATTGGCAATTATATTGTTCTTAGTTTATCATACTTATATGCTTGGCTTAGTTAGATTGGAATTATATACATGCCTAGGATCGTATAGCGTTTATCCATGTGTACAGTGGGTGAATGATAACTATTGTGTAGACGTGGTGTCTATACCGTATTTATCTGCGATTGCACCCTATATGTCGGATTGTGGGGTAGTTCGCGATAGTGACAGCTTCGTTGATTCTTATATAGTCCCCCTCTCGTGTATAGGGCAGGCAGAGCAACACTATTACAGGGGAGTGATTGCTATGTTCTTCATCTTCCTTGCTAATATTCACTATGCATGGATATAGTCTTTTCTCACCATGATTGCCAAGTATAATTGCACTAACTATGATATGCTAGACTTTATAGTTAATAATAACTTAGGGAATATCTTTGTAGTTCATCCTAATTCCATGCTAATGACTTGCTAGAATATCTGTTGAGGTGCTTATCATTATTATATGTGGCTAGCTGATCAGATTAATTATCTTTGTCACCATTATCACTTTACCTTTACTTAATGTGACATTTATACCTGTATAAAGAGATTGATAAATACTCTCGGTTATACATGCAATGATGTGTACTCAGTTCCATATTCTCATTCCATTATCAACCATGATACTTAGAAATCCCTTCCCAGTGGTAAAAATATAAATAACGATACCTGGAATACTTCCCAGTTAAAATGCTACATCGGTATTAATCTGTGCGCTTGCAGATCCCTTTTATTATTTATCTTGATGAGCAAATGCATATTTCAATACCGCGTCTCTCATGTCATGCTGGGGATGACAACTTGGCTTAAGTGGCATGAGGGATAGGTTTGGCATTTTTGGCACCGTTATCAGAATTAGAAAACTAAGTCTACTTTTGGTAGTGACGTTAAGAATGCCCAACACCACATAGCCACCGCCCTTCTTCTTGTTGATAGTGAAGCTCTTCTTCTCTTTCTTCTCCTTCTTATCCTTCTTGTTCTTCAACTTCAACTCTCCATCATGATATCTTTTGTCTTCATAGGGACACTTTGCCACTACATGATCGGGGCTATTGCAATTGTAGCAAAGCATCTCCTTTGCCTTCATGAAGTCCCTTCTCTTCCTTGCACCATATCCTTTCTTCTTCATGAACCTCCCCATCTTGTGCACTAGGAGGGCCATGGTCTCATCATCGAATGGATCATCATCATCGCTCTCCATCTTGCTCTTGCCCTTAGAAGATGAAGCCTTGAATGCAATGGGCTTCTCTTGCTTGACCTTGATCTCCTTCTTCTCATCTTCATCTTCATCATCATAATATTGAGTATCGGTCATGACATCTCCAAGCACTTGGTTTGGAGTCACCTTGTCCAAACCCCCTCTCTTTGGATCATCTTCCTCAAGATAGCAAACTTCTTAGGTAAGTTCATCAAGAACTTATGTGAGAAGTCCTTGTCCTTGACATCTTCTCCTAGGCTCTTGAGATCATTGACAATAACTTGTAGCCTATAGAACATCTCCGGTATGGACTCATCATCCTTCATCTTGAAGCTTGCAAACTTATCCTTGAGCATATAGAGCTTGGCACTCTTTACCATTGAAGTGCCCTCATATGTTTCCTCTAATCTTGTCCACACTTCACTTGCCATCTCAAGATCCTTGATTTGCTCAAAGACCTTTGCATCAATCCCATTGTAGAGAGTGTTGAGAGCCATAGTGTTGCATTGGTTGTTAATGCGGTCATTGTTGGTGAGGTTGTCGGGATCAATGATAGCATAATCATGATGTGTCACCTCCCAAACCTTCTCATTGATAGAGCCAAGATATTGCTTCATCTTTCTTTTCCAATGATCAAAAGATGAGACACCATCAAAGAATGGAGGCTTGCCCCCGACATGGTTGAACACAACTTGAGCCATCTTACACCGAGGTTGTTAAGCCTTACAAACGGTGACCACGGCTCCGATACCACTTGAAAGGTCTTGATGGCTAGAGGGGGGGTGAATAGCCTTTTAAAAATTTCTACAAAGACAAGCTAAACAAGTTTATCAATACAAAAAATAGCGAGATGCGAGTTTTGCTTAGCCTACGGGGTGTTTGCAAGCCACCTATCCAATTCTCAATTCTAGTATAATGGCACTCAACCGCACAAGTCAAAACGAGAGGGAAACTACAACTACAACTAGCAAGCTACACAAAAGAGCTACCCTAGCAAAGCTAACTAGCTAGCAAAGATAACTAAGAAAGTAATGCGGAGTTGAGTTAGGAGAGTTTCACCGTGGGGCGAAGTATTGAGCCAACCAATATGATCAACAATGAATACCAAGACAACCAAACACCGGGATCAATCAATCACAATATGAAAGTGATGACACGAAGATTTATCCTGAGGTTCACGTGCTTGCCGGCACGCTAGTCCCCGTTGTGTCCCTCTTCACCACGTGGTTCGGTGGCTAATTGGTCTCACACCGAGCCTCTCAAAAGGCGCCACAAGAACCTACCAAATGGCAAAAGGTTGCAATGACACGAGCAATTTACTAAAGTTGCCTTTGGCGCTTCGCCGAGGTAGGCACAAACCCCTCACAATCACCGGAGGTGGCCAAGAACAATCACCAACTCTTGCCAACGCCTCCAAGCTGCTCAAAGCCGTCTAGGTGGCGGCAACCACCAAGAGAAACAAGAATCCCGCAGCAAATCAACCACCAAGTGCCAACTAGATGCAATCTCACAATGCAAATGCACTTGGATCACTCAATCTCACTTCGAATATGCAAAGAAGCAAGAGAGATGAGTGGGAGGGGAGTTGCTTAGCTCAAAGTGCTCACAAGTATGTCAAAAGTCTAAGAGAGAGAGCTTTGAGCCGGCCAACGAGTATTTATAGACGTACCCCTTCGAATATAGCCGTTACTCACTTGAAACAGCTGCAGTCGCGCTGACCGGACGCGCTGGTCCATCTGACCGGACGCGCCGATCACTTAACGGCTATTTCGCGAAACACCGACCGGACGCGCTGGTCGCAACGACCGGACGCGCTGGGCTTGACCGGACGCGCTGGTCCCGAGACGGACCGGACGCGCTGGTCAAGCCAGAGCAGTGCACAACGAAACAGCGACCGGACGCGCTGGAGAACTGACCGGACGCCACAGTGCCCGCGTCCGGTTGGAGTCCAGTAAGCTCCCTGATCGACCGGACGCGTCCGGTCGACAGTGACCGGACGCACCGCGCGTCCGATCAACAAACTGAAACTCGCGCAGACGCTGAACGCTGACCGGACGCGTCCGGTCAAATAGAGACCGCGTCCGGTCCAGCGTCCGGTCACCACTGTGACCTCCGTTCGCTTCCGTTCGATTTCCGACTTCCGGCGTAGTGGAAAATAGGCGTTTCAATCCCTTGAAAACGCCTGAATCCACCGCCTTCGCAAACGTGCTAACATCACCAAGTGATCATCACCATGTGCATGTGTGTTAGCATTTTCACAATCATTTTTCGAGGCGTTATTAGTTCTATCCAAATGCATATGACATGAAATGCACACCTAGAGGCACTTAGGAGTTCAATAGCCGCGTCATTCCCCTCTTTATAGTACGGCTATCTATCCTATAATGTAACCACACCCACTAGGTGTCTTGGTTACTAAAACACAACCCTTAAGCATATACCTTTGCCTTGATCACGTAGGGTTGCGTCCAAATCCAAGTGTGGCCATCATGATTACCATGTCCATCTTGCCACCAACCTTGGAATGTACTAATCCTCATATGCTACATACAACTTAGGCATAGGATTAGTACATAGGCATTGTCACTAATTACCAACACCAAACATAGGACTTTCACTCGTTCGGCCTCCTGTTCGTTCTCGTGGCTTCTGGAGTCTTCTAGATGATAGAAAATCGGTGAACACGTTATTATCTCTATGTAAACCCGACGTGTGGGCCTTTCCTCCGTATTTTCTGATAACCCCCTGCAGAAACAGACAAACACCAAAACTCATGGAATTCGGTCAGATAAAACCCTAAGTCTAGGTGTTGGTTGCATTTGGATCCTTTTCTTTATTTATTTGATAACTATATTTGGTACTTAAGGACCGTCAACAACATTCCAATTCAACTATCTTTTGCTCATGCCTCTTAACAAATGCTTGACTTACAAAGGAATGAGATGATCCGGAATCAAACAAAACTACTGCAGGATGATTGTTGGTAGAAAACATACCAGCTGTCACCGGTTCTCCTTCAGGGATGTCATCCACGGTGGTGTGGTGCACACGAGCTTGATACTGCGTTTGCTGTTTCTTAGGGTAGGGACAAAACTTTCCAAAGTGCCCGGGTTGGTTGCAGTTAAAGCACGGTCCCTTCACTTGAGCCACAGTTCCAGATGAACTGCCTTGTCCTGCCTTCGCCTGAGGCAATGCCATCTTGAACGGTTTTCTGGTTCCTTTGGGGTTGCTGAGCATTCTGACTCTTTCTTTGTGGTGGCCTAAACCTTGCACCTGGGGCAGGCGATCGATAAGCTGGACGGTTGGCCACTGGAGCTCTGGACTAGGATGGACCCGACTCGAAAGCTCTCTTACGGATCTTGGAAGCAGCATAAACATTGTTGTTCTTCTCTTGCTTCAAATAGTCACTAACGAAGTCGTTGAAACTAGTCCTCATGTTTGTACCCACATGTTTCATCATCTTGGGACTCAGGCCTCTCTTGAAGCTAGCGATCTTCTTGGCATCTGTATTCACCATATCAGGAGCATAATGGCTCAGGTTATTGAATGCATGCAGATATTGAGTTACAGTCTTCGTGCCTTGATTTAATGCCAGGAATTCCCCAAGCTTCATCTCGGTCAGACCAGGTGGAATGTATGTTCCACGGAAGGCTTCAGTGAACTCCCTCCAAGAGATATGGGCATGGGGAGGAAAAGTGGTGCGGTGATGCTTCCACCACATTCCTGCCGGACCTTGTAGCTGATGAGCTGCATACTCAGTCTTCAACACTTCAGTCATCCTCAAGACACGGAACTTGTCTTCCATAGTATTAATCCACTCTTCTGCATCCAAGGGTTCTGTGGCTTCCTTGAAGATCGGTGGACGAGTATCCATGAAGTCCTTGAAACTGCTGTACTGATTTGCTTCGTGCCCACCCGGGTTTATTCCCCGACGGGTGTTATCTGCGATACTGCGCAACGCAGCTTCCATATTCTGTTGCATGCTCTCCATGTTGCGTTGGCTTCCAAGAAATTGTGCGAAAAACTGTTCTGTGGTGTAGGGTGGAGGAGGCGGTGGTGGATCACGGTCATCATTAGCAGCTGCACTGCCACCAGCCTCAGCGGCACCATACACGGTACGACGAGTGCTCGGCATCTGCATGTTTCAGCAACAGTAATTATTAGGTGATGTTGTAGAAATTGCGACCGAATGAAAAATTATGCCGAACTGAATTCACTGGAGAGAATAAATTCATACAATAAAACAGGGGCACAATAAGTCATTCCAATTAACACAACATCACTAATTATATTACTTAAAGCGCACACATCGCGTCCAATCACAACTAAGTTGCCAGCACACATACACTGGACTTTTGACGTTCGGATACTGCCACAACACATCCCAGCTTTCCAACATTACATCAAAGCCTTAGTCTTTCTACTCATTATTACATACCCAACGTACCAACAAAGCAAAAGATCATGCAGGCGGAACCTAGTAGCTAGCGCAACAACTACTAGCCTACTCATCGTGGTCGCTGTCTAGGTCAGAGACGTTGGCGTTGTCGCCATCTGCAGCGTCGTCATGCTCCTCAGCTGGCGCCACGGGCTCTTCAGGATCTTTGTCTTCATCCAAATCCATCTCTGCTGCACCAGGAAGGTCATAGGGGTTAAGCTGATTGTTCAGCCGATGGACCTCCTCATGCAGGTTGTCATTGTACTCCTCTACATCAGCCAGTTGCTGCTCGAGCTCAAACTGTCTAGCCCTCAACATATTCTCTGCAGACCAGGCTTCATTCCTCTGATAGAGCACATGAGTCAACATGCGCTCAGCATTCCTGTTGGCGGTGGTCAGTCGCCCAACCTGCTCTCTCAGGGCACGCACATCTCCCTCGAAAACCACAGTCCTCTGGGTAGCCTGATCTCTCTGACGAGTCAACTGAGCCATCTCTGCGGTGAGCCTCTCAATCTTGGCATCGTGATCTCTCTGAAGCTGACGGCGGTCATCACGAGCTTGACCAAGAGCACAAGAAACACGTCTCAGACTACCTTCCACTCCATCGAAAGCCCTCATTACTGCGAACATGGCACTCATAGCGGGGTTGTCACTGTTCTGTGCTTCTACTGCGCTAATCTCCAGGGATCTTCCTCTTGCCTGCTGCCACGAGTCAGTGGAGGGGTTGCCCCTCGGAAAGACTCCAACTATAGCTGCTGCCAACTCCTGAGGAAAGCGATCCATGATGTCCCTCAGGATCCCAAAGGCTGCCCTCTTCGCGGCTTCTTCAGGGGTCCTGCCAGTCGACTCAAAACGCCAACCGGTCCACTCAGAACCATCACCTCGGGGATGAACTACTGCTTCCACAGTCACCAAAAGTCCTTCCCCCAACCGCTCATTCGACCAAAAGTAACGGGGCACCATTCCATCAGGATAGCCTACATAGCTGAGCACTCTCCACAAGAGTGTAGGCATCCCAAACTCTCCAAGAAAAGTGTGGCACTGACGAGTGCGTGGAGCAAGCTGATGACGGGGAGCTCTGCCGGTGGACTTGCGGGCTGTCTGCTTGGTACGTGCCATCTGTAGCAAAATTTTATTACTGTGGTGAGAATAGATTTTTAAGTTGGCATTTTTATCGAAATGAGATAATCAACTTATAAGGGGAGGAACAATGCCATGAATGAAATGCACAACATGATGCATGCACGTTCCGTACGTCCTCACAAACTTAGAAAATCAATAACTACTAATGGAATAAACGGTGGCATACAACGATCTCTTGTTACGTAGCTAACACGTACTACTCGAAAGCGCTGTTATGTACCTGCAGAGAGTCACTTCAGCCCAAACCTCACAGTATGAAAATATGCAAGAAAGCAGTAAAGTAAGTTACTCGCTCTACACGCATCCCTAGATACGAGTATAACGGTAACAACTACCCGAATCATCGTCCTATTGACGGCATCGTCACTGCATGACGGAATTCCTCACAATTTGGATACCCTCATATGAACATGCGCAGGGCACGTAAGTGTTTTGGTATCACATAAGCGCTCCCCTAGATCGGCAGTGTATCCGACCATGCTCTCACAACTCTCACTTACCAAGGCGTAGAGGTAATTGATCCATACATCACCACTCAAGTGAATGGCACTCATACAATAGCACACCGTATGAGCGACGAAATTAAAAACATGATGCAAACCCCCAAGTTAGTACTTAATTAATCCACCTAGAGTCCTTATCGGGCATAAAGGATATGACCACTGGCACACTCTTAAGTTTAAAGGCTTATTTGAAAACATAGTTTTGTTTTTAAATACTCATGTGAACAGTAACATGCTAAACCATGCTCCGATGCCAGCTGTAACGGATCAACGTAATTATACGAGATTAAGTAAGAAAATCTTCCACCGAGGCGGTTAATTTAACAAACTTAAGCCCGTATAACTCGAGATTCCGTGAAACCACGAGGGATTTCAAACCAACCAACATACAACCAAGATTTGAAGTATCATGTGAACTGTGGCTGCTAAATCAGTGCTCGCGGCCGAGAAGGCGAGCGCGAGCACTGCTAGGCAAAGGGGAAGCGGATGCTCGAGACCGGAGGAGGCATGGAGGGCCAGGGAGCTCCGGCCATGCGCGCCGGCCGACGACGGCCATGGCGGCAGTGGAGGAGGGGGCGGCCAATTGGCCCTCACCTGAGCTTGAGCGGCGGAGTGGAGGTGCGCACGCGGTGGAGGGAAGCGGGGCGGAGCTGAGGCCGGGAAGAATCGGCTGGAGAAGCAGCCACGAGCGCGAACAGCGGTGGCGGAGCTCCGGGAGCCGGTGATGGCGCGACGGTGCGCTGCTGCTGCTGCTGCTGGCGGGGCGAGAGGAGGAATGGAGGGAGCAGCCGAGGCGGACGAGCACGCGGAGGGGGTAAGCGAGCGCGGTGCCGCGGGGGCCACAGGGGCGCTGAAAGCCCAAGTTTGGTTTTGGTAATTAATGACACCAAGTTGCTAATGCCATGTGTTAAGTGTTTTGAGTTAGGCATAAGCAACACATGTGATGAAGGTGTACGTGGCAAGGAGTGGTGGCCACAAGATCACAAAGAAATGGTGCATGGACATGAAATGATGATCATGGTGGAGATGCACAAAAAATGAAGGACGTGATGATCAAGTGGAGGAGAATGATCTAAGAGCGCAAGGCAAAGGTATAACCATAGGGTTTTCCTTTTGCCGGTCTAAGATGAGTAGAGAAGTGATTGACCGGGTTTAGGATACATAGCCGACTATCAAGAGGGGCAATCACGGTTAGCTCGGGAATCAAGTGCCACTAGATCAATGTCTTGAGCATATGCATTAGGATCTAGTTGAGAGCTAACATAACGCCTTGAAAATATTTGTGAAAATGCTAACACACATGCACATGGTGTTGTACACTTGGTGGTGTTAGCACATTTGCGAAGGCGGTGGTGTTTGAGCGGTAGTAAGGGGTTTGGGATTCAGGCGTTTTCGAGAAAATGAAATGCCTATTTTCTATTGCGCCGGAGTCTAGAAAAGGTGGCGAAAGTCCAAATTATTTTTCACTAAAAAACGGCGATCGGACGCTGCACCGGACGCGTCCGGTCAGTTCAACGTGGCGCGGGCACTAGGGTTTGTGACCGGACGCTGGTCTGGCCTGACCAGCGCGTCCGGTCAGTTCACCTGAGCGCAGAAGTAGAGTGCGCGACCGGAGCGTCCGGTCCCTCACGGAACCGAAGCGTCCGGTCAGACGTCCAGAGGGGCAGAGCGCAGCGGAGTGCTGATCGGACGCGCGGTGCGTCCGATCACGTGCGATCGAACACGTCCGGTCTCGATGGGAGCTTACTGGAACGCGACCGGACGCTGGCACTGTCGCGTCCGGTCAAACGGTTGAGCACGTCCGGTTAGGGCAACGGCTAGTCCTGACGCGCGCTGTTCACGCTTGTCCTGTAGTGACCGGATGCGTCCGGTCACCCTGACCGGAGCGTCCGGTCAGCGCGTTTTTCGCTGCGTCGTCCGTAACGGCTAGCTGCATACCCCTTCGTTATAAATAGAGGATGTCCGGGGTTTGAGGGCAACTCTTGCACTTTTTGAGACCTAGAGACATCCTTTGAGCTAGAGAACAACCCCTCCACTCATCTCTTTGCTTGGTTGCACATCTTGAGTGAGATTGAGTGAGATTCAAGTGCATTGCTTGAGAGTTGCATTCTAGAGGCACTTGATCTTCGAGTTGCTGCGGATTTCTTATTACTCTTCCGTGTTTCCTGACATGGTAGACGGCTTGGAGCAGCGGGGGTGATTGAGCTCGCAATTGGAGATTGTTGGAGCCCTCACCAAGTGTTGTAAGGGGTTCTTGATCCTTCCCCACGGGAGTTCACAAATTGGATACTCTAGTGGAGCTCGTGGCTTGGAGGATCCCCATCTTGTGTGCGGTTGTGCGGCGCCCGCCGAGGTCTCGACTCTTGATAGTCGATTAGCTCGCGAACCAACAAGTGGGTGCATCGCCACAACGAGGAGTAGCTTGCCGGGAAGCAAGTGAACCTCAGTAAAAAATCTTGTGTCATCTCTTTGCCGAGGATTTCTCTTGTGATTGATCATTGTGATTGATTCTTCGATTGCATTACTTCTCTACATCGTTGGTATAAGAAGCAAGTCTCTTACTCTTTACTTTTTTGTACTAGTTCTAGTGTAGTTTGCTTAGCGTAGCTTTTATCACATAGGAGTAAGTAGCTTAGTGACTTAGCTTTGTTGGTGTGTATTAGAGATCATAGCCTTGCTTCACTAGAATTGTAAAGGTGGCTTGCATAGTGTAGTTGAGCTAGTGCTAGAATTAGCTTAGCCATCTTTTATACTAACGTGGTTGTTTAGTGAAGCTTGTAGAATTTTAAATAAGCTATTCACCCCCCTCTAGCCTTTTGGACCTTACAGGCGCGTGTCGCGCGACGTCGTCGACGTCCGGCCACGCGGCGGCCGAGCTCTGCCGCGGCGCCACGGCGTCGCGCGCAGGCGCGCGTACGGGAGGACGCCGACGCGGGGCTACGGGCCGGGCTGCCAGAGCCGCTGGGCCGGAAGGGAGGCCGCGGCCCATGAAAGCGAAAATCCATTTTTCTTTTATAATAAATATTTTCAGATTTAATTCTTTGTTTCAAAATTGAATTTGGAGATGAAAAAGGGGTTTTCAGAATTTTGGCCCAAAATAAAAGTTGTTCAAAATTTTATTCTCTACAACTTTCATGTAAAGCATTTTTCAAAATTCTCAATAGATTTTGAATTTGAGATTTAAAGCTAAATTGACAATAAAAAACCTATTTGTTTAGAATATTTTTAAAGCAAAATTTGAGGAACAACTGAATTCAAGAATTGCTCCAAAAATCATGTTAATTTATTCTAGATTATTTAAAATTGCTACTTCCCAAAAGTACACCAGCTTTTTGGCACTTACATCAAAATTAGGGTTCTAATTATTTGTTTTTCAAGTTTAAATGTGAAAGAGCTACATTTCATGCAATGCTAGTCATGAAATGATGTTGAATGCTTATGCTTTGAGATGTTAATGCATGCTTAACACCCAGGGGTGTTACAGCCCCTTCACCCGCCAGCCTGCGGAGGGCGAAGGGGGCGACCCTCTGGTTGCTGACGCAGGGGCCCAAACCCTAGCACCTCTGCCTGCCGGGTTGGTCGGGCCGGCCGGGGGCAAGTCTAGAGGAGCTGATGGCTAGGGGGTGCAGGAGGAGCAGCAGACCGGCCAGCGGGGGGACCTTGCCGGCTGCGGGCAACTGAGGCCGGCGATGGGGAAGGGAGGCGCGATCGCGGGCGTCCGACTCCTGACTCGTGCGAGTCGCGGGGGAGTCTAGCAGAGACTTGTGAAATTAGAGAGGGGCAATCCAGTCTTTTCGCGTGTCCTAAATAGTGAAAAGGGGTTGCTGGAATTAATAAAAGGGAGGAATCCTCAAAAACTTAAATATCAAAGCAATTCGTAGGCGCAGGGTTATATTTCAAAAGACCTGCGAATTGGGGTATAAATGTTGAGAGGCGCGTGACTAACGGGTTAAATATCAAAATTTCTTGTGTCAATGGCGGCGCCATCCCTTCCCAGCTTCCCCCATCGTCTCTGGCGGCAGGTAAGCTCCCCAAACCCTAAGCGCGTTGCATTCCTCTCTAGCGCGGTAGATCTGCTCACCTCCGGCTCCTCCCTTTTCTCAGTGAAGCGACATGGATTGCCCCAAGACCGAGAGTGGCGAGGTCGCGATGGCCTGCCCGCCCGACGACTCCCTCGTAGAGATCTTCTCGCGCCTCCTCGCCAAGCCTCTCTTCCGATGCAAGTGCGTCTCCAAAAATTGGTGCGGCCTCATCGTCGACCGCCTCCGCTGCCGGAAGTTCCCCCAAACCCTAGAAGGCTTTGTCGCCGGCGACGGAGTTGAGAGCTACGGTGGTTTCATCTGCCCGGAGAGGCCGGTGCCTCTCGTCGACCCTTCCTTCCCCTTCCTGACGAAGTTGCTAGAGATTAAGAAGATCGTCCTCTTGGATTCCTGCAACGGGCTCGTCCTCTTTGGGAACAGGCGGGTTTCAGACAAGTATAGCTCGCTGGGCTATATTGTGTGCAACCCCGCCACCGAGGAGTGGGTGTCCGTGCCCAGCTCCGACTGGACTCCATTTCCATTCATTAACAGTGACGATGAACTGAACCAAGATGATGATGTGGACACCTATTTGATTTTTGACCCGACTATCTCTTCACACTTTCAGTTGATCCAGTTTAGGTTTAATAAGTCTGTCCAGCCAGAGGTGCACAGCTTCTCTTCTGTAACTGGGGCATGGAGGCTCGAGCTCAAACTCAAACGTGTATGTCCTGCCAGAGGTGCCCTTGGGGTGGCGTGCCCCTTTAAAGGCATGCTGCACATGCGTGCCCACCATCCCTACCCCCCTTCTAAAAACGTAAATATGATACTTGCAGTTGGTGGGGAAGGGAGGCCATTTAGGACCCTGCACTGGCCACAAAATGATAGTGGTGTTCTTGTTTTTGTTGGCCAATCCCAAGGGCACCTACATTGCCTGAGTGGATGTATGGGAAACAGTTCCTCCATTTGGGTTCTTGAGGACTACAATGCAGAAAAATGGGTTCTGAGGGACAATGTGAGCTTCTCCCAGCTGTTTGGAAGAATGAGCGGCCATTTCCACTTAGACTGGGATGTGGTTGCCATTCATCCAGATCGTAGTTTGGTCATCTTTGTTGAGTATTGGAATTGTAAGCTGATATCATATGACATGGATAAGAAGGAAGTGCATGCTCTCTGCAGTCTACATGGCTCTCATCGGCATATTATCCCATATATTCCTTATTTTGCAGAGTAAGTGGCGCTCGCTAAGAAACACCGAAATTGTTGCTTATGGGATACTCCATGGGATGTCTAACAGGAATTAATCTTCCAAGAATGGAGAACTAGCAGCTTGTGTAGATCTACTAGAACTAGGTGACGCATCCTGCTGGTTGTTTATGTATCCCTTCTAATGCTTTAGGTTCAGTTAACACTGCAAACAAATTGATGCAAGCCAGGCTTTAGGTGTGCTAGCTATATAAATGAATGAATGTTGTTTCCTGACTTGTGATGGTTTCTGTTGAAGTTGAAATGTTCTTTTCCCATGTTCGCAGAATTATGATCAACTTATATGCCTGGATCTGTGTTTATGTCTTACTGGCAAGCGACTAATGATAATGGATTCTGCTTCCTTGGTCCTTTCTCTTTTTATTTATTCTAAGGGTGGTAGAAAGATGGGTTCTGAGGGACAATGTGAGCTTCTCCTGGCTCTTTGGAAGAAAGAATGGTCGTTGTCTCTTTGACTTTGATGTGGTCACAATTCATCCATAGATGTGCCAGGTAATTTACAAATAAATTGTGTACAACTGTACAAATTAGCTCTGTGTATACTCTGCAATATGAGTGTATGATACTCAAGTGCTTCACCAGAAGCTCGGGTGCCAAAAGATTTCAACTCTTTTCTAAAAAGCTCCTAATGTTGGATATTCTTCTTCAGATTAAGTTGTAGATTAGAGCCTATGCAACTTGCAGGCAAAATACTGAAAGTTCAGAAAACAAAAGAGAAATGAACTCCCATTTCATATGGTGATGAAATGATGTTGGAGACAGAATGTTGTGTTAGCTATGGAACATATCACAGAAGGTATTAAGATCATGTTGCATGGCTCAAGTTTGTACTGTGGATGCAGAGTTGCGCTGTCACACCCGGTTTTAAGGACAAAACCAAACATACACTATATTTGAAATAAAGGAGTCAAATCTCACATATAGCCGCAGATAAGTGTAATACCAAGAGATAAATGCTTAATATACATAACTCAATAGTATAAAATATACCTTAGAGAGCAACACAGCGGAAAGACAACTCCGAACACCGGGTGTAGACTTCACTCTAGGAACAAACTGACTGGTTGATCACAAGCCTATTAACTCCAGAGACTATTCATGAGGTGTGGGAAATAGCAAGAGAGAGTCCATGTCGAACTCAGCAAATATATCATGGGGTTCATGAGGCTCAAAAGGTTGACACTGGTTTACTGCGATTAGCTTTTAGTGAGTCATCTTTTAGCAATTGAGTAGCAACAAGTTATCATAAGCACAAATAACCTCATGATCATGTAAACGTGAATAACGTATAGCAAGAAACAATAATCATTAGTGAGCATCAATATCATCAGTATTATTATTATCATCAGTGTTCATCATTTATTCTGTAAGGGTCCAAGGCCACTCGTGACCGTGAGCACGGCTGTTATAACAGTTTTACACTCTGCAGAGGTTGTACACTTTCACTGTGAGTCGTGATTTACCCTTTCGCCCGAGGTAGCTAATCTCTTGACCCACTTCCAAGGAAGGTCGGCAGGGTTCACTATGAAGTCTTTCAAAGGTTCGTCTAACAAGTTAGGGCCATTAGATTCACTCGGCAAACAGATGTAGAGCCCCCCTTCCATATGGCACAATGACACGCAGCCTATACACATAAGGACAGAGGCCGCACTATACCCGATTCGTCAAGCTATTCTTACGCCATAAAGGTTACCACTAACAAGCTAGAAAAGGTCCTCATACTTGACTAAAGCCAGAGCCATATAGCCCTCACAATTGTACTGTCAATCCCGGATGTTCGCTTACAGATGAGTCCTTATGGAGAGAAACTAGAGCACCATAAAGACAACCCAATGCTCTAGCCCCCTTGAGCCATGTTGCTATAAAACATCTTTTAAACGTTTATTGCATATACCATTAGTCAAGTTACAGATCATGGTTATTTATCTTGAGCACTAGCATAAATACTACCCAATGCAATGTCCTATGGGTGTCAAGGTATAAGATGTAAAAGCTAGGATATCCTTAATGGCAACAAGGAAGACACATGCTATATGATTATTATGACATTAATGTAAATAGGTAACAAGGAAGATCCCATGCTATACTTGCCTTAAATCAAGATCCTTTCTCTGATCCAAATCTTCAATTAATAGCTTCTTGAATCTCCACGTAAATCTTACCGACTGGACATGATTATAAAGCACCACACAAGCATCCATGCAATCATACACGAAGCAAACAATAGAAATAAATTAGAACAGTACACCAAACATATGAAACAACGCGTGAAAAGGTTTTAAAGATGTTCTACGTGTTGCTACGAACACACAGACGTGAAAAGCACACTAATTGGAGCTTCGGTTCGAAAGAAACTTCTACCGAGACTTTTATATTGCATTAAAGAATCAACTACAAGCTTGATTTATTTTAATTGAGTAAAAACCTGTGAAATATATCAATACAGATTATTTACTATGCACTTTAATTGAAAGAGCAAGCTAAATCTAGTCATGTCTTAACTAAAATATTTCAATTATCTTTTATATGCCGATTATACTTTACCTTGAAAAAAACAAAATAACAAGTGAGAGCATCTAATGGCGTGTAGCATGTGTTTACACTTAGTACAATTAAAAACATATTTAAGTTAACAACTAATCAAATTAACATGTTATGTATAATCATCGAGACATAAAACCTATATTACTTTTAATTATAAAACCAATTACAAGCATATTAATCAATTTAATATTTAGCTATATATGGAAAAACATGCGACTTGAAAAACATTAGTACTATTGCGTACGACGCGCCGAAATGAAACTAACGCAACTTAAAATATCCGAAACAGAGATTGAACGATTAAACAAGCGAATTACTCGTAAATACTTCGTCTTCTGACTAGGGAGACTTGTACGTATAGAACATGGAACTTGGCCTGCACGTGCCTGACGACGTGAACGTGAATAGGATGTCCAGTTTGCTGGCCATTGGACTCGACAGGCGGTAGATGACGCTGGCTTCTTCACCAGCATGCCCACGGCGACCAGCTAGTTAAGGCCGGCACAGCTGCGGCATGTCGGCAGGCGGCGCCTTGTACATGCATGATCAGCAACTGTAGATGGGTAGCATGCAGGGGCACGTTAGGGAAACAAATAGCACACATGGCTTGTGGCATGATGTAGACGATAGATGAAATAGGGACGAAGACATCAGGAAGGTGCTCACCGGTGACAAATAACGATCGATGGCCGGAGTTCTGCAAGGGATGGTGAAGCACAGAGCGGGATGGACGGTTTAGCTGGATTGGCATATGGAGAACGGCCTATGAACTTTCCTGCAGCGTAGATGATCAGGCCACCGGACGATGCGATGAGGTCTGAACAGCTTCCAAGCGACCTCTAGTGATACCCTGGTGGCTGCGTCCTTCACGGCGCCTTATACACGGCTTTTCCGGCGCAGTTTGTGCAGATTTTGACGGTGGCCGGCGGCATCACACTAACAAACTGGGGCACATTTGGAGCAACCTTGACAAGGGAAAATATTGGCTCTGGCGGCAGCGTGGATCATGGCTTAGTTATAGAGTTTAGAAAGAAACGATGGCTCAGGCTTGCTGTGTGTGTGTGTATATATATATATAGACAACACATGGTCATATATGGCAAGCATCGTGATTGAGTTTGACATGAAATCCTTGATGATTAATGACGATATATATAAGAAACTGGGCAGAGTCGACTTGTCCGTCAAGTATTTTGTCTGATGATTTCCTTTTCATTTTCTTTCACTCGTGAATCAAAGATCATGTACCAGACCAAAATAATCTTATTCCATAATTATCCACCCAAAATTAACATGCACGCATGCAAGCATGTATTTCTCCCTTGCCAAAATTGATTCGGCTCAATTAACTTTGTTGACTTCCTGATTCCTTACTTCAAATCCACCATGCACATGCACGCATAAATCTAAATTAAATAGCTGGCTTCCACTTGTTTCTCCTGTTAGACAACAGGACCATGTAGTAATCCTTCATCAATGCTGATAATATGTTGTTGCCTCCATCCACGTGTCAGCACTTGACCAATAGAGCACCAACCACTTTTCTTGATCTTAAAAATTCCTAGGAGGTTTGTGGTGGTAGGTTATGGATGATGATATTGATAGAATGATTTGGATTAAAAAAATATTTTAGGAAACTCCCAATGAAAACCTGAGCTAAGAAATAAGGAATTTGATCGTAGAAAAATGATATATGTATATCGGAGAAGGAAAATCGACCTAAACGTATTTTGAAAGAACAACTTGAATTTATTTTGATCTTTGGTCAAAACCAGGCAATATAAAAACACAAATGCATCAGCATGTATGCACAACAATGTTGCTAAACCCTATGATAAATTTTATTTTAATGAAAAATATTATTTTCCTATGTTTTCATGAGCACAAAAATACATAATTAAATCATTTTACCTCTATTTCCAAAGAAGCAAATTTTAGGGTGTTACAATTCTACCCCCTTAAGATGAATCTTGTCCTCGAGATTTGGATGAAGTTGATCAAAGAGATATGAGAACTCAGACTATAGATCTTCTTCACTTGATCAAGAAGCCTCATCCTCTCAGTTTCTCAACAATGTTTCAACACACTTTGATCATCTTACTCCGAATAGCTTGCTCAACTATTTCCAAGACATCGACGGGTACTCTGAACAACTCTTAGTCCATGGTGTCGTCCGAATCTTCTCAGCATAACTCTCCATTACTAAAGATATCGACAATGCCTTTTACTACTCCAAGCGAGAACACTTTTGCAGGTCATAACCTTGATCAGGATCAAACCAACGATGATACCACAATCTCAAAACCAACATAGTGAAGATGTCCTTTAGATTCTCATGATCCACATAGACATTACTCTTATAATCCGCTTAAATGCCACAATTACATCTTTGGGTGACTTCCAAATAATTTACTTCCTGGAGCTCTTCTTCTTAACTCCACCATTAGAGATACCCTATCCAAAAACTTACTAGCCATGCTTGGTGTAACATTGAGGTCTTCTAAGTCTTCTCAAAACATACGTCATGAATGCCGACTTGTCTTGGTTGACGGTTGAACTCTCAACAGATGATAGCTCGAAGTGTAGATCAATTGATGAATACACGAGCTCCATGTAGTGGATCCAACAAGTCATCAATTCTAAGCAAAGGGTACACGCGCTTGATGAGGATCTCGCAACAATTGGGTTAACTGATACTTCCAAGTGAAGCACTTGAACAAATGAAACCTTGGTCTCGCATCTTCATTAACTTGGCTACCCCCTTAAGAAAAGATCAGCCAGGGGATGCCAAGGGTAACTTGCATCATCTTTAGTATAAGTTAACTACCATCATGTCCTAATTCTCTAGAGGCTTGTGTATAGAAATAGAAGCAAATAGCCTAAAGTTTCCTCGCGAGAGGAAAAAAACAGTGCAGTAAAATAACAATAACTCTTATTCCGTTTATCCAATGTAGTTGCAGCTTATACCGTTGGAAAGCTTATCAAATTCTCCACAACTTTAATGTAAAACACTTTTCCAAATTCTGCAGTTAAGTTGGTCGAAAACAGTGCACAACCGAAACTGTTCTAGGTTGCTGACAGCATAGTTATATCATCTTGTGATTTTCATAACTCCCAATCCAAAATAGCCATGAGGGTGGTTCTTGCGGCTAGATAAAGATGTCAAAGCCTAATGTTGTCTAGAATTTTCTCATGATTTATGGTCATCCAAAGACAGATGTATAAGCCAAATGAGATAGACTGCTCTAAAAGGATAGGATGTAGAGAGTCAAAATAAACCAACCCATCTACCTATTCAATAATCCTTATATCTTAAGCCGATATCTAAATGAAATTGTGGGATCCACAAATTCATTGCAATCATTACAAAGATCCAAATCAAGCATAAACATAATGACAACAAACGGAACACCAAAGGTTCACACTTCAAACATTGAGTCAACTGGCGATACTATCATTCTCTTCATACCAAGGGTAAGGATCCTAAAGCTCTTATTCTGATTACGCAAGAAGGCGGTAAGAGAAGATTCTAAAAGCATATCAAAGCAAGGAGTAAAGGTGTGAACAAGACTTAAAAATAAGCATCAAGGTGGAGATGAATATCAAGGGTAGATGTATATAGTAGAGAAGAAAATGCCAAGGTTTATAGAACAAGGATTTTATAGCAATTTCAAAACATTAAGACGGCCAATTTCTAACTAGGCTTGCGCCCTACAGTCAGCATTGCTCTGATACCACTCTGTCACACCCGGTTTTAAGGACAAAACCAGACATACACTATATGTGAAATAAAGGAGTCAAATCTCACATATAGCCGCAGATAAGTGTAATACCAAGAGACAAATGCTTAATATACATAACTCAATAGTATAAAATATACCTTAGAGAGCAACATAGCGGAAAGAGAACTCTGAACACCGGGTGTAGACTTCACTCCAGGAACAAACTAACTGGTTGATCACAAGCCTATTAACTCTAGAGACTAATCCTGAGGTGTGGGAAATAGCAAGAGTGAGTCCATGTCGAACTCAGCAATTATATCATGGGGTTCATGAGGCTCAAAAGGTTGACACTGGTTTACTGCGATTAGCTTTTAGTGAGTTATCTTTTAGCAATTGAGTAGCAACAAGTTATCATAAGACCAAATAACTTCATGATCATGTAAACGTGAATAACGTATAGCAAGAAACAATAATCATTAGTGAGCATCAATATCATCAGTATTATCATTATCATCAGTGTTCATCATTTATTCTTTAAGGGTCCAAGGCCACTCATGACCGTGAGCACGGCTGTTATAACAGTTTTACACTCTGCAGAGGTTGTACACTTTCACTGTGAGTCGTGATTTACCCTTTCGCCCGAGGTAGCTAATCTCTTGACCCACTTCCAAGGAAGGTCAGCAGGGTTCACTATGAAGTCTTTCAAAGGTTCGTCTAAGAAGTTAGGGCCATTAGATTCACTCAGCAAACAGATGTAGAGCCCCCCTTCCATATGGCATAATGACACGCAGCCTATACACATAAGGACAGAGGCCGCACTATACCAGATTCGTCAAGCCATTCTTACGCCATAAAGGTTACCACTAACAAGCTAGAAAAGGTCCTCATACTTGACTAAAGCCAGAGCCATATAGCCCTCACAGTTGTACTGTCAATCCCGGATGTTCGCTTACAGATGAGTCCTTATGGAGAGAAACTAGAGCACCATAAAGACAACCCAATGCTCTAGCCCCCTTGAGCCATGTTGCTATAAAGCATCTTTTAAACGTTTATTGCATATACCATTAGTCAAGTTACAGATTATGGTTATTTATCTTGAGCACTAGCATAAATACTACCCAATGCAATGTCCCATGGGTGTCAAGGTATAAGATGTAAAAGCTAGGATATCCTTAATGGCAACAAGGAAGACACATGCTATATGATTATTATGACATTAATCTAAATAGGTAACAAGGAAGATCCCATGCTATACTTGCCTTAAATCAAGATCCTTTCTCTGATCCAAATCTTCAATTAATAGCTTCTTGAATCTCCACGTAAATCTCACTGACTGGACATGATTATAAAGCACCACACAAGCATCCATGCAATCATACAAGAAGCAAACAATAGAAATAAATTAGAACAGTACACCAAACATATGAAACAACACGTGAAAAGGTTTTAAAGATGTTCTACGTGTTGCTACGAACACACGGACGTGAAAAGCACACTAATTGGAGCTTCGGTTCGAAAGAAACTTCTACCGAGACTTTTATATTGCATTAAAGAATCAACTACAAGCTTGATTTATTTTAATTGAGTAAAACCCTATGAAATATATCAATACAGATTATTTACTATGCACTTTAATTGAAAGACCAAGCTAAATCTAGTCATGTCTTAACTAAAATATTTCAATTATCTTTTATATGTCGATTATACTTTACCTTGAAAAAAAACAAAATAACAAGTGAGAGCATCTAATGGCTTGTAGCATGTGTTTACACTTAGTACAATTAAAAACATATTTAAGTTAACAACTAATCAAATTAACATGTTATGTATAATCATCAAGACAAAAAACCTATATTACTTTTAATTATAGAACCAATTACAAGCATATTAATCAATTTAATATTTAGCTATATATGGAAAAACATACGACATGAAAAACATTAGTACTATTGCGTAGGACGCGCCGAAATAAAACTAACGCAACTTAAAATATCCGAAACAGAGATTGAACGATTAAACAAGCGAATTACTCGTAAATACTTCGTCTTCTTCCTAGGGAGGCTTGTACGTACAGAACATGGAACTTGGCCTGCACGTGCCTGACGACGTGAACGTGAATAGGATGTCCAGTTTGCTGGCCATTGGACTCGATAGGCGGTAGATGACGCTGGCTTCTTCACCAGCATGCCCACGGCGACCAGCTAGTTAAGGCCGGCACAGTTGCGGCATGTCGGCAGGCGGCGCCTTGTACATGCATGATCGACAACTGTAGATGGGTAGCATGCAGGGGCACGTTAGGGAAACAAATAGCACACATGGCTTGTGGCATGATGTAGACGATAGATGAAATAGGGACGAAGACATCAGGAAGGTGCTCACCGGTGACAAATAACGATCGATGGCCGGAGTTCTGCAAGGGATGGTGAAGCACAGAGCGGGATGGACGGTTTAGCTGGATTGGCATATGGAGAACGGCCTATGATCTTTCCTGCAGCATAGATGATCAGGCCACCGGACGATGCGATGAGGTCTGAACAGCTTCCAAGCGACCTCTGGTGATACCCTGGTGGCTGCGTCCTTCACGGCGCCTTATACATGGCTTCTCCGGCGCAGTTTGTGCAGACTTTGACGGTGGCCGGCGGCATCGCACTAACAAACTGGGGCACATTTGGAGCAACCTTGACAAGGGAAAATATTGGCTCTGGCGGCAGCGTGGATCATGGCTTAGTTATAGAGTTTAGAAAGAAACGATGGCTCAGGCTTGCTGTGTGTGTGTGTATATATATATATATATATATATATATATATATATATATATATATACAACACATGGTCATATATGGCAAGCATCGTGATTGAGTTTGACATGAAATTCTTGATGATTAATGACGATATATATAAGAAACTGGGCAGAGTCGACTTGTCCGTCAAGTATTTTGTCTGATGATTTCCTTTTCATTTTCTTTCACTCGTGAATCAAAGATCATGTACCAGACCAAAATAATCTTATTCCATAATTATCCACCCAAAATTAACATGCACGCATGCAAGCATGTATTTCTCCCTTGCCAAAATTGATTCGGCTCAATTAACTTTGTTGACTTCCTGATTCCTTACTTCAAATCCACCATGCACACGCACGCATAAATCTAAATTAAATAGCTGGCTTCCACTTGTTTCTCCGGTTAGACAACAGGACCATGTAGTAATCCTTCATCAATGCTGATAATATGTTGTTGCCTCCATCCACGTGTCAGCACTTGACCAATAGAGCACCAACCACTTTTCTTGATCTTAAAAATTCCTAGGAGGTTTGTGGTGGTAGGTTATGGATGATGATATTGATAGAATGATTTGGATTAAAAAAAATATTTTAGGAAACTCCCAATGAAAACCTGAGCTAAGAAATAAGGAATTTGATCGTAGAAAAATGATATATGTATATCGGAGAAGGAAAATCGACCTAAACGTATTTTGAAAGAACAACTTGAATTTATTTTGATCTTTGGTCAAAACCAGGCAATATAAAAACACAAATGCATCAGCATGTATGCACAACAATGTTGCTAAACCCTATGATAAATTTTATTTTAATGAAAAATATTATTTTCCTATGTTTTCATGAGCACAAAAATACATAATTAAATCATTTTACCTCTATTTCCAAAGAAGTAAATTTTAGGGTGTTACATGCGCTTAGGTGGTCAGACTGCCTATAGTTTGACAAATTCAAAAGTTTACAATTTATCTGGTCAGGATAATAAGAACTTTGAAGGACTAATGAGATGAACAAGCCCAAAGGATATAGAAATCGATTTTGTGTGATTGATCCTGAATGCTATTCTTTTTGAATGAGATACTTATGACATCTGATTTCTGATCCGTTGAGCCATATACTTTGTTCAGAACTAGTTACGGTCCTGCTTCTATAGGGGATTTGTGTTATCAATGATTTAATTCAAACCTGAACTCAACTCAAAAATTTTCCCTTGCCAAAATAGGAGGGCTATTTTGAAATTTTGGAGGAATCCCTCATCTAATCCAGAGAGTGGGATTCTTACAGAAAACAAATACACTGAAGGCATGTGAAAAATTTGAACCTGTAGCTATCACATTTATCCTATTTGCTCCGTAGCTGATGTTTATTCACTATGCTGCTGGGGAATAACTGGAACCTTGTAATTGGAGACTTATGGCCAGAAGCAGAACTTGCTTGTAGATGCTAATTACTTGCTTTCAGCATTGCTGTAGAAAACACCTGCTTTCAAACAGGCAGGTTCAGGGTTGCAAGATGGAGGCGCGGGCACCTCATCCACGCTTTAGCCTCATTGAGGCAGACTACGACAAGGACCACCGGGCCAAGGTCTTGTCGGAGCAGCAGAGGCCGTTGTGTGTGCTTTGTGTTCGCACGCACCACCCACACAGCTAGGACGAGCGATACGCGACGTACATACGTCGTGCAGGCTTCCTTGAGATCGTTCGGGTCTACAACAGTACACTCCCCACTCTAGACCCTGCACTTCTTACTACGTTTGTTGATAGGTAACATTGCATTTTGCGTTAATTGACTTTCTTTCGTAAAATTGGGTCGTCAAATTGGCTATAACCAGAACCTTGTAATAATGCAGGTGGAGACCAGAGACTCACACCTTCCACACACCATGTGGGGAATTGACTATCACAATGCAGGATGTGAAGATGATATTGTGTCTGAGTTTGTCTGGTCATCCGGTGACTGGGGTCGTCGATGAGTCTACTTGGATAGACTTGGTGGGGCAGTTCTGTGGTGGAGCAGTTCTCGTACCACTTCTTCCACGCAATACTCTCTGGGTTACGAACACGCATCTCTTGGGCCCGTCGTAGCATTTTCTTTTTATGGTTCTTCACGAAATCAGTGACGTAGTTTGTAGGATATCCTCTCATTTTGCGAAGTGCTACTCTTGTCTTATACTCATCCTTGAACTTAAACACATCATCATATGATTCCCATTTGTATTTCTGAGTGCTCTGTTGCAACAAATAGATGAATACAAAGTTAGTGTACCAAAAACAAACAAAATAAAACATTAGCACTAAGTGTCAATAGTCCTAGCAAACCTCGTCATAATCGATCATGTGGCCACAGAACTGGCCAATCCCAAGGCCTGAAGGGACTAGGCCGTAGCTAGCTTCGACACCACATTTGCACATCACAGGAGGCGCAATAGACCTCCTCTTCTTCTTCCACTCTGGCACCTCCTCCTTCTCTGGCTCCGGCCAATGGCTCTTTGGACCATAGACGCACTCCGCGAAACGGCACTTTGGAAAATCACGATCCTACAAAATCAAAACATTAAAACACACATATAGGACATGACATTTCAAGGTTAACTCAAACCTTACTTCACGCCGTAGAGGACAAATGAACTCTTGTTCATTGCGTGGGTTTATCACGGCTTGCTCTCCGCAATGGCACTTCAGAGGATCCTCGATCCGCCGTGCCAATGCTACGGTCTTCTCTTCCTCCGTCATAGGAGGAGGGTTAGGAGGGGGCGGAACCCAGCGAGTAAACACCTCACGCTTGCAATGATCAATGCCAGGGTAGAAAAGGAGAATCCTTGGGTCAAACTTGTCCGGACCGTCGATCCATTGGAAGAAAAAGCACCGGAAGTACAGCTACAAAAAAGTTTCAATTATCTCATCGCGAATACAACATCACAAACCAATAAGAAAAACAAAGGGCACAATTACTTACGCTACAACTATAACATATGTAGAAGCAACGTGCCACAGTATCCGGATGTCTCGACTAGCCCACGTGCGCCGGATGACCACAGTCACAGTTAGGGAAAGGTTCCTCGGGACGCATGGGCGCATCCTTGCAAGACACGTCGGGGTACATCTCTCTAGGACGACCCTTTTTCCTCCATATCGACTCACGATACGAGTCCTCCATCTAAAAACACGAAATGATTTCAACACAAAACACATATCACTTATAATTCTTACAATTCAAAAATAATCCACAATATCAATACGATTAAAACTAATATAACTTTACTAACTACATTAACCAAACATACTACAACTAAGCAAACTAACATTACTCTAGCAGACTCAAGAGTTGGTCGGGACATTTTACCTTCCACATGACTCCAGCATACTCCAAACATTCTATAGAAACGGAAAGTAAATAAAAATTTTACCTTCCTTATACGAAGGGTGGCCGGGACAAGGTCCGACGATGGGGTGGTAGCCGACGGGGAGGGGCACTAAGGGGGAGGAGTGCCGGAGAAGGGCGCTGAGGGGAGGGGAGCTCGGGTGCTGGGGCGGAGAGGGACGCTGCGGGGTATGGAACGGAAGGAAAGCCAAAAATAAGAAGGGCCCGACCTTTTAAATGGACGGGGTTGTACCCCGCCATGATCTGTGATGGGTTAGAAGTACCCCGCCATGATGCGTGGCGGGGTACTTCTTTCCACGGTGGACTGCTGCATCCCACGTGGCGCTTGCACCCCGCCACCATGCATGGCAGGGTTCAGTTCAATTGCCCCGCCATGCATGGTGGTGGGGCCAAATGGGTTAGTTTTAAAAAAAATTCAAATCTGGATCAAATCCAAAAATATGTTTCAAATTTGGACTAAAAATAAAAAGAAATTCACAGAAAACAGAGTGGTGTAATGTACGGTTCGTTCTGTGCAGCTCGGTCTCTTCTGATGCCTTGTGTACACGTTACTATACTGGTGGCATGGGAAAAATTTATACCCGAAGGATGTTGCGGTCACATTTCTCTTTTTTGCTCCCTAGCTGATGTTTTTCACTATGCTGCTGGGGAACAACTGGTTCATTGTAATTGGAGACTTCCAGCCAGAAACATAACTTGCTTGTAGACGCTGATTACTTGCTTTCAGCAGACAATTATTATTCTTTGTTACAAAATCTATAGCTGAGCCAGGTACTTCCAAAAAAATGTACAACAGTACATATTAGCTATGTCTACACTCTGCAGTATGATACTTGTGAATTTTGAAGGTGCTTCACCAGAAACTCTAGCACCAAAAGTTTTACTTTTTTTTTCTGTTGGATATTCTCCAAATTAAGCTGTAGATTAGAGCCTTGGCAACCTGGAGGCAGAATGCTGAAAGTACAGGAAACAAGTACAGAAATGAAACCCCATTTCATACGTTGTTGAGATGTTGCCATGTTCGCTTGGCTAAAAAGTCATGGCTGAAAGTACTGTTCGCTGATTTATTATGAGAGAAAACACTATTTGTTGTGAGAGAAAAATGTCGTGTCAGCTATGGAGCATATACAGAAGTAAGAAGGTATTACCATCTTATTGCATGGCTCACATTTGTACTGAAATAATCTTTTGGTTATGAGCCTGTTATGTGCATGCAATTGAGCTAGGATGCCAAACTGCTCAGAGTTTGACAAATTCCAATATTTAATTATCCGGTCGTCTTAGAGCATCACCAAGAGACTCTCCATATCCTTTATAAATGCTAGAAATAGAGATGTTGGTGAAAAACTACCCTCCAACAACTTCTCTAAATAGTCATCCAAATATAGCCATCTTCTATTTCGGATTTTTCGCTAGCCAAAAATCGAAGACGAGAATGACTCTCTAGAGTGCGCATGAGATATAGAAAAACTGTTGGAGAGTGAAAATATATAGAAAGCTATTTTTATGCAAATGGCTCTCCAAATGATGATTTAGATAGTGAGATTTAGAAAAACGCTTGGAGATGATCTTATGAGGGAAAAAAAGTTATATGAAGATGAGAACTTTGGAACAACCAATAGGATCAGAAGGACCTCAACGGAACAACCAATGCTATTCTTTGTGAATGGAACTTATCGCATCTGATTTCTGATCTCTTGAGCTTTACTAACTGTGGATACTTTTGGGGCACGTTTCTTAATTCTTAATGAGGTATTTAGGCAATTTAAGCAACCTGACACTTTGATTATCTTTTTTTTATAACTATTTGATTATCTTCGGGAGGACTCCGCTTGTCAAAATGCCGGTGGGGGCTCAGTTGTGCAATCCAGATTGACTGATTATCTTTGCTACGTGCGCTTTTTCACTTTTCCTGCTGTCCGTTTTTCTTGTCATAAAGATCACTATGGGCACTGGGTCAATACTCAGGGCTGTTTGGTAGGGCTCTATCACGGCTCCGGCTACGGGTCCTCCAGAGGAGCCTTACCAAACGTTTTGCAGGAGAATTCGTTTTCGAGTGAAAATTAGAGGAGTCGAAACCGTTTTGAAGAAGTCAAAGCGGCTTCGGCTCCTCCGAAGGAACCGCTCTGCTGCCAAACACCCCCACAATCCCCCCTTTCCAAAATAACTGTTGTTCTCGTTTTGCGAAAAGTCAAACACTTTAACTTTGATAAATATATAAAAACATTAATATTTATGAGGCTTGTTCCCGTGGTTGGAAAGTACTACTAGTACTTTTAGGTACTTCCTATTTTTATTTTGATAGACAATTAATTTAAGAAAGAAGATTAGAAAATTAAATTAATGGAGAGAAGGGTAGAGTAGTAATTGGAGGAGCATTGACCGCACACGTCCACAGTGGCCAGGTCGAGCACGCTGATGACGCGTAGCTCCAGGTCGCGGCACATCTCGGCAACGGACTCGGTGGTGGTGATAGCATGAAAGTACTACTAGTACTTTTAGGTACTTCCTATTTTTATGAGGCTTGTTCCCGTGGTTGGAAAGTACTACTAGTACTTTTAGGTACTTCCTATTTTTATTTTTATAGACAATTAATTTAAGAAAGAAGATTAGAAAATTAAATTAATGGAGAGAAGGGTAGAGTAGTAATTGGAGGAGCTTTGACCGCACACGTCCACGACGGCCAGGTCGAGCACGCTGATGACGCGGAGCTCCAAGTCGCGGCACATCTCGGCAAAGGCCTCGGTGGTGGTGATCGCAGAGTGGAGGAAGCAACAGAGGAACGTTGCGGAGGCTGGGTCTGTGGGCAGTGGCGAGCATGTTGGTGTCCTCGCACCTGCTGCTCGCCATGCTCGCACTTGCTGTCCTCTTTGCCGTGCAATACTTGTCCCTGCTCTCCCACTATCTCATCCTACGACGCCCACATCCGGCTCCTCGTCCTCCTCACCGCGGTCGCGTATGCAAGCATCGCGTGGAGCAAGAGGTGCAGCGCAACGCAGCGCCACACCGCAGCAGGACGGGTGTTGTCTATGTTTGTCATCGGCCTCGTAGGCTTCGTTGGTGCGCACCACTCATTGGCGCTCAGTGGATGCCAGCGTACGACCCCGGCCTGAACCAATACTACTAGCTGGGTAGCTGTGTGATATATCCCGGTGCTATTCGTGTGTATGGGGCGCTGCAACTCCACGTTCGGTTCCTGGAGACGCAGAACCTCGTGCTGTCGGTGATGCAGACCTCCAGCGCGATAGGATCTAAATAACTAGAGGGTGTGAATAGCCAATAAAATTTTCCTACAAACTCACAAAGCACTAGAGCAAAAGGTTTATTAGTAAATAAGACGGCGCTTAGAGCATCTCCAGCAGTCCCCCAATACTTCACCCCTAATAGGAAGGTATTGGTGGCCACCAATACTACTTTTTCAGATTATTGGGGGACATGCTCCAGCAGATCACCAAACATCTCCCCCAATATGTGGGACCCACCTGCTAGTAATAATTCTTTATTTTTTCCCTTTTCTTTTCTCTCCCCTTGGTTCATCTCTCCTGCATCGTAGGCTCGTAGCAGATCTCCATGCCATCATCCGTAGCCTCAACCTCTGAAAGGTCTTGATGGCTAGAGGGGGTGAATAGCCTTTTAAAAATTTCTACAAAGACAAGGTAAACAAGTTTATCAATATAACAAATAGCGAGATGCGAGTTTTGCTTAGCCTACGGGGTGTTTGCAAGCCACCTAACCAATTCACAATTCTAGTAAATTTGCACTCAATCGCACAAGTTAAACCGTACAACTTAGCTACAACTAAAGCTAACTAGCTACACTAACAAGCTAACAAGATACTAAGAAATTAATACAAGAGAGAGTTAGGAGGGTATCACCAAGGGGCGAAGTATTGAGCCAACCAATCAATATGATCAAGAGATAAATTCCACAATACACAACCACCGGGATCGATTAGTCACAATAAGAAAGTGATGACACAAGATTTATCCCGAGGTTCACGTGCTTGCCGGCACGCTAGTCCCCGTTGTGACCCTCTTCACCACGTGGTTCGATGGCTAATCGGTCACACACCGAGCCTCTCAAAAGGCGCCACAAGAACCTACCAAATGGCAAAAGGTTGCAAATGACACGAGCAATCCACTAATGTTGCCTTTGGCACTTCGCCGAGGTAGGCACAAACCCCTCACAATCACCGGAGATGGCCAAGAACAATCACCAACTCTTTCCAACGCCTCCAAGCTGCTCCAAGCCATCTAGGTGGCGGCAACCACCAAGAGAAACAAGAATCCCGCAGCAAATCAACCACCAAGTGCCAACTAGATGCAATCTCACAATGCAAATGCACTTGGATCACTCAATCTCACTTTGAATATGCAAAGAAGCAAGAGAGATGAGTGGGAGGGGAGTTGCTTAGTTCAAAGTGCTCACAAGTATGTCAAAGAATGCAAGCATTAGAGCCTTGAGCCAGCCAACGAGTATTTATAAACGTACCCCTTCGAATAGAGCCGTTAGGCACATGATTCAACAGCAGTCGCGCTGACCGAACGCGCTTGTCGCACGGACCGGACGCGCGAAGCTTGACCGGACGCGCTGGTCAAGTCTGAGCAGCTCTCCGTAGAGAGCGACCGGATGCGCTGCTAGACGAACCGGATGCCACAGTACTAGCGTCCGGTTTGAGTCCAGTAAGCACCCTCGACGACCGGACGCGTCCGGTCGATCGTGACCGGACGCGCCACCGCGTCCGATCAGAGAACCGAGACACGGACACATGCTGAGGACTGACTGGACGCGTCCGGTCACACAGAGACCGCGTCTGGTCCAGCGTCCGGTCACCATTGTGACCTCCGTTTGCCTCCGTTTGATTCACCCTTTCACATATTAGCTAGACTAAGTATGTGTGTCACTTTAGCACATGTTTTAGCTCGTGAAATGCATATGATTATGAAATGCACACCTAGAGGCACTTAGGAGTTCAATAGCCATGTCATTCCCCTCTTTATAGTACGGCTATCTATCCTATAATGTAACCACACCCACTAGGTGTCTTGGTTACTAAAACACAACCCTTAAGCTTATACCTTTGCCTTGATCACGTAGGGTTGCGTCTAAATCCAAGTGTGGCCATCATGATCACCATGTCCATCTTGCCACCAACCTTGGAATGTACTAATCCTCATATGCTATATACAACTTAGGCATTGTCACTAATTACCAACACCAAACATAGAGCTTTCAATCTCCCCCTTGTTGGTAATTGGTTTCAACCCTTTCACACTGATATTATGATAAAATTTTGATTGAACCCACACATTGTCCAAGTATATTACCATGTGTAAGAATTATGGACATGTGATCATGAATTCAAATTGATAGCAATGGCTCCCCCTACATGTATGCTATATGTTTGGATTTAGGAAGCATACATGCTTAGATAGGAAAAAATAGAAGCATTGACTATCAATAGGTGCTAAGTGTTTTAGATTATAGACCTTTGAAGTGTGATACCATCGGAGTAGCGATAAACACCATCTTACCACCTTGTGTAGTTATATACCACTTGGAAAAGCACAAACATAACTAGAAACCTCGTGAAATCAACATTATAAGCAAGGCTCTAGTACCACTTTGAAAAACATGAAGCAAGAAAAATCTAACTACTTCCTATTCATGCTAGTACCTCAATACACAATTCAATTGTATACTAGCAAAACATCACACAAGCAATGTATCGGAGAAAAAGAAATGCATAACTATGCATCATACATATGAAGTGCACATGGAAATGCAACAATCATGTTTAAGAGCTTGCTCCCCCTACTTGTGTGATCAAAATTTTAGTTGACCCCCTTCTTTTATCATTTTCTCCCCTTTTAGAATCTATCTTTGTGAACAACATTTTATCCCCCTTTGGCACCAATGACCACAAGGGACCAACTTTAGATAGATTATCATGTTGAATTATGGGGTGAGGATCAAGTTTGTGATTCAACCTAGATTGCTTGCATAAATAAAATGCTTTGGTTTGATCCAAGGGCAAGCTTCTTCACACCTTACTAGAAGGGTTATCATGCACCATGTTGAAGCAAATATGTAGACAAGTTTTCTAGATGAAACACTTAGGATCACAAGCTACTTAAACAAGTTTTATGCTACCACTAGATCATACAAGACATGGAAACAATAGTGGCACCATAAAAACTTCAAATTCATTTGATTTTCATGAATGAGCCTAGAACATGTAAATTATGACTAGATACACTAAACGAGTCCTTAGCATAGAATGTATGACATGTCAACCAATTGTACCTTGGGGCTCGAAGGAGAGGCATGTCATATATGGGGTGCATCAACTCATGTTGGAGAAGTCAATTATGTTCAACTCATTCTTTAGCTTGAGAAATCTCTTCTCATCAAGTGGCTTGGTGAATAGATCGGCTAATTGATCTTCGGTGCCCACATTCTCAATTGCAATGTCACCCTTTTGTTGATGATCTCTAATGAAGTGATGGCGAACATCAATATGCTTTATTCTTTGATGTTGAACCGGATTGTTGGTTAGCTTCACGGCACTTTCATTGTCATATAGCAATGGCACATTCTTGAAATTGATTCCAAAATCTTTCAATGTTGCCTTCATCCACAAGATTTGTGCACAACAACTACCCGCGGCGATGTATTCGGCCTCGGCGGTAGATAGTGCAATACTATTTTGCTTCTTGGATGACCATGAGACAAGTGATCTTCCCAACAATTTACAAGTCCCGGAAGTGCTCTTTCTCTCCACCTTGTCACTGGCATAGTCAGAATCCGAATATCCAACTAGCTCAAAGCTTGCACCTTTGGGATACCACAATCTAACATCTTGTGTATGCTTTAAGTACCTCAATATTCTCTTTGTTGCCTTCAAATGACTTTCTCTTGGTGAGGCTTGAAATCTTGCACACATGCATACACTAAACATTACATCGGGCCTTGATGCTATCACATAGAGTAGGCTACCAATCATTGATCTATATAGCTTTTGATCCACCATGTTGACATTCTTGTCACTATCCAAGCTTCCATTAGTGCTCATTAGAGTAGTGATTCCTTTTGCATCTTCCATACCAAACTTCTTTAGCATATCCTTTATGTATTTGGTTTGGCTTACAAATGTTCCTTCCTTCATTTGTTTGATTTGAAGTCCAAGAAAGAAACTAAGTTCACCAATCATTGACATTTCAAATTCCTTTGCCATCATCTTTCCAAACTCATCACAATAATCTTGATTGGTTGAACCGAATATGATATCATCAACATATATTTGCAACACAAACAAGTCTTTGCCTATCTTCTTGGTAAATAGTGTTGTATCAACTTTGCCCATGACAAATCCTTTGGACAGCAAGAAGTCTCTCAATCTTTCTGTTGACGGTCCTTAAGTACCAAATATAGTTATCAAATAAATAAAGAAAAGGATCCAAATGCAACCAACACCTAGACTTAGGGTTTTATCTGACAGAATTCCACGAGTTTTCGTGTTTGTCTGTTTCTGCAGGGGGTTATCAGAAAATACGGAGGAAAGGCCCACACGTCGGGTTTACATAGAGATAATAACGTGTTCACCGATTTTCTATCATCTAGAAGACTCCAGAAGCCACGAGATCGAACGGTAGGCCGAACGAGCCCGGAGGCAGGGCGCCCGCCCTGCTCCCTAGGGCGCCTACCCTGGCCTGAGAGCCAATCAGGCTCCGTCTCGCGGATTATGCTCCACCGACCTAAGGGATCAAGGAAAACTGTGCGATTAATGTCGGTTTGATCCGACGGCCCACGTTCACTTGAGGGGGCTATATAAGCAGGACCCCTGGCCCCTAGAGGAGGCACTCCCTCATTCTCAATTCCTCAAACCCTAATCTCAGGAGGAGAGTCTCTGATCAAGCCCTAGAGCCACCACATCAACTAGATCTCTAGTATAGCATAGCTACATAGGATTAGAACTAGAAGGAGTCAATCTTCGATTGGTTTCCGGATCTGTCAAGAGGATTCTTGGTAATTCCTTTACTGTTCTTCATTGTTCATCTTTGTTCTTCAATATTATGAATACAACTTTGCTCTATTTCAATATATTGATTATGACTATGCTCTACTTGTTTATGTTTGCGATTATATTGTTTTTAGTTTATCGTAGTTATACGCTTGGCTTAGTTAGATTGGAATTATATACATGTTTAGGATCGTATAGCGTTTATCCATCGGATCCATGGGTAAATGATAAATATTGTGTAGGCGTGGTGCTTAGACCATATTTATCTACGATTGCACCTTATTTGCCGGATCGTGGGGTGGTCCGCGATGGTGACAGCTTCGTTGGTTCTTATATAGTCCCCCTCCCGTGTGTAAGGCAGGCAGAGCAATATTGTTACGGGGGAGTGATTGCTATGTTTCTCATCTTCCTTGATAATATCACTATGCATGGGCGTAGTCCTTTCTCGCAATGATTGCCAAGTGTACTTGCACTAACTATGATATGCTAGACTTTATAGTTAAGAATAACTTAGGAAATATCCTTGTAGTTCGTCCTAATACCATGCTAATGACTTGCTAGAATATCTGTTGAGGTGCTTATCATTATTATATGTGGCTAGCTGATCAGATTAATTATCTTTGTCACCATTCATACTTTATCTATATTTTATGTGACACTTACCCCTGTATGCAAGAGATAGATGAATGCTCTCACTTATACATGCAATGATTGATACTCATTCCTATATTCCATTCCATAATCAACATTGATGTTAGTAATCCCTTCCCAGTGGTAAAAATATAAATAATGATACCTGGAATACTTCCCGGTTAAAATGCTACATCGGTATTAATCTGTGCGCTTGCAGATCTTATTTATTATTTATTTAGAAGAGCAGTTGCATATTTCAATACCGCGTCTCTCATGTCATGCTGGGGATGACAACTTGGCTTAAGTGGCATGAGGGATAGGTTCGGCATTTTTGGCGCCGTTATCAGAATTAGAAAACTAAGTCTACTTTTGGTAATGACATTAAGAATGCCTAATACTTTCATACCATGCTCTAGGTGCTTGCTTCAATCCATACAAAGCCTTCCTCAACTTGTAGATATGGTTGGGTTTCTTGTCATCTTCAAAACCGGGAGGTTGCTCCATATACACCTCCTCTTGGATGTACCATTGAGAAATGCACTCTTCACATCCATTTGATATAGCTTGATATTGTGAGCACAAGCATAGGAAAGTAAGATCCTAATTGCTTCCAATGTTGCAACCGGGGCATAAGTTTCACCAAAGTCAAGACCCTCTATTTGTGTGTAACCTTGAACCACTAGTCTTGCTTTGTTCCTTACTACTATTCCATCTTGATGTTGCTTGTTACGAAAGACCCATTTTGTTCCAATGACATTGTGATCCTTAGGCCTCTCAACTAATTCCCATACTTCATTTCTCTTGAAGTTGTTGAGCTCTTCATGCATTGCATTTACCCAATTCGGATCTCTCAATGCTTTATCAATGTCCTTGGGTTCTTCCATTGACACAAAAGAAGAGTGAGCACAAAATGATGCCAATCTTGATCTAGTTTGAACTCCCCTTTGTATGTCACCAATGATGGAATCCAATGGATGGTCTCTTACAATGTTAGTTGTTTGAAGCATTTGGACTTGATTGCATGGATGTTGATGTTGATCATGAGTTGGAGATGATGAACTAGCCACTTGTTGATCTTGTTGCACTTGAGATGATGTACTAGCTTGATTTTGCATTAGAGAACCACTAGCTTGCGTAATTGGACTTTGGAGTACTTGATCTTTGTAGTCATCCACATCAATCACTTGCTTTGGCCTAATATCACCAATATCCATTTCTTTCATAGCATTGGTCAATTGAGTTCCTCTCAAATCATCCAAGTTATCTTCCTTATCTTGTGAGCCATTTGTTTCAAACTCAACATCATGAACTTCCTCAAGTAAACCACTAGCCAAATTCCAAACTCTATAAGCTTTGGTAGTAGTGAAGTAACCAAGTAAGAATCCTTCGTCACATTTCTTCTCAAACTTGCTCAATCTAGTGCCCTTCTTCAAGATGTAGCATTTGCAACCAAATACCCGAAAGTATGCAATGTTGGGCTTTCTTCCATTTAAGATCTTATATGGTGTCTTCTCTAGGAACTTGTGGCAATAGCGGCGGTTGCTATAGAAGCAAGCTGTGTTGATTGCTTCGGCCCAAAATGAATGACTCACATTATACTCATTCAACATTGATCTTGCCATATCAATTAAGGTTCTATTCTTCCTCTCAACTAGGCCATTTGATTGAGGTGTATACTTGGCCGAGAATTGATGCTTGATTCCAAGCTCATCACATAGCTCGTCAACTCTTGTGTTTCTAAACTCACTTCCATTGTCACTTCTCACTTTCTTGATTGTGGCCTCAAACTCATTTTGCACTCTCTTGATGAACTTCTTGAATATGTCAAATACATCACTCTTGTCCATAAGAAAGAATACCCATGTATATCTAGTAAAATCATCCACAATCACAAAGCCATACTTGTTGCCACCAATGCTTATGTATGTAGTTGGCCCAAATAGATCTATGTGCAACAACTCAAATGCCTTGGAAGTACTCATAATGCTCTTCAATGGATGAGTGTTGCCTACTTGCTTTCCGTCTTGACATGCACTACATAGCTTATCTTTCTCAAATGTGACATCCTTCAAGCCTCTAACTAAGTCATGCTTCACTAACTTGTTCAATTGCTTCATGCCAACATGACCAAGTCTTCTATGCCATAACCAACCCATACTTGATTTGGTGAGCAAGCATGTTAAAAGTTGTGTGTCACTAGCATTAAAATCAACCAAGTATAGATTCTCATATCTAAAACCCTTGAAGATCAAATTGGAGCCATCAACACTAACTATCTCTACATCATCAACACCAAATATGCACTTGAAACCAAGATCACACAATTGAGCAACCGAGAGAAGATTGAAGTTCAGCTTTTCAACTAAGAGCACATTGGAAATGCTATGATCATTTGAGATTACAATCCTTCCAAGAGCCTTTACATCACCCTTGCTATTGTCACCAAATGTGATGCTATCAATGCCACTATCATTTGATTTGCGAGAATTGAACATTCTTGAATCACCGGTCATATGTTGAGAGCATCACTATCAAGCACCCAATGCTTTCCTCTGGCCTTGTAATTTACCTACAAAACAAATTAATGTCTTTTAGGTACACATACTTGCTTGGGTCCTTGGAGGTTAGTAACTAAGTTTTTGGTACCCAAATGGCCTTCTTCTTTGGGCCCACAATTGGTGTACCAACAAACCTAGCATGCACACCTTTCTCACCCTTGGTAAGCACATAGTAAGAATCAAAAGGGATGCAATCCATTTTAGCATGAAACTTGTTGTTGTTCTTGTTCATTTTATTACAATTAATCTCTAAATGCTCAACTTGCTTGCATCTATTGCAATAACGACTATTGCTCTTCACAAAGTGAGGCTTTGGAGTAGCAAAGGCCGTCTTGCCCTTCTTGGGAGCATAGCCCAAACCCTCTTTGTTAAGAGAGAACCTTTGGGTACCCAAGTATTTTAGCAAGAGGGCATCCCCACCATAAGCATTGCCTAATGCGCGGGTGAGATCATCCACCTCTCTCTTGAGAGTTTCATTCTCAACCACAAGTGATGAATCACTAGTAGTAGAGATAGAGTTGGTTGTGGTGGATGATGATGAGCTACATGAAGTATTAGTAGGACTAACAAATAAAAAATCATCAATAATATCACATGTTAGTCCAATATCACAAGTGACAATCACTTGCTCCTCCTTAGCTTTCTTCATGAACTTCTCCAACTTGAGGTCCTTTTCCTTGATGAGCTCAAGTAGAGTGGAGTGGGCTTCCTTAAGCCTAGTGTGAGCAACTTCAAGGTCCTCGTAGTCTTCCTTTAGACACTCACGAGAGGCCTCTAGCTCATCAAAGGATTTTCTAAGAGCTTTGAGCTCTTGTTCAATTCCTTTGCACTCCTCACTCTTTTTGAGAGCAACAAGCTCCTCCATCAAGGCATCATTTTCATTGCTCTTGGCAATGAGCTCTTGCTCCAAGATTTTGCACTTCTTGGTTGTCCTCTTGTAGCCCTTGCTCATTTGATCTATTATGCCTAATAGATCATCCTTGGAGTAGTCCTCATCCTCCTCATCATCACTCCTACAACCATCACTAGCACAAGAATCATCATCACTATCATCATATTTTACCTTGATAGGCTTGGCCATAAGGCATGTCGATGTAGTGTCGAATATGGATGGCTTGTTAGAGAGGGCGATGCTTGCAATGGCTCTCCGGATGGGCTTTTCATCATCACTTGAGCTATCATCATTGTCATCATCGGAGTCATCACTATCCCAAGTGACCACATAGCCACCACCCTTCTTCTTCTTGTTGATAGTGAAGCTCTTCTTCTCTTTCTTCTCCTTCTTGTCCTTCTTCTTCTTCAACTTCAACTCCCCATCATGATATCTTTTGTCTTCATAGGGCACTTCGCCACTACATGATCAGGGCTATTGCAATTGTAGCAAAGCATCTCTCTAGATTTCATGTGGTCTCTTCTCTTCCTTGCACCATAGCCTCTCTTCTTCATGAAGCGACCCATCTTTTGCACTAGAAGAGCCATGGTCTCATCATCAAATGGATCATCATTATCACTATCAATCTTGCTCTTGCCCTTTGAGGATGAAGCTTTGAATGCGGTGGTCTTCTCTTGCTTGACCTTGATCTCCTTCTTCTCATCTTCATCTTCATCATCATCATATTGAGCATCGGTCATGACATCTCCAAGCACTTAGTTTGGAGTCACCTTGTCCAAACCCTCTCTTTGGATCATCTTCCTCAAGATAGCAAACTTCTTAGGTAAGTTCATCAAGAACTTGTGTGAGAAGTCCTTGTCCTTGACATCTTCTCCTAGGCTCTTGAGATCATTGACAATAACTTGTAGCCTATAGAACATCTCTGGTATAGACTCATCATCCTTCATCTTGAAGCTTGTGAACTTGTCCTTGAGCATATAGTGCTTGGCACTCTTTACCTTTGAAGTGCCCTCATATGTTTTCTCTAATCTTGTCCACACTTCACTTGCCATCTCAAGATCCTTGATTTGCTCAAAGACCTTTACATCAATCCCATTGTAGAGAGTATTGAGAGTCATAGTGTTCTATTGGTTGTTGATGCTGTCATTGTTGGTGAGGTTGTCGGGATCAATGATAGCATAATCATGATGTGTCACCTCCCAAACCTTCTCATTAATAGAGCCAAGATATTGCTTCATCTTTCTTTTCCAATGATCAAAAGATGAGACACCATCAAAGAATGGAGACTTGCCTCCGACATGGTTGAAAACAACTTGAGCCATCTTACACCGAGGTTGTTAAGCCTTACAAACGGTGACCACGGCTCCGATACCACTTGAAAGGTCTTGATGGCTAGAGGGGGGGTGAATAGCCTTTTAAAAATTTTTACAAAGACAAGCTAAACAAGTTTATCAATATAACAAATAGCGAGATGCGAGTTTTGCTTAGCCTACAGGGTGTTTGCAAGCCACCTAACCAATTCACAATTCTAGTAAATTTGCACTCAATCGCACAAGTTAAACCGTACAACTTAGCTACAACTAAAGCTAACTAGCTACACTAACAAGCTAGCAAGATAACTAAGAAATTAATACAAGAGAGAGTTAGGAGGGTATCACCGAGGGGCGAAGTATTGAGCCAACCAATCAATATGATCAAGAGATGAATTCCACAATACACAACCACCGGGATCGATTAGTCACAATAAGAAAGTGATGACACAAGATTTATCCCGAGGTTCACGTGCTTGCCGGCACACTAGTCCCCGTTGTATCCCTCTTCACCACGTGGTTCGGTGGCTAATCGGTCACACACCGAGCCTCTCAAAAGGTGCCACAAGAACCTACCAAATGGCAAAAGATTGCAAATGACACGAGCAATCCACTAATGTTGCCTTTGGCGCTTCGCCGAGGTAGGCACAAACCCCTCACAATCACCGGAGGTGGCCAAGAACAATCACCAACTCTTTCCAACGCCTCCAAGCTGCTCCAAGCCATCTAGGTGGCGGCAACCACCAAGAGAAACAAGAATCCCACAGCAAATCAACCACCAAGTGCCAACTAGATGCAATCTCACAATGCAAATGCACTTGGATCACTCAATCTCACTTCGAATATGCAAAGAAGCAAGAGAGATGAGTGGGAGGGGAGTTGCTTAGCTCAAAGTGCTCACAAGTATGTCAAAGAATGCAAGCATTAGAGCCTTGAGCCGGCCAACGAGTATTTATAAATGTACCCCTTCGAATAGAGCAGTTAGGCATAGGATTCAACAGTAGTCGTGCTGACCAGACGTGCTGGTCGCACGGACCGGACGCGCGAAGCTTGACCAGACGCACGGGTCCCGTAACCGACCGGACGCGCTGGTCTAGTCTGAGCAGCTCTCCGTAGAGACAGCGACTAGACGCGCTGCTAGACAAACCGAACGCCATAGTGCCAGCATCCGGTTTGAGTCCAGTAAGCACCCTCGACGACCGGACGCGTCCGGTCGATCATGACCGGACGCGCCACCGCGTCCGATCAGAGAACCGAGACACGGACACACGCTGAGCACTGACCGGACGCGTCCGGTCACACAGAGACCACGTGCGGTCTAGCGTCCGGTCACTATTGTGACCTCCGTTTGCCTCCGTTTGATTCACCCTTTCACATATTAGCTAGACTAAGTATGTGTGTCACTTTAGCACATGTTTTAGCTCGTGAAACAACATATGACAACACCTCCAAAACTCGACATTTGCGTAAAGGAAAATAGGCGTTTCAATTCCTCAAAAACGCCTGAATCGCTCTCTACCGCTCAAACTCCAACGCCATCGTAAATGTGCTAACACCACCAAGTGATCACGTCATGTGCGAGTGTGTTAGCATTTTCACAATCATTTTGTGAGGCGTTATTAGTTCTATCCAAATGCATATGATTATGAAATGCACACCTAGAGGCACTTAGGAGTTCAATAGCCACGTCATTACCCTCTTTATAGTACGGCTATCTATCCTATAATGTAACCACACCCACTAGATGTCTTGGTTACTAAAACACAACCCTTAAGCTTATACCTTTGCCTTGATCACGTAGGGTTGCGTCCAAATCCAAGTGTGACCATCATGATCACCATGTCCATCTTGCCACCAACCTTGGAATGTACTAATCCTCATATACTATATACAACTTAGGCATAGGATTAGTACTTAGGCATTGTCACTAATTATCAACACCAAACATAGAGCTTTCAACCTCCACCGTCGGGTCAAGCACGGGGAGGAACCTCCGCCGCCGGGTTGAGCACAGCAAGGAACCTCAACCTCTAGCGTGGCCCTGGCCTTGGCCACCGCCACGTCCACCGCTACACGCCTAGACCCACCCCCGGCTAGCGTCGCGCCCATCCATAGTGCCGGCCAGCGCTGTGCCCAACTCCAGCGGTAGCCAGGCGGCCGGAGATGGAGATGGAGGTGGAGCGGCCGAAGGTGGAGGTCGAGCGGCCACATGGTTGTCCTAGCGCAGGAGGTACATGGAGCCGCCGGAGCAGGACACCCCATTGTCATGGTCATCCCGGAGTCGAAGAAGACGCCGACGCTTCTTCCTCATGAGGTACGCTGGCACTATGGAGGAAGACGGTGGCCCACCGTGGACGACCTAACGCATGCCGTGGGGGACCAGTGCGCCACCTCCTCCAGACCGCTGCCACATTCATCCATGGCCCCTACCGCGCCCATGCCCATCCCCCACCGCCGCCACCGAGCCGTGGGGGCTCTGTTGGTCAGGGTGTCTTACGAGGGTAGGAGATGACAGTTAGGTGGGCCCTGTTTTGGGGGAGATGCAACTCCCCTTCTATTTGAGGGGAGATGGGGTGTTTTTTGGTGGCCACAAAAAAAAGTAGGCCATATTGGGGAGCTGCTGGAGCAAAAAATTTAAGTCATCTCCCCCAATATAACAATTTTATGGGGATTGGGTGTTCTATAGGGGAACTGCTGGAGATGCTCTTATGCAACTACTTGCTCTAGCTCTAATTCACTGCAAGCAAGCCTCCTACACAATTCTAGTTGCTATGTCTCTTGATTGTATTACACAAGCACGCCAACTAACATCTACACAATTACACTAGAGAGATAATTACAACTAGTTACTACTACAAGTTACACAAGCAAACAAGCACTACACAAGTATACTAATGAATTGAATTGCAAGTGTAGAGCTTTATACCGAACCGGGCAAGAGAGATATGAGCACCAAGATTTATCCTTGAGGTTCGGTTGCTTGCCAGCAAATTGCGTCCTCGTTGTGGCGAGTCCAAGCTAGGTGGTTCACGCGCTAATTGACATCACACGCCAAGCCCACGCATCGGGTGCCGAAAGAACCACACTAGAGAGGCACTCCAACAAGCCACGCGCAATTTACTAGACTATCCTTTTGCTTCCCGCGAGGTAGGATCAAAACCTCTCACGAATCCTTGATCGGGGGTGAATACAACCACCAAATCTCCTCACCAAACACGCTTCTTTGATGGAAAACCAAAGGGTCCCCATTCAGGAGGAGTTCGTGCGTGGAGTGAACTGGGCTCCGGATTCTTGCGACGAAGAAGATGACTACGATGTTGGCCAGATCGTCTGTGGTGATGAGAACTTGGCTGTTGTAGGAGGAGAGGAAATGATCGGCATGTTTGAGAGTGAGGTGCGTTTTGTGGCCGATTCATTTGTCGGCGACACTGAGGTGCTGGACTCCCAACTGGCCAAAGGTACATGAAATTGCTTTTGAAACTCTACGACGAAGAATAGGAGGATCTATTCTTGCTAACAATTCTAGGCAAATGGTGATCTTTAGATCATCAGGATAGAACTTTCTTTTTTGTCGCTAGAACCTGCAAATATAGTGACTGAATTGAATATGTAGACACGTGACTGAAATGTGTGTGCAAACACTGATTACTGAAAAACACACTGAATAACAGACAATATGTACACTATTGGTTGTCCGACAATAGACTAACCGGACTACTCTTAAACCAGGCTACAAAGTGCAGGTACTATTGGTTGTCCGACAAATTATACCTGAAGCATCGCCCCCTTTTGTTGATGCACCTTGCAAACCATCGGCTTCAGGTAGTTACACTCCTGTTGAAGCATCACCTTCATCTCCTTGCTCACCATCGGCTTCAGGTAGTTGCACTCCTTGTGTTGCATCATCACCTTCATCTCCTTGCTCACCAAATGCTGCAACACAGAAAAAGAAAGAGTAAGCCCAAGGACGGAAGTAACAGAAGGCAAAAATCGATAGATGTGCACCTTGACTTTCCATCATCCCAAGCCATGTCATAATCAAGCTGGTGTGCCGGCCCATCATACTCAACTATGTCATCCCAATCTATGGGATACAAATCGCCAGATTTAGGTGGCTGTTCATTCAAATCAATCTCTAATCTAGGCATCTAATCCAGCATGAATAGAGGTGGAGAAAGAAGATGCGGTGTGGTGGAGTGATCACTGAACTTACCTGGACGTTGTGATCCTCCTGGGTGACTTATATAGGCCATGGTAAAATTGAAAATGAAATTGAAAAGTGGCGCCAATGAAATTTTGATGCATGCATAGCTAAATTTTGAACTTTGGCTGCACAAATGACAGACAACTAAGGAGTTTTGCGGGAAAGAATTTGGGAGAGATGGAGCACGTGATTAAGAGCGGCCCGTGAGGCTGCTGCGTGAGCGCGCAATACACAGTGCGAAAAATGGAGATTTTAGCGGCGCGATTTAGGCTTGTTTGGCAGGGCTCGTCCCCTACTACGGCTCTGGCTCCTGTGAAAAAGCCTTGCAAAACATTTCCTAAAAAAACTATTTTTCAGTAAAAAAAGAGAGACCGTTTTAAAGAAGTCATAAATTATGACTCCGCTAAAAACAGCTCTAGCTTCTCATAGAGCCGTGCCAGACAACCCCTGTGGAAAAGCGGTGCTCCTTGTCTCTCGGCCGAAGGTTTAAACAATGGAGACTATGAGCAAAGGTAGCAAAAGCATTCTCAAAACGGATCGAATACGGACGGATATCACTATTTTCATATTTATGTCCGGATTCGGATTCGAATATGGATAGTATAAAAAATGTCGGATAAAATACAATTAGATATCGACATCATAAATACGTGGTTTAAATATTCAGATACGAATACGATATCAGATGTTAAATATCCGGACTCAGATACGAACGGATTAAAACCTCTCTAAACAAATTCGATCGAAAAATATCCGTAACGTTTTCATCCCTGCTCTCGAGACAATGTTTCCAACGGATGCCGATGTGGTATACAAAATCATAAAGCAAATCTAATCTAACCAAATTTATTTATCCGTTGATTTGGCTACAATGAAACTCGAGACAGCTCAGCGAGGCGCTCAGTCGTCCGCTAGCTGGCCGCAGTCCTCGATGAGCACGGTCTCAGCCGTGGCACCGGACCCAGAGCCGACGGCCTCCATCTTCTGCACGACGGCGTAGCCATCGACCACCTTGCCGAATACGACGTGCTTGCCGTCAAGCCAGGACGTCTGCGCGGTGCAGATGAAGAACTGGGAGCCGTTGGTGTTGGGCCCCGCGTTGGCCATGGAGAGCACGCCGGGCCCCGTGTGGCGCAGCTTGAAATTCTCGTCGGCGAACTTGGCGCCGTAGATGGACTCCCCGCCGGTGCCGTTGCCGCGGGTGAAGTCGCCGCCCTGGCACATGAAGCTGGGGATGATGCGGTGGAAGGCGGAGCCCTTGTAGTGCAGCGGCTTCCCCGACGAGCCCAGGCCCTTCTCGCCCGTGCACAGGCAGCGGAAGTTCTCGGCCGTCTTGGGCACCTTGTCGGCGAAGAGCTCCATCACGACGCGGCCGGCCTTGGACTTGCCGATGAGGATGTCGAAGAACACCTTGGGGTTCTTGGCCATGGCGGATGCCTTCTAGGCGTTGCTCTGCTCTGTCAAGCGTCAAGGCAAAGGGGAGTGTCATCGTCAGAAGCAAGTTAAAGAAAGCATACGGGAGAAATCAAATCAAAGATTTGCTGTTCATCAAGGGAACCAAAGTGTGCAGCGTCATCCTAAATATGACATGACCAAGAGAGTCCTGGCCTCCACGTAAGGTGGCAGGAGATCATGTCAATCTGAAGTGGAGATGACGAGGACGATTCATATGGCACAAGCTTTGAGCTCAATAGGCCGATTGACGCCCAGAAAGCCTTCGATATGTGCTTACAGTTCGAGATCAAATCCCGGACGAAACGTACACACGGCCGTAAATTAATTAAGAAGAAAGGAACAGAGTACCTGAATCGGATAAGGTGAGGGGAAGGGGAGGAAGAAGACTATAGCTCACCTCAGCTCAACAGGTCGCCGGTCTTGGACTCTTGGCGGCGCCGGGAAGAAAAGGAGGCGGCGGCGGCTGTGGCTTGTGGGCAGGGGAGGCAAGCAAAGATAAAGGAAAGGAAGGAGGGGTTTAGGGTTTTGAGTGAAGAGGAGGTGGGCTTTAATGGGCCGCCATTTTCCTGGGAACAAGCTGAAATTATTTCAGTGAAGGCCCCGATCTAAATCACCCCTTGTTTGATCAGCCTGGCGCGGCCTGATGGAGGTGTAATGCGTAGTCGAGCTCGGAAGCGCCGAAGATCGCTTGCCCCGGTTCCGCGAGATCCGGCGCCGTGCTGGCCCAGCCCAACCCCTGTGCGATTCGGTGGACCAGAGCCTCTGGCAAATTCGTTTTTCCCTAAAATATTTTGTCTAATCTAAATAGAAAAATTGCAAAATTATATTACTGCTGCCTGTTGTATCGGAGGAATATTGATTACCACCGTTCAATTGGCGGAATTTACTTTTTTTCTGCCAACTCATCTTAAGAAAATCATAACTTTTATGTATGAATTCCAATGGAGATAAAGTTTATATGAGAGTTATTGAGAAAAAAGATATTTACAACATTACAGTTCATGGATTTTCCATTTAAGACTGTTTTGATACCCAAAAATTGATACAGTGTCCAGATGTGTATTTGTTGATCTGAACAAAAAATTGATTAGCTGTCAAGATGGTTTCGAACGAAAAATATTGTAAACTACAAAATTGTGGATTTTATATGCATCTACAATATTTGTATAAAATGTTATCCATATACGAGGTTATATGAAGGAGTTATGAATTTTTTTTCTAAAAACATGCTGCACTAGCTAGTGGATAAATCGTGACAATTTATTCACACCATTACATAGCACATCTTCAAAAATTATAAATTTTTCATAGTCACATATGCAAGAATTGTATTTGATAATGAAATCTACCACCTTTTAGTTCACAATATTTCTATTTGAAGCGTACCAAAATAATCGATATAATGTTTTAGATTTCATAACGATCTCAAATAAAATGGTCATAAACTATAAAATTGTAGATCTCTTTTTGCTCTAAAACTTTCATATTTTTTCTTCATCCAAGCTCGTGTATAAAAGTTGTGATTTTTTAAGATAAGTTGGCAGAAAAAAAATGGTAACAGATATTCTGTCAGTTCAAACAGCGATATGTAATTCGCCACCGCTTCAATTGACGATACTAGTATAGTTTTGCAATTTTTTGATTTATACAAATATTTTATAGAAGCAAATAAAAATATAAAAAAATATCGCCTCCTGGCATCCTCACGTAACCCCACCCACTGCGGCGTGGAAACCAGAGATCAGGTAGCCGAGTTGACCTCTCTGTCTTCTAAACTGTCCTAAGACCAGTCTCAATGGCGGTTTTATGTTTCAGTTTTTAACACATTCATATTTTAGAAATAGTGATCCTGTTCGTTTCGCTGAAAAAACAAACTAAAATATTGTTTTAGCTGATTTTTTGTAAGAGGAAAATACTATTCCACCTGAAAAGACAAGCCGAAAAAAACAACTTATAAGCCAGCTGAACAGGACCAGTGTAGAAAAGTTTAATCCCCATAAAACTCTCTCTACTCTCATAAAACTTTTATCATCTCTCTTTATTAATACAGTGCCACATCAGTATATTTAGTGCCCATGAAACTCTGATAAAATCCCATTGAGACTGACCTTAGAGCAAGACTAATAATACAGTCAGCTGTTGGCTGCCCACCTGTATAGTAGTTAGCTCTTTAGCATTAATACATGACCCACTTGTCTCTCTCACAGAGTTTTTCAGTTCTTTATCTAAGTCGACTATAAGCTTACAATTCGCTTCTCCTCTCTCCTCTCCTTTACGTCAGCATTCAGCCTACTTGCAGCTTGCTATTATACTTGCTCTTACGGCTATTTGGCCAATTCATCCCAATCCAACTTAAATGTTCCTAAGCCATGTGAATTGGAATGGGTGTACTCCACCTACCCAAAAAGAATAACGCTATAGGATGCGTACCGGTTAAACTTTCTCATCAAGTTTGACTAGCTTTATAAAAAATATTAACAACATTTATATTACTAAATGAATTTATTATAAAAATATATTTCCTAATTTATCTAATGATGCTAGTTTTGTATTATAAATATTAATATTTTTTTTATATATTATTAGTTAAAGTTAAAAATGTTTGACTTCTCATAAAGTGAGAATGTCATCTATTTTGGGAGTTGAAAGCTTAAGTTTGGTTTTGGTAATTAATGACACCAAGTTGCTAATGTCATTATGTTGAGTGTTTTTGAGTTAGTGAAATGTTTTGATGGCTAGAGGGAGGTGAATAACCTTTTAAAAAATTTCTACAAAGACAAGCTAAACAACTTTATCAATATAACAAATAGCGAGATGTGAGTTTTGCTTAGCCTACGGGGTGTTTCCAAGCCACCTATCCAATTCACAATTCTAGTATATTTGCACTCAACCGCACAAGTCAAACCGCACAACTTAGCTTACAACTAAAGCTAACTAGCTACACAAGCTAAGAGCTACACTAACAAGCTAGCAATGTAACTAAGAAAATAATACAAGAGAGAGTTAGAAGGGTATCATCGAGGGGAGAAGTATTGAGCCAACCAATCAATATGATCAAGAGATGAATTCCACAATACATAACCACTGGGATCGATTAATCACAATAAGAATGATGACACGAAGATTTATTCCGAGGTTCACGTGCTTACCGGCACGCTAGTCCCCGTTGAGTCCCACCACGTGGTTCGATGGCTAATCGGTCTCACACCGAGCCTCTCAAAAGGCGCCACAAGAACCTATCAAATGGCAAAAGGTTGCAAATGACACGAGCAATCCACTAACGTTGCCTTTGGCGCTTCGCCGAGGTAGGCACAAACCTCTCATAATCACCGGAGGTGGCCAAAAACAATCACCAACTCTTGCCAACGCCTCTAAGCTGCTCCAAGCCGTCTAGGTGGTGGCAACCCCCAAGAGAAACAAGAATCCCACAGCAAATCAACCACCAAGTGCCAACTAGATGCAATCTCATAATGCAAATGCACTTGGATCACTCAGTCTCACTTCGGATATGCAAAGAAGCAAGAGAGATGAGTGGGAGGGGAGTTGCTTAGCTCAAAGTGCTCACAAGTATGTCAAAGAGTGCAAGACTGTGAGCCTTGAGCCAGCCAACGAGTATTTATAGACGTACCCCTTTAAATAGAGCTGTTAGGAACTTGAATTAGCTGCAGTCGCACTGACCGGACGTGCTGGTCGCACGGACCGAACGCACGAAGCTTGATCGGATGCGCTGATCAAGTCTGAACAGCGCTCTAACGAGTCAGTGACCGGACGCGTTGTAGAACTGACCGGACGCGTTACACCCGGCGTCCAGTTAGAGTCCAGTAAGCTCCCACCACGACCGGACGCGTCCGGTCGATCGTGACCGGACGTGCCACCGCGTCCGATCAGAATACCGAGACACGTGCGAACGCTGAGCACTGACCGGACGCGTCAGGTAAAACAGAGACCACGTCCGGTCCAGCGTCCGATCACCTCTGTGACCACCGTTCGCCTCCGTTTGATTCACCCTTTCACATAAGAGCTAGACTAAGTAAGTGTGTCACTTTAGTACATGTTTTAGCTCGTGAAACAACATGTGACAACGCCTCTAAATCTCTACATTAGCGTAAAGGAAAATAGGCGTTTCAATTTCTCGAAAACGCCTGAATCCCGCCTCGCAAGCTCGGTGGGAGGAAGAGAGAGAGGACCCCAAACCCTCTCTACCGCTCAAACTTCAACGCCATCGCAAATGTGCTAACACCACCAAGTGATCACGTCATGTGCGAGTGTGTTAGCATTTTCACAATCATTTCTCGAGACGTTATTAGTTCTATTCAAATGCATATGATTTTGAAATGCACACCTAGAGACACTTAGGAGTTCAATAGCCGCGTCATTCCCCTCTTTATAGTACGGCTATCTATCCTATAATGTAACCACACCCACTAGGTGTCTTGGTTACTAAAACACAACCCTTAAGCATATACCTTTGCCTTGATCACGTAGGGTTGCGTCCAAATCCAAGTGTGGCCATCATAATCACCATGTCTATCTTGCCACCAACCTTGGAATGTACTAATCCTCATATGCTATATACAACTTAGGCATAGGATTAGTACTTAGGCATTGTCACTAATTACCAACACCAAACATAGAGCTTTCAATCTCCCCCTTGTTGGTAATTGGTGACAACCCTTTCACAAAGATATTATGATAAAATTTTTATTGAACCCATGTCACATTATCCAAGTATATTACCATGTGTAAGAATTATGGACAAGTAATCATGAATTCAAATGGATAGCAATGGCTCCCCCTACATGTATGCTATATGTTTGGATTTAGGAAGCATACATGCTTAGATAGGAAAAATATAGGAGCATTGACTACCAATAGGTGCTAAGTGTTTTAGATTATAGACCTTTGAAGCGTGATACCATCGGAGTAGCGATAAACACCATCTTAGCACCTTGTGTAGTTAGATACCACTTGGAAAAGCACAAACATAACTAGAAACCTCGTGAGATCAACATTATAAGTAAGGCTCTAGTACCACTTTGAAAAACAAGAAGTAAGAAAAATCTAACTACTTCCTGTTCATGCTAGTATCTCAATATACCATTCAAATTACTAGCAAGTCACCATACAAGCAATGTATCGGAGAAAAAGAAATGCATAACTATGCATCATACATATGAAGTGCACATGGAAATGCAACATTCATGTTTAAGAGCTTGCTCCCTCTACTAGTGTGCTCAAAATTTTAGTTGATCCCCTTCTTTTATCAATTATCCCCTTTAGGTTTTCTCCCCCTTTAGAATCTATCTTTGTGAACAACATTTTCTCCCCCTTTGGCACCAACGACCACAAGGGACCAATTTTAGATAGAATATCATGTCATGTTATGGGGTGAGGATCAAGTTTGTGATTCAACCTAGATTGCTTGGATGAATAAAATGCTTCGGTTTGATCCAAGGGCAAGCTTCTTCACACCTCACTAGAAGGGTTATCATGCACCATGTTGAAGCAAATATTTAGACAAGTGATCTAGATTAAACACTTAGGATCACAAGCTACTTAAACAAGTTATATGCTATCACTAGATCATACATAGCGTGGCACCATATAACCTTCAAATTCATTTGATTTTCATGAATGAGCCTAGAACATAAGAAATCATGACTAGATGCACTAAACATGTCCTTAGTATAGAATGTATGACATGTCAACCAATTATACCTTGGGGCTCGAAGGAGAGGCATGTCATATCATGGAGGTGCATCAACTCATGTTGGAGAAGTCAAGTATGTTCAACTCATTCTTTAGCTTGTGAAATCTCATCTCATCAAGTGGCTTGGTGAATAGATCGGCTAATTGATCTTCGGTGCCTACACTCTCAATAGCAATGTCACCCTTTTGTTGATGATCTCTAATAAAGTGATGGCGAACATCAATATGCTTTGTTCTTTATGTTGAACTGGATTATTGGTTAGCTTCACGGTACTTTCATTGTCACATAACAATGACACATTCTTGAAGTTGATTCTAAAATCTTTCAATGTTGCCTTCATCCACAAGATTTGTGCACAACAACTACCTGCGGCGATGTATTCGGCTTCGGCGGTAGATAGTGCAATACTATTTTGCTTCTTAGATGACCATGAGACAAGTGATCTTCTCAATAATTGACAAGTCCCGGAGGTGCTCTTTCTCTCAACTTTGTCACCGGCATAGTCAGAATCCGAATATCCAACTAGCTCAAAGATTGCACCTTTGGGATACCACAATCCAACATCTTGTGTATGCTTTAAGTACCTCAATATTCTCTTTGTTGCCTTCAAATGACTTTCTCTTGGTGATGCTTGAAATCTTGCACACATGCATACACTAAACATCACGTCGGGCCTTGATGCTGTCACATAGAGTAGGCTACCAATCATTGATCTATATAGCTTTTGATCCACCATGTTGCCACTCTTGTCACTATCCAAGCTTCCACTAGTGTCCATCGGAGTTGTAATGCCCTTTGCATCTTCCATGCCAAACTTCTTGAGCATATCTTTGATATACTTAGTTTGGCTCACAAATGTTCCTTTCTTCATTTGTTTGATTTGAAGTCCAATAAAGAAACTAAGTTCTCCAATCATTGACATTTCAAATTTCTTTGCCATCATTTTTCCAAACTCATTACAATAATCTTGATTGGTTGAACCGAATATGATATCATCAACATATATTTGCAACACAAACAAGTCTTTCCCAATCTTCTTGGTGAAGAGAGTGGTATCTACTTTGCCCATGACAAATCCTTTGGATAGCAAGAAGTCCCTTAATCTTTCATACCATGCTCTAGGTGCTTGCTTCAATCCATATAAAGCTTTTCTCAACTTGTAGACATGATTGGGTTTCTTGTCATCTTCAAAACTAGGAGGTTGCTCCACATACACCTCCTCTTGGATGTACCCATTGAGAAATGCACTCTTCACATCCATTTGGTATAGCTTGATATTGTGAGCACAAGCATAGGCAAGTAAGATCCTAATTGCTTCCAATCTAGCAACCGGGGCATATGTTTCACCAAAGTCAAGACTCTCTATTTGTGTGTAACCTTGAGCCACTAGTCTTTCATTGTTTTTTTACTACTATTCCATCTTGATCTTGCTTGTTGCGAAAGACCCATCTTGTTCCAATGGCATTATGATCCTTAGGCCTCTCAACTAGTTCCCATACTTCATTTCTCTTGAAGTTGTTGAGCTCTTCATGCATTGCATTTACCCAATCCGGATCTCTCAATGCTTTATCAATGTCCTTGGGTTCTTCCGTTGACACAAAAGAAGAATGTGCACAAAATGATGCCAATCTTGATCTAGTTTGAACTCCCCTTTGTATGTCACCAATGATGGAATCCAATGGATGGTCTCTTGCAATGTTAGTTGGTTGAAGTACTTGGACTTGATTGCTTAGATGTTGATGTTGATCATGAGTTGGAGATGATGAATTAGCCACTTGTTGATCTTGTTGCACTTGAGATGATGTACTAGCTTGATTTTGCATTAGAGAACCACTAGCTTGTGTAATTGGACTTTAGAGCACTTGATCTTTGTTGTCATCCACATCAATCACTTGCTTTGGCCTAATATCACCAATATCCATTTCTTTCATAGCATTGGTCAATTGAGTTCCTCTCACATCATCCAAGTTATCTTCTTCATCTTGAGAGCCATTTGTTTCATCAAATTCAACATCATGTACTTCTTCAAGTTGTCCACTAGCTAGGTTCCATACTCTATAAGCTTTGCTTGAAGTTGAGTAGCCAAGTAGGAAGCCTTCATCATATTTCTTTTCAAACTTGCTCAATCTAGTGCCTTTTTTCAAGATATAGCATTTGCAACCAAAAATCCGAAAGTATGCAATGTTGGGCTTTCTTCCATTCAATATCTCATATGGTGTCTTCTCTAGGAACTTGTGGCAATAGAGACAGTTTCTATAGAAGCAAGCCGTGTTGATTGCTTCGGCCCAAAATGAATGACTCATATTATACTCATTCAACATTGATCTTGCCATATCAATCAAGGTTTTATTCTTCCTCTCAACTAAGCCATTAGATTGAGGTGTATACTTGGCCGGAAATTGATGCTTGATTCCAAGCTCATCACATAGCTCATCAACTCTTGTGTTTCTAAACTCACTTCAATTGTCACTTCTTACTTTCTTGATTGTGGTCTCAAACTCATTTTCCACTCTCTTGATGAACTTCTTGAATATGTCAAATACATCACTCTTGTCCACAAGAAAGAATACCCATGTGTATCTAGTGAAATCATCCACAATCACAAAGCCATACTTGTTGCCACCAATGCTTGTGTATGTAGTTGGCCCAAATAGATCCATGTGCAACAACTCAAATGCCTTGGAAGTACTCATAATGCTCTTCAATGGATGAGTGTTGCCCACTTGCTTTCCGGCTTGACATGCACTACATAGCTTATCCTTCTCAAATGTGACATCCTTCAAGCCTCTAACTAAGTCATGCTTCACTAACTTGTTCAATTACTTCATGCCAACATGACCAAGTCTTCTATGCCATAACCAACCCATACTTGATTTGGTGAGCAAGCATGTTGAAAGTTGAGTGTCACTAGCATTAAAATCAACCAAGTATAGATTCTCATATCTAAAGCCCTTGAAGATAAAATTGGAGCCATCAACACTAATTATCTCCACATCATCAACATCAAATATGCACTTGAAACCAAGATCACACAATTGAGCAACCGAGAGAAGATTGAAGTTCAATTTTTCAACTAAGAGCACATTGGAAATGCTATGATCATTTGAGATTGCAATCCTTCCAAGCGCCTTCACATCACCCTTGCTATTGTCACCAAATATGATGCTTTCAATGCCACTATCATTTGATTTGAGAAAGTTGAACATTCTTGGGTCATATGTTGAGAGCACCCACTATCAAGCACCTAATGCCTTCCTCCGGCCTTGTTATTTACCTACAAAATAAATTAATGTCTTTTAGGTATCCATACTTGCTTGGGTCCTTGGAGGTTAGTAACTAAGTTCTTTGGTACCCAAATGACCTTCTTCTTTGGACCCACAATTGGTGTACCAACAAACTTAGCTTGCACACCCTTCTCACCCTTGGTAAGAACATAACAAGAATCAAAAGGAATGCAATCCATTTTAGCATGAAACTTGTTGTTGTTCTTGTTCATTTTATTACAATTAATCTGTAGATGCCCAACTTTCTTGTATCTATTACAATAACGACCATTGCCCTTCACAAAGCGAGGCTTTGGAGTAGCAAAGGCCGCCTTGCCCTTCTTGGGAGTATAGCACAAACCCTCTTTGTTAAGAGAGAACCTTTGGCTACCCAAGTATTTTAGCAAGTGGGCATCCCCACCATAGGCATTGCCTAATGTGCGGGTGAGATCATCCACCTCTCTCTTGAGAGTCTCATTCTCAACCACAAGTGATGAATCACTAATAGTAGAGATAGAGTTGGTTGTGGTGGATGATGATGAGCTACATGAAGCATTAGTAGGACTAACAAATAAAGGATCATCAATAATATCACATGTTAGTCCAATATCACAAGTGACAATCACTTGCTCCTCCTTAGCTTCCTTCATGAACTTCTCCAACTTGAGGTCCTTTTCCTTGATAAGCTCAAGTAGAGTGGAGTGAATTCCTTAAGCCTAGTGTGAGCAATTTCAAGGTCCTCATGGTCTTCCTTTAGACACTCACAAGAGGCCTCTAGCTCATCAAAGGATTTCCTAAGAGCTTTGAGCTCTTGTTCAATTTCTTTGCACTCCTTACTCTTTTTGAGAGCAACAAGCTCCTCCATCAAGACATCATTTTCATTGCTTTTGGCAATGAGCTCTTGCTCCAAGATTTTGCACTTCTTGGTTGTCCTCTTATAGCCCTTGCTCATTTGATCTATTATGCCTAATAGATCATCCTTGGAGTAGTCCTCATCCTCCTCATCATCACTCCTACAACCATCACTAGCACAAGAATCATCATCACTATCATCATATTTTATCTTGGTAGGCTTGGCCATAAGGCATGTCAATGTAGTGTCGAAGATGGATGGCTTGTTGGAGAGGGCGAGGCTTGCAATGGCTCTCCGAATGGGCTTTTCATCATCACTTGAGCTATCATCATTGTCATCATCGAAGTCATCACTATCCCAAGTGACCACATAGCCACCACCCTTCTTCTTGTTGATAGTGAAGCTCTTCTTCTCTTTCTTTTCCTTGTCCTTCTTCTTCTTCAACTTCAACTCCCCCTCATGATATCTTTTGTCTTCATAGGGGCACTTTGCCACTACATGATCGGGGCTATTGCAATTGTAGTAAAGCACCTCCTTTGCCTTCATAAAGTCCCTTCTCTTTCTTGCAACATAGCCTCTCTTCTTCATGAACCGACCCATCTTTTGCACTAGAAGGGCCATGGTCTCATCATCAAATGGATCATCATTATCACTATCAATCTTGCTCTTGCCCTTTGAGGATGAAGTTTTGAATGCGGTGGTCTTCTCTTGCTTGACCTTGATCTCCTTCTTCTCATCTTCATCTTCATCATCATCATATTGAGCATCGGTCATGATATCTCCAAGCACTTGGTTTAGAGTCACCTTGTCCAAACCCTCTCTTTGGATCATCTTCCTCAAGATAGCAAACTTCTTAGGTAAGTTCATCAAGAACTTATGTGAGAAGTCCTTGTCCTTGACATCTTCTCCTAGGCTCTTGAGATCATTGACAATAACTTGTAGCCTATAGAACATCTCTGGTATGGACTCATCATCCTTCATCTTGAAGCTTGCAAACTTATTCTTGAGCATATAGAGCTTGGCACTCTTTACTGTTGAAGTGCCCTCATATGTTTCCTCTAATCTTGTCCATACTTCACTTGCCATCTCAAGATCCTTGATTTGCTCAAAGACCTTTGCATCAATCCCATTGTAGAGAGTGTTGAGAGCCATAGTGTTGCATTGGTTGTTGATGCGGTCATTGTTGGTGAGGTTGTCTGATGTGCACACGCCTATGCAACGCGTGTAGCAAGTTGTGTGGCCCGATCTTCTCGTAGGATCTGCGAACTTGATAACTTGTCAATGCGTGACCTGGTGAAGAGGCAGTGCACCGCGAGGCTGTCCACGCGACGAACTACCGAGACAATCACCCTTCCACGTACCGATAAAACAGCCCACGCAATCACGCCCTATAGACGTGAAGGCACAAACTGGGTGAACCGCAGTTCGGCGTTCTACAACTCCCTCAGGAATCGAAAGAACAAATGTTGCAAGCCTCTCAAGACTCACGCATAAACAAAACTCCACGAGTTTGTGTATTCTGAATTTAGCCAAACAAGATCTGTCTTTTCATTGTCTAGTACAAGATATATATAGAGATAGGGGCGTTCAGCTTTGAGTAAATGGCAGCATGCGCATGCACTAGTGGATTTCGTGGCTGGTTCGCGTGTCTTTTCAGCTTCTGGAAGCAGTTACTAAAATGAGCATAACTCTTTATTGGGTAGTCCAAATAATGAGCCGTTTGATGGGCTGGAAAGTAGACTTGAAGACGCTTCCATACACTTATAGAGCACCGTCTAACTCCTTGTATTCTGTCCATGGTTATGCTTGGAATTCGTACCATGTGTCAGTCATCTAGCTTCTGGTTGCATTCCCATGCAAAAGTGATGAACCACCATTTTATTCATGCACACCATAGGCTTCTTGGTTCAGATGTCCAGAGGCTTGAATCCATCTTCATCCCATGCTGGTTCATACACTCCATCATTCCTAAGGACATTGGAACAAGAACTCAAAAGCAAAGGCTCATTCAACATAAACTGATTATTAAACATAAGGTTAGCGTTCACCTGAGAATGAATTTTCTTCTCCAATTGTTTAGCTCTACTTCTTGTAATTGGACCAGCTATATCAAGTGGAGTTTCATTTGAAGATGAGTGAATGCTAGGCATGTCCTCATTAGCCTCCCCCTCTTGAGAAGGAGTCGTCCTCGACTCAGGCTCACCAACAAATGGAAGCAAGTCTTTGACATTGAATGTTGGACTCACATTGGAATATTCAGGTGGCAGCTCAATTTTGTAAGCATTATCATTTATCTTTTGGAGAACCTTGAACGGACCATCACCCCTAGGAGATAACTTAGTCTTGCGATGTTGGGGAAAACGATCCTTGCGTAGATGTAACCACACAAGGTCTCCCGGCTGGAATGTAACCTTCTTCTTACCTTTGTTCGCCTGCTTTGCATATTGTGCTGATTTCTTCTCGATATTTTTCCTTGTCTCATCATGGAGTTTCTTGATAAAGTCTGATCTCTTTGATGCATCCATGTTAACTTGTTCCTGCAATGGTAAAGGCAAAAGATCCATGGGAGTATGCGGTTTAAACCCATAAACAATTTCAAATGGACAAAAGTTTGTTGTGGAATGGACTGCCCTGTTATAAGCAAATTCAATATGTGGAAGGCAGTCTTCCCACTGCTTCAAATTCTTTTTTAACATAGCACGCAACATGGTGGACAAGGTACGGTTGACAACTTCAGTTTGCCCATCGGTTTGTGGATGACAAGTGGTGGAAAATAACAACTTCGTACCAAGCTTAGCCCATAATGTCTTCCAAAAATAGCTTAGAAATTTTGTATCCCGGTCTGAAACAATAGTCCTGGGCACTCCATGTAAACGAACGATCTCCCTAAAAAACAAATCTGCAACGTGTGAAGCATCGTCGTTCTTATGACATGGAATAAAATGTGCCATTTTAGAGAATCGGTCAACAACAACAAAAATAGAATCCCTCCCCCTCTGAGACCGAGGTAAACCCAAAATAAAATCCATGGATATATCTTCCCAAGGTACATTCGGAACTGGTAATGGAGTATAAAGACCATGGGGGTTAAGGCAGGACTTAGCTTTCAAGCAGATTATGCAGCGTGCAACATGTCGCTGGACATCACGTCGCATATGTGGCCAAAAGAAATGATCGGAGAGCATGTCCAATGTCTTTTTGATGCCAAAATGACCAGCTAAGCCACCAGCATGTGCTTCCTGCAAAAGAACTTGACGAATCGAGCAGGCTGGAATGCAAAGTTTGTTAGTCCGAAATAAAAAATCATCATGCACATAATACTTGTCCCAGCCTTTTCCAGCAATGCAATGAGAGAAAGGTTCTTTAAAATCAGAATCAGCTGCATAGAGTGTTTTAATGGATTCCAAACCAAGCACTTTTGTATCTAATTGTGTAACCAAACCACATCTCCGTGATAAAGCATCGGCAACAATGTTATCTTTTCCATTCTTATGTTTTACAACATAGGGAAATGTTTCGATGAACTCAATCCATTTTGCATGTCTACGGTTCAGTTTGCCTTGACTTTTTAGATATTTCAAAGCTTCATGATCAGAATGGATGACAAATTCTTTAGGTAACAAGTAATGTTGCCAAACTTCCAAAACGCGAACTAAGGCATAAAGCTCTTTGTCATAAATCGAGTAATTCAGATGTGGACCATTTAGCTTTTCAGAAAAGTAGGCAACAGGTTTACCTTCTTGCAGCAGTACACCTCCTATGCCAATACCACTTGCATCACATTCGATCTCAAATGTCTTACCAAAATCAGGAAGTTGTAGCAGCGGTGCTTCACAAAGCTTTGTTTTTAGTGTGTGAAATGCTTGGTCTTCGTCATGGCCCCACGTGAATGGAACATCCTTCTTTGTGAGATTGTTAAGGGGTGCAGCGAGGGTGCTGAAATTTTTGACAAAACGCCTATAGAAACTTGCAAGACCGTGAAAGCTTCGAACTTGGCTCACATTTACCGGTGTAGGCCAATCCTTTATTGCTTTAACCTTCTCTTCATCAACCTGAATACTATCTGCGGAAACAACAAAGCCAAGGAAAACAACACGGTCTGTGCAAAAGGTGCACTTAGCAATGTTGCCATACAATTTCTCTTCCCTCAAAACAGTAAGTACTTGACGGATATGATCAAGATGTTCATCAAATGATTTGCTATAGATCAGAATATCATCAAAATAAACAACTACAAACTTGCTAATGAAAGCTCGTAAAATATGGTTCATTAAGCGCATAAAAGTTGAAGGAGCATTTGTCAAGCCAAATGGCATCACAAGCCATTCATAGAGACCAATTTTAGTTTTAAACGCTGTTTTCCATTCATCACCAAGTTTCATGCGGATTTGATGATAGCCACTACGCAAATCAATCTTGGTGAAAATGATGGAACCACTCAATTCATCTAACATGTCATCAAGTCGTGGAATGGGATGGCGATATCGAACAGTTATAGCATTGATAGCACGACAATCAACACACATGCGCCAAGAGCCATCTTTCTTTGGAACTAAAAGAACGGGAACATCACATGGTGATAAGGATTCACGAACATACCCTTTGTCCAAAAGCTCTTTTACCTGTCGCTGAATTTCCTTTGTCTCTGTGGGATTGGTGCGGTAGGCTGGACGATTTGGAAGAGAAGCACCAGGGACCAAGTCAATTTGATGCTCAATGCCGCGAAGTGGGGGAAGTCCAGCTGGTACTTCATCAGGAAAAACATCCTCAAAGTCCTGTAACAAATCAAGAACAACACTAGGCAGCGAGCTAGGTAAGTCGTTAGTGGAAAATAAAACCTCCTTGTACAGCAGTACAAAGAATGGGGCTGTGGTGTTTCTCACATCTCTCAAATCACTCCTGCTCACAAATAAGCACTCAGTTTGGTGTGGCTGTTTTAAAGTGGAATGAGGCTTTATGTGGCTGGATGGTTTAGAACTCTCTTCCTTACTAGTGTTGTGGGTCTCACTCAGTTTTCTTTTTTCAGATGCCTCTCTTTTCATGCGAGCCACATCTGAAGCATGTATCTCCTCTGGAGATAATGGAACAAGAACCACCTTCTTGTCATTGGCAAGGAAAGTGTATTTGTTAGACCATCCAAAATGCACCGAATCCACATCAAATTGCCAGGGGACAATATCACAATCAACCTCTCTATGATAATCACCAATAGAAAATGTTAAATGAATCATGGCTGAAACCTTAACTGTCCCGGAATTATTCAACCATTGCATATGGTATGGATGTGGATGGCGACGTGGCTGCAAACCAAGCTTCTCAACAAGCAAAGCACTAACAATATTATTGCAGCTCCCACCATCTATGATGAAACGGCACACTTGGCCTTTCACTTTGCATCGGGACTGAAACAAATTATTGCGTTGTCCTTGTTCAGCAGCAACAAACTGAGTGGAAAGAACTCTCCTAACCACCAAAGAAGGAGATGGTGTATTCATTGTAGAAGGCTCCAAATCAGGAAAATCAGCAAGCAACTCATCAAAATCAGCACTAGTAATCTCGTCAGAAGATGGAGAAGTAACATCTTGTAACATGTCATTGTGAGCAAAAGGTGGAATAGGTTGAATGGCTAAATAATTCAGACCTAGCTCAAATGTACCATCCTCAGCTGAATACCCACAAGTATCAAGATGTTGGTCTGCAAATACATTGGTAAACTCTGCATCCTCTTCACTTTGAGAATCAAAAGATCCATCAGCAAGTGCAATAATGGTACGTCGATTGGGACATTCAGCTTGTTTATGCCCATGACCACCACACTTAAAACATTCAATCTTACTTGTCTTCCTTGGAGCTGCAGTAGCAGAGGAGCTGGACTGATTAGAACTTACAGCTTTGCCTCTTGAATCAAAATGTTTGGCAGAAGTTGAAATTGAACGAGAAGTTGCATGAGATGAAGGTGTGTGCACCCCTGACCCGTGCTGCTGTGAATGGCGCCATGGAGTAGAATTATTAGGAGCTAAAAATGAAGCACGGTTCTTATAGGATTCAGCAAGCTGCCTTTCTGCCCTTTTTGCAAAATGTAGCAATTCATTCATGGTGTTGTAATTAGTCATGTCCACCTTGTCTGCGATTGGTTTGTTAAGACCAACCAGAAATCGAGCCATAGTTGATTCCTCATCTTCAGTGATACCGGTACGAAGTAGACACATTTCCATTTCCTGAAAATATTCATCCACACTACGATGGCCTTGGACAAGACGTTTTAGCCTCAAATGTAGCTCACGAGAATAATGTGCAGGAACAAATCGCCGCCTCATTTCTCGTTTCATGTCATCCCAAGTAATACGATCATGTCCAACGCGACGGAAATCAGCACACACTTGATTCCACCAAGTGATTGCATAACCTGTGAACTCAATGGCAGCAAGCTTTGCTTTCTTGACAGGAGGATAAGTATATAAATCAAAGATCTGATCAACCTTTGTCTCCCACTCAAAATAATCATCAGCACTTTCTTTTCCATTAAATTTTGGAATAGACACTTTCACTTTGCTTAACCCATCATCATCACGGCGACGACGGCGGTCACGATAACCATGATGGCCACCATGCCGGTGATCATCCATATCGGACAACATATCAGCATCACCATCATAATCTCCTCCACCTTGAATAGGAATGCGCCGAGCACGACTAAAATTAGGAAAACCAAGACCACGCCCGCCACGTCCACGGCCAGCGGGACGACGCACTGGCTCATCATCCTCCTCAATGTCATCATCCTCATTTGGTGGCGGTTCTCTACGTGGCATGTTGAGTTGGAGAGTTTGGAGCTGCTGCACCAAATCATGCATTTGTGTACGCAACTCCTGAAATTCCTCCACTGAAACAGCGGCACCATCTCCACGTCCTGCCATATTAGTAAAGGGGAAAAAAATAGGACAATATATATGTGGAATCACTGCCTCACCACTTACAAAACAAGTTCTTTCTCTCCCTGAAAAGAGCAAGAACCGTGGCTGTAATCTGTAGTGGAAGAGTGATTGTAACAGCGACGACGGTGCAACAACTCACGGTGCTTTTAAGTGGAGCTTGGTGGGGTAATATGTAAGTGGAATGCACTGAAATGTAGTGATGCAAAACCAAATAATAATCCAAGAACACAAGTCTAAGTTGCTGAATATAAAGGAAAAGATGTAAAAAGAAAGGAACAAGATGTAGGAAGTGGATAGATGAACACCAATTTGCACCAACCGTAACTTGTTGCTGCCCAAACCCCTTTTGTGTGCTGAACACAATTCTCTTTTGTTTCTTTTCTTTCCTTTTTTTGTTTTTTTTTGGAACAAGAACTAGGTGTTTTCAGTTCTTCTTTTGACCCATAGACAACTTTTCTTTTAACCTTTGTGACAAATGCAGCACAACTTTCAACTAAAGGGGCTCATAAGGATCACTAAGACGGATGGCGCAGAACAAAAATAAGAAACTCGGTTGGGGAATATGTGGCGGAAAGAAAACAAGGGTGGGACGGGTGGGTTATATATATATATATATATATATATATATATATATATATATATATATATATATATATATATATATATATATATATATATATATATATATATATATATATATGCAGCAAGCAAAGACGATCAGATCAAGGGTGGGATGGTTGGTACATGCAGCAAACGATTTGATGATTAGAACAAAGATAACAACTAGAACGATGTGGAAAAGAAAATTCAGCAACTAGACAAATCTTAAAGGATTAAAACTCGATAAAGCAAACTACAAAATCAGTAGCACGTATGAATTTGGGCTGTAGGTTTTTTTTTGGCTATCAGTGGACAATAGGTATTTAAACTCTATCCTACCAAAAACAAGAACAATCCTACTGAGGAAACGGAGGCTTTGATACCAGATGATGTGCACACGCCTATGCAACGCGTGTAGCAAGTTGTGTGGCCCGATCTTCTCGTAGGATCTGCGAACTTGATAACTTGTCAATGCGTGACCTGGTGAAGAGGCAGTGCACCGCGAGGCTGTCCACGCGACGAACTACCGAGACAATCACCCTTCCACGTACCGATAAAACAGCCCACGCAATCACGCCCTATAGACGTGAAGGCACAAACTGGGTGAACCGCAGTTCGGCGTTCTACAACTCCCTCAGGAATCGAAAGAACAAATGTTGCAAGCCTCTCAAGACTCACGCATAAACAAAACTCCACGAGTTTGTGTATTCTGAATTTAGCCAAACAAGATCTGTCTTTTCATTGTCTAGTACAAGATATATAGAGATAGGGGCGTTCAGCTTTGAGTAAATGGCAGCATGCGCATGCACTAGTGGATTTCGTGGCTGGTTCGCGTGTCTTTTCAGCTTCTGGAAGCAGTTACTAAAATGAGCATAACTCTTTATTGGGTAGTCCAAATAATGAGCCGTTTGATGGGCTGGAAAGTAGACTTGAAGACGCTTCCATACACTTATAGAGCACCATCTAACTCCTTATATTCTGTCCGTGGTTATGCTTGGAATTCGTACCATGTGTCAGTCATCTAGCTTCTGGTTGCATTCCCATGCAAAAGTGATGAACCACCATTTTATTCATGCACACCATAGGCTTCTTGGTTCAGATGTCCAGAGGCTTGAATCCATCTTCATCCCATGCTGGTTCATACACTCCATCATTCCTAAGGACATTGGAACAAGAACTCAAAAGCAAAGGCTCATTCAACATAAACTGATTATTAAACATAAGGTTAGCGTTCACCTGAGAATGAATTTCCTTCTCCAATTGTTTAGCTCTACTTCTTGTAATTGGACCAGCTATATCAAGTGGAGTTTCATTTGAAGATGAGTGAATGCTAGGCATGTCCTCATTATTGTCGGGATCAATGATAGCATAATCATGATGTGTCACCTCCCAAACCTTCTCATTAATAGAGCCAAGATATTGCTTCATCTTTCTTTTCCAATGATAAAAAGATGAGACACCATCAAAGAATGGAGGCTTGCCCCCAACATGGTTGAACACAACTTGAGCCATCTTACACCTAGGGTTGTTAAGACTTACAAACGGTGACCACGGCTCCGATACCACTTGAAATGTCTTAATGGCTAGAGGGGGGGTGAATAGCCTTTTAAAAAATTTCTACAAAGACAAGCTAAACAAGTTTATCAATATAACAAATAGCGAGATGCGAGTTTTGCTTAGCCTACGGGGTGTTTGCAAGCCACCTATCTAATTCACAATTCTAGTATATTTGCACTCAACCGCATAAGTCAAACCGCACAACTTAGCTTACAACTAAAGCTAACTAGCTACACAAGCTAAGAGCTACACTAACAAGCTAGCAAGGTAACTAAGAAAATAATACAAGAGAGAGTTAGAAGGGTATCATCGAGGGGAGAAGTATTGAGCCAACCAATCAATATGATCAAGAGATGAATTCCACAATACACAACCACCGGGATCGATTAATCACAATAAGAATGATGACACGAAGATTTATCTTGAGGTTCACGTGCTTGCCGGCACGCTAGTCCCTGTTGTGTCCCTCTTCACCACGTGGTTTGATGACTAATCGGTCTCACACCGAGCCTCTCAAAAGGTGTCACAAGAACCTACCAAATGACAAAAAGTTGCAAATGACACGAGCAATCCACTAACATTGCCTTTGGCGTTTCGCCGAGGTAGGCACAAACCTCTCACAATCACTGGAGGTGGCCAAGAACAATCACCAACTCTTGCCAATGCTTCCAAGCTGCTCCAAACCATCTAGGTGGCGGCAACCACCAAGAGAAACAAGAATCCCGCAGCAAATCAACCACCAAGTGCCAACTAGATGCAATCTCACAATGCAAATGCACTTGGATCACTCAATCTCACTTCGAATATACAAAGAAGCAAGAGAGATGAGTGGGAGGGGAGTTGCTTAGCTCAAAGTGCTCACAATTATGTCAAAGAGTGCAAGAATGTGAGCCTTGAGCCAGCCAACGAGTATTTATAGATGTACCCCTTCGAATAGAGCCGTTAGGAACTTGAATCAGCTGCAGTCGCACTGACCGGACGCGCTGGTCACGCGGACCGGACGCGCTGGTCAAGTCTGAACAGCGCTCCAGCGAGTCAGCGACCGGATGCGCTGCAGAACTGACCGGACGCGTTACACCCGGCGTCCGGTTAGAGTCCAATAAGCTCCCACCATGACCGAACGCGTCCAGTCGATCGTGACCGGACGCGCCACCGCGTCCGATCAGAATACCGAGACACGCGCGAATGCTGAGCACTGACTGGACGCGTTCGGTCAAACAGAGACCGCATCCGGTCCAGCGTCCGGTCACCTCTGTGACCCCCGTTCGCCTCCGTTTGATTCACCCTTTCGCATAAGAGCTAGACTAAGTAAGTGTGTCACTTTAGTACATGTTTTAGCTCGTGAAACAACATGTGACAATGCCTCTAAATCTCTACATTGGCGTAAAGGAAAATAGGCGTTTCAATTACTTGAAAACGCCTGAATCCCGCCTCACAAGCTCGGCGGGAGGGAGAGAGAGGACCCCAAACCCTCTCTACCGCTCAAACTTCAACGCCATCGCAAATGTGCTAACACCACCAAGTGATCACGTCATGTGCGAGTGTGTTAGCATTTTCATAATCATTTCTTGAGGCGTTATTAGTTCTATTCAAATGTATATGATTTTGAAATGCACACCTAGAGGCACTTAGGAGTTCAATAGCCGCGTTATTCCCCTCTTTATAGTATGGCTATCTATCCTATAATGTAACCACACCCACTAGGTGTCTTGGTTACTAAAACACAACCCTTAAGCATATACCTTTGCCTTGATCACGTAGGGTTGCGTCCAAATCCAAGTGTGGCCATCATGGTCACCATGTCCATCTTGCCACCAACCTTGGAATGTACTAATCCTCATATGCTATATACAACTTAGGCATAGGATTAGTACTTAGGCATTGTCACTAATTATCAACACCAAACATAGAGCTTTCAGTTAGGCATAGCAACATATATGATGAAGGTGTATGGTGGCATGGAGTAATGACCACAAAAGAGCACAAAGAAGAAGTGCATGAATTTGAAGATGATGATCATGGAGTACAAGCACTTGGAGATGGATACAGAGTAAGATGATCAAGGCAAAGGTATATTCATAGGATTTTCCTTTTGCCGGTCTAAGATGAGTAGAGAAGTGATTGACCGGGTTTAGGATTGTTCGCCGACTATCAAGAGGGGCAATCACGGTCATCTCATGAATCAAGTGCTACTAGGTAAAAATCTTTGAGCATATGCATTAGGATCTAGTAGAGAGCTAATGTAACACCTTGTAAAATGATTGTGAAAATGCTAACACACATGCACATGGTGATGCACACTTGGTGATGTTAGCACAATTGCAAAGGCGGTGGAGTTTGAGCGGTAGAGAGGGGTTTGGGTTCCTCTCTCCCTCCCACAGAGCTTGCTCGGCGGGATTTAGCGCTTTTGTGGAAGTGAAACGTCTATTTTCCACTACACTGGAGGCAAAGTTTCGAAGGCGAAAGGACCATCGGACGCTGGCTTTGGAGTCACCGGACGTGTCCGGTGGCTAACCTTAGGTGCTGCGCAGTTGGGTGGGTGCACCGACGCATCCGACGGTCTTGCATCGGACGCTGGCTGAACACTGTTCAGCGTCCGGTGCCTGCTGATGTGGCGTGTGGTAGAAGAGCTGAAGAGCACAGGACACGGTGGCGCGTCCGATGGTGCTGCGTCTGACGCGTTCGATGCATGTTTCTGAGCTCGGGGAGCTTACTGGACCGCATCGGACACCGCGTGTGGTGTGTCCGATGAAAAGCACTGGAGCGTCCGGTGTTCACTGAAACGACCATTGAACTTTGAACGCGCAAGACACGTGGTGAGATCTGGTGCACCGGACGCTGCTGAGTGCGTTCGATGCCTGTGGGTCGGAGCGTCCAGTGCCCCCGATTTTTGTCCAACGGCTCTATCCGAAGGGGTATCTCTATATATACATGTTTGGCCGATTTTGGGACCTCTCTCTTGACTGATTGAACACTTGAGACATATTTTGAGCTAGAGAATTTCCCCTCCACTCATCTCCTTGCTTGGTTGCACACTCTAGTGAGATGAGTGAGATTCAAGTGCATTGCTTAGTGACTTGCATCTAGTGGCACTTGATTTTTGAGTTGGCTGCGGATTTCTTGTTACTCTTGGGTGTTTTCCGACATCCTATATGGCTTAGAGTAGTGGTGGTGTTGAGCTCGTGATTGGAGATTGTTTTGAACCTCACCAAGTGATTGTGAGGGGTTCTTGAGCCTTCCCCGCGGGAGTTCATGAATTGGTTACTCTAGTGGAGCTCGTGGCTTAGAGGATCTCCATCTTGTGAGTGGATGTGTGGCACCCGCTGAGGGTTTGACTCTTGATAGTCAATTAGCTCGCGATCCATCAAGTGGGTGCATCGCCACAACGAGGACTACCTTGCCAGGAAGCAAGTGAACCTCGGCAAAAATCTTGTGTCATCTCTTTACCGAGGAGTTCATCTTGTGTTTGTGATTGCATTGATTGATTGGTTCATTAGAAATATCTCTACTCATGAATGTCGGTATAACAATACATGCTCACTCCTTTACTTACTTGCCTACCTTACTTGTTGCTTAGCCTATTATCTCTTGTAGATTCTAGCTCCTAGTTTGTGTAGTATATCTCTTTCACCTAGGAGTAGAGTAAGTAGTGACTTAACCTTGTTGGTGTGGATTAGAGATTATAGCCTTCATATCTACTAGAATTGTTTAGGTGCCTTGTATAGTGTAGTTGAGCTAGTGCTAGAATTAGCTTCACCATCTTTTGTACTAACTTTGTTGTTGAGTAAAGTTTGTAGAATTTTGAAAAGGCTATTCACCCCCCCTCTAGCCATTTAGGACCTTATAAGAGTATGAAAGGTCTTGATGGCTAGAGGGGGTGAATAGCCTAATAAAATTTTCTACAAAATGTGCTAAACAAGTTGATTGGTAATAATAATTAGCATGATGCAAGTTTTGCCTAGCCTAAGAGGGGTTTGTAAGTCACCTATCCAATTGGCAATTCTAGTTTTGATTCACTCAACCGCCACAAGACAAACCGCAAGCTAGCAAAGCTACAAAGCTACAACTAGAACTACACAAGCTAGCAACCAAACAAGAGCAACAACAAGCTAAATAAGAAGATAACAAGGTAAGTGCGAGAGGAGATTTGGAATGTTATACCGAGGGGCGATGATTGAGCCAACCAAAGTGAATACCAAGATAGCTAATGAAGTAACCAATCACCGGGATGAAATCCAATTGATCAAGCATAATTGAGACACATGATGTAACGGAACCATCCAAATTATAAGAGCACAAGTTCAAAAACAATCGCCGAAACGATCAAATTCTCAAACTTGAGCCCATATAACTCCGGTAGTCCACGAAATCGCGAGGGATTTCAAACCAAACCGAGAGCAACCAGATCGTAATGATTCAACATAACACAACACTTGTTACAACAGTTCAAAAGTAATCTCATACATCGGAGTACAATTATTTTCATTACAAAACCAAAGTAAAGATTAGCGGAAGCAACATAATTTCTAAAACCATTTGAGGTCAAATACTGCCAGTACATAGTCACATCCTGCAAAAGCATACCAGAAGAGATACTACAAAGACCATGCCCATATGGTCTAGTCTTCATGCCCACATGGCGAAGACAATACTTGCAGCAACAAGTACGAATCTGCTACCTGCAACAGGTGGGAATAAACCCTGAGTACGAGAAGGTACTCAGCTAGACTTACCCGTCAAAAACCAAAAATAAGGTGACACCAAGGATTATGCAAGGCTTATATAAGTGGGGCTAGCTTGACTCATTTGCAGAAAAGCTTAATACAGATAAGTAACCAATATATGCTTAAGTATAAAGTCGATCATCATTAATCTGATAACTAGATTAGCACCTGTACTAGAGCACTCACTTTATTAGGATCAAACAATATTAACCCTAGCAGGTATAATAAGGCTTTCATCATCATTATCATCAATTCCGAACCATCATTTAATCATTAGTGTATCTACGCTGGTGATAACCAGTCAAGTTTCTCGCTATCCGGGAGAGACGGCGACTCGAATCGATTCCAACTCAGCTGAGGGGGTATTCCTGACACTCACCCGGCAAACCCTGCTAAAGGCAGCCGTAGATAACCTTTGGTATAACTCAGGGTGGGCCTGAACAGCGCCGCGTTCTCAGGGATACCAGTGGCCAGGATGCTCAGGACTTTTAACTCACCTGCCCTTGGACCCCCTGGCTCCCTTCCGAGGCGACTTTCACTTTTCGACTTCGCAGCCTGAGTTGAGCTACTAGGCTTCGCGGTCGGCAACCTCAGGCCGGCTAGCTAAATGTCAGGCATGCGTTCAAAATGACAAAGAAGGCTCCAGGTCTCGGTCCTTAATCGACACAGACGGGGATAGATCCACACCCAAGACCTCCATGCCTTGCTGCTTCACTATCGTCATCCCGCCCGGTCTCATTTCATTTCATTAACACAAGGTTCACTTCCACGATAGCAAATATAGCCAATCGTGACCTGATTAAGCCCTATATCTCGCAGGTGACAGGAAATCACCCGACTTCTACCGGTCTAATTTAGCAGGGCTAAGCATAGATACGATCCTGTCTACTTAGGATTCAAGGTTCGAATTTCTGGACAAGGAGTGTTATCAATGCAGCAAGGGTTTCCAACCAACTCCTATCACGTAATGCAACAATACATATAACATGTATAGATAGATAAATGCTTTGAAAGTAGGAGGCTTATAATGCTCCGGGGCTTGCCTTAACCAAAAGAAGAGAGATCAATGTTCGGCTTCAAGAACGATTCCCATGTCTTCTCCGGCTTCGTCGGACTGGACCTCCAGTTCTCGAACGGACTTCAACTTCGGGTCCCACGCCCAGCGGGACTTCGCTCGCAACACGATTCTTGGCACACCTATTGCATGTATATGCATCCAATGAATTTCATGTATGCATCCAAAATGACATGATGATTTATGGACGTGCATGAATGATGTGAAGATGAATGCAATAACATTGCAACGTTGTAAGCACAAAACCAAGTTATGTGGTGCTCTAATCAAATCACTTCAAACTTAGGTGCAAATTTCCTCTCTGGTATTAACACGTTTGAACACCTCTAAGAAACCACTAGGTGCCACAAGGTTAAGACTAAACACACACATAACAAGATTCCAGAAATTTAGTATTTACAACATATTATCAACAGTAGCTAAGAAAACTCACAACTGGAGTTCTACCAATCCAAATGACCTGAAAGAGGACATTCTGGAAAGCTTATGAAATTATCTACATTTCATTTATAAACATCTAAGCATGATTTAATCATTTACCAAGTTAAAATAGCATACATACAGAATCTGTTCTAAAAGACAGAGAGCACTTCCAAAACTGAACCCAACTTGGAACAGCTGTCATTTCTAAACTATAAGTCCAAATGCTACCAAAATTTACCAGCAACTAGTTCATGAAATTCGCAACAACTTTGCTAAAGATCACCAAGCATGAAAACATCATTAGCATAGGTTAATTCTCTTAACTAGCAAATCTATCCAGAAATGACAGATTCACTAACTTAAATAATTAATGACGATTCAAAAGCACAATTGGACCAAACCAAGTTTACCAACTTGTTGTGCATACCAAAGGAACATCAGAAAGTATAGTGCCAACTTCTAAATAAATTATTTAATATTCTTTTATAATTTATTTAGTTAACTAGGTGATTAAAGAAACATACAATAAAACTATATATAAAAATCTACAAAAATTACAGTAGCCACCTAATGCTTCACATAGGCTACCATAAAAATTTCCAATCAATTGGATGAGCAGAACTTGATATATCAAAAATAACAGATGACATGTCTATTCCTAACATAAATAGGAAACCCTATTGAAAAGTATCAAACAATAGATTATTTTTCCTAGCATCCTTCTAATATAAGAACAACATTCACCAAGTTTCACCCTTACTGGATCTATAGAAAAATTATGAAAATTCACACAATATCCATTCAAGCAAACAAGATAATTATATAACTCCACCAAACCACATCCAAATTGCATGAAAATTTAACCATAAGCTATTCATGGTATGAGCAGTTCACTATAAAAATTTCATGTCATTTGGAACTTCACAGAAAGAGATATCATTTTCTCCTTTTTCTACATGAATAAAAGATATAATTAATAACTATTTATTTCATCACAAAACATGGGACACATTATATTTTTATAATAAACTAGACATTATGTAGAGCACACCAAAATTTAAAGCACCTTATTTGGACCTCTAGAACAGGAGATACATATTTTTGAATTTATGCACAACTCTGTGAAAAAGAATAAAAATAAAACGAAACCGGAACCCTAGACCTAACTGGGCCGGCCCGGCTTGACTGCTTGGCCTCGCACGCAGCTCAGCCCGGCACGCACTCGGCCTAGCGCGCGGCTCGGCCCAGCTCGCCAGCTCAACTATGCCGAGACAAGGGAGGGACGCCGACACGCGGGCCCCGCCCATCAGTCGCACGCAAAGCAGGGGATGGTGGGTCGCCGGCGGTAACTCGTCGCCGACGAGTTCTCGGGCGCCGGTGAGGGCACCAGCGTGCTCTACACACCCAGGCGAGTAGCGGGATGAGTTGGAGTGGAGCGCGGGACCACCGGGGAGGCTTGCCGGCGTGCGCGGCTGGCGGCGGTGATCCAGCGGCGGCGTACCGGCGGTAGAAGGCATGACGGTCACCGGTGAGAGGCTCCCTAGCAGAACGACATCCCGGCGACTCCATTGCGCACAAGCACATGCACGGAGGTGCTATGGAGGGGCAGGACCACGGCGAGCGCTTGCGCGGAGGAGCTCCGGCGAGGTCACCGCGGCGGAAACAGAGCAGTGCGGCCTTGCCGGTGCTCGGATGGCTCCACAAAGGGAATGGCGAGGTGGAGGAGGTTCAGGCGGGGCTTTGTGCGGTTGGGATAGGGCAGAGGCACGATGGCAGTGGCTCATGAGCTCGGCGAGCTCGCGGTGGCGTGGGCGCCTCGGTGCTCCGCCCTGGCGAGCGCGGCAAGGGCGAGGGAGGAAATGGAGGGAGAGAGAGAGCCTCAGGCGGCGTGGCGACCTTGAACACATGAGGACAGTGCGGCCTCGACGCGTGTTGGCCACGCGGCGTCGAGCTCCTGCCCTCGGTCGGCCACGAACGGAAACAAGTTCAAAAGCTTCTGAACTCTGACGAACTGAAACCAAAGGAATGAAGGCCGATAGAGGTGACTGTCAGACCAAGTTTGGAGCTCAAGATCTCGCAAACTATTTTGAATTGGGCCAAAGTGTTAATTACAAAACTGTAGTTCTAAGTAAGATCTCCAAGTTTGTCAATAGGGTCATGGACTGGTTTGGCTTATTTAGGGAGATACAGCGCCCCAAAGTGAGGCACAAGAAAACTGAAACTGAGATTCAGTTAACTCACTCGACTGAAACCTGATTTTCACATCACTTTATCTCCTAAACCATTGATAATTAGAGGATGGTGTTATTAACAATATTGGAGAGCTAAGTGAGTGCTACAAAAGTGTCAATATAGGTTAGAGCTAGTTCAGCACAGTTTGAGATTTACAATGCTCCAAAGGTGGGCACATGAAACTGCAATGTCACATTTGACTTAGAAATAATTCTAAGTGTTGGGCAGTCCACTTACTGACTTGTGGGCCCTGTTTGAGCATGTTCTAGCCATTTTCATGAGATGCTCATATAACAACTTTTGTTCCCTATCAAGTTTGCTACAACTTTGTTAAAGGTTGCACAACCATGCAAGGCCTCTAGATACCACTTTTAAATCGGTCAAAGCAGATTAGTGCTATGGTCAAACTGGGGTCAAACCTAGTCAAATTGGATTTTGATCAAAACATGAATATACACCCTAGCTCATTTTGCTCCACTAACATACCAAAGATGTTTTCAAGCCCCTAAGTCACACAATAGCATCACATATGTCATCTATACAAAAACCCTAGCAACACATAAAGGAAGCACATAGAAACCACAATATTGCAAGGTCATGCTTTTCAAGCAAGGATGCACATTGAAAGGATCAAGATGCCCAAGAGGGGGGGTGAATTGGGCTTTTCTAAAAATTAATTGCAAGAATTAAATCCTACAAGCTGGAATTCACCCCTAGTGCCTACTTGTGTTCCTAGAGAGTCTACCGATAAAAGTTTTGCACCCTAGTTTCCAATCCTAGTCTAGCATGGCAATTCTAGGAAAGTAAATCAAGCAATGAAAGTAAATACGAGAATGTAAATGCTTGAATGTAAAGGGCAAGGAACACGGCGATGTTTTTCCGAGGTATCGAAGAGTCGCCACTCCCCACTAGTCCTCGTTGGAGCACCCGCGCAAGGGTGTAGCTCCCTCTTGATCCGCGCAAGGATCAAGTGCTCTCTATGGGTTGATTCTTCGACACTCCGTCGCGGTGAATCACCCAAAACCGCTCACAACATGAGTTGGGTCATCCACAAGCTCCGCCGGATGATCACCAAACTCCCAATCACCACCAAGCCGTCTAGGTGATGGCGATCACCAAGAGTAACAAGCTAGAACTCTCACTTGACCACAACGAGCCCAAATGAGGAGATGGATGCACACTTGCTACTCTCTAATCACTAGTGAGGAACTCTCAAGCTTTGATTCTCAAATCTCTATCCTCACTAGAGCTCTTGCACTCCCTTGCACTCTAAAGGGTTTTCTCAGATGTTCAAATGAGCAAGAGACCTCTAAAAGAGGTGGAGAGGATGTATTTATACACCCCTCAAAGAAAACGAACCGTTACATTCTGACACGGGCTGACCGGACGCGCCGGTCGCCCGTAATGGTCGAATCCCGATTTTTCAACTGAGCGACCGGACGCGCCGGTCAGGGGTGACCAGACGCGTCCGATCGTGCAAAGGAGCTTACTGTAAACGCACCGGACGCGAGGCCGCGTCCGGTCGGTGATGACCGGACGCGTCCGGTCGTCTCTGGACCTTACTGGACTGTGACCGGACGCGCCGATCACACCCAGGTCGCGTCCGACGGGTGTTTCCCTCAAGTGACACATGTCGGCCACTGACCACCGCGTCCGGTCCTCGCGAGGACCGCGTCCGGTTGTCAGGGCCGAAACCCTAGTCGCGGTTACGTACTGACCGGACGCGTCCGGTCATGCCGAAGACCGCGTCCGGTCAGTGGGAAACAGCCCGAAACTTTCCGAAACGCGTCGCAACTTCAACCAAGTTGCTTCCAACTGAGCTTTGAGCTATTCTAGGGTTGCCTAGCGCCAAGTTTAACAAGTGTGCACCACACCTAAACATAGGACTCGCCTAGGTCAAGCTACCCGTTCATGCCCCCCTTTATAGTACGGCCAAAAGAGAAAAACGAAGATCCTAACGACTATTCCGAATATATCTCAAACCCTCGACATCCGGAACTAACCGTCCTTAATCTTGACGTCACTCTTTTGAAAACCGAAACGATTTCCATCTAGGGACACGAATACCATGGTGCCCAAAGCAGTTATAACCTCCATGACCTAACTTACCAAAGTTTCTGCAAAACACACGTTAGTCATGGTAATAAAGCGTTGTCATCAATTGCCGAAACCAAACCTTGGGGCCTAGATGCTTTCAATCTCCCCCTTTTTGGTGATTGATGACAACACTAAGGTTCAAAAGATTTGAGTGGAGGTTTTCGAGCATGCTTGGTTCACATAAGCAAAAAGCAATAAGCACAAAGGGTTAGGAATTGCTTATGTGCCCCAAGCCAAAAGAGTGTACTTCATAAGATAAGACAAAAAGCGTTAGTACACATAAATATTATAGCTCATAAGAAATCAGAGTAAGGCACGGAAGCACAACCTTAGAGCTATAACTAAAACGGTGACATATATTAACACTGTGATGAGATAACACATTAAGACTCAAGGTTTACCACACGACGACAATGTCACACGAATGCAATGCTGAAAAGTAAATATGATGCATGAAAGTAGCACACAAAGAACGAAAACCCACTAACAAAACTCCCCCTGAAACTACTCTCTCTCCCCCTTTGGCATCAAGCGCCAAAAAACTAATCTAATGATCTGACGGGGGGATAGACGGAGTCGTGTCGGGTGCCGAGGTGCGCAGAGTAATCACGAAGTGTAGCGAATCACCCTCGGAGTCTGAGCTATCTGGCTGACCCTCTGAAGAAGCACGTGGCTGCGAAGCGGTCTGGGTCTGAGCAGGAACAGGTACTGACTGAGTAGCAACAATAGGATCCGTCTGAGTAACCTGAGCCTGTAGTGAGCCAATAGCTAGGGGATCTGTCGAGGCAACTGACGAGGGGATAGTCTCTGTAGTCCCGGTCCCTGTCACTGGAGGAATAGCTGCCTCGGGAGCTGACAACCCTGACGAAGTATGAAACGTAGTAGTGTGCGAGGGTGTCGGCTGACCAGTCAACTCGCTGTAGGTAGCACTGAAATCACCAATAGGTGTGCCTGTCAAGAGGTGCGGGCGAGTCTGGTCTGACGGTGTAAACCCCGTATGAATAGGAGTGAAACTCGGGGACTGGAACGACTGGGGGACCTGCTGCTGTGGAGATGTGAACTGGAAGCTCGGCTGTCCCTGACTCGACGGACCACTCGACTGGAAAGCAGGAGTCAGGACGGAAGCAGGTGGAGGAACCCCAACCGTGACAAGGTGGCGCAGGAGATCCAGGTACTGCTGCTGGTTCTGTCGCTGCTTCTCAACTTGCTGCCTCTGGATCTCAAGCTGCTGTCGCTGAAACTCGTCCTGACGAGCCTGAATCTGTGCAAATGCTGTAGCTGTGTCCTGTGCCTGTCGCTGAATCTGCTGCTGCTGCTCCTGAGCCTGGGTCAGCCTCTCAAGTATAGCCACTATGGCTGGGTCAGAGCGGGAGGCTGAACCAGAGCCACCGGCCTCGTGGTCGTGAGACCGTGGAGACCGGTACCTGGGGATGGGCTGGTAGTCCTCATCTGTGCTGTCAGAAGTCACATCCTCAGGTATATCAGCAGTCTGAGCCTCAAGGTCCGCAAGCTCTGCCTCAGCAAGCTCGTCCAATCTGGCATCCTGCTCAGCTGCTGTCTCAGGAACCTCTGGGCGCTCATGCTGTCCTGGCACTGGGGCCTGATCTCTGGTGACTGAGGCCCAAAGCTGACGGATATCGTAATCAGGGAAAGCAGTGGTAGTGTCTGATATCTCAGCCCTGATCTCTGGTGGCATCTGAATAGAAGATCTAATAATAAAGCAGATCCAGTGTGCGTAGGGCAGCTGACGATTACCCTTGAAGCCCTCAGCAATGGTGTCCTCCATCTCACTAAGTATAAGATCCCAGATGTCAAACTGTGTCTGTGAGAGGAGGTGGTGAACAACCCAAAACTGCATCCGTGTCAGTCCCTCTCTGTAGCTGAGTCTGGGAAGAAGTGTGCGTCTGAGAATAGCATCCAAAACTCTGGCAAGTGGTGTCAGACTAGCAGGCGTACGACGAGACCCTTCGCCAAAAGGCTCACGAAAGCAGGGTCGAACTAGGTCTGTAGGTGGCACTGCTCCGCCGTGAGAGCGTCTGGGTGGAGGAGTCTGTCCATAACACAGCTGATGGATCCTCGTGTCAGAAGCTGGAAGTCTGAGGATCTCTCGAGCTCTGGAGCTGTAAAGTCTGTGATCGCGGCCTCTGAAAGCAAAGTGAATGAACTCATGGGCAGGATCAATCCAAAGTGAAGCATAAAACTCTCTGACCCATGTGCCGCAGTATGCACCTGTCCGTCCAAGAAGATCCGACAAACCAGGCATATAGGACAGGTGCGGACGAAGCTGCTCTCCCACAACATCAACCAGTGCCTCAAGTCGACATACCCTCTGTGGTCTGAAAGTAATACCACTGTCAACTAAGGCCCTGTAGAAATCCTCCTGAAGTGGGGTATAGAAACCCTCTGAAGCTCGGTGATCTCTGACAGGTGGGAACCAACGGCTGACCTCCACGAACCTCAACCCCTGCACCTGACGTGCTGTAGCACCCCTCAGGTCAAAGTGCTCGACCGGGGGTGATCCTCTAGCTCTGGGAGGAGGACGTGCTCCACGACGCTGGCCCTCTGGCCTAGGTGTCACCTGAGTGCGAGCACGTGTGGAGCGGCGACGTGGTGGAGACTGAGCTGGCTGCTCCTCTGTATCTTCTGTAGCCTGTGGAGCCTCTGTAGTCTCTGTCGGCTCTGTAGGTGGATCAACTGACATCTGCTCTGTAGCTCCAGTATCCTCGGTACCCTCAGTGGCCTCAGTGCCGAGCTGTCGACCTTCAAGGTGAAAGCGACGCTCGTCTATGTGTATGCCACTGCGCCTGCCACCTCTCTCTGCCTGCTCTGCAGCATCTGCCACGGCCTGAGCAACCTCTGCCTCTGTAAGCGTCTTCTTCTTCTTTCTGGCCATCATCTTGATGCGCTTTCCACGCGCAATCTCAGCATGACGAGGAGGACTGTCGTCCCCGTCACCAGGAGCACCACCGGCGTTCTTGCAACGCACCATGCTGACCAACTGACTGAGAACCTCTGTAAGATGGTGAACTGACACTCGAGAGGCTTGGCCTCAATCCGTATCCGCAGGCTTGGCCTCGGATTCAGCGAACAGATCTGACCCTGACACACCGACTGACTCGCTGCACCGATGGAATAGAAAGATATACTATAAGCACATACATAACTAAAAGGTACGAAACCCTAGAGATAGCAAGCATATTAGATACGAAGTGAATCGTGACGCGAAGCTACCTTGGATCGACGAGACGACGATGACAAGATACGGTGACCTAGGTCGCGAGAATTCCCGAATTCGACGATCGAGCTCTGAAAAGACCGAGTCGAGATAATCAACGGATGAATACGGTCATGGTTAGCCCTAACAACAAAACGAAACGAAATTGAATGAGAACGAACGATTTCGTCACCTTGAGAATGGGTTAGGGCAAACCCTAGGCTAGGGTTTAGGCTAAACCCTAGGTGAAGGCTCGGCCGAAGATTGGAGGAGGAGTTCGGGCTGGCACGGGAAGCTGCGGCTACTGCAGGAGATGCCCACGGCGGTGGAGGTGCTTGCCGGCGGCGAGGAGGAGCGGCGGTGGCGCGCGGCGCGGCGAAGACGACGGTGGCGGGCGGCTGCGAGCTCGAGCGGCAAAGGGCGCGCGCACGGGCAGGAAACCAGGGAGGTGCGCGGCTGGGAACACGGGAGAGGTCGCCGGCGGCGAGCAGACGGCGAGCAACCGCGGTGAGTCGGCGAGAAGGGCAAGCGGCGGCGGCGGCGGCGGAAACGGTTCGGGTGAAAAAACAAGTCGAGGACGAACGGTTTTATGAGGGGCTTAGATCCGCTTGACGCGCGATGACCGGACGCGGTGGTCGTTATGACCGGATGCGGTGGTGCAGCGTCTGGTCACACTCCAGTAAGCTCCTGGAGTGACCGGACGCGTCCGGTGAGGACTGACCGGACGCGGTCAGAGTCCGGTTGATGGGAGCTCGGGAATTCATCGCGGAGGACCGGACGCGGTGGTGGTAACCGGGACCGGACGCGGTGGTCAACACAGGCGCGTCCGGTGCAGCGTCCGGTCACTAGGTCTGGAGTTGGTCTACTGGATGACCGGACGCGCTGGTGGACGCCGGGACCGGACGCGGTGGTGAAGCATCACTGCGTCCGGTGCAGCGTCCGGTCGCTGTTCTTCGCCCTTCTTCGTTCCAAACTCCGACGCGACTTCTCCCAATCAAGTTCCAATTCAAAGAGACACAAATAAACACCAATTGGAACCTGATATGAGTGACCTCACTCAAACCTTCAAATTTTTCAACATATTTTGCCTTAGGCTAGTATTATTTTTAGGAAAATAGGCAATAAACACTCGAGGAGCAACGTATGGCCATGCAATAGAGTTTTTGGACCTTTAGGAGCGTCAAAAAGCTCTCTCTATCCATGGACGAACACAGAGGTTGCTCAAAGCTAAACCGAAAAGAAACGACAAACAAACAACCATGCATATGCAATGCAATACAAGAAAGTAAAGCTAGGTTGCTTGTCAAGTTTGATCCACGGTTAGGCTTCTTCACTCCTCCAAAGGAGGGTTATCGTAACCGTGTTAGCCAAGCCCTAAATGCATTGCGATAAAATAAACGTGACATATAATACAATGCAATGCAAGGGACAACACACGCTCATCTTTTAAAGTTACTTGAATCAAGCACATTGAGTTCACTTCTTAGCCTACAAAAAGTGGCCTCATCCAAAGGTTTAGTGAAGATATCCGCTAATTGATTTTCACTTCGTACACCTTCTAGTGATATGTCATTTTTAGCAACGTGATCTCTTAGAAAGTGATGGCGGATATCAATGTGCTTGGTGCGAGAGTGTTGTACCGGATTGTTAGCAATTTTAACGGCACTTTCATTGTCACATAAAAGTGGCACCTTTTCAAGAACAATTCCATAGTCTAGGAGGGTTTGTTTCATATATAAGATTTGTGCACAACAAGCCCCCGCGGCAATGTATTCCGCCTCGGCGGTGGACAAAGCCACACTATTTTGCTTTTTGGATGACCAAGATACTAAGGATCTCCCAAGCAAATGGCACCCTCCGGATGTGCTTTTTCTATCAATCTTGCAACCGGCATAATCCGAATCGGAATAGCCAACTAGTTGGAATCTAGCTCCTTTGGGATACCAAAGACCAATGCTTGGGGTGTGCTTAAGATATCTTAGGATCCTTTTTACGGTACTTAAGTGAGGTTCTTTAGGGCACGCTTGAAAGCGAGCACACATGCACACACTAAACATGATATCGGGCCTAGATGCGGTAAGGTACAACAAGCTACCAATCATAGAATGGTAGAGAGTTTGATCAACCGGTTTACCTCCCTCATCTAGGTCGAGATGTCCATTTGATGGCATTGGGGTCTTGATTGGTTTGCATTCTTCCATCTTGAATCTCTTGAGAAGATCCTTGGTATACTTTTCTTGAGAGATGAAAATCCCTTCTCTCATTTGCTTGACTTGAAAACCAAGGAAGAATGTGAGCTCACCAATCATTGACATCTCGAACTCCTTCGACATCAATTCACCAAATTCCTTGCAATAATCTTCATTTGTTGACCCGAAGATGATATCATCAACATACACTTGACAAATGAAGATCTCCCCATTAAGCTTCTTGGTGAATAGTGTGGTGTCGACCTTCCCAATGGTGAAGCCCTTCTCAATGAGGAAGTCTCGGAGGCGCTCATACCACGCTCTAGGGGCTTGCTTGAGCCCATATAGCGCCTTGGACAACCTATAAACATGATTAGGATATCTAGGGTCTTCAAACCCGGGAGGTTGATTGACATAGACTAGTTCATTTATAAAGCCATTTAAGAATGCACTTTTCACATCCATTTGATATAGTTTCATATCATGATGTGATGCATATGCAAGGAGGATACGAATGGCTTCAAGTCTTGCAACGGGTGCAAAGGTCTCTCCAAAATTAAGGCCTTCCACTTGAGAGAACCCCTTTGCAACTAGTCTTGCCTTGTTCCTCACTACTATGCCTTGGTCATCTTGCTTGTTTCGGAACACCCACTTGGTTCCAATGACTCTTGCACCTTTAGGATGCTCTTCAAGTGTCCATACTTGATTGCGGGTGAAGTTGTTTAATTCTTCATGCATGGCATTCACCCAATCCGGATCTTGAAGAGCTTCTTCTACATTCTTAGGTTCAACACAAGAGACAAAAGAGTGATGTTCAACAAAAGAAGCAAGCTTTTGTGATCAAGTCATCACTCCCTTAGTAGGACTCCCTATGATGAGTTCTTGTGGATGTGCTTGAAGTAGAGGTGAATTTCTTCTATCAACCACTTGAGGAGGTGGAGGGGGAGCATCAACATCTTGAGCTTGTGCCTCGGCTTGTTCATGAGAGATATAGGTGTCTTCATTTTCAACTCTCTCATTCTTGTCATCATCTTGAGGCACACGTGATGAAGATGGTGGATCAATGATTTGCACATCGTCTTCATCATCTTTTGGCTTGATGTCTCCCATGGGCATGTTCTTCATGGCCTCCCTCAAGGGTTCATCACCTACATCATCACAATTCTCAATTGCTCCTTGGGAGCCGTTAGATTCATCAAATTCCACATCATATGTTTCTTCAACCAAACCGGTGGTATGGTTAAATACTCTATATGCTATGGACTTTGATGAGTAACCAACAAGAAAACCAATATCACAACGTCTTTGAAACTTCCCTAGGTGTTGACGCTTCTTGTAGATGTAGCATTTGCAACCAAACACCCGGAAGAATGAGACGTCCGGCTTCTTCCCATTAAGCAACTCATAGGGGGTCTTGCCAAGAAACTTTTGGAGGAAGAGGCGATTTGAAGCATAACATGCGGTGTTGATTGCCTCGGCCCAAAACTTTTCCGGAGTGTTGTACTCATCTAGCATTGTTCTTGCAAGGGTGATCAAAGTCCGGTTCTTTCTCTCAACTACACCATTTTGTTGAGGAGTGTAGGTTGAAGAGACCTCATGCTTGATTCCAATTTCATCACAATAGGCTTCAATGTTGGTGTTGTCAAACTCTTTGCCATTGTCACTTCTAATTTTCTTTATCTTGACTTCAAATTCATTTTGAGCTCTCTTTGCAAATTTCTTGAAGCAACTTGCCACTTCGGATTTGTCATGAAGGAAGAAAGTCCAAGTATATCTTGAGTAGTCATCCACTATCACAAGACAATAGAGATTACCACCCAAGCTCTTGTATGTTGTAGGCCCAAACAAATCCATGTGTAGAAGTTCTAGCACTCTTGAAGTTGACATGAAAGCTTTGGTTGGATGAGTGTTTGCAACTTGCTTGCCCGCTTGACATGCACTACAAGGTTTATCCTTTTCAAACTTCACATCCTTCAATCCTCTCACTAGTTCTTTCTTCAATAGCTTGTTGAGAGTGCTCATTCCAACATGTGCAAGCCTCCTATGCCAAAGCCAACCAAGTGAGGTCTTGGTGAACAAACATGTCATCAAATTTGCATCTTCGGAGGTGAAGTCAACAAGATAAAGATTGTTGTATCTAAAGCCTTTGAATATTACTTGCTTGTCATCTATCTTTGAAACTTCCACTTCATTTGGTGTGAACAAGCATTGGAAGCCAAGGTCACAAAGTTGCCCGACGGATAATAAGTTGAAACTCAATGAAGCAACATAGAGCACATTTGAGAGTGAGTGATCATTTGATATTGCAATCTTGCCTATACCCTTGACTTTGCTCTTTGAATTATCCCCAAATGTGATCTTCTCTTGACATATCCCATTCTCTTCAATGGAGGTGAACATACGAGGATCACCGGTCATATGTTGAGTGCAACCACTATCAATAACCCAATGAGATCCACCGGTCTTGTAGTTCACCTACACACAAGAGATCAAGCTTTTTGTTTAGGGACCTAAACTTGAGAGGGGCCCTTGACTTTCTCAACTAGTGACTTGGCAACCCATATTTTCTTTGGCCTATTCTTGTTTGGGGGACCCAAAAACATGACTTTCATCTTTCCATTTGAATCTTTTCTTAGCATGTAATGAGCATTAAAGGCAAAGGGTCTAGCATGCTTGGGCAAGGGTTGTGGTGGTGGAGTTTTGCATTCATGAGCAAAATGACCTTCTTGACCACACTCAACACATCTCTTTGGCTTGGGCTTTGACTTGCTTTGTTGTTGAGCTTTTGCCTTCTTCTCTTGATTTGCCAAGTACCCAATACCACTTCTATCCATCTTCATTACGGTGTTCATGAGGAGCTCACTTTGCAAATATTGACCTCTTGTGAACTTGCTTAGACCGGTCTTGAGATGCTCTTTTTCTTGCTTGAGCTTCTTGTTCTCTTCAATGAGTGACTCATGTGTTGTTTGCTTCTCAAGAGCCATCAAACCTTTAAGCTTCTTGTTCTCATTTGCAAGCTTCTCATTCTCACACTTGATCTTGGCATAATCATCATAGTTGTTTGACTCAACCACACTCTTGCCTTTGCTACTAGAACCTTGCTCAATGCTTTCAATGATCAAATCATCACATGATGTAGCTATATCACACTTAACAACATTGTTAGTAGCATCATGTGTCTCAAAGGCAAGTTCATTAGCAACCACAAGACTATCATAGTCAATTTTTAATGTGGTGTATTTGTCTTTCAAGGAGTTATGTCTAGTGATGAGCTCATCATGCTTCTTCTCAAGTTTATCATGTTGATCTTTAAGCTCTTTATTTGAGGTTTTGAGCTCCTTGAGAGTGAAAGACATAACTTCATTTTGATCTCTAAGCTCACCACTAGTCTTTTGAGCATTTTCAAGCTTTGATGAGAGTGATTCATTTTCATTTTGAAGTTCATCATTTTCATTTCTTGTCCTTCTTATGATTTTAGTGTTTTATTTAGCAATTTTACAAGTTCATCATAAGAAGGTGCGTCATATTCATCATCACTATCACTATCATCATCATCATCACTATCATGGTTTTGTACCTTTCGTTCACCCTTGGCCATAAGGCATAGGTGAGTAGTGGATGATGATGGTGAAGGAGGCGGTGAAGGTGGTGGTGAAGATGTCGGTGAAGATGATGGCCCCATCACAAAAGCGGCAACCTTCTCTTTCTCATCATTGCTCTCATCTTCGGAGGAATCACAAGATGATTCAATGTCGGTGAGCCAATCACCAACAATGTATGCCTTTCCTCCCTTCTTCTTCTTGTAGAACTCCTTCTTCTTGCCATCCTTCTTCTTGTATGGCTTGTTCTTCTTCTTCTCATCTTCTTCATCACTTGAATCATTTTTCTTGCCCTTGTTCTTGTTCTTGAACTTGTCTTTTGGTGGTCTAGGGCATTGATGAGCTAGGTGGCCAAGTTCACCACAATTGTAGCAATCCATCTCTGAGATGGGCTTTCTCTTGCTACTTGTGAAGAATTTCTTTTTCTTGCCATCGAACTTGATGCCACTCTTGTTGAGCTTCTTTAGCATCTTGGTGGTCTTTCTCACCATGAGTGCAAGTGATTCATCATCGACATCACTTTCACTTGAGCTTTCTTGCACCATCATGGCTTGGCCCTTCTTCTTCTTCTTGTCATGGCTAGCTTTGAAGGCCAAGTCTTTCTTCTTGGAAGATGATGAGCCCTCTTCCGGAGTGATGTGCATGTACATCTCATGAGCATTGATCTTCCCCAATACTTGTGTCGGTGTTGCGGTGGAGAGATCACTTTGATGAAGCACGGTGACAATGTGACCATACTTCTCAACGGGAAGAACACTCAAGATCCTCCTTGCAACATCCGATTGGCTCATTTGAGTGAGCCCAAGAGCATTGAGGTCCTCTACAAGAACATTCAAGCGAGTGTACATGTCATTAGCACTTTCTTTGGGAAGCATCTCAAAAGAATTAATTTTCTTTAAAGAAATATGATAGCGTTCCTCATGCTCACTCTTAGTTCCCTCATGGAGAGCACAAAGATTTTCCCACAAATCATGAGCGTTCTTTGCATTACGTACACGATTGAAGATATCTTTGCCTAAGCCCCGGTAGAGTGCATTTTTGGCCTTTGCATTCCACCGGTCGTACTTCTCCTCGTCACCAATGGGGTTTGCGGGATCCTTGATAGCGGGAAGCCCTTGGGTTGCGGCTCTAAGGCACCCGACATCTATGGCTTCGAGATACGCCTCCATGCGGATTTTCCAATATGGAAAATCATCCCCCTCAAAGGTGGGAGGTGGTCCTTCCCCGTTAGACATCTTGCTCTAGGCGGTAAAGCCTAAATTAGGAGCAACACGGCTCCGATACCAATTGAAAGGATCAAGATGCCCAAGAGGGGGGGTGAATTGGGCTTTTCTAAAAATTAATTGCAAGAATTAAATCCTACAAGCCGGAATTCACCCCTAGTGCCTACTTGTGTTCCTAGAGAGTCTACCGATAAAAGTTTTGCACCCTAGTTTCCAATCCTAGTCTAGCATGGCAATTCTAGGAAACTAAATCAAGCAATGAAAGTAAATACGAGAATGTAAATGCTTGAATGTAAAGGGCAAGGAACACGGCGATGGTTTTCCGAGGTATCGGAGAGTCGCCACTCCCCACTAGTCCTCGTTGGAGCACCCGCGCAAGGGTGTAGCTCCCCCTTGATCCGCGCAAGGATCAAGTGCTCTCTACGGGTTGATTCTTCGACACTCCGTCACGGTGAATCACCCACAACCGCTCACAACATGAGTTGGGTCATCCACAAGCTCCGCCGGATGATCACCAAACTCCCAATCACCACCAAGCCGTCTAGGTGATGGCGATCACCAAGAGTAACAAGCTAGAACTCTCACTTGACCACAACGAGCCCAAATGAGGAGATGGATGCACACTTGCTACTCTCTAATCACTAGTGAGGAACTCTCAAGCTTTGATTCTCAAATCTCTATCCTCACTAGAGCTCTTGCACTCCCTTGCACTCTAAAGGGTTTTCTCAGATGTTCAAATGAGCAAGAGACCTCTAAAAGAGGTGGAGGTGATGTATTTATACACCCCTCAAAGAAAACGAACCGTTACATTCTGACACGGGCTGACCGGACGCGCCGGTCGAACTGACCAGACGCGCCGGTCGCCCGTAACGGTCGAATCCCAATTTTTCAACTGAGCGACCGGACGCGCCGGTCAGGGGTGACCGGACGCGTCCGATCGTGCAAAGGAGCTTACTGTAAACGCACCGGACGCGAGGCCGCGTCCGGTCGGTGATGACCGGACACGTCCGGTCGTCTCTGGACCTTACTGGACTGTGATCGGACGCGCCGATCACACCCAGGTCACGTCCGACGGGTGTTTCCCTCAAGTGACACGTGTCGGCCACTGACCACCGCGTCCGGTTGAAAGGTCTTGATGGCTAGAGGGGGGTGAATAGCCTTTTAAAATTTTCTACAATGACAAACTAAACAAGTTTATCAATACAACAAATAGCGAGATGCGAGTTTTGCTTAGCCTACGGGGTGTTTGCAAGCCACCTATCCAATTCACAATTCTAGTATATTTGCACTCAACCGCACAAGTCAAACCGAGGAGGTAACTACCACTACAACTAGCAAGCTACACAAAAGAGCTACTTAAGCAAAGCTAACTAGCTAGCAAAGATAACTAACAAAGTAATACAAGTGAGAGTTAGGAGGGTATCACCGAGGGGCGAAGTATTGAGCCAACCAATATGATCAACAATGAAAACCAAGACAACCGAACACCGGGATCAATCAATCACAATATGAAAGTGATGACACGAAGATTTATCCCGAGGTTCACGTGCTTGCCGGCACGCTAGTCCCCGTTGTGTCCCTTTTTACCACGTGGTTCGGTGGCTAATCGGTCTCACACCGAGCCTCTCAAAAGGCGCCACAAGAACCTACCAAATGGCAAAAGGTTGCAAATGACACGAGCAATCCACTAATGTTGCCTTTGGCGCTCCGCCGAGGTAGGCACAAACCCCTCACAATCACCGGAGGTGGCCAAGAACAATCACCAACTCTTGCCAACGCCTCCAAGCTGCTCCAAGCCGTCTAGGTGGCGGCAACCACCAAGAGAAACAAGAATCCCGCAGCAAATCAACCACCAAGTGCCAACTAGATGCAATCTCACAATGCAAATGCACTTGGATCACTCAATCTCACTTCGAATATGCAAAGAAGCAAGAGAGATGAGTGGGAGGGGAGTTGCTTAGCTCAAAGTGCTCACAAGTATGTCAAATGTCCAAGAGAGAGAGCCTTGAGCCGGCCAACGAGTATTTATAGACGTACCCCTTCGAATATAGCCGTTAGGAATGAGATCCAGCTGAAATCGCGCTGACCGGACGCGCTGGTCCAACTGACCGGACGCTCCGGTCGCGTAACGGCTAGTTATTGAAACGCCGACCGGACGCGCCGGTCGCAACGACCGGACGCGCTGGTCACGACCGGACGCGCCGGTCCCGTGACTGACCGGACGCGCCGGTCAACACTGAGTCGCGCAAAACGAACCATCGACCGGACGCGCTGAAGAACTGACCGGACGCCACAGTGCCCGCGTCCGGTCGGAGTCCAGTAAGCTCCCTGGACGACCGGACGCGTCCGGTCGCCTGTGACCGGACGCGCTGCGCGTCCGATCAACCAACTGAAAAACGCGCAGACGCTGAACGCTGACCGGACGCGTCCGGTCAAACAGTGACCGCGTCCGGTGCAGCGTCCGGTGCAGCGTCCGGTCACCACTGTGACCTCCGTTCGCCTCCGTTTGATTTTCGTTTGATTTCCGACTTCCGGCGTAGTGGAAAATAGGCGTTTCAACTCCTCGAAAACGCCTGAATCCCGTCGGAGAGAGGACCCCAAACCCTCTCTACCGCTCAAACTCCACCGCCTTCGCAAACGTGCTATCATCACCAAGTGATCATCACCATGTGCATGTGTGTTAGCATTTTCACAATCATTTTTCGAGGCGTTATTAGTTCTATCCAAATGCATATGACATGAAATGCACACCTAGATGCACTTAGGAGTTCAATAGCCGCGTCATTCCCCTCTTTATAGTACGGCTATCTATCCTATAATGTAACCACACCCACTAGGTGCCTTGGTTACTAAAACACAACCCTTAAGCATATACCTTTGCCTTGATCACGTAGGATTGCGTCCAAATCCAAGTGTGGCCATCATGATCACCATGTCCATCTTGCCACCAACCTTGGAATGTACTAATCCTCATATGCTACATACAACTTAGGCATAGGATTAGTACTTAGGCATTGTCACTAATTACCAACACCAAACATAGGACTTTCAATCTCCCCCTTGTTGGTAATTGGTGACAACCCTTTCACAAAGATATTATGATAAAATTTTAATTGAACCCATATCACATTGTCCAAGTATATTACCATGTGTAAGAATTATGGACAAGTGATCATGAATTCAAATTGATAGCAATGGCTCCCCCTACATGTATGCTATATGTTTGGATTTAGGCAGCATACATGTTTAGATAGGAAAATATAGGAGCATTGACTATCAATAGGTGCTAAGTGTTTTAGATTATAGACCTTTGAAGCGTGATACCATCGGAGTAGCGATAAACATCATCTTAGCACCTTGTGTAGTTAGATATCACTTGGAAAAGCACAAACAAAACTAGAAACCTTGTGAGATCAACATTATAAGCAAGGCTCTAGTACCACTTTGAAAAACATGAAGCAAGAGAAATCTAACTACTTCCTATTCATGCTAGTACTTCAATACACCATTCAATTGTATACTAGCAAAACACCACACAAGCAATGTATCGGAGAAAAAGAAATGCATAACTATGCATCATACATATGAAGTGCACATGGAAATGCAACAATCATGTTTAAGAGCTTGCTCCCCCTACTTGTGTGCTCAAAATTTTAGTTGATCCCCTTCTTTTATCAATTTCTCCTCTTTTAGAATCTATCTTTGTGAACAACATTTTCTCCCCCTTTGGCACCAATGACCACAAGGGACTAACTTTAGATAGATTATCATGTTGAAATATGGGGTGAGGATCAAGTTTGTGATTCAACCTAGATTGCTTGCATAAATAAAATGCTTCGGTTTGATCCAAGGGCAAGCTTCTTCACACCTCACTAGAAGAGTTATCATGCACCATATTGAAGCAAATATTTAGACAAGTGATCTAGATTAAACACTTAGGATCACAAGCTACTCAAACAAGTTATATGCTACCACTAGATCATACAAGTCATGGAAACAATAGTGGCACCATATAAACTTCAAAGTCATTTGATTTTCATGTATGAGCCTAGAACATGTAAATTATGACTAGATGCACTAAGCAAGTCCTTAGCATAGAATGCATGACATGTCAACCAATTGTACCTTGGGGCTCGAAGGAGAGGCATGTCATATATGGGGTGCATCAACTCATGTTGGAGAAGTCAATTATGTTTAACTCATTCTTTAGCTTGTGAAATCTCTTCTCATCAAGTGGCTTGGTGAAAAGATCGGCTAGTTGATCTTCGGTGCCCACACTCTCAATAGCAATGTCACCCTTTTGTTGATGATCTCTAATGAAATGATGACGAACATCAATATGCTTTGTTCTTTGATGTTGAACCGGATTGTTGGTTAGCTTCACGGCACTTTCATTGTCACATAGCAATGGCACATTCTTGAAATTGATTCCAAAATCCTTTAATGTTGCCTTCATCCACAAGATTTGTGCACAACAACTACCCGCGGCAATGTATTCGGCTTCGGCGGTAGATAGTGCAATACTATTTTGCTTCTTGGATGACCATGAGACAAGTGATCTTCCCAACAATTGACAAGTCCCGGAAGTGCTCTTTCTCTCCACTTTGTCACCGGCATAGTCGGAATCCGAATATCCAACTAGCTCAAAGCTTGCACCTTTGGGATACCATAATCCAACATCTTGTGTATGCTTCAAATACCTCAATATTCTCTTTGTTGCCTTCAAATGACTTTCTCTTGGTGAGGCTTGAAATCTTGCACACATACATACACTAAACATCACATCGGGCCTTGATGCCGTCACATAGAGTAGGCTACCAATCATTGATCTATATAGCTTTTGATCCACCATGTTGCCACTCTTGTCACTATCCAAACTTCCACTAGTGCCCATTGGGGTTGTAATGCCCTTTGCATCTTCCATGCCAAACTTCTTGAGCATATCTTTGATGTACTTGGTTTGGCTCACAAATGTTCCTTCCTTCATTTGTTTGATTTGAAGTCCAAGAAAGAAACTAAGTTCACCGATCATTGACATTTCAAATTCCTTTGCCATCATTTTCCCAAACTCATCACAATAATCTTGATTGGTTGAACCAAATATGATATCATCAACATATATTTGCAACACAAACAAGTCTTTCCCAATCTTCTTGGTAAAGAGAGTAGTATCCACTTTGCCCATGACAAAACCTTTGGATAGCAAGAAGTCCCTCAATCTTTCATACCATGCTCTAGGTGCTTGCTTCAATCCATACAAAGCTTTTCTCAACTTGTAGACATGATTGGGTTTCTTGTCATCTTCAAAACCGGGAGGTTGCTCCACATACACCTCCTCTTGAATGTACCCGTTGAGAAATGCACTCTTCACATCCATTTGATATAGCTTGATATTGTGAGCACAAGCATAGGCAAGTAAGATCCTAATTGCTTCCAATCTTGCAACCGGGGCATAAGTTTCACCAAAGTCAAGACCCTCTATTTGTGTGTAACCTTGAGCCACTAGTCTTGCTTTGTTCCTTACTACTATTCCATCTTGATCTTGCTTGTTGCGAAAGACCCATCTAGTTCCAATGACATTGTGATCCTTAGGTCTCTCAACTAGTTCCCATACTTCATTTCTCTTGAAGTTGTTGAGCTCTTCATGCATTGCATTTACCCAATCCGGATCTCTCAATGCTTTATCAATGTCCTTGGGTTCTTCTATTGACACAAAGGAAGAGTGAGCACAAAATGATGCCAATCTTGATCTAGTTTGAACTCCCCTTTGTATGTCACCAATGATGGAATCTAATGGATGGTCTCTAGCAATGTTGGTTGGTTGAAGCGCTTGCACTTGATTGCTTGGATGTTGATGTTGATCATGAGTTGGAGATGATGAACTAGCCACTTGTTGATCTTGTTGCACTTGAGATGATGTACTAGCTTGATTTTGCATTAGAGACCCACTAGCTTGTGTAATTGGACTTTGGAGCACTTGATCTTTGTTGTCATCCACATCAATCACTTGCTTTGGCCTAATATCACCAATATCCATTTCTTTCATAGCATTGGTCAATTGAGTTCCTCTCACATCATCCAAGTTATTTTCCTCATCTTGAGAGCCATTTGTTTCATCAAACTCAACATCATGAACTTCCTCAAGTAAACCACTAGCCAAATTCCAAACTCTATAAGCTTTGCTAGTAGTGGAGTAACCAAGTAAGAATCCTTCATCACATTTCTTCTCAAACTTGCTCAATCTAGTGCCCTTCTTCAAGATGTAGCATTTGCAACCAAATACCCGAAAGTATGCAATGTTGGGCTTTCTTCCATTTAAGATTTCATATGGTGTCTTCTCTAAGAACTTATGGCAATAGAGGCGGTTGCTATAGAAGCAAGCCGTGTTGATTGCTTCGGCCCAAAATGAATGACTCACATTATACTCATTCAACATTGATCTTGCCATATCAATCAAGGTTCTATTCTTCCTCTCAACTAAGCCATTTGATTGAGGTGTATACTTGGCCGAAAATTGATGTTTGATTCCAAGCTCATCACATAGCTCATCAATTCTTGTATTTCTAAACTCACTTCCATTGTCACTTCTCACTTTCTTGATTGTGGTCTCAAATTCATTTTGCACTCTCTTGATGAACTTCTTGAATATGTCAAATACATCACTCTTATCCCCAAGAAAGAATACCCATGTGTATCTAGTGAAATCATCCACAATCACAAACCCATACTTGTTGCCACCAATGCTTGTGTATGTAGTTGGCCCAAATAAATCCATGTGCAACAACTCAAATGCCTTGGAAGTACTCATAATGCTTTTCAATGGATGAGTGTTGCCTACTTGCTTTCCGACTTGACATGCACTACATAGCTTATCCTTCTCAAATGTGACATCCTTCAAGCCTCTAACTAAGTCATGCTTCACTAACTTGTTCAATTGCTTCATGCCAACATGACCAAGTCTTCTATGCCATAACCAACCCATACTTGATTTGGTGAGCAAGCATGTTGAGAGTTGAGTGTCACTAGCATTGAAATCAACCAAGTATAGATTCTCATATCTAAAGCCCTTGAAGATCAAGTTGGAGCCATCAACACTAACTATCTCCACATCATCAACACCAAATATGCACTTGAAACCAAGATCACACAATTGAGCAACCGAGAGAAGATTGAAGTTCAACTTTTCAACTAGGAGCACATTGGAAATGCTATGATCATTTGAGATTGCAATCCTTCCAAGAGCCTTCACATCACCCTTGCTATTGTCACCAAATGTGATACTATCAATGCCACTATCATTTGATTTGAGAGAGTTGAACATTCTTGAATCACCGGTCATATGTTGAGAGCACCCACTATCAAGCACCCAATGCCTTCCTCCGGCCTTGTAATTTACCTACAAAATAAATTAATGTTTCTTAGGTACCCATACTTGTTTGGGTCCTTGGAGGTTAGTAACTAAGCTCTTTGGTACCCAAATGGCCTTCTTCTTTGGACCCACAATTGGTGTACCAACAAACCTAGCATGCACACCTTTCTCACCCTTGGTAAGCACATAACAAGAATCAAAAGGAATGTAATCCATTTTAGCATGAAACTTGTTGTTGTTCTTGTTCATTTTATTACAATTAATCTCTAGATGCCCAACTTGCTTGCATCTATTGCAATAACGACCATTGCTCTTCACAAAGCGAGGCTTTGGAGTAGCAAAGGCCGCCTTGCCCTTCTTGGGAGTATAGCCCAAACCCTCTTTGTTAAGAGAGAACCTTTGACTACCCAAGCATTTTAGCAAGCGGGCATCCCCACCATAGGCATTGCCTAATGCGCGGGTGAGATCATCCACTTCTCTCTTGAGAGTCTTATTTTCAACCACAAGTGATGAATCACTAGTAGTAGAGATAGAATTGGTTGTGGTGGATGATGATGAGCTACATGAAGCATTAGTAGGACAAACAAATAAAGAATAATCAATAATATCACATGTTAGTCCAATATCACAAGTGGCAATCACTTGCTCCTCCTTAGCTTCCTTCATGAGCTTCTCCAACTTGAGGTCCTTCTCCTTGATGAGCTCAAGTAGAGAGGAGTGGGCTTCCTTAAGCCTAGTGTGAGCAACTTTAAGGTCCTCGTGGTCTTCCTTTAGACACTCACGAGAGGCCTCTAGCTCATCAAAAGATTTCCTAAGAGCTTTAAGCTCTTGTTCAATTCCTTTGCACTCCTTACTCTTTTTGAGAGCAACAAGCTCTTCCATCAAGGCATCATTTTCATTGCTCTTGGCAATGAGCTCTTGCTCCAAGATTTTGCACTTCTTGGTTGTCCTCTTGTAGCCCTTGCTCATTTGATCTATTATGCCCAATAGATCATCCTTGGAGTAGTCCTCATCCTCCTCATCATCACTCCTACAACCATCACTAGCACAAGAATCATCATCACTATCATCATATTTTACCTTGGTAGGCTTGGCCATAAGGCATGTCGATGTAGTGTCGAAGATGGATGGCTTGTTGGAGAGGGCGATGCTTGCAATGGCTCGCCGAGTGGTCCTCTCATCATCACTAGAGCTATCATCATCACTATCGGAGTTATCACTATCCCAAGTGACCACATAGCCACCACCCTTCTTCTTGTTGATAGTGAAGCTCTTGTTCTCTTTCTTCTCCTTCTTATCCTTCTTGTTCTTCTTCAACTTCAACTCCCCATCATGATATCTTTTGTCTTCATAGGGACACTTTGCCACTACATGATCGGGGCTATTGCAATTGTAGCAAAGCACCTCCTTTGCCTTCATGAAGTCCCTTCTCTTCCTTGCACCATATCCTTTCTTCTTCATGAACCTCCCCATCTTGTGCACTAGGAGGGCCATGGTCTCATCATCGAATGGATCATCATCATCGCTCTCCACCTTGCTCTTGCCCTTAGAAGTTGAGGCCTTGAATGCAATGGGCTTCTCTTGCTTGACCTTGATCTCCTTCTTCTCATCTTCATCTTCATCATCATCATATTGAGCATCGGTCATGACATCTCCAAGCACTTGGTTTGGAGTTACCTTGTCCAAACCCTCTCTTTGGATCATCTTCCTCAAGATAGCAAACTTCTTAGGTAAGTTCATCAAGAACTTATGTGAGAAGTCCTTGTCCTCAACCTTCTCTCCAAGCCCCTTGAGATCATTGACAATGACTTGGAGCCTATAGAACATCTCCGGTATAGACTCATCATCCTTCATCTTGAAGCTTGCAAACTTATCCTTGAGCATATAGAGCTTGGCACTCTTTACCGTTGAAGTGCCCTCAAATGTTTCCTCTAATCTTGTCCACACTTCACTTGCCATCTCAAGATCCTTGATTTGCTCAAAGACCTTTGCATCAATCCCATTGTAGAGAGTGTTGAGAGCCATAGTGTTGCATTGGTTGTTGATGCGGTCATTGTTGGTGAGGTTGTCGGGATCAATGATTACATAATCATGATGTGTAACCTCCCAAACCTTCTCATTGACAGAGCCAAGATATTGCTTCATCTTTCTTTTCCAATGATCAAAAGATGAGACACCATCAAAGAATGGAGGCTTGCCCCCGACATGGTTGAACACAACTTGAGCCATCTTACACCGAGGTTGTTAAGCCTTACAAATGGTGACCACGGCTCCGATACCACTTGAAAGGTCTTGATGGCTAGAGGGGGGGTGAATAGCCTTTTAAAATTTTCTACAATGACAAACTAAACAAGTTTATCAATACAACAAATAGCGAGATGCGAGTTTTGCTTAGCCTACGGGGTGTTTGCAAGCCACCTATCCAATTCACAATTCTAGTATATTTGCACTCAACCGCACAAGTCAAACCGAGGAGGTAACTACCACTACAACTAGCAAGCTACACAAAAGAGCTACTTAAGCAAAGCTAACTAGCTAGCAAAGATAACTAACAAAGTAATACAAGTGAGAGTTAGGAGGGTATCACCGAGGGGCGAAGTATTGAGCCAACCAATATGATCAACAATGAAAACCAAGACAACCGAACACCGGGATCAATCAATCACAATATGAAAGTGATGACACGAAGATTTATCCCGAGGTTCACGTGCTTGCCGGCACGGTAGTCCCCGTTGTGTCCCTTTTTACCACGTGGTTCGGTGGCTAATCGGTCTCACACCGAGCCTCTCAAAAGGCGCCACAAGAACCTACCAAATGGCAAAAGGTTGCAAATGACACGAGCAATCCACTAATGTTGCCTTTGGCGCTCCGCCGAGGTAGGCACAAACCCCTCACAATCACCGGAGGTGGCCAAGAACAATCACCAACTCTTGCCAACGCCTCCAAGCTGCTCCAAGCCGTCTAGGTGGCGGCAACCACCAAGAGAAACAAGAATCCCGCAGCAAATCAACCACCAAGTGCCAACTAGATGCAATCTCACAATGCAAATGCACTTGGATCACTCAATCTCACTTCGAATATGCAAAGAAGCAAGAGAGATGAGTGGGAGGGGAGTTGCTTAGCTCAAAGTGCTCACAAGTATGTCAAATGTCCAAGAGAGAGAGCCTTGAGCCGGCCAACGAGTATTTATAGACGTACCCCTTCGAATATAGCCGTTAGGAATGAGATCCAGCTGAAATCGCGCTGACCGGACGCGCTGGTCCAACTGACCGGACGCTCCGGTCGCGTAACGGCTAGTTATTGAAACGCCGACCGGACGCGCCGGTCGCAACGACCGGACGCGCTGGTCACGACCGGACGCGCCGGTCCCGTGACTGACCGGACGCACCGGTCAACACTGAGTCGCGCAAAACGAACCATCGACCGGACGCGCTGAAGAACTGACCGGACGCCACAGTGCCCGCGTCCGGTCGGAGTCCAGTAAGCTCCCTGGACGACCGGACGCGTCCGGTCACCTGTGACCGGACGCGCTGCGCGTCCGATCAACCAACTGAAAAACGCGCAGATGCTGAACGCTGACCGGACGCGTCCGGTCAAATAGTGACCGCGTCCGGTGCAGCGTCCGGTGCAGCGTCCGGTCACCACTGTGACCTCCGTTCGCCTCCGTTTGATTTTCGTTTGATTTCCGACTTCCGGCGTAGTGGAAAATAGGCGTTTCAACTCCTCGAAAATGCCTGAATCCCGCCGGAGAGAGGACCCCAAACCCTCTCTACCGCTCAAACTCCACCGCCTTCGCAAACGTGCTAACATCACCAAGTGATCATCACCATGTGCATGTGTGTTAGCATTTTCACAATCATTTTTCGAGGCGTTATTAGTTCTATCCAAATGCATATGACATGAAATGCACACCTAGAGGCACTTAGGAGTTCAATAGCCGCGTCATTCCCCTCTTTATAGTACGGCTATCTATCCTATAATGTAACCACACCCACTAGGTGCCTTGGTTACTAAAACACAACCCTTAAGCATATACCTTTGCCTTGATCACGTAGGATTGCGTCCAAATCCAAGTGTGGCCATCATGATCACCATGTCCATCTTGCCACCAACCTTGGAATGTACTAATCCTCATATGCTACATACAACTTAGGCATAGGATTAGTACTTAGGCATTGTCACTAATTACCAACACCAAACATAGGACTTTCACCGGTCCTCGCGAGGACCGCGTCCGGTTGTCAGGGCCGAAACCCTAGTCGCGGTTACGTACTGACCGGACGTGTCCAGTCATGCCAAAGACCGCGTCCGGTCAGTGGGAAACAGCCCGAAACTTTCCGAAACGCGTCGCAACTTCAACCAAGTTGCTTCCAACTGAGCTTTGAGCTATTCTAGGGTTGCCTAGCGCCAAGTTTAACAAGTGTGCACCACACCTAAACATAGGACTCGCCTAGGTCAAGCTACCCGTTCATGCCCCCCTTTATAGTACGGCCAAAAGAGAAAAACGAAGATCCTAACGACTATTCCGAATGTATCTCAAACCCTCGACATCCGGAACTAACCGTCCTTAATCTTGACGTCACTCTTTTGAAAACCGAAACGATTTCCATCTAGGGACACGAATACCATGGTGCCCAAAGCAGTTATAACCTCCATGACCTAACTTACCAAAGTTTCTGCAAAACACACGTTAGTCATGGTAATAAGCGTTGTCATCAATTGCCGAAACCAAACCTTGGGGCCTAGATGCTTTCACACATGAAATGACGATGCTTATGGTAATGTCATGCCATGATCATGCATTATGAATGCATTATGAGGCTAACTAACACCAGGGTGTTACAGCCCTCCCCCTTATAAAAATCTCGTCCCGAGATTTGAAAGTCGTACCATTTTTCATAGAAAGCGGAATAGTTGTCCTTTAAATAATCCTCTTTTTCCCAAGTTGCATCACGTTCACCGTGATTACTCCAAACCACCTTGTATAATTTGACTACTCGATTTTGAGTCACCCTTTCCAGAGTATCCAGAACATATACCGGTTTCTCCTCATAAGAAAGATCGGATTTCAACTTGATGCGTCTCACATCTACTCTTTCTTCGGAAAGACGGAGACATTTCTTTAATTGAGAAACATGGAAGACTGGAAAGATAGCTCCCATTTCACGAGGTAGATTGAGCTTATAGGCTACTCTTCCACTTTTCTCAATAATCCAATAAGGTCCAACATATCGAGGCTCAAGCTTTCTTTTGATCCCAAAACGTTTTACTCCTCTCATAGGGGACACCTTCAGATAGACATGGTCACCTACTTCAAACTCAATAGGTTTCCTTCTCTTATCAGTGTAGCTCTTTTGTCTAGCCTGAGCAGCTGCTATATTTTTCTGTATAGCACGAACTTGCTCCTCGGCTTCTTTTACAAAGTCAATACCATAGAATCTTCTTTCTCCTAGTTCCACCCAGTTCAAAGGAGTTCTACACTTGCGACCATATAAAGCTTCAAAAGGAGCCATTCTAATGCTCTCTTGATAACTGTTGTTGTAAGAGAATTCAGTGAGAGGCAACCATTTCTCCCAGGAGCCATTACAAGAGATGATGCAAGCTCTAAGCATGTCTTCAAGAATCTGATTTACACGCTCAGTCTGCCCCGATGTCTGTGGATGATAAGCAGAACTACGAACCAAATTAGTTCCAAGATTCTGATGTAGGCGCTCCCAGAAACGAGCAGTAAATTGTGGCCCTCTGTCAGAGACAATAGACCCAGGCACTCCATGAAGACGTACGACTTCTTGGAAGTAAATGTCAGCATATTGGTGTGGATGATAGTTACTCTTCACAGGGATAAAGTGAGCAGATTTTGTCAAACGATCAACTATAACCCAAACAGAGTCAAAACCTTTTTGGGTGGTTGGTAATCCGACAATAAAGTCCATAACAATGTCGTCCCACTTCCAACCTAGAACAGACAAAGGCTGGAGTAAACCAGGCTTCATGTGAATGGCCTTAATTCTACAACAATTATCACACCTAGCGACGTAGGCTGCAATTTCCTTCTTCATCTTGGTCCACCAATAGTACGGCTTGAGGTCCTGATACATCTTACTACTACCAGGATGGATGGATAACTTAGAAGAATGGGCTTCAGATAAGATTTGATTTCTGAGCTCTCTATCTTTTGGCACAACGAGTCTATCTTTGAACCAGAGAATTCCTTTGTCATCCACTCGAAAGTGCTTAGTTTCTTGCTCTTTCATCTTTCTCTTGATGTGAAATACACCATTATCAGTCTTTTGTAACTCAATGATTCTACTTCTCAAAGAATAATCTACAGTGATATGATGGATTACAACAGGATGTAAGAGATGAGACAAATGAAAATCTTCTTCTATCAGAGAGTTGCAATGAGATTTTCTACTCAAGGCATCGGCAACCACATTTGCTTTACCCGAATGGTAATGCACCTGGAGGTTATAATCCTTGATCAACTCTAACCATCTTCTCTGGCGCATATTTAACTCAGGTTGAGTAAATATGTACTTAAGACTCTTATGATCTGTATAAATATTGCATATATTTCCAAGCAAATAGTGTCTCCAGATTTTTAGAGCATGCACTACAGCAGCTAACTCTAAGTCATGAGTCGGATAGTTAACTTCATGTTTTCTTAACTGACGCGAAGCATATGCAATAACTCGGCCTTCTTGCATAAGTACGCCACCTAAACCAGTACCCGATGCATCACAATACACATCAAACAGTTTCTCAATGTCAGGTTGCGCTAATACCGGAGCTGATGTCAACAAAGTCCGTAGAGTGCGGAAAGCTTATTCACACTCCGGAGTCCAATCAAACTTCCTATCCTTCTCAAGTAGTCTAGTCATAGGCTTAGCTATTTTAGAGAAATCCTGAATAAAATGATGATAGTAGCCAGCCAATCCAAGAAAACTCCGAACTTCATGTACTGTAGTTGGTGCCTTCCAATCCAAAACTTCCTGTATCTTAGTTGGGTCTACTGAAATTCCCTCACCGGACAATACATGACCGAGGAAAGGTACCTTCTTTAACCAGAATTCACATTTACTGAACTTGGCGTAAAGCTTATGTTCACGTAATCTGGATAAAACAATTCTCAAATGCTCGGCATGTTCTTCTTCATTTTCAGAATAGATGAGAATATCATCAGTGAATATCACCACAAACTTGTCCAGCTCTCACATGAATACTGAATTCATCAGGTACATGAAATGTGCAGGAGCATTGGTCAGACCAAAAGACATGACAAGATATTTATATAACCCATATCTGGTTGAGAAAGCGGTCTTTGGTATGTCTTCCGGATGGATTTTAATTTGGTGATAACCATATCTCAGATCAATCTTCAAGAATACCTTTGCTTTAGACAACTGATCAAACAAGATATCAATACGAGGCAACGGATACTTGTTCTTGATAGTGACTGCATTGAGTGGTCGATAGTCTACACACATACGCAGAGACTAGTCCTTCTTCTTCACAAAGATAGCAGGATAACCCCATAGAGAAGAACTAGGACAGATCAGCCCTTTCAGTAAAAGGTCACTAAGTTGAGTCTTGAGTTCAGCTAACTCATTCGGCGGCATTCTATACGGTCTTTTGGAAATTGGTGCGGTACCCGGAATTAACTCAATCTTAAACTCTACATCACGATCTGGAGGTAATCCTGGCAATTCATCAGGAAAAACATCTGGAAATTCACACACTACCAGAACTTCTGCAATCTCTTTTGCTTTTACTATCATAGCGTTAACTGTAGTCTGAGGACTAACATCTCTAGGAAGTTGCACTAGAAAAGCTTGTTGATCTTTTGGATCCCTCAACATAACCACTCTCGTAGAGGTATCGATCAGAACACCGTTTCCACTCATCCACTTCATACCTAAGATTACATCTAGGCCCAATCCTGGTAATACCATGAGATCTAGATTATACAGACGTCCTTCTATCTCAATCTTTGCTCCTAAAACCAACTGGTTGGTTGAAATATTATTTCCAGCAGCACTAATATTATAACCACTATTATCTAAGGTAACGACCTTCATACCATGCTTGGTTGCAAAAGTTGAACTGATAAAAGAGTGGGAAGCACCTGAATCGAACAACACAATTGCAGGATGTTGGTTTACTAAAAATGCACCTGCAGTGATAATCTCACCCGTAGGGATAGATTCCACAGTGGTGTATCGAACCCATCCTTTACACACATCTACATTATCATCATTTGATTTCTTCTGCAGAACAGGACAATCTTTGGCCCAATGACCTGACATCTTGCAATTCCAACATGGCCGGTTACTTGGCGGTGCCTTAGGCTTTCCTTTCTTAATACTGCTCCTCTTGACCGGATCCTATTTCTGATATGGGTGATATCTGGTAGATATGCCAGGCGAATAATACTGAGGTGTAATCACCACAAGAGTATTAGTCGTGGGTGCATTAGATTCATGAGATTTCTCGTGGCTCTTAGAAGTAGCATACACAGCATTACAGTTCTCTTGAAGGATAGTATCACTAACAAACTCATTGAAAGTTGCACACTTGCTATTGCACATGGCTTTCATCAATTTGGGACACAGCCCTCTTTTAAAACTTGCGATCTTCTAAACCTCCGTATTAACAAATTCTGGAGCATATCTTGATAAGCTGATGAAAGCATGTAGATATTCTGTTACACTTTTGTCTCCTTGGGTGAGCTTCATAAACTCGGTGTGCTTGATTGCCATGAGGCCAGCAGGAATGTAATGTCCCCGAAATGCTTCCTTGAACTGATCCCAAACTACTTCCATATTCTCAGGCAGGGTACTCCGATGGTGACACCACCAAACACCTGCAGGTCCTTGCAACTGTTGCGAAGCATATTCTGTTTTCATATCATCTGCCACCTTGAGCACACGGAACTTCTGTTTGATGGTGTTCAACCATTCGTCTGCTTGAAGTGGTTCTTCTGCTTCTCGAAAAATAGGAGGCTCAGTATCCAAGAAATCTTTATAGTTGCTATACTGGGCAGGCTCAGGTTCCTGATGGACATGGTTTTTGACACTCTCGTCCAAGGCACGCTGACTTTCGGCAAGCATTTGCAGCAACTTAGCAGAGGTAGGTTGCAGAGGAGACGATGACGGTCCTATATTGCCACGACTCCGACTACTAGAGTGAAGCTGACAAGACATCTGCAAGTAGTTGAAACTAGTAAGCGTTGATGACGTCGGAAGGCTGCTGACGAATTATATAGGCAGGAGGAAGAGATTATATCAACTATCTAAATTCCAATTCTCAGAAGAAGGAAATCTCTTGGTTTGAGGTACTGATCTTCTGACAAGATAGGGAATGACATCCAAGGAAAAGGTTCAAGAGAAGATAATACATTGGTGTAGCTCCATAATGGATCATGACTAGCAATCCTTGATACCTGCGCGTGCCGAGCAACACAACCTTGTGTCGTGCGCCACAGGAGGCTCCCGGTTTCGTCGCGGCACCATGGAGTACTAATTGCAACACCATTACCGAACACACACCCATGAGGAATCCTCATGTGTCAGGAATTAGGCGTGTAGAAACAATATCATCCAAAGAGGGGTAGCAAACAAGGATGGATACAAGGTTAGAAGCAATGGAGAGACAAGTTGTAGATCAAAACGCGTCCCAGCTCGAGTAGATACATCATGAACCTGTGTCTTGCTTTCTTCCACGGGCTAGGAATGAATTGGGTTTTAAGGCTGACACTACTTACCACTCCACTAGGTTGGTTGACCACCCCCAATTCTTCATGAAAGAAATGCAACTAATTACGGGACAACCGTTTGGAGGGAAGAAAATTTTAAAAGAATGGGATAAGCAATTTATAAGGGAGGGAGTAATGCAGAATGCAATGTATGATGCGAACATGGTGCATGCACGAACCGTACGTCCTCACAAACCTAGGAAGAATTTCAAAATTCTAGCGTATAGTTCGGTGGTATACACAAGTTCTCTCAATAACGATAACTAGTCGTTCTACAGGAAACGTTGTTAGTGTACCTGCAGAAAATTACATTTCAGCCCAACAATTCCCAATATAGCACACAAGAAAGCAATAAACTAAATACTTTCCATACATACATCCCCCGATGTATATACTTCAGTATCAAAGCTACCCGACAGATATACCCATAATTAAGTACTCTCATAATCACATGATTAAACATGTAAGTATGCTAGTAACTACAACTACTCTCCCCTAGACCGACGGTTAGATGGTCATGCTCTCACAACTCCCACTTACCAGGGCATAGAGGTATTTTGATCCATACATTACCACCCAAGCGGATGGCATCCATACAATAGCACGCCGTATGGACAACGAAACAGAAAACAAGCAAGAACCCCCAAGTTAGTACCTTAGTAAGCCACCTAATAGTCCTTATTTGGGCATATAGGATATGACCACTGGCACTCTTTAGATTAGAATTAAGATTTTTCACAAAAGCTTTTGTTTAAATACACAAATGAAGTGTTTACTGTTGAATCTTGCTCCGATACTAGCTGTAACGGAACCGTCCAAATTATAAGAGCACAAGTTCAAAAACAATCGTCGAAACGATCAAATTCTCAAACTTGAGCCCATATAACTCCGGTAGTCCACGAAATCACGAGGGATTTCAAACCAAACCGAGAGCAACCAGATCGTAATGATTCAACATAACACAACACTTGTTACAACAGTTCAAAAGTAATCTCATACATCAGAGTACAATTATTTTAATTACAAAACCAAAGTAAAGATTAGCGGAAGCAACATAATTTCTGAAACCATTTGAGGTCAAATACTGCCAGTACATAGTCACATCCTGCAAAAGCATACCAGAAGACATACTACAGAGACCATGCCCATATGGTCTAGTCTTCATGCCCACATGGCGAAGACAATACTTGCAGCAACAAGTACGAATCTGCTACCTGCAACAGCTGGGAATAAACCCTGAGTACGAGAAGGTACTCAGCTAGACTTACCCATCAAAAACCAAAAATAAGGTGACACCAAGGATTATGCAAGGCTTAATAAGTGGGGCTAGCTTGACTCATTTGCAGAAAAGCTTAATACAGATAAGTAACCATTATATGCTTAAGTATAAAGTTGATCATCATTAATCTGATAACTAGATTAGCACCTGTACTAGAGCACTCACTTTATTAGGATCAAATAATATTAACCCTAGCAGGTATAATAAGGCTTTCATCATCATTATCATCAATTCCGAACCATCATTTAATCATTAGTGTATCTACGCTGCAGATAACCAGTCAAGTTTCTCGCTATCCGGGAGAGACGGCGACTCGAATCGATTCCAACTCAGCTGAGGGGGTATTCCTGACACTCACCCGGCAAACCCTGCTAAAGGCAGCCGTAGATAACCTTTGGTACAACTCAGGGTGGGTCCGAACAGCGCCGCGTTCTCGGGGATACCAGTGGCCAGGATGCTCAGGACTTTTAACTCACCTGTCCTTGGACCCTCTGGCTTCCTTCCGAGGCGACTTTCACTTTTCGACTTCGCAGCCTGAATTGAGCTACTAGGCTTCGCGGTCGGCAACCTCAGGACGGCCAGCTAAATGTCAGGCATGCGTTCAAAATGACATAGAAGGCTCTAGGTCTCGGTCCTTAATCGACACAGACGGGGATAGATCCATACCCAAGACCTCCATGCCTTGCTACTTCACTATCGTCATCCCTCCCGGTCTCATTTCATTTCATTAACACATGGTTCACTTCCACGATAGCAAATATAGCCAACCGTGACCTGATTAAGCCCTATATCTCGTAGGTGACAGGAAATCACCCGACTTCTACCGGTCTAATTTAGCAGGGCTAAGCATAGATACGATCATGTCTACTTAGGATTCAAGGTTTAAATTTCTGGACAAGGAGTGTTATCAATGCAGCAAGGGTTTCCAACCAACTCCTATCACGTAATGCAACAATACATATAACATGTATAGATAGATAAATGCTTTGAAAGTAGGAGGCTTATAATGCTCCGGGGCTTGCCTTAACCGAAAGAAGAGAGATCAAGGTTCGGCTTCAAGAACGATTCCCACGTCTTCTCCGGCTTCGTCGGACTGGACCTCCAGTTCTCAAACGGACTTCAACTTCAGGTCCCACGCCTAGCGGGACTTCGCTCGCAACACGATTCTTAGCACACCTATTGCATGTATATGCATCCAATGAATTTCATGTATGCATCCAAAATGACATGATGATTTATGGACGTGCATGAATGATGTGAAGATGAATGCAATAACATTGCAACGTTGTAAGCACAAAACCAAGTTATGTGGTGCTCTAATCAAATCACTTCAAACTTAGGTGCAAATTTCCTCTCTGGTATTAACACGTTTGAACACCTCTAAGAAACCACTAGGTGCCACAAGGTTAAGACTAAACACACACATAACAAGATTCTAGAAATTTAGTATTTACAACATATTATCAACAGTAGCTAAGAAAACTCACAACTGGAGTTCTACCAATCCAAATGACCTGAAAGAGGACATTCTGGAAAGCTTATGAAATTGTCTACATTTCATTTATAAACATCTAAGCATGATTTAATCATTTACCAAGTTAAAATAGCATACATACAGAATCTGTTCTAAAAGACAGAGAGCACTTCCAAAACTGAACCCAACTTGGAACAGCTGTCATTTCTAAACTATAAGTCCAAATGCTACCAAAATTTACCAGCAACTAGTTCATGAAATTCTCAACAACTTTGCTATAGATCACCAAGCGTGAAAACATCATTATCATAGGTTAATTCTCTTAACTAGCAAATCTGTCCAGAAATGACAGATTCACTAACTTAAATAATTAATGACGATTCAAAAGCACAATTGGACCAAACCAAGTTTACCAACTTATTGTGCATACCCAAGGAACATCAGAAAGTATAGTGCCAACTTCTAAATAAATTATTTAATATTATGTTATAATTTATTTAGTTAATTAGGTGATTAAAGAAACATACAGTAAAACTATATATAAAAATCTACAAAAATTACAGTAGCCACCTAATGCTTCACATAGGCTACCATAAAAATTTTCAATCAATTGGATGAGCAAAACTTGATATATCAAAAATAACAGATGACATGTCTATTTCTAACATAAATAGGAAACCCTATTGAAAAGTATCAAACAACAGATTTCATATTTTTCCTAGCATCCTTCTAATATAAGAACAATATTCACCAAGTTTCACCCTTACTGGATCTATAGAAAAATTATGAAAATTCACACAAGATCCATTCAAGCAAACAAGATAATTATATAACTCCACCAAATCACATCCAAATTGCATGAAAATTTAACCATAAGCTATTCATGGTATGAGCAGTTCACTATAAAAATTTCATGTCATTTGGAACTTCACAGAAAGAGATATCATTTTCTCCTTTTTCTACATGAATAAAAGATATAATTAATAACTATTTATTTCATCACAAAACATGGCACACATTATATTTTTATAATAAACTAGACATTATGTAGAGCGCACCAAAATTTAAAGCACCTTATTTGGACCTCTAGAACAGGAGATACATATTTTTGAATTTATGCACAACTCTGTGAAAAAGAATAAAAATAAAACGAAACCAGAACCCTAGACCTAACTGGGCCGGCCTGGCTTGACTGCTTGGCCTCGCACGCGGCTCAGCCCGGCACGCGCTCGGCCTAGCGCGCGGCTCGGCCCAGCTCGCAAGCTCAACTATGCCGAGACAGGGGAGGGACGCCGACACGCGGGCCCCGCCCGTCAGTCGCACGCAAAGCAGGGGATGGTGGGTCGCCGGCGGTAACTCCTCGCCGACGAGTTCTCGGGCGCCGGTGAGGGCACCAGCGTGCTCTACTCACCCAGGCGAGTAGCGGGATGAGTTGGAGTGGAGCGCGGGACCACCGGGGAGGCTTGCCGGCGTGCGCGGCTGGCGGCGGTGATCCGGCGGCGGCGTACCGGCGGTAGAAGGCACGACGGTCACCGGTGAGAGGCTCCCTAGCTGCACGACATCCCGGCGACTCCGTTGCGCACAAGCACATGCATGGAGGTGCTATGGAGGGGCGGGACCACGGCGAGCGCTTGCGCGGAGGAGCTCCGGCGAGGTCACCGCGGCGGAAACGGAGCAGTGCGGCCTTGCCGGTGCTCGGATGGCTCCACGAAGGGAATGGCTAGGTGGAGGAGGTTCAGGCGGGGCTTCGTGCGGTTGGGATAGGGCAGAGGCGCGATGGCAGTGGCTCACGAGCTCGGCGAGCTCGCGGTGGCGGGGGCGCCTCGGTGCTCCACCTTGGCGAGCGCGGCAAGGGTGAGGGAGGAAATGGAGGGAGAGAGAGAGCCTCAGGCGGCGTGGCGACCTTGAACACACGAGGACAGTGCGGCCTCGACCCGTGTTGGCCACGCGGCGTCGAGCTCCTGCCCTCGGTCAGCCACGAACGAAAACAAGTTCAAAAGCTTTTGAACTCTGACGAATTGAAACCAAAGGAATGGAGGCCGATAGAGGTGACTGTCAGACCAAGTTTGGAGCTCAAGATCTCGCAAACTATTTTGAATTGGGCCAAAGTGTTAATTACAAAACTGTAGTTCTAAGTAAGATCTCCAAGTTTGTCAATAGGGTGATGGACTGGTTTGGCTTATTTAGGGAGATACAGCGCCCCAAAGTGAGGCACAAGAAAACTGAAACTGAGATTCAGTTAACTCACTCAACTGAAACCTGATTTTCACAGCACTCTATCTCCTAAACCATTGAGAATTAGAGGATGGTGTTATTAACAATATTGGAGAGCTAAGTGAGTGCTACAAAAGTGTCAATATGGGTTAGAGCTAGTTCAGCACAGTTTGAGATTTACAATGCTCCAAAGGTGGGCACATGAAACTGCAATGTCACATTTTGACTTAGAAATAATTCTAAGTGTTGGGCAGTCCACTTACTGACTTATGGGCCCTGTTTGAGCATGTTCTAGCCTTTTTCATGAGACGCTCATATTACAACTTTTGTTTCCTATCAAGTTTGCTACAACTTTGTTAAAGGTTGCACAACCATGCAAGGCCTCTAGATACCACTTTTAAATCGGTCAAAGCAGATCAGTGCTATGGTCAAACTAGGGTCAAACCTAGTCAAATTGGATTTTGGTCAAAACATGAATATAGACTCTAGCTCATTTTGCTCCACTAACATACCAAAGATGTTTTCAAGCCCCCAAGTCACACAATAGCATCACATATGTCATCTATACAAAAACCCTAGCAACACATAAAGGAAGCACATAGAAACCACAATATTGCAAGGTCATGTTTCAAGCAAGGATGCACATGAAATGACGATGCTTATGGTAATGTCATGCCATGATCATGCATTATGAATGCATTATGAGGCTAACTAACACCAGGGTGTTACACATGATTTATCCCGAGGTTCACGTGCTTGCTGGCACGCTAGTCCCCATTGTGTCCCCCTACACCATGTGGTTCGGTGGCTAATCGGTATCACACACCGAGCCTCTTAAAAGGCGCCACAAGAACCTACCAATGGCTAAGAGTTGCAATGACACAAGCAATCTACTAGAGTTGGAATTAGGCGCTCCACCGGGGAACCACAAGAACCCCTCACAAACCAATCACCAGAGCGGCCACGAATAATCACCAACACATGCCGGACCTCCACCGCTGCTCCAAGGCGTCTAAGTGGCAGCAACCACCAAGAGTAACAAAAAAATCCCATAGCAAAACAATCCTTCAAGTGCCTTTAGATGCAAAGCAATGATCAATGCACTTGAATCACTCAATTTCACTCAAGAATCGCAATCAAATGCAAGGAGATGAGTGGGGAGAGATGTGAGGGCGTTGGCTTAGCTCAAGATGCTCACAAGTATGTCAAAGTTCCAAGAGAGTAGCCTTAGAGCCGGCCAACACAAATATATAGACATACCCCTTTGAATAGAGCCATTATTAAAAAAACACGGGGTCAACAGACGCGTCTGTCGCCACACAACAGACGTGGCACCCAGCGTCCGTCACTCACGAGGCCGCCACGTGTCCTGAGCAGTCAAATTTCCAATGATCCTTTTTGCGCCAACAGACGCGTCCGTCGCTACAGAGGCCGCACGTCCGTTGCTCGACGGACGCAGTCCAGTAAGCTCCCAACGCGCGGAGCTGCAACAGACGCGTCCATCGCTTCAACAACACCGCGTCCGTCGCCTCCTTCAACAGTGCACGAATGAAGGTAAGCCACCAGACACTGACGTCAGCGTCCGTCGCTCCCTAGACCGGCGTCCGTCGCACCCAAGACCAGCGTCCGTCGCACGATCAATAGCTGAATTCAAGTTTTGTTTGCTCCACTTGTTTGCTCTATTCTCATATCAGCTACTCCAAGTATGTGAAACACTTTAGCACATGTTTTAGCTCATTTTCATGTTAAGCACATAGGGCGAAGATGATGCGCTCTATCCAAATGCATATGCTCAATGGAATGTCACCTAGAGGCACATGTAGGACTAGAATTGATACGCCATTTCCCCTCTTCATAGTACGGCTGCGTATCCTAAGTCATCCACCCTCTATGGTGTCTTGGATGCAACATGAAAATTCCTACATGATACCTTTTGCCTTGAGCATCCATGATTTGGCTTTGCACCTTCATCCAACTCCATCATCATGGTAAGCACTTCATCATCACATTACTTGATCACCATGCTTCACCATGTCTCGTGCCAATCATCACTGCTACACACATTCTTATGCATATGATTAGCACTTAGGCATTGTCACTCATTACCAACACCAAACATAGAGCTTTCAGAGTACCTAACAATCCATCAAGAATTTAGGGATTGTATTGGATACATTAAAGTTAAAATATATTTAGATCTATTAGTACTAATGGCTAGCTAGCTAATAGCTAGTATGCATGAACTATTAGCTAACTAATTATTATCAGGGACCTATTTGGATCCGCCTACTAATATGTTGCTAATAGGTGGAGCCACAAACCTGCTAGTGGAACTAATAGTTAATGACCTCCTAGCTAATAGTTAGTTGGCCTATTAGCAGATCCATTTAGATCCACTAGTACTAAAGATGTTGAATTATTTCACTTGTAAAGTAAAAAACACACAACTTATTACCATTTAAGTTTTTTCTAGCTAAATTATCTTTTGATATAGATATAGATATAGATGATACATCCGGCCCAGGTGGGGTTGGCCGAGGCCCAATAAATTAAGGTTGCCCAGACCCCAACAGTTTTTATGCACACCCACTCGGGGAAAGGCCCAGTGTCCCTAAAAGACTAGTATGATAGGGGAAGGGTGACTCTCTCTTTTAAGGTGGCTTCCTCCTCCCAAGCTAAGCAAGGTGGGATTATTCAGAGGCTCACACGGTCACCGCCCGACTACAACTAGGCCACTTGGCCTTTTTTTTGTTGCGTCTTTGCCAACGGGTAATAGTGGAGGATGTCCTCATCATTCTCACCCCCTTAAACAAGGGCCCAGCTTTGATACCAAATGATACATCCGGCCCAGGTGGGGTTGGCCGAGGCCCAATAAATTAAGGTTGCCCGGACCCCAACAATTCTTATGCACACCCACTCGGGGAAAGGCCCAATGTCCCTAAAAGACTAGTCTGATAGGGGAAGGGTGACTCTATCTTTTAAGGTGGCTTCCTCCTCCCAAGCTAAGCAAGGTGGGATTATTCAAAGGCTCACACGGTCACCGCCCGACTACAACTAGGCCACTTGGCCTTTTTTTGTTGCGTCTTTACCAGCGGGTAATAGTGGAGGATGTCCTCATCAATAGATATAGATATAGATACCCTACGTGTTGCTGTAGTTCTTAAAAATATAACCCTTGCATGTATGAGTTAATTATTCTACATGCTCTTACATCCATTCTTATTGAAACAGGACAAGGCAATGAAAAATTTACAATAAAAACTAATAGAATTAGATCGAATCGAATTATAATATGACAGGACGACAAAATAAATAGCAATATATGGGTGCGTTCTATATTTCTTATATATTAAAAGTAGTAATTACGTTTAGTGGAGATAACATGGATAACTTGCATAAGGCCTTGTTTGTTTGAACTTTTGACCACTTTTAGACTATTAGCTTTTGGACTTTTCAAAGGCCAAACAACTCCTATAAGCCAAGATTGATAATTCAAATGATTGCTTACAAGGTTTATCTGACCTCATCCATATTGGCACAGCCACATAGGCAGGGGCGGAGGACCCGGTAGGGCAAGGTAGGGCACTCGCCATACCTTGACTCCACCACAAATCCCCATCCCGAATCACCGCCTGCTGGCAGCCATGGATGCAAGGTCAGATCGTCAGAGTAGTCTGAAGATGAACGCGTAGCAATGAGGAAGAAGATAGCTATGACTCAACTCATCGAAGCGTTACTTGGGCATGTGCGTCGTGGCTCAGGCTGGCACTTATATAGCCACATGGGCTTTCGATCCGTAGGCTACGGTGTCGTCTGTTAGTCCGCCTATAAAATCCTTTCCTCAACGTAGTGACGTTTCATATTTCCAATCACGAATTCACCGGTGTGGTGCGGCCGTGCGGGTGGCGTGCGAACAGCTAAATCCGCAAATTGCTCGCCCCTTCTCTAGGGCGTGCTCCTGCTATCCTCTGCTAGTTTGCCCTAATTCTACTTGCCAAAGTAATGTCTGAGCCTCTGAGGTGACCGCCAAGGCCGAGGAGAATTGATCAGTAAGGCCTAATGACGATAACACTTATGTGTTTGTTCATTTGTTGTTCAATTCATTCACTTATTTGTTTAATTTATGGATAATTACTTAATTTGGAATGGTAAATTTTTGCCTTTTTTCTTTAATTGACTTCGCCATACCTAAAATTTTTTTCCTCCTCCGCCACTGCACATAGGCATCTACTGATGTCATGGTGGGCTTGTTGGACCTTCTATACTCGCGTGGCGTTAGATTGAGAATTCAAATGGTTGTTTAATTTTTGAGCTAGAAGAATTAAATGTGAATCTATGAAAAGTTTAAAAATCATAGTGTATTTGTCTGAGTGCTATGGAACCCATTTTCAGAAGAGCTGGTTTTGCTTCACCTCTGTGCCATTTCATGTTTGGTCTTCTTCATTTTAAATTATTACGTTCTATATCATGATAGAGTGTCAACTTATGTGGTCTTCTTCATTTTAAGATAATAATATTTATGACATCAATTAAGTATCATTAGATTCTTTATTAATTATATTTTTATAGTATACCTATTTGATGTTATAATTTTTTGTAATTTTCTCTATAATTTTAATCAAACTTATGCTTTGACTCTTCAAGATTCTTAAAATGCCTTCTAGAATGGAGGGAGTATATCAGTGTTAACTTCTGGTGCAGAAATTCAAATTAGGATTGAAAACCGGGCAGCAAGTTGGTCGTGTACTGCAGGTCTGGTCAGCACAGCGTAGCTAAAACTAAAATATTGGTGATACAGTCCCTATACGTATATAGTCCATCTAGGAGTAATAATGAATAATAATAATGGTCAATGTTATACTACCGTGGAAGGAGAGAAGAGAATGCACGGTGGACCCATGTCGTCATTCCTTCGTAGCTAAGCAAACACCCAAATTGAAACAGCACCGCAGACCAGGAAAGACCGCAGGCATGCTTGAAGAGGAAGACGACGAGCAAGGAAACGGCCGTGGCCCGTGATAGCCGTTCCGTTCGGCTTGCGCTGTGGAGTGGTCCTGGCGCGGGGGTGGTTGGGTGGGTGAGGTGGGCCCGCATTGATCCATTGCAAGCAAGAAGCCACTGCTGGTGCGGACTGCAGACCTCGCATCGCCGCGGTCAGTCGAGTCAAAACGTTGGGAGGGAGGACAGCAGCTTCCGTGGCAAGTGGCCGTTGAAGCCGTGTGGAGACTGGAGCGGAAGGTCGCGTCGTCGATTCCACCGTCCCCACTGGCACCACTCCCCAGCCGAGCCGCCAGCCCGCCACCCGCCAGGGCAGGCAGGCAGATGAGCCCGGCATCGTCTTCCCCGACCCGGCGCGGCCCGTCAAGTCCCTATCTATAAAGGTCGCCGTCCTCCTCGTGTTGCTCCAGTTCGCGCAGTGTCACTCACCGCAAAGGCAAAAGCTTCCCCTTCCATCCTTCCTCCCCCTGAGAGACGTGACGTGATCCATCCCGCTCGGGCGCAAGCAGCGATGGGCTCCCGCTACGAGGTGGAGGTGACCGTGGGCTCGGCCCGGGACCTGAAGAACGTCAACTGGCGCAACGGCGACCTCAAGCCGTACGCCGTGGTGTGGATCGACTCCGGCGCCAGGTGCTCCACCCGCGTCGACCTCGACAACGGCGAGAACCCCGTGTGGGACGAGAAGCTCCTGCTCCCGCTCCCGCCCTCCTCCCGCCTCGACGACGCCGTCCTCTACATCGACGTCGTGCACGCCAACGCCGCCGAGGGCGTCAAGCCGCTCGTGGGGTCCGCGCGCCTCCCGCTCCGCGACGTCCTCGACGACGCCGGGATCGGGGGCAAGGCCTCGCGCAACCTCCGCCTCAAGCGCCCCTCGGGCCGCCCCCACGGCCGCCTCGACGTCCGCGTCGCCGTCAAGGAGCCGTCCAGGTACTACGACCCCAACCCTTACCCGGCCCCCGCGGGCTACGCCAACGCCGGCACCCGTGGTGACCCCTACGGCTCGTCCGCCGCCGCTGCTGCTGGCAGCGGCTACTACGGCTCCGGAGGCGGCTACGGCGGCTCCGGTGGCGGCGCCTACGGCAGCGGCGGCGGCTACGGCACCGCGCAGCCCTACACCGCGGCGCCCCCGGCGGGGTACCCTTCCACCTACGGCTCGGCGCCACCGCCTCCGCAGCCGGCGTACGGCGCTCCTCCTGCCGCCGCGTACGGCGCTCCTCCTGTCGCTGCTACCGCCGCGTACGGAACCAGCGCCGTTGGTGCCGACGGCAAGAAGAAGAACAAGATGGGAATGGGGACGGGGCTGGCAGTGGGCGCGGCGGCGGGCGTGCTCGGAGGCCTGGCGCTGGCCGGCGGGGCCAGCTACCTGGAGGACAAGTTCGAGGATCGCGTGTCGGAGAGGGTGGAGGAGAACCTGGAGAGGGAGGACTCCTACGGGGGCGGCGGCTACGGGGGAGGCTACGACGACTATGGCGGCGACGACGACTACTGAATACTGATCGGACCTGATGGATCCTCCAATCATTTGGCCGGCTGCTGCGCTTGTCGATCATCTACCTTCTTCACCTTCGTCTTGCTGTCCTAAATATGTGCTTTATGAACCGCAAATTAGATCGAACATGTTCTATTCTATCCCCATCCTTGAATTTCTTTTCTCCGTTGTGGTTTATCGGCGGTAATGATGTTGAGATGAGACTTGAGATCCTCATCTGAGATTTGAAAGATGCCGAGTTAATTAATCCTGTCGCTCAGTGTGTATTGGATTGGATCATACATCATACATGGAGGTAAGTTTCGATTGATTCACGGATAGGTCATAGCTGCGGAGTAGGAGTGTCTGCGTTGATCGGCAACCACGGGGCGCGATCTCTTCCTCGGCCGCCATTGACTGCTCTACCCTCCCCCCAACTCCCATCGCTGCGTATCGAAGACGACTGTGACTCGGTGGGAGTGGGAGTCGCCAGTCCATTTTCATCGCTTCCAATTCCAATTGGATGGAGTAAGCAGCGAGATGCCGTGCCGAGACCTCTGTTCGGCATATGCTTTTCCCCGTCAGATTGTTTAATTCCCGGTGTCGGGTGTCCTTTAAGCTGAATCTTTCTTCTATACTCCCTGTTGGATCACATATCTCCATCAGATTGTATTGCACAAGAACGACAGCTTTCTTTTATTCTTTGCTTGCATTTTCGTGCGACTCCGCCACCGGGCAATTTGCGGTTACGACGAGAAGGAAGACGCGCCCATTTCGTTTTACGGTGGAAATAAAATTGCACGCGTGCATGAAGTGTGACATTCTCTGTGACCTAGGGTGTTCAGTGGGCGAAAAGTTACTGTAGCATCTTTCGTTGTTATTTGATAAAATTTATTTAACTATGGACTAATTAGGCTTAAAAGATCCGTCTCGATATTTACAGATAAACTATGTAATTAGTTATTATTTTTATCTACATTTAATGTTCTATGTATGTGTCTATAGATTTGATGTGATGAGTGGAAGAAAAATATTTTGGGATTGCCTAACAGGCGAACACACCCGCACTTCGGAGATGGCTCCAAGAATAAATAAAACAATTAAATCGGCAGCCATCCTCAATTCCTCGTCCTCGACCTCGGCAAGCGTCGGTCTGCCTCTGCCTCGTAAGGTTACGGGCTTACTCCGTATGGCAGTAGGATAACTCTGCCGACCGGCAGTAGGTTGCAAGTAGGGATAAAAACGGTACGGATATTTTTCGATAGTATTTGAGATCGAATTCGTTTAGAGGGATTTTAATCTGTTCGTATCCGAGTCCGGATATTTAACATCCGATACCGTATTCGTATCCGAATATTTAAATCACATATTTATGATGTCGATATCCAATCGTATCATATCCGGTATTTTTGATACTATCCGTATTCGAATCCAAATCCGGACATAAATATGAAAACAAATACGATATCAGCGATATTCGTCCGTATCCGATCCGTTTTCATCCCTAGTTGCAAGCAAAGGGAGTCGTATCCTCCTCCTCACCTTCCTTCTTCGTCATCTTCTTTTGAGAAAAAAGGAGCTGTATCCTAGCCTTCTGCCATCAATAATGGCCGTGTTTAGTTGTGTAGATTTTGGATGTCCAAAATTTGTACAGTGCAAAATTGCATACTGTAGCTTTCGTTTGTATTTGTGAATTTTTGTTCAAACATTAACTAATTAGGCTTAAAAGATTCGTCTCGCAAAGTACAACTAAACTGTGCAATTAGTTTTTAATTTCATCTACATTTAGTACTCCATGCATGTGCCGATATTTTGATATGATGGAAAATCTTCTTTTTGCATAGTAAAATTTAAGGAAAAATTTAGCATTTAAATAAGGCCAATGTCTATGGCCGAGCAAAGTGTTGGTCCTGATATCACCGTTCAGACCATGTTTGGTTCCACTTTTGAAGACCGCGCAGTACGGTACGCCATCTGTGGTACGAGAGCTGCAGTACATACTCCCTCCGTCCGGTAAAAAACGCAATCGAAGAGTTCAAAATTTTCCAAAAAAAAACACGAAAGTAGCCTACTACCAGAATACACCAGGCCTAGGTGTGGGACCTACACGAACTGACGACAGCCAGACTCCTGCCCCTCACGCATGAGACTTCTCATCATTAAAAAAAAAAGAAAAAGAAAAATCTATCACGAGACGCTTTGTTGTCCACTCGTTCCTTGTACCACCAGCAGCTGCTACATCATCCGCTACCGCACAAGCCACGGACCGATAAAAAAAATGACAACTTTTCTCATCCTCACGCCCAGGCGTCATCCACTCCTTTCCTCTGCGACATCGCATGCTCCGCCTCCTCCTGCACCGGCCCTTCAATCCCAGCACGTCCGCGCTGCTCCCCTCGTCCGTGCGCTCCGCGCTACAGCCACAGCCACCGCGTCCACCTCAGCCCCCGCCCCCAATCAAGTCTCAGGGGACTTCATGACGCGCGCTGCTCGGACTCTCGGAGCCTCAGCTCCGCCAGCTCGCCCTCGATCTCGGCGAGGTACCAGACCCTATACGGAGGTCCCAGCCCTTCCTAAATCGAGCCCCATCTCTGTAAATCTGGTTTTCACATTCCTCTTCGGTCTTCCTCTTATAGCTCTCATCCTCGTTTCAGCATGCAAGTCGACGCGGAAGGCGTACGGGTGGCCACCGAAGGTGCCGCGACCGCGAACGGGGCGGATCTGTCCGTGGAGGGGTCTCCGATGGCCGATGATGGGACCCCCAATGAGGATCTGCCCCTTCGATCTCCGGTTGCTGGTGACGCGGCTGCCGGCGAGGATCTGTCCCTCGGAACTCCGTTGGTGGCCGCAGCCGAGGCTACCGGGTTGGACCTGGCCCCGAAAGTGGCTGCAAGTTTGATTTTGGTATTTACGTATATTCTTCCGTCCGTCCCTAATTTATACAACTTTATGTGTGTCATGGATTGCTTATGATAAATGCTTTTGTTCTGGAATTATGACCTCATATATAAGATTTAGGTTAGTTGTGACAATGACTTGTTATTTAGGTGTGGGATACGATAAACTGCTGCACAGGTATGTAATGGTCAAGAACTGCTATGTAATGGTACCTATCGTAACTAAGAATTATCCTAGCTATCGAATTTGTTGTTCTTAGAAATGTCATGCCCAATTTAATTCTGCACAACTGCTGTTACTGCGTGATGTTGCTGCTGTGTGTATCAGTATAGAGCGAACAAGCCGGAGTTTTGTACAGCTGCATCGAAGTTTCTGAGGCAACTTTGTGTCCCAGAGAAGTTTCTGAGACCACCATAGTCAATAGTAACGCCACATCATACAAAGTTACAACTTCGTTTAATTACAACAGTATCAAAATGGTCATGACTTTATATTACAACTGTACCAAAATGCTCATGACTTCACATTACAGCATCAACAAAACACTCATGACTTTATATTAATCATGCACAACACTAGCAAAATGGTCATGACTTTATATTACATCAACACCAAAATACTCTTAGGAATATACGGGTCCTCATGTGCATGATTAGTGTCCCAAGGATGCGACCACATCCTCATATAGCTGCCGGTCAACACTAAGGCTTCTAGGAAGCATGCCTAGCACCTCCAACCTATCTTTGTCCATGTGAGGAATTTCGTATCTGTTTCCTCCTCCATCTTTCATGACCTCAATCATACACCCTTGTAGTGTTAGGAACACCCTATTCAAATATCTGGATCATAGTTATCAAACTCATTTGTGACATTTTGAATCAGGTCATCCAAGTTCCTAGAGATCCTTTCATAGGTTAAGGACTGAAGAGAAGCAAAGAATCCTAGGTCTAGTACATTCAAATCTGGAGAATTTGCGGGTTGGTTGACGAGTCGTATGTCCAGCCCTGTTTGTGCTATAGCAGCGGCAAATTCTTCGTCATCTTCTAGCACATGTGAAGGGGCATTGTCTTGCTGAATGTATATGGTTTGTCCTCTAAGTTCTCGTGGCCACCGTCGAACAATAGCTTTTAGAACTTTACCAATTAGGTACGACCTCATAGTTGTTCAATCTACCTTAATGGGCATAGTGACTTCTGTCCCTCTCCCCCTATTACGGCTTCTTCTTTTTGCTTTTTCCTAGAGTCAATGAAAACAATTAAGGATCAAAAGTGTTAGCACAAACTAATTTAAGAAAGTGAAACAGATGATGTTGTACCTTTCTAACAAATGGCCACACTCCTATCTTCCCATCAAAGATGCAATTACCTGCATCATTGTATATAGGTCTTCCTAATGCCGACAAGAACATAACTTTGCCAATACGATTCTTATTTTGCACTGTCCGATGTGGGTCATCCTCTCGTGGAAGCATATAATACTTCTTGTACTTTGATGTTGTGTTGAACCACTTCTCGTCCATATGGATGATGTTTTCCATTGCACTAAACTTGGGTTCATGTGGTAGTGTCCGCTGATCTAACATCTTAAGACACCATTTGAGCCTGTCTCTTTTGTTTTGTTCTGTCAATAGAGGCTTTAGTGTGCTAGAGTGACGTCGTAGTAGCCCTTCCTTGAACCTACTATGCAGAGTGCTCCTTTTGACACCAATTTCGGTCGCTAGAGATCGAATAGTGGTTCTTCTATGCAACGGAACACTAAGCAATGCTTCGTAGATTTGTTGTCGTTGAATATCTGTTAAATTTCTGGACTGATGTGCATTGTTTTCATTTGTATGGTGATCTTCTTCAACATCCGAGTCAACCAACTCCTCTTCATCAAAGATTATGTCCACAGCGTCAGCGTACACACCATAGTCATGCATGTCGTCCATCGTGCCTACAAAAGAATTAAATGGTGAGTTACGAAGCAATTGGTGCAAATTTGTAATTGTTATGTTTTTAGATTTGTGGGTGAGAACATCAGTGCAAGCAATCTGTAAAATTAGTGCTAAGCTGATAATTATCTATATAGAAGAACATTAAACTGCAGGCCTATTCATCCATTAAAAAGAAAAGGTTAAGTTGTCGTAAGCTTACTGTGATCTTGATGCATCTGTTGCTGCAGGTCAGAAGGTTGAAAGTTTAGATCAAATTTATGTGGGCCGTCAAAGTTGAGAAATGCATGCTGTGGATGCTCTTCCTCTACTCCAATTACTACAACGAGGTGAGGCACAATATTTAGTTCAAGTATGAATATTAGTTGTAAATACATAATTCGAACTAAGCTTGTTCTTATTGTTGTCCAGATGCAATCAAGAGGAAAAGATCACCTTCGTGATGTTCTTGTTCTCCCTCAGAAGCATCAACATTGAGACCTATGACATGCATACTAAGTAGTTCATCATGATGAAGATGTTGGGGCTGACCTTCTTAGAGATGGGCTTCATCTTCATGAAGTTGATGATCCTGGGGATGACTGATTTCATCTTCTTCCTCATACGCAAGTTCATTGAGATCAGGTAGGAGCTCCTTATGTTGATCTAGAAGTGGGGCTTCATCTTCATAAAGCTGATGTTCTTGGAGATGAGGGATTGCATCTTCTTGCTCATATGCAGGTGCTTCATTGAGATTTGGTAAAAGCTCTCCATGTTGATCTAGAAGAATGTTGAGATCAGGTAAGAGGTCTCCATGTTGATCTGGAATGTTGAGATCTATGGGCATGGCTGATATGAAGATGGGTTGTAGGCTGATGGAGTGGATGATCTTGTGAGTGCTGCACTTATACGAGGGAGTGCTGCACTTAGATGAGGGGACGTTGGGTGGCAACAGGCGGGAAATCACTTGGCAATGGTCCAGTTCAAATTTGGAACTGCGCGGGATTCATTCTTAGCCACAAACTATCGTTGAGGGAAGCTTTAGTTTTTGATGTGCTTTGCCTCTAGAGGCTTCTGTCCAACATGAGTGGCAATTTTTTTGTATTGACACGTGTAATAACCTATACTCCCAGCTGTAATTTTGTAATGCCTGCGCAATATCTGTGAACCTGACTTGGTGCAGTGAATGCAGATTAACTTTATAGGGGTATTTTGGTCATTTGCCAAGATGTCTTGGTAACTCCCTCCAGTCCTACAATTGCACTTTTTACCGGACGGAGGGAGTAGAGGCTTCTGTCCAACATGAGTGGCAATTTTTTTTGTATTGACACGTGTAATAACCTGTACTCCCAGCTATAATTTTGTAATGCCTGCGCAATATCTGTGAACCTGACTTGGTGCAGTGAATGCAGATTAACTTTATAGGGGGTATTTTGATCATTTGCCAAGATGTCTTGGTAACTCCCTCCAGTCCTACAATTGCACTTTTTACCGGACGGAGGGAGTAATGCCACGCAATATCTGTGAACCTGACTTGGTGCAGTGAATGCAGATTAACTTTATAGGGGTATTTTGGTCATTTGCCAAGATGTCTTGGTGACTCCCTCCAGTCCTACAATTGCACTTTTTACCGGACGGAGGGAGTATATAAAACTAGACTCCCAGTTCAATTTGGCGAATGGCGGTAGATGGATAAAAGAGGCACTAAGGGCCCGTTTAGTTGATGAAATTTTTTGGGTTCGGCTACTGTAGCACTTTTCGTTTTATTTGGTAATTTATGTCCAATCATGGATTAATTAGGCTCAAAAGATTTGTCTCGTGATTTACAACTAAACTGTGTAATTAATTTTTTATTTCGTCTACATTTAGTACTCCATTCATATGTCGCAAGATTTGATGTGACATGTACTGTCACTTTTTAGGTACTTTTTGGAACTAAACAGACTCTGATAAGGACGTGCCCAATGCTCCAGGGTGGCTGGTGGTCTTGTCAGACCACGTAGGTTCGGATGACAGGTGGAACTAAAAGGCAAGGAAGTGGTGGCTCGGCAGGGTGTCAGATTAGCCTGCAGAAGCATCCGACGCCCCACCTGACGAAGTGCAGAAGCATCCATGGAGCCGCGCGTTGTTAGGTTGAGGCACAGCAGCAACGTCGGCTTGTGGTACAGCGGCTGTGTTCAGTTCCCTGAAAAGGGTAAAAAAAGTACTGTAGCACGTTTTGGCTTTATTTGATAAATAGTGTCTAACCGATGACTAATTAGGTTTAAAACGTTCGTCTCGCAAAGTACAACCAAGTTGTGCAATTAGTTTTTGATTTCATCTACATTTAGTACTCCATGCATGTATCATAAGTTTGATGTGACGAGAATTTTTTTTTTTTGCATAGTACTTTTTTAGAACTAAACACAGCCAGCGCTTCTCACACATATACCCAAGAAAGTGCACATGACCCTATAAAGTGCAGAAGAGAGAGAAATAGGAAGTTTAGGAGATGGCAGGACAGTAGGGCCAAGAAAAAATGAGCAGATGTACCTGCGTTGGAAAGATGTTAGCTTCACTGCATCTAATCCTACATGTATCGTAGCTTTTTTTTGAGGCTGTTAATCGTGTATGCCTCCATTGGGGGTGCCCGAATCGTGGCTGGCGTTTGGTGAGATTTTTCATCGATTCTCACAGATAGTGATTGGGAATCTGATTTTGAGCGTATCTGAACAGGGTCTCGGTTTTTCACTATTGAGATCTTCCTCGCTACAAACAATCCATGAGTCCAACACGGGTCGGTTGAGTTTCCTGTACACCAAGATAGTCGATGATCAGAGAACGGACAGGATGATCTTCGCCTCACCCTGCTCTGCAGGGATGATAAGATTTAGAACCTAGACTACCCGCAGTGGATACTTTAAAGGGATACTCTAAAGCTTTAGAGTATGAATATAGAGTAAAAACTGCTGCACTGGGTACTTTAAAACGATACTCTATCCTTTCTCTCACTCTATATTTAGAGTGGTACAGTGTTTACTCTATAGTGGGCAGTGGCGGGGCCCACTAGCTAAACAAAGGAAAAAAATGCTATAACTCACAAACCAAAAATCCAAATTAAATTTCGATTGCACCATTAAATTCGTCTCAATAAATCCTTCTAAACTAGATCACACATGGATATATTTAGATAAAGTGACAAGTGGGTCCCACAGTGGATAGAGTGGATAGAGGATGATATAGAGGATGGATGAGTGCAGAAGAATTGAGTATAGAGGAGAGAATCTTGCTGACTATGACGTATAGAGAATGAATATAGAGGTCCATGAGTGCGGATAGCCTAAGGAGATTGATAGCGGCGATGCTAGTCACACTTCTGTATGATCTTATCAAAAATCATGCAAGTATACATTACCGCGTGTCGCTCATGGTGGGGCACATAGGCATATACAATTTTTTTTCTCGATGATACGGCCCTGTTCATCTGGCTTATAATCCGTCTTATTCAGCTTGTTTTTTCAGCCGGAACAGTATTTTTCTCTCACAAAAAATCAGCCAACAGTGTTTTTCAGCCGGCTTATAATTCCAGCCGAACGGGACCCAAGGAGAGTTTGAGATTGATAGGTCACCCTAACTTAGGATCACTAAAAAGGTCCATTTTTACCTCCCTGAAGTAGGTTAGATTTTTCTCCTCAAACTTTAAAACTAAACATCTTATCCCTTAACTCTCAAAACCGATCAAATGTCTCTAAATGTTCTAAAAATGTCTCAAAAACCGTTTTATTGGAAAGTGGTCATACAATTTTTGATAAATATATAATAAGGTTTTTAAACCACGAAAAATGTCTCAAGATTCTAAAAAATCAATTAAAACCATAGACATAGATTTGGATACCACAAATTCAAATGAAAATTTAGCGCTCATGAAAATGTCTCTAGAATCTTTGAAATTTTGATTTAGCACTAGGGAAATGGGAAAAATCTAGAAAAATCATTGAAATACTATAGCTGATGTCAAAATGTGTTTTGATAACTTTCCACAATAGAAATATAAGATGCAACCAGCATAAATGCATTCAACATTAATGTATGTTGCATTCATACTAATTGCATCTCATATTTTGGCATGGAAATTGCCTCGCTACCATCAGGCCCAGCCCAAGCGGGGTTTTTTGTGTTCCCCTAAAAAAACTAGGTTTATTTATGTCCCCTTAAAAAAACCATGAAGAAAACAAAATACGCTAGAGAAAAGATACAGCAATTTGCAAGGTGGGTAGATCGTATAGTGTTGCTGCCCTCTCATTTGTATGATCTTGTTCATTTTTTATTCACTTCTGAACAAATTTTTTTATAAAAAGTACACGCCATATAGCAACAACAAAAATTCTCTATTTGTAGAGAGCAGAGTTGCAGGCAGCAGGCTGCTTTTTTGCTCCGGGTCCATGAGCTTCTCCTCTTCGGCTCCTCCTGCTCGTCGTGGACTCACATGCGGAAATGGAGTGGGATATGTGCGTCATTACGGTTCAATCAATGGTGTAAATGCTTCAAGTGCATTGGGTGCTTAGTTCCAGGCCACAGCAAGCCACGCCACGAGCTATAGATATCGAAGTGACTGTTTTGTTGATATTGAAGTGACTGTTTGGTTGATGAATATGCGTAGGCAGCCATAGAGATTCATAGTGCAAATCGGATGGAATCTCGCCACAACATGTGGCGGCTATTTTTTGCACCACCCTTGTGGCATCGCCGTAGGCGCGGCGTGGCATGTATTGGTGAGCAATTAAACAACCCCTAATGCTTCAAGTTCTTGATTACTTGTTGCAAATTTACAATATTATTTGATGTTACCTTACCTATATATGCATTGACTTATTCATCCTTACTAACACCAAACGGATCGTAAATGTTTCTGCCATCTCAACAAAATACAACAACAAATCTTATTGGGCCAAAATTTTGAACAAATGACGACAACCAAATCAGTTCACATATGAGATTGACAAAGCCCAACAAAAGACAACACGAAAATATCACAAATCTTGAAACAAGAAGCTACGTGATTTTTGTCTTTTGTTGACTTATATACGCGTATTTGGGTGGCCTGCAGCAGCAGTCGTCTTCATGTACGTGTAGTATTTTTTTAATGAGTTCCAGTAGGGGCCTGCCCCTCCTGTTCTCCCAAAAAAACGTGTAGTATTTTTTTTTCTGTGCTGCTGGGTCCTGGCTGGCTCTCTCGGTCTGGTAGTTGTCCGTTGTCCCTGGCCGACTGGCCGGCCGGACGATGCACGGGAATGAGGTCAGTAGATAGACCATGGCCTTGTTTAGATTCCAGATTTCACTCCCAAATTCTACTGTGTAAAAAGAAGATTCCTCATCATATCAAAATGTCGGCATATGCATGGAGTACTAAATGTAGATGAAATCAAAAACTAATTTCACAGTTTTATTGTACTCTGCGAGACGAACATTTTGAACCTAATTAATCAAGATTTGGACAATTATTACCAAAAAAACAAAAGTACTACAGTGTTCGGGGTGGCACTGTGCAAAGTTTGCCACCCCCGATTCGGGGAACTAAACGAGGCGCATGCCAAGTGCGGCATGTATAGACGATCCACGGACGCGTCGGCGTGCCGTGATTGAGCAGGCGCTGTGGTGGATTTTGGACATCGTCCGACAAAGACCCTACGAGCTAGTTCGCGGAGGTGTGCCGTGTACATGACATGCTGCCTCACGTGTGGGTGTGGCCGTGTGGGCGTGTGGCACGCCTAAGGTACACGCACACGAACCGTCCGTGGACTTTGCATTGACGACGAAGCCGAACCAATGGATGGATTAGTCGTTACGTTCTCGTCGCTAATTGGACGATTGATTAGTGCGTGCGTTCCGTGACTGACCCGCACCCATGGAGTCAAACCTTGGATTGGGTTGTTTGGCTCGGATGGGATGGATGAAATGAAAGATGAGCTGCCTCTGCCTGCATTCTCAGTCCCACCCCACGCATGGCGTGACGCGCCCGCCCGCCCGGCCGCGCCTTTTCCTTGCACCCATCTCTTCCTTAATTCTACTCCAATTAAGCAACACAAGCTGATCCAGCAAAAAGCTGCTTCTGATCCACCATCGATCATTCATAATTATTCCCCCTGTTTGGCTGAGCTTATCAGCACGGCTTATCAGCTGTGAAACAGTGTTTTTCTCTCACAGCAAATCAGCCCCAGCCGGCTTATAAGTCAAAAAAATAGCCTGCCGAACAGGGCCATTAGCTAGCCTCTTTGACTCTTTCCTTCCTTCAATTCGTTCGGGACACATACCATATATCCAATAAAGCAGCAAGCTGGATCCATCGATTGATCGAGCAGGAAATTAAGCAAAGGGAAATAAGAAAAAGATGCAGCGGCGGCAGGATGATGACACGGTGCACGCCGCAGCCATCGTCTTGGCCGCCGCCGCGAGAGCCACCAGCACAGGCCTCCAGCGCCACCAGCAGCAGCTCGACGACCACGCCAGCTGCGCCGCTGCGGTACGTTATATTCTAGTACCTGCTGTCGCCTTGCCTGCTTTCTTTCAGAATTTCTGATGCATCAATAATTGAGTTTCACAAATCATATCAAGAACACGTGCACAGGTCGCAAGGATATACTAGGAAGTACTGTTTTCTGATTCAACAGTAGCATAGCTAAGCTCATCCATGGTGTGTGTCTAATTCTGATGGAGTTGTTTGCTTGCCTTAATTGCCTTCATGCTTTGGGGTCTTGGAATGGCATGTGCAGAAGAAGACGAGATGGTGGTCACGTCTGAAGGCGAAGCTCAAGTGGTTCCGGCCGCACGGCCACCCGCAGCGCATCGCCGACGCGTCGCGGTCGCCGGAGACGGGCGCGCCCTGCGCCGAGCAGGCGGCGGGCAGCTCCAGCATCCACCACTATGCGCGCCACGAGCCGCAGCCTGCGCTGGCCTTCGTGGCGCCGCCGTCGTCGCCCGCCTCGTCCGTGCTCACCTCGGAGTCGCCGTCGCCCGTGGTGCTCCTCAACGCCAACAACGCCAGCAGCAGCTACAGCTCGCCCACGGCCTCCATCTTCGCCATCGGCCCCTACGCCAGGGAGCCGCAGCAGCTGGTGTCGCCGCCGGCCTTCTCCGCCTCCGCGGGCCTCACCGAGCCGTCCACCGCGCCGGTCACGCCCCCGCCGGAGTCCGGCCTCCACCTGCTGGCCACCACGCCGTCGTCGCCGGAGGTCCCCTTCGCCCGCTTCCTATGGTCTTCCGCCGCGGCAGACGAGCACCGGCACGGCACCGGCGAGGGCTTCCTCCACGCCTACCAGCTGCAGCCGGGCAGCCCCGTCCTCGTGTCCCCGGGATCAACCTCCTCGTCGCCGCCACCATGGAACGTGCAGCAGCAGCGCTGGGTGGGAACGCACAGTGATGGTGGGTGCGTCCCCATCAAGGACGAATCAAATGATGATGAGGCGGCCACTGGCGGGGGCGAGTTTGTGTTCGGCAGTAACGCGGATGCGGCGGCCGGCGAGCGGTTTGCGGGTGGTGAGGTCGACGCCGGTGGAGACGCGACTGAACAGTGGCCTTTCCTCCTTGCTCATACTCATAGTTGATTGACTCTACTCCTTACAGACTGAGGATCAACGGTCCATACATTGCAGACTGATTATTGACTGAATTTACTAGATTTACATGCTGCCGGCCTGGCCATGACCAAATTCGGCAGATATGATGATGTCCTCGCCGGCGGCGCCCTGCATCAGCATGGGCGGAAGCAGAGGGGGCACTGCCCACTGGTTGCCATCGATGTAGGAGACGTCCATGAATGGCGCGGCCTGGCGCTGGTCCAGCTGCCTCGCGTACGCCACCCTCTGCACGGGGCCACCGCTGGCGCCGGGGCCCGTGCAGTCGTACTCCCCGAAGAACACCGACTGCTGCCTGGCGGGGACGTTCCAGTCGTTCCATGCCCCGGGCGCGACGACGGCGGACAGGTACGTCCTGGCGAAGACGACGGTGGCGTAGGGGCCCCACGCCCTGCCCAGCCACACCTGCCCCGTGCCCACGACGGTGCAGCCCACGAACGCGAAGCCCGTCCTGTCGGCGGGCGACGCGCGGCCGTGCGCCGTGACGCTCCCCGTGACGGTGCCGTCCGCGGCGGCGTTGGCGACGGAGCTGATGGTGCAGCCGTGGTAGAGGGAGCGCGCGTTGCCGAAGATGAAGTCGATGGAGCCCTCGACGTAGCAGCCCTGGAAGAAGTGGCGGCCCTGCTCGTCCAGCAGCGTGTCCTGCGAGCTGTAGAAGCCGCACCAGTAGAAGGCGGCCTGGTCGCCCGCGACGCGCAGCGCCACCGCCTGGCCGCCCGCGCCCCCCGGGTCGGCGGGGGGAGCCGTGTTCTGGACGCTCACGTTGTAGGCCACGAAGCTGGCGGCGAGGACGGCGACGGTGGCGCTGTAGAAGGTGCCGCCGCTGGAGTTGGCCGTGTCGTTCCAGACGATGGTGGTGTTGAGGTTGCCGCGGCCCTGCAGCGTGACGCCCGTCTTGTTGCTCCACACCACCACCTTCTCCGCGTACACGCCCGCGTCGACGGCGATCAGCGTGCGCGCCGCGGCGTAGTCGGGCACGGCGTCCATGGCCTTCTGCAGGCTGGTGAAGTTGGCGCAGCCCTTGCGGTCGACGGTGAGGACCAGGGTGGCGTTGTGCAGGGACGCCATCTTGGCGACCCACCTGGAATGGTCGTCGCACGCCCGGCGCCGGTGGTGGTGCCGCACCTCTTCCGCTTCCGCCCCGGGGGAGGTGTAGGGAGAAGAAGCAGGCTGCTGGAGGTAGAACGATGATCTGGAGGCGAGTAGGACGGCGAGAAGCGCAGAGCAGATGGCTGATGCTGCCCATAACACCGACGGCGCCTTAGCACCAGCTCTGCCTGTGCTTCTTGTACGACGCAAAAACCTCCTCATTTCCCTCTGCGTTCTTCAGTTTCAGCGGACTGAGACTGGCTACTGATGTCTGCTGAGCAGAGTTTGTGTTCTTCTCGATCATACTGCTATAGCCTGTAGGTGTTATCCATCATCAGTGAATTTAGGCTGCACTCCCTTGCGGCTTGCGCTCGTGATGATGAGCCATCAGCCATGCGTAACGTAATGTGAGTGCAAAGCAAAACAGATTATGATTGTCGAGCGCTCTCGTCTGGGAGACATATAAAGACATGACGGATGGAAGAGGGGATGGTCGGCATTGCCGATTTTCGATCATGAACTATCTTAGGCCTTGTTTGGATATCATTGGATTCAGGTCAACCCACGTATGTTTGGATGAATTAGGGTGTAATTTAAATTAGGTTGATGTGAATCCGACTATATCCAAATAAGATCTTAGAATAGAAGACATAAGATAAGTTTTACGCTAATCAAAATCACTCATATTTTTTATATCTCTTTGTTTACTTTATAACGCCACCTTTTATAGGTACTCCGTAATCTATATTCAATTATGATAAACTTATCAAGTACTAAGTGTTTTTCTATTGGTATCTCCATAGTTTTTCTCACTCTGTGTGGCATCTCCATATGTCTTTAATATATGTTTAGTTGAAACCTTATGTTGATTATTGTGGCTCTGGATGTAACTAATGTCTTGTGACATCACGAATCTAAATTTTAATTTAAAATTCGATCTTATTAGCTGTTATAAATGTTTAAATCCACATGTTAATTCGAAACCATCGTTTAAGCCTACACCATGGCACTTAAGATTAGTTGTAGAGCCTGAAATAAGATATAGGAGGGGCCATCGGTTCTAACCTCAAGGGAACAACAATATTTAAGCCTAATAGTCTTTTCTTTTGAAAGATCCGGATTGATTGCCGGCTTGTATTAGTAAGGGTAGCAATTACATGCACAAGTTGAGCCTACAACACTGATATATTAGCAGGTTGTGATGACAATAGAGAAAATGAAACAAAGTAATTACTCCCTAAAGTTTGCTGCAACTAGGTGGTCTAAAGACTTTTGCACCCACTGACTTCGATAAACCAATTTCATCCCGTATTTTGTGATCAACGGTCTTCGCTGTTTCCAGATTTCCCAAACTGTCCCCTCCCTCCTTTGCTATGTTTCAAAGCCAGCTCCTGTAGACCATCCGTGCATGCCCAATTTTCAGGGCCATGTCATGCGCCGGATATGGATCCCTAATAACGGGACTAGCGGACCAAGCAAGGCCACACACAGGGCCATGGCCGGCTTGGGACGCCTCCTGCGCTCGGTTAGGGAGGGCGCAACCCAGGGGGCGGACCGGCGCCGTCCGTGGAGAGTCCGATATTTGGAAAGATCTAGAATAAATAGGGAGATTAGATAAATATGAAAATTAATAAGGGCCCGATCCCTGGAATTGAATTCATTCTAGTAATTACATTTTAGACATAGATTAATTAAGCTAATATAGTTCTATATGGAATATATTTTTATATTTATTGTTAGGCACACAAAGGACATACTTATATATTGCATTTTTATTGTAGGGAAGTGAGTTAAAGAGTGTGCTATAAGTTGGAGAGTAGAATTATAGCATAGTGATATATAGAATCAATTTCTATCTCTCACCTTATGAATTTGAGATAGGCTTATTTATAAGCTTGGGAATGTTAAGGAATGTCAAATTTCAAGCTAAATAGCTTAATCCATTAAGTAGATTTCAATTCCTCCAAAATGAAGGGATCCAAACGGCCCCTAAGAGATTTGCCTAGGAAAAACAATAAAATTCCTTAGGGAATAAATAGTTGCTCGCAAAGAAAGCAATCTAGATCTATAAGTACTCTTTCCATAAGTTCCTTGGATTGCCTGAGGGTCAAGTCCAATAGGTACTATAAATATAGGGGCATTGTAATCATTCAGATTAAGCAAGAAATGGAAACTCTTCTCTTATCTCTCTCTTTGATGAGGACATCCTCCACTATTACCCGCGGGCAAAGACGCAACAAAAAAAGGCCAAGTGGCCTAGTTATAGTCGGGCGGCGACCGTGTGAGCCTCTGAATAATCCCACCTTGCTTAGCTTGGGAGGTGGCTTCCTCCTCCCAAGCTAAATAAGGTGGGATTATTCAGAGGCTCACACGGTCGCCACCCGACTACAACTAGGCCACTTGGCCTTTTTTGTTACGTCTTTGCCAGCGAGTAATAGTGGAGGATGTCCTCATCATTCCCACCCCCTTAAACAAGGGCCCAGCTCTGATACCAAATGATGAGATACAGGCCCGATCTTCCGAAAGGTAACTGGTAAGTTCGACTTGTGGAGATCTCGACGTTGGCGATCCGGCTTCAAATCAGACACGATTCGAACCCTGCAACCGTTACACCACTACTCCGTTGGTTATCAACCAAGCACAACTTGATTGACCTCGCCAAGAAGGCTTTTCCTGCAAGTGAATCGAAGAACACAAGCAAGAAGGTAAAACACGCAATCTGAAATTGCAAATATGAATGATGCGAATATCAATAGAGGGTTCAAGAACTCGGTTCCAAAGGACTAATCAACACAGTGGAGGAGATCAAGAACAGGGGCCCTGGATCACTGTAAAAGGATTTGTCACCACAGTTATAATGAACGATTCAGTTTCTCGATGGAAAACTAAACTCTAAACAAAACCCAATTGTCTAACAGCGGCGGCGGCTGCGTTTATAGTCTAAGACTCGACCTAGGGTTGAGGACGGCCAGGGGTTGAGCGCCCACAACTTGGGCTTAAGGCCCGACACGATACATGGCCAAGTTGGCCTAAATAGGTGACACAGCACCTTGCCGTGGTCACACAGAATGATCCACGGACCTTCTGGAGCTGGGACCAGATCCAAAACGACGGCGTCGTCGTCCCCTTTCCAACGCATCCAAGAACGCCCCGTTTTGATGTCGTATGAGAGAGTTATGACCGAAACAGTGATGACGTGTCTGCTGAATTCGAGGGTGACGTGGCAGCTGAGTTGGGGACGAATTGTAACTTAGAGAAGACCATAGCGTCGGTGTGTCCAGCGTGGCGATGTCCTCATCATCCTCCCCTTCTTGAATTGGAGTCGTCCTCGACTCCATCTTGGCGATGTCCTCATCACTTTTTGTCACCACTGCCCCTCTCTCCTCTCCATACGCCTGCGCCACCCCTGCCTACCCTAACCACGCCGCCGCTGCCTCCCTCAGCCGACGCAACAATGCCGCTGCCCTAGCCGCTCCAACCGGCCCCCCTCGAGCAGGACCCTGACAGCAGCCATGCATACACTGCGAACAAAGCAATAGAAAAAATGAGAAGGTTTAACTCCGCTGTAAACTTTTCTTGATCCGTGCATCCAAGGAAAATACGACATTAAGAAAAACGGAGGGAGTACTTGGAATCTTTCTATACATATATAACATTATAGCCTAAATCCAAAACTTTGTAGTTCAAAATTTTGCACTCATAATTTATAAACTTTGAACTATCATGCTACAAACTTTGTACTACTAAATTCAAAACTTTACACTCGGTATAAACTTTGAAATATCACATTACAAACTTTGTACTGATAGGTTCAAAACTTTACACTCAGAATTTATAAACTTTGAACTATCACATTATAAACTTTGTACTGCTAGGTTCAAAACTTTAAATTATCACATTATAAACTTTGCACTGCTAGGTTCAAAACTTTCTGATTTCAAAACACTCACCTAAATTCAAGAACTTTACACTACCTCATTTCAAACTTTCACTGACATGCTATGAACTTTATACACCTAAAATGATTCTTTGTGTAATTCGAAACTTTGTACTCCAAGTTTTCAAATTTTGAACTACAACATTTGAAGCTTTGTACTTATAGATGCAAAACTTTATAATCACAAAAATTGATTGAAAACATATCGAACATTGATCTACTTTATAGACCTCATCATAATGAACATACTGGTGCAAATAGAATTAAAATAGATACTTGACAAGAAAGTTATCATATTTTAAAGTTTGTGTACCATATCCATATTTTTCATAAAAATAGATGTGACACATAGACTTTCCACGCTCAGCCCTCGCTCTCACCTCGCGCTGCGCGCCCGTGCGCTGCCACTGCTTTCCATCGAAGGAGGGTTAACCTAAACCGAGTTTGCATGAGCAACATTTAAATAAATAAACAAAAACATGTTTTATACCATCCAATGATATCATGATTAGTCGTGCTCCATTTTTGTTGACCTGAACTGTGCTCGTCATTGGAATTCTTTTCACCGGTAGTCCGCCCAATGGCCTGAGCTCACCTTCGTGGATGTTAGCTGCAGAGGTAGGAGGAAGAGGAGGAATCGGAGCAAGGGCAGGAAGCAGAGCAAAGGTTGGGGATCAGACGAGTTCTTCAATCATGAGTTGGAATAGTTTGTTACAGAATTGCATAACCCCTCTCCCAAGATGCACTGTAGACTATATAGTAGATAACTCACACACGCACTCCTCTCCTGGGCCTCACTCACTCACCAAGTCTGGCACATACACACGCCTACTCTTGGCCTTGGCCCGCACCAGTCTTCCTGCACTTGGATCGACATCTGGGCCTTCCTGTTGATCATCCGGCACAGCTTCACTGGCGACCGGGGATGACGCAGAGGCGCCAACATCCTCTCCCCCTTGCACACCTGGTTGACCCCAAATAGCAGCGCGAGGAAATTGTTGACGTAGATACTCAAGATCTTCCCAGGTAGAAAGCAACGACGATAGGTTGAACCACTGAATCTGTCACACCCCAAAATTTCTGATTTTGGGTTGTGCATAGAAAACACTAATTAAAATAAATGTTTTAATATTCAGATAAAATTTTCTAAGTTTAGTTTATGATAGCATCAATTAGTTATAAAAAAATAAGAATCTTTAAATTTTTCCATACTAATTTGACGGGCTATTGTTTGATGTGATGTTTGCTCGTTAACTCTTGTGTGTTGAGAGCGAGCAAAGTCTTTAAAAATACGTCTAGTAGGTCGATCTTTCTTCTCCAGCACGTCTTTATCTTTTTCCGCAATCAATATTCCTTGTTTCTCATCTTATGTTCTCGTTGGCAGTTTCCTAAAATCTTTTCTTTATAACATAAATTATTCCTTTTAGTTCCTCATGTGTCAATCAATCTCAGTGAACTCTTCGGGAATTGTTCTAGCTTTTTCTGGAGCTAGTTCACGCTTTTCTGTGAGCATAATCTAATTTTTAGATGCTCTAAAATATCTTGTCATGAGCTCCAAATATTTGATTTGGGTTTCTCATGTTCCATAATGTCTCTGGAAAATTTCCCCGAATTTTCGGAGCTTTTAGAGTATTTTTCGCGGCTTAAATAATAATTCTGGACATTTCTAGAATTATTTTATCCACGAAATTAATTAATTCTAAAAATAATAAATATCTCATTTTCCACCAAAGCCCGTGTGCAATAATCCTAAATGCCCATTCATTTATTTACTAATGGGCTTTAATAATTAATTAGGCCTATTAGTAAAGATGGAGGGTGCAACGTCAATTAGCACCATATCGCTAGTTGACATGGAGGTGGAGAGTTTTCCTCCCTATATATACGTACCTACCCTATGGGCAAAGCACACCAAAACTACCGTAGAGGAGCCCCTAGTTTGAGAAATCTCTCGTGTAGTAAATTAGATATTTTTTCTCCTTCTTGTGTCGCCCTAGGCCGAGGCCCTTCAGATAGATGGAGGTAGAAGATGAAGTATTTGCGGTTCTGCCACCGGCGCAAACTCTGGCGTCCGACCCGTTCCGGAGTTCATCATCGGAGTTCATCATCGTCCTAGTCCGTTTCGACTTCATCGCTGCCGTTCTTTGGTAAGAAATCGCGCACGATGGATCTCTCTATTTTATCTGTTCGCTTGTCCGGTTGCTTTTGATCAGGGGCAGATCTACCAATCCGGCAAGGTCTGGCGGCTGCCAGACCTCCCGATGGTGATCAACCCATGCATGCCTCCTCCATCAGCGCTAGATTTTGCGTTGATCACTTCTATGGTTCTTACGTGGTTACGTGTGGACCAATGATGTTTTGGACCTGGACGGCTGGGCCTAATGGGCCATGCAAAGCTAACTAGCTGTATCCGTGCTACCCCGTATAGGATAGGCCATACTGCTATGGAAGGTGAACATACAGGTAGTTTTGGCGATTCGTTCCGAATTCAGCACCGCTGCCTGCCTTCACCGCTGAGTGGACGAGGTGATGAATCAACAATCAATCTTGAGTCATTACTGGTGGCGTGGCGCTGATGGGCGATGTCCAACTACAGCGGCGACCGTGACTCTAGTGAATGGCCACCGTTTCCACGACATCATTAGTGCTAGTATGTTCATTGACTAATAAGTAGTATTATCCAATTTTTAATTTTTCCTTTTAATTATTTGTATCATCAATTATGAATGACAAGTTTATATTAAGTGTATTTGGAACATCACTTGCGAGTGTTCTGTCACTCAAATTAATTGTAAAAACTTCGCCATAGGTCAATTTTTATCCTTATATAAATTAAATATTAATTTAATTGACATGCAATTAGTTCTATGATTAAAAAGCAATCTAGCTTTGTAAATCCGTTCTGGTTGCGATAGTTTCGTAGCGTCACGCCCTATACAGTCGCGATAGTTTTTGTGATGTTACTCAAGTATGAATTTATCTATTTAAATGCAACTTGATTAATATTTATTTAACAGCTTTCTAACTAAAAGCAACATAGGGGTATAATTTTGTTCTCGTTGCTTCGTGAGTATGCTGGCGTAAGAGACACATTAGCAACATTGTTTACCATGTCACGTTATGTGTTTACAAATTAAATTATGTTTATTTGATTAATGTTTATGTCATGCTCTTTTAAATTAGAAGTGACTTAGGTTCATACATAGAACATTCTTAAATAAATGTTAACTTGATTAATATTAACTTAAATGTTTCTTAATCATAATTAGTTTAGTTAAACATGTAGCATGTCTCACACCTCTAAATTTTATAAGTTAAATATTGATTTGATTAATATATACGCAACCGAATTTCTAATTAAAAGTAATTTAAGGTTTTATATCTGGTCTTTTATAATAGCAACTTGAATATTTCTTTACTAGTTATAACTTGGTTAATTCATGCATGAAACATATAATGATTTAATCAGGAGCTTTACATGATTTATGTTTTCTAAAAAGATAAATGTTAAAGTGGCTTAAATAATATTAATGTTTATAAACAAAAGCAACATAAGCTTTATATCTCGTCAGAGATATGTATAGAAATATTAAAATGATTAATTGGTAATATAAATATTCCTCTAAATATAAACTTGCTTAGTCTAAACCCGCATATTAAATCCGGTTAGATGCTCTTAGATGTCAATTTGCATTTGCAAGTCAAAGATTATTATCGGTATAAATAATGTCAAAATATTTATAAATATAATATGATTAGCATTAACTCAAATTTGGAAATTAAATTAATCTGGACTAATACTACTCAGATAGTTTTTCCTAGTTAATATAAAATCATGTTTTTAGTTGTTTCTTTTATAATATAATAAATCTTTTGATAATAGTTTCTTTTGCATCGTAGCTTCGATCTCGGCGTTTCTTGCGTCCTTGTGACCATAGCACCTAACATTATTTTAGTACGTTGTTTTCTCTTGTGTGGTGTACTGTTCTTAGTTGTTTTTCTTGTTTGTATATTTGCATATGTGTGGTGCTTGTTACGAGTAGAACAAGGACCGTTTGTGGGCGCTGGAGAATCAGAAGCTGAGCGCCCGAAAGTTGCAGAATGAAAGATAAAGTTGATGCTTCTCTAAGCAAGTTGTTTTGGGTCTGAAGCAAGTTTGAGGCAAGTATAATATGGGATTTCCTTGTTATCCTATTCACTTTAATCATATAAAATCATATTGCATGTGTCTATCTTGAATGCCATTAAGGATTTTCCTAGTTTTTGATCTATACCTTGTCACCTATGGGATTTTGCATTGGGTAGCTTTTGCTAGCGCTGAACATAAACTATGATCTTGTAATATGATTAATGGAATATGCAATAACACTAAAAGATGACTTTTTAATTACTGTTTAAAGATGGCTAGAGCATGGGGTTATTTTTGGTGCTCTAGTTTCTCTCCATAAGGACTCATCTGTAAGCGAACATCCAGGACTTACAGTACAACTGTGAGGGCTATATGGCTCTGGCTTTAGTCAAGTATGAGGACCTTTTCTAGCTTGTTAGTGGTAACCTTCATGGCGTAAGAATGGCTTGACGAATCAGGTATAGTACGGCCTCTGTCCTCATGTGTATAGGCTGCGCGTCATTGTGCCATTTGGAAGGGGGGCTCTACATCTGTTTGCCGAGTGAATCTAATGGCCCTAACTTGTTAGATGAACCTTTGAAAGACTTCATAGTGAACCCTGCCGACCTTCCTTGGTAGTGGGTCAAGAGGCTGATCACCTCGGGCGAAAGGGTAAATCACGACTCACAGTGAAAGTGTACAACCTATGCAGAGTGTAAAACTGTTATAACAGCCGTGCTCACGGTCACGAGTGGCCTTGGACCCTTACAGAATAGATGATCACTAATGACTATAAATGTGTTTTTGCTATTCATTATTCATCTTTACATTGATCATATGTTTATTGTGGGATTAATGCAAACCTGATGCTACTCATATGATAAAATTGTGACAACTAAAAGCTAAATGCTGTAAACCAGTGTCTATCCTTTTGAGCCTCTTGAACCCCATGTTATATTTGTTGAGTTTGACATGGACTCACTCTTGCTATTTCCACCACACTCCAGTGTGTAGTAAGGTGCTACTTAGAAGAAGGATGAAGGTGTAGTGGAGTTTTCAGAAGTCTTTCAGAAGTGCTTGGCATATGGAGCCACCGGTCAGCCGTCCCTGAGAAGAATGGAGCTTGAAGTTTAGTCACCGTTCCGCGATACTCTGATGTAAGTGTTAATATAGATATGTATACGTTATATAATAACATTGTTTCTGATACTTTTTTATTCTGTCATATGTGTGGACTTCCTGGGCACACATATGATTAGCCTGGTTTTGTTCTTTAGAAAACCGAGTGTGACAGAATCAGCCCTTGGCGGATGGAAGTAGAGCCCTTCATGATAGTGCGTCGCTGCATGATCTTCTTCGGGACACTCCATCAAATTGTAGATGGCGGCAGAGTGTCCGACACCACATGGTGAGCACCCACCGACTTCTTGAGCTGAGAAACATGGAAAATGGGGGTGAATAGAAGAGGAAGTCGGGAGCTCCAACCTGTAAGCCGCGGAGCCAATACGCTCGATGATGCGGAAGGGACCGAAAAACTTGAAGGCGAGCTTCTGATGAGCATGATCAGCAAGAGATGACTGAACATAAGGCTATAACTTCAAAAACACCTAATCATTCAGCTGAAAACTCTGCTTAGAACGGTGGGCATCAGCCTGTTTCTTCATATGATGCTTAGCTCGATGGAGATGCTGCTGGATCACTTTGGACATGAGTTCACGGTCACAGAGCCAGTCAGCCAGATCAAAAATTAGTGGATCATCCGACACATGCAAGCCAAACTGTTGGGGAGCAAAACCGTATAAGACCTCAAATAGGGAGCGACCATGAGTAGAATGCATAGAAGTGTTGTACTAGAACTCTGCAAGGTCCAACCAAGAACTCCACTGTCTTGGGCATGCGTGCACATAGCAACATAAAAAGGTTTCCAAGCGTTGATTCACTCGCTCTGATTGATCGTCAGATTAAGGGTGATAAGCCGTGGACATGCAGAGGTCAACTTTAGCCAAGCAAAACAACTCTCTCCAGAGGTGATTGGTAAAAATGCGGTCATGGTCAGACACAATCGTGATGGCATTCCATGCAGTTTATATACCTAGGACAGGAAGAGCTTGGTGACGCTAGCAGCAGTAAAGGGGTGCTTGAGCCCCAAGAAGTGAGCATACTTAGAGAAGGTATCCACCACCACCAAAATACAATTGAAGCCACCTGATAAAGCAAGGCCCTCCGTGAAGTCCATGGAAATAATCTTCCAAGCATGATCTAGTATGGGAAGCGGCTACAGTAGGCATAGCAAGCGCGAACGATCGACTTTTGCTTGCTGACATATAATACAAGCTTGAACAAAGGAACTGACCGATGCTTTCATACCAGGACAAGCGAAGAACTGTTTAAGGCGTCGATAGGTGATTGGGATGCCAGAGTGACCCCTACGACACTGAAATGTAGAGCTTCAATGATCTTCAATTGCAATGAGGTATTATGACCAATCCACACTCGCTGCTTATAACGAAGCAAGTCATCCCTGAATGTGAAATGGGGTACTGCCTGAGGGTCAATAACCAGCTTGGCAATCAACTGCTGCGCATGAGTATCAGTAGTATATGATTCAGTCACCTCTTGTAACCACTGTGGTTGAGCAAGGGACACTACTGAGCATTGGGGCGACTGTAATCGAGAGAGAGCATCAGCTGCCCTCTTCTCAGAACCCTAATGATACACAATGCGGTACTGAAGGCCGATGAGTTTGGTAAAGGCTTTCTGTTGCCAGGGGGTATGAATACGTTGCTTAAATAGTTACGCTAAGCTCTTATGGTCCATCAAGATGGTGAATTCCGCATGCTGCAAATAACACCGCCAATGATCAAGTGCCAGAAGAATGGCTAGATACTCCTTCTCATACATAGAGAGACCCTGAGAACGCAGACTCAATGACTTGCTGAGATAAGCCAAGGGGTGCCCCCCTTGAGAAAACACTGCACCAATTCTCGAACCGCTGGCATCAGTCTCAACACAAAAGGGCTTCGATAAATATAGTAGTGCTAATACAGGTGCCGAAATCAAGGCTTGCTTCAAGGCTCGGAATGCTTGCTCATGATGAGAAGTCCACACAAAGAGTGCTCCCTTTTTAAGCAGATCATTGAGGGGTCGAGCAATAATACCAAAGTGCTGAACAAACCGGCGGTAATAGCCCACGAGCCCCAAGAAACTACGCAGCTCCTTCATAGAGATCGGCACAGGCCACTGAGATACTGCTTGGACTTTTTCAGGATCAGTTGCGACACCGTGCTCCGAAATAATATGGCCCAAGTACTTCAGCTATCGCTGTGCAAACACACATTTGGATAGCTTAACTTGCCATTTATCCTATTGCAATAACTGTAGAACTTGGCGTAACAGAGCCACATGTTCCTCCAAAGAATTGTTGTAAATCAAGATATCATCGAAGAAAACTAAGATGCCCTTGTGCAGGAGAGGGCTAGAGTAGTGTTCATAGCCTTCTGAAATGTGGTTGGAGCACCGGAAAGTCCAAAAGCCATGACGTGAAACTCATGCCTGCCTGAATGAGTTTGAAACGCTGTCTTCGGTTCTTCACCAGCTTGCAACCAAATCTGATGGTATCTAGCCATCAAGTAAACCACGATGAATTGGTTAGCTCATCCAGTAACTCCTCAATGTCTGGCACTGGGTACTTAACCTTTTCGGTGATAGCATTAAGGTGGCAAAAATCCACATAGAAATGGAAACTCCCATCCTTTTTCTTGACCAATAAAACCGAGGATGAGAATGGACTGGTGCTAGGTTGTATGATACCTGCCTGCAACATCTCCGTCACTTGGCGTTCAATTTCATCTTTGACCACCGGTGGGTACCTATACGGCCGCACCTGAACAGGAGATGCACCCAGAACTAGAGGTATGGGATGATCAAACGGCCATGATGGAGGATAACCAAAAGGCAGGTCGAACACATCCTGAAATTCCTGAAGCAAAGCAAACACCACTGGAGGAATAACATCAGGCACTTTTTCATCAGCCTTAGAGAATACTGTCGAAACCTGAATGACAGACCCAATAGGTAATTCAGTCAACTGTCCCTGCAATTGCACAGTAGAATCCCCTTACAGAAGAATGAGCCATTTGTGTTGCCAGTTGATATACATTGGGCTGAAAGAAGTCCATACCCAAAATCAAGTCATAAAACGCCAGAGGCATAACCAGGAAATTAGATTGAAACTTGGTGCCCTGCACTTCCTAACTGAGGTCTTGGAATCCAACAGAACAAGGAACAGGAGTACCATCAGCAATACAGACTCTGGGAGCATTTGTCAACTGAGTAGCACCAGACAATTGTGCTGCAAGAGTGTCACTGATGAATGAGCACGAGCTGCCAGAATCAACGAGAATAGTAACAGCTTTGCCTTGCATTGTACTAGTGAGCAGAATGGCGCGAGCCAAAGACTGATCTGAGGCTGCTGCTAGAACGTCCACTGTCAACACCTGATCTTCTGGTGCATTATGTTCATAACATTCCTCAAAGTCATCCGAATGGCACAGATCCCAAACCTCCTAGAGTACATGAACTTGAATCTTCTCAGGGCAGCGATGATCACGCGACCACTTTTCGCTGATCTTCTGGTGCATTATGTTCATAACATTCCTCAAAGTCATCCGAATGGCACAGATCCCAAACCTCCTAGAGTACATGAACTCGAATCTTCTCGGGGCAGCGATGATCACGCGACCACTTTTCGCTGTAGCGGAAACAAAGGCCATGAGCACGCCGATAATCACACAGCGTCACGAGCTTGGCGTCGACAGTAGGCGAGCACCGACCATGAGACGTCGGGGCACCCACCAGAGCATGGCCACCCTTGTCCCCTGTAGGCGGAAGAGGCAAAGGCATAGCCCCTTCGGTGGCAGCTTGGTGTAGCTCTACCCCTTAGAACACCTCCCATCACGGCGCCTGGACGGGTCCACTAGTTCTTCCTGCAACAGAGCCAATACAACTGCAATATCGATCGAATTTGGATGTTGCATTTGAACTACAGAATGAATATCATCGTGAAGACCATCAACAAACTTCATAGCTATTGACATTTCTTAGCATCACTCTTTACTAAGTTGTCATCCCTAGCATGATGCTAGAAATGTGTTGTTGGTAATTATTGTTGATACTTATAAACTCAGAGATAATGATATTAAAAGTAAAGTATCCGCAAGCGCACAGATAATATACCATTGTAGCATTTCACCTGGGAGTATACTAGGTATCGTTATTTATATTTAATTCACAAGGAAGAGCAATGAAGTTGAGTTGGCATAGAGATATTGACTAATATGTATACTTATGATAAAAACCACTCTTATGCTTAGCAGGGGTAAGTCAAGTGATAAATAAATAATAAATGTAAGGTAATAATGGCATTCCAGAGATAAAAATAGAGACTCATAAATTTAGTATGGCTAGGCAGGAGATTTGTTAAGAGCAAAAGATTCCTAAGTCATTACATATTTAATAAGTCTTTTGTACACCCAAGTGTATACACTCTCATCTATAGTATAACTAACTTTGGATCTATGCATAAGGAACGCTACTACGGAAGATTAAGAACAAAGCTTGTCTCCCTTTGCTACATTGTTCTACGTGCTCTACAAACGGGGAGTGGACTACAAAGGACTCAACGGGAGTGTCACATCCGCGATCTACCACATGACCTAGAGTGCAGAATGCATCCACAAGCAAACAGTATCTAAGTACCATGCTTACATAATATTGACCACCTAACTCTCTCGAGAACTGAGGTAAGCGCTTTGCGAACATATGCATATATTCATCATCAATCATAACTATGTCAAGTATACAACTAGAGCAAACTAGGAACATAATAAATAGCAATATAATAATGAAGTAGTACAAAGTCATAAATATAAGGGATACAATGGCTATACCAGTCTCTAGACAGCAGATCCAGAATTCTAAGCGATAGCCCAAACTCTACTTGAACCTCGCTAGCTAGCCTATACTAGAACCTTGAAGAATTAGAGCTCTATTCTCTTCTCTCTGGAAACCCTAATTTCTGGTCTGCTCTTATGACACATCTCTCTAGAGGGGGACATGGGCTAATTATATAGGCCGAAGCATCAATCCTGAGCCCTTGGATCAAACCAACTTGAAGTAACGGTGTAGACGCATCCTAAGAGGTGGTAGAGGAACCGACGTGGAAGCGGAGGCTGACAAGTGGGGCCCAGGGGTCGGCCGACCTGCAGGTGGGCCGGTCGAACCCACATGTCATGCTCTGTAGGTCATCTTGCGTGGGTTGCCATCTGGTGTCCTCTGGAACCTTCTAGAGTTGTTACCGCCGCAAATTAGCATGATTTAATTTGTCATATTGATCCCCCGTGCCAGTTTTCTAGAATATCCCTACTGAAAACATAGATTCACCAAAACTCATGGAAATTATCAGTTGAAACCCCTAAGTTTATGTTGGTGATCCTTTTTATGCATTTACACAAGTTATGTTAATGGTTTATGATGAGTGATAACTACCGTCAACAATAGCATAGAACAAGGGATCCTTGTTTTTGCCGTAAGCCAACAACTGATCAACCAACTTCATGAAACGATCTGCGTACTCCTACACCCTAGCAGTTTGCCGGTTGTGCAATAGTTGCCACAACAACACCTCATGTTGATCTTTGACAAAACGATCTAAGTGCAAAACTCCTCCCAACTTCTCGAACGAAAGCTTGGATCCAGCGACTGCAACCAGCAAGCCACTGCCCAAGACACCTGCATCGTGGCCACTCTAATCCACTGACTAGGCTCCACAAAGTACATCTCAAAATAATCCTCACAACGGGAGATCCATAGCTTTGGGTTCTTGAAAGTCCCTAGTTTGGTTTTGGATAATTGATGAAACCCTAGTGTTAACCTCTATGACTAAGTGTATGTAGCAGTTGAGGTTGGTACATGCCAAGTGGTGGAGCCTAGAGAAGGACCATGGTGATGATGGTGTTAACCACATGATGATCAAGGGCTCAACTTGGAAAAGAAGAAAGAGAAAAACAAAAACAAGTTGATCAAGGGCTTGCGTCAGGTTGATGGTGACGTACGATGATGTCAGTGGCTTTCACGCACGCAGAATGGAGCCTGTGTTGACCGAACGCTGGTCGGCGTTAGGTCACGTTCGACCAGGCACGTCCGGTCATGATTTTACAGTGAAAAACCCACTCTGAAATCGATCTAACTCTGTTGTGCGTAGAGTCCGGTCACTTGGGCAGAGCGTCTGGTCGCCTTGTTGACTTGAGCACTAACTCAATTCGACTGTTGAAATCCGATGAACGTTATTCGAACACGGACACGTGGCAGGCATCAACACAACGTGGCGTGAGTGACCAGACACTGTGGCTGCATCCGGTCAACCTGATCGGTGCGTCCGGTCAGCTCAGGCAGTACCCCTTCGTGCCCCCTAATGGATCTATTTGTTTTAGGGGTTGATAAATATTTGGTGGTCGGCTCTTGGGGACCTCTCTTGGTATTTTGATCATCTTGACATTCTCTTGAGCTGAGCATACTTCCTACCACTCATCTTCCTTGCTTGGTTGTGAATCTAAAGTGAGATTGAGTGATTCCAAATGCATTTGCTTGTGAGTTTGCATCTAGTGGCACTTGGGGATCGTTTGAGCTATGGGATTCTTGTTACTCTTGGTGGTTGCTGCCACCTAGACGGCTTGGAGCAGCGGTGGAGGTTCGGCACGTGTTGGTGATTGTTCATAGCCGGCTCCGGTGATCTTGTGAGGGGTTCTTGTGTCTTCCCCGGTGGAGCGCCAAAGGCAACTCTAGTGGATTGTGCATGTCATTGAGCTACCTCACTTGTGGGTAGGTTCTTGCGGTGTCCAAGTGTCGGTCGACACAACGGGGACTAGCGTGTCGGCAAGCACGTGAACCTTAGGAGAAAAATCTTGGTGTCCATTCTTGTGATTGATTGGTATTCTCCCGGTGATTGGTTATCTTCACATTGTGATTGGTGCACTCCCCTTTGCGGCGGTATAAAGATCACATCCTCTTATTTACTTTCCCACACACTAGCTTAGTGTAATTAGTTTGTGTAGTTTACCTCGCTAGTGTAGCTCACCTAGTTTAGCTTGTAGTGTCTTAGCCATTGATTGATTTAGAGACTGTAGCAACTAGAATTGTTGGGATAGGTGGCTAGCAACCCTTGTAGAGCTAGAACAAAACTTGCTTACACCGTTTGTTTTACTAATCAAGTTGCTCTAGTGGTTTTGTAGTTCTTAAATAGGCTATTCATCCCCCTCTAGCCATATTAGGACCTTTCAAGTGGTATCAGAGCCATGGTCACCATTTATTGAAGGCTTAACAGCCTCGGTGTATAAGATATGGCTCAAATTATGTTCAACCATGTTGGAGGCAAACCAACTTTCTTTGATGGCACAAGTTCCTTTGATTATTGGAAAAGAAAGATGAAAATTATCTTGGTTAAATCAATGATAGAGTGTGGGAAGTGACCGAACATGATTTTATGATTCTTGATCCTGCTAACCCCACCGACAATGAGAGAGCAAATAAGCAATGCAATACAATGACGCTTAACACTATTTACAATGGCATTAATTCAAAGGTGTTTGAGCAAATCAAGGATCTTGAGAAGGCTAGTGAAGTGTGGACCAGATTAGAGGAGACATATGAAGGCACTACAATGGTAAAAAGTGTGAAGCTCTATATGCTCAAGGACAAGCTATCCAACTTCAAGATGAAGGATCATGAGTCTATTCCAGAGATGTTCTATAGGCTCCAGGTCATCATCAATGATCTCAAGAGCCTCGGTAAGAAGGTGAAGGATGAGGATTTCTCTCATGAGTTCTTGATGTGCTTGCCAAAGAAATTCAAAGACATGGAGAACCATCATCTTTAGAGGAGGATTGACTGGTGTTTCTCCCAATGAAGTACTTGGAGATGTCATGACCGATGCCCAATACAATGATAGTGACATTGAAGAAGTTGAGAAGAAAGATGATGACAAGAAGAAGAAAAGTGTGGCTTTTAAGGCATCCACCTCATCCAAGAGCAAGGGCAAGGCAAAGAAAGAAGCATCAAGTGAAGATGAAGATGCAAGTGAATACAATGTTAGTCATTCCTTTTGGGCCGAAGCTGTCAATGCGGCTTGCTTCTATAGCAACTGCCTTTTTTGCCATCAATTCCTAGAGAAGACACCATATGAGATCTTGAATGGTAGAAAGCCCAATATGGCATATTTTTGGGTATTTGGTTGCAAATGCTACTATTGACGGTAGTTAACAACCATCATGAACCGTCAACTTAACTCAAAATAACTGCATAAAAGGAATCACCAACATAGAATATGTGTTAAGCTGACAAAATTCCATGAGTTTTGGTGAATCTATGTTTCACAGGGATTAAACAGGAAAAGAGCCCAAGATGGTCCACATGTCGGACTAAAAATTATATTCCACCATGACCCCAAGTCAAGAAGATTCTAGAGAACACGAAAAGGCAAGCCACCAAAGGGGGCCCACCTGGCATTCACCCAGGTCAGCTGACCCCACCCTAGGTCAGCTAATCCAGGTGGGTCCCACCTATCAGCTTCCTTCACAAGTCGGTTCTCCACCGCCTTAGGGTTTTCATCTTTGTCGTTGATTCAAGTCGGTTTGATCGAGGGCTTCAGTGCATCCCACCAGCCTTATAAGCGGGACCCTACCCCCTGGGTCAGAGCATTCTCAATCCTGGGTAGAAACCCTGAGCCTCCTCTATAATCAAGAAACCCTAGATAGGATCAAGAGCCAATCATTCAAGAGGAGATTAGTCTTGTAGTCTTCCAAAGATTAGGACTAGTCTTATTTAGAGATAGAGAGACAGAGTGTTGGGGAAGAGTTTAGAGGAGTTGATGGCCTGCCAGTGCCTCCTCTATAGCTTGTACCTATGAGATCAAGTTCTATTAGAGCTTGCTTCTGAGATTTCTCTGGTATTCAACTTCTAATTCAAGTAAGTAACATTGCTATTATTATTCTTTTGGTTCGTGACTCTTTTGAGTGTTTTAATCTTGGTAGCTCCTTGATTGAAGTAGTATTCATAGTGTAAGCGTGGGGCTTAGACATCGATTACTCGTAGATGCACCCTACTTTTTGGATCGGTGGTAGCTCGCGAGGGTAACTTTACCTCGTTGAATCTTCCATAGTTCACCTCCCATTTGTAGGACTAGTAGGACCTGGTTGCTAAGAAAAACATCCTCTGTTGGTGTCTTTTCTTAAGTAATGTCCCTATTGGAACAATCACAACATAGCTTGCGAAGGTTAGAACTAGAGACCTTAGTGATATTCTCTATAGCCCTATACTCTCCGTCCTTACTTGCTTCTTAGGGGTTTAAGCATAGGCTTAGTTTCTCACATGTTCCTCCCTGTGGTAAAATATAAATAACGATACTCTGGAATACTCCCAGGTGAAGTGCTACATCGGTATACTATTTGTGCGCTTGCGGATAACCTTATTATCTTGTGTACATTTAATTCATACCAATAAGCACTTCTGGCATCATTGCCGGGGAGGAAAAACAGTTGCTGAAATTACTTCGAACCTAGCTTAACCTTGTATTATACTTTCTATTTTCCTTTTAGATATTTTCTTTTTTTGTTTTCATTCTTATGGATGCCATAGATTCAACTCCCATCTACCAATATGCTGCACCCACGAGCACTAGTCATAGGCCAAAAGAATCATCAAAGTCTATCATAACACCTTCCTATGAGCTACGCTCGTGTTTGGTTACAATGACTCAAAACCAATCCTTTTCAGGAAAGGTAGATGAAAATCCTTACTTTCACCTATACGATTTCGAGCAAACCTGTGACTGCCTCCGTATAGTGGGCATGTCCGATGAAACCTTAAGATGGAAGCTTTTTCCTTTCTCTTTGAAGGGAAGAGCTAAAAAATGGTATAATCAAACCATAGAGAAGAAGTAGGAGATTGGAGAACTTTATGTTCTAGCTTTTGCTTGGACTTCTTTCCCATCTCTAAAGTTGTCAGCCTTAGAGCCAAGGTCCTATCTTTTAAATAAGAAGATAATGAATCTCTGGCCACATCCTGAGAATGTTTTAATTCTCTTATAGACTCTAGACCAAACTTATCCTTACAAGATCCCATTCTTCTTCAACATTTCTATATGGGTCTTAAAAAGAAAACCTCTAAGTTTCTTAATGTACCTTCAAGAGGATCATTCTTGCATCTTTCGGCTCCAAAAGTAAGAAAAATCTTAGATCAAATTCTAGCAGATAAACTTGAAGAAGCACCAGAAGAGAATCCTTTAGAGGAAGAATCCCAGGCAGCTGAGCCTGAATCTTTACCAAATCCACCACAACCCTCAGCTATCTCAATTTCTGAGCCACCAAAAAAGGAGGAAACTCCACTTTCTGATTTTATGCTCGATTTCGAGGATGAACTTTTTACTAAATATGGAAACACCTTGAATTATTACTCAGTAAGGAAGCCTCAGGAGCCTAAGAAATCATCACTCCATAAAAAACCTTTAGATCCTTCTAAGGAAGCTTTCCTTAAAAGAACTACGAAAGAGTTAGTATCTATCATAAGCAATGAGTGGTTAGAACAATTAGAGCTTTCCTCTGATGTGATCTGCTTGGATTCACCTTCTACCTCGATTCATTGCCAAATTCATAGAGAACCTTTCGAAGCCCATTATAACCCTGTTGTTGGTGTTAATATCATGTCTGCATCATTTGCTCATGACTTATTAAGGCACATGCCATTAACCCCAACAACAAAACTTTTGAAAAGACCTTCAGGACTCATTGTCCTAAGTTTGGAAATTCTATATGTGCTCCCTATCAAGGTAAAACACACCGTGGTTCACTTGAGTTTTTATATCTTTGATATCATGGAGTTTGACCTGTTGATAGGACAACCAATTGAAAGGCTTATTTATGAGGGACAAACCGGGAAATTGAATATTCGCCTTGGGAAAAACTTTAAACTCCCTTTGTCCATTACCTTTAAATGCTAAGACGAAGTCATGTCCTGAGCCCGATCTAATTAAAGAGGACAAGGTAGCATCCCTTGAACATTTAATAGAACATAACCTTGAAGATGATGTTGAGTTCTTCATCGAGGAAGAAGACGATGATCCACTAGAACCCGAACCTCTCAATGACTTGCTAGAGCCACCTAAACCTCCCATTGAGCTCAAACCTCTGCCTGTTTGTCTTAGATATGCTTTTCTTAATAATGATCAGGAATCTCCTGTGATCATAAGTGATAAACTTTCTTAGAAAGAAACCTTGCGCTTAATAACTATCTTAGAAAAGCATCGATCAACTTTTGGCTACTCACTCCAAGACTTAAAAGGAATCAGTCCTGCTCTTTGCACCCATCGCATCCCTACAGATCCAAATATTTTACCATCTAGAGGTCCCTAGCGTAGGCTTAACAATGCGATGAGAGAGGTAGTTAAGAAAGAGGTCTTGAAACTCTTGCATGCCGGGATCATCTATCCTGTGCCATATAGTGAGTGGGTAAGCTTTGTTCAAGTTGTGCCTAAAAAGGGAGGCATGACTGTTGTTAAAAATGAAAAGAATGAATTAATCACCCAAAGAACCATCATTGGATGGTGGATGTGTATAGATTATAGAAAGCTTAACAAGGCAACAAAGAAGGATCAATTTTCGTTGCCCTTCATTGATGAAATATTAGAGTGACTGGTAAACCACTCTTTCTTTTGTTTTCTTGATGGGTATTCTGGATATCACCGAATCTCGATCCATCCTGATGACCAAAGCAAGACCACTTTTACATGTCCATATGGAACGTATGCTTACCGTAGAATGTCTTTTGGATTGTGTAATGCTCCAGCTTCTTTTCAAAGATGCATGATGTCTATATTTTCTCATATGATTGAAGAAATCATGAAAATTTTCATGGATGACTTTTCTGTTTATGGAAAAACTTTTGATGATTGTCTTGAAAATTTAGACAAGGTTTTACAAAGATGTGAAGAAAGTTCTTAATTGGGAAAAATGTCATTTCATGGTTAGAAAAGGAATAGTGCTAGGACACCAAGTGTCTGAAAGAGGAATTGAGATAGACAGAGCTAAAATAGAAGTAATTGAACAACTACCTCCACTTGTAAATGCTAGAGGGATTAGAAGTTTTTTTTGACCATGTTGGTTTTTATTGCCGATTCATAAAAGATTTTTCACACATTGCAAGACCACTTACTAATTTTTTGGCTAAGGATATTCCCTTTGAATTGATGATGCATACTTGAAATCTTTTAACATTCTTAAGAAAGCACTCATCTCTACACCAATTATTCAACCCCCTGATTGGTCTGTCTTTTGAAATCATGTGTGATGCTAGTGATTATGCTGTGGGGGCAATGTTGGGACAAACAAAATATAAAAAGCATCATGCAATTACTTATGCTAGCAAAACTTTGACAGGACCACAACAACTGAAAAAGAACTCTTGACTGTTGTTTTTGCTATTGATAAGTTTAGATCTTACTTAGTAGGAGCTAAAGTGATAGTTTACACTGATTATGCTGCTTTAAAATACCTGTTCACTAAGAAAGATGCTAAACCTCGCTTGATAAAATGGATTTTACTATTCCAAGAATTTGACTTAGAAATAAAAGATAAAAAGGGAGTAAAAAATTATGTTGCCGATCACTTGTCTAGAATGCAGTTTGAAAATCCACAAGAGCTGCCCATCAATGACTCTCTGCGGGATGACATGCTCTATCAGATCACCCGATCCGACTCCTGGTATGCAAATATTGTTAATTTTATGGGTGCAGGATATGTACCACTAGGGGCGGATAAAAGAAAGCTCGTTTATGAGAGTCGTCACCACATATGGGATGAGCCATACCTCTTCAGAGTCTGCTCAGACGGACTCCTTAGAAGGTGTGTACCAACTGAAGGAGGAATCAAGATTATCGAAAGATGTCACTCATCACCATATGGAGGTCATTATGGGGCATTTCGTACTCATACAAAAATCTGGCAAAGTGGATTTTTCTGGCCAACTATGTATGAAGACGCGAAGGATTTCATCCGAAGGTGTGGAGCATGTCAGAGGCATGGGAATATCAATTCAAAAGATGCCATGCCACTCATAAACAACCTTCAGATTGAACTCTTCGATGTCTAGAGCATTGACTACATGGGACCATTTTTTAAGTCAAAGAACTATGAGTACATCTTGGTGGCAGTAGACTATGTTTCTAAATGGGTTGAAGCCATGCCATGCAAAGCTGCTGATTCCAGAAGCTCCAAGAAGATGTTCGAAGAGATAATATTTCTAAGATTTGGTATCCCAAGAATGGTGATCAATGATGGAGGGCCTCACTTCATTGATAAAAGCTTTCAACAGTATTTGTCAAAACATGGAATCTATCACAATGTCACTACTCCATACCACTCTCAAACAAGTGGCAAGGCAGAAACATCAAACAAGCAAATCAAGAATATTCCTCAGAAGATGGTCAATAAAATGGGAACAACATGGAAGGACAGGTTACCCGATGCTTTGTGGGTGTACAGAATAGCCTACAAAACACCAATTGGAATGTCACCATACCAACTTGTCTATGGGAAGACCAGCCATTTGCCTATTGAGCTAGAATTCAAAGTTTACTGGGCTATCAGAAGATCAAACAAGGATTTGAAAGTAGCAGGAATAAAAAGAAAGATGCAACTCTCCGAGCTTGATGAATGGCGAGAAAAAGCATATCACAATTCCAAGATTTGTAAGGAGAGAACCAAAAGATGGCACGATAAGAGGATAAAGAAGAAGGACTTTGTCCTAGGAGACAAGGTATTACTTTTTAATTCCAGGGTGAAATTATTTGGGCATGGAAAACTTCGAAGCAAATGGGAAGGAATATTCAAAGTCATAAGTACTTCATTGCATGGAGCGGTAACACTTCAAAATGACGAAGGTACGTTATTCAAGGTAATTGGTCAGCATCTTAAAATATTTTTAGAGCCCAATAAAGGTCCTAAGGAATTAGATATAATAGAATTTATCATTTTACCAAATTTTTAGGCCTAAACTCTCCTCTTTTCGATTCGTAGCGCAGGGGTGTGTTTTCTAGGTTAGAAAGTCACTAGGAGGCAACATGAAAAAGGGGCCCGCGAGATGACACTGGGCTAGGTCGCCCAACCTAAGCCTAGGTCAGCCGACCTAGCCCAGCCCTATCTTGTTGTTGCCTTTTTGCTTCGCGAATCTTCCACCATATTCTCGCATATTTTGGATATTCCCAATAGATTCGATCATTCGCCACTGCCACGAGCCATTAGGGTTAAATCTTGACCCCTGGTGCAAGTTGAACCCCCCTATATAAACAAACCCCTGCTAGCCTCCAACTTCATTCCATCAAAGCCTTCCTTCCCTTCTGCATAGAACCTCTCCACCTCTCCAAAAGTTCCCATGGCCGATAAGCAAATTGTTCCCTTTGGGATGGATCTCAACCAGCCACCTCCAGTATATGACTCCCAAGCCATCATCCCTATTCTAGAGCCTACTCCTCTCACTATCATTCCTCCTAAGCTAAGACAACGGATCTATGGGCAATCCTACTTTGCTCAAGTGTGCTAGCTGACGCTTCCTTTGCCGCCGGAACATTTATTCCTGAAGGATGCTCCGCCGAAGGGTCCCATTGTCAGGCTACCACAAGACGTCAAGCTACTCCCTCCGAAGGCCGAGACACTGACAGGAGTGAAGCTGGACAAGCTAGGCCAAGTCATCTATGCCAAGTACACTACTGGCACTCCTCGTCCTACCTTTGATGGAGTATGTGCTCATCCTACGAAGGTCAAGTTCATTCCACCGAAAGAAGTACCCAAGAGGGCACCACCATAGGATCAAGCATCGAAGCGTTAGAGGACTAAGTGGTAGACCTAGAGAAGCAAGTTGCATTCCTTACTAAAGTAGTTAAGTCCGTAGAAGAGAGCCATCACATCCTCGCTAGGACCGTCTTAACTACGAACCAAAGGGTAGATCTAGCGGAGACTGAGCAAAAGAAATTAGCAACCCAATTCGAGATTTTCTCTCGTGATACCCCTAACAAGGGTAAGAAGTAGAGCTAGAGTTAGGTCAATAAGAAATAGGGCACAAGTTAGGTCATTGGGTATGTCGCCTAAAAGTTAGGGTTGTCATTATAGCTAAGTTGGTTAGAATATTGTAAGTTTGGTTTGATGACTAAAGTGCCCTATTGTTATCATTAATGAAATTGGTTACCATTATTGTTCTCTACACTCTCTATTTTCTCTAGATATGTGTTTTTTGTCTCCCTTTGTTGTGCATGAAGGTAAACATGTAACAAGTGTGGAGGAGATACACCATGACGACAAAATGAAATTCGATCGCAAAAGTCACAAAATTTGGAAAAGAACGACACAAGGACAACGCACAACAAAGCGGGCCCTGAACTAGGCTTAGGCTAGGTCACCTGACCCCCCACTAGGTCGGCCAACCCACCATGGTGTCTCCTCGCCTCACGCTTTGTCCACGGTCAGGTATGAGCCCAATACACTCTATTTTCATATGTCACTTTCCGTTCCGAACCGAATTGAAAATCCTTTGATAAAACAACTTAAAAACATGAAGGGAATATTGTATAGCCATGACTTAGGATAGACTCACATAACACTTTTCCTAAAAGTTTTGCTACTGTTGGAAACTTATTTTAGGGACCCCATGTCACTTAAGTTGTTGTGGAATATGAGATAGTAGGAATAAAGAGAACTTGATTCTTGATGTTTAGTCATTGGAGAATTTTATTTAAAAAAAAGCAAAAGCAAAATGAATAGCTGCACCTCTCCTTTGTAGTATAGCAGTGTCCTACAAAGCCATATATAGGGAAGATAAACCTTCTACATATACTACTTGTGTTTGTATTGAGTTTGGTCAAATCTTGTGACCCATGTTGAGAAATTTATCATGCTCCCAAGATCAAGATCATGTACACTCCACATATATTCTGCTGCTCCTACACTAGGAGTAGACAACAACATGTTTTCCATCCATCAAAAATATTTTCCTCTTACACTGGGAGAAGACACAAAAAGGAGTTTGTTAGGAATAAATGCTCCAAGTTCTTTTTAATGTCTTTCTTAAAGTTTTTCAATTGCAGAAAGAGACATGTGGCTATGCAAATGAAAAGTATTGAAAAAAATGGGCAAGTGTCTGATAAATCTAAAACAATGCGTACTTAGATGCCCGCCATGAAAAGAAAAAGAAAGAAAAGGTAGCCCATGTTCTCTGGCAAAAGTGTTTTCCAAGTTTTAAACAAGAGAGATATGTTTTAAGGAGCATAGTAGAATTAGGATAGCCACCATATATATATTCCACACACATGCACATCTTGATCTAAGAGTATGACATCTTTCTCCTTGGATCCTTGTTTTGACTTTACAATATATGCAATGCAGGTATATTTTCATTTTCATCCTACCTGAGCTCCACATAAGCTTTTAGAAGTAGGCAAAAAAGAAGGCATCAATCTCACATGCCTTGGTAAGGATCCAGAAATACCACATATAATGAGTGATTTGAGAGTACTACAAAGAAGGAGAAGGTAAGCTATTTTTTATTTTCAAAACGTATGCAAAAAACTCCAATTGACTTGACTGAAGGAAGAAGGTGATCTATTTCAAGTTGTTCCATTCTTCAACCACCCAAAGTTTCATGGTAGACACATTGAATCCCGTAGTGCAGGTATTACTAGGAATAGTTTATGTTGATGTCTTGTCCTAAAGTTATGTTTGCAATAATCTATCCTTTTCTCGAGGACGAGCAAAAGCCTAAGTGTGGGGGAGTTTGTTAATGGTAGTTAACAACCATCATGAACTGCCAACTTAACTCAAAATAACTACATAAAAAGAATCACCAATATAGAATAGGGGTTAAACTAACAGAATTCCATAAGTTTTGGTGAATCTGTATTTCACAGGGATTAAACAGGAAAAGAACCCAAGATGGCCCACATGTCGGACTAAAAATCATATTCACCGTGCCCTAAGTCAAGAAGATTCTAGAGAACACGAGAAGGCGAGCCACCAAAGGGGGCCCACCTGACATTCACCTAGCTTGGTTGACCCCACCCTAGGTCAGTTGACCCAGGTGGGTCCCACCTGTCAGTTTCCTTCGCAAGTCGATTCTCCACCGCCTTAGGGTTTTCATCTTTGCCATTGATTCAAGTCGATTTGATCTGAGGGCTCTGGTGCATCCCACTGGCCCATATAAGCAGGACTCTACCCCCTGGGTCAGAGCATCCTCAATCCTGGGTAGAAACCCTGAGCCTCCTCTACAATCAAGAAACCCTAGATAGGATCAAGAGCCAAGCATGCAAGAGGAGATTAGTCTTGTAGTCTTCCAAAGATTAGGACTAGTCTTATTTAGAGATAGAGAGATAGAGTGTTGGGGAAGAGTTTGGAGGAGTTGCTGGCCTGTGCCTCCTCTACAGCTTGTACCTGCGGGATCAAGTTCCATTGGAGCTTGCTTCTGAGATTTCTCTGGTATTCAACTTCTAATTCGAGTAAGTAACATTGCTATTATTGTTCTTTCAATTGACGACTATTTTGAGTGCTTTAATCTTGGTAGCTCCTTGATTGAAGTAGTATTTGTAGTGTAAGCGTGGTGCTTAGACATTGATTACTCGTAGATGCACCCTACTTTTTGGATCGGTGGGAGCTCGCGAGGGTGACTTTATCTCGTTGAATCTTCCATAGTCCACCTCCCGTTTGTAGGACTAGTAGGACCTGGTTTCTAAGAAAAACATCCTCTGCTGGTGTCTTTTCTTAAGTAATGTCCCGATTGGAACAATCATAACATACCTTGCGATGGTTAGAACTAAAGACCTTAGTGATCTTCTCTATAGCCCTATACTCTCCGTCCTTGCTTGCTTCTCAGGGGTTTAAGCATAGGCTTAGTTTCTCACACGTTCCTCCATATGGTAAAATATAAATAATGATACTCTAGAATACTCCCGAGTGAAGTGCTACATCAGTATACTATCTGTGCGGTTGCGGATAACCTTATTATCTTGTGTACATTCAATTCATACCAACAACTACATATTGAAGAAAGGCACTAGATTGAGTAAGTTTAAGAAGAAATATGATGAAGGTTTCTTGCTTGGTTACTCCACTACTAGTAAGGCTTATAGAGTTTGAAACTTGCCTAGTGGTACTCTTAAGGAGGTTCATGATGTTGAATTTGATGAAACCAATGGTTCCTAAGAGGAAGATGAGAATCTAAAAGATGTAAGAGGCACTCAATTGGCCAATGCAATAAAGAAGATGGATATTGGTGATATAAGGCCTAGAGAAGTGATTGAAGTTGAAGATGACAAAGATCAAGTGCTGTCTAACTCAAATATGCAAGCTAGTGGTTCTCATGTTCAAAATCAAGCTAGTTCATCATCTCAATTGCAAGATCAACAACAAGTGACGAGTACATGATCTCAACCAAATATCCAACCAAGTGCAAGCAATCAAGTCTAAGTGCTCCAACCAAAACATTGCAAGAGATCATCCCCCTAGATGTGATTATTGGTGATATATCAAGAGGTGTACAAACAAGATCAAGATTGGTATCATTTTGTGAGCATTTCTCTTTTGTGTCATTCATCAAGCCAAAGAAGATAGATGAAGCTTTGAAGGATATTGATTGGGTGAATGCTATGCATAAAAAACTCAATAATTTCAAAAGAAATCAAGTATGGGAGTTAGTTGAGAGGCCCAAGGGACATAATGTGATTGGAACCGAATGGGTCTTTCGCAACAAGTAAGATCAAGATGAGATAGTTGTAAGGAACAAAGCAAGACTAGTGGCTCAAGGTTACACACAAGTAGAGGATCTTGACTTTGGTGAAACATATGCCCCAGTTGCAAGATTGGAAGTAATTAGGATCTTGTTAGCCTACTTGTGCCCACAACATCAAGCTCTATCAAATGGATGTGAAGAGTGCATTTCTCAATGGCTATATCAATGAATAAGTTTATGTTGAGCAATCTCCTGGTTTTGAAGATTACAAGAAGCCCAACCATGTGTACAAGTTGAAAAAGACATTGTATAGCTTCAAGCAAGCACCTAGAGCATGGTATGAGAGATTGAGAGATTTCTTGCTCTCTAAAGGGTTTATCATGGGAAAGGTTGACACCACTCTCTTCACGAAGAAGATTGGCAAAGACTTGTTTGTGTCGCAAATCTATGTTGATGACATCATATTTGGATCAACCAATCAAGACTATTGTGATGAGGTTGGGAAGATGATGGCTAATGAGTTTGAGATGTTCATGATTGGAGAGCTAAGTTACTTTCTTGGTCTTCAAATCAAGCAATTGAAGCATGGTACATTTGTGAGTCAAGGAAAGTACATAAAAGACATGCTCAAGAAGTTTGGCATGGAAGATACAAAGAGCAATAGTACACCAATGGGGACAAATGGAAGCTTAAATATTGATGCAAGTGGAAACATGGTATATCAAACAATGTATCAGTTTATGATTGGAAGCCTACTCTATGTGACCATGTCAAGGCCGGACGTCATGTTTAGTGTATGCATGTGTGCAAGATTCCAAGCCTCACCAAGAGAAAGTCATTTGAAGGCAACCAAAAGAATATTGAGGTACTTGAAGCATACACAAAATATTGGTTTGTGGTATCTCAAAGGAGCTAAGTTTGAGCTTATTAGATATTCTGATTTGGATTATGCGGGATGCAAAGTTGAGAGAAGAAGCACTTCGGCACATGTCAACTATTGGGAAGATCACTTGTCTCATGGTTGTGACAGAACCTCCTAAATTATGATGGCCCACATGTACCTGTCATTGTCATAATGACTTCTGACAGCCATACTTATGTACCTCATAACCTAAAAGGCCTGCTTTCCTCCGAACAAGATCCAATTACAGGAGTATTTCAATATTACAACAGTTTATTCAAAATACTATCAGGGTAAAAGAGCGGAAGTCTTACATAACTTAAGTTTACAAACCATAGTTTTCAAATCTCAAACCATAAGTAGCATTATTACAAACCGGTAGTAGTGGAGTATCAGTAGTAACTTTATTACAACACCCAAATGAGGTGCCTTGCACAGAGGCCACACAGCCTACTCATCGTCACTTTCTTCAACAACAATGGTCATGCAGCAAGGCTCAAAACAGACTTGCTCATGAACCGCACCTGCAACAAGGGTTTAACAAACCCTGTGTACGGAGAGTACTCAACAAGACTTACCTGACTAAGAAAAAGACTCCAAGGGCATGCTAGCTTTAGGGAATCAAGGTACGGGGTATTCAAGAATCAAAATTATTTTACAGAAAAGCTTACTAAAGTAAGTCCTTGCTTTCAACATTTTACTTTTATCATTAATGGTTCATTAACAATTCTAAGTGATCCTAATCTAGATCAAAGTATTTCTCATCAAATTCTTTCTTATTCTTTCAACATTTCCCATTTCTTAGATGCAGGTCAGGTGATTGAGTCTCCATAACCGAGGAGCAACGACGATTCGAACCAATTATACCCAGTTGGGGATCTCTATCCTCATGACATATGTAGAACCAAATCTTGCATATGCCAACCCTCATTTATATATCCCAAGACCAGAACATGTCCATCACCACCCGAGAGTACAGTACCCCTCGAACCCGGCCCAATTCTAGCCCCGAGGGTACACGCTACTCTCGCCATCTCTCCACTCCCAGTGCGAGGTTGGACATTCTAGAAATGGAATCACTAATATATTGGGCTTACCCAAGGCATGAGGCTAGTTGCTAAGTCTCGAAACACAAGCAGGCCTACAACGAACGATCCTTAATTGACAAGGTGGAAACACTACATTGAGACTCCTTTCTCAATGCAAGTTAGCAGTGGCCAAACCACCCGCCCGATCTTCAAGTTCATTCTTATATTTCATTATTCATCAAGTATGCCATCATGGCCATAAAAACATTTCATTTAAAATCCTAACTCATTAAGCATAGCGAAGCATACTATGCATTTTTCAATAAAACAGGTACCAAGGGTGATATCACAATAGTCAAGGATGATAATGCAGCAATTGGGTTATCACTCAATTCATAATTACTTAATGCAGTAAATCATAGTATAAATAATAAAGATTTGTAAAACTCAAGGAAGGGTTTTGTAACATCCAAATTTTAGAGATAATGAATTTTGAATAAATTGGATAACAAAAAAAATGGCAAATTAAAATAATAATAAAATATATTTGGTGTTGCATTCATGCTGTTGCATTTATTTTGTTATGTGGTGTGGATTTGTTTTATTTTATTTTGGATTAGAAAATTTATTTGAGATAATTTTTGAAAACAAGTAAATAAAGAAAAGAAAAAAAAGAGAATACTTACCTGGCGGCCCGATGGCCATTGGGGCCGAGGCCTGTTTTTCCTCGCGCCTGCCCGCGTGGGCCGTCCAGCAGACGCGCGGCCCAGTCGGCCCGAGCCAGCAGCTCCCTCCCTCCTTTTCGCTGACGAGTGGGGTCCGCGTGTCATAAGCGTCTTCCTCCCGTGTTCGAGATGGACTCCGAACCGGAGCATAACCGCCGACTCTTCTACTTGGTTTCCGGGATTTACGAACCGAATAAGGCATCTTGAGGCTATAAATAGGAAGAGGAGACCCTCTAGTTTCCGTTTTTCATCTAAACCGTGAGTTCTACCGTGAGAAATCGAGGTTTAGGGTTTGGGTAGTTGGAGCTCGGCGGGTGTTCGGTGGAGGTGTTTTCGGGTGGTCCGGAGGCAAAATTCTTCGCTTGGGTGAGTTTGTTTTCTTCTCCTCTTACTCCCCATGCTCTCCATTGGCGTTTTGGCGATGTATACTGTAGAATTGAAAGCTTACCGTGGCCGGCAATGGCGCCGTCGCTCCCGTGCAGCCGCGCGCCATGTTAGGTCTACCATAGTGGGTTTTTATCGGTTAGATGAGTTCGAATGGAGCCTCTCCACCGTTTGGATCAAGTCGCGAGTCGAACGGTGGCCTAGAGGGGGTGAATCGCCAACTCCGGCCATGGAAGGGCCGCCGGCCATGGGGGGGTGCCGGTCGGGCTTGGGGAAGAAGAACCGGATGTTCACTGTAGTGTTGCTGATGAACCTGAGCCGTCCATTTTCAAATCAATGGCCCAAATTAGAAGATACCCCTTCGCGGGTAAATTTCTTAAAGAGACCCTCGGGTTTTTGGAAATCAACCCGCAGTCCTTAGCATAGTTCTGTAAATACATTTTCGCGTTGTGAAGGCGTATTCTCTTCCGGGTTATTCAAAAATACGTTTTCAGGAAATTACAGTTTTGCCACTAGAATTGTTTTGGTCATAAAAACTTCGTTTTAACTCCGATTTGGTCCGTTCAAGTTGCGTTAGGTTCGTATTTGCGAACTCTACATCTTAGTGTAGTTGTACAGTTAGTTTTGATAATTTATTTTTCGAGTTTATAATTAAGTATTTATTTATCTATAGGAAATCTTAGAAAATTCATAACTTTCACGTTTTAACTCCGATTTTGGTGATCTTTGCGTCTGTGTGATCGTAGAAACGTGTAGAAGAGTTTTATAAACTTTTATTACTGTTTTGTTACTGTTGGTGTACTGTTCTAATTATATCTTTTTGTTTGCTTCGTGTATGTTTGATTGGATGCATGTATGTTGTTGATTGATGATCGAGTATAGAAGGTGAACAGTATTTGGACGATTCGGAGTATTACTTTGAGCCAAGTCAGCAGTATTATTTGGAGAGCTTTGATCAAGGCAAGTATAACATAGGACTATCCTTGTTACCTATACATCAAATTGTCATACATATGCATGTGCTTACCTTGACAATCGTAGAGATTATAACTTAGTGATTGTTATCTTGATTCCTTGTCAACCTTGGGATTGCATATGGGTAGCTACTGCTAGTGCTTAAACTATGAACAATGATCTTGTAATTTGATTAATGGATTAAGCAATCAACCATTAAGATGATCTTGTTACTGTTAAAAGGGGGCTAGAGCATGTGTATTATTTTGATGCTCTGGTTTCTCTCCATAAGGACTTATCTGTAAGTGATAACCGGGATATACAGTACAACTGTGAGGGCTATATGGCTCTATCTTTAGTTGTTCAAGAGACCTTTTCTAGCTTGTTAGTGGTTACCTTAAATGGCGTAAGAAAGGCTTGCCACATTGGGTGTAGTGCGAGCCCCTGGCCTAGTGTGTATAGGCTGCGGTTGTTGTGCCACAGGGAAGGGGGGTTCTACATCTGCCTGCCGAGTGAATCTAATGGCCCTAACTTGTTAGATGAACTTTTGGATGGCTTTATATGGTTCTCCGGTGTTTGGGCTTGATCTTCCCACTCATTTGGAAATCATGACTCACAGTGAAAGTGTACACCTCTGCGCAGAGTTAAAAACTGGTATACTAGCCGTGCTCACGGATACGAGCGGCCTTGGGGATTCTTATGGAATAGTTGATCATAATTGTTATATCATGCTTAATTATTGTTGATTATTATTATGCTCATGTTAATGCTATTCATTATCCTTATTACAATTGATCATTGGTTCTTTAATGGGAAGCGGTTTATCTTGATGCTACACAGTTGCTAATTATATGATTAAAAGCTAAACGCAGTTAAACAATGTCTAGCCTTTTGAGCCTCATGAACCCTGTGTTATATTTGTTGAGTTCGACATGGACTCACTCTTGCTATTCCCCCACACCTCATTGTGTAGTGAGGTGCTGCTCAGAAGAAGGATAAAGAGGTAGTGGAGTTTCCGCTGGAGAATACTATTAGTTATTATTATTTATCGTTCAAGACTATGTCTTAAATATTTATTCGCTATGTCATAAGCACTGTGATGATACTATATAATTTGTCTACTTATGTGTGCGATCATGTCCTGGGGCGCACATGAGTACTTTATGCATCCTATTTTTATCCTTAAAACTGGGTGTGACAGAGTGGTATCAGAGCGGTGTTGACGGTAGGACGAATGCCAAGTTTGTGTGGTATGATAAATGTCAAGCTAGTTTTGAGGAATTGAAGAAGAGGTTGACTACAGCGCCTGTTTTGGTTTTACCAGATTTGAGTAAGAAGTTTTCTATTTATTGTGATGCTTCTCGTCAAGGTTTGGGATGTGTTCTTATGCAAGAAGGCAAAGTTGTGGCTTATGCATCTAGGCAGTTGAGAAAGCATGAGTTGAATTATCCTACACATGATTTGGAGTTAGCAGCTGTATTCATGCTTTAAAGATTTGGAGACATTATTTGATTGGACATAAGAGTGACATATACACTGACCATAAGAGTTTGAAGTATATTTTCACTCAGTCAGATCTGAATTTGAGGCAACGCAGATGGTTAGAGTTGATTAAGGATTATGATATTGAGATACACTATCATCCTGGTAAGGCTAATGTAGTAGCTGATGCTCTTAGTAGGAAAAGTTATGCCAATGAGATAAGAACACTGCCTATGACTAGGGAGTTATGTGCTGAATTTGAGTATTTGAATTTGGGAATTGTTACTAATACAATGGAATTAGTGATAGAGCCTACTTTAGAGCAAGAAATTTACAAGGGTCAGTTGAAGGATGAGAAACTAAAGAAGATAGCGGAGGATATAGTGATTGGTAAGTCACCAGGCTTTCGAATGGATGATAATGGGATTTTGTGGTTTGGAAAGAGGCTGTGTGTACCTGAGGATCAAACTGTTAGACAGGCAATTCTTCGTGAAGCTCATGAGTCAGCTTATTCTATTCATCCTGGTAGTACTAAGATGTATTTGGATCTTAAACAGAAATATTGGTGGGTTGAATTAAAACGAGATGTGGCTGAGTATGTAGCATTGTGCGATACTTGTCAGAGGGTGAAAGCTGAGCATCAGAGACCTGCTAGATTGTTGCAACCAATGAAGATTCCTGAATGGAAGTGGGAGGAAGTTGGTATGGACTTTATAGTGGGGTTACCGTGTACTCAGAGAGGTTATGATTCTATTTGGGTAATAGTAGATCGGTTAACCAAAGTTGCTCATTTTATACCAGTTAAGACTACTTACCATGGACCAAAATTGGCAGAGTTGTATATGGAGAGGATAGTATGTTTGCATGGAGTTCCAAGGAAGATTGTATCTGATCGAGGATCGCAGTTTACGTCACACTTTTGGAAAGCTGTGCATGAATCTTTGGGAACCAAATTGAATTTTAGTACAGCATATCATCCATAGATAGATGGACAGACTGAAAGGACCAATCAGGTATTAGAGGATATGTTGAGAGCTTGTGCATTGCAATATGGAACTAGTTGGGATAAGAGTTTGCCTTATGCAGAATTCTCATATAACAATAGTTATCAATAGAGTCTTAAGATGGCACCGTTTGAAGCTTTGTATGGACGTAAGTGTAGAACTCCGTTGTTTTGGGACCAGATAGGTGAATCTCAAGTGTTTGGTACAGATGTTCTTAGAAACGCAGAAGATCAAGTGCGAGTGATTCGTGAGAACTTGAGAGTGGCACAGTCTCGTCAGAAGAGTTATGCTGATAATAGGAGAAGAGATCTAGCTTTTGAGGTAGGTGATTATGTCTATTTGAAGGTGTCACCTATGAGAAGTGTGAAGAGGTTTAACATGAAAGGTAAACTAGCACCAAGGTATGTTGGACCATTTAAAGTTATTGCTAGACGTGGGGAAGTTGCTTATCAATTAGAGTTGCCTGAGAATTTATCTAGAGTGCATGATGTGTTTCATGTTTCACAACTTAAGAAGTGTTTGCGGGTGCCTGAGGAGCAAATACCTTTAGAAGAATTGACTGTTAAGGAGGATCTTACATATGAAGAGTTTCCGATCAAGATTTTAGAGACTGCTGAGAGAGTTACTCGGAGTCGGATTATTAAGATGTGTAAAGTATAGTGGAATCGATATTCAGAGGCAGAGGCAACTTGGGAAAGAGAGGATGAATTACGGAAATCATATCCGCAGTTGTTTGAGTAAGCAGTCCAATCTCGAGGATGAGATTCTTTTAAGGGGGGTAGAATTTGTAACATCCAAATTTTAGAGATAATGAATTTTGAATAAATTGGATAACAAAAAAAAATGGCAAATTAAAATAATAACAAAATATATTTGGTGTTGCATTCATGCTCTTGCATTTATTTTGTTATGTGGTGTGGATTTGTTTTATTTTATTTTGGATTAGAAAATTTATTTGAGATAATTTTTGAAAACAAGTAAATAAAGAAAAGAAAAAAAAGAAAAGAGAATACTTACCTGGCGGCCCGATGGCCATTGGGGCCGAGGCCTGTTTTTCCTCGCGCCTGCCCGCGTGGGCCGTCCAGCAGACGCGCGGCCCAGTCGGCCCGAGCCAGCAGCTCCCTCCCTCCTTCTTCTTTTCGCTGACGAGTGGGGTCCGCATGTCATAAGCGTCTTCCTCCCGTGTTCGAGATGGACTCCGAACCGGAGCATAACCGCCGCCTCTTCTACTTGGTTTCCGGGATTTACGAACCGAATAAGGCATCTTGAGGCTATAAATAGGAAGAGGAGACCCTCTAGTTTCTGTTTTTCATCTAAACCGTGAGTTCTACCGTGAGAAATCGAGGTTTAGGGTTTGGGTAGTTGGAGCTCGGCGGGTGTTCGGTGGAGGTGTTTTCGGGTGGACCGGAGGCAAAATTCTTCGCTTGGGTGAGTTTGTTTTCTTCTCCTCTTACTCCCCATGCTCTCCATTGGCGTTTTGGCGATGTATACCGTAGAATTGAAAGCTTACTGTGGCCGGCAATGGCGCCGTCGCTCCCATGCAGCCGCGCGCCATGTTAGGTCTACCATAGCGGGTTTTTATCGGTTAGATGAGTTCGCACGGAGCCTCTCCACCGTTTGGATCAAGTCGCGAGTCGAACGGTGGCCTAGAGGGGGTGAATCGCCAACTCCAGCCAAGGAAGGGCCGCCGGCCATGGGGGGGTGCCGGTCGGGCTTGGGGAAGAAGAACCGGATGTTCAGTGTAGTGTTGCTGATGAACCTGAGCCGTCCATTTTCAAATCAATGGCCCATATTAGAAGATACCCCTTCGCGGGTAAATTTCTTAAAGAGACCCTCGGGTTTTTGGAAATCAACCCGCAGTCCTTAGCGTAGTTCTGAAAATACGTTTTCGCGTTGTGAAGGCGTATTCTCTTCCGGGTTATTCAAAAATACGTTTTCAGGAAATTACAGTTTTGCCACTAGAATTGTTTTGGTCATAAAAACTTCGTTTTAACTCAGATTTGGTCCGTTCAAGTTGCGTTAGGTTCGTATTTGCGAACTCTACATGTTAGTGTAGTTGTACAGTTAGTTTTGATAATTTATTTTTCGAGTTTATAATTAAGTATTTATTTATCTATAGGAAATCTTAGAAAATTCATAACTTTCACGTTTTAACTCCGATTTTGGTGATCTTTGCGTCTGTGTGATCGTAGAAACGTGTAGAAGAGTTTTATAAACTTTTATTACTGTTTTGTTACTGTTGGTGTACTGTTCTAATTATATCTTTTTGTTTGCTTCGTGTATGTTTGATTGGATGCATGTATGTTGTTGATTGATGATCGAGTATAGAAGGTGAACAGTATTTGGACGATTCGGAGTATTACTTTGAGCCAAGTCAGCAGTATTATTTGGAGAGCTTTGATCAAGGCAAGTATAACACATGACTATCCTTGTTACCTATATATCAAATTGTCATACATATGCATGTGCTTACCTTGACAACCGTAGAGATTATAACTTAGTGATTGTTATCTTGATTCCTTGTCAACCTTGGGATTGCATATGGGTAGCTACTGCTAGTGCTTAAACTATGAACAATGATCTTGTAATTTGATTAATGGATTAAGCAATCAACCATTAAGATGATCTTGTTACTGTTAAAAGGGGGCTAGAGCATGTGTATTATTTTGATGCTCTAGTTTCTCTCCATAAGGACTTATCTGTAAGTGATAACCGGGATATACAGTACAGCTGTGAGGGCTATATGGCTCTGGCTTTAGTTATTCAAGAGACCTTTTCTAGCTTGTTAGTGGTTACCTTAAATGGCGTAAGAAAGGCTTACCACGTTGGGTGTGGTGCGAGCCCCTGGCCTAGTGTGTATAGGCTGCGGTTGTTGTGCCACAGGGAAGGGGGGTTCTACATCTGCCTACCGAGTGAATCTAATGGCCCTAACTTGTTAGACGAACTTTTGGATGGCTTTATATGGTTCTCCGGTGTTTGGGCTTGATCTCCCCACTCATTTGGAAATCATGACTCACAGTGAAAGTGTACACCTCTGCGCAGAGTTAAAAACTGGTATACTAGCCGTGCTCGCGGATACGAGCGGCCTTGGGGATTCTTATGGAATAGTTGATCATAATTGTTATATCATGCTTAATTATTGTTGATTATTATTATGCTCATGTTAATGCTATTCATTATCCTTATTACAATTGATCATTGGTTCTTTAATAGGAAGCGATTTATCTTGATGCTACACAGTTGCTAATTATATGATTAAAAGCTAAACGCAGTTAAACAATGTCTAGCCTTTTGAGCCTCATGAACCCTGTGTTATATTTGTTGAGTTCGACATGGACTCACTCTTGCTATTCCCCCACACCTCAGTGTGTAGTGAGGTGCTGCTCAGAAGAAGGATAAAGAGGTAGTGGAGTTTCCGCTGGAGAATACTATTAGTTATTATTATTTATCGTTCAAGACTATGTCTTAAATATTTATTCGCTATGTAATAAGCACTGTGATGATACTATGTAATTTGTCTACTTATGTGTGCGATCATGTCCTGGGGCGCACATGAGTACTTTATGCATCCTATTTTTGTCCTTAAAAATGGGTGTGATAGGTTTAAATGCACCGGGGCTTGCCTTGCTCAGACGAGACGACTGGTTTAGGCTCAACAACTCCGACGTCTGGTGCAGAACTCACTGGCGACTGCTCTTCTCCGGAAGCTTGCTCGGCAAAGTTTACTTCCTCGAAAGCGGGAACTACACGAGCATATGACACGCTTCAACATGATGCAGTGATAAACATGGTGCTTGATGATGATATGCCATGATCAATAACTTGAGTACAACTTTCCTTCGCGGTACAGTTGCAAAACAACAGAACCTACTAACTAACAGTGTTTCACTAAGCAACATTATTATTTCTTAAGGAACATGTTAATCAAGAGCTCAACCAAGTAATTAAGGTGCCAAGGATCATTAAGGATTAATGACCCAAGGTCATCACTCAATCAAAAAGAGCACACAACACTTAAAGTTATTGATTTAACATTTAGTTAATTACTTAAATAATTAAGGCATAAATTAAGAATAAATTAAACTTCATCTAATTGAGCTCAAACTTTTTCTATAGATTGATCAGGTTCTAAAATAGTATCAAAACAAATTTCATAATTTTTGAATGAAAATTTTAATTACTAAAATTCCTGGAAGTTGCATTTAATATTTAATTGAGATAATTAAATAACTTACAAAAAGTAATCAAAATTGTCATTTTATATTTTTCCTAAATAGTTTACACCTTGAAAAGCTTACACAAAAAGTTTCACTAATTTAGGAGTTCTACAAAAATTCTATTGAAATAAACAAAAACTACTACTATTTCACATTTTGAAAACGAAAAAAAACAAAACGACAACATGGGCCGCTTCCTCACTTCTCCCTTGCTCGGCCCAGCAACACGCGTGGCCCACCCGCGTGCATTCGCGCTCGCCCGCGCTCGCGCTCGGCCCAGCAACACCAGGCTGCGCAGCCCGCTCGCGCGCGCTCTCGCCCTCTCTCTCGCTGACAAGGTGACCCCGCCTGTCATCCATCTCCTCCCTCTCTTTCCGCGGCCCGGCCACGACGGCACGATGACCGGCCGGTGACTATGACACCAGTGACCCAACCAACCTGACCATCACGATCTACACCACCCCGCGAGCATCATCAGTCAACTCGCATGACCGTAGACCCCCCGGAGGGAGTACCTCACTGGCCATGGCCGGTGGCCACGGCTCGCGGCACTCCGACAACACGAGCCAGTAGCGACTAAATGGAGGGGACCAGGAGCAAGAGTAGCTCACCGCGAACGTAGCGGTGCAACTAGCAGGCGCTGAGAGGCAACGAGGGTGGCTGGCCACGGTGAGGCGGCACGGTGGCTGCGCTCGCCGGAGAAGAGAAAGGAGATGGCAGTGCGGGCGCTTCGGGCGGAATTGGCTGGTGTGAGCAGCCCAGGATGTGCGCGGGAGTGAGGCGAATGGGTTGATGCAGTTGCCTTAGCCAGAGGCGACTCAACGGCGGCAACGTTGAGCGGCGGAGCTAGGCGGCGGCGACGGCAAAAACAAAGAAAAAGAAGAAGAAAAAATGACGGCGTGCTCGGGCTTTTAAAGGGGTCTCCGGCCCGGCTGGCGGTACTAGAAGGCACGCGCAGATGAGGTCACGATCGTAAGCTCACGGGAACAGCCTGGAAGCAGCCACAGCGGCTCGCCGGTGCCCATGCCGTGCGTTGCTCGGCTGGGATTCGCCGAGCACTGTAGCATTCCCCTCTAACACCAAACCCTACTCGGAAATTTTGAAATTACTCCCAAAATCATGTAGTGACTTGAAAAATTCCCAAAATATGAAATCTTCATAATTTCAAGCTATACAAGTTTTATGTTGGAAACTTTTTCAAATTCAGGCTAGATTTTGAAATTTGAATTTGAAATCAAAAGGGGACACTTTTCTAGAATTTGGTAATTTAGAAATTACTTTAAATTTTACATTGAAACTTCAAAAACTCCAAATAACAAAGTTGTACATCTAGCCAAGACCTACAACTTTGCTATTCAAACCATTTTCAAATTCTACATCTATTTTGAAATTTGAGTTTGGGGATGAAAAGGGGTCAAATTTTAAATTTGCTTCTTTTCAAAATTAATCCAAATTTTTCACTAAAACATTGAAAACTCAAAACACCAAACTTGTATCCCTTGAAAATATATACAAACTTGGTTTTAAACTTTTTCCAAAATTTTTCTTAAATTTTAAATTATTCAAAAAGGGGTAAAATCAGGGTTTTGGATATTTGGGTTTTCGGAAGAATTTCAAATTAAAACTTGTTGCTATTTTAATTGGTGATTATTTAGTGATCAAACCATCACCCAAGGGCATCATTGGGTCAAGCATCACATGGTTGACCAAATGCCACTCTTGGTTGACCAAGTTGACTTTTGAAAATCTTTTAATAATTACCCAAATTTGAATTTGAATTCAAATTCGAATCGAAAAACTCGCGACAAGTTTTGGATTCCTAATTCAAACTCAAACTTGGAGCTTCATTTTATGTGTTGGACTTGAGTTAATACCCTACACTTGACACTAGTGTATAACACAGTCATACACCTCAAATTACGTAGGGCATAAACTAAGCATTTGCGGTGATATTCAAAATTAGGGTTTTCGGTTCGAGTCACACATCTTAGAAGCACATCCAACCTAAGAAATGTAAACTCATTTTAGTTGATGCACAACATAGTTGACTTCATCATGTATGCTTTGCAATGCAATATGATGACATGGCAGATGTTTAGTCTCCATAACACTAGAGGTGTTACAATGGTCATCCAAGAAGCAAAATGTGACAGAACCACCCGGTTTAGCACGCTTTTGGGGGCACTTGTCTTCCACTAGACACTAAGTATCCCGAAAGGGAGCTAAATCGAGCAGTTTCGTCGAGCACACCTCAAGGGAGAACTCGAACAAACCACAATTTTACACCCGGGATCCAATAATGAGCACAAGCTTACAGTACTTAGTCCATTTCATACAACATAGAGTCTCAGAAATCATTTATTACAATACCAGGGTTCAGAGTGCGACAATTTAAACAACAGAAATAAAATAAACATCTAGCGGAACGATATGAGAATCCGTCTGTGCCCACCAGAAGAATCCTCCACACAAGGCCTAACTACTCAGGCGCACCTGCAATAAGGGTAAAATAAATCATGAGTACACAATGTACTCGCAAGACTTACCTGACTAGGGGATATATTTTCTGACTCTCAAGGAATATGATAGGCTTTATGACTTGTGGGTTTCTTGTTTGCGAAAAGCAATACTAATAGTGTGTCCTTAGATTATTAGCAGCCATGTTTTATTCATTACCCTACATTCTAGGTAAGCACCTGTGCTAGATTCAAGCAAGGGTTGAGCAATCAGAGCCATTTTCCATCTTTTATATGCTAGTTCTTACTACAGTGCCAGAGCGTAGTCAAGCCGTACTGTCACGTAGAAACGGCGATTCACGAATCAATGTGTCCAGCTGGGTACCCTGAAAAACAGACGCCTCACTTGCACCCCAGGCACAAGTGAGACCAACCCGTTCCACTCCTATCAAGGGTTGCAGGTCCCCATCCAAACTTGGACTCCAAGCCCCCACACTTGAGGCCCGGGCTCAATGTGGTGCTTAGACCTCCACCTATCCCGTCTCCAATCAGTCGGTCCGAAAAGAGCCAGAGCCCATGACAAGAGAGTAACAAGCCTTCCCGCTCCCATAAGCAAGTATGTGCTCGGGATAATAAGTCTGTGACTTGACCAGGGTCCATGCAACGAACGGTCCTTAATCAACACGGACAGGAAAAACAGTGCAACCAAGCTATGCCCCGTGGTCGTAGGACACAGCCTGTTACACCCACCAATACCCATACCACATCCCTGCCCAGTCACCATTTCCTTTTCACGACCAAAGCTACTACTGATTTGCCACAAAAATTTCTTCAATTATTATCCGAATAATATTAAGCCTTTCCAACCGATTTAATATATCTTGGCATCATCATAGAAACATATAAACTAATTATACCATTAGGTAGACCATGAATTTAGGAACATAACTAAAGCGGTTTCACAATTTTTGGATACCTACACGAATCGCTATAAATTATCAAAGTTTAGCTTAGAAACTAATTTACAAAACCAATACTTAATTTGCTAGAAAAAGGAAAACTCTATTCCTCAGCTCGGCCCGCACGAGGCGGCCCAGCCGCACGCAGCGTGCGCCCGCACTCATGACCCAATCGCATGAGGCGGCCCACGACGACGTGGCCTACACGCGGACGCGGGGGAGCCCGCGCGCGCTCAGGCGTTTAGCAGAAATGCCCTTGAACTTAAGCTATTTTTCACGATACCTAAATACACTATTTCATCAGTCACGCTTATGCACTAGGGCCCTTGCAAAACCTCTCCTTGACACCGGCCAAGTCCCCGGTCACCCCTATGCACGCTGGCACGGCGACCGGTGGCACTGGCGCACCTGCTGACCACTCGGGACCACCCAAAGCCCTACTAAGAGATCGATACTCACCTATGGGTCTTCGCGCACTGCTAGGCGGTGGTTAGGCAGTCGAAGGCGCTCTAGGATGGCCCCCCGTGGTGGCGATGATCTGCGATGGAGGTGGCGGCGTTTCGGTGAGTCCAAGCACCAAAAGCATGATAGAGATAACCAATGAGCTCTAGGAACTCACCACTAGCTTGGCCGAAGCGATAGCTCGGCCGGAGCTTGCCCGACCTAGGCTTGCCACGTGCGCCCGAGGTGGTAAGGCGGAGCCCACGGCAGCGCAGCTACGCCAATGACGGCGAGAAGGCAGTGGGGGCTCCACGGTGGTGCGCAGGGTGGGACGAAGGTGGTGGCAAGGCTAGCTGTGCAACCAATCGGGGTTCGAGGCGAACGGGTTTGGCTACCGCGGTCCACGACTGAGCTCGCCCTTAATGGCATGGCGGGACGGAAAAACTCCAATTGGAGCATGGTGGGGCCAAACTCGAGGTGGGGTGAAGTCGATCGGTGGGGCCATTAGGTGGTGAAGCAAAGGACGCGGATGATTGGATGATGGTGGTCTCTCTCGACCAACTCGCCTGAAGCGGCCCCAGCAGCCATGGTGGATAGGGGAAGAGGGGGGAACGAGTCAGCGCTCGGGTCACATCCGCGGCCGAGATGGGGTCACCGAGGCGTGCGCGAGTAGACGGAGGAGCAGCATGGCATGCGTGAGCGACCACTGACCGGCCAGCAGCGGTGCTGGAGCTGGGCACGGACGCGACGCTCGTTAACCCAGGCGGCAACCATGACGTCGAGCATGATAAGGAGGGAGAGAGGGGGCAGCGGGGCAGCACAAACAGGCTCACAAGCGAGCGGCCAGAAGAGTCAACCACAACAGTGTGGCTACGGCGAGGCAGCAGCTACGCCGCGTGCAGACAGAGCAGGCCAGATGCGCTACGCGGGACGGCCACGAGTGGTGACCGCGCTCACCTAGTGAGCAAGCCCAAAAACATGTCGTGCACAGATTTTAAAGCGTCTACTCAGGCTAAACCTACTCGAGCACTTCGCAACCATCTGGACCATGCTAAGGAGGGTACTTTGAGCTACCTGCCAAGGCTAAGATGCGACACTAGTTATTGACAAATTCTGGTAGAATAAATTCACGAACACGGGTTCATCAAACCGTTTTCAAAGCTGAAAATTAGCTAAGCCCTCAATTGAACCCTAATCTTAATTTCGTTTTCAAGCTATTAGAAACACTAGCTAGCATTATTACTTTGTTAAAACAAAAGTTGCATTGCCATCCACAAAGTTTGTACCTCAAACTTTATTTAGGTTCACATATATGTTTTATAACATTTTCGCTTGATAGAAATTCATTTTCAACCGTAAGTGACATAACAAGGACTCTTGCGCCAATTTCCATTTAACTTTTATATTAATTATTTTGAGTTACTCAAATGGTTCTACGCACTTCAACACATGCAAAATCACATAGAGATGATGCTCATGACATGCTTCGGTGAGTTGTTTTACGTGGTAACACATATAATGGTTTCACACAACTCTCCTAAAATTTGAGCTCACCTTTTGTGGTCATTAATGACAAAGGGGGATAGATAATTTCAAAGATATGACCGAAGGGGGAGAAGTGAAACGTGATAAAGAAAGTAAGGGGATTAATTAAAATTTGAAGCACACAAGTAGGGAGAGAAAGCTTATAAACTTGTATGGTGCATTTGAATGTGCATTACATATGGTTGCTTGCATAAGCTTTAGCTTTTTCTCCGATACCTTGCTTATGTGGTGTATGCTAATTGCAGGTTTGAATGATGAAATGAAGAGCTAGCATGCATAGGATAGCTAGACACTTGAATTGTTTTCACAAGTGGTACTAGAACCTTGCTTATAATGTTGATCTCACGAGGTATCTAGTGTCTTTGATGTTTTTCAAGTGATATCTGGCAAACAATGGTGCTAAGTATGGTGTATATTGGCAACTCTGATTGGTTTCATGCTTCAAGGTCCATTCTTTACACCTTAGCATCATTTGGTAGAAATTGACTCCTATCTTTCCTATCTAAGCGTGCAAGCTTTCAAATCCAAACTCTTAGCACATATGTAGGGGGGGCAATTACTACCAATTTGGGTTCATGAAACTTGTCCATATCCTTTACACATGGTAAAATGCTTAGGCAAGCAACATGGATCCAAAAGATCTTTATCACAATATCTTTGTAAATGGGTTGTCATCAATTACCAAAAAGGGGGAGATTGAAAATCTCTAGTTTGGTTTCGGATAATTGATGAAACCCTAGTGCTAACCTCTATGACTAAGTGTATGTAGCAGTTGAGGTTGGTACATGCCAAGTGGTGGAGCCTAGAGAAGGATCATGGTGATGATGGTGTTAACCACAAGATGACCAAGGGCTCAACATGAAAAAGAAGAAAGAGAAAAACAAAAACAAGATGATCAAGGCAAAGGTATCAATAGGTTTTTGTTTTGCACTCAAGACACCATAGAGGGTGTGAGTGACTTAGGATCGGTAGCCGTACTATGAAGAGAGGAGTTTCACAGTTGAAACGGTTATCAAGTGCCACTCGGTGACATAATTCATGCATTGCATTTAGGAACCTAGTGTGCTAACATAACCCTTAAAAATGTTTGTGAAAATATGCTAACACACGTGCACAAGGTGATACACTTGGTGGCTAGCACATTTGAGCAAGGGTTGAGGAGGTGGCAAAGTCACGGAAGTGTTTCTTGCTGAGAAACACTAACCGGATGCTGGTCACGCAGTGACTGGATGCTGATGTCAGCGTCCGGTCAGTGTTGGCTATGGCGCTCAGAGAGACCGAAGAGGCACTGTTGCAATCAGACGCAGGGTTGTTGTGCTCCTGCGAGTCCGCTCACTATTTGGAGGCAAACTGATGGTGCGGATCAGATGCGATGGGCTTGTGTCAAGTTGACGGTGACGTACGATGACATTAGTGGCTTTCACGCGCGCGGAATACAGCCTGTGTTGACCGGACGCACTGATTTCACGGTGAAAAACCCTCTCTGGAATCGATCTGACTCTGTGGCACGTAGAGTCCGGTCACTTGAGCAGCGTGTCTGGTCGCCTTGTTGACTTGAGCACTGACTCGATTCGACCGTTGAAATCTGACGAATGCTATTCGAACATAGACACATGGCAGGCATCAGCGTAGCGTGGCATGAGTGACCAGATGCTATGGCTGTGTCCAGTCAACCCGACCGGTGTGTCTGGTCAGTTCAGGCAGTACCCCTTCGTGCCCCTAATGGCTCTATTTGTTTTGGGGGTCTATAAATAGTTGGTGGTCGACTCTTGGGGACCTCTCTTGATATTTTGATCATCTTGACATCCTCTTGAGCTGAGCATACTCCCTCCCTCATCTCCCTTGCTTGGTTGTGAATTCAAAATGAGATTGAGTGATTCCAAGTGTATTTGCTTGTGAGTTTGCATCTAGTGGCACTTGGGGATCGTTTGAGCTGCGGGATTCTTGTTACTCTTGGTGGTTGCCACCACCTAGATGGCTTGGAGCAGCAGTGGAGGTCCGGCACGTGTTGGTATTGTTCGTAGCCGGCTCCGGTGATCTTGTGAGGGGTTCTTGTGCCTTTCCTAGCAGAGCACCAAAGGAAACTCTAGTGCATTGCACATGTCATTGAGCTACCTCACTTGTGGGTAGGTTCTTGTGGTGTCCAAGTGAGACGAGGTTCGTGCTACACCTCTTAGCCGCCAAACCACCAAGTGTTGGTCGACACAACGGGGACTAGCGTGTCGGCAAGCACGTGAACCTCGGGAGAAAAATCTTGGTGTCCATTCTTGTGATTGATTGGTATTCTCTCGATGATTGGTTATCTTCACATTGTAATTGGTGCACTCCCATTCGCAGCGGTATAAAGATCACATCCTCTTATTTACTTTCTCGCACACTAGCTTAGCGTAATTAGTTTGTGTAGTTTACCTCGCTAGTGTAGCTCACCTAGTTTAGCTTGTAGTGTCTTAGCCATTGATTGATTTGGAGACTATAGAGACTATAACAACTAGAATTGTTGGGATAGGTGGTTTGCAACCCTTGTAGAGCTAGAGCAAAACTTGCTTACGCCGTTTGTTTTACTAATCAAGTTGCTTTTGTAGTTCTTAAATAGGCTATTCACCCCCTCTAGCCATGTTAGGACCTTTCATTTCTCTCCATCAAACCCTGGGAAGTTGAACTTAGGAAGTTTGCTATTGGGATGGTGGTAACCCCCATGATCCTGACGATCCCTTCATGGCTGCTCCCGAACTGGCCCATCCCCGATCTAGAACATACACCCTCCCTGCTCTAGAACTGACCCTGACAATGAGCGGTGCATGCCCGGGAACGGACGCGGCAGAGGAACCGGCATCGGACCCAAACTGTAAGGTAGCAGCAGAGATCGAAACCGTACCCTTGACCGAAGACTGAGTCAACGACTCGAGTCCCCGGTGATGAAGTTCGATGTGGGGCCCAATGAACGGGCTAGTAGCCGGTTTCCCGATGGACGAGGACACGATGCCCACGCCCGGCTGATACAGGATGCCCACTGGTGCCAATGGACGAGCGTCGAGTGCGGCATGGCTCATCATCTTGTGCAACGCCGTCATCTCTTTGTGCATCTTCTCCACAGCCTCCTTAGACTTGCGGTTCACGCCCGTCTCGAGACGCAGCTCCTTCACCGACGCGTCAATCGTCGGCTTCCAAGTGTCGAACACCTGGGCTGCATCCTCCAGCTTGGCGAATCGCTCAGAGATGAAACTCTCAACCGACTTGATCCGTCGGCCCAGCGAGGACTCCACATTGCCAAGCGACAATTCGATGCCTCCGATACGGCCCTCCAAGGCCGAGCGCATCGCCTTCATCTCATCGACAAGCAATTTGGTGTTTGGATCCATGGCCCCAGCTGGCGGCGGAATGTGGTGTAGTGGTCATGATTGATTTGGTGCGGCTCCAGGGTAGTGGCTCGGATCTACTTGCTACACTCGTCACCGATCAGAACAACCTCGGCACAGACCTATAGAATCACACGCTCCACACACAAGGCAAAGAGCGGCGATCAACCTGCTGTCGGGGATTACGTTCGCAGATCAAGGTGAGAGCGGGGGATCCGATGAGTTCTTCGATCACGAGTTGAAATAGTTTGTTACAGAATTGCATAACCCCTCTCCCAAGATGCACTCTAGACTATATAGGAGATAACTCACACACGCACTCCTCACTCACCCAGTCGGGCCCATACACACGCCTACTCTTGGCCTTGGCCCACACCGGTCTTCCTGCACTTGGATCAGCACCTGGGCCTTCCTGTTGATCGTCCAGCACAGCTTCACTGGTGGCCGAGGATGACGCAGAGGCGCCAACAGTGGAGGAAGCTAGAATACCACCGCGATGAGTGCCTCTGGTACCTTGTTCTCACTGGCGAGCTGAAGTCGATTGCGTAGAGCCTGAAGCGGAGGCGTAACCAAACAGGTACTCAAACATGTCCACGGACGACCAGACCAAAAGTAGCCACACACGTTTGATCCGTTCCTAGGTGCAGAAAGGAGGATCGCAAAAAAAAAGGCAGAAAGGAGAGTAAATTTCAGAACAAGGTTGCCATCATTTTCAGAAATTGCCGAACATAGGCATGACGAAAACTTCAGAAAAACCGAATGCAGAGTTAACTGAATAGTATTGGTAGTTTGGAACATGATGGATTGAGGTGTGGCTTCAATGTAATCCTGCACGAACTTGTCTTATAATTCATACTTTTCAGCTTGTTTTTTTAGCCAGAACATAGTTGTTTCCACCTGACGGATCAGGCTGGTCGGCAGCTCTTGAGAGGAACAAGGGGCATGCACAAGATGACTACTATACTTCATAATGCGCATCTGCTGCAAAATGTTGTTCATTTCTTGTGAGAGACATTCAAGACAGAATCCTGGCCAAGTTACCATTTTCATGAATCAAGACTGCTGGGTTCTTGTATTTCACTCGGCGATGCTTTAGCAATTTCTTCAGAGCCCATGGTTTCGATGTCTTAAAATCAATTGTCAACCTGATCGGGAACTGGTTGCCTGACATCAGGAGTCGTACAGAACAGCTCAGCTCATCCATGGTTCCTACTATACTTTGAAGCATTGTAAAAGTATATAAGCTCTTAGGGCTGCTATATAAGCTCATCCATGGTTCCTACTGTCATATTTCACAGCTGCATCACCCACGTAATCTCAGTTTCTGTTTCAACCGCTTAAGATCAGCTCTCACGTGGACCGCTTAAGATCAGCTCTCACGTGGACGGCAACGTAGTGGTTAACTCCAACAAAATCGAATGACCCCTTTACCTTTTTCCCTTCTTCAGTGAAAGATGGTAGCCTTGACCCGATGCGTCAGTGGAGGGTAGTTACCACTACAGGATGCATGAACCTGAAACATAAACAGACATTTTACATGTAGTTACACAGTAAGTTGTTGTCTCCGTGATACCTGAGAATAAAGTTGTCTGCCGTCGAGGTTGATTGCCGAAGCTTCTCCATCGACTTTGCGGTTTCACTGCATCACTGGCTATCACTGTGTTGTATTCTTGTATTATGCTCAGTTGGTTGGGGTTTTGTGGTGGAGGTTCCTCCCTCGTGTTTTTCTTGCTGTCCGTGTGTGTCTGTGGGGTTTCATTGGTAATCATAGGATTACTTGCGAGTCCTTTATATCACTTTTCTAACTTCTTCTTAATGAAATACACGTGAAGGCGTGTTTTAGGAAAAAAAATAAAGTGGAACTAACCGTCTAATGTGGAATTCCTTCATATCGTTTCAGCTGCTACTGCATCATCCGGAGTCTGTGTTGCGGGCACAAACCACCGACCAAGCAAGGTCAGTCCAATTCGTCCTCCTTGCTCAGCCTGGTCAGCAAGCAAAATATACAGCAAAACATCATGTCTGTGAGAATGACTCGTCCATCAATGTCAGTTTTTTTCTTTGAAAAGAGATGGATGGATATTTTTACTATCTGAACTCACGTGTCAAGGCTGATAAAACATGAAAAGCGGAAAATTTACATTTTTACCATTATAATGATCGCCACTCGTCCTAACAACTAACAACTAGGCGATGAAGCTGATGAATGGGGCCAGCTGACATTGACAGGAGCTGTGGGACCCAGCTGTCAGAGAGGGAGAGAGGAGCAAGGCAGGGGTAGGAAGGACTTTTGACATGCTCTGGCTGACTGGACACCAATGTGTTAGGCTGGCGTGGTGTGTCCTATGTGCAAAGATAGCAAATCTGATGTTAAAACTTCTCTTATCTAGTAAATTTGTAAGTATCATCCTAAGGATGATATTTGAACGAGTGGCTATCGTTCTAACAGTAAAAATGTAAATTTCCCTTGAAATGCCAACCAAATATGGATGAATACAAAATGTCGTCTGTTCGCCGGGAAAAAATCCTATGCATACAACATCTATTGTGACTTCGTGCATACTGCACCTCAATAGATGACACGTGTGCATGTGTAGTGTTTCATAGACTCCACACGGCTTGAGCCATGACTCAACCGATGTACGACCGCAGCAGCCCAACCCCGTGCCCACGCAGTGTCTTGCTCTTCCCTCCAAAGCTCCTCTACCCCTCCCTGCTCTTCGGCCTCCCCACTGCTCAAAGCCCGCCCCCCTCCTCCATAGCCGGCGTGCTCGCCGGAGCTGAGGGGGAGGGGTCCCGTCTCTAGTAGCTGTAGATCCTTAGTATTAGGTTAGAGTGTGCCTGTATGGCTGCCGTGCTTCGTCGCGTGTCGAGTTCCCTGCTGGTCTTTGGCCTCGTTGTCGCTGTCACCGGCCTTGCCGTCGCTGTCGTCGTCAATGGCCATCGCCCTCAGGTGAGAAAAAAATAAAATAAAGCCTCTTCCCTCCCTCCTCATCTCCGATGCAGCAGAGCGCAGCTTCATGACCATCATGCCGTCCATGCTGCCGGTGCTGGCGCCGGATGTGCCTCTGCTCTCGGCAATCATTGATGGCCCACCGAGCTCTAGCTTGGTGGTCACGGCGTTTGCTGGTGCCTCGCAGCATGAGAAGCGCTTGGCATCAACGCCGTCAGCATGAAGAAGCTGCAGAACCTCAGCGCCGACTAAGTGGACAGCGCGGCTCCCTCTCCTTTATAGTAGCTCATATTGTAGCACATTGGCTTCATTTGGTACAGGTCCTTTTTCGTCGTCGGCATCGTCTTTGGCTATGTAAAGCTCGACCGCCTTCCACAGGACTCCATCGACCTCTCCTTCTCTCTGACGTTACGCTTCTATAATATCGTTGGTCGTCGGAGATGCTTTCTCTAACAGGAGTTGGAAGCCCACCCCTACCTCATCTCAAAGTAGCGAGGCCCTTCCGCATCGGCATCTCGCAGGTTTCGAGTAACCGGGGACGCCAACCGAGCTTCTCCTTGCCCTTGGCGCTGTGAGCGTCGAGTGTTTTGAGGATTTGTAATCTTTTAATCATCTTTTCTAAAGGTGTTCTTGTATCACTGCTTTTCCTTAATCTATACCTAATAATAAAGATTTAAAATTTTAGGTATTGTTTTGTCCATCCATTTTTTTTTTGTTCATCTCCCTCTAACTATTGGACAATGGAGAATTTCTCCGTCCGAACTTATATATATAATAACCCGTGCTCAAGCGAGTTAGAATAGCTCTTGTCTAGCACGATACGAAGTCAAATTTCAAAACGTATTGACGAGGAGTTCTCATTTAAATAAATCCTTCTCCTATCCGCTGAGTATAAAGCCAAAACCAAATAAAATAGGCAAATCTTATCTTACCTGATTTTAAACCACAAACACTTTCTTGGATTTGTCGTTTTCTTTTTCTTTTTCACCTTTTCTGTTCTTTATTCACTAAAGATGTTCCAAATTTATTTTTTCCTGTGGCTGAAGCCACCACTACTACAGATTCAGTCATCAGTGCCGGCCACATCACTGTCGAAATTAGGACAACCGGCAGTGATGACCTTTCACTGCCGGTTCTAGGCTCTGACAACCAAAAACTAATTGGGGGTGCGAGAACCGGCAGTGATAACAACTATCACTGTCGGTTTGTGCCTCCCGCCGGCAGTGATGACAACTATCACTGTCGGTTTGTGCCAAGAACCGACAGTGATTTGATTCTATCACTATTGGTTCTAGGATAGAACCGACAGTGATGAGCCTGACAGCACAAAAAGGTTGTAGCCGTCATCTTCTTCCTCCACTCTTTTATCCCGAGAACAGAGGCGTGCGTTTGGGCCACTCCCTCCAATGTTGCGGTCGCCCAAATCCGTGAAGCTACCATTTGGATTTGGAAGAATGGCTTGATCTTTTTGCTTTAAGGTTAGTAACCAGCCTCCATTCCTTCGATTTTGTTGCTTAATTAGCTTTGTTTTGATGGCTATAATGCTTGATTCTCATTCTTATTTCTCCATTCTTCTACAGAGCACTTTTCTAATTCATGGCTATAATGCATTGTTAGTATGTGATGTTATAATTGGTTCTTTGGAGTAGAGTAGATTCTTTTACAATGTTGATGAGCAAAAAGGCTCCAGCCCCCCTAATGACTTGATTTACTACTAGAAACACTGTAGCAAAAATCTCAAATCACCATTAAATCTTCATGCAAATCAACATCTCCATTGTTTTTAGCCCCCCCTTGATTATCATCCTGCATCCGCCACTGGTTTGGAGCTACATTGTTGTTCATGATCATGTCTCCAATTTTAGTATTTTTTTTTAAATTAATGTCTCTATTTTTATGTGGCATGGAGTAGAATAATTGTTCTATAATATTGTGCAATAATTATTTTTTATGGGGCTGCGATTTTTAATTTATATGGGCATTGTTTGGAGCTACATTGTTATTCATGATCATGTCTCCAAATTTAGTCTTTTTTTAAATTAGTGTCTCCATTTTTATGTTGCATGGAGTAGAATAATTGTTCTTCAATATTGTGCAATAATTGTTTCTTATTAAAACTTTCCTATGTTTCCTCTGCCCGGTCCATTTTACCTGTGCAGACATGGATCGAGGGTGGATGTACGATCTGTCATGTACAGACCAACGGTACTTGACGGGCATCGACGATTTCATCAAGCTCGCTAGAGCCAATGCTGGGGACTCACAGCCTGTATTCTGTCCATACAAAGATTGCAAGAATACGAGAAAATGGGGCGACGTGGAGCATATACGATTGCACTTGATTACTAGGGGGTTCATGAGAGACTACACGATTTGGACTTTGCATGGGGAGGTTGGTCAAAATATTGCACAAGAAAACAATGATGATGTGCCCATGCCTAGCGTATCCCTAAACGCATTTCTGCCTATTGATGATTACCAATGCTACACAGTACCTGTGCCTACCAACGATAATGTGTTTAGGAATATATTAGTTGACGACACAGAGGAAAATGATGGCATTTCACAGTTTCTACATGATGTGCATGGCGGATTCCTTAGTGCTACACAGTTGAAAAAACTGGAGATCATGAGAAAGGATGCAAAAACACCATTGTATCTGACCTGCCCAATAAGCAAACTGGAAGCCAACATCATGCTATTAGAGTTCAAATCAACGAATGGATTGAGTGATAAAGGCTTCGATAGCTTGTTAGGTATACTACATAAATTGCTCCCGAAGGGTAGCGAGTTACCAGAAAAGACTTACCTGGCCAAGCAAATGATTTGCCCAATCGGCCTCGAGGTTGAGAAAATACACGCGTGTTCCAACGATTGCATATTATACCGTAGAGAAAAATACAAAGACTTGGATGCGTGTCCCAAGTGTAAAGCTCCCCGATACAAGCAAGGGCCGTCAAATCAGGGAAGCAAGACCAGAGGAGGGCCCATAAAGGTCGTATGATATTTTCCCATAGCTCCACGAGTGCATAGGTTGTTTGCAAATGCAAAGTCAGCCAAACTGTTGTGTTGGCACGGCGAAGAGCGTAAGAAAGATACAATGTTGAGGCACCCTGCCGACGAGTCGGACTGGAGGACTATCAACACTATGTTCTATAAGAACATCGGTGGAGAGGTAAGGCATCTTTGGATAGGTTTGAGCACAGATGGGATGAATCCGTTTGACCAGGTTAGAAGCAATCATAGCACTTGGCCAGTGACGCTATGTATATACAACCTTCCACCCTGGCTTTGTATGAAACGGTCATACATCCAGATGCCACTACTAATCCAAGAGCCAAAACAACCTGGTAATGATATCGATGTGCTTCTACAACCAGTGATCGATGAACTACTACAGATGTGGGAGACGGGTGTGAAGGATGTTTGGGATGAGTACAAAAAAGAACATGTCACGATAAAGGCTATACTTATCGCTACAATCACTGACCTGCCAGGGCGAGGTTGCTTGTCTGGAGAGAAGACAAAAGGATACACTGGGTGTGTCGAGTGCTTGGACGAGACTGATGCTATACATCTACCAGAAAACAAGAAGATGGTCTATATGGGACACCGTAGGTTCCTACGAAGAGATCACCCTTACCGTAGGAATAGAAAAGATTTTAATGGGACTACTGAGAAACGTGGACCTCCAAAGTATCGAGACGGGAAACAGATACTTAAACAAGTAAGCAAACTCATAGATGTTGTCCTTGGGAAGGGGGAAGGTGCAGTACCAGCGCCAGCCGGTAGTATCTGGAAGAAAAAATCAATCTTTTGGGAACTACCTTATTGGCCACTTTTGAGTGTACGTCACTGTCTTGATCCAATGCACATAACTAAAAACGTGTGCGATAACACACTTAACATGTTGATGAACACCGGGGGAACAACAAAGGATTCTCTCGCGACACGCTTGGACATGCAACACCTGGGCCTCAGGAAGGAGTTGCACCCAATAACTCTTGAGGATGGCCACTTGAAACTTCCGGTGGCATCATGGACACTGAAAAAGGAAGAAAAGGCCATGCTTATTTCTTTCTTCAATGATCTCAAAGTGCTAACTGGCTACTGTGCAAACCCGAAGAGGCTAGTTAACATGAGAGAACTTAAGTTTAACTATGGTTGTATGAAGGCCCATGACTGTCATGTCATTATGACTCAGCTACTCCCAGTTGCCCTACGAGGTATCCTCCCTGACAAGGTCCGTGCCCCAATCATAAAGTTGTGTTCGTTCTTCAACGCGATCTCTGAAAAGGTCATTGAAGGGGCCAAGCTAGACCAGCTGAAGCACGAGATAATCGAGATTCTATGCAGGCTTGAGATGCATTTCCCACCGACTTACTTCGACATATCAGTGCATCTACATGTTCATCTTGCGGACCAAATTAAAGCCCTTGGCCCAATGTACCTACACCAGATGTTTCCTTTCGAGAGGTTGATGAAAGTTTTCAGGCGGTATGTTAGGAATAGATTCAGACCAGAAGGGAGCATGGTAGAAGGATGGACAACGGAGAGTTCTACACATATTATATGGACATCAATCGGATCGGAGTTCCAGTATCTCGTCACGATGGAAGACTAGGGGGGCAAAGGAACGATAGGTGAGAAAGCTGTCAAAATAGTCGAAGTGGTTTCCTTCAGACAGGCACACTTCGCTGTTCTCCAGCAGGCCGACGGTGTGATGGCATACATTAATGAGCACAAGCAGTTACTGCAAAGTAAGCACATCGGTAGGTCACAGGCTTGGCTTGAGAAAAAAACATAAGGAGGAATTCGGTGACTGGTTTCGACGCCGCAGGCTAGGAATGGTGACGAGATGTCAGCTAGATCTCTTAGCTCCCGGACCTTCGACTACGGTGATGATGTACCAAGGTTATGATATAAATGGTTTTACATTTTACACAAAAAAACAGGATGGAAAGAGCACCAACCAAAATAGTGCTGTTCGTTTCGACGCCCACGATGAATACGACACGGTGGAGGCAATACTATGGTTTCATAGATGAGATATGGGAGCTAGACTATGGACGATAGTTGAAGGTCGCTCTTTTCCGTTGCCAGTGGGTCCGGCTAGATGAAATGAACACCGACAATGATGGGTTCACTACCGTTGATCTATCCAAGACCGCATATAGAGATGACCCCTTCGTCCTTGCAAAGGATGTTTTGCAAATCTTCTATGCAAGGGATAACAATACAAAGGGAAGACTACAAGTAGTCATGCAAGGCAAAAGGAAGATTGTCGGTGTTGAAGGAGTGACGGACGAAGAAGAGTACAAAGGTTATCAAGAAATGGCTCCTTTTGGGGCAGACATTACCCTACCTATCCTTGAAGAGGGTGACGAACCTGCTTACCTCCGGAGTGATCACGATGAGGCCATCATAGTTAGAATATCATAAACTATGTAATCCTTAATGAAATGTTGTTTTAGTAATTTGCATCGAATTTGAGATCATATGGAGTTGTAGAGATTGATGAGCTCTACCACTATTATTTTGGAACTTTGTTGATATAACGGATGCCATATTTCCAACAAAGTGACATAACTTTGTGTGAGACAGAGCACTTTATGAGCCATGCCTAATAAAACTTTCTCAAATTGAGAAATGACTAAAATAAAAGTTGTAGACATTCATGAGTTCCACAACTTTGTTGTTTACAACTTTTCTATTTGAGATCAATTGGGGACCCAAAATGTTTAAAAATAATCAATATCACTGCCGGTTCTAATAACCACCCGGCAGTGATATGGGACATCACTGCCGGTTCTAATAACCACCCGGCAGTGATGCGTGGGTTATATAAGGCGCTGGCGCGTTCCAAGGCCAGTGCACGACACTTTACGCGCTCGACGCTATTCGCCAGTGCACGCCACCGCCGCCCGACGCGCACTGCACGACGCCGCAGCCCGACGCCGCCCTTCACGACGCCGTCCCCTACCGCTTCCTCAACGCCGCCGTCCCCTACAGCTACGCCGACGCCACCAGGAGCTCCTCCACGTCGCTGTTGAGCGCGCCACCCCTGCTTACTCGGTGAGTGCCCATAAGGTGTTCGATAGAATGCCTCAGTCTTGATATTCTGGTGTCCATCAATTTTAGGTATCACAGTTACTACGCTAGTGACTAGTGAGTAGTGAGTAGTGACCTGCTTTGAGTGGATGCAATATATAGAGTGCCCTGCGTATATTGGGATAAATTATGGAGTGAAAAGTTGGCAAGCGTCAGAAATCGAATATACATTGTTGGCAAGTACTGGTTGGCACTCGGGGCAGCAATACATAGCACGAGGCCACCAGCACATGGAGCCCTGTTTTCTCTGCCCTGCAGTTGTGAAGCATATGCATTGCATTAAGAATATGTACTTTTAGCCAAAAGAACAAACATATTAAACAAAGTTGATGGCAAAAATATCTTGGTCACTCGCAGAGTAGCTCATGCATCCCTGTTGCTAGGCAAAATACAGTGAAGGTATTGGGGTCACCAGTTGCTAGGCAACATAGCTTATGGGCAATTCAGCCACCCTCAAGCAAGCTTGTTAGGTTCGTGATGCCTTTGAATGCCCACCTCAATGTTCGTGATGCCTTTGATTGCATGTCCAGAAACATGACTCGTCATCGCCAATTCACCACCTGTCGCCGAACTACTGATACCCCACAAGCAGAGAGCACTGCGACAGGAGCGCCGCAGGATCCAACTAATGGTGGTGGTAACAGTCAGGACGATTGGAGCCCTAGCCATTATCTGCAGCTAGACCAAGGAGACGAGGTAATAACTTAGGTCATACCTAATAACGCGATAGTAAGAAATCACGCTAGATAAGTTTGATGGGGACTTATTTATGAATTTTGAAGCAGGTTCCGCCGCAAGAGCCAAGTGGTGAGGGTACCAGCAGGACTAAGCGTGGTGCAACAAAGCTTCCTCAAACAAGTAAACATTGGCACATCTCTGAGTTCGACCAAGTAGGGGAGCCTGTGGAGCCTCTTACAGCATTAGGCCCATACAAGAGTGTCATCGGGGCACTTGTAAGAGACTTTATCCCGATCAAATACAGGAAATGGACTGGTCGTGAGGATGACCCATGGAGGGTTCCAGAAAGTGAGAAGGAGCTAGTTTAGAACAAGTTGAAAGGGTATTTCACTTTTCCTAATGACTATGATGAGGCGACAGTCAAGAAGAAGGCCAAGGAAATCATGGGTCGCTCGTTCAAGACTTTCAAGGGAACCTTGTACAAGTTAATCAAGGAGGACAGAGAACCGAATTTTGAGGGAGGTCAATACAACAAGCAGAGAGACTTCTGGGAGGAGTTCAAGGCTTACAAGCTATCCGAAGAGGCCAAGGCATCAAGCGAAAGAAATAGAGCAAACTCGCTTAAGGCAAAGGATCCTCATCGCCTAGGATCGCGTGGCTATGTAAGGAAGATTCCAGAATGGGAAATGGAAGTCCAGAAACTAGAGCAGCGCGGCGTTAGGCCTCAGACAAGCAATTGGCAGCCCAGATCAGTAAACTACCTACTCGCAAGGGGGGCACAATACATTAGTGACGGGAGCCTTAATGTCAGTAGTGAACCCGTCAGCAATCTCCTCCAGAGGATTTCAACATTAACTGAGGAAGTGAATAGAGGTAACCGCAAGTCCGATAGAGAAAATGACGTGCTCACACAAGCACTTGGAAACAAGGAGCACCCCGGTCGCACTAGAGGAGCCAGAAATGTTCCTTGGGTGAAAGCATTTGAAGGTGAATCTTCATCCTATAGGAGCCGGGCGAGGGCTAGAACGCAAAGAGAAGAAGAGCTCCAAAGGTTTCGAAAGGAAATCGAAGATAGCATGGAAGCACGGATAGCTGCTCATGTTGATGCACGAGTTATGTCAGCTATGCAATCCATGTGTTCGACACAACCGCAGCCTATCCTAACTTTGAATAGCCCAGTGCCCAAGGGTCGCAGTAGCTGCGGCTCAACCCCTATGCTTGACGAAGAAGAGGTCAATGCTCCTCATCCGGTGGACAACATCACTAGACCTATTAATGTCAGGTTGTACATCCGTCAGCAGTGGACAAAAGACAAGGTGGCGGTCGGACAAGCATTTCCAAGAGGAGACGGCATCATTCATGGCAAGCCAATGCCACCCGGGTATGCCAGGGTCAGCATTGATAAGATCTTGGATAAGAAGTACAATAAGATACACATTGATTTCCCAGTGGAGGAAGATAGGCCGCGTCTTGTTCACAACTTGGGCACTCATGTGGCTTGGCGCAAACGCTTCATCAAGCTGGATGAGCAGCCATCTTCGGATGATGAGGATGACAGTGAATCATCGGCATCGCCGCCGCCAAGAGGTTTCTCTCCTCTGCAAGATCCTCATTCTCCCTCTCCTGCCTCAAAAGAGAAGACACCTCCTCCACCGCCAAAGGAGAAAACACCTCCTCTACCTCCTCCACCGTCAAAGGAGAAAACACCTCCTCTACCTCCTCCACCTCCTCCACAGCCAAAGGAGAAGACACATCCTCCTCCTCCACGAAAATCTAAAGTGCGATCAGGTTCGACCTCGCAACACAAGAGGTCATCAGTTTCGGTTGGTAATGCTCCCCAGACAAGTAAAAAGAAGGTGGATGCTAGCATTACGAGTAAGATGAAGGACCCGACTGTGGAGCCTCCAAGCAAGAAAGCCGCCGTTGCCTTCTTTAATCGAATAGCCAGTCTACCTAAGTGGAGACAACAAACCGAATTTGAAAGGCAACACAACAAAGAGAGTAATCAAATCAGAGCTAGAGAAATACACACCAAAGAATTGCTAGAGATACAGAACTTGGCCAACAACATGGGCATATCCATGGAGAGGGCCACAGAGTTGTATTACGGAACGAGAGATTTTGAAAAAGCCACGGTCGCATACAAGTATTCAAGAGGCAATCCTTTGGTCGCCACCGAACAAGAGTATAGAGATTTGCCAACATATATGCGACAGTTGCATGATTATTACTCCCTGGATACTGCCAACGGAGACTGTGTCGGTTTTGAAGTTTGCACCCCTCCCAGAATGGTTTTTAATCATCCTGAAGAAACAGTGCATATTATTTATTATGAACACCTCTTTTAGCTCTTCCAACGGCGCTCACTCGATACGCAGATTTTGATGATATGGTCTATGTAAGTACCCTACCCTCACAACGTTATAATAAACTACGTGATTTGCATTTGAATATATTATATGTTTATTATGCAGGTGTATAGCAAAATGGTGCCTAAAGAAGCAATTGAGCAATATAGACTTCTTGGATCCCATATTTGTAAATGAGACAACATGCACCGCCCCTGGTGAAGATGACTATGTACCAACAAGTTTGAAGATTGAGTTTGAAAGGATGTTCAGAAACAACAAAACAAACGTACTCCTACCATACAACTGCGAGTATGTGTTCTCGACCCTTATTTTAGTGTTTCTTTTCTTGATATGTCATTCAATAACATGGACTTTGTGATTGCAACAACCATTTCATCCTCGTAGATATCTATCTTCAAGATTCACATATCGAGGTGTGGGACTCAAAGAAAAAGTCACTTTCTCTTATCGACCCCCTAGTCAAAGTGCTGAATAAGTAAGTGAACCCAATATCACAACACTTTCTAATCACAAAGGATATTGTAATGTCCTCGGTCTTCACACTTTATTTACAATGTAACATAGAATGAAGGCATTACCGAATTGGAAAAATCTCGATAGCAAGATGCAAAAGCAATGGAGTGCCCCATTCAGTGTAAAGTATATGGAGGATCTCAAGACCCTAGATCAACCGATGGGGAACAACGAATGCGGGTTCTATGTGATGTGGGCAATGCTAAAATACTTTGGCGCAAAAACAAATAAGGGAGATGACATGGTACGTAGGCATCCCATTTCTATTGTTTTGTCTTACGTTTGTGCATCTCAATATCATCTTGCTTCAATTACAGCGCAAAGCAAACAATCACAACCAGTTGCTAGATTTTGAGATGAGAGGAATTGAAGAGGAGATAGCAAGGTTTGTGATGGACGAGATATTGACCAAGAAAGGATCATTCTCCATTGCGAGGACTAAGAAGTACAAGGCACAGTACGGAAGAGACCACATTGATAGGCTATTGTAATGCGACTCTTAATTCGATACTTAAAGTTTTTTTTAAAACTTTTGTAATATAAATGTTGATGGGTTTGTATTGTCGCTGATCAACAACCACCTTCACATCGATATCAAATTGATCGATAGCAACCACCTCCACCTCCTCGACCTCCCACCCCACCATCTCCTCTCGAAATGAAAATAAAATAATTATTAAAATGTAAATTGTGAAAAATATATCACTACCGGTTCAAAGAAAACCGGCAGTGATAATATAATCAACACAACCGGTTGGTTAAAACAACCGGCAGTGATGGCTCAAGTATCACTGCCGGTTTGTAACACGAACCGACAGTGATACATGAGCTATCACTGTCAGTTTGGCATAACCGGCAGTGATGTGATCAGCTCATCACTGCCGAGTTGGTTATGGCGGTTCAAAATCCGCCAGTGAAGGGGGGTTTTGAACCGCCAGTGATGTCCTTCTCTGCTGTAGTGCACTAAACGCCGAGTCCGTCGCGCACGCACAGGGTTATCGTTGTGATCTTTTGGGTCCTCGTCCGTCATGCATAAGGGTGCATGATCTATGCCATTTTTTCGATTTCTTTTCCGGTTCTGATATGATATAGGGTCCGTCACGCATAGGAGTCTGTCACACGTAAGGATATCCCAGCTTGTGTTCTATTCTGATTTTCCCATCTAACAAAATGTGAATGTGAAAATACAAACAAGTGAATGATCAATAACCATGAAAATAACAAAAAAACCAACACAAATTATTTCTACAACCAAATTGTTAATGTAATTTTGATTGAAAGCAAAACTCATAATATTACGACACTACCGGAAACGCAGCCTTTGCCGAGGACTAAATATTGGGCACTCGACAAAGACCCTCTTTGCCGAGGGCCGGCCCAAGGAGCCCTCGGCAAAGACAGGCCCTCGGCAAAGAAACGACCCTCGGCAAAAAAAAAAATCTTTGCCGAGGGCCTCCCTATTGGCCCTAGGCAAAGAGTCTTTGTTGAGGGCCTACCTTATGATCCTCGGCAAAGAGATTTTTTAAAATATATTTTGAGACACTAAATTAACTCAAATAAAAAAGTTTTCTACTACAAAATTGTCTAACTTTTTAAGATCTACAAAGTATATATTGGTTATTTCTTCATTTAACAAATCAATAGTAATGTTGTTCACAAAATCTACATCTCTCTAATAAGTTTCATGAAACTACTAGAGAGGATATATAAGGATTGTGAAATATGTTAGAACCACCACGTCGGTTGAACAAATGACCAAACAATCAAAATAAAGTTTGTAGATCTTGAGAAGTTATAAAATGTTGTAGTTGAAAACTTTTTCATTTGAAAGCATCTAATTGCCGATAATTGCGTCTTAAGTTTGAAATTTGAAATTTTGAAAAAAGTCTCGGATGGAGAAACACTCTAAACGAAAGTTGTAGATCTCGAAAAGTTACGAAACTTTGTAGTTGACAACTTTTTCATTTGAATTCGTTTAGTGCCTCAAAATGTATTTTGAAAATTCTCTTTGCCGAGGGCCATAATGTAGGCCCTCGGCAAAGAGGGTCTTTGCCGAGGGCCAACCTTATGACCATCGGCAAAGAGATTTTTCAAAAAATCTCAGATGAAAAAACACTCTAAACGAAAGTTGTAGATCTTAAAAAGTTATAAAACTTTATAGTTGACAACTTTTTCATTTGAAAGATCTAATTGAGGATATTTATATCTAAAGTTTGAAATTTAAAATTTCAAATTTTAAAAAAAGTCTTGGATGGAAAAACACACTAAACGAAAGTTGTAGATCTCAAAAAGTTATGAAACTTTGTAGTTGACAACTTTTTCATTTGAAAGCATCTAATTGCCGATAATTGCGTCTTAAGTTTGAAATTTGAAATTTAAAATTTTGAAAAAGGCCTCGGGTGGAGAAACACTCTAAATGAAAGTTGTAGATCTCGAGAAGTTATGAAAGTTTGTAGTTGACAACTTTTTCATTTGAATTCGTTTAGTGCCTCAAAATATATTTTGAAAAATCTCTTTGCCGAGGGCCTACATTATGGCCCTCGGCAAAGATTTTTTTCAAAAAGTCTTAGATGGAAAAACACTCTAAACGAAAGTTATAGATTTTAAAAAGTTATAAAACTTTATAGTTGACAACTTTTTCATTTGAAAGCATCTAATTATGGATATTTGTATTTAAAGTTTGAAATTTCAAATTTTAAATTTTAAAAAAAGTCTTGGATGGAAAAACACTCTAAATGAAAGTTGTAGATCTCGAAAAGTTATGAAACTTTGTAGTTGACAACTTTTTCATTTGAAAGCATCTAATTGCTGATAATTGCGTCTTAAGTTTGAAGTTTGAAATTTGAAATTTTGAGAAAAACCTCGGATGGAGAAACACTCTAAACGAAAGTTGTAGATCTCGAAAAGTTACGAAACTTTGTAGTTGACAACTTTTTCATTTGAATTCGTTTAGTGTCTCAAACAATCAATTTACACTCGATTTATTAGAACATATGGGGAATCGAAATGGAATATAAACAAAAGTGATAAAGGGTTAGAGTGGTTAGAGGAGGTAAGTGAGAGAGGATGTGAGAGGTCACGAGTTCGAATCCCACCGACCACGACTTTACAAATAGGGTCAAAAATACTGTGTAAAATGCTACAAAAAATCCCGCGGGTGGGGGTGATGGCTCATCGGCGCCTCAAAAAAATTATTTTGCTATTTTTTTCGGGGTTTTTTTCGATTTACATTTTGCCGAGGGCTTTTCTTTGCCGAGGGTTTTTTTTGGCTCTCGGCAAAAGCTTTGCCGTGTACCCGATAAAGGGCCCTCGGCAAAGACCCCTTCGCCGTCTCAAAATTTCCCGAGGGCTCTTTGCCGAGGGCCGCCCTCGGCAAAGCCTTTGCCGAGGGTCTAGTTCAGTCAATGATGGTCCAAATTATTAATGCAGTTTTAGTTAAAAGCAAAACTTGTACTATTATAACTTGGTTTATCCGGTCAATGGTCTAACTAATCAAACCGTGAAACTAGATCTATCCCGTCTTCTAATCTAAATAAATGTGCCAGACTGCCCGTGCATGTTGTATGTATGCACCAGTGCAATCCGAGACATTGACACAACATGGAAAATGGCAAGAGCCCTTATGTCATAATCATCATCGGACATACCAACCCTTGACATATGGCCCATCCATAACTAAATCGACGCTAACTTGAATTGCAGATCTTTTCGTGTCTACGAGAGAATTCATAAAACTTGATATTTAATTGTACTAATATATGGATATTTTAAAATTAAACCTAAGATATATCTAGGAGCAAAAATTTTTATGCTTAGCAACAGGATAAAAAAATCTATCAATCCATAATTTAATTTGATACAAACTTAATTGGACATTGTCATATTATTACCAACATCGGCTTATATTTTGGATGTTATAGTCGCCACAAATAAATTAAAACTCTTAAATTTATTCCTAATAATAAAGAGGCAAAATTTCTAGCGTTTTTTTGTCCGGCCTAATCTGCGTTCTTTTTTCCTCTGTCCGTGTCCTGTTCCAAGTCCAAGACTCGATACCCCATAGACCGCGCTTTTGGCTAATTAAAATTAAAATCTAAGACCGAAATTGAATCCCTTACGAAATCCAATAGGACAAATCAAATACAATACAATAAGCTAAGAAACTAATAATACATACAAATATGAATCTTGTGATTTTTGAACCATCGGAGTCCCCTCATCGTGGACTAGACTGAGGGGCAAGAGTATAGAGAACCAAATAGATACAAGAGGAGTAGACAACCGAATCAAGTCAAATTGAAGCACCGCACATAGATCAATGAACAAAAGCACGGGATCGAGGCCACCTCAGGAAATAAAAAATTGATTTTTCCACAGCCGACGTCGCTGTTGCTATCACGGACCGTGTTGGCGGCCTCGGCGCCGTCGGAGCAGAGGCGAAGGGGCGCCTCTATTATTACTCACTCTGATGGCTTTTTTCATATAAACGTGATGAACTAATAATAGATACAACATTATGGGGTCTTTAAACCTATTGACTCAAACAAAGATTTAGGCCATCTAATGTAGTTTTTCCTCAAAAATATTATGATGTAGTTTTGATCAGAAAAAAACTTATTTTTTATTAAAATATGGATTACTCAATGGTCTAACTAATTATTTCATGAATTTGAATCTTGGGTTGATTATTGTCTAATAATCAAGTATAAACAAATGTATTTATGTAATTCCTAACGATGGCTACCGTCTAGAAAATCGAGAGAGGTCTCCCGTCAAAATCATCAGTGGATAGACCAATCATTGACACATCGACGAAAAAAGATACGAAAGTGACAAAAAAGCTACAAAGTCAATATTTAGTTGTAGAAACACATGGATAGTACGAAAAGTTAAAATTATGATATAATTATGTATACATATTTTTGTGCTTTGCAACGGAAGGAAAATATATCAAAGTGTATTTTAATTCGATACAAGTTTAATAGAACATTGTTATATATATTATTGTCTAAAGTTAACTTACATTATGAATGTCATAGTCATCGTAAAATAAATTACGTGTCCTTCATCGGAAAGGGGTATGCACGCCGTTTTGGTGGATCCTGTATCCACCGAATTTTTTTCCGTCCGCCGTCGGGCTCATCGCCCAATCGCCCCACCACCCGTCCTCGTCTGTCCTAACCAAACGCCAAGTCTCGCCGCCGTCGGGCTCATCGCCGTCGCGGTGCGTGGGTGACCGCGATGGATCCGAGCCGCCCTCTGCTTCGGCGCGGCGCCTTCCTCTCCTCTTCCGTCCACGCTGCAACCGCCCTCCTCCTAGTCGTCGTCCTCCTCGTCACGCTCCTCCGCCTCCCCCTCTCCACCTCCCCACACGCCGCCGCCACCCTCACCGCTCAGCCTCAGGAGCAGACCTGCGATCCCACCTCCCCGCTGGACTGCGCCGACCCGCGCTTGTTCCATCTCATGATGCGCAGCGCCATCGAAGCCTTCCCGGCCGTCCATTTCGCTCGCTTCGGCCGCCCCGTCTCCGGTGATCCCCCATCCTCCTCTTGCGACATGGCCTGGCGCGCCCGCTCAGACTCCGATTCCCCCTCCAAGGCCACCACCAAGGACTACCGCCGCTTCGCCATCGCCCGCGACACCCACACATGCGCCTACTCCGTCCTCTCAATCGGCGATTACCATTCCGGCCCCAACGCCCGCAAGCCCCCCCGCGGCGCCACTAATGCCACCATCGCCACTCCGCCACCGCCCGCGCTCTCCCGCTCCCAGTTCGCCCAGGGCGCGTATCTCGCTTACCTCGGCGGCGGCGACCGCTGCAAGCCCATGCCACACTACCTGCGCAGCCTCCTCTGCGCCCTCGCCGAGGCTCGCTACCTAAACCGCACCCTCGTTCTCGATCTTACACTCTGCCTCGCTGCCTCCTATGCCGCCCCCGGGACGGGGGGACTGCCTGAGGAAGGCAAGCGCCTTGCCTTCTACATCGACGTCGAGCACCTACACTCCCAGGTCCCCATCATTGAGGAGAGACAGTTCTGGGCGGACTGGGACAGTTGGGGGGTGCAGGGCCAACTCCGGGCACGCCTCATTGAGGACACCAGGCTTGCACCTATAAAGTCCTCCAAGGCGAGGGACACCCTCATTGTTAGGAAATTCGGAGACGTCGAACCAGGGAACTACTGGTACAATGTCTGTGAGGGTGAGGCAAAGCATTTGTTACGCCCATCGCGCTCGGTGATGCGCTGGGCACCAAGCTTGATGCACATTGTTGATGATATCATCTCAAGGATGCAACCAGCCTTTGATTCGGTCCATATCAATGCCAAGGGTGAGGACCTCAGACAGAGGGTGGAGGAGGTTCTTGGTGGAGGGCGGCAAGTGTATGTTGCAGGGGAGGGGGTCAACAGTGCATTGCTGGAGTCACTCAAGGCAAATCACACTATACATTATCTGGATGAATTTGAGGACCTGTGGGGGACAGACAACAAGTGGTTCTTGGAGATGAAGAGGCTCAATGGCGGTGTTCCTGTGGAGTTTGATGGGTACATGCGTGAGGTTGTTGATAGAGAGGTCTTCCTCAAGGGGAAGAAGAAGGTGGAGGTGCTCCGGTGATTTGGTTTCTTCTCTCACCTAGATAACTTGTTTATTGATACATCCAAGAGAAGTTGTTGAACAGCACAAGCATGCTTTTGTCAAGCTAGTCTTATAAACCTCACTATATCTGAATTTAGTTCTCAGACTCATCTGTAGGGGATTTATTTTGCTAGCCACTATCATTTCCATGGAAATTTTGGTAACTATCAATGTATATATAGTTTTGTGCTTCTGATAGCACTGTTCCATTTAATTTATCAGTTTCCTAACACTGGTTGCTGCTCTAATTCCTAGGGGTTTTCCACTACACTTAAACATATGGTTATCATTTTTGTTTCATTTGCATGGGTGTTTTGGCTTCTGGGTGTTCTTTGAGTTTGAGTGATGCACCTGCAGAATTACAGTTCTGAGTCCTGTTTCTGACTTCTGAGAACAAAATCCTGCTATGTATACGAAATAAGGAAACCTTCGTGAGCATTTGCTTGCTAGCTAAAGTTATATATTCTCCCTTACACTCCTCCCAAAATATAATGAAGGACTTATGAGTTTGTCCTAAATCAAACTATTCTAGGTTTGACCAAATCGATAGAGAATTGTATTAACATCTATCACATCAAAAGATTAAAATATGAAAATATATTTCATAATGGACCTATTTGTGCTGTTCGGAATCGTAATATTATTGTTCGTTTCTATAAACTTGTCAAATTTAAGGAAGTTTGACTTAGGACAAACTCAAAAGTCCACATATATCGGGTGTAGGGAGTATTACTTAAGTGCTGGAAACTGAAATATTTCATTGGGATAATCTGGAGCTGATATGGTTGTCAATCAATATCTTAGTTCATGCAGAGATTTGCTGTTTGCTTTACCAACAACCTGACACTGATAACTATTTCATTCTACGGAACATTCTCTGACCATGAATTTCTTTCCTTGTGCCTTTCAGGTATAAGGTATGTTACATTATGACTAACATATTTCATGTTTACCACTATTAATTACCTGCTAGAGTAAATAAGGTAGGGTATGGGCAACTATGGTAGAGCATGGTTTCTTCTCTCATCTAGATAATTTGTTGTTTGTTGATACATCCTAGAGAAATTGTTGAAAAGCACAAGCGTGCTTTTGTCAAGCTAGTCTTGTAAACCTCACTATATCTGAATTTAGTTCTCAGACTCATCTGTATGGGATTTATTTTGCTAGCCACTGTCACTTCTGTGGAAATTTTGGTAACCATCAATATATGTATAGTTTTGTGCTTCTGATAGCACCAGTTCCATTTAATTTATCAGTTTCTTAACACTGGTTGCTGCTCAGTCATGTAAGAAGGATTCGTAATGTTTATTTTGCTATTTACTTCATTTCATAATATCTATCTTTTCCTAGGGGTTTTCACTACACTTAAACATATGGTTATCATTTTTGTTTCATTTGCATGGGTGTTTTGGCTGCTGGGCATCTCTGTCGTTGAGCTTTGAGTGATGCACCAGCAGAAGTACAGTTCTGAATCCTGTTTCTGAGAACAAAATCCTGCTATGTATATGAAATAAGGATGCCTGTTTGAGCATTTGCTTGCTAGCTAAAGTTTTATGCCTTCCTTACACTCTTTCAAAATATAACGACTTATGAGTTTATCCTAAAATCAAACTATTCTAGGTTTGACCAAATCTATAGAGAAGTGTATTCACATCTATCACATCAAAACAATGAAAATCTATTTCATAATGGACCTATTTGTACATTGTGCTTTTTGGAATTGTAATATTATTGTTTGTTTCTACAAACTTGTTTAAGCTTAAGGTAGTTTGAGTCAAAGTCAGAAGTCCATGTACTTTGGGGTGGAGGGAGTATTACTTAAGTGCTGGAAACTGAAGTATTCCATTTGGACAATCTGGAGTTGATCCTCTTGGGGTGGAGGGAGCATTGCTTAAGTTCATGCAAAGATTTTGCTGTTTGCTTTACCATCAACCCGACACTAATAACTGATAAGCTAAGAAACAGAAAGATCTGCTGTGATATCTCAGTACTAAACTACTTGCATGCATTTCATTCTATGGAACATTCTCTGACCATGAATTTCTTTCCATGTGCCTTTCAGGTATAAGGTATGTTACATTATGACTAGCATATTTCGTGTTTACCACTATTAGTAGCCTACCTGCTAGAGTAAATACAGTAGGGTATGGGCAACTATGGTTGAGCATGTGTATTCCAGTGGCTATATGCTAGTTTGTTTTGATATAGAGTTATAGACATAACTTTGCAATCGATAGGCAGCTTCTGTTAGACACTGCTAAATGTCTTATAACAGACCCTTTTTTTTATGTATATAGTTTTGCTTGATGACACAAAGTATTGCTTGAAAATTGAACTTCTACTAAACTTACTCACCATACAATAACTGTTGCAGAAATGGGTTTCTGTGGACTTTGCTGAGGTATGCTTCAAAGAGTTTGGTAATCGAGTGAAACACTCAATACTGTTTGGTGATCACTGAACCTGCCTATGGGCTACTCATCTGTCTTGTTTGGACCAGCCAGGGTTTACAATGGAAGAAGGGAAACTGCAGCACTGGGGATTCAGGAAGGGAGCTTGGCAGTCATAACACTACAGTAATGTAGAAGCAGTTTGTTGTATGAAGAAACATGCCAGGTCAATGGTGGATTTTGTGGGACCATGCACTCTCTCAGTTCGTTCAAGAATGATGAATCATTCAGAAATTTGTGAGGTAGAAAAATTGACTGAAAAAAAAACCAGGCACTTGATGAAAAGCCATTAATAAAAGGTGAGATGGAGGAATTGGAAACAAGATGGAAAAATATTTACTACTTGACAGCGGTACACAGCAGATCTGGATACAAACAGGAACCAATGAGCAGGTCAACTGAAGATTGAAAGCACTTGCATGTACAAGTACCAGAGGATGAGATGGAGGAATTGCAGCACATGCAAACTACTACTAGTAATTTGTAATATCAATGGACTGTAACCTGCATAATAGTATCAATGACTCAAACCTAACAGCAGCGCAGCCAATTGTGTGCATAATTTCTGCTCCTGTACAGTACAGCCTCGCGGGAAATTTGCTGCCCCATAGGGCTTTATTGGTGTTGGCAAGGTACTCAATCCAGTTTCTGGCAAAAAAGGAGGGCGTAGTAATAGTTTCCAGGTCATGAACTTCCTCAGTGATGGACGTTTATGTCAGGCTGTTCTGCATGGCAGTTGACAATGCTAGTTTCTGACTGCTTTGTTTAGGGGTAGTATTGGAAGAGGAAACTCTTACAGCAGCAGGAGAATGAAGGGAAAACTGAATCACTGCTATTACTGCTGTAGTGTCAGTGCCAGTGTAAACAATTTTCCTGATATCATAACACAGTATTTTGGTGACAAATAGACATTGATCACAATGGTACAGAAATTGACATCATATTATTATCTTGGCCAGAGATCCAATACAATTGCACACTTCTAAGTTCTAACAACTGCTGAACTATCAAGAACGAAAAAATAGAGGGGAAACATGAGGATACTGCCTCTGTTACACTGCTTTGGCACTAATATAAGTTTCTTTGACTAAGGGTGCACACTGGATTATGACACGAGCTCCAGATGCAAGCCTGCGATGATTAAAATAAGGTTAACTCCTTACACTAAGGGAAAGCAGAGAAAAATATATATTGGTTTCCTGAACAAACTGCAATCCATGAGAGTTTTACTCACCTTTCTTCAATCTTGATCACTTTCTCCCTTTCATCACGGAATGATACTACTCTTGAAGGTCGTGATGATGGATCGATCATCTTTTTGCTCGTACTTCTTGACAATGTCTTGGATTCTTGTTCACCACCTACATCTGTGGTTATGGTTACCACTGTCCCACTTGTGGGTTGCTGAAATGGTGCCACCCTGATTTTTTGTGGGGTAAGTTTACTTCTGTCCTCCAAATTATCCAAATTTGCTATGGGGACTTCTTTCTCGGAAACACTGCAACATGTTCCTTCTATGTTTACATTCTATGTAGATGAACTGTAGGCAGAAAGCTAATTTTGTACAGAGAGATCATGTTGAAGGAGACAGGCATTGAGATAGTGATGGGTATGATGGAATTTGTTTGTTTATAAGACTATCAGCTAGTGAAGTAGAAGAATGGGCATAAGTTTCTCACTTGCATCAGATTGAGCTAGTTGTTCATCAGAAAGGATAGTCAAGAGCAGGAAAAAGGAAGTAGAAAAGTTACCTGTTATGGTTACAACATGAGGAGGGCCTAACAATGGTGGACATCGCTTTGCCTGACTCACACCTGTTATCTGCGGTTTGAAGCAGTCTCCCTCTGCAATGGCTGCAGTCTCCTGAGTCTGAATCTCCTCTGGCTCCATCAGCATTTCTAGGACGCATGATGAGCGTGCCAAGGGGAGACAAGACTGGAGATGAAGGCAGGAACTCAACATGTTGGGTCAAGTACCGGGGCTTGTGCGTTGTTCGCATGAGACCGCAGGCAGGGAAATGCTGCCTTGCAGACATGGTCGACCCACAAGCCACGAGTCGTATCAGCAGGTTGGCAGGGTTCAGCTTTGTGGCCAATGACTGTACTGCTTTCTTGTCATCATCCTCTTCTAGGATCCTCTTAGCAGTGGTCCTCTTAGCAGTGGCACCCCTTCTGCCAAGAGCCTCAGCTCTTATCAGGGACTCCAAGGTCCCACTCCTACCACTTCTGCTAGAGGAGAAAGATCCTGCATTTCCTGGTTGCTTGTCGTTGGTAGGTATGGTTGCCTTGGCTGGTGTGCTATCAGTACTGCAACTAGTGTCCTTGTGAAGCTCCCTCCCTGTTGATGTTCCTTGGGTCTGTGTCGCCAAGTCTTGTGCTGCTGCGATGACAGAGCTGCACCCTGGCATCCTCTGCTTGTTGTGAAGCGTAAGGCTAGATGGAGTGGGAGAGCTTGTGCCACCTGAGGATCCTTTTGTTGTTGGCTTATTAGGAGAGGAGGGGCTGCCTGAACAGCTTGAACGTGCTGATGCTGTCTCCTCATCTCCATCCCCAATGGTGCAACAAGATGATGGTGATATTGATGATAGTGCTGGCTGTGACCCTTGGTGCAGAGCTAGAGGTGGTGCTTCATCCTCAACGTCGACCTTAACCGTGGGAGGAGATGATGATGATGAATTAGCAGTCCAGCCTTCTTGCGAATGAGTTGTTGACTCTTCATCAGGATTCGGCTCGACACATGGGACCTTTTGAATAATGGTTGTGTCAACATTCGGCTGGTCATGATCTGAAGCAATAGAAAACAATATGGAGGCATGCAATAAGTAAGTAAATCCAATAATTTGTTAGTCAAGAAGAGCAGCTTGGCCATACATGCTGACTAACTGAGAGGTGGCAATTGGCCACAATGCAGAACATATATTATGTATATAACATACCTTTTGGTGGTGGTGCAGCTACAACTATAGGAGTTGTTGAGTGGCGGACGGGCAAGAGGGATCCCTTGAGGACATACTCGCTTTCCTGGGCAGGGAGCAGCATATCATCCTCCATCACATCATGCCACACGAATCCGGTCTTGTACCTCCTGAATTGTATTGCATATGTCAGTTGCCAGAAGCAAGGAAGCAAATGATCTGGATGGTTAAGTTACCTTTTGCAGGACCAGGAATACATGGTGGCCATGCCCTTCCCTCGCAGCGCGTCCAGCCGGTAGATCACATCTCTGAGGTAGAGGGCTTGATTTGGGGAGGTGAGGTGCATCTCCATCATGTGTGGGTGCTCCAGGTGCCGTCCGCTGCGGCACAGGTAGTATACCACCGTCACAGGCACACCACCTTGACCTGGGCTGCTGCAGCGCCTCCTTTGTGCCATTCCCTCCATCTTTGCCACTTCCTCCTCGGATGACATGGTGGCTTCTCTGCCGTTCCCTCTATACTGGCTGATCCAAGCAGCTTGGAAGCAAGCGCTCCGCTTAGTTGCAGAAACAGAATGGTGCTAGCTATCTGCAGCAGGGAATGGCAATGAAGCTTCCTTACCTTGTGTTTAAAAGAAGCAAGTGGTGGTGAAGAAGCTAGCGAAAGCGATGCGATTGACAGAAGGGTGTGGAGGCCTGGGGCAGACCCTCATGAATGTAAACACGTTGTTGCCTGCCTTTTTTACCCTTGCTTCTCATAGAGGAGGTTTTGTTTTTTTTTTTGCATGTGCAACAAGATGAGAGGTTGGGCTTCGCTTGCAGGACAGGAGTATGCTTGTATGAGCAGCAGCAGCCAGAAGGAGGCATGCATACAGCATACGGGTGAGCTAGCTGCTGCAGTGCTGGTTGCTACCAGCACTCACATGGATCTCACTGGCGTTACTGCCTGCTGGCCTGTCCTTACAGGCATACAGCCCAGGTACGAGAAAGTAATAACGAGAGCAGGACTATAGGAGCATAGTACACTAGTACAGTACAGTTGGGTTGGTTGGGAGGCCATACACTGTGTGGATTATATTTTACTTACTGGGTGTTGCAGCAGGTTTAATACCAGTAGTAGACACTAGTAGACAGTAGTTTACTCCATCCATCCTGGCATCCTCCGTGCAGTGAGTCCAGCTGCTTTTCTTGAGCTTCCCTGCCTTTGCATCTCTTCCTCGCGCCTCGCTTTATTTCTTTCCTACCTTTTGCCTCACTGCTCACATGATATGAGACGCAGTGTAGTATAATATCAATGGTGCCATCTTATTCTCGTATCTTTTTTATAGGAGGATAATAAAAGAAAGGGGTTGCCACCTTGCTAGCACATCCCAATGGTAATGGAGGCCCTCCTGCGATTTGATTCCCCTGTCATGCAGTCGTCCCAAACTGACACGAGTACACATTCTTGCTGTAAGAGACACGCACGCAGTTACCTACTCCCTCCGTCCCATTGAAAGTGTCGTTGAAAAAGCGTGCCCCCCTCACAAACACGTTCGTGTTTCTCGGGCGACACTTTCAATGGAGCGGAGGGAGTACGTGGTGCTGGAAGAAGAGCTGTTGGTGCCAGAGCAAACCAGAAGCTGCTTTGCCTCTGCAGGCTGCATCTTGATATTGGCGGTTGGCATCAGATTCAGATGAGCATGAGCTGTGTCGTTGTAGAGAACTTCGTGGTTGCGTGAGGCATATATGCATGCATGCCGTGCAAGCAAGCGAGACAGGCAATGGTACGTATGATGTTCGGTGTAGCTGCCTGCAGGTAAGGCGGTGCGGCAAATGTAAAAGGGGGAATTGCGTCGAGTCCGTGATGTACGAGGATTGCACCTAGCTAGCCAGCTTAGGTACGGACGTTTTGCTTGATTGCTTTCCTTTCATTTCACGTATCCTCTTCTTTTTCCATGCATTCCTTTTTTTTAATGATTTTCCCCAAGCATTAGTGCATTACTAATCTTCTGCTCCTCACGCACCTCTTTCATATGGGTTGTTATAAGTGACAGACCGACTCGTCCTCGACTCGTTTCAAGAGTTTATTTATCAATATAAGAGCCTGCTCGGCAACCCCTAAATTATATAATCTAGGTGGTAGAAAAATATGACAAATTATGTATAGACTAGCAAATATGTCATTTCGTTGCAACGGGATTTATATCTCATTTGTTCTAATATACTTTAGAATCAAACTCCGTATGTTGGTTGGACATATGTTATCTAACTGACATGAGTACGGCTCATGAGTTTGAGACAATTAAGTAATTAGAATTTTAATCTCTTACCCAAGAAAGACGGAATAACTTATAATTTTCAATGGAGAGATTATTAGCATAGTGTTTTAATCATTAATCCTTGATAAATCCAATGCTACCTATTTCAACTTTCAACGTGGCCCTTTCTTTGAACAAAAAATAGAGAGACAAAGATATGAGATAGAATTCCCCACTTTACCTCGTACATATATGAAAAATTACAATAAAATAGAATATAAAGTGCATATGAATTAATAAATAATTAGGCGTAAGAGATGTTTGTGCAACTTACAAATTATGCATCTTTATACATAAAAGTATGTTGTTTGTTCGTAGTAACTCCAATAGCAGTAATAAATACAATCTTCATCAAAAGAAAATGAAAAATAAATACAATACATAGATTTGAAACAAATGTATATTTGCCTACCAACAGAAAACAATGCTTAGCCAAGAACTGCAGGCACAGAATTTTTTTTAACATGACAAGAATGATCAGTTGGGCTCAAAACGGTGAGGCAACACCTTTGATCTCAGGGTTGGTATGCAGGTCTCAATCCCCAGCAGTTCCATCTCCGTCGAAGCCCAGCCACTGTCACAGCGAGTGAACCGGACGCTCCATCTCGATGGATGCCTGCTCTCTCGTTCGCCGCAGCGGCAGATCCTAGGAGGGACCGAAGAAAGAGCACAAAACACCTAGATCAATATAATAAGTTTATTATATCCCATACAAGATTAATGTATTGTAATATTAAAGCGGTGTTTTATGAAAACATACAACGATTTGAGAGGAGAATTCTATTTTAAAAAATTTGAGTTCATCACAAATGACAAATCTCAATTGGACATTTCTGTGACTCCAAGCTAACATGGACTAAATTTCGCATGATAAAAAATTGCATGAAAACACTATCAAGTATGAACATATATGGACTAAGATAACAATATCCCAACCTCAGGTGCAGCACGAACAGCTTCAAGTCACCGACCCAGAGTGATCTTTGTCATTTGTCTGCCCAATGCCGTGGGTGCCGTAGAGCTCATCCCAAATCCCCAATTGAAGATATCAATGTTTAGTCAAAATCCTTGAGCACCCAATCACTAATTTCATATAAAAGGTGAAATCGATAGCGTTTATTTTAAGATCAAACTGATATCAATAGTTTAGTCAAGGGAAAATTAAGCATCCAATCACTAATTTCACATAACAGATGAAATCGATAGCATTTATTTTAAGATCAAAGTGCAAGCATATATAATAACTAACATCCTTAAATCTACACCATCATTCCATCAAATAAGGCTGTGGGTTTATACTGAAGAATTAAAATGTTAACAAAAAAGTAGCTAAACACAAGAGAATGACCTTTAAGACGTACTGGTGAACTGGGGATGCAGCTGGCCGGCCCGTGTGACACGCCGTCGTCGTCTGGTGGCCGGTGCCCTGCTGCTACGCCACGCCGGACGGAGGCCAGCTGGCTGCCGCTGCTCCGCACCTCCGTCCGTACGCCGGTCCGCAGCACCTCGCAACCCCGCTCCGCAAGTCCACCAGGTCTGCGCCGCCTCTCCGGTGGCCGCCGCCTGCGCTAGCAGCTGGGTGCCTCGGTCGGGACTGGGGAATTGGCTGGCCGGGAGGGAGCACGTCAGCTGTGGGCTACTCGCCAGAATAGAAGCCTCGTTGATTTCGCATGGGCCTCTTTATCCTGCAGGCATATCTTACTCCGCTACTGTTCTCGTCCGTTGGATCGGACATTTGAGATTCAAGGCAGGAACAAAGGCCTTGTTTAGTTACCAAATTTTGGGGCCAAAATCTGCATAGTAAATATTCCGTCACACTGTAGCAATTTTATTTTTATTTGGTAATAATTATCCAAATATTGATTAATTAGGCTCAAAATGTTCGTCTCGCAAAGTACAACAAAACTGTGCAATTTGTTTTTGATTTCATATACATTTAGTACTCTATATATGTGCCGACATTTTGATGTGATGGGGAATCTTCTTTTTGTATAGTGAAATTTGGGGGTAAATTTGGGTATCTAAACAAGGCCAAAATAGCAGCAGCCTGCCTAAGAGCAATCACAATGTTGCCAATAAGCGGTTCATAGGGAATTAAATATTCGCTACCAGTTACCTGGTACATTGTGAGGCCGGTCCATAGCAAAGAAATAGAAGAAATAGCAACAGGTACCGTAGCACTATGGTCAGCCTATGAGACAATAAAAAGTACAAAGTGCATTGTACATCCGACACATACATTAAAGAAACATGTAGCCGTTGGCCTTCTTCCATCTCCGTGTGTCTCTCCACACCATCTCTGTCCACACACCACATTTGCTGAACTCCATCCTCTGCCTACAAAAGTGGATGACTTTGCTACACAATTCATAGCAATTGAGATTGGAGTCTAGAACACTAGCAGTTTCAATGGAACCTAACCCCATAAGCTTTTCAAACCTCCTGAATCAGGACTCTCCATCCCAGTGCTCTTCAGAGGGTAGTGGCCAAATTTCACCTCCTACACCCCAATCTCAGTTTTCCTTTGGAACATCTAATTTTCTATCAAACTTCAATCCTTTTGGTCCTCCAGGAATCCACCCACCATATGGCCATTTTCCTCCCAGATTTCAAGGTGTTCAACACCAAGGGAGTTGACTACAAGCCCCACCACCAAACTTTCAAGGATTTCATCTCCATGAAAGTGTTGGTCCTTTGGGTGCACCTGCAGCCAATAGGCCTCCACCAGTGCTGCAAATTTAGCCATTTGGGCGGAGCTGTAGCCAACACTTCTTCCCATGGATCCGAGTTTAGTTCTCGATACTCTGCACAACAAGAGAAGCAATCAGTGAACATTGAAGAGTAAAGTGATAGCAGTGAAGAAGAACCAAAGAAGCGTCAACGCATCAACTGGAGTGAAGAAGAAAATGGCCGGCTATTCATTGCATGGACACATCACTCCACTGATCTCGTAATCGGCAACGACAGGAAATTTGAGTACTATTGGAAAGCTGTTGTTACTGAGTTCAACGACAATGCGCCAAAAAATAGCCACAAGAGGTCAGTCAAATAATTGAAGACACATTGGGGTGATGTGAAGAGGGATATCGCAAAGTTCAGTGGAGCTTATGCTCGAGCTATGAGTGCACGCAACAGTGGCCAATCTGATGACATGGTCCTGAAAACAGCCCATGAGTTGTTCAAGGGACAAAACAAGGGTAGGTCTTTCATATATGAGTATATGTGGAAAGTGGCTAAGGAGATGCCCAAATGGCGTAGAATCATCCAAGAGGAGAGCACAACAAAAAGGACCAAGCTATCTAACTCAGGAGCGTACACTTCTTCATCCAACCAAGACAGAGGGGGAAACCATAAGTAAAGAGGAACGTCCTGAGGGACAAAAGAAAGCGAAGGCAAGGCTCAAAGGGATAGGAAAATCTGCTGCACCAACTCCTTTGAGCAACCAACCGTGTCAGAATATGGTTATGTATCATGAAGCTATGTCAATAAAAGCAAAAACAACAAGAGACAAAAAAGTATAATACCTATTTAAAACTGTTGGCAATAGATACCTCAAACTTCAATGAAAAAGAAAAAAATAGGCATGGCAACATACTGGACCAGATAGCAAAAGACTTGGCTAAGGAGTAGAAAAGCAGCAAGAGATGCATGTATCCCTAATATTTAGTGTAATTGTTGTTTTGAAGTGTTGTCATTGTTTCTGTACATTAGTTCAAGTATTAGGTTGCATGTCTGTACCCCTAGCATTTAGTGTAATTGTTATTTTTCTTAGTGTTGGCAGTTGTAGGGTCGAGGGGGATGAATAGTCCTTTCTAAAAAGTAATCGCACTGGCTAACTGAAACAAATGCAGAAATTAAACTAATGGTCTAGTCAAGACTACACCCCTCTATCTAAGTTCTCTAGTACCTTACAAAGATCCTAAATAGGCAACAAAGATGCCAGGTTAGTTAGAGCTCACCTAATAATTCTAGCTTGCAAGGTTACGCAAACCTATGCAACTAGTACTTCAAGCAACCGGAAGAGCTCCTATACAATCTAGTAAACAAAAGCACAAAGCTCCTAAGCTCACTAGCAATGCTCAATAACAAAGCTACACAAGCCAAATTAGAGAGTGCAAAACACTTAGCTACACAAACTAAACAAGACAATTAATTTACTACAAAAGCAAACTAGTTACACAAGGAAGCTACTTCTATGCTACACAAGTAAGAAGGTAACTAGCAAGCTACATAATGTAACTAATTACAAGAGCAACTACACAAGCACAATACATAAATTGTAAATACAAGCTTGTGTAAAGGGGAATGCAAACCAACGGGAAGACAAGGATGACACAATTATTTTTATCCCGAGGTTCACTTGGTTGCCACCAAGCTAGTCCCCGTTGAGACAAGCTCCAAGGTTGTCACCGGTCCTCTTGCTAGTGGTGACCTGCAAGTCACACTCTCTAACGTCGAGTGCCTACCACAAGCTCTACCACTTGACACGGCCGGACCACTTGTCGCCCTTCGCGTCTCGCTCTACTAGAGTTGCTCTTTGTGGCTCCCGTGGGGCAAGCACAACACCCTCACAATCACTTCTCCGGAGCACCGCACAATCTTCTTTGCGTGCTTCGACGGAGACCACCACCAAGCCATCTAAGAGGTGGCAACCTCCAAGAGTAACAAGCACCACCGGCTTGCAACTCGATCACCTAGTGCTACTCGATGCAATCACTCAATGTAACGCACTAGAAATCGCTCACTTCACAATTGGATCGCACTCTTTCAAGAACAAGTGAGTTAGAGGGCTCTCAAGCCAAGCACACACAAGGGCAACACATCCCCAAGGTGCTCAGTCTCAGCCAAGCCTAAGCTTCACCTCTATTTATAGCCCCTAAGCCAAATAGAGCCGTTGGAGCCAAGTAGCACATTTCTGCATGGTCACCGGATAGCAACGTGCGGGCACCGGACATAGGGCGGCAGTACCCAACGGTCGAATTGCAACAACTATTTCAAATAGTCATTGGGACCCTAGCACTGGACATAAGGGTGGCGGTGCCCCCCAATGAGTTTCCCCCTCTCTAGAAGAAAGGGGTGGTACCACACCGCCATGGTTACCAGACAATCTGGTGACCAAAACTTCCTCCAAATCAATATCCACCACTTCAAGCTTGTAGAGCTACTCATTAGCTTTCCGAAAAGTCCTAGATCATCGAAATTGGAGTTTGGAGCTAAAAGTTATGCCCAAAATACGAAAGCGTGTCACTACAGTTTTGGGCACGTTGCAGGGGTGGTGCCTCCCCTAGGAAAGGCTACGCATTGGGTATAAGTTTGGTTGCGTTTTTCGACCCTCAGACAACCCAAACTTGCTCTTTTCACCTCCTTTTTCTCTCCAACTTGATCCAAATTGATCCAAATCAACTCCAACATCTTCTCCTTTGCAAATATGCCAACACCACTATTGGTATAAATTAAGGCACACAGAATTATCCGCAAGCACACAGATATTATACCGTTGTAGCACTTCACCGAGAATAACCCAGTTTTAATATCGAACCCAAAGAAATGGAGGTGAGAATAACTAAATCTTAATCTTAACCCCACTTCACAACCAAGGCTAGATAATAGGAGTATAGAGGAGAATGCTAAGGTATTCTAGTTCTAACTTCGGTAAGCTTTGTCTTCTATTGTTCAATTATGGAGATATTACTAAAGAAAACACAGGCAGAGTATGTTTCCTATAGTAACACGTTCCTGCTAGGCCTACTAACGGGAGGTGGACTACAGAGTATTCAACGAGGCTATAAGAGTCACCCTCGCGAGCTACCACTGATCCGGAAAATATGGTACATCCATGAGTAACCGAGTCTAAGCACCACGCTTACACTACGAATACTACATTAATCCAAGAGCGACAGGGATCAAAGTACTCAAAAGATATTCACAAACCTAAAAAACAATATGAACAAGATGCTTACTTGAATTAGAAGTTGATTACTAGAGAAATCTCAGAAGCAAGCTCTTGAAGAACTTGATTCCGTTAGGGTACAAGCCGTAGAGAGAGCACCGACAGGCCAAGGCTTCTCCAAACTCTTTCTCTCACTCTATCTCTCTATCTCTAACACAATACTAAATCCTATAGAGGACTAATCTTCTCTTGATTGCTTGCCCTAGATCCTAGTGAACATATGGAATTAGGGTTTCTGGCTTCTCAGCTCTCAAGATCTGACTTGGCTTCTGACCTAGGGGGTATAGGCTAGTATATATAGCCCTGAGCATCAATCCTTAGCCCTTGGATCAAACCGACTTGAAAGAATGGATGAGATGCATCCTAGAAGGTGGTCCAGAACCGACATAACAATGAGAGGCTGACATGGGTGGCCCATAGGCCGGGCGGCCTCTAGGTAGGGTCGACTGGCCCCACATGTCAGTGGGTCGAGCCCTGCCTTGGCGGAGAGTCTCCTAGAGTCTTCTAGAACCTTCCCACGCAGTTCCCCTGGCGGAATTCCATAATTTCTTTTGACGAATAGATCCCCCTTGGCAGTTTTTTGATTAAATCCTGCTAGAAACACAGATTCACCAAAACTCATGAAATTTGTCAGTTTAAACCCCTAAGTCTATGTTGGTGATCTATTTTAGTCATTTATGTAAGGTAGTTGACGGTTTATGATGAATGTTAACTATCGTCAATAACTCCCCCACACTTAGGCTTTTACTCATCCTCGATAAAAGGATGGATTACTGAAGACATAACCTTGGGACAAGACATCAACATAAGACCATTTCCAGTCATACATGCTTTGCAGGATTCAAAGTGTCTACCACAAAACTTTGAGCGGTTGAAGAATGGAACAACTTGAAACAGATCATCATCTTCCTTCAGTCAAGTCAATTGGAGAAACATTTTAGGATTTTGCAAACAAAACATAGCTTACCTTTCTCCTTTGTGGTACTCTCAAATCACTTTGTATATGTGGTATTTTTGGATCTTCACCAAGGTATTGATGATTTTGCCTTCTTTTTGCCTACCTCTAAAAGCTTATGCGGAGTTCAGGTAGGGATGAATATGAAAACATACATGCATTGCATATATTGTAAAGTCAAAATAAGGATCCAAGGAGAAAGATGTCATACTCTTAGATCAAAATGAGCATGTGTGTGGAATATATATATGGTGGCTAACCTAATTCTACTATGTTCCTTGAAACATATCTCTCTTGTTTGAAACATGGAAACACTTTTGTAAGAAAACATGGGCTATCTTATTCATTTCTCTTTTTTCTCAGGTGGGCACCTGAGTACCCATTGTTTTAGATATCTTAGACACTTATCCATTTTTTGCAATACTTTTTATTTTTTTTATAAATAACTTTTACATAACCCAAGCCTCTTTTTTTGCAATTGAAACTTTTCAAGAGAGACATTTATAAGAACTTAGAGCATTTATAAATCCTATCAAACATATTTTTGTGTCTATTCCCAGTGTAGGAGTAGAACATTTTAGGTGGATGGAAAACATGTTGTTGCATACTCCTAGTGTAGGAGCAGCGGATATATGTGGAGTATACGTGACCTTGATCTTGGGAGCATGATAAATTTCTCAACAAAGGTCACAAGGTTTGACCAAACTCAACACAAAAACAAGTAGTAAATGTAGAAAAGTTTCTCTATCCTTTATATGGCTCTAGAGGGATATTTCTTACCACAAAGGAGAGGTGTAGCTATTGATTTTTCTTTTTGAAATAAAATTCTCCAATAACAAGACATCAAGAATCAAGTTCTCATTATTCTACTATCTCTCATTCCACAACAACTTAAGTAACATGGGGTCCCTGATAATAGGTTCCCAACAGTGCAGACTTATAGGAAAAGTGTTATGTGAGTCTATCCCTTAGTCATGACTGAAATAATCTTTTCTCAGGTTTTAAAGTTGTCTTATCATGTGATCTTCAATTCGGTTCGAAACGGAAAGCAAAACATATGAAAATAGAATATATTGGGCTCAACCTAACCGTGGACAAAGCTTGGGGCTAGGCGGTGAGGTGATGGGCTGGGTAGCCCATGGTGGAGGCTGGACGACCCACTCCAAGGTCTGCTCGGGGCCCACTTCATCGTACGTGGTCCTTCATTCATTGTTTCCCAAATTCTGTGATTTTCGTGATTGAATCCCGTTTTGATGTCGTGATGTGGCTCCCCCACACTTGTTTTCCTATATACCTTTATGCACGACATGTGGAGACAACACATATCCAAAATAGAGATAGAGAACAGGTAATAATAATAAGACTCCATATATAAGGCACTTTATTACACAAGATTTGGCTAACACAAACTTTAAATGACCTAATGATTTGAGCTAAGCGACAAACCTAAACACATACGATATCACACACTTTAACCTAACACTTGTGCCTTATTACATAACTTATTACTCAGTTCTGCTTTTTATCCCCAACACAGCAGGAAAGGATATCAATTTCGCTTTTTAAATTCTTTCGCTGAAGCTTCTCTAATTCCATCCTATTATGTATAGCTTAGAGAGTCCTAGTGAGGAGATTGATCCTTTCTTGGAGGGTTGCAACGATTTGGGTAAGAAGATCAATTCTCTTCTCTAGGGCTGCAACTATCATCCTCTGACGCTTCTCTTCCCTCTCTGTTGGAGCTGGTGCAGGTCTATTGGGCGTCTCCTTTGGCGGAATGATCTTGATCTGTCCTGGTGCAGCTCGAATGCCATCAAAAGCTACTCAGGGTGTGGCTGTAGTGTACTTGACACATGCAACCTCCCTGAACTTGTTGGTCTTCACACTCGTTAGCATCTCATTGGATGTCGGGGGAAGGAGCTTAACGTCCTCTGGCACTTGAATCATCAGGCCTTTTTGATGTGGCTTGTCCTTCAGGAGGAGGCGATCCTGCGGCGAAGGGAACACAGGTTGATGAACTTGAGTGAAGTAGGACTGCCCATAGCTTCTTTTTGGAGGAACTAGAGCTACTTGCTTTAGGGCGACAATGGCTAAGGTAGAGGTTCTCCTACTGGAACAATGGCTAGAGAGTCTTCCATAGGAGGTAGTTTGTTGGGGTCAGTCCCGAAGGGGATGATCTTCTTGTCGGCCATGGGAACTTGGAGAGGAGGAGAGCCTTGCTGCTAAAGAGAATGCTTTGATGGGATGGCTATAGAGGCAGGCGAAGGCTTATTTATATAGAGGAGAATAACTTGCAGCAGGGGTCAAGATCTGTCTTCTAAAGGTGTCATACGAAAGGATATGTGAATGAATAAAAAAACTACGGGATTTTAACAAGGAAACTTCTAGAAGACATGAGAGAGTCGACGGGAGACGAGAGGGACTAACAGTGGGCTGGGTGGCCTAGTGGTGGGGCCGACTAGCCCCACCTGTCAACCTCTCGGGGTGATTTTTCCCACGGTGGTTTCTAACTCCTATCTAATCCCGAAGAGTATATTTTCACATTACGAATCATTATGGGGGATGATAGTGGTGTAAATTATGGTAAAATCTAAAAATCCACCTCATCCAAATTCTCAGGTGTTTTTTAGGTTCTAGAAAGATCTTGAGATAGTGGCCATTTACCTTGAATAACATACCTTCGTTGTTTTGAAGAGTTACCGCTCCATGCAATGAAGTACTTAGCACCTTGAATGGTCCTTCCCACCAAAGTTTTCCGTGCCCAAATAATTTAACCCTAGAATTAAAAGTAATACCTTATCTCCAGAGGTGAACTCCTTTATCCTCTTGTCATGCCATCTCTTGGTCCTCTCTTTGTATATCTTGGTGTTGTGATATGCTTTTTCACGCCATTCATCCAACTCGGAGAGTTGCATCTTCCTCTTAGTTTTTGCAGCTTCAAAGTTCATGTTCCATCGCTTGATGGCCTAGTGAGCCTTGAATTCTAGCTCAACAGGTAGATCATAGGTCTTCCCGTAGACTAATTGGTATGGTGACGTGCCCAGTGGTGTCTTATAGGCTGTTCTAGAAGCCCATAGTGCATCGAGTAGTCGATCTTTTCATGCAGTCCCTATCTCGTTGACTGTCTTCTATAGAATATTTTTTATTTGTTTGTTTGATATCTCTACCTAGCCACTTGTCTAAGGGTCATAAGGAATAGCGACATTGTGACGGATCCCATTCTTCATCAAGTAACGGTGGAAGTTCTTGTCAGTGAAGTGAATTCCTCCATCACTAATCACCATCCTTGGAACTCCAAAATGTGAAAATATTATTTCTTCAAACATCTTCTTAGAGTTCTTAGCATCAGTAGCTCTACATGGCATGGCTCAACCCACTTGGAGACATAGTCAACTGCCACCAAGATATACTCATAGTTCTTTGACTTTGAGAATGGTCTCATATAATCAATTCCCCAGACATCGAAGAGTTCAATCTGGAGGCTGTTGGTGAGTGGCATGGCATCTCTTGAATTGATATTCCTGTTCCTTTGACATGCTTCACATCTCCGAATGAAATCCTTTGTGTCTTCATACATGGTTGGCCAAAAGAATCCACTTTGCCAGATCTTCGCATGAGTGTGGAATGCTCCATAATGTCCTCCATATGGTGACGAGTGGCATCGTTCAATAATCTTGATGCCTTCTTCTGCTGGTACACACCTTCTGAGTAAGTCGTCAGAGCAGACTCTGAAGAGGTACGACGCATCTCATATGTGGAGATGACTTTCATAGATGAGCTTCCTTTTGTTCTCCCCTGGTGGTACATAACATGTAACCATAAAATTGACAATATTCGCGTACTAGAGGTCCGATTTGGAGACCTTGAAAAGCATGTCATCCCTCAGTGAATCATTGATGGGCAGTTCTTGTGAATTCTCAAACTGCATTCTAGACTAGTGACCGGCAACAAAATTTTCTACTATCTTTTTATCTTTTATTTCTAAGTTAAATTCTTGGAGTAACAAAATCTATCTTATCAATCTAGGTTTAGCATCTTTCTTAGTAAGCAAATATTTTAAAGCAGCATGATCAGTATAAACAATCACCTTAGCTCCTATTAAGTAAGATCTAAACTTATCAATAGCAAAAACAATAGCCATGAGCTCTTTTTCAGTTGTTGCATAATTAAGTTGAGGTCCTATCAGAGTTTTGCTAGCATAAGCAATTGCATGATACTTTTTATCTTTTGTTTGTCCCAAAACTGCCCTCATAGCATAATCACTAGCATCACACATGATTTCAAAAGGTAGCGACCAATCAAGGGGTTGAATGATTGGTGCAGAGATGAGTGGTTTCTTAAGAATGTTAAAAGATTTCAAACATGCATCATCAAACTCAAAGGGAACATCCTAGCCAAATGATTTGTAAGTGGTCTAGCAATATGTGAAAAGTCTTTTATAAAGCGGTGGTAAAAACCAGCATGGCCAAGAAAACTGTGGATCCCTCTAATATTTATGAGAGGAGGTAACTGTTCAATCACTTCAATTTTATCTACCTCAATCCCTCATTCGGACACCAAGTGTCCAAGCACTATGCCTTCTCTAACCATGAAATGACATTTTTCCTAATTAAGGACTAAGTGCTTTTCCTCACATCTTTACAAAACCTTATCTAATTTTTCAAGATAATCATCAAAAGTTTTTCCATAAACAGAAAAGTCATCCATGAAAACTTCCATAATTTCTTTAATCATATAAAAAAATATAGACATCATGCATCTTTGAAAAGAAGCTGGAGCATTACATAATCCAAAAGACATTCTATGATAAGCATAAGTTCCATATGAACATGTAAAGGTGGTTTTGCTTTGGTCATCTGGATGGATTGGAATCTGGTGATAACATGAATAACCATTAAGAAAAATAGAAAAAAGTGTGATTCGCCAGTCGCTCCAACATTTCATCAATGAAGGGCAACTGAAAGTGATATTTCTTTGTTGCCTTGTTAAGTTTTTGGTAGTCAATACACATCCGCCGTCCAGTGACGGTTCTTTGGGGGATTAATTCATTCTTTTTATTTTTAACTACAGTCATGCCTCCCTTTTTAGACACAACTTGAACTGGGCTTATCCACTCACTATGCGGCACCGGATAGATGATCTCGACGTGCAAGAGTTTTAAGACCTCTTTCTTAACAACCTCTCTTATCGCATTGTTAAGCCTACATTGGGGCTCCCTAGAAGGTATAGAATCTGGATTAGTTGGGATGCGATGGGTGCCAAGAGCAAGGCTAATTCCTAAGGTCTTGGAGCGAATAGCAAAAGCAGAACAATGCTTTTCTAAGATAGTTATCAAGCGTAGGGATTCTTCCTGAGAAAGTTTATCACTTATGATCATAGGAGAATCCTGATCATTATTGAGAAAAGCATATATAAGACCAGAAGGCAGGGGTTTAAGCTCAATGGTGGGCTTAGGTGGTTTCAGCAATTCATCTAGAGGTTCAGGGTCAATAGGACTCTCATCTTCTTCCTTGATGAAGAACTAGGCATCATCTTCAAGGTTGGGTTCGATCAAAGCATCAAGAGATGCAACCTTAATCTCTTCCATTGGATCTTGCTCAAGAATTGGCTCAGTCTCAGTATTTAAAGAATTAGTGATAGGTATAGAAAGCTTAAAGTTTTTCCCAAGTCTTATGTTCAACTTCTCCGTTTGTCCTTCTTGGATAAGTCTCTCAATGGGTTATCCTATCAGCAGGTCAAACTCTATAATATCAAATATATAGAAGCTCAAATAAACCTTGGTTTCATTTACCTAGATAGGAAGGACATAAAGAATTCCTAAACTTAGGAGAATGTGTCCTGAAAGACCTTTTAGTAACTTTGTTATTGAGACTAATGTCATGTCCTTTAATAATTCATGAGCAAAAGATGAAGAAATGATATTAACACCCACAACTGGATTATAAAGAGCATCGAAAGGAGCTTTGTTAATTTGGCAACGAATGGAGACAAAAGGTGAATCTAAGCGAATCACATTGGAGGAAAGCTCTGATTCTTCTAATCACTCATTGCTTATAATGGACACTAGCTCTTTCGTAGTCTTTTTAAGGAACGCTTCCTCAGAAGAGTCTAAAGGTTCTACATGAGATGATGATTTCCTAGGCTCCTGGGGTTTCCTCATCGTATGGTAATTTGAGGTGTTTTCATATTCAGTAAAAAGTTCATCATCAAATTCTAACATAAAATCCAAAATTGGAGTTTTTGATGGGGACGTGATTCCCGATCTCCCGTCAGGTTCAAGATAAACAATGATTTGGTCAGAGAGCGACACACCGATCCGGCTTCAGATCACAAAGACCGAACCCTGCAACCTTAGCGCCACGTCTCCTCTGGTTATCAACCGTGTCACAATCCGGTTTACCTCGCCACGAAGGCTAATCCCTGCTGCGAATCGAAGAACACAAGCAAGAACAAAATAAAATGCAACTCAATTGAAGTGACAATTGCAGATGAATGATTAAGCACTCGAAGTTGGGGTCTCGCAAACCGAAAGACGACGACTGTCAATGGACAGAACAATCTAAGCAAAACTCAAAACCTAACGTAGGCGGCGGCTACTGATTATAAAGCCTAAGGGGCATTCAAGGACCCCCACTCACGTCCCTAAGGAGTCTCGACACGTTACATGGCCCAAACGGCCCAAAAGACGACGACGCAACGCCCTGACAGATTCTGGACGTTAACTTGTTTTGATGATTCCCATTGAATCCGATGGAATTTGGGTCTCAAACCAAAGTCATTGAGTCCGGATGCGTCCTGAGCATCCGTTTTATTGCAGACTGGTCCAGAAGGCCGAAGCAGACTCGAACTCGAATTGGATTGGGCCTTCGGCTTGGCTTGGACGTCCTTGCTAGCCTCCTAAGGTGGTGGCCAAGGAGGAGGACGTCCTTGGGCATCTCTTAGGTGTTCTCCATCTTCTTGGGGCGTGCTCCAACTTGGGCCTGGGTCCCAAGTGTGAATAACAAGCCTGTGCCGACGCCGTAACACCCGATAGAAATAGTGGCAGAATGTCTCGATGATTTGGAGGCCTTGACAATGTGATATTGAGGTGGGACTAGATATATTTGAAATATTATCAAATAAGTTTTCCATCAAGTGCTCATTGACCTCGATCGCACTCCGGATGGATGAGTTATGGCCTTCCCAATGAAGCACTATCGGGCTACCGATGAACCGAAAGTTCAATTTTGATGGACTTGCACTTTGAGACACATTTGTACCTACATTCAAATAACGACATGTACATGTGGAACCAAGTGAATTGTACCTAAAATTACTATGCAAATGTAGGAACAAGCGGACCTTATAATCAATAGTCGTATCCGTGGGTGTCATGTCCTCATCATCCTCCCCATCTTGACAACAAACCGTCCTCGGTTTGAGCTTAGTCGGGGGACAGATTGTAGGTTGTAGCCAATATTTCTTCCCTTTTTGAAATTTAACATGTTGCTTTGTAACAAAACTTGGGGATCTTAACATGACATGATTATATCTAATGCAACCCTTTGATTGGTCATATTGATGCACAGAAAAAGGAGATTTCAGATTTGAACAAATATAAACTCGGTGTACCATATATTCTCCTTTGCAATTATATTTTTCCAATAAATTGATATATACATGTAGACAACCATGGTAATTCAGCATATAAAAATTTCTCCTCCAAACTACTCAGAGCACACAATGTTTCAAACTCAATATATCCCAAAGTATTTAAAGAAGTCAACAATTTTAGTTCATCTTGTTAAGTGGCAATTGGAAGCAATTGTTTATTTTTAGCACAAGTATTTTATTCCAAAACAAAAGAATCATTCTCATTCACTGGTTCTGCACATGAATAATCATACCACTATCACACAACTCTTTTTTATCACAAAGATCAGTAGAACATTCGCTATGTGACAAAGGTAAATCAATAGAAGGTTTTAGTATAGGATTATTAGCATTATTGGTGGGAAAATTCATTACAACAAGAGAGCTCTTATCTGATACATTTACTTGTTCTTTCTCAGTCACCTTGTCCTTGTTTTTCGATACGTGCTGCAAAATATTAGTTCCAACAAGTGGCAAAGTAAAATCTTTATTTTGTAAAAATTCAGATCTAGATGAAGGTATTGTAACATTTGAAATAACCCATTCTTTTCTAAAAGGCTCATTCTTCCTCCTCTCGGCCCTTAGGAGATCTTCCCTTAAAATTTGAGTAGTAGTCATAGGTATAAGTGTAATTTTTGTACCGTTATATTTGAACAAATATTTATTAGTAATTGTATGGTGCACAACATTATTTTCAGATATCTATGGTTCACCAAATAACAATTGACATGATTGCATAGGTATTATATCAAATTCAGCGCTATCCTTATAAGGACCAAGGGAAAACTCAATGCGTACAATTTCAGTTACCTTTATCTTATCCCAAGAATTTACCCATTGGACGTAGTATGGACATGGATGTGGCTTTGTGGTCAGACCAAGCTTCTCAACCATCTCTAAGCTTGCAAGGTTGTTGCAAGTCTCGCCATCAATCATAACACGACAACGCCATTCCTTCACAACAAAGTATGTTTGAAACGAGATGTTGAACTGGTTTTGCTCCGCCTTCTCCATTTGAGAACTGAGCACTCGTTGTCCAAACTCCGTAGACAGTCTATCCATGATGTCCTGTAGTTCACTCTTAAAAAACTCGTTGTTTGGCATATATTGTTAGAATTAAAATAAGTACCCTATCAACTATTTATGGGTCAGTGGAATCACACCCTCACACACGTCTTATCGAGTTCTTACCAAGTTTTTACCAACGCAAGCAGTGGATGTTACAACCGACGGCCAGTTTGTGATACCGATGAGGGCGTGACACTAAGATTGCAAGGATCTTTTTCTGTACTGATCTGGAGTATATATGTGGAGCTTGGAAGGCACACAAAGAACAAATATATATATGTGGCACACAATTCAGTAACAGATAACAATATTGAATAAATGTCCAGAGCACTTGTCCTAGTTGTTGGCCTATACGTGTTCCTAGCACCAGTTGTGACAAACAAGAGAGTGAAACAAGTATGAAAGGTAGCAATGGAAATGCGGACAAGGTAAAAAAGCACCACAAATAATAGAGCTATTGAGGTGTTCCTTATGTGCTCCCTTTTCTCTTATCTTCTCTTTTCTTTTACTATTTTTTTCTTTTCTTTTTTTGTCCAAACTTTTTTTTAGATTTTGCTATTTTGATATTTTTTTCTCATCAAGGAGCACACAAGAACAAATCTTAAAAATTTTGAGCTTAATTGGACAAAAGATGTGGCCTATACAAATTCAGGATTGTGATCTAAAAAGCTGGCCAAAACTTGTGGGCCCTGAAACTTGATGTTCCTAATTGAATTTTGCAATTCTAAATTTTATGAACCCAGCTTTGCTGGGATGAAACAGATCTAAAATTTTTTGGCGTTTTCCATAGATATAAAATTTTCCCTGATTCAAGTTCGGATGCAAAAGTTATGATTGTTTTATGAAAACTGCTCGAATCAGGGTTTTTTGTGGACACAAGATGTAAACTGATGATGAGACGGGATGATGGCGGATGGAGGGATCAACACAAACTAGAAAAGAACACAATCTAAACCAGCAACAAGACCTTAACCTAGGACACAAACTCAACACGACAGACTCTGGAACTGAAATATGCAAAGGCTATGGCGCGGATGGTTGTAGGACAGGAAACAAATATGGTGGTGGACTATGGGACGAAGGCAAAAATCAACTAAATTAGGATAAATATGAACTTGACGGTATACCTTAGCTCCGAATACCACTTGATGGGGACGTGATTCCCGATCTTCCGTCAGGTTTAAGATAAACAACGATTTGGTCGGAGAGCGACACACTGATCTGGCTTCAGATCACAAAGACCGAACCCTGCAACCTTAGCACCACGTCTCCCTCACAATCCAGTTGACCTCGCCACAAAGGCTAATCCCTGCTTCGAATCGAAGAACACAAGCAAGAACAAGATAAAATGCAACTCAATTGAAGTGACAATTGCAGATGAATGATTAAGCACTCGAAGTTGGGGTCTCGCAAACCAATAACGGCGACTGTTCAATGACAGATTGATCTAAACAAAACTCAAAACCTAAAATAGGCAGCGGCTACTGATTATAAAGCCTAAGGGGTGTTCAAGGACCCCCACTCACGTCCCTAAGGAGTCTCGACACGTTACATGCCCCAAACAGCTTAAAAGACGACGACGCAGCGCCCTGACAGATTCTTGATGTTAACTTATTTCGATGATTCTCATTGACTCCGATGGAATTTGGGTCTCAAACCAAAGTCATTGGTTAGCTTATGAAATTATCTTTCTATCCATATGTGGATCATCAAAAAAGGAGTCCGGATGTGTCGTGAGCATCCATTTTATTGCAGACTGGTTCAGAAGGCCGAAGCAGACTCGAACTCGAATTGGACTGGACCTCCGGCTTGGCTTGGACGTCCTTGCTGGCCTCCTAAGGTGATGGCCAAGAAGGAGGACGTCCTTGGGCATCTCTTAGGTGTTCTCCATCATTTTGGGGCATGCTCCAACTTGGGCCTGGGTCCCAAGTGTGAATAACAAGTCCGTGACGACGCCGTAACACCCGACAGAAATAGTGGCAGAATGTCTTGATGATTTGGAGGCCTTGCCAATGTGATATTGAGGTGGGACCAGATATATTTGAAAGATTATCAAATAAGCTTTCCATCAAGTGCTCATTGACCTCGATCACTGTCACACCCATTTTCAAGGAACAAATAGAGTGCATATTCTTATGTGCGCCCAGAGATCAATCACACATAAGTTGACAAATATAAATAGTATCATCACAAATGTTTATTACATAATGAATAGAATCACAGAGTCTTCACATAAATAAGCGGAAACATAATATAAATATAGCGGTAGCTAGCTCCATAGCACAGGCACGTCAACTGGTTGACCACAAGTCTAGTAATCTTCAGGAAAGTAGTAGTAGTAGTCACTATTTGCACTTTTGGGATTCCATCCTGTGGTGGAGGAATGCAAGGGTGAGCACAAAAGTACTCAACAAGTGTAACATGGGGTTCATGTAGCTCAAGTAGGCTAGACACTGGTTCAACTGCATGTAGCTTTTAGTTGATCATGTTTTAAGCAATTGAGTGGCATCAAGTGGGTAAATTCCCGAAATAAACATATGATCATGTAAAGAGAATAATGAATAGCAAGAACAAGTAAATTAATAGTGATCTCTATTCCGTAAGGGTCCAAGGCCGCTCGTGTCCGTGAGCACGGCTGATATACCAGTTTTACACTCTGCAGAGGTTGTACACTTTCACTGTGAGTCGTGATCCCCAAAAGTCCGGGGTCATGACTCCCCATTGGACAATCAAGTTTCACTATGAAGTCTTTCCAAGGTTCGTCTAACAAGTTAGGGCCGCTAGGTTTCTGTGGCCTGCGAATGTAGAGCCCCCCTTCCATATGGCACAATGACACGCAGCCTATACTCATAGGGACAGGAGCCGCACTACACTCAACCCGGAACACACCCCTTTTGCGCCATAAAGGTAACCACTAACAAGCTAGAAAAGGTCCTCTTATATGACTAAAGCCAGAGCCATGTAGCCCTCACAGCTGTACTGTAAGTCCCGGATGTTCGCTTACAGATAAGTCCTTACGGAGAGGAATCTAGAGATAACTCTAGCCCTCTTGTTCCCTGTTGCTGAAAAGCATCTTTTAGAGTTATTGCATATATCATTAGTCAAATTACAAGATCATTGTTTATGTAAGCACTAGCCACTACCCAATGCCATAACCATAGGATTCAAGGAACAAGATCAATACTAAGGCATCCTTAACAAAGAGACACATGCAGCATGAATTAAGTGGATTAAAGTGAATAGGTAACAAGGATAATCCCATGCTATACTTGCCTTGATCTAGCTGATCCTGTTGATCCGACTCGTAAAAGTACTCTTGATCACCAACGAACTGATCACCGTCTATTCTCGATTAACATGTCAACAACAATCATCCAGGGGCAATCATGCAAAGCAAACAAAGCTACAATTAGAACAGTACACCAACAGCAGTAAAATAAGATGAAAAGTTTTTAAAACAAATCTACATCGCTCTAGGATCACACAGACGCGAAATTCACGCAAATCGGAGCTAAAACGGAAAAGTTATGATTTAAACAAGATTTACTTTATTAAAGTAATAGATTAAATCTAACCTTGAATTTTAAAAGTGTAAAATCTACTATACAGCAGTACTAATAGATAGAATATGAAATTATGAACCTAACGCAACTTGAACGGATCAAATCGGAGTTAAAACGGAGATTTTATGACCTAAATAGATCTAGTGGCAATTCTGTAAATAGCTGAAAGCGTATTTTCTTTTAAACCGACGAGAATTACGTTTTCTAATTATCAAAGCGTAAACCAGCAAAGGCGCCATGGACCGCGGGTTAACCCTTTAAAAACCCCAGGGGCTCTTATGCAAAACAGCCGGGCGAAGGGGTATCTCAAGATCTGGGCCGTCGATTAGAAACGAACGGCCGAGATCTGTCGAGGGGAGAGAGAGAGGGAAATCCGGCCGCACACAGTAGCCAGGCGGCGGCGGAACGGCCGGCGGCGAGCTATTGCTCGCCGGCGCTGCCCAATCCGGCGATTCCGGGCACGATTCAACGAGCTATCTTCACCGGGAGATAGAAAAGACAGACGCGAACTCACCCGGGATGAAAACGTGGCCGAGAACGGGCGGTGGACGGCGAGCAACCCCCAATGGCGGACGGCAGACCCCTGTGCACGGTGGCGCAACAACCTAAGCCATCCAAAACCAAAATTTGATGAAACAAAGGTCGAGTTGACCACGGGATCGCGTCGCGGAGCTAAGCAACAAACTCACCGCGATGATTGGCGTCGGAAAACGCCTAGGCAAGCTCGACAGCAACAACTAAGATGGCGGCAACTAGAGCTAAGCTTGCGGCGTGGCTCGCGCGTCTCGAGGCTCGCGGTTAGGGTTGAGGTGGAGGCGGTGGAGGCGGGGCTGCTACTTATGAGGCCGGCTGACGTGCGGAGCAAGGCGGGGGAAAAGGTCGTAGCCGCGTCGGACTCCCGGCTCGAGTCCATCCCGAGCACGGGGTTGAAGATGATACTGCGGCGTGGGCCCGACGTGTCATAGAGACAGGCGAGAGGGAGCCGAGGCGGGCTGCAGCTGCGGCCAAGTGGGCCGGCCCAAAACGCGACTGCAGGGAAGAAGGCTGGGCCTCGGGTGAGAAGGCCGAACGGCCCGAGAAGAAGAGAGGAGAGGCTGGGCCTTCGGGCCGAAATCAGGGAAAAGTAAATTCCTATTTCGTTTTTCTTTTTCTAATATCTCAAATGCATTTTCAAATGATTCTTGAAATAATTTTCTTTTTAAAATAAAAACCAATCACCCAATTAAAATATGCAACAGCATGTATGCACAAACACTCATTTAACCCTATATTTGATTTTATTTAAACAAAAATATTATTTCACTAAGTTTTCATGCACACAAAAACGCTTAACTAAATCAAATTCCCTATTTAAAAATATTCAAAAATTTAGGGTGTTACAATTCTACCCCCCTTAAAAGAATCTCGTCCCGAGATTCGGACGATGCTTACTCAAACAACTGTGGGTATGCTTTTCTTAAATCTTCCTCTCTTTCCCACGTAGCCTCTGCTTCCGAATACCGACTCCACCGAACTTTACACATCTTTATAACTCGGCTTCGGGTAACTCTTTCCGCTGTCTCCAAAATTTTCACAGGATACTCCTCATACGTAAGATTTTCCTTAATAGTGAGTTCTTCCAACGGTATCTGTTCTTCCGGTACACGCAGACATTTCCTTAACTGAGACACATGGAACACATCATGCACACCTGCTAAACTCTCAGGCAATTCCAACTGATATGCCACTTCACCACGTCTCTCTAAGATCTTAAAAGGACCAACATACCTTGGTGCTAACTTTCCTTTCCGATTAAACCTTTTCACACCCCTTATAGGCGACACCTTCAAATAAACATAATCTCCCACTTCAAAAGTCAACTCTCTCCGTCGAGTATCAGCATAACTTTTCTGCCGAGACTGAGCTGCTTTCAAGTTATTTCGAATCATTCTTACTTGTTTCTCAGCATTCTTAAGCACATCAGGACCAAATACTTGACTCTCTCCCGTCTGATTCCAAAACAATGGAGTTCTACACTTCCTACCATACAAAGCTTCAAAGGGTGCCATCTGTAAACTTTTCTGATAACTGTTATTATAGGAAAACTCTGCATACGGCAAACTCTTGTCCCAACTTGTACCATACTGCAAAGCACAAGCTCTCAACATATCCTCCAATATCTGATTAATCCTTTCTGTTTGCCCATCCGTCTGAGGATGATATGTTGTGCTAAAATTCAGCTTAGTCCCTAATGACTCTTGTACTTTCTGCCAGTAATACGATGTAAACTGGGTACCTCGATCAGACACTATCTTCTTTGGAACTCCATGCAAACTTACTATTCTTTCCAAATATAACTCTGCCAACTTTGCACTAGAATACGTAGTTCTAACTGGTATAAAATGAGCAACTTTAGTCAAACGGTCCACTATAACCCATATTGAATCAAAACCCCTCTGAGTGCGGGGTAATCCTACTATGAAATCCATACCAACTTCTTCCCACTTCCACTCGGGTATCTGCATCGGTTGCAACAATCCTGCAGGTCTTTGATGTTCAGCTTTAACCCTCTGACACGTGTCACATAGTGCAACATACTCTGCAACATCTCTTTTCAAACCATGCCACCAATACCTTTCTCGTAAATCCATATACATCTTAGTACTTCCAGGATGTATAGAGTAGGCGGACTCATGAGCTTCTCGTAGGATTGCTCCTCTTATAGCTTTGTCCTCAGGCACACATAATCGTTCTCCAAACCATAGGGTTCCCTTGTCATCCAACCGGAATCCAGGTGCTTTACCTTTCGGTATATTCCTCACTATCTCCTTTATCTTATCATCCGTCAATTGACCCTCGCGTATTTGCTGCTCTAACATAGGCTCTACTACCAATTCCACTGCATTAACAGCAATACCCAAGTTTAAATGCTCAAACTCAGCACATAACTCATTTGACATCGGCATTACTTGTACCTCGTTAGCATAGCTCTTCCTGCTAAGGGCATCAGCAACCACATTAGCTTTACCCGGATGATAGTGTACCTCCAAATCATAATCCTTAATCAACTCTAACCAACGACGTTGTCTCAAGTTCAGATCTGATTGAGTGAAAATGTACTTCAAACTCTTATGATCAGTGTAAATATCACTTTTATGTCCAATCAAATAATGCCTCCATATTTTCAAGGCATGCACAACTGCTGCTAACTCCAAGTCATGAGTAGGATAATTTAACTCATGCTTCCTCAACTGTCGAGATGCATATGCTACTACTTTGCCTTCCTGCATAAGCACACAACCAAGACCCAATCGAGATGCATCACAATAAATAGAGAAGCTCTTATTCAAGTCTGGCAAAACTAACACCGGGGCTGTTGTTAGTCGTTTCTTCAACTCCTCAAAATTAACCTGACACTTATCAGACCACACAAATTTAGCATTCTTTTCCAACAGTGCCGTCATTGGCTTGGCAAGCTAAGAAAACCCTTCAATGAATCTTCTATAATATCCAGCCAATCCCAAGAAACTACGAATTTCCCCCACATCAGTTGGCGGTTTCCAATTCAACACATCTTTTACCTTGCTAGGATCCACTGATATTCCACCATTAGAGACCACATGACCCAGAAAAGCAACTTCCTTTAACCAAAACTCGCATTTGCTACGCTTAGCATAGAGCTTATGCTCTCTGAGCTTCTGCAGGACCAACCTCAAATGTTCCACATGTTCTTCCTTAGTCTTAGAGTATACCAGGATATCATCGATGAACACTACTACAAACTTATCAAGATACTCCATAAATACCTTATTCATCAAGTACATAAAGTATGCAGGAGCATTAGTCAAACCAAAGGACATTACTGTATACTCATACAAACCATATCGGGTGGTGAATGCTGTCTTAGGTATATCCGTGGCACGAATCTTCAACTGATGATAGCCAGAGCGAAGGTCAATCTTGGAGAACACACAAGCACCTCTCAACTGATCAAACAGGTCATCAATCCTTGGCAGCGGGTACTTATTCTTGATGGTTACCTCGTTGAGTGACCGATAATCAACACACATCCGTTGAGAACCATCCTTCTTATCAACAAAGATCACAGGAGCTCCCCATGGCGATGAGCTAGGATGAATAAAACCTTTCTCTTGCAATTCTTTTATTTGTTTCTTAAGTTCTTCTAATTCGTTAACCCCCATCCTATATGGACGCTTAGCTATAGGTGCAGTTCCAGGCAATAATTCAATAATAAACTCAATGTCGCGGTCGGGTGGCATACCTGTCAAGTCGTCGGGGAACACATCCGGAAATTCATCCACAACTGGATCCTCTTGATTAGCATTATCATCAAGTCGATTTACTGTAGCTGTCAGCGGCTTCTGCACTACGATCTCCACACTAATGCGATCTCCCTTCGGTGTTGTCAGGGCTACTGCCTTTTCCTTACACTGAATCACCGCCTGATTTTGCTTCATCCAGTCTAATCCCAGAATAAGATCAATCCCAGCTGTTCTCAACACTATAGGACTCACTTTAAACTCTACCCCCCTTAAATTTAAGCTAATAGGGAGGCATCGATAGGAAGCTTGCATACTACCCCCAGGCGAGTTGACTAGTATAGGGTTTTTCATGGCACACAAAGGAATGCTATTTGTCTTAACAAATATTTGAGATATGAATGAATGCGAAGCTCCAGAATCAAAAAGAACAATGGCAGGGATGGAGTGGACATCGAACGTACCGAGCATAACTTCAGGTTCCGACATTGCAGTCTCCTCCGACAAGTGAGTCACCTTCCCGTAGTATGGTGGCTTCTGATTACTATTCTGCTTCTGAGGAGTTTGCGGGTTGGCCTTCTCAGGACAGTTATAAGACAAGTGACCCTCCTTTCCACAACGGAAGCACTTGGTTGGAGTATTAGGAGCACTAGTCTTCATTGGGGTGTTGTTAGAGGTACTCTGTCGCTGATTCTGGTTCCCATTCTGCTGTTGAGAGCGTTGATTGCCATTCTGCGACTGATAAGGAGGACGTTGCAGAAACTGATTACGTGGAGGAAGTTGACCACGATTCCATTGGTTGGGCGGATACCTCTGCTGAAAACCTTGTTGATAACCAGTACGTTGGCGAGTGTTATTCCCAGATATCTGTCCCTGAAGTCTCTTTCTTTTAGCATCCATCTCCTTGCGCTTATTATCCACCACAATAGCGCGATTCACTAGAGTTTGATAATCTGGGTAAGCATTAGACATTAGCTACAGTTGAAGACCATCATGCAGACCCTTCAAGAAAAGTCGCTGCTTATCAGCATCATTAGCCACCTCATTTGGCGCATAACGTGACAACTGAGCAAACTTGTCTCTATACTCTGCCACAGGCATAGATCCCTGTGTCAAATTGCGGAATTCTTCCGCCTTCAATGCTATCACCCCCTCTGGTATATGGTAGGACCTAAAACTCTCGGTAAACTCCTGCCAAGTAATAGCGGGGGCATTGGCAGGACGGCCATATTGATATGAATCCCACCAATCTTGAGCTGCTCCTTGAAGTTGTCCCGAAGCAAACAACACCTTCTGTTGATCATTACACTGAGCAATGTTGAGCTGCTTCTCTACTGCACGAAGCCAATCATCAGCTTCCAATGGATCTGAGGCATGTGTAAACACTGGGGGATGACCCTTCAAAAATTCTCCACGCTTATCTCGCGCAGGTGCTCCTCCAACTGGCTGATTTTGCTGATTGTTCACCAGAGCTTCCATTATCTGTGTCTGTATGGCCAAAAGCTCATGAATAGTAGGTGTTGGTCCAACTCCACGACCACGGCCTCGACCTCGTCCTCTTCCAGACATCTGTTATCCAATATAGTATCAAATCTTAGAGATTACCACATAATAGACAATTCTAGAGATAGAGATTAGAATCTGAAAATTTTCTGGACACATCCCAATTTCAGCTGTTCGGTAAAACAAACCTATCTCGAGTTACAGATATCCAGTAGAGGTGTTCTTTACATGGTTGGAAAGCTTATGAAATTATCTAGAACTTTTATTTAACTCATACTTCCAGATTCTGTCACGAAGTTACCCAAAAACAGAACACAACAGAAACTGTTTCTGACTTCCAGACTGTACAGTAACTTCATCTTGTAACGATTATAACTCATGATCCAGAATAGATAAAAAGTTGATTCCAGAGGCATCGGAAAGGTACGTGAGTCTAGATTCTCTCATAAAAATTTCAGAATTTTTCGCTGATCAGTTAATTTTAAGCATAAAAGGAAAGACAGATCGCTCCAGAAAAGACAGAACAGAGAGAAAAGTTAACCCAACTAAATTATTTATTTATCCCACTCAAACTTAATATTATATAACTTGGAACTTTTGTAGACAAGCCCACAAAGCTCCAGCACTCATTACATGGAAAATCCAACTCACACATAAGCACAATAATAACTCAACTAACCACACAAAGTTCACACGACACCACAAACTCAACTTAACTTGACACTACTCGAACTATCGTATTATTACATAAATGGTATTCCAACTCCTAAGAACGGGCTTGGTGTTCATGATGATCATAGATCGGTTCCATGCCTTGGTCAATCCTTAAGCCATCTATCACTTCTTGATACCTCTTGACGTCTTTTCCCAAAGCTTTAACCAGGGCTACCAACCGACGATTTGTCACCATCATGTCATGACCAAAATCCACCATGACCCGAGGAACTAAATCCAAATTCCCAGGGTCAGTCATTACCCATCCATACTCCGGATCTCCACGAGGAAAATAGCAATATTGATCATCTTGCATAATCTCATAGCGAAGGTGACGAAGTCCCAAGCATGCTTCAAAGGCTGCATCTTCTATACCATCTTCTATAGTGGCACGACGTCCACTATGGGAAAAACACCGATCTAGCAAAAAGGTGCCCAACTCATTGTTCTTAACGAAGATGCGCACACTGCACTTCCAATAAGTAGCTTCCAAAGGGTGTTTATGCTCCCAGCAGACATACTCAATTGCAGGATCCCAATCCGTGAAGTAGGCATTAAGTATGTCACCCAGTCGGTGGTGTGACGGAGTGTCATGGCTTGATTTGTGATGGATCCTTGTAATCCAGCCCATAGGAAGGGATGGCACTCCAGTTTCAGCAGAACCACCTAGTGAAGGCGAAGGGGGCTGTCCTCCGTTGTTAGCAAGCTCAACATCTTCATCGTCACTCAAATAGATAACTTCCTCCTTAGGTTCAATTTCCTCCTGAGGCAAAACTGGTTCTGGCGCCTGTTCTGGTGTTGATGGCGGGGTTAGTGTAATGTCCTCTAATTCCTCCTGAAGCTCTTCGGGTTTCTCCAAGGGACGGGGTGGATAGTACCCTCCAGTGGTGATACGGGCAGTCTTGCGGGCACGAGGCATCTACAGATTTTAGTCCAAGGGTAAGTTGAAATTAGAGGCAATATTTTCATAATAGAATGAGGCGAAAGAAGCATAATAATTTAGCAATTATCAAGAGTAAAGTGATAAGCATGAAACAAGTGAAGAAAAGAGAACTAAAACGACCATTACTAACTAGGCTTGCGTCCTACAGTCAACATAGCTTTGATACCAATCTGTCACACCCATTTTCAAGGAACAAATAGAGTGCATATTCTTATGTGCGCCCAGAGATCAATCACACATAAGTTGACAAATATAAATAGTATCATCACAAATGTTTATTACATAACGAATAGAATCACAGAGTCTTCACATAAATAAGCGGAAACATAATATAAATATAGCGGTAGCTAGCTCCATAGCACAGGCACGTCAACTGGTTGACCACAAGTCTAGTAATCTTCAGGAAAGTAGTAGTAGTAGTCACTATTTGCACTTTCGGGATTCCATCCTGTGGTGGAGGAATGCAAGGGTGAGCACAAAAGTACTCAACAAGTGTAACATGGGGTTCATGTAGCTCAAGTAGGCTAGACACTGGTTCAACTGCATGTAGCTTTTAGTTGATCATGTTTTAAGCAATTGAGTGGCATCAAGTGGGTAAATTCCCGAAATAAACATATGATCATGTAAAGAGAATAATGAATAGCAAGAACAAGTAAATTAATAGTGATCTCTATTCCGTAAGGGTCCAAGGCCGCTCGTGTCCGTGAGCACGGCTGATATACCAGTTTTACACTCTGCAGAGGTTGTACACTTTCACTGTGAGTCGTGATCCCCAAAAGTCCGGGGTCATGACTCCCCATTGGACAATCAAGTTTCACTATGAAGTCTTTCCAAGGTTCGTCTAACAAGTTAGGGCCGCTAGGTTTCTGTGGCCTGCGAATGTAGAGCCCCCCTTCCATATGGCACAATGACACGCAGCCTATACTCATAGGGACAGGAGCCGCACTACACTCAACCCGGAACACACCCCTTTTGCGCCATAAAGGTAACCACTAACAAGCTAGAAAAGGTCCTCTTATATGACTAAAGCCAGAGCCATATAGCCCTCACAGCTGTACTGTAAGTCCCGGATGTTCGCTTACAGATAAGTCCTTACGGAGAGGAATCTAGAGATAACTCTAGCCCTCTTGTTCCCTGTTGCTAAAAAGCATCTTTTAGAGTTATTGCATATATCATTAGTCAAATTACAAGATCATTGTTTATGTAAGCACTAGCCACTACCCAATGCCATAACCATAGGATTCAAGGAACAAGATCAATACTAAGGCATCCTTAACAAAGAGACACATGCAGCATGAATTAAGTGGATTAAAGTGAATAGGTAACAAGGATAATCCCATGCTATACTTGCCTTGATCTAGCTGATCCTGTTGATCCGACTCGTAAAAGTACTCTTGATCACCAACGAACTGATCACCGTCTATTCTCGATTAACATGTCAACAACAATCATCCAGGGGCAATCATGCAAAGCAAACAAAGCTACAATTAGAACAGTACACCAACAGCAGTAAAATAAGATGAAAAGTTTTTAAAACAAATCTACATCGCTCTAGGATCACACAGACGTGAAATTCACGCAAATCGGAGCTAAAACGAAAAAGTTATGATTTAAACAAGATTTACTTTATTAAAGTAATAGATTAAATCTAACCTCAAATTTTAAAAGTGTAAAATCTACTATACAGCAGTACTAATAGATAGAATATGAAATTATGAACCTAACGCAACTTGAACGGATCAAATCGGAGTTAAAACGGAGATTTTATGACCTAAATAGATCTAGTGGCAATTCTGTAAATAGCTGAAAGCGTATTTTCTTTTAAACCGACGAGAATTACGTTTTCTAATTATCAAAGCGTAAACCAGCAAAGGCGCCATGGACCGCGGGTTAACCCTTTAAAAACCCCAGGGGCTCTTATGCAAAACAGCCGGGCGAAGGGGTATCTCAAGATCTGGGCCGTCGGATTAGAAACGAACGGCCGAGATCTGTCGAGGGGAGAGAGAGAGGGAAATCCGGCCGCACACAGTAGCCAGGCGGCGGCGGAACGGCCGGCGGCGAGCTATTGCTCGCCGGCGCTGCCCAATCCGGCGATTCCGGGCACGATTCAACGAGCTATCTTCACCGGGAGATAGAAAAGACAGACGCGAACTCACCCGGGATGAAAACGTGGCCGAGAACGGGCGGTGGACAGCGAGCAACCCCCAATGGCGGACGGCAGACCCCTGTGCACGGTGGCGCAACAACCTAAGCCATCCAAAACCAAAATTTGATGAAACAAAGGTCGAGTTGACCACGGGATCGCGTCGCGGAGCTAAGCAACAAACTCACCGCGATGATTGGCGTCGGAAAACGCCTAGGCAAGCTCGACAGCAACAACTAAGATGGCGGCAACTAGAGCTAAGCTTGCGGCGTGGCTCGCGCGTCTCGAGGCTCGCGGTTAGGGTTGAGGTGGAGGCGGTGGAGGCGGGGCTGCTACTTATGAGGCCGGCTGACGTGCGGAGCAAGGCGGGGGAAAAGGTCGTAGCCGCGTCGGACTCCCGGCTCGAGTCCATCCCGAGCACGGGGTTGAAGATGATACTGTGGCGTGGGCCCGACGTGTCATAGAGACAGGCGAGAGGGAGCCGAGGCGGGCTGCAGCTGCGGCCAAGTGGGCCGGCCCAAAACGCGACTGCAGGGAAGAAGGCTGGGCCTCGGGTGAGAAGGCCGAACGGCCCGAGAAGAAGAGAGGAGAGGCTGGGCCTTCGGGCCGAAATCAGGGAAAAGTAAATTCCTATTTCGTTTTTCTTTTTCTAATATCTCAAATGCATTTTCAAATGATTCTTGAAATAATTTTCTTTTTAAAATAAAAACCAATCACCCAATTAAAATATGCAACAGCATGTATGCACAAACACTCATTTAACCCTATATTTGATTTTATTTAAACAAAAATATTATTTCACTAAGTTTTCATGCACACAAAAACGCTTAACTAAATCAAATTCCCTATTTAAAAATATTCAAAAATTTAGGGTGTTACAATCACACTCCGGATGGATGAGTTATGACCTTCCCAATGAAGCACTATCGGGGTGCCGACGAACCGAAACTTCAATTTTGATGGACTTACACTTTGAGACACATTTGTACCTACATTCAAATAATGACATGTACATGTGGAACCAAGTGAATTGTACCTAAAATTACTATGCAAATGTAGGAACGAGCGGACCTTACAATCAATGGTCGTATCCATGGGTGTCATGTCCTCATCAGTTTCTTCCTCTTCTGTGGTTCGGGATTTAGGACAACTGAAGTTGGTGATGGGTCTAGTAAAGATTTAGGTTCAGCTATCTAGGATTCTTCCTCTAACGACTTCTCTTCTTCTTCTTCTTCTTCTTCTTCTTCAGGAACGTCTTCTAAGATCTTCGTAAGAATACTTCTCCCTGAATTGATGGAGACATGTAAGAATGAGCCTCCTATGGTCGTATTAATATGTTTCGAGGTTTTTCTCTTAAGGCCCATAAAGAAGTGTTGAAGAAGAATAGGGTCTGGAATGGCAAGGTTAGGGCCAGAATTAAGAAGGTATTAAAGCGTTCTCATGCCTTGCCTAGATATTCTTTCTTTTTTGTTTAAAATATAGAACCTCTAAATAAAGTCTGACTACTCTAGATATGGGAAAGAATTGTAAACAAAGGCTAGAGCACAGGGCTTCCCAATCTCCTTGTCTACTGCTAATGGTGAGCTTATACCAATGTTTAACTTTTCCTGTCAAAGAAAAGGGAAAGAGCTTCCATCGTAAGGTCTCATCTGACATGCCCTCAATGCGTAGACATACACAGGTTTGCTCAAAATCATTTAGGTGGGAATAGGGGTTTTCATCACCTTTTCTTGAAAAGGGTTGATCCTGAACCATGTTAATTAATCGCGGGCATAGCTCATAGCTGGGTGTTAGGATAGGTTTAGAAGATTCTGCTGGCTGTAGGCTTGTGCCCGTGGGGCACCATATTGGTAGATAGGGGTGGATTCTAGATCCATGGTAAAGAAAAGGAAAAGAAAAGATAAAAGGATAAAAGTATAATACAAGGTTAAGCTAGACTCAAAGTTAACTCAACAATCATTCCCCGGCAATGGTGTCAGAAATGCTTATTGGTATAAATTAAGGCACACAGAATTATCAGCAAGTGCACAGATATTATATTGTTGTAACACTTCACCGAGAATAACCCAGTTTTAATCTTAACCCAACTTCACAACCAAGGCTAGATAATAGGAGTATAGAGGAGAATGCAATGGTCTTATAGTTATAACTTCGGTAAGCTTTGTGTTCTATTGTTTAATTATGGGGATATTACTAAAGAAAACACAGGCAGAGTATGTTTCATATAGTAACGTGTTCCTACTAGGCCTACTAACGGGAGGTGGTATGTAGAGGATTCAACGAGGCTATAAGAGTCACCCTTGCGAGTTACCACCGATCCGGAAAATAGGGTACATCCATGAGTAACCGAGTCTAAGCACCACGGTTACACTACGAATACAACTTTAATCCAAGAGCGACAGGGATCAAAGTACTAAAAAAGACTCACAACCCTAAAGAACAATATGAACAAGATGCTTACTTGAATTAGAAGTCAATTACCAGAGAAATCTTAGAAGCAAGCTCTTGAAGAACTTGATTCTGTTAGGGTACAAGCCGTAGGAGAGCACCGGCAGGCCGGGGCTCCTCCAAACTCTTCCCTCTCACTCTATCTCTCTATCTCTAACACAAGACTAAATCCTACAGAGGACTAATCTTCTCTTGATTGCTAGCCCTAGATCAAGAGAAACCCACTTAAAGAATCAACTTAGTTTCAATAAGATGATAGAAACCCAATTAACTCAAATTGATGCTCCTATCCCATCCTATGAAAAAGATAGAATTCCTGGCAAACCTGAGGGAACAATAGAAACAGCGAACCTTGTTACTGCAAAGTATGGCTATGCTTTAAGTTCTCGGGGTTCCTATTTACTAGACTCCCCATTTACCATTAAGAAAGGTGATCCCGGTACCCTTGTGATTACTTGCTCCATTAGAACTCATACCTTCCATATTGCTCTGTGTGATTTAGGCTCTAGTGTTAACATATTGTCAAAAGCAAATTGTTCTACACTACCTTAGCGCTAACTTCAGTTTACTTACAATTAGCTGATCAATCCACCCGTTATCTCGAGGGAGTAGCCACTGATTTATTAGTTAAAGTTAGGAGTGCCTATATTCCTACAAATTTTATGATCTTAGACATGGGTAACGCTGAGGATACACATTTAATCCTTGTCGTCCTTCCCTTAACACTGCAAATGCTTGCATATATGTGGCTTCTGGGCAAATCCAATTCTACTTTACTGGAAGAAAAGAAATATTTTCTTTTGCCTCTGAACAACCCCTCTTTGATGAGAAACATGAAAACAAGAAGCATCCAAAGAGAATCAAGATGAAGAAACCAAAGCCGATTGAAAAGCCAGAGAAACATGTCAAGAAGAAGAAGAATAGAAAGAGATGGCGTAAAAAGAAAGATCCGTCCTCAAACTCATCATCCCCTGATCCTGATCCTGACAAGGCCTCCAAGGTGGAACAAGAGAAAACACCTCCGCCCAAGGATGAATGACCTTGAGCCCGACAAAAAGGTAAGTTTTCTATTCCTTGCATTTATTTACCACATTTCATTAGTTTCATCTCATTTAGATTTCCAATAAAGTTGCTTCACATTGCATGATATGTTAGTTGCATTTAGCTACTCTATGTTAATAAATAAAGTTCTGTAGTAGCTAATGCAGGGTAGATTTGCATTAAAGCAACACATATGAAAAAAATATTTAATAATCATGAATAAAATTTAGTAGCATCCCTACTGAATAAATTATCTAGTAGTTATAGGTTTAGCTATTTATTTATGCATTCTAGTAGTATTAGTTAGACAATAAAGAAAAAAATAAAAAGAGTCACCAGAAGACATTCCAACCTATACAAAAGGCAAGCTTGGGGGAGACATCTCTCCCTGCTCAGGTATGAAAATCTTAAACCCTCTCTTTATATTCATGTTTGCTTTATATTTCAATATTCATGATCATAGAATATAGAGAGGAGTGCCTTTAAATTATTCTGACAAAAACTCTGCTCTAATAAAATGATGATAAAATTATTTGGAGATGATGAATAGTTGCTCTATGATACTTTGCAAAAAGCTTGTGATACAACCTTATACTTCTTAAGTTTTGAGAATGATAAACTTAGAGTTCATCTTAAGTTGAATGCTTTTGTGGGTTGCAAATGTCAGAACCAAGAATAGGCTTTTGTGAGATATGTTGTATGCCATGATTAGAGTAAATCTCTGAACCTATCTGAGGAATAGTGAAGACAACTTGGACTTTTTGTTTTGCAAAATGCTAAACTCTCTTGCTAGAAGTTCCTTAATGGTGATAAATTCCTACCAGAGCCAAATAAACATCCACACATATATGATAGAGCCACCATAAAAGCTGCCTGTTTGTTTTGAGCTTTTTCAAGCCTTGTTGATCTGAGTAGAGAAACTTTTCATGCTTTTTGTTCAAGATCACATACACCCACATATTTATGCTATTCCTACACTAGGATACGCATCCATATAGGCATTCCATTTATTATTGCTTTATGAGAATCAAAGTTACCTCTCTATGCTATCTTACATCAAAAGAGAGGCATGGGCTACAGAAAAAATATATATGAGAGAGAATAAAAGAGCAAAAAGCTCTAGTGTTAAAAAAGAGAGAGTGAGTGAGAAAAAGAAAGTAGCCATGCCCTTTCAAAAGAAGCTAGAGAAGGGAAACTTCTCGAAGGAGTACCACTTCCACCAAATATACCACACACATGCATCTCTTAATCAATTTGTATGATTTGTTACTCCTTCTGATCCAAGTATTTGACTTAGCAATAGATTCAATTCAAGTAAGCTTTGCTTTGACCCCTACCTTGAGTCCACATAAGCTTTAGGATAGAAATTAAGGCTAAATTCATGGCCATGGTGAGGATTTCAAAACACCATTGAGAGACTTGAGTGTACCATCCAAGGAACTTAGGCAAGTTTTCTTTTCAAAATCATTTGCAAACCTCCAGGAAGTTTGAGCTAAACCAAAGTGGGAAAAAAGTATCTATCTAACAACACTTTCTTGCACTTGCTTGTATCAAGGTGAAAGCTATAAGTCCCACATTGATAAGATGATGGTGAAATTTCTGAGTGCTAACATGTTCAACTCAATGTTTATATATGAGTTTTTGTAGGGCGTTACATAGTACACAACTCCTGATCCAACAACCTATTCCATGCTAAACCCGCATCTTTGCTGAGGACAGCAAAGGGGCAGCTTGGGGGAACTTATTGACGGTCATTAACACCTATTTTGACCATCAACATTCCACCCAAAAGCATGGTAAAGTGAGGTAAATCATCATCACATGTGAAGAATTATGCTTAAATTTCACCTAGTTCCACTTGTGCTTGTAGAATTATTTGTATGCAGGAAATATGGCAAATTTTGGCCAAAATGGTGATAAACATGGACCAAGAAAGCAAGTGGACGTGGTAGGGCCACCTGGGCCCATAGACCAGCGCCACCTGACGCCACCTAGGCGCCGCCTGGCCCCACCAAGTGCCATCTTGGCACTTTGCCACGTCGCCGATCTGTGGGAGCTCCTCTAGAACCAATTGGATGCGTTGATCTAAGTCGGTTCAATCAGTGGTCACGATGAAGAGGCCATGGATCCATGGGCCCATTGTCATAGACTTGGAGCTTCACCAACCGACTTACTAGCCAAGTTCCACCATATGTTGTCTTCACAACCGCCTTGGAGGAGCAACCAACGCCCTTGGATGCAAAGGCGGTGCATCCAAGGGTCGGTCGGTGCCCCCCTGCCGCTGCCCGGTGCCCCCTGTGGCCACTGATCTCCCTGCTGCCTACAAATACCCCTCCCCTCACTATACACTATAAATAGTGGGTGTGGACCTCGGTGGAAAGAGCCCCCGTTCATTTCCAAGCTCTCCAAGCTTCTCTTAGCTTTGTAGCTTAGCATTAGCTATATAGTAGTAGTCTAGTAGTGGAGTAGAGCAAGAGCGGAGCTTCTCAAAGTCCGAAAGAGTCCTCTAGATCTGGTATAGCTCTTTGTAATTCTTTTATTTCTGCATTACTTTATTCAATATTTACTTTCAAGTACTTTATTCTAGTATTGCTTGCTTTACATTAAGTACTTAGTCATTAGTGTTCATCATTAGTGAGCTTAGGTGCTTGTTGTTTAGCATTAGTAGCATAGGTTATCTTATCATTAGTAGTCTTTCACTAGTACCGGTTCCATTGTCTAGTTAGGGTGCTTTGATCTCATTTCATCAGAGCTCGGATCAAAGTAGTAAGTTTATAGATTAAGTGTGGTGCTTAGACTATAGATTACCTGTGGATACGGCTAGGCCCTCGGATAGATTGTGGTAGGTGGCAAGTGGTTACAACCTTGTCCATCCTCTGTATTCCACCATGATAGGTCTAGTTATTAAATCGTAGGGCTCATGGCAGACCTTGTCTATTTAACTCTCCTAGTTGGCAGGCAGGCTGTGCCCCAAAGTACTATCGCATTTCTCCTAGTTATTTGATTATCCTTAGTTACTAGAAAGATATATCGCTCGCTCTCCCACCTAGCTATCTCTAGGTTAGCTTGTTAGTAGTAGTTAGTTTAGGTAGTTCACACTCATTCTTCACTATCATTCACCTACCTAGGATCAACTCAAGCCTTCCTCTAGCAAATCCTAGTCCACTTATAAATTCTAGCCTTTCACCTTGCTGTGGGATAAATTATAAATTCGACACTCGGTACTCACCGAGCGAAGTGTTACATGATAGTTCTGTGCGCTTGTGGAATCCTCCAATAGTCGCTAAGAAATATCAACAAAGAGCAACTACAGCACAATATATGAAATGTAAATACAATCTTGTGTAAAGGGGAATGCAAACCAACTGGAAGACAAGGATAACACGATGATTTTTATCCCGAGGTTCACTGGTTGCCACCAAGCTAGTACCCGTTGAGACAAGCTCCAAGGTTGACACCGGTCCTCTTGCTAGTGGTGACCCGCAAGTCACACTCTCCCATGTGGAGTGCTTACCACAAGCTCTAGCACTTGACATGGCTGGACCACTTGTCGCCCTTTGCGTCTCGCTCTACTAGAGTTGCTCTTCGTGGCTCTCATGGGACAAGCACAACACCCCTCACAATCACTTCTCTGGAGCACCGCACAATCTTCTTTGTGTGCTTCAATGGAGACCACCACCAAGCCGTCTAGGAGGTAGCAACCTCCAAGAGTAACAAGCACCACCGGCTCGCAACTCGATCATCTAGTGTCACTCGATGCAATCACTCAATGCAACGCACTAGAAATCACTCACTTCACAATTGGATCGCACTCTTGCAAGAACAAGTGAGTTAGAGGGTTCTCAAACCAAGCACACACAAGGGGAACACATCCCCAAGGTGCTTAGTCTCAGCCAAGCCAAAGATCCACCTCTATTTATAGCCCCCAAACCATATAGAATCGTTGGAGCCAACTAGCACATTTCTGCATGGTCACTGGATAGCAACGTGCAGGCACTAGACATAGGGTGGCGGTGGCCAACGGTTGAATTGCAACGGCTATTTCAAACTAGCCGTTGGGACCCTAGCACCAGACATAGGGGGGCGGTGCACCGTGCCAGGGGTGGTAGTGCACCACCCTGGGGTGGCAGTGCCACCACCCTAGGCTATCCGGTGCACACTGGAAAGGGTGGTGCCACCCCCTAGGAAAGGATGCGCATTGCGTACAAGTTTGGTTGCGTTTTCTGACCCTCGGACAACCCAAATTTGCTCTTTTCACCTCCTTTTCCTCTCTAACTTGATCCAAATTGATCCAAATCAACTCCAACAACTTATCCTTTGCAAATGTGCCAACACCACCAAGTATACAACATCATGTGCAAGTGTGCTAGCATTTCACAAACATTTCCCAAAGGATTAGTGTTGGTATTTATAACTCCTCACTTGTTTTAGTAGTCACCTATTAATTACCTACACCTCTAGCATTACTAAACTAGGTTGTCATCCCTAGCGATGGTGCCAGAAATATTTGTTGGTACTAACTAGTATTACTACAAGAATAATACTAAGTAAATGTTTACCATTTTATGTGACTAGAAAGAATATAAGGATATGAAAGAAAAGGATTTTGCAAGCGGACAAATAATTATACCATTGTAGCACTTCACCCAAGAGTATACTAGGTATCGTATTTATATTTTACCACAGGGAAGGTGTAGCTTTGGACATGTATTGATAACTTATAACATTGATGGAGAAATAAACCATAACCAATCACTCTAATCATAACATGGGTAAGTCATAAGATAAAATATATATGATAAGCACTGATCAAGCATTATAATAAGTAAATCACTCAGAGCACTCCTATCTATGACAATAGCATGGTCAGGTTAGAATATTAGAGGAATAATTCCTAAGTCATCCTTAACTACAAGTCAAAGCATACATTGATTAGTGCAATTACACCTAGTAATCATGGCTAAGATCATCATTATATTCACACATAAGGGGCATTACTTAGGGAAGTTTGAGTATAGAAATCTCTCCCTTCCTTTATAACCAGGCCCTACTTTCTCAACCTATACTCAGGGAGTAGGCTACAAAGGACTCAACGGGAGTGTCATATCCGCGATCTACCACATGACCTAGAATATAGAGTGTATTCGTAGGTAAATAACATATAAGCACCATGCTTACATGATATCTACTACCCACCCATGGTACCTTATTAGGGTGAATGCTATACGAACTTATGCATAAACACAATGATAAACTAACTATACTAAGCATATAATCAAAGTAGACAATAAACATTGCTACCAAGAACATGAATAAGATGAATACTATATTGTCTTGACAATTGTACCAAAGCATATAAAAATAATGGAGATACAATGAGAGAGGGGTACAAGAATTATACCGAACCAAGCTCTAGATGATGTTGGGAATCCAAGCGAAGATCTTCTTGCGTCCCTTTAGACCTAGCCTAACTAGCTATGCCCTAGAAACTAGAGGAACTCTGAGGATATTAGGGTTTCTGGCTCTAGATGACTTGATCTCAAATGACTTGATCTCTCAGGGGGCTGGGGTCTTCTTATATAGCCCAGAGGGTTCAATGTGAGCCCTTTGATCAAACCGACTTAAAGAACAGCGTAGATGCAGTCTAGGGAGGCAGTGGAGGAACATTCCAGAAGCTAACAGGCGGGGGCCACTGCCAGGGGCTAGGTGGCACCTAGGTGGGGCCGGTCGTCCCACCCAGCGGCCTCTTGGGCTCTGCCTCGGGGGTTGCCTCCTAGAGTCCTCTGGAGTCTTCTAGAATAGATTTCGTTGTGGTTAAGTTTAATTTCTTTTGATGTTTTAATCCCCCTTTTTGGTTTTCTGAATATACCCTGCAGAAAATACAGATTCACCAAAACTTGTGGAAATTGTTAGTTTAAACCCCTAAGTTTCTATTGGTGATTCATTTCAAGCATTTATTCAAGTTATGTTAACAATTTAATATGGTAGATAACTACTATCAACAATTAGTCACTCAATTCTCCACGCCACTTGATCCTAGCAATGATGCAAAGTTAGATCACTCAAGTGGCACTAGATGACCGATATGCAAACAAGTTTTCTCCTCTTGATAGTACGGCCATCTATCCTAAACCCGGTCATAAACTTCTCTACACACCTATGACTGGTGAAATGAAATGCCCTACAAATATACCCTTGCCTTACGCATTCCATTCCATCTCCTCCGATGTTGATGCAACACATGCACCAACATGATCACAAATGATATGATCCACCTCATATCATCACATGACCGTATTGGTTCATCGATCTTGGCATCACTTGCTCTTCACCGTTGCCTCGGTCCATCGGTGCCAAGTCATCACTCAACTTGCCCTTCACACTTGTAACTAGTCCATCAAGCCAAGCCTTATCTTGATCTTCTCCACCTTGGTCACATGACTCCATGTCATGTCTCATATGCATTGAGCTCTTTCATCACATGTGTGAACCTTGCAACATATCCAAGCCATTTCACCTCCATGGGATAGGTTGCTCACACATCATGTACTTGTGGACTAATCACCTGTGTATCTCACTCAAACACATATTAGTCCACCTAAGGTTGTCACTCAATTACCAAAACCAAATAAGGATCTTTTAGCAGTGTATTTGTAAGGTTATTGATGGTTGTACCCCACTATTAATGAAACCGGCAGATGGCTGTTGAGAAAAAATCTTGCTGTTGTGGAATGGACAAAAGCAAAATATAGCTGTTGAGAAAAAGAAAGCAAAATATAGCTATTGAGAAAAAGACGAGCAAAATATAGTTGTTGAGAAAAAGATAGACAAAAATATAGCTGTTGAGGTCATGCCAAAAGCAGTAGATGGTTGTTGAGAAAAAGATAAAAAATAGCTATTGCATAGAAGTGGACACCAGCTACAAATACCCCACTCCCTCGTTCACAACATTTGGTGGAAGGAGTGAGATCACAGACGGAGACAACAGAGACGACGGAGGCGGCGGCAGAAGGGATGAGGACGGAATTCTCCAGCACTCGCACGAAGGGATACGAGAGGTTGAGGACTGAGATTTTTTATTTCATCATGGGACCCACTGCTATAGACGGGTTCATTTGGATACATTGTGGCTTCCAATTTAACTACTGCCACCTGCTATGGGACCCACTCCTATGGACTGGTTCACCCATATACATTGCCCTTGCTCTAACTCAAACCCTAGCTCATTCTCTCTCTTCCCTGCACTTTTCTCATGAGCAGCTGCTAGGAGCTGACGGCGACGCTCTGGCCGTTGCTTGGCTATAGGAGGAGAAGGTGGCACCGGGGTGGGCCCACTCATCATAGCGCGTGCATGGCCGAGGTTGCACGCGGTGTCGTGGAGCGGCTCCTCGCCGACAACCTGGAGATGGCGTGCGTGGTCTTCCACAACAGTGACAGTTTCAGCGCCGCTGCGACCATCTCATGGTGGCTGTGCCCTGATTCGTTTGACAGCGGCTGTTTGACAGCGGCTGTGGCAGCGGTGACCGAATCCACGCGACGGTGGTGGCAACACCCTAATTCACACGCTGATGATGGCATCCTTCATCCTCGACCTCCACCATGCTAGCATGGGCTCTATAGGACATCCCAGCAATGAGTTGGCACCTCAGACCTAGTCGGCTACGGACGTTGGTAGAAGAAATAGCAAATTTATTGTTTTGATTTTATAAGTAGCTGTCTTCTTTCTAGAGTTAGTCTGATTTGGGTTTGGATTTGGATCGATGTGGTGGTTTTGATTCAGTCTCGGTTTGGTCCCTTGCACCATGCTTTGCTGAGTTGGAAAATCATCACCATAGATTCAAGGTGGCGCTGAATCCGATTAGGATCAGATTAGGCTGGACAAAGATTTTTAGTGGCAAAATTTTTGCCTCTTTAGTATTAGGTAGAGAGTAGAGATTATATAATCTAATAAGCTGCATTGGAATTTTGCTAGCGAGCGAAATTCATTCACCCATTCAAGCAAAGCTTGCTAGCATAGGTCCCAAGAAAACCTTACTCCTATTCAACAATCAAAAGACCATGGCATGCTTGGATGTGTGACCAGTTTTGCTTAGTCTTGCTTAGCTAGGTGAGGCTAGCCTTGCCCAGCGCGGTGAGCCAATTTGGCTCTCCAAGTCGAGCAAGAAAAAACTCGCTTGCATGGAAATTAAGGTAATAGGGCAAGGAAACCAAACAGCCTGTATCAGAGAGTTGGTACTCCCTACTAGTCCTCGTTAGAGCACCCGTGCAAGGGTATAGCTCCCCCTTGATCCACGCATGAACCGAATGCTCTGTATGGGTTAATCTTTGCCACTTCAGCACAGTGAATCACCCACAAACGTTTACACTATGAGTTAGATCTCTCACAAGCTCCACCGAGAGATCACCAAGCTCCCAATAACCATCAAGACATCTTGGTGATGTCGATCACTAAAAGTAACAAGCACAAACTGTCACTTGACCTAGACAATCCTAATGAGAAAGGTGGATGCACACTTTTAATCCCTATGCACTAATGAAGTCCTTAATACAATTAACAAATCTTAGTCACTCCACTAGGCATGAACTCCCCCTTGCTCTCCAATGGGTGTATGGCACTATATTGAATGGAAAGAGAGACCTCTTGCATGAGATGGAGGGGTATAAATACCCCACACTAAACTAACTAGTTGTTGGTCCTCCACTCACTGAAAATGACGACATCGGATTGGTCGGGTGCCCTTTGAACTGAGCACTGGATCAATCTGATGGCTCTCCAATGGCTAGATCACAAACTAATCATTAATGTATGGGGCAACAACTTATAGTTCAATGCCTAGCACCGGATCAATCCAATGGCCCAAAACCCTCTCTGGATAGCACCGGATTAGCAAATGTCCATCACTATATCAATCCGGTGATACTGTGCAGCCAACCCCTAGTTGAGGGACCCTATAGCTTATAGTCCGATGGTCCTTTGACCACATCACAAAATCAATCCGGTGAACCATGCAAACCCTAGCTAGCCACTACATGTAACTTTTAATTTGGTGACCCCGTGACCAGGGCACATGATCAATCCGTTGAAGCCAGAAACCCTATACTCACTTCCATTTCAGTCCACTTTGTGAATGGTCCTGCTTCCAATTGATCGTTGGGCTATTCCTGAGCTATCTAGTGATAAATTTGACAAGTTTACACCACACCTACTCACTAGACTCACCTAGGTTAAGCTACTATTCATACCCCTTTATTATACGGCCAAAGGGAAAACAAAGTCCTAACCTACTCTGAGTGTCTCTCATTGCCAAACAACACTTAGAACTTGTCCGTCCTTAACCTTATCGCATATCCTTTAAAAAGCGAACGAATTCCATCAAATAGAGGCATGAAAAACTTATATTGACTCTGCAAAACACACGTTAGTCATAATATCTGATGTCATTAATTGCCAAAAATGAATTAGGGGTCTAGATGCTTTCACTCAAAGCAAGGTGAGACTAAATTCTTGGGGAGAACCAAACAGCCCCCATGTCTTCGTAAGTGACAGACCAACTCATTTCAAGAGTTTGTCAATAAAAAAGTGATAGCTCCTCAACTCCTTTCAAGAGTTTATCAATATAAAAGCCTGGTTGGCGACCCGAATTATATAATCTAGATGGTAGCAGGGATGAAAATAGTTAGAAACAATTGAGAAAAGACTAACCATTTTTTATTTTATATATTTTTATACGAAAATGGAATCGAAAATGACGGTCGATTAAACAGAAATAGTTATGTCGGGAAATCAGAAACAGAACAACTAGGTCGGGAACATATCGATAATGGGTCGAAAGCCGATAATTCATATCAGGAACACCGATATATATGACTACTTGAAATGTTCAACTCAGATACAAGAAGATAGTACTCTACAGAAATGGGGGAAAGAAAAGAACAGAAAGATAAAAAAAGATAATAAATAATATTTAGTTTGATAAAGACGTGTATGTAAACAAATCCTTTAGTTTTTAGATCTTGTATTAATAAATAAATTTTAGATGCTTGTAATAAATATATTTAGCAAACTTTCCGCATAGAGAAACATTCAACAATATAGAGAAAATAACTACTACGTAGAAAATGAAAGAGAAAAGGCTGCTACTCTCACCTTACTTGGAGACAACTGGTTCGATCCCGGCGATGGGCATGATCTTACTCAGCGGGGGCGTGCTAGGAAGGATTGCAACTCACGTGCTCGGAGGGGCAGCGGCACGCGTATTCTGCGGCAAGTTAGCTGCGCGCGAGTCCAGCAAGTTGCCCCTGAGTCTTGGCCCATGGACTTTGGAGCCTGGTTTCCCTGTCTACCTTCATCCCAAGGCCTATTTAGCTTCTAGAGTTTAGTTTTTTTTCCATGTATAAGTCGATTCTCCTGTCTGGTTTATTTGGACCTCTATTATTTTTTTTCTAGCTTATTTGCTTTTCTCTTTCGGGATAGCGGGTGTGTGGGTAGTGAACAGGCGGGGGTGGTTCTACTTATATATATATATATATATATATATATATATATATATATATATATATATATATATATATATATATATATATATATATATATATATATATATATATATAAGTAGAAGAATAAGCTAGAACACAAAATGACAGAAATCAACTTTGAAAAAATAGTAGAGAGAAAATGTTTAATACATAATCATTGATTGGAATAAAATGCTTTTCCATCGTATGAAGAAACTTTGAACTAGGACTAAAAACTTTGTATTCCGTGCACCAAAGCTTTTGCACTTCGAACCTAAAAACTTTGTAATTAAAAAACTTTCAACATAAAATTTTTTCTATGACATTACTTGATTGAACCGATACAAGAAATAAAGAAAAAGATCCATAAAATAGACATTCAGAGTTATAATTGCACAAAACCTATTGCACTTGGAATTGAGAGCTTAATACATTTGTATAGTTTTATCAAGGAAAGATACAACGGTGAATGATCAGAACACGTAAAAAATGCAGATTTCAAAAGACTAACATTTTTTTACACACCACATCAGGTTGAAATGTAAAAAGCAATTCATCACCTTAAAGACAATCATTTTAAATTTGAGGAAGAGCACCAATTGCGAACAGGCTATTCTCACCATCATGTGCAAAATCTTTATTTACAAGTTTAGCATCATAAGTTTCCTGCATTTTCCGATCACTTTTGTTACTGATCAACTAGTGTATCGTCTTCATATTCAAATTGACCAATAAACAGTAAAAGATAACAATTGATAATTAAGGTATGAGATTGAGAATAAAGAAATTCAGGAACTTTGTACTACCACATTTAAAATTTTCTACTTTTGTAATTTCAAATTTTACTTTTAAAATTCAGGAACTTTATATTAGCAGATTTAAAACTTTGTATTTCAAGATTTAAAACTTTGTAATGCCTCACACATGATTTACTTTACGATTTTAAAAGCTTTATCCTATTGAATTTTTTAAACAACATGATTTACCAAGATTCTGGTCCTTTCTCAAATCAAGTTAATGATTCTACTTTTAATGCCTCACACGTGCATCAGATTCCTTAAATCTAGACATTTGTCCAAGAGCAATTTCTAGAAACTCAATGTTGCACTTTCCGACCATCTAGTTCAACTCCAGAGATGGTTGATGCTAAGCGAGAAAAAAAAACAGAACCAACCATACTACTAATCTTTTCTAGGAGAGGTACTCAATGCTCAAAAAAGAAGAAACTGAGCGATTCGCATCTATAGAAGAGAAGAAAATGGAAGATCCTTATAGCATCAAAAAGTGTATCACAACTCTTGAGGGGTTGTCTAATCTACAAATGGAAGAGATGATAAAAGCAGCAGGTATATTCAAAGAAAACCCAGCAAACAGGGAAATATTTTTTCTTTCATTTTCTCGTGATGAAACACGGTTGGGATGGTTGCGCAAACAAAATTAGCTTCCAAAAGCAAATTCATGTGTGCAGGTAAGCTACATGGTCTTTTGTAAGTAAAAAGGGCTAGCATAAGATCTTGTCTTTTGTATGGAGTAACCATACTGTAGTACTAATACTAGCATGTCCCTATAGTGTCTTGAACTGTTAATACTAGCATACCTTTTGGAGCAATAATACTGCATAATTGATACTAGCATGTCTACCCGTGGTTATATACAAGTGCTATGTCAGCTATAGCCAATTTAACAACCTACTTGTATAATAGTCAGACCTTAATACATACCTCACCATTAATACATAGTCTATGCCATTCTCTGATAGGAATTCTTGAAGTCGGTGTCTCAGCTGGCTGTAAGGTTGCAACCTGCTTAGCTTCTCTCTCCTCTCCTTTCTCTTTCATGTCAGCATGAATCTGATGTGGCAACCCATACAACCTTCTTATATCAGCTTATTATACTTGCTTTTAGTTACATTAAATATTTGAACTTCACTATCGTTGACTTGTTCGTCTTGAAATATAATCCTCCCACATTCTTTTTGGCTTGGCGTAAATTGTTAAATGCTGGCACATCATTACTGTATTGGTCGTCTCCTTCCGGTATAACCTGCATGCTATTTTGATTGATATCTTCGGTAGCACCATGGGCCAATGACATATCTCCATTGTATAGCCGTATGATAGTATGAGTCACCAAACAAGCTATGGAGATATCAACCTGTGTGTCAATATCATATAATGATGTAGCCTTTAATATGGAGTACCTCATTTTTAATATACCAATAATTCTCTCTATATGATTTTGAAGTTGAGCATGTCATAGATTGAATAATCCCTTGTGATTTTGTGGTTTTTGTGCAACTCTCCCTGTTCTTATAGATGGTATCTAGTTCCATGATATGGAGCAAGAAATTCTAGCACGTTAACATAGCCTACCTACTAGGTAGAATTTACTGGGACTCCGGGAGGGACACTAAATCCATGGTTAAGTGCATATCCCTCCCCAGCATGCACATGCACAAAGTTATATCAAAGTCACATGCAACCAACATGTTTTGTGTCTTTGTGATAGACCTTGTTTTCTATTTTATATGTCTCTTGTTATTCGAGAGGAATAGTCATAGGAATGTGGGTGCCATCAATAGCACGAATCAGTTCTGCATGGGTTTGTTCTATGCTTAATATTAAAACCACAAATAAAATTATTTATGACTTGATATAGAAAATAAAAAATAGATTACCTTGAAGTATGGAGCAAATTTAGGTTGTTTTAAGATACGATGCTGGTGTAGAGAAGGTAGCCGTATGCATGTGAGTTGTGTTAAGTGCATATAGCACTGCTTTGGGCTAATTGTTTCTCCACTATGCTAAAATTGATCTTGCAATATTCAATTGTTTGCATTCTTTGACATTGCATAAAGGAATATGCCTAACTGCTCTTCCACAAATAGATACCTTGAATCAACAAGAAGGTTATTTTCACGAGAGCTTGGAAACATCTCTGTTTCCATATGGAACTGTCTTTTGCGTACGGTCTCATGCCCTATTAGAGTTTCATGAATAAATGTGGCTCCATTCCGGATAGAATTGTATATTGCTCTTCCTTTTTGGTTTCAATATGGAACTGTCTTTTTTTAGGGGAAACCAGAGTTTCATATATGAATAATCACGGGATTACAATAAATGTTTATGATGTCCTCTAAGCCCGGTGGGGTTATAAGCCACTCCGCCACCTTGTTATCTCGGGACACCATATGAGCAATCACATGAGCTACTTTATTACAATGACAACAACTGAAACTCAAATGAAAATCTTTGAAACTCTGGCTCAGTCCTCAATCTGTTGCAGTAAAGGGGCAATCACCGATTTCTGCTTGGCCCGACTCATCCATAGACTAACTAAAACCTGACAATCAGTCCCCAAGTGTAGTTTCCTCACCCCCAGGTTCAAAGAATAAATGAGTCCGTCATGGCAAGCTATGGCTTCTGCAGCCAACACATCTAGGCAGACATCATACCATATAGCTTTCCCTCCACAGAATCTTCCCTCATGATCACGAAGAGCAATCCTAGAGGCAGTTGAATGGCACCCTGCAAGGAAGGAGGCATCTACGTTTTCCTTTACCTACCTCAGCGCCAGCTTTTGCCATGTCTGGTGATGGTGCATGGACCTCTCAGAAGACTTGATCAGGTGAAGCTCTTGCCATAGATCAAATACGGTATCCACCACCCATTGAGTAGATATCTTCATGGGCGTTGTTGCCTGGCCGTGGCGCCTTTTATTTCTCCCTATCCATGGTGCCCACGAAATGCAAAGGATCACTGCTGCATCCTTCAGTGCAATCACATTTGGATCGATTAAGTCGTGCACCTACCCGTCAACAATTTTACCTCTTCCCAAAAGTATTTCACCACCGTGCAGTCCAGCAATGTGTGTTTGAGCGATTCATCTTCCGCTCCACACACCTCACAGTGCACCGTTGGTTCAAGGTGATGCCAATGCAAGACTCCTTTAGTTGGTAGGAATCCATTCAACACACGCCACCAGACCACGCCAACCTTTGGTGGTACAGATAGCTTCCAACATCGCTTCCAAGAAGGATCACTTGATGATTGTAACACCTCAAGTGTTTAGCTCCATAATTGCATTGCATTTGCATAAGCATAAGCATGCATCATTCATGTTTGTTATTTTATGTGATGCAAAACATGTGATTGTTTCTAGAAGTTTTGTTTGGCTCACATCATGTGATACTTGGTAATTAGTGTAACAAAAAGGTAGAGTAGCCAATTATGTCCTACAACACATTAGTTATAGTTAGGGTAACTCTTGGGGCAAGGTTCATGTTGATCAAAATTGCAAAAATGCCCTCCAAGAGATTGTTGACCACCATTGGGCCCTAGGATGATCTAGTTTGACCAATTAAAAAGTCTATCTTAGAGACCTTGCATGGAGGAGCACCCTTAAGCAAAGTTGTAGGGAATTTTATGGGGAACAAAAGTCTCAATATGACCATCTCATGAAAATTGATCAGAACATGCTCAAAAGTGGCCCACAAGTCAGCTAGAGGGGCTGCCTCAACACTTAGATTTTTCTAAGTCTTCAAATTGACCCTCCAGGTTTACTGAGGCCTACTTTAGAGGCTTGTAGTTTGCAAACCAGGCCAAACTAGCTTCCACTCATATTGACAAACTTGTAGTCATCATGTAGCTCTACAACATTGCCAACATCACCCAAGTCTGGTTCTCCATAGTTTATGAGTTATAATGTCAAGAAGTTGGGGTTTCAGTCGGTTTTAACCACTGAAATCACATTTCAGTTTCACCGAGCACCACTTGATGTCACTGTATCTCACCAACTAAACCGAACCAGCTTGTGATGCCTTTTACAAACTTGTAGTGCTCACATAGGTCTACAACTTTGTTAATTGGAGGTTCCACTGAAACGAGCTGGTTTAGGAGTTAATCACCTCCAAAGTCGCTCTGTCAGTCAATCTCGATGGCGCCATTCACCGCGATTCAGTTTTGTCAGAGGGAGGAGTGGCCGACCGGCCACAGGGCCTCGCCGACGCGTGGACACGCGGTGGCGGCTGTACGCCGGCCCTGGCCCCACCGGTCAGACCACGGCGCCTTCAAGACCGCCACGACGCATCGAGGCTGCCTCCATTCCTGCCCCCTCCCTCTTCCAGTTTCAAAACGCCAGAACCGAGCCGCCATTGCCGCTCCATCTCCGACGAGCTCGTGCGCGTTTTCCACCGCACCACTGGCCACCAAATCACGCCAGTTCCTCCGCCTCACCGCCCTACACCTCCTCGACCCACCGGCGGCTTTGATTGAGCCCGAGGTGAGCCACATTGTTACCTCCGCCCGTTCCTGAGAGGTCAGGAGTTCCGCCATGGAGACTCACCGTGGCCGGGGTAGCTCGGGCCTCTCTCCGTCTTCCCTTCCTACCTCAATCGCTCCGCCTAGCCGCAGTAGAGCTCGTACCGAGCTTAGATGGGACCGTGCGGACTCACCGGCGGCGATACACCGCCACCCGACCCTCACCGGCCGCCGCTCGCGGTGACGAGCCCCTTCCACTCCAAACCAACCCCTCCTGCTTGCGCGAATCAAAGCACCGTGTGATGGGGAACGCGTGGGTGCATTTGATTTCCCGAGCGAGCTCCTCTCCGACGAGCTAGAGCTCGCCGGAGCTTGCGGTTCGCCGCCCCCCTGCTCTCTGTCACCGACCACGGGGGCCCGCATGTCAGTGCCGCGCGCGGGCGGGAGTCCGTGCGGGCCGCGCGCGCGCGTCATGGGCCGCGCCGTTCCCGGGCCGGCCCAGTTTCGATGGAAATTTATTTCATTTAATTATTTTGTCACATAAATTGTGGTAGTTTGGAAAATGTAGATCTAGGGTTGTACTTGCTCAAAAATCATGAGATAAATTTTGTTATGATCTACATGATGTGTAGTATTTTATAAAAATATAAATCTGGTATGAGATGTTTAATTTCTGTGAGAATTTAATAGATCTTTTAAATGTGTTTTGAAATGCATGCAAATTTGTTAAATATATAACTTGAGCTGTAGTATCCCAAAAATCATGAAATTTGGTGGGTAGGTTATTTTATACTTTCCCTAGCTCTGGTATAAAGTTGGGCATTAGTGCTTAAGTAATTTTCAAGTTATAAGGCTATCTTGTTATTCTAGGAAATAATTGAATGAATTTTAGTAAATTTTCTACATGTGCAATGTTCTTGAAACTTTTTGGAGAATTTCTTGGTACCCTAGAGTGTCTAAGAAAAATATGAAATCTGTTGTTTGATACATTTCAATATGAATTGTTAATTATACAAAAATCAGCCTTTATGGACTTGTGAATTTGTGTAGGGAGTTCCTTTGAATAAAATTTGTTCAACTTTTTACAGTGGTCTCTTTTTGGGTCAAAGAGCTCCCTGTAATTTTTGTAGAATTTTAGGAGCAGTTTACATATATGTTTAAAATTCCACCTAATTAATTAAGTAAATTAAGAAATGGGTATAAATAAATGTTCTAGGTGGTCACACCCTACTTTCTGGTGTTTTTGTGACCTATGTGAACTTGTGGTAGCATTAGTTTGGTTTTAAGGAATATTTGCCACATAAATAAATATTTAATCCCTTCAATTCTAGGTTTTCTGGACAGCTGGTAGTATTTCTAAGTTTAACCTTTGATAAATATGGTTGCTGGAAAACTTGTAAATACCAAAGTTGTAGTAATCTTGATAAACTAGCTTGTGTCAAAATTTGGGAGCATTTGGCTTAGTAGTTTGAGAGTTATTGCTGTTTTAAGTGGCAGTCCAGAATCTGCTACTCTCTGTTAGAGGGAGAACAGATTCTGGCACTTATGAAATTTGACATGGAAAACTTAGGAGTTTGGGATTGAGGTCTGAAAATGAATTGTAGTGCATTTCTTAGGCTTTCCAGATTGTCTTAGATCATATCTTTTGGAATTGGAAATCTCCAGTTATGTTAAAAACAAGTAGCTGCTGTCCAGAATGTTTTACTGTGATAATTGTTGATTAGATGTGGTGTGGTACCCTAAGAAACGCTACTTTTGTAATTGTTAGGTGTTAGGGCCTTAACTGAAGAAGAGCAGCTTTATCTTAGGTTGAGTAGATTAGGTGAGTACTTCTCTACCGGAGAGGAAATTTGCACCTACTCTTTTGAAGTGATTTGAATAGAGCTTTAAAAGTGTTGTAATGCATTTCATTCCGAGCATACTGCATCCCTCACTATGCATCCATGAGATTTATTATGCACTCATGCAATAGGTGTTCCGGAGGGGGTAACACTCCTCGAATTCGAACAAGTGATACCGGAGGAGGTGCAGAACCAACCGGAGGAGCCAACAGAACCAGTCGGTGAAGGAGACGCCGCTGAAGACTTGCCGGAGTGCCCGGACCACCGGCCTTCAACGTATCTTAAAGGCAAGCCCCGGTGCATGCTGAACCCATCATTTTATAAATCTATCTTGAGTACTTTTAATTATTTATTGCATTAAGTTCTAGGAGTTATATGAAAACACTTGCTGCATTTTACCTGTCCTTGTCCAGATATCGTACTTAATCCTATATTAGGTGTCACACCCGGTTTCCTAAAGAACAAAACCAGGCTAATCATATGTGTGCCCAGGAAGTCCACACATATGCCAGAATGAAAAAGTATCAGAAACAATGTTATTATATAACGTATACATAGCTATATTAACACTTACATCAGAGTAACGCGGAACGGTGACTAAACTTCAGGCTCCATTCTTCTCAGGGACGGCTGACTGGTGGCTCCATATGCCAAGCACTTCTTATAAACTTCTGGAAACTCCACTACACCTTTATTCTTCTTCTAAGCAGCACTTTACTACACACTAGAGTGTAGGGAAATAGCAAGAGTGAGTCCATGTCGAACTCAACAAATATAACACGGGGTTCATGAGGCTCAAAAAGTTAGACACTGGTTTACTGCATTTAGCTTTTAATTATCATAGTTTTATCATACGAGTAGCATCAAGTTTGCATTATTCCCACAATAAACATATGATCAATGTAAATATGAATAATGAATAGCAAAAACATATTTATAATCATTAGTGATCATCTATTCCGTAAGGGTCCAAGGCCACTCGTGACCGTGAGCACGGCTGTTATAACAGTTTTACACTCTGCAGAGGTTGTACACTTTCACTGTGAGTCGTGATTTATCCTTTCGCCCGAGGTGATCAGCCTCTTGACCCACTACCAAGGAAGGTCGGCAGGGTTCACTATGAAGTCTTTCAAAGGTTCGTCTAACAAGTTAGGGCCATTAGATTCACTCGGCAAACAGATGTAGAGCCCCCCTTCCAAATGGCACAATGACGCGCAGCCTATACACATGAGGATAGAGGCCGCACTATACCCGATTCGTCAAGCCATTCTTACGCCATGAAGGTTACCACTAACAAGCTAGAAAAGGTCCTCATACTTGACTAAAGCCAGAACCATATAGCCCTCACAGTTGTACTGTAAGTCCCGGATGTTCGCTTACAGATGGGTCCTTATGGAGAGAAACTAGAGCACCAAAAATAACCCCATGCTCTAGCCCTCTTTAAATAGTAATTAAAAAGTCATCTTTTAGTGTTGTTGCATATTCCATTAATCATATTACAAGATCATAGTTTATGTTCAGCGCTAGCAAAAGCTACCCAATGCAAAGTCCCATAGGTGACAAGGAAACAAGATATCAATAGCTAAGTTATAATCTCTATGGTTATCAAGGAGGACACATGCATATGTATGATAATTTCAGTGAATAGGTAACAAGGATAGTCCCATGTTATACTTGCCTTTCTTCCAAAGTTAGCTACTGAGAAATCTTCAGCCTCTGTTATACTTGTCGATCCTTAGCTTTCCGTCTTCATTGCTAATAAACCACGTTTCCTCTACTCGCAGCAAAGCACCACACATAGACAAACAACAGACACATCTAAGAACATGCATCAAACAAAAGAAACGCTTTAAAAGAGAGCGCACTAAACGACACGGTACGTTGCTACAGTCATGAAAACGCAACAACGACGGATAACGGAGCTACCATTAAAGAGGACACGCGACTATCGAGACGATTATAACATAACGCAGAAGACCGACTATAAACTTAATGCATATTAGTTATTGAAATAAGGTGATAAACATTCTGAAGAAATATTCTAAAATTAGATTAAACAATTAAATTACAAAGCTAGATTTAACCCTGGTCATATTTTATTTATAAGTATTGCCGACTTTGCAGAGATAAAAGAACATATGAGAACAACTATTTCAATTATATGAGATATGTGCTTGGGCTAAGTAAATCATATTTTAAACATATTTAAGTTGCCATTAGCTAAGTTCATGCTTAGTTACAAAGGACTGACGTGACAAGATTATATATTATTTTTAATTATAAAACTAATATCAAACATATTAATTAATATAATATTCAGCGATGTATGAAAAAGCATATGACATGAAAAACATTAGTGCTACTGCACAGAGAACGTCGATGCGAATCTAACGCAACTTAATTGGAGCAAAACAGATTTCAAACGAATAAATGCTCGAGGATTAAAATCGTATAACTATGAAGAGCAGATACGTACTGTAATGTGAAATTATCTACACAAGTCTATCATATATGCAACGTACTTAGACTAAGCAAATTTCAATTTGAAATATACTGTACATTAATCATATCAATCAATTTAATATTGAACTATTTATATAGAAAACATGTGGCAACTGAACGAAACTACTTATGTTTCAAGTTTGAACTAAGCATCTTATAATTCAAAAGACATTTAGTTTAATATTAATTAGATTAACATTAATTTAGGACAGGCTGAAGTATAAACCCGTGTTGCGTTTAATTAGAAACTCAATTGCACAAGCATAAATCAAATTAATATTTAACTTATAAATTTCAAAGATGTAAGACATGTTAAACGTTGTTGCTAACACATAACTTCGATGAGCACTATTGCAAAACAATAAGAACGGATTTAAACCGGGATTTCTTTTAATTGGAAAGCTATTAAATAAATATATTAATCTAATTACTATTTAAATTAATAAATTCATAACTAAATGACACGATAAACAATGCCACTACTGCATAGAGCACGACGACACGAATCTAACGTGACTGGAACAACTCGAGTCGGAGCTAAAACGAGGAAAATATGACCTAAACAAGATTGTATGTGTATACGTATTTCTATTGTATTTCGGGATTTGTTTTTCTAAAGGAAAACGGCAATAAATTGTGGGTGATGTCATCAAGCTAGCTAATCAAAGGTCGTGTATGTATGATGAACATGTTAGGAATTAGATTTGTTTTCACGTGCAAGGATTTAAAGAGAGAGCTCTGAATGATAACGGTGGAGTAGATAAAGTATTGAACTTGCATGGAATCAAAACTTACGGACTGTAATAAATGGCCTAAGCATGTCCAGAATTGGGTTGACGCATCTATATAGACTCAATGAATAAAGAAAAGATTAGTACAAAGTGTGGAACTTAACTGCAATTGTTGATGCTTATTGCTGGCAGCCTTTGATGTACACATGTCAGGGATGGAGAACTTTCAAAACTTAATTGCAGAAGATGACTAGCGGTGGCCTACATGTGCCCGACGTGAATATGAGCATGATGTCCGGCTGAAAAGATTTGCAGGGTATGTGCATGGCAGCTGGCTAGCTAGTTGGAAAACAGACCTTTAGAGCTCGGGCAGCAAACGCTTGGCTTCCTCACCTGCTCGGCAAGGAGAGCACAGCCAGCCTTGGCGACCCTGCCAGCCTTGGCAACCTAGAAAACCACAGCCGCGGCACATCAGCAGGTGCGTACATACGATCGACGACTGCATATGGATAAGAAGCAAGGGAGACATAATAAGGGAAACAGGCAACCGTGCATGATCCAGGGCATGGTGTAGACGACGGGGAAGAGCGAGGAGGTCATGGAGGTGCTCACCAGTGCATGCAGATCGCATTGATAGGGCATGCTCAACTAGACGAGAAGTGGGGCCTCCACCGGCGATGCATCCGCAGGCGAGTTTAAAAAGAAGTCGGCGATGATTGCTCAAGCATGGCAGACATGGCTATCGGCAGCTGCACATACAGGAGCTCGGGGTCACATATGCCATACAAACAAGATAGAGATAGAGAAGGTTCGTGCATGGCTGAACCAATGGACATGGAGGTTCGAGATGCATTTTACCAGAGAAGATGACCAGAAATTTCCAAAGATCGACGGCAGCTTCTTGGACAACACGAGACGGGCGATGATCTGACGAAGTTCGTAGTAGTGGCGGTAGCCTCCTGTAGAACACGGCGCAGATGCAGGGGATGGATGTATGAACAAATCACGGCGGCGGCGGCAACAGCGGCGGCGGCGGCAATAGCGGCGGCGGCGGCAACAGCGGCGGCGGCGGAAACAGCGGCGGCGGCGACACGATAAGAAGGGAGAAAATTCTAATTTACTACCCGAGAGATTTCCCAAACTAGGGGCTCCTCCACGGTAGTTTTTGGTGTGCTTTGCCCATGGGGTAGGTGCGTATATATTGGGAGAAAAACTCTCCACCTCCATGTCAACTAGCGATATGGTGCTAATTGACGTTGCACCCTCCATCTTTACTAATAGGCCTAATTAATTATTAAAGCCCATTAGTAAATAAATGAATGGGCATTTAGGATTATTGCACACAGGCTTTGGTGGAAAATGAGGTATTTATTATTTTCGGAATTAATTAATTTCATGGATAAAATAATTCTAGAAAAGTCCAGAATTATTATTTAAGCCATGAAAAATACTCCGAAAGCTCCGAAAATTCATGGAAATTTTCCAGAGACATTATGGAACATGAGAAACCCAAATAAAGTATTTGGAGCTCATGAAAAGATATTTTGGAGCATCTAAAAATTAGATAACGCTCGCAGAAAAGCGTGAACTAGCTCCAGAAAAACTCAGAACAATTCTCGAAGAGTTCATTGAGATTGATTGACACATGAGAAACTGAAAGGAATAATTTATGTTATAAAGAAAATATTTTAGGAAACTCTCAACGAGAACTTAAGATGAGAAACAAGGAATATTGATTGCGGAAAAAGATAAAGACGTGCGGGAGAAGAAAGATATTATTTTTTTTATAACTAATTGATGCTATCATAAACTAAACTTAGGAAATTTTATCCGAATATTAAAACATTTATTTTAATTAGTGTTTTCTATGCACAACCCAAAATCAAAAATTTTGGGGTGTGACATTAGGTTTAGGCACGTGTCAATGCTTAGCCCTGCTTAGTACGGTAGAAGTCGGGTGATTTCCGGTCATCCGCGAGAGATAGGGTTGGGTCGCGAGTGGCTTATGGCTATCGTGATGGAACCATGATTTAAAATGAAATTGAGACCGGGCGGGAGTTCGATGGTACAGCTGCAAGACACTTCACGTCTTGGGTGTGGAGCCATGCCCGTCTGAGTCGTTTAAGGACCGATTCGCTGTACGTCCTTGAGTCATGTTGAACGCAGTCTAACACTTAGTTGGCCGGATAAGTCGTTCCGACCGCGAAGTCGAGTAGGATGGTTCAGGCCGGGAATCGAATGGTAGGTTGCATCTTGGAGGAGAGAAAGGATGTGCTTGGGGACATTGGCGTGAGACCAAGGGGGGTTAGAGTCCCTATCACCTGGCAGAGTGTCGCCCTTGGGGACGCGACATCATTCGGACCCGCGATTCCTGAACTGTACGAAAGATGACCTGAGCAGCCCTCGTCAGGCGTGACTCGGTGAGTGTTAGAAATACCCCTCCAGCTGGATAGGAATTCGATTCGAATCGCCGTCGCTCCCGGTTAGTGAGCACTTGACTTGAGCAGCGGCAACTTAGATCTCATTAATTGAACAGATGGTTAAGTGAATGATACAATGTTGCCATAATTTATACCTGCTATGGAAATAATGTTAATAATTGTTTGATGATAATCAAGTGCATGTTTAGTACAGGTGCTAAGATAGATGACAGGTAAATGCTAAAAATAACTGCTAGTACAGGTTATAAGAGTTTCAACTACTCATGCCTTTATGCAAATGTGGTGTCAGCTAGCCTCTTGTGTAAGCCTTGCATAATCCTTGGTGTCATTTTATTTCTGGTTTTTGACGGGTAAGTCTAGCTGAGTATATTCCAGTACTCAGGGTTTATTCCCCCTTGTTGCAGATGATATGCTCTATCAAGGCTTCTGCAAGACATGTCTCCACCCCGCGGGTGATGATGACTAGATCACTAGGGCGTGATCGTCTTTATGTACTTTCCTCATACTTTTGCGGGTTGTCGATCAACAAGACTGGCAGTAGTTAATCATCTGGTGTGTGTATTATGCTTCCGCTACTTTCCAAACTTGGTTTGTAATATTTGCAACTCCGTGGTGTAAACTTATTTCGAAACTACTTGTGAAATGTAACGTATGATGTGTATGTTGAATGATGCGATCCTGGTTGTAAACAGTTTGGTTTGAAATCCTTCGTGGTTTCGATTGACTACCGGGATTATATGGGCTCAAGTTTGAAAATTTGAGCGCTTCGGTGCTTGTTTTCGTACTTGTACTCTTATAATTTAGTCGGTTCTATTACAGCTGGTACCGGAGCATAATTCAACATTAAACACATCTTATGAGTAATTAAAAATAAAAGTATTTGTTTACGAAAAAGGTTAAACTATAAAAATTATTTTATAGGTATGCCAGTGATCAGATCCCTTAGCCCAAATAAGGACTCTTAGGTGGCTTATTATAAAGACTAACTTGGGGGCCTTGTTTGTTTTTGTTTCGTCGTCCATACGGCGTGATATTGTATGGATGCCATCCACTTGGGTGGTAATGTATGGATCCATTACCTCGACGCTCTGGTAAGTGTGAGTTGTGAGAGCATGATCGTCCAACCGGCGGTCTAGGGGAGAGTAGTTTGGTGACTTGCATACTTACATGTTCAAACCATGTAATTATGTAAGCACTTAATTGTGGGTATCTTTAAATCGGGTAGCATTGATACTGAAATATATACATCAGGGGTGTGTATATGGAAAGTATTTAGTTTACTGCTTTCTTGTATGTTTATTTTGGGAATTGTTGGGCTGCAATGAGATTTTCTGCAGGTACACTAACAGCGTAACGAGTAGACCGATAGTTTCGCTTATATGAGAGAACGTATGTATGCCACCGCTTAGCGTTAGAACTTTAGTTTTCTACTAAGGTGAGAGGGCGTACGGAACGTGCATGCATCATGTTTAATTATATCATACATGTCATTTACTCCCTCCTTAAAAATTTTAATAGTCCCGACTAAATTACATTTCGTATCCCCTAAATGATCCTCACTTTAAGTTGTATCTTGTTGATACAGATGGCACGTACTAGGATGACAGCCTGTAAGTCGACCGGAGGAAGGGTCCCTCGCCACCAGCTAGCTCCACGTGAGCCCTGTCCCGAGCCCACTGAGGTGGAAAGGCTGCGGGCTGAGTTGGCAGAGGTGACTGCTGCTAGGGATGCAGCGCGGCAGCAACTGGAGCAAGTGATCCATGACCGTGATCAGGAAACGCTTGCAGTCCAGAGGTTGATAGTGGCAAATCGCAACTGTCAACGCATGCTGGTCCGTGTCATGGACCAGAGGGATGAAGCCTAGCACGAGGAGAACGTTCTGAGGGCTCGTCAGTTTGAGCTTGAGCAACAGTTAGAGAATGCTGAAGAATACAATGACAACCTTCATTAAGAAGTACACCGCTTGAACAACCAGCTTAATCCTCTGCTACCTAGAAATAACAACGTAGACGAGGACATGGGGTCGGAAATCTTCATGGCTGAGGATGATAATGAAGTGGAGGTCAATGGACCACAGGATGCCCCACCTGCAGAAGCACCAGAGGAAGAGCCAGAAGAAGAAGAAGACGAGGAGTTAGAGCCTGTTAGTGATGAGGACGGCGGGGAGATCCTTGACACCGACTCTGAGGACGATGCTTAGAGTAGTCATCGAGTAGCTATGGTGTAGAATCGTCTTTTGTGCCCTCCCTGTGTAGGATTGAGGCCTTGTAATAACTTGACGTTGGGATGTAAGGTTGAACCATATGCTTCCTGAATGTTAGTTTGAACCTGTTAATTTCGATCACAATGGGATGTCTTATTGTGTTGCGTTCGATGATGGTGTCACGATTAGCACCCTTCGGTGCCGCGACGAAACCGAGGGCCTCCTATGGCGCGCGACATAAGGCTGTGTTGCTTGGCACGCGCTGGTATCGAGGTGGCTAGTCATGATCCACCATGGAACTCTACATTGAGAAGTCTCTTTGTGGTCAGTTTGAAGTAGCTTTTCACAGTCAACTAAAAATTTTGAGATCGAATCCAAGTACCGTGCGAAAGGTCAAAAATCACGTAGATAGTGACGTAAACGGTTCAGTAACTGTTGTGCTCCCTGTGAGTGAGATTTTATCAAAGAACATCTTGTTGGATTCCCTCGTGTGATTTCGTCAATTGATGCGCTTGAATGGATTGTGCGGTTGTGATGAATTATTGTGCCTTGATTATTTTGAGAAGTCCATTTCATGAAGTCAGTTTGACATAATTGCAATAATTCATCTACAAATTTCCCACATCGTCAGTGCTCATTGGCTATGCATTTTGCAGATGTCGTACAATCTCCGTCGGGGTCGTGGCAATGAGGAGGAGGAACAGCCACCCCCTCCGCCACCACCTACTCTGGCTGAGCTGATGCAATCCGTGGTTGAAGGGCAGCGCATGTTGGCTGACGCTATGCGCCAACTGGCCAATCGGGAGGCTCGTCATGGCCGCCAGGGCCCCGAACCAAATCAGTATAGTGATTTCAAGGACTTTCTTGATACAAAGCCCCCGCTCTTTAAGGAAGCGGAAGAACCACTGCAAGCCAACGAGTGGTTGAATACTATTGAACAAAAGTTTCGTCTGCTTCGCCTGACCGATGAGCTAAAAATTGAGTATGCTTCTCATCAGCTGCATGGTCCAGCGGGTATTTGGTGGAGCCACTATCGTTCCACACTGCCTGCCAATGTCCTGATTTCTTGGGACCAGTTCAAGGCAGCATTCCGGGGGAACTATATTCCTCCAGGTCTTATGGCAATCAAGCACACAGAATTCATGAGGCTGTCGCAGGGAAACAAAAACTTGACTGAATACTTGCAGTCTTTCAACAACCTGGCAAGGTATGCCACAGAGTTTGTGGATACCGATGCCAAGAAAATTGCAAGCTTCAAAAGGGGCCTCGGCCCAAAGCTGATGAAGACTATGGGCACTAGCAAGTGTACTACTTTCAATGAATTTATCAGTGATGCTTTGACCTAGGAGAACAATAATGCTATTTATTCTGCCTCTAAGAGCCGTAAGAGGGCCCTTGAGGCGAGTGCTTCTCAGTCGCGGGCCTCAGTTGCACCAAGGTCTTCCCCACGCCCACCTGCTCAGAATACAAAGTTCCGTCCGCCACAGAAGAAGCCTGCTGCCAAAACTGGATTCCGTAAGGCTTATACAGTCGCTCTGCCAAAGGGAAATTCTGGTCAGAGCAGCTCTAGTGTTCCTCCCAGCAACATGCCTTGCTGGAACTGTAACAAGCCAGGCCATTGGGCCCGGAACTGTCCTTACCCTAAGAAGAATGTCAACCAGGGTGGCCGTCAGGGACACGCTCATTATAACAGTATTGAGGAAATTCCATCTGGTGAGGTGGTCACTGCTGGTAAGTTCCTAGTTGACCAACACCCTGCAGTGGTGCTTTTTGATTCAGGTGCTTCGCATTCCTTTATCAGTCCTAAGTTTGCATCAAAATTCACACACAAGTTGCATACTGTTGAAGGTGTGGGTTATTGCATTAGTGCTGCAAGTGGGAATATTTCTACGAATAAAGTAGTGGGGAACCTTAAGTTTAAGATAGAAGGGCGAAATTATTCGCTTGCTTTATTGGTTTTACCGGGTTTAGACATAGATGTTATCTTGGGCATGAATTGGATGAGTCAGAATGGGGTACTCATCGATACATCCGCTCGGGTAGTTATGCTCAGAGATCCTACAGATCAAAAGGGTTTTCTAGTACAACTTCCCAGAAAAGTTGAATTGTCGGGGGAAGTTCATGCTGTGCAAGCAAAGGCGTTGGCTAAAATTCCCGTAGTAAGTGAGTTTCCGGACGTTTTTCTCGATGATTTGCTGAGACTCCCTCCGGATCGGGATATGGAATTTAAAATTGAGTTGTTGCCTGGCACGGCTCCCATTTCTAGGAGACCTTATAGGATGCCTCCGAATGAATTAGCTGAACTTAAGGTGCAGTTGAATGAACTTTTGAAAAAGGGGTTATTCGTCCTAGCTCGTCTCCGTGGGGATGCCCTGCTATCTTTGTGAAGAAGAAGGATCAGACCTTGCGGATGTGCGTGGACTATAGACCTCTGAATGCAGTCACTGTTAAGAATAAGTATCCTCTACCGTGTATCGATATCTTGTTCGATCAGTTGTCCAAAGCTAAAGTCTTTTCCAAGATTGATCTAAGGTCTGGGTACCATCAGATTAAAATCCATCCTGAAGATATTCAAAAACAGCCTTCTCGACAAGATACGGCCTTTATGAGTATCTTGTTATGTCTTTCAGCCTGACAAATGCCCCAGCACACTTCATGTGCTTGATGAATTCAGTGTTTATGCCCGAATTGGACAAGTTTGTGGTGGTGTTTATTGATGACATCTTGGTGTATTCTGAAAATGAGGAAGAACACGCTGAACACTTGCGTATTGTCCTCAGCAGACTGCGTGAGCATCAACTGTATGCGAAGTTCAGTAAGTGTGAATTCTGGCTTCGTGAAGTACCTTTCCTTGGGCATGTGTTGTCCGATGGAGGAATTATGGTGGATCCCACTAAGGTACAAGAAGTATTGAATTGGAAGGCTCCTACTTCGATTCATGAGGTCCGGAGTTTTCTTGGGTTGGCTGGCTATTATCGTCGCTTCATCCCGGATTTCTCCAAAATAGCCAAACCCATGACTCGGTTGCTGCAAAAAGACACCAGGTTTGTCTGGACTCCTGAGTGTGATGCGGCTTTTCACCAACTGCAAACCCTCCTAACCTCGGCTCCGGTTTTGGCACAACCGGACATCGAGAAACCATTTGATGTTTACTGTGATGCCTCAGGCATAGGTTTGGGAGGTGTTTTGATGCAGGAAGGCCGAGTAATTGCATATACCTCGCGGCAACTTCGAAAGCATGAGGTGAATTATCCGACGCATGACTTAGAACTGGCTGCAGTTGTTCATGCTTTGAAAGTATGGCGGCATTATCTACTGGGCAATGTCTGCAATATCTATACAGACCACAAAAGCCTCAAATACATCTTCACCCAACCCGAGCTAAATATGCGTCAGAGAAGATGGCTCGAGTTGATTAAGGATTATAATCTTCAAGTACACTATCATCCTGGCAAGGCAAATGTGGTTGCGGACGCTTTAAGCCGTAAGTCTCATTGCCATTCCTTAGTTGAAACTGATTTTCATCGATCCCGCCTGTTACATCCAGCAGTCTTGTACAACATCACTGTCAGTGGTACTCTCAAAAACAGAATTATTGAGCTCCAAAAAACTGATCCGGGTATATTCCACATAAAACGTAAGATGAAAGAGGAAGAAACTAAGCATTTCAGGTTAGATGACGAGGATGTGCTGTGGTTTAAGGATAGATTAGTGGTACCTAAGGACCGAGAGCATAGAGATCAGATCCTGTCTGAAGCACATTCGTCCAAGTTGTCCATCCATCCTGGTAGTAATAAGATGTATTATGATTTGAAGCCACTTTATTGGTGGATGTTGACGGTCCTTAAGTACCAAATATAGTTATCAAATAAATAAAGAAAAGGATCCAAATGCAACCAACACCTAGACTTAGGGTTTTATCTGACAGAATTCCACGAGTTTTGGTGTTTGTCTGTTTCTGCAGGGGGTTATCAGAAAATACGGAGGAAAGGCCCACACGTCGGGTTTACATAGAGATAATAACGTGTTCGCCGATTTTCTATCATCTAGAAGACTCTAGAAGCCACGAGATCGAACGGGAGGCCGAACGGGCCCGGAGGCAGGGCGCCCGCCCTGCTCCCTAGGGCGCCCGCCCTGGCCTGAGAGCCAATCAGGCTCCGTCTCGCGGATTATGCTCCACCGACCTAAGGGATCAAGGAAAACCGTGCGATTAATGTCGGTTTGATCCGACGGCCCACGTTCACTTGAGGGGGCTATATAAGCAGGACCCCTGGCCCCTGGAGGAGGCACTCCCTCATTCTCAATTCCTCAAACCCTAATCTCAGGAGGAGAGTCCCTGATGAAGCCCTAGAGCCACCACATCAACTAGATCTCTAGTATAGCATAGCTACATAGGATTAGAACTAGAAGGAGTCAATCTTCGATTGGTTTTCGGATCTGTCAAGAGGATTCTTGGTAATTCCTTTACTGTTCTTCATTGTTCATCTTTGTTCTTCAATATTATGAATACAACTTTGTTCTATTTCAATATATTGATTATGACTATGCTCTACTTGTTTATGTTTGCGATTATATTGTTCTTAGTTTATCGTAGTTATACGCTTGGCTTAGTTAGATTGGAATTATATACATGTTTAGGATCGTATAGCGTTTATCCATCGGATCCATGGGTAAATGATAAATATTGTGTAGGCGTGGTGCTTAGACCATATTTATCTGCGATTGCACCTTATATGCCGGATCGTGGGGTGGTCCGCGATGGTGACAGCTTCGTTGGTTCTTATATAGTCCCCCTCCCGTGTGTAAGGCAGGCAGAGCAACATTATTAGGGGGAGTGATTGCTATGTTTCTCATCTTCCTTGATAATATCACTATGCATGGGCGTAGTCCTTTCTCGCAATTATTGCCAAGTGTACTTGCACTAACTATGATATGCTAGACTTTATAGTTAAGAATAACTTAGGAAATATCCTTGTAGTTTGTCCTAATACCATGCTAATGACTTGCTAGAATATCTGTTGAGGTGCTTATCATTATTATATGTGGTTAGCTGATCAGATTAATTATCTTTGTCACCATTCATACTTTATCTATATTTTATGTGACACTTACCCCTGTATGCAAGAGATAGATGAATGCTCTCACTTATACATGCAATGATTGATACTCATTCCTATATTCCATTCCATAATCAACATTGATGTTAGTAATCCCTTCCCAGTGGTAAAAATATAAATAACGATACCTGGAATACTTCCCGGTTAAAATGCTACATCGGTATTAATCTGTGCGCTTGCAGATCTTATTTATTATTTATTTAGAAGAGTAGTTGCATATTTCAATACCGCGTCTCTCATGTCATGCTGGGGATGACAACTTGGCTTAAGTGGCATGAGGGATAGGTTCGGCATTTTTGGCGCCGTTATCAGAATTAGAAAACTAAGTCTACTTTTGGTAATGACGTTAAGAATGCCCAACAAGCATTTTTGGCACCGTTGCCGGGGAAGGTTGATTTACTAACAAGGAATGAATACGGAATTTGAGTCATCATTCGCATCATTAAGTGATTGAGATCATCAATTCTCCCATATAGATTTACCCCTGTATTTTTCCATTCTTATTGTTTTGCAGGGTGATGTATGAATAGAGGACATCTTCCAGAAAATTTTGTTGACAACCCCGAAGCATTAATCAGAGGGGCAAGAGCCAAGCTCAAGAAGTCAACACTTCGACGCAACACTTCATCCAATCCAGAAGACCGCCGAAGTTTCATCCGGAATTTGTCAACAGAGTTCGCAGCCATGGCGAACAAGACGATCCGCGAGTTCTCAGCTCCCACTACGGACAACATCCGCACTGGACCTGCCGCGGCCATCGACAAGAACTTTGAGCTCAAGCCAGGGCTCATCAACATGGTACAAGCCAACCAGTTTTGTGGGAAGCCGCACGAAGATGCAAGTGCTCATCTCCAACACTTCCTGGAGATTTGCAGCACATTCACTTTATTAGATGTTCCCAGAGACGCCATACTACTTCGCCTTTTCCCATTCTCACTATTGGGGAGAGCGAAGCAGTGGTTCTACGCGACGAAGGATAAGAACACTACGTGGGCACTCTGCTCTATGAACTTTCTGGCTAAGTTCTTTCCCATGGGCAAGACCAATGCTCTCCGTGGGAAGATTACAAGTTTTCAGCAACAACATGATGAATCCGTTCCAGAAGCATGGGAGCGCTTTCAAGATTACATCCTAGAATGTCCCCATCATGGAATGGAGAGCTGGCTACTTATGCAGACTTTCTATCATGGGCTCATCACTAGTGCTCGTGAGACCATGGATGCTGCAGCCGGAGACGCATTTCTATCACTCACCATACCACAAGCTACAGCCCTTGTGGAGAAGATGGCGTCCAACCAAGGTTGGAACGAAGAGAGGATCCAAACACGCAAGAAGGGTGGAGGTATGCACCAGCTCAAGGAGGTAGACATGCTGTCTGCAAAGTTAGACCTACTCATGAAAAAGCTCGATGACAAAGCTGGAGACAAAAGAGAAGTCATGAACGTCTACGACTCTCACATGACTTGTGAGGAATGTGGAGACACTGGACACTCAGGCAATCACTGCCCTGAGATGCTTGAGGATGCAAGGTACATCAACAACAACAACAACTACAACCGTCCTCAACAAAATCAAGGTTGGAATCAACAGAGGCCTAACTACTCAGGTAACTACTCAGGTAATTATCAAGGTAATAACTCTTACAACAACAATAATAATTTTCCACCCCTGAGAGAGTTAGTGTCTAATCAAGGAAAGCTAATGGATAACTTGTCTAAGAAATTGGCATCCAATGATAAAATACTAGAAAACATAAATAATAGAATGGATAATTTCTCTACTGCCATCAAAAACTAAATTAGCTTTAATAAAATGATTGAATCTCAGTTAAATCAAATAGCTGCTGCTGTTCCTGCTACTAACCCCGGTATACCATCATAACCGGAAGGATTAGAATCTGCAAATCTTGTAGACATGTTTGATGCAGGTAACTATTGGAGTAATCCCGCTGTCGGAGTACATAATGACCTTCTGCCAGTCAAGAGAGGCGAATCCAGGACGCCCCGTCATCCCGATCTCCATCGGCATGGTGGACTTCCCAGAAGCACTCTGCGACTTTGGCTCCAGCGTCAACATTATGCCCAGGGTACTCTATAAAAAATTCTTTACATATCCTTTATCAGAAACAACTATGTGTTTGCAGCTTGCAGATCGGACACTAAGGTTTCCTAAAGGAATATTAAAGAACATGTGTGTCCGAGTTGGTACCTCGTATGCTCCAGCTGACTTCGTGGTGATAGAGACCGGGTCCGATGAGAGGTCACCAGTTATTCTGGGAAGGCCATTCCTGAACACCTCGGGAGCTGTCATCTACGCCAGCGCTGCGAAGATCAACTTCAACATCAAGGGGAGGAAGGAGACGTTTTCCTTCAAGAACAAGATTACACAAATCCTAGAGCAACCCCAACATGAACCAAGGAAGAGGACCAACAGGAGGATCAAGCAGAACAAGAACAACCAAGGATGGACCGAATCAGCTAAGATGGTCACTGCAGTTCAAGGAGGTCAAGATGGTCGACTCAAGTCGCCCTTCCTGAACAAGAAGGACGACCCAGGTATGCCAAGCATTGAGTGCTCAATCAATGGATACTCCTTTCAGAAGGCGCTCTGCGACACTGGATCAGGCGTCAACATAATGGCCACAGTCACCTATCAGCTCTTGTACGGAACCATGCCCTTAAAACCAACATACACTCAGCTCCAGATGGCAGATCAGACATCCCGAAAGGTCAAAGGTATAGTAACCGATGTCCTTGTTAAAATTAACGATCATTTTGTCCATACAGACTTTCAGGTCATTGACATGGGAGACGACGAGTACGATCCACCCATCATCCTAGGAAGACCGTTCCTAGGCACCGTCAAAGCAATCATCTACATTGGAACCGGAGAAGTCCATATGCATTTTCCCTTTGAGAAGGTACGCCGCTACTTTAATGACCCTAACTATATAGTTGAAGATTCTAAGCAGGTCAGGACAAGAAGAAGGCGACGTAACCGTAACAAAAGGAGGCAAACCATCAAGGACGTATGGGCAGACTATGAAGGAGAGGTCATAAGGCCCGAGGATACACAACAGGAGACCGAAGCACCAAGTCGGGTATGGAAAGTGAAGACAGTTACACAAGAAGAGGAGGCGCTGCCGGAACCACCGTCTACGCCACCCAAATCCCAGGACAACTAAGAAGAAAAGAAGTCCTGTTCGGAGGACTTAAAAACATCGAACGCCGTGCCAAGAGGTAAACTTGGTAGTTATCATTTTCCCTTTAATTATTGCTCAGTTAATCATGTTCATTCTGTCTAAAAAAAATGTGTTGAAAACAGTAAGCCCCATGTGAGTATGCGAGTGGCATAAAACCCATAAGTACATTCACTGTGGTGGCATAAAAAAATAATAAATAATATTTTTTCTGTTCTATAAAAATGAAAATAAAAATAGCGAGTGACATTTATCAAGGAAGCTCAAACATGATAAAAGCTAGATATTTATGCTAACGCTTAATCAAGTTCCACGAAGCTTTGTTGTCTATTTGAGCTCCACAGAATTCAGGAAGACTAGCAGATGGAGGATATCCTAATCGCTGTCAGGGTGCTGCCGACACTCAAATACACCTCTGCACCTGCTAGCTACATCAGAAGAAATTACGTCAAGATCCAGCTTGGGGGAGAGCGCCCCCATTTATCCCGATAAGTATTTTTATCTACATTTATACCTATGCTTTATTAAAATAAAAAGATGCATAATCATGAAAACCTAAATAAATATTTTGTGTTTATATATATTTGCTTAGTTTAATAAAGTAGCTATGCTAAACTGAATCTTGAAAATAAAACTCTAGCATGGATATGATGAATAGTTGCTCTGCCTAATTTTCAAATTTGTTCTCTCTCTAGTTTAGACATAACTGTTATAATTTAAAACTGGCTCTAAACCTGAACTAGTGGGAAGAGAACTTGATCTGAAGTCTAAGTTGTTAACGGATATGATATGGGAAGGTTGAGCTGCTGTTTATCTGTTCCTAGAGATGCTAGAATTCTGGAGAATTTTATCTTTGAAAATCTTTAAAATGTTGCATGATGAGTTCCTGTATGATGAGAGTTTAAATTCCTACCACAGCCATATATACATGCTTGTTAGATTAAGAGCCGCACTTTTACTACTTACTGCTTATGGGCATTGAGTGTGGTCAAGCTGTGTAGACCCTTAGGAACTTGTCATGTGGTTAAAATCAAGATTCACTTGCACGTTCACTCATACATGCTGCTTCTACTCCGGAAGTACGCATCCACATATATCCACTCATTTCCATCTCCAGATTCACCCAAAATTATTCTACTCCTGACCCGGGAGAGAATAGCCAAAAAAACATTATCCCATTCCTGTTATTCCCTGTGAAGTTAATGCTCAAGTCATTTCTACTACCACTTGCTATATTTTCAAAAGAGGGAGATTGCTCTAAAATATATATATATAAACGAGGAAATAAAAAGGAGCAAGTGCTCGGAACCTCGAAGAAAGAAAAAGTGAGACGAGAGGTAAAAATGGACAAGTGTCCGACAGTAGAATTAGGGGTACAAGATACCCACCTGAGAGAAAAAAAAGAAAAAAAAATAGAGCATCTCATTCCCCTCAAAAGTTTTAAAAAGCAAGAAAGGTATGTATTCCCTCAAAAAGAGCATTAGACTTTTGTTATCACCATACACCACTCATTCACCACACATGCACATCTTGATTTGACTTATTGACTTGTTTCTCTGGATCCATGGTTTGACTATGCAATAAATGTTCTATGAGTATGTATACTGTATCTCCCACCTATGAGCTCCAGATATCAAAGCCTTATTAGAGTAGGGTGAGAGAGAAGGCAATGTCACTACGCCTTATACCATAAATACCACATACTTTGAGAGAGAAGGCATATACCATTGCTGCCTTGGTAAGGATCCAGAAATACCACAAAAGAGAGACCCGAGAAAGTCATACAAGGAATCTCTGAGTTTTATTTGAAAAATTTGCAAAAACTCCAGAGCTATAGCTGATCAAGAATAAGAGACATGGCGTTTGACTAGACCATTCTATCTTTTAACCACTCAAGATGCAGGTGACGGTTGCAAGCCCCATGGTGAAAGGTAAAATGAGTAAGTTTTAAGTCTTGACAGTTTACTCTAACTCAGGGATGAGACCTTATTTGAAAGCATATGTACCGTCAATGTTCAAAGGCGTTGCAGCAACTTCTGATCCATAATGAGTCTATCCTTGCTCAGGGACGAGCAAGAGGTAAGCTTGGGGGAGTTTGTTGACGGTCCTTAAGTACCAAATATAGTTATCAAATAAATAAAGAAAAGAATCCAAATGCAACCAACACCTAGACTTAGGGTTTTATCTGACAGAATTCCACGAGTTTTGGTGTTTGTCTGTTTCTGCAGGGGGTTATCAGAAAATACGGAGGAAAGGCCCACACGTCGGGTTTACATAGAGATAATAACATGTTCACCGATTTTCTATCATCTAGAAGACTCTAGAAGCCACGAGATCGAACGGGAGGCCGAACGGGCCCGGAGGCAGGGCGCCCGCCCTGCTCCCTAGGGCGCCCGCCCTGGCCTGAGAGCCAATCAGGCTCCGTCTCGCGGATTATGCTCCACCGACCTAAGGGATCAAGGAAAACCGTGCGATTAATGTCGGTTTGATCCGACGGCCCACGTTCACTTGAGGGGGTTATATAAGCAGGACCCCTGGCCCCTGGAGGAGGCACTCCCTCATTCTCAATTCCTCAAACCCTAATCTCAGGAGGAGAGTCTCTGATCAAGCCCTAGAGCCACCACATCAACTAGATCTCTAGTATAGCATAGCTACATAGGATTAGAACTAGAAGGAGTCAATCTTCGATTGGTTTCCGGATCTGTCAAGAGGATTCTTAGTAATTCCTTTACTGTTCTTCATTGTTCATCTTTGTTCTTCAATATTATGAATACAACTTTGTTCTATTTCAATATATTGATTATGACTATGCTCTACTTGTTTATGTTTGCGATTATATTGTTCTTAGTTTATCGTAGTTATACGCTTGGCTTAGTTAGATTGGAATTATATACATGTTTAGGATCGTATAGCGTTTATCCATCGGATCCATGGGTAAATGATAAATATTGTGTAGGCGTGGTGCTTAGACCATATTTATCTGCGATTGCACCTTATATGCCGGATCGTGGGGTGGTCCGCGATGGTGACAGCTTCGTTGGTTCTTATATAGTCCCCCTCCCGTGTGTAAGGCAGGCAGAGCAACATTATTACGGGGGAGTGATTGCTATGTTTCTCATCTTCCTTGATAATATCACTATGCATGGGCGTAGTCCTTTCTCGCAATGATTGCCAAGTGTACTTGCACTAACTATGATATGCTAGACTTTATAGTTAAGAATAACTTAGGAAATATCCTTGTAGTTCATCCTAATACCATGCTAATGACTTGCTAGAATATCTGTTGAGGTGCTTATCATTATTATATGTGGCTAGCTGATCAGATTAATTATCTTTGTCACCATTCATACTTTATCTATATTTTATGTGACACTTACCCCTGTATGCAAGAGATAGATGAATGCTCTCACTTATACATGCAATGATTGATACTCATTCCTATATTCCATTCCATAATCAACATTGATGTTAGTAATCCCTTCCCAGTGGTAAAAATATAAATAACGATACCTGGAATACTTCCCGGTTAAAATGCTACATCGGTATTAATCTGTGCGCTTGCAGATCTTATTTATTATTTATTTAGAAGAGTAGTTGCATATTTCAATACCGCGTCTCTCATGTCATGCTGGGGATGACAACTTGGCTTAAGTGGCATGAGGGATAGGTTCGGCATTTTTGGCGCCGTTATTAGAATTAGAAAACTAAGTCTACTTTGGGTAATGACGTTAAGAATGCCCAACAGTGGACCAAGATGCGGAAAGAGATAGCGGCATACGTTGCTAGATGTGACACATGCTGTAGAGTTAAAGCGGTACACATGAAAGCTGGGTTACTGCAACCACTTTCTATCCCAGGCTGGAAATGGGAAGAGATAAGCATGGATTTCATTGTCAGACTTCCTCCTACTGTCAAAAATCATAACTCCATCTAGGTAATTGTTGATCGATTGACCAAATCAGCTCATTTCATTCCAGTTAGAGTGGACTATCGTCCCACTGACTATGCTGAGTTGTACTTCAATCAGATAGTTTGGCTTCATGGGATACCTCGTACTATCGTTTCTGACCGTGGTCCCCAGTTCACTGCTCGCTTTTGGGAGCACTTGCATCACCTCCTGGGAACCAAGTTAGTGAGAAGCTCTGCTTATCACCCCCAGACGTCTGGTCAGACGGAACGAGTTAACCAAATCTTGGAAGATCTGTTGCGAGCATGCGTCATTTCATCCAAGGGTTCATGGGAAAAATGGTTACCTCTAGCTGAATTCTCATACAATAATAGCTATCAAGAGAGTATTAAGATGGCCCCGTTCGAAGCTTTGTACGGGCGTAAGTGTCGAACTCCACTAAATTGGGTAGAAGCTGGTGAAAGAAGGTATTATGGTATTGATTTTGTCCAGAAAGCTGAGGAACAAGTCCGTACTATCCAGAAACACATGGCTGCAGCCCAAGCTAGATAGAAAAGCTATGCTGATCGTCATAGAAAGCCACTCGAGTTTGAAGTTGGAGACTTCGTTTATTTGAAAGTTTCTCCAATGAAGAGTGTCCAACGTTTTGGTGTTAAGCGGAAGCTTGCACCAAGATATGTGGGTCCTTTCCAGATCATAGGCAAGAGTGGAGCTGTTGCATACAAAATCCAATTACCCCCTGAAATGAGTGCCATATTCAACGTTTTCCATGTATCTCAGCTTAAAAAGTGTCTTCGAGTTCCTGAGGAACAAGTTCCTTTAGGAGATATCAGGCTTGAATCCGACCTAACCTACGAAGAAAAGCCAGTCCGAGTGATCGATACTCAGGAACGAGTAACTAGAAGCAAAGTGGTTAAGTGGTATAAAGTGATGTGGAGTAATCAGGGTAGTGAAAGCGATGCTACGTGGGAACGGGAAGATTATTTGCGGGACGTTTATAAGGAATTCTATTAAAAATGGTACGCTTTCCAAATCTCAGGACGAGATTTTTATAAGGGGGGAGGGCTGTAATACCTCAAGTGTTTAGCTCCATAATTGCATTGCATTTGCATAAGCATAAGCATGCATCATTCATGTTTGTTATTTTATGTGATGCAAAACATGTGATTGTTTCTAGAAGTTTTGTTTGGCTCATATCATGTGATACTTGGTAATTAGTGTAACAAAAAGGTAGAGTAGCCAATTATGTCCTACAACACATTAGTTATAGTTAGGGTAACTCTTGGGGCAAGGTTCAGGTTGATCAAAATTGCAAAAATGCCCTCCAAGAGATTGTTGACCACCATTGGGCCCTAGGATGATCTAGTTTGACCAATTAAAAAGTCTATCTTAGAGACCTTGCATGGAGGAGCACCCTTAAGCAAAGTTGTAGGGAATTTTATGGGGAACAAAAGTCTCAATATGACCATCTCATGAAATTGATCAGAACATGCTCAAAAGTGGCCCACAAGTCAGCTAGAGGGGCTGCCTCAACACTTAGATTTTTCTAAGTCCTCAAATTGACCCTCCAGGTTTACTGAGGCCTACTTTAGAGGCTTGTAGTTTGCAAACCAGGCCAAACTAGCTTCCACTCATATTGACAAACTTGTAGTCATCATGTAGTTCTACAACATTGCCAACATCACCCAAGTCTGGTTCTCCATAGTTTATGAGTTATAATGTCAAGAAGTTGGGGTTTCAGTCGGTTTTAACCACTGAAATCACATTTCAGTTTCACCGAGCACCACTTGATGTCACTGTATCTCACCAACTAAACCGAACCAGCTTGTGATGCCTTTTACAAACTTGTAGTGCTCACATAGGTCTACAACTTTGTTAATTGGAGGTTCCACTGAAACGAGCTGGTTTAGGAGTTAATCACCTCCAAAGTCGCTCTGTCAGTCAATCTCGATGGCGCTATTCACCGCGATTCAGTTTCGTCAGAGGGAGGAGTGGCCGACTAGCCACAGGGCCTCGCTGACGCGTGGACACGCGGTGGCGGCCGTACGCCGGCCCTGGCCCCACCGGTCAGACCACGGCGCCTTCAAGACCTCCACGACGCGTCGAGGCTGCCTCCATTCCTTCCCCCTCCCTCTTCCGGTTTCAAAATGCCAGAACCGAGCCGCCATTGCCGCTCCATCTCCGACGAGCTCGCGTGCATTTTCCACCGCACCACCGGCCACCAAATCACGCCAGTTCCTTCGCCTCACCGCCCTACACCTCCTCGACCCACCGGCAGCTTTGATTGAGCCCGAGGTGAGCCACATTGTTACCTCCGCCCGTTCCCGAGAGGTCACCGGAGTTCCGCCATGGAGACTCACCGTGGCCGGGGTAGCTCGGGCCTCTCTCCGTCTTCCCTTCCTACCTCAATCGCTCCGCCTAGCCGCAGTAGAGCTCGTACCGAGCTTAGATGGGACTGTGCGGACTCACCGGCGGCGATACACCGCCACCCGACCCTCACCGGCCGCCGCTCGCGGTGACGAGCCCCTTCCACTCCAAACCAACCCCTCCTACTTGCGCGAATCGAAGCACCGTGTGATGGGGAACGCGTGGGTGCATTTGATTTCCCGAGCGAGCTCCTCTCCGACGAGCTAGAGCTCGCCGGAGCTTGCGGTTCGCCGCCCCCCTGCTCTCTGTCACCGACCACGGGGGCCTGCATGTCAGTGCCACGCGCGGGCGGGAGTCCGTGTGGGCCGCGCGCGCGCGTCATGGGCCGCGCCGTTCCCGGGCCGGCCCAGTTTCGATGGAAATTTATTTCATTTAATTATTTTGTCACATAAATTGTGGTAGTTTGGAAAATGTAGATCTACGGTTGTACTTGCTCAAAAATCATGAGATAAATTTTGTTATGATCTACATGATGTGTAGTATTTTAGAAAAATATAAATCTGGTATGAGATGTTTAATTTCTGTGAGAACTTAATAGATCTTTTAAATGTGTTTTGAAATGCATGCAAATTTGTTAAATATATAACTTGAGCTGTAGTATCCCAAAAATCATGAAATTTGGTGAGTAGGTTATTTTATACTTGCCCTAGCTCTGGTATAAATTTGGGCATTAGTGCTTAAGTAATTTTCAAGTTATAAGGCTATCTTGTTATTCTAGGAAATAATTGAATGAATTTTAGTAAATTTTCTACATGTGCAATGTTCTTGAAACTTTTTTGAGAATGTCTTGGTACCCTAGAGTGTCTAAGAAAAATATGAAATCTGTTGTTTGATACTTTTCAATATGAATTGTTAATTATACAAAAATCAGTCTTTATGGACTTGTGAATTTGTGTAGGGAGTTCCTGTGAATAAAATTTGTTCAAATTTTTACAGTGGTCTCTTTTTGGGTCAAAGAGCTCCCTGTAATTTTTGTAGAATTTTAGGAGCAGTTTACATATATGTTTAAAATTCCACCTAATTAATTAAGTAAATTAAGAAATGGGTATAAATAAATGTTCTAGGTGGTCACACCCTACTTTCTGGTGTTTTTGTGACCTATGTGAACTTGTGGTAGCATTAGTTTGGTTTTAAGGAATATTTGCCACATAAATAAATATTTAATCCCTTCAATTCTAGGTTTTCTAGACAGCTGGTAGTATTTCTAAGTTTAACCTTTGATAAATATGGTTGCTGGAAAACTTGTAAATACCAAAGTTGTAGTAAACTTGATAAACTAGCTTGTGTCAAAATTTGGGAGCATTTGGCTTAGTAGTTTGAGAGTTATTGCTGTTTTAAGTGGCAGTCCAGAATCTGCTACTCTCTGTTAGAGGGAGAACAGATTCTGGAACTTATGAAACTTGACATGGAAAACTTAGGAGTTTGGGGTTGAGATCTGAAAATGAATTGTAGTGCATTTCTTAGGCTTTCCAGATTGTCTTAGATCATATCTTTTGGAATTGGAAATCTCCAGTTATGTTAAAAACAAGTAGCTGCTGTCCAGAATGTTTTACTGTGGTAATTGTTGATTAGATGTGGTGTGGTACCCTAAGAAACGCTACTTTTGTAATTGTTAGGTGTTAGGGCCTTAACTGAAGAAAAGCAGCTTTATCTTAGGTTGAGTAGATTAGGTGAGTACTTCTCTACCGGAGAGGAAATTTGCACCTACTCTTTTGAAGTGATTTGAATAGAGCTTTAAAAGTGTTGTAATGCATTTCATTCCGAGCATACTGCATCCCTCACTATGCATCCATGAGATTTATTATGCACTCATGCAATAGGTGTTCTGGAGGGGGTAACACTCCTCGAATTCGAACAAGTGATACCGGAGGAGGTGCAGAACCAACCGGAGGAGCCAACAGAACCAGTCGGCGAAGGAGACGCCGCTGAAGACATGCCGGAGTGCCCGGACCACCGGCCTTCAACGTTTCTTAAAGGCAAGCCCCGGTGTATGCTGAACCCATCATTTTATAAATCTATCTTGAGTACTTTTAATTGTTTATTGCATTAAGTTCTAGGAGTTATATGAAAACACTTGCTGCATTTTACCTGTCCTTGTCCAGATATCGTACTTAATCCTATATTAGGTTTAGGCACGTGTCAATGCTTAGCCCTACTTAGTACGGTAGAAGTCAGGTGATTTCCGGTCATCCGCGAGAGATAGGGTTGGGTCGCGAGTGGCTTATGGCTATCGTGATGGAACCATGATTTAAAATGAAATTGAGACCGGGCGGGAGTTCGATGGTACAGCTGCAAGACACTTCACGTCTTGGGTGTGGAGCCATGCCCGTCTGAGTCGTTTAAGGACCGATTCGCTGTATGTCCTTGAGTCATGTTGAACGCAGTCTAACACTTAGTTGGCCGGATAAGTCATTCCGACCGCGAAGTCGAGTAGGATAGTTCAGGCCGGGAATCGAATGGTAGGTTGCATCTTGGAGGAGAGAAAGGATGTGCTTGGGGACATTGGCGTGAGACCAAGGGGGGGGTTAGAGTCCCTATCACCTGGCAGAGTGTCGCTCTTGGGGACGCGACATCATTCGGACCCGCGATTCCTGAACTGTACGAAAGATGACCTGAGCAGCCCTCGCTAGGCGTGACTCGGTGAGTGTTAGAAATACCCCTCCAGCTGGATAGGAATTCGATTCGAATCGCCGTCGCTCCCGGTTAGTGAGCACTTGACTTGAGCAGCGGCAACGTAGATCTCATTAATTGAACAGATGGTTAAGTGAATGATACAATGTTGCCACAATTTATACCTGCTATGGAAATAATGTTAATAATTGTTTGATGATAATCAAGTGCATGTTTAGTACAGGTGCTAAGATAGATGACAGGTAAATGCTAAAAATAACTGCTAGTACATGTTATAAGAGTTTCAACTACTCATGCCTTTATGCAAATGTGGTGTCAGCTAGCCTCTTGTGTAAGCCTTGCATAATCCTTGGTGTCATTTTATTTCTGGTTTTTGACGGGTAAGTCTAGCTGAGTACATTCCAGTACTCAGGGTTTATTCCCCCCTGTTGCAGATGATATGCTCTATCAAGGCTTCTGCAAGACATGTCTCCACCCCGCGGGTGATGATGACTAGATCACTAGGGCGTGATCGTCTTTATGTACTTTCCTCATGCTTTTGCGGGTTGTCGATCAACAAGACTGGCAGTAGTTAATCATCTAGTGTGTGTGTTATGCTTCCGCTACTTTCCAAACTTGGTTTGTAATATTTGCAACTCCGTGGTGTAAACTTATTTCGGAACTACTTGTGAAATGTAACGTATGATGTGTATGTTGAATGATGTGATCCTGGTTGTAAACAGTTTGGTTTCAAATCCTTCGTGGTTTCGATTGACTACCGGGATTATATGGGCTCAAGTTTGAAAATTTGAGCGCTTCGGTGCTTGTTTTCGTACTTGTGCTCTTATAATTTGGTCGGTTCTGTTACAATGATGAAGCTCAGTTCTCCTCTAAAGCTTGATACTCATCATCATAGAGACACCAGTATGTCGATCGGACCGAGTAGAGACCATGTCTCTCCAACTCCCAGGCCCAGTCGTCGCTCCCCACCCCCTCGCTAGGGTACTCAGAATGGCCTGAGCATCCACATCTATGAAGCATTGTTTGATCAATTCAATATTCAATCTCCACTAGGTGTTAGCAAATCAGCAACCAACTGCACCCGTGGATTGTCAACGGTGGTAATCGGTCTCCCTCTAAAATGATTCAGTATCCACCAGTCCTCCCAAACCCTCATTCATACTCCACCAATTCTAGGAATGAGTCCCTTTTGAAGCACACCTCTTTCGGCCAGAATTGCTCACCAAGTGTGGCTTGCATGCTTTTTCCTAGTCTCTGACAAGAATTCCGTATCATGAAAATACCGGCCTTTCAAAACCCTTGCACATAACGAGTCTATGTTTTCAATCAGTCGCCAACCTTGCTTGCCCAACATCGCAAGATTAAAAGTCTCAGGTCTCGAAATCCCTGCTGCCTAAGGGTTTTGGTCTCGTCAATAATTCCTAGCGTTGCCAGTGGATGTGGCAGCTATCAGCATGGATGCCCCACCAATAGTTGGAAATCACTGATCTCATCTTTTGGCATGTATCGTTCGGGATCAAGAAGCAACTCATCAAATAGGTAGGTACTGCCTACGCAACAGACTTTAGGAGGACCTCCCTACTTGCGCATCTTGCTTCCTACCCACTCCATGCGCCCATCAGACTTCTGAGTCGGGTTGGCATATACTCGAAACCCTCCTTTGTCGATCTTCCCAGTGCCGTCGGCAGGCCCAGATACTTATTTGCCAGAGCCTCAATATCAATTTGCAGTACCGAGTGGACCTCATGCTTTACATCAGCCGTGCAATTGTTACTAAAAAAGATAGTAGATTTCTCTTTATTAACCGACTGACCTGAGCCTCTGCTGTAGATGTTGAGAATTTCCTATAGATGTTCAGCCCCTCGCTGTGAGGCCTCTCAAAAACAATGCAGTCATTAGCAAACAAGAGATGCGAGACCCATGGAGCATGGATCCCTACCCGCAACCCCTTGAGAGATGTGCTGGTCCCACAGCCCGAAGAAGACTGGATAAACCTTCCGAACAAATCAAGAATAAGTAGGGCAATATTGGGTCCCCTTGGCGAATACCTCTGGACAGCTTGAAGGGGTTGGATAGTTGCCCATTCACTCTCATTGAAAAAGACACCGATCTGATGCACCGCATCATAGTGTTCACAAAGCCATCTACCAAGCCCAGCTTGGTCATCATGCCTTCAAGATAGCTCCATTCTACCCAATCGTATGCTTTCATCATATCAAGTTTGATAGCACATGCTCCAGTTTTACCCTTCTTCCTCCTAAGATAGTGGGTGCATTCATATGCCACCAGAACATTATCCGTGATCAATCGACTCGGGACAAAAGCGCTTTGTTCAATTGAGATAATCTCATCCAAGAACATCTGCAATCTATTAGCAAGGATCTTTGAACACACCTTGTAGATGACGTTACAAAGAGAGATTGGCCTAAAGTTTTTTAGCTCCTGTGGGTGCTTTAATTTTGGAATTAACACAATCGTTGTTTGGTTCAAAGCTTCTGGCATAGATCCACCATTTAAAAAATCTAGAACTGCATTAGTCACACTTGGGCCAACCATCTCCCAATGGGTTTGGTAGAAGCCCATTGTGAATCCATCAGGCCCCGAGGCCTTGCTAGCCCCCATCATGAAGAGAGACTTTTCCACCTCCTGTGCCAAGTATGGTTTCTCAAGCTCCTCATTCATCAAGCTTGTAACCCTTATTGGTACATGGGCAAGTACCTCTTCTGGAGTCGAATCAGGCTGGGTAGTAAACAGATCCTTGTAGAAATCTAATGCCAACGACTCTAGCTCCTCGTATCCAATAACCATCTGACCATCAGGAGCACGCCGTGTCGTGATCTGATTTGTTTTTGCCTGTTCTTTTGCTTGCGCATGAAACAATTTGGTGTTGTGGTCACCTTCTTTGAGCTAGGTAATCTGCAACCTTTGTTTCTCCATGATTTCTTCTCTAGCTAGGAGCTCTGAGATCCTGGCCATTGATTGTTTTTCTCACTGCGGTGGACCAGCAAGCAAGGAGAGCCCCCACTTGGCTTCAAGCTCCTTGTGGAGAGACCTTAATTCCCTTTTGTCCGAGCCAAAATTAGACTACTCCCATCCCTGGAAGGATTCCTGCATGCGGCCCAACTTGTGCTGTAGCTGGTCCAAATTATGGACCGAGTGTGCATCACCCCACAAGTCTTTAACCATCCCCAAGTATGATGGGTCATGGCGCCACATATTCTCTTATTTGAAGCTTCTTTTCCTTCGCCTTCTTCTCTTTTTTGAGCAATAACACTCAATAATCAAACAACAGTGGTCAGACTCCATTGTCTGTACATTGTAACACCCCTGGTGTTAAGCATGCATTAACACTTGCAAATCATGAGCATAATCATCATCACATTATGCATAAGCATCATATGCCTTTGCCTTCAAATACAACATAAACTGTTATTTCATGTGGTGCTCGAATTGATTGAAAGTTGCCATGTCTAATTAGTGTGTAATGCCATGCTTATGTTTGTATGCCAGGAGTGCTTGTGTTTAGTCACTAAATGAATTTAGAAACACTTAGAACAAGAAATGAAGTCAAGTTTCTATTCATAGCTTCACTAACTTCAAATTTGAATTTAATTGATGTTAAAATGACCTATTGCATGATTAGCTTGTATTTTAAAATCTAATTGGAATTTGACTTTGGTCATTAAAGCAAAGTTATAGATCTTGAACAATGGAACAACTTTTGTTTTTACACCAACTTGAGAAAATGCTTGGAAAATGCTCTAAAATGAGGTTTTGGGGGCTGTAAAAAATGAAAATGGAATTGAAAAATCCCAGCGCCTCCCACCGGGCCGGCCCACTAGGCCGAACCCATCGCCGCGCCGCACCCCGCTTCCATTCCCACGCGCGCCCGCGCCCGCTCCGACTGCGCCTGACCCTGCCCAGCTCGCCCCCGCCTCGTGGCTGCCGGTGACCGGCCGCCGTGGGCGGTGGCGCACCAACCGACAATGCCTTCAAGACGTCCGAGCCACGCACCTCTCCACTCGCCCCCATCCACTCCTTCATTTCCATTCTCGCCTCCTCCTCGCTCACAACTAAGGATGAAAATGAATGGAATCGAACGAAGAACTCCTCAACCATTTTCTACTTTTACATTTGAATACGAAAACGAAAACGAAAGCGGACAAACCGAACACGAAAACAAACACGAACTTACGGAATATCGAGAATTTCAAAAACGAAATAATTCGAGCGGAATTATATTGAACATGGTCGGTATACGAGAATTCAATACGAACCGACCCACAGTGCATAACATTAAACAAGTTCATGGCCAAATACATAACAAGTTCGCGACTAACAAGTGCATGATCTAGTTCAAATTAACAAGTGCGTGACCCGTGGTCTTAAGTAGTACGACACACAATTAACAGAACATGAACATTTAGAGCTCATAAGAATCATCCATGATGTCAGGATCAGAGTTCCCCTACTGGACCAAATTCGGTTCTAAACCGAATTTAAATTCGGTATATTTCAAATATAATGTAGAAATGTAGAAATCAAACGAACAAATGCCCAAACCGATTTCGTACCGAATTCCGAATTATGTACTCCGTATTTCGTTTTCGAATTTAGTATCCGTTTTTGTCCGCAAAAAACGAATTCGATCAGGTTAAATGTAGAAAATGACTGCAGTTCGGTTCGGGATATTTCCGTATCATTTTCATCCTTACTCGCAACAGCAGCAGCACAACAGCAGTAGCCGCTAGAGTTGCGAGTGTCGCCGCGCCATTTCCGGCCACAAAGCTTCGCTTCTCTATCCTTTGTTCGTGCCTCCGCCTCCGCCTCCATCTGCGTGTCCTCGCCATGCCTTCCGTAGCTCCTATCATCAAGGTGAGGGTCCAATTTGGCCGGTTTTCTCCCACCGTCGCTCGCCGGAGCTCGGCTCCACGTGGGTGAGCCGCTCCGCTCCTCCCTTGCTCCCTTCTTCCACGTGCGTTGGGGTTTGCCACGACCTCGTGAAGCAAGAGCGCGCCTTTCGAGCCTCGCCGTGGCCAGGTTAGCCCCTCTTGACGGTGAGCGGCGCCACCGCACCACTAGACACGCCGGTGAGCTGGCTCCGGTCCCCAATCCATGCCATCATCTAGCCTACCGAGTTCGCACATGCGGCTGGCGGGTGGGGCCCTGTTGACTATGGGCTCAGCTACAGCGCCTGGGTGCAGATCTGGGCGAACGCCATGAGGTGCACGTAGCACTTCAGATCCGTTTGTAAAAAAGAATTGGTTTTTTTGAAAATGATTTCAGAAACTGTGTAAAAGCTTGTAAAATGTATATCTAGAGCTACACTTGTCCAAACCCAGTGAAACAAATTTTATTATGTTCCTCATTAACAGATCTACATGATAAAAAATATTAAATGTCATTTTTGTGATACTTTTATATAGAGCTTTATTTAAATTACATAAATGATGATATCTTGTAAAATGCATAAATAAGTGTAGAAATGTCAGAAAAATGTGGTTCTTGTTTTGTTGATCTTGTGATGATGGGTAGTTTCTGTGAAAAATATGTTTGATACTATGTTCTGTGGATGAAAATAGAGTTATGATTTAAGTGCATTAAATGCCTGATTTTGTGAAATTTGTAGTAAATAAAATATAGGTGATAAATACTTGGGAATTTTTGTAGACTATTCTTGTGCTAAAAATTAAGTTAGAATAATCTAAAATCTATTGTTTGACATTTTTCAAAGTACAAAGTATTTTCATGTGCCATTTTGCCATGCTGTTTGTTATTTTTGTGTAGGCTGAAATACTTATTCTTTTGATCTAAAATTTTTATGGTAGACTCCAACAGACACGAGGAAGCTACTATAATTTAATCTGATTTTCATGAGTTCAAAAATTATATGTTGTTGTTCTAGCCTTTGTTTAAATTAGAATTAATTTAAATTCATTAATGCATGTTTAGTTGAATATGTTGCTCTGGTGTATCTTTGAAGCACTAGTAATCTGTTGGTATGTCTCGGCATGTTTAGTTGCACTTGTAATTTGTATTCTAGCAAATGCAAATACATGCTTTTATGTAAGTGCATGTATGTTGTTTAATGTGAAAGTTAATTAAATAACTAGAGAGGAGATTTGCATCTACTCAGTTAAACTTACGTAAACTTGTTCATCCATATGTAAGCATTCATGATCATCATCTACCATTCCATACTAATTGCATTTCTCGTATTCATGTATACATATGCACCATACAGGATCGCAGGAGGAGACCCCGGTAGAGGTGCCCGAAGAGCAGGAGGTGCCAGCACCGGAGGTACAGGGAGATGAGGAGGCAGACCCGGAGCTTCAGGAGTGCCCCGACCACCGGCCTAGTTCTTTCGAGAGAGGCAAGCCTCGGAGCATTTCTCTCCTATGGTTTGTGAATCTTTATTATTGTGTCTTTTTATGACTGATGCATTAAGTTATAGGGGGTTGTTTGCAACCGTTGCTGCATTATATCCTTGTCTGTCTTGATACACTATATCTTTGTTTACCCTACTAGTGTAGGTTTGAGTTATATGCTTATTCCTGCTTAATGCGGTAGAAGTCAGGTGATTTCCTGTCACCTCCGAGATATAGGTGGTTACTTGGTTACTTTTGGGTATATGTTGATAATATGGAAATAACCACTTGCTGATGGATAGATGGAGACTGGGCGGAGTCTTATAGGGTTTTGGACTATAGTGATTCTGTCTGTGTCAATTAAGGATCATACCATTGTACGTCCCTTAGGTCATGTTGAACGCATGCCTCACATTTAACTAGAAGGATAAGTCATTCCGACCGTGAATCCAGGACACTATTCGGGCCAGGAATTGACTTGATGTATGCATGGTATTGAAGCTGGTAGGGGTGACCACGGGGGCGCGATGGTGAGGCCAAGGGCAGTTGTACCTGATTCCTGGCAGTCGGGCGGCCCCTAGGTACAATGGTGCTTGTTGAACCCGCGACTTGACCGGAATAGTGCGTTCGGTGACCTGTAGCTCACTTTAGCGGGTGAGTGTGGTTTGTGTGGGGAATAAATCACCAGCTGGTTAGGAATCGATTCGAATCACCATCGCTCCTGGATAGTGAGCACTTGACTTGAGCTACATCATCATAGTAATGTTTATGAAACACTTATGGTTATGGAATTGCTGAAATACTATATGGTTTCCATTGATTGTCTTAATCAAGTGATTGCCATAGTATAGGTGCTAATCTAGATAACAGGTTAATAAATATTAACTTGATGCTAGAATACGTAACATGGTACAACAATGCTACTTATGCCTTTCCGCAAATGAGTCAAGTTAGTCTACCCACATAAAGCCTTTCATACTCCTTGGTGTCAACTTTATTTTAGTTTATGTCAGGAAGTCTAGCTGAGTACATTCTCGTACTCAGGGCCTTGTTCCCATTGTTATTGTTGCAGATGGCCAAATGTATTACGGTTATTGTATCAACTGTCTCTACCCTGCGATGGGTGATGCTTAGACCAAGGGCGTGGTCACTCTCTATCTTATCTATTGCTTTTGCTGGACATGATCAAGACTTGGCACTGTAATCGGAACTAAGTATGTGTGTGGTTTCGAAACTATTTGCTTCCGCTACTTTATTTGAGAACTTGGTATTGTAATAACTTTATATTTGAACTCCGATGTATTTGAACTATGTGCGAACTTTAGGTAACATATCGATGGTGATTGCTAAACTATGTACGATCTTGGCTGAGATCTTGAAAAGTTTGAAATCCTTTGTGATTTCACAGACTACTGGTTTATGCGAACTCGACTATGCGGATTCAACTGCTTCGGCAAGTAATTTTCATACTTAAGCTCGTATAAATTGGGTGGTTCGGTTACAGCTGGCATCGAAGCAAAGTTTAGCATGTTACTATTCACATGTGTATTTAAAACAAAAGGGTTTTGTTTTACAAATTGAATTGCCAACTTATAGTTACATAGGTGTTTAAATCTCTAATTTAAAACTTAAGAGTGTGCCAGTGATCATATCCTTTATGCCCAGTAAGGACTCTAGGTGGCTTATTTAAGTACTGACTTGGGGGTTCATGCATCATATTCCTATTTTGTTGCTCATACGGTGTGTGTAACGGAACCGTCCAAATTATAAGAGCACAAGTATAAAAACAATCACCGAAGTGATCAAATTCTCACACTTGAGCCCATATAACTCCGGTAGTCCACGAAATCGCGAGGGATTTCAAACCAAACCGAGAGCAACCAGATCGTAATGATTCAACATAACACAACACTTGTTACACAGTTCAAAAGTAATCTCATACATCGGAGTACAATTATTTTTATTACAAAACCAAAGTAAAGATTAGCGGAAGCAACATAATTTCTGAAACCATTTAAAGTCAAATACTGCCAGTACATAGTCACATCCTGCAAAAGCATACCGGAAGAGATACTACAGAGACCATGCCCATATGGTCTAGTCTTCACGCCCACATGGCGAAGACAATACTTGCAGCAACAAGTACGAATCTGCTACCTGCAACAGGTGGGAATAAACCCTGAGTACGAGAAGGTACTCAGCTAGACTTACCCGTCAAAACCAGAAATAAAGTGACACCAAGGATTATGCAAGGCTTATATAAGTGGGGCTAGCTTGACTCATTTGCAGAAATGCTTAATACAAATAAGTAACCATTATATGCTTAAGTATCAAGTTGATCATCATTAACCTGATAACTAGATTAGCACCTGTACTAGAGCAATCACTTTATTAAGAGCAAACAATATTAACCATAGCAGGTATAATAAGGCTATCATCATCATTAACATCAATTCCGAACCATCATTAATCTTTAGTGTATCTACGCTGGAGATAACCAGTCAAGTTTCTCACTATCCGGGAGAGACGGCGACTCGAATCGATTCCAACTCAGCTGAGGGGGTATTCCTGACACTCACCCGGCAAACCCCGCTAAAGGCAGCCGTAGATAACCTTTGGTACAACTCAGGGTGGGCCCGAACAGCGCCGCATTCTCAGGGATACCAGTGGCCAGGATGCTCAGGACTTTTAACTCACCTGCCCATGGACCCTCTGGCTCCCTTCCGAGGCGACTTTCACTTTTCGGCTTCGCAGCCTGAGTTGAGCTACTAGGCTTCGCGGTCGGCAACCTCAGGCCGGCCAGCTAAATGTCAGGCATGCGTTCAAAATGACATAGAAGGCTCCAGGTCTCGGTCCTTAATCGACACAGACGGGGATAGATCCACACCCAAGACCTCCATGCCTTGTTGCTTCACTATCGTCATCCCGCCCGGTCTCATTTCATTTTATTAACACATGGTTCACTTCCACGATAGCAAGTATAGCCAACCGTGACCTGATAAAGCCCTATATCTCGCAGGTGACAGGAAATCACCCGACTTCTACCAGTCTAATATAGCAGGGCTAAGCATAGATACGATCCTGTCTACATAGGATTCAAGGTTCGAATTGCTGGACAAGGAGTTTTATCAATGCAGCAAGGGTTTCCAACCAACTCTTATCACGTAATGCAACAATACATATAACATGTATAGATAGATAATTGCTTTGAAAGTAGGAGGCTTATAATGCTCCGGGGCTTGCCTTAACCGAAAGAAGAGAGATCAAGGTTTGGCTTCAAGAACGATTTCCACGTCTTCTCCGGCTTCGTCGGACTGGACCTCCGGTTCTCGAACGGACTTCAACTTCGGGTCCCACGCCCAGCGGGACTTCACGGTCACCACGATTTTTGGCACACCTATTGCATGTATATGCATCCAATGAATTTCATGTGTGCATCCAAAAATGACATGATGATTTATGGACGTGCATGAATGATGTGAAGATGAATGCAATGACATTGCAACGTCGTAAGCACAAAACCAAGTTATGTGGTGCTCTATCCAAATCACTTCGACGCAATCAACTCCGGTTCACACACCTACTCGCATATCTAGCCACGCTTAGCAATTTAAGACCTACATACGAATTATCGTGCTAATGTGCAAGTGGTGACACAAACATTACAAAAGGTCAATCCAACTTAAACGACAGCAAGTCCATGCTTGAAGAGCACCAGAAAGTATCATGTTACTTACCCCACTACTTATCTCCTATTACTTTTCCATTTAATCAATTAACTAGGGCAATAAGTCAATATATAGCAAAAGTACTCCAACAATTCTACAAAATTTACAGTAGTTACTATGCACTGTACATAGGTTACTATAAAAAGTTCATCTCAAATTGATAAGTAGATTAGAAGATATCATAATAAACAAAAGGATAAGGTATATAAAAGCATATTCAAAGCCACATCTATAATTGGAGCATATGACCTCCAAACATGGTGAAACTTTAACAGTAGCAACATCATATCATGATAAGCCTTCCACAAAATTTTCATAGCAAAAGGATCAATGTACAGTGAGATATCGAATTACCAAAATCACACATTTAAATAAAATGCCTATCAAAAGCAATTTCAAACTCCAGAAAACATCAACTAACATGTAACATTTTAATACACAACTGCATAGTACACATCTTGAGGATTCCAAAAAGTCCTCATTTACCTTTTTATGATTTTTCTACAATTTTATATGAATTTCCAAAGTTGGATCTCAAATCTGGAAAGATTAAAACGAAAACATCTAAACCCTAGATGCAGCTACATGTACCCAGCTCTATGTACCCCCAGGGGCTGACGACTGGGACCCGAGGTCAACCTGGACCCACACGTCATAGGGACAGAGGCAGGGCGGCACTTTGACCGACCGTAGCTCGCCGGCGGCGAACTTTCCGGCGAAGGGGCAAGCACCAGCGTGTTCCCCACAACCCCGCGCATCTACTAGGCTAGATGATTAACTGAGTTTGGGTTCCAGGCTCAGACAGCGGCGTCAAAGGCGGCATGGCCGAGCTGTGCGTGCGGCGGCGTTTAGCTGCGGCGATGGTCTTGCCGTCTCCGACGAAGGAGACCACCGGTGCGGCATAGGGACGGCTTAAGGGACTCGGGACAGAGAGCTAGGGCTGGGTCCAGTGGCGGTAAAGTCGCAGCAAGGTGCATGGCCACGGACATGGCGACCGACGACCGTGGCGAGGTCAGAACGCGAGGCGTTCCGGCAAGCTCGGTAAGCGGATTGGCCAACGGACTTCGACTCAACCATCAGTGACCTAATTCCAAGCTAGAACACGTGCAAGAGAGGAAAGGGGCTGACAGGATGAGCATGGCCACGGCGAGGTCGATCTCGCGGCGATAATGGCGGCCATGGCAGCCGTTGACGACGAGGCTCCTCACCTCTGTGAATAACGACGACGCTGCTAGGTCCGAGGTGGAGAGGAGGATGCCAAGGTGCTGCTAGCGAGGTGGATTAGGGCGAGGTGCGGTGCCTGCGATGGATTCCGGTGGTGGCGTCGCTGCTCCTACTGCTGCTGTTCGTGGCAGAAGAGAAGAACAGGCAGAGGGAGGAAGAGCAGCAACTGAATGGCCGAGGGAGGCAGCAGGCGAAGCGCTCGACACTTCAACACGCACACGCCGACGCCGTGGCACTCGCTCGCGCGACGGGAGAGCCACGCGGCAGCTAGGCTCAGAAACTGGTCGGCCACGACATTGCCCTATCGATCCAAATTCAGAAATTCCAGATTGCATTGCCTGAAACACTGCCCTGAAACAACTCAAACATTCCAGCAGCAGCAGCATGTTTCACCCTGTAGCTCAAGCTACAGATCGAATCTCAAGATGGCCAAAGAACGAAAGTTGTAGAGAATGAAATTATCTCCAACTTTTCTTCTGAGTGTAAGAGCCAGATCTCGATGGATTTGGAGTTGTAAGGAATTTTCCAAAATCTGTCTTCAGGCACAACAGAATTTCAATAAGGCAGAGATTGCAAATTTTGGGTGGCTTAGAGTAGGATTCAAGGGTTGGTCAAAGAAACAAGATTGTAGATTATAAAATCCTCTTCAACCTTGGTTTAGAGCTCCAATCCTGATTCAAGATGGTTTAGGAGATACAAGTGAATTGGTGCAGGCTGGTCTTGGAATGGAAACAGCAAACCAGTCAGTCAGGAATCTGAGATTTTGAGTGGGTTAGAGCTTGAATTAGTGAAAGTTGTAATTAGCAAAATTGTAGAGCTACGTGTGGACTTCAATTTCATCAATTCGAGCAGGAGCTGGTTCGGTCGGGTTTGCAAGTTACAAGCCTGAAAATGGGTGCACTTGAAACTGTTTCAGTCAAAAGGTGACTGACAGCCAATATTGATCGAAACTTAACTCCTAAACCAGCCCGATTTAGCGATAGGTGATATTAGTAAACTTGTATAGCTATGTTAGGTCTCCAATTTTGTCAATATGTACTTGAGCTAGTTCGGCTTGGATTTGGAACTACAGAGCCCTAAATTGGGGTACACCGAAACTAAAACTGAGTTTCAGTTACACCTCGACTGAAACCCAATTTTCTAAGCACTCTATCTCCTAAACCGTTGATAACTAGGTGATGATGTTATTGACAATATTGTAGAGCTAAGTGTGTGCTAAAAAAGTGTCAATATGGGTTAAAGCTGGTTCGGCACAGTTTGAGAGTTACAATGCCCCAAAAGTGGGCACATGAAACTGCAATGTCACATTTCAGACAAAAATAATCCTAAGTGTTGGGCAGCCCTCTAACTGACTTGTGGGCCCTATTTGAGCAGGTTCTAGAAATTTTCATGAGATGTCCATATTACAACTTTTGTTCCTTATCAAGTTTGCTACAACTTTGTTAAAGGTTGCCCAACCTTTAAACAACATTTGGTAACACTTTTGAAACTAGGAAGCAAAAGAGGTTTGTGGGTCAAACTAGGTCAACTATGAGTTAGAGGCTTAATTGGATGAGATGGTCAACATGAACATTGATCCATTAGGTGTCCTAAGCAAAATTAAGCTACTAGAGAGCATGTTAGAGCATCCCGAGTGTCATCTACCCAAAAACCCTATTGAAACATTGTATTGCAAGTATGTGTTGCATAGTTTAACTAAGCATGTTGCATGTGTTGCATGATCATGTTTCAAGATGTTGTGTCACCCATCATAATAATACAAGTCTAAGGCATACATGAGCTATTACTGCAAGCAAGAATACACATAGTACATACACTCAACATGCATGTTGCAGATGTTTCAATGCTATGTTTCAATGACAATGCACATGAAATGATGGTGCACATGTTCATGTCATGCTCATATGATGCACAGATGCAAGGCAAACACCTGGGGTGTTACAGCCCTCCCCCCTTATAAAAATCTCGTCCCGAGATTTGAAAGTCGTACAATTTTTCATAGAAAGCGGAATAGTTGTCCTTTAAATAATCCTCTTTTTCCCAAGTTGCATCACGTTCACCGTGATTACTCCAAACCACCTTGTATAATTTGACTACTCGATTTCGAGTCACCCTTTCCAGAGTATCCAGAACATACGGTTTCTCCTCATAAGAAAGATCGGATTTCAACTTGATGCGTCTTACATCTACTCTTTCTTCGGGAAGACGGAGACATTTCTTTAGTTGAGAAACATGGAAGACTGGAAAAATAGCTCCCATTTCATGAGGTAGATTGAGCTTATAGGCTACTCTTCCACTTTTCTCACTAATCCGATAAGGTCCAATATATCGAGGCTCAAGCTTCCTTTTAATCCCAAAACGTTTTACTCCTCTTATAGGGGACACCTTCAGATAGACATGGTCACCTACTTCAAACTCAATAGGTTTCCTCCTCTTATCTGTGTAGCTCTTTTGTCTAGCCTGAGCAGCTGATATATTTTTCTGTATAGCACGAACTTGCTCCTCGGCTTCTTTTACAAAGTCAATACCATAGAATCTTCTTTCTCCTGGTTCCACCCAGTTCAAAGGAGTTCTACACTTGCGACCATATAACGCTTCAAAAGGAGCCATTTGGATACTCTCTTGATAACTGTTGTTGTAAGAGAATTCAGCGAGAGGCAACCATTTCTCCCAGGAGCTATTACAAGAGATGATGCAAGCTCTAAGCATGTCTTCAAGAATTTGATTCACACGCTCAGTCTGCCCCGACGTCTGCGGATGATAAGCATAACTACAGACCAAATTAGTTCCAAGATTCTGATGTAGGCGCTCCCAGAAACGAGCAGTAAACTGCAGTCCTTTGTCCGAGACAATAGATCCAGGCACTCTATGAAGACGTACGACTTCTTGGAAGTAAATGTCAGCATATTGGTGTGGATGATAGTTACTCTTCACCGGGATAAAGTGAGCAGACTTTGTCAAACGATCAACTATAACCCAAATAGAGTCAAAACCTTTTTGGGTGGTTGGTAATCCGACAATAAAGTCCATAACAATGTCATCCCACTTCCAACCTGGAACAGACAAAGGCTGGAGTAAACCAGGCTTCATGTGAATGGCCTTAACTCTACAACAATTATCACACCTAGCGACGTAGGCTGCAATTTCCTTTTTCATCTTGGTCCACCAATAATACGGCTTGAGGTCCTGATACATCTTACTACTACCAGGATGGATGGACAACTTAGAAGAATGGACTTCATATAAGATTTGATTTCTGAGCTCTCTATCTTTTGGTACAACGAGTCTATCTTTGAACCAGAGAATTCCTTTGTCATCCACTCGAAAGTGCTTAGTTTCTTGCTCTTTCATCTTTCTCTTGATGTGAAATACACCAGTATCATTCTTTTGTAACTCAATGATTCTACTTCTCAAAGAACAATCTACAGTGATATGATGGATTACAATAGGATGTAAGAGATGAGACAAATGAAAATCTTCTTCTATCAGAGAGTTGCAGTGAGATTTTCTACTCAAGGCATCGGCAACCACATTTGCTTTACCCGGATGGTAATGCACCTGGAGGTTATAATCCTTAATCAACTCTAACCATCTTCTTTGGCGCATATTTAACTCAGGTTGAGTAAATATGTACTTAAGACTCTTATGATCTGTATAAATATTGCATATATTTCCAAGCAAATAGTGTCTCCAGACTTTCAGAGCATGCACTACAGCAGCTAACTCTAAGTCATGAGTCGGATAGTTAACTTCATGTTTTCTTAACTGACGCGAAGCGTACGCAATAACTCGGCCTCCCTGCATCAGTACGCCACCTAAACCAGTACCCGATGCATCACAATACACATCAAACGGTTTCTCAATGTCAGGTTGCGCTAAGACAAGAGCTGACGTCAATAAAGTCCGCAGAGTGCAGAAAGCTTGTTCACACTCCGGAGTCCAATCAAACTTCCTATCCTTCTCAAGTAGTCGAGTCATAGGCTTAGCTATTTTAGAGAAATCCTGAATAAAACGACGATAGTAGCCAGCCAATCCAAGAAAACTCCGAACTTCATGTACTGTAGTTGGCGCCTTCCAATCCAAAACTTCCTGTATCTTAGTTGGGTCTACTGAAATTCCCTCACCAGACAATACATGACCGAGGAAAGGGACCTTCTTTAACCAGAATTCACATTTACTGAACTTGGCGTAAAGCTTATGTTCACGTAATCTGGATAAAACGATTCTCAGATGCTCGGCATGTTCTTCTTCATTTTCAGAATAGATGAGAATATCATCAATGAATATCACCACAAACTTGTCCAGCTCTTGCATGAATACTGAATTCATCAGGTACATGAAATGAGCAGGAGCATTGGTCAGACCAAAAGACATGACAAGATATTCATATAACCCGTATCTGGTAGAGAAAGCGGTCTTTGGTATGTCTTCCGGACGGATTTTAATTTGGTGATAACCAGATCTCAGATCAATCTTCGAGAATACCCTTGCTTTAGACAACTGATCAAACAAGATATCAATACGAGGCAATGGATACTTGTTCTTGATAGTGACTGCATTGAGTAGTCGATAATCTACACACATACGCAGAGACTGGTCCTTCTTCTTCACAAAGATAGCAGGACAACCCCACGGAGAAGAACTAGGACGGATCAGCCCTTTTTGTAAAAGGTCACTAAGTTGGGTCTTGAGTTCAGCTAACTCATTCGGCGGCATTCTATACGGTCTCTTGGAAATTGGTGCGGTACCCGGAATTAACTCAATCTTAAACTCCACATCACGATCTGGAGGTAATCCTGGCAATTCATCGGGAAAAACATCTGGAAATTCACACACTACTGGAACTTCTGCAATCTCTTTTGCTTTTGCTATCATAGCGTTAACTGTAGTCTGAGGACTAACGTCTCTAGGAAGTTGCACTAGAAAAGCTTGCTGATCTTTTGGATCCCTCAACATAACCACTCTCGTAGAGGTATCGATCAGAACACCGTTTCCACTCATCCACTTCATACCTAAGATTACATCTAGGCCCAATCCTGGTAATACCACGAGATCTAGATCATACAGACGTCCTTCTATCTCAATCCTTGCTCCTAAGACCAACTGGTTGGTTGAAATATTATTTCCAGCAGCACTAATATTATAACCACTATTATCTAAGGTAGCGACCTTCATACCATGCTTAGTTGCAAACGTTGAACTGATAAAAGAGTGGGAAGCACCTGAATCGAACAACACAACTGCAGGATGTTGGTTTACTAAAAATGCACCAGCAGTAATAATTTCACCCGTAGGAATAGATTCCACCGTAGCGTAACGAACATACCCTTTACATACATCTACATTATTATCATTTGATTTCTTCTGCGGAAGAGGACAATCTTTGGCCCAATGACCTGACATCTTGCAATTCCAACATGGCCGGTTACTTGACGGTGCCTTAGGCTTTCCTTTCTTAATACTGCTCCTCTTGACCGGATCCTGTTTCTGATATGGGTGATATCTGGTAGATATGCCAGGCGAATAATACTGAGGTGTAATCACCACAAGAGTATTAGTCGTAGGTGCATTAGATTCATGAGATTTCTCTTGGCTCTTAGAAGCAGCATACACAGCATTACAGTTCTCTTGAAGGATAGTATTACTGACAAACTCGTTGAAAGTTGCACACTTGCTATTGCACATGGCCTTCATCAATTTGGGACACAACCCTCTTTTAAAACTTGCGATCTTTTTAACCTCGGTATTAAAAAATTCTAGAGCATATCTTGACAAGTTGATGAAAGCATGCAAATATTCTGTTACGCTTTTGTCTCCTTGGGTGAGCTTCATAAACTCGGTGTGCTTGATTGCCATGAGACCAGCAGGAACGTAATGTCCCCGAAATGCTTCCTTGAACTGATCCCAAACTACTTCTATATTCTCGGGCAGGGTGTTCCGATAGTGACACCACCAAACACCTGTAGGTCCTTGCAACTGTTGCGAAGCATATTCTGTTTTCATATCATCTGCCACCTTGAGCACACGGAACTTCTGTTCGATAGTATTCAACCATTCGTCTGCTTGAAGTGGTTCTTCAGCTTCTCGAAAAATAGGAGGCTCTGTATCCAAGAATTCTTTATAGTTGCTGTACTGGGCAGGCTCAGGTTCCTGATGGACATGGTTTCTGACACTCTCGTCCAAGGCACGCTGACTTTCGGCAAGCATTTGCAGCAACTCGGCAGAGGTAGGTTGCAGAGGAGACGATGACGGTCCTGTATTGCCATGACTCCGACTGCTAGAGCGAAGCTGACGAGACATCTGCAAGTAGTTGAAACTAGTAAGCGTTGGTGACGTCGAAAGGCTGCTGACGAATTATATAGGCAGAAGGAAGAGATTATATCCAACTATCCAATTTCTGATCTTAGAAGAAGGAAATTTCTTGGTTTGAGGCACTGATCTTCTGTCAAGATAGAAGATGACATTCAAGGAAAAGGTTCACGAGAAGATAACACATTGGTGTAGCTCCATAATGGATCATGACTAGTAATCCTTGATACCTGCGCGTGCCGAGCAGCACAACCTTGTGTCGCGCGCCACAGGAGGCTCCCGGTTTCGTCGCGGCACCATGGAGTACTAATCGCAACACCATTACCGAACACACACCCATGAGAAATCCTCACGTTTAAGAATTAGGCAGATAGAAACCGTATTATCCAAAGAGGGATAGCAAACAAGGATGGATACAAGGGTAGAAGCAATGGAGAGACAAGTTGTAGATCAAAACACATCCCAACTCGAGGAGACACATCTCGAATTCGTCTTGCTTTCCTTCACGGGCCAGGTATGAATTGGGTTTCAAAGCTGACACTACTGACCAGGTTGGTTGACTACCCCAATTCTTCACGAAAGAAATGCAACTAATTACGGGACAACTGTTTGGAGGGAAGAAAATTTTAAAAGAATGGGATAAGCAATTTATAAGGGAGGGAGTAATGCAGAATGCAATGTATGATGCGAACATGGTGCATGCACGAACCGTACGTCCTCACAAACCTAGGAAAAATTTCAAAATTCTAGCGTATAGTTCGGTGGCATACACACGTTCTCTCAATAACGATAACTAGTCGTTCTACAGGAAACGTTGTTAGTGTACCTGCAGAAAATTGCATTTCAGCCCAACAATTCCCAATATAGCACACAAGAAAGCAGGAAACTAAATACTTTCCATACATACATCCCCGATGTATATACTTCAGTATCAAAGCTACCCGACAGATATACCCACAATTAAGTACTCTCATAATCACATGATTAAACATGTAAGTATGCTAGTAACCACAACTACTCTCCCCTAGACCGACGGTTGGACGGTCATGCTCTCACAACTCCCACTTACCAGGGCGTAGAGGTATTTTGATCCATACATTACCACCCAAGCGGATGGCATCCATACAATAGCACGCCGTATGGACAACGAAACAGAAACAAGCAAGAACCCCCAAGTTAGTACCTTAGTAAGCCACCTAGTAGTCCTTATTTGGGCATATAGGATATGACAACTGGCACTCTTTAGATTAGAATTAAGATTTTTCACAAAAGCTTTTGTTTTAATACACAAATGATGTGTTTACTGTTGAATCTTGCTCCGATACCAGCTGTAACGGAACCGTCCAAATTATAAGAGCACAAGTATAAAAACAATCACCGAAGTGATCAAATTCTCACACTTGAGCCCATATAACTCCGGTAGTCCACGAAATCGCGAGGGATTTCAAACCAAACCGAGAGCAACCAGATCGTAATGATTCAACATAACACAACACTTGTTACACAGTTCAAAAGTAATCTCATACATCGGAGTACAATTATTTTTATTACAAAACCAAAGTAAAGATTAGCGGAAGCAACATAATTTCTGAAACCATTTAAAGTCAAATACTGCCAGTACATAGTCACATCCTGCAAAAGCATACCGGAAGAGATACTACAGAGACCATGCCCATATGGTCTAGTCTTCACGCCCACATGGCGAAGACAATACTTGCAGCAACAAGTACGAATCTGCTACCTGCAACAGGTGGGAATAAACCCTGAGTACGAGAAGGTACTCAGCTAGACTTACCCGTCAAAACCAGAAATAAAGTGACACCAAGGATTATGCAAGGCTTATATAAGTGGGGCTAGCTTGACTCATTTGCAGAAATGCTTAATACAAATAAGTAACCATTATATGCTTAAGTATCAAGTTGATCATCATTAACCTGATAACTAGATTAGCACCTGTACTAGAGCAATCACTTTATTAAGAGCAAACAATATTAACCATAGCAGGTATAATAAGGCTATCATCATCATTAACATCAATTCCGAACCATCATTAATCTTTAGTGTATCTACGCTGGAGATAACCAGTCAAGTTTCTCACTATCCGGGAGAGACGGCGACTCGAATCGATTCCAACTCAGCTGAGGGGGTATTCCTGACACTCACCCGGCAAACCCCGCTAAAGGCAGCCGTAGATAACCTTTGGTACAACTCAGGGTGGGCCCGAACAGCGCCGCATTCTCAGGGATACCAGTAGCCAGGATGCTCAGGACTTTTAACTCACCTGCCCTTGGACCCTCTGGCTCCCTTCCGAGGCGACTTTCACTTTTCGGCTTCGCAGCCTGAGTTGAGCTACTAGGCTTCGCGGTCGGCAACCTCAGGCCGGCCAGCTAAATGTCAGGCATGCGTTCAAAATGACATAGAAGGCTCCAGGTCTCGGTCCTTAATCGACACAGACGGGGATAGATCCACACCCAAGACCTCCATGCCTTGTTGCTTCACTATCGTCATCCCGCCCGGTCTCATTTCATTTTATTAACACATGGTTCACTTCCACGATAGCAAGTATAGCCAACCGTGACCTGATAAAGCCCTATATCTCGCAGGTGACAGGAAATCACCCGACTTCTACCGGTCTAATATAGCAGGGCTAAGCATAGATACGATCCTGTCTACATAGGATTCAAGGTTCGAATTGCTGGACAAGGAGTTTTATCAATGCAGCAAGGGTTTCCAACCAACTCTTATCACGTAATGCAACAATACATATAACATGTATAGATAGATAATTGCTTTGAAAGTAGGAGGCTTATAATGCTCTGGGGCTTGCCTTAACCGAAAGAAGAGAGATCAAGGTTTGGCTTCAAGAACGATTTCCACGTCTTCTCCGGCTTCGTCGGACTGGACCTCCGGTTCTCGAACGGACTTCAACTTCGGGTCCCACGCCCAGCGGGACTTCACGGTCACCACGATTTTTGGCACACCTATTGCATGTATATGCATCCAATGAATTTCATGTGTGCATCCAAAAATGACATGATGATTTATGGACGTGCATGAATGATGTGAAGATGAATGCAATGACATTGCAACGTCGTAAGCACAAAACCAAGTTATGTGGTGCTCTATCCAAATCACTTCGACGCAATCAACTCCGGTTCACACACCTACTCGCATATCTAGCCACGCTTAGCAATTTAAGACCTACATACGAATTATCGTGCTAATGTGCAAGTGGTGACACAAACATTACAAAAGGTCAATCCAACTTAAACGACAGCAAGTCCATGCTTGAAGAGCACCAGAAAGTATCATGTTACTTACCCCACTACTTATCTCCTATTACTTTTCCATTTAATCAATTAACTAGGGCAATAAGTCAATATATAGCAAAAGTACTCCAACAATTCTACAAAATTTACAGTAGTTACTATGCACTGTACATAGGTTACTATAAAAAGTTCATCTCAAATTGATAAGTAGATTAGAAGATATCATAATAAACAAAAGGATAAGGTATATAAAAGCATATTCAAAGCCACATCTATAATTGGAGCATATGACCTCCAAACATGGTGAAACTTTAACAGTAGCAACATCATATCATGATAAGCCTTCCACAAAATTTTCATAGCAAAAGGATCAATGTACAGTGAGATATCGAATTACCAAAATCACACATTTAAATAAAATGCCTATCAAAAGTAATTTCAAACTCCAGAAAACATCAACTAACATGTAACATTTTAATACACAACTGCATAGTACACATCTTGAGGATTCCAAAAAGTCCTCATTTACCTTTTTATGATTTTTCTACAATTTTATATGAATTTCCAAAGTTGGATCTCAAATCTGGAAAGATTAAAACGAAAACATCTAAACCCTAGATGCAGCTACATGTACCCAGCTCTATGTACCCCCAGGGGCTGACGACTGGGACCCGAGGTCAACCTGGACCCACACGTCATAGGGACAGAGGCAGGGCGGCACTTTGACCGACCGTAGCTCGCCGGCGGCGAACTTTCCGGCGAAGGGGCAAGCACCAGCGTGTTCCCCACAACCCCGCGCATCTACTAGGCTAGATGATTAACTGAGTTTGGGTTCCAGGCTCAGACAGCGGCGTCAAAGGCGGCATGGCCGAGCTATGCGTGCGGCGGCGTTTAGCTGCGGCGATGGTCTTGCCGTCTCCGACGAAGGAGACCACCGGTGCGGCATAGGGACGGCTTAAGGGACTCGGGACGGAGAGCTAGGGCTGGGTCCAGTGGCGGTAAAGTCGCAGCAAGGTGCATGGCCACGGACATGGCGACCGACGACCGTGGCGAGGTCAGAACGCGAGGCGTTCCGGCAAGCTCGGTAAGCGGATTGGCCAACGGACTTCGACTCAACCATCAGTGACCTAATTCCAAGCTAGAACACGTGCAAGAGAGGAAAGGGGCTGACAGGATGAGCATGGCCACGGCGAGGTCGATCTCGCGGCGATAATGGCGGCCATGGCAGCCGTTGACGACGAGGCTCCTCACCTCTGTGAATAACGACGACGCTGCTAGGTCCGAGGTGGAGAGGAGGATGCCAAGGTGCTGCTAGCGAGGTGGATTAGGGCGAGGTGCGGTGCCTGCGATGGATTCCGGTGGTGGCGTCGCTGCTCCTACTGCTGCTGTTCGTGGCAGAAGAGAAGAACAGGCAGAGGGAGGAAGAGCAGCAACTGAATGGCCGAGGGAGGCAGCAGGCGAAGCGCTCGACACTTCAACACGCACACGCCGACGCCGTGGCACTCGCTCGCGCGACGGGAGAGCCACGCGGCAGCTAGGCTCAGAAACTGGTCGGCCACGACATTGCCCTATCGATCCAAATTCAGAAATTCCAGATTGCATTGCCTGAAACACTGCCCTGAAACAACTCAAACATTCCAGCAGCAGCAGCATGTTTCACCCTGTAGCTCAAGCTACAGATCGAATCTCAAGATGGCCAAAGAACGAAAGTTGTAGAGAATGAAATTATCTCCAACTTTTCTTCTGAGTGTAAGAGCCAGATCTCGATGGATTTGGAGTTGTAAGGAATTTTCCAAAATCTGTCTTCAGGCACAACAGAATTTCAATAAGGCAGAGATTGCAAATTTTGGGTGGCTTAGAGTAGGATTCAAGGGTTGGTCAAAGAAACAAGATTGTAGATTATAAAATCCTCTTCAACCTTGGTTTAGAGCTCCAATCCTGATTCAAGATGGTTTAGGAGATACAAGTGAATTGGTGCAGGCTGGTCTTGGAATGGAAACAGCAAACCAGTCAGTCAGGAATCTGAGATTTTGAGTGGGTTAGAGCTTGAATTAGTGAAAGTTGTAATTAGCAAAATTGTAGAGCTACGTGTGGACTTCAATTTCATCAATTCGAGCAGGAGCTGGTTCGGTCGGGTTTGCAAGTTACAAGCCTGAAAATGGGTGCACTTGAAACTGTTTCAGTCAAAAGGTGACTGACAGCCAATATTGATCGAAACTTAACTCCTAAACCAGCCCGATTTAGCGATAGGTGATATTAGTAAACTTGTATAGCTATGTTAGGTATCCAATTTTGTCAATATGTACTTGAGCTAGTTCGGCTTGGATTTGGAACTACAGAGCCCTAAATTGGGGTACACCGAAACTAAAACTGAGTTTCAGTTACACCTCGACTGAAACCCAAATTTTCTAAGCACTCTATCTCCTAAACCGTTGATAACTAGGTGATGATGTTATTGACAATATTGTAGAGCTAAGTGTGTGCTAAAAAAGTGTCAATATGGGTTAAAGCTGGTTCGGCACAGTTTGAGAGTTACAATGCCCCAAAAGTGGGCACATGAAGCTGCAATGTCACATTTCAGACAAAAATAATCCTAAGTGTTGGGCAGCCCTCTAACTGACTTGTGGGCCCTATTTGAGCAGGTTCTAGAAATTTTCATGAGATGTCAATATTACAACTTTTGTTCCTTATCAAGTTTGCTACAGCTTTGTTAAAGGTTGCCCAACCTTTAAACAACATTTGGTAACACTTTTGAAACTAGGAAGCAAAAGAGGTTTGTGGGTCAAACTAGGTCAACTATGAGTTAGAGGCTTAATTGGATGAGATGGTCAACATGAACATTGATCCATTAGGTGTCCTAAGCAAAATTAAGCTACTAGAGAGCATGTTAGAGCATCCCGAGTGTCATCTACCCAAAAACCCTATTGAAACATTGTATTGCAAGTATGTGTTGCATAGTTTAACTAAGCATGTTGCATGTGTTGCATGATCATGTTTCAAGATGTTGTGTCACCCATCATAATAATACAAGTCTAAGGCATACATGAGCTATTACTGCAAGCAAGAATACACATAGTACATACACTCAACATGCATGTTGCAGATGTTTCAATGCTATGTTTCAATGACAATGCACATGAAATGATGGTGCACATGTTCATGTCATGCTCATATGATGCACAGATGCAAGGCAAACACCTGGGGTGTTACAGTGTGCTATTGTATGAGTGTCATTCGCTTGAATGGTAATGTATGGACAATTGCCTCTACGCCCCGATAAGTGTGAGTTGTGAAGCAGGATCAGACACATGGCCGGTCTAGGGGAGTGCTTATATGGTGCTGGATTATTTACATGTTATACACATGTTTATATGAAGGTGTACCATGTGTGGGTGATTCCGTCCGTTGAGACAATGTCGTCAATAGGATGATGATTTGGGTAGTAAGTGCTACAAGTATGTATGTTGGGAATACGTAGATTTTAAATTCCGCAATGGATGATATACATATTGTGGGGTTTGGGCTGAGATGAATTTCTGTAGGAACATTAATAGGATAAACATGTAGCATGAATTAGTTTCATATATATAAGAGAACGATGTATGCCACCTTCTATATCGCTAGAATTTATTTATTGTTTCTAGTATTGTGAGGACGTAAGAAACGTGCATGCATCATGTTATATGTTCATCTCATCTCATTGCATTATTCCTCCCCTTATAAATTGATTATCTCTTTTTGGATAAAAATTTACAACTTAATCTCCGTTCTCACAATAAATGGTAACCTTGCTATAGATGGCCTGCACAAAGTAGACTGCGCGCAAGTCCGTAGGAGGTAGAGCTCCCCGCCACCAGTTAGCCCCCAGGGAGCCCCGCTGTAGGAGTAAGTTTCTAGGAGAGTTTGGCATGCCTACTTTGCTATGGAGGGTGCTTAACTTAGTGGGGTACCCAGAGGGCAAGGAGCCTAAGTACTACTGGAGCAAGGATCAGTTGGGAGATGGTACCTTGGTCTACGCGGAGGCCGTGGTTTAGGCTAGAGGTGATGGTTCTGACTGGAGTGGTTGGTCCTTTGGGGCAAAGTGCGGGACTCCTAGGGAAGCTGCTAGCAGAGCTGCTTTCTCAGTGCTTCGAGACATCATGGAGAGATTCCCAGAGGAGTTAGCTGGTGCAGTTGCTGGAGTGTTCCCTAGGAGTGATCCCTACACTTCAGTGTGGGATTAGTCCAAGGGGAAGGTTCTGGAAAGGGCCAGCGATGAGTGTTAGAGCAGCGACAACACAACGATGATTGCTATGTTTGCAATGATGAAGACCTACGCTGGCCTAGAGCGTAGCCTTGGGCGAGTGGTTGGTTCACTGGACCAAGCTTGTGAGACAGGCGTCAGCTGCAGCATGACCATGACAGTGAGATCGAGAGGTTGCAGGCAGAGTTAGCTCAGGTGACTCTGGAGAGGGATCATGCCATCTAGAGGGATGAGATAGATGTACAAGAGATCCAGAGGCTGACTATAGCCAACAGAAATAGTGAGCGCATGCTGATCCATGTGCTCAACCAGAGGAATGAAGCCTAGTATGAGGAAGACATTCTGAGAGTTTGATACGTTGAGCTTGAGTAGTAGTTGGCCAATGTAGAGGAGTACAATGATAATTTGCATGAGGAGATGCACCAGTTGCACAATCAGCTTCAGCCTTATGTTCCTCCTGGAGCAGCTGAGATGGAGCCTGATGTCATGTTAGCTGATGATGAGGTTGTTGTCCCGATCTTCACGACGTAGGATCTTAATCTTGATAACTAGCTGATAACAGCTGATAACTTGCTGCAAGCAGCGATAACTAGTGCAACCTGACGACACGCACAAGGAGCCAACCACCATCTCTATACGGCAGCCTGAACCAAGGATTCGCCCAACCACACTCTCAAAGAAACCAACCTACGCAGCCTGGAATCAATGGACCAGGAGCACGGATTGGGTGCCGATGACGCGACCGCTTCTGTAATCTCCGCGAAGGAAGACACAAGAGCAAAGGGGTAGAGATCTCTCTCTGGTTTTTGTTAGCACACAGCTAAACAAAGTGGTCTATATTCAGATTATCAAAAGTTCTCTTTTCTTTACAAGCATAGGAGTATTTATACAAGGAACAACCCTCCTATATAGGTGTGATCACGAGATGGAAAATAAAAAGACTAGAATGTGAAAAGGCTTCCACGAAAAGAGTTTCCAGGAGTCCACGCGGCTGTCAGTTTCCAAAGCAGTCTCCACTAAAAGTGTCATAACTCCCTAGTGGAAAGTCCAAATGATGATCCGTTTCTTGAGTGTGAAACTAGACTCAACAAGCTTTCCATCCATATATGCCATGCACCATGTAACATCATAGACTGGTACAGTTTTGCACGGGAACTTGAACAACATGCATGCTATCGACCACCTGACCAGTCCTCACTAAATCTGGTCAGACGCTATGGGGAAAATTCTAATCTGGTCGGGGCTTATTGCATTGGAAAATAGACTTGATAAGCTTTCCAAAATGTCCTCATGGACCTTCATAGCTTTTGTGAATCAAGAGTTATGGCCGATTCTTTCTGCTAGTTCCATCGCGCTGGACTGGCCCAAGCTGGTGGTCAGTGGTCTGGTCCGAGCTGGTGGTCGGATTCTTCCTCCTCTTCATGTATTTTCCTAAGTACAACCAAAGTAGCATTCTTAGATACTATAACATTCTCACAAGTGTTTGAATTAAGATCAGTTAGGAACGTATTCACCTGCTCTTGTAGTTTCTTAGCACGACTTCTTGTAAGTGGTCCTGGATTTGTGATATTCATGTTGGATGGTGAATGATTGTCACTCGAGGAAGCACGTATGGCTGAGATGTCCTCATCAGCTGATGATGACATGGAGGCTGAGGAAGATCCTGAGATGGAGGAAGATGAGAGTGAGGATGAGGATGGCAACGTGTCAGAGATGGACAATGACCACAACAAGTACACTAGTCAATGTTTCTTTAGTAGCTAGTTGTTCCTTTTGTGATCTGTTGCATGGCATGTAAACCTAAGTATGATGTTGAGACCTTGATGTAATGTAGAACCTTGGATGCTTGTGTGGCGATATCCGAACGCCTAAAGTCCAGTATTGGTATGTTGGCAATTTTGATTGTATGTGAACGCTATGCAATGCCATTAAGTAATGTTAGAGATGTTTTGTGGATTAAATTATTGTGCCTCTGTTTTATTGTATGAATTTATTCTCCAGTAAATTCAGTGTGGCATAATTATACATTCACCTCCAAATATTGCAACATCACCTAATAATTATTTGTTGCTGAAATATGCAGATGGTGGATATGCGTCGTACCGTTGCTGGTGCCGCTGGGGCAGGTGGTAGTGGTACTAGAAATGAGAACCGCGACCACCACCACCACCTCCTCCCCTGTACACTGTAGAACAATTCTTCACGCAATTTCTAGGAAGTCAGCGCAACATGGATGGTATGCAAAGGAACATGGAGGAGGCTCTATGCAACATTGTTGACAACACCTGTCGTGACCATAATCAGGGTGGTCATGGAGTGAACCAATACAGTACCTTCAAAGATTTCATGGACACCAAGCCACCGATATTCGAGGAAGCGGCCGAGCCATTGGAAGCAGATGAGTGGATTAACACTATGGAGCAGAAGTTCTATTTCCTAAGGCTGATGGAAGAGCTGAAGACAGAATATGTAGCCCATCAGTTGCAGGGCCAACCAGGATATGGTGGTTGCATCATCGGACCACTTTTCCAGCTAATGCTCCTATCACTTGGACGCTGCTTTTCGCAGAAATTATGTAACGGAACCGTCCAAATTATAAGAGCACAAGTACAAAAACAATCACCGAAGTGATCAAATTCTCGCACTTGAGCCCATATAACTCCGGTAGTCCAATGAAATCATGAGGGATTTCAAACCAACCAACATACAAGCCAAGATCGTAGTGATTCAACATAACCAATCGCATGTTACATCCATTTCACAAGTAGTTCAATATACAACTTACATTGAAAAGTAGCGGAAGCAAAGTGATTTGAAACTAACATTAATCTCATTTCAAATACATGCCAGTACCAAGGTCGACTTCCAACAAAAGCATTAGAGACAAGATAAATAAGAAGGATCACGCCCATGATCACACTCCGCCTCTAAGGCAGGAGCCAACCAACTTTTGCAGTCGCCATGATACATCACAACCTGCAACAAGTGGGGATAAAACCCTGAGTACGAGAAGGTACTCAGCTAGACTTACCCGTCAGAAACCAAAAATAAAGTGACATCAAGGATCATGCAAGGCTGATATAAAGTGGGGCTAGCTTGACAACATTTTGCATAAAAGCTTAATATGGATAAGTAATCATTAATGCTTAAGCATCAAGTTAATTATCATTACCCTGTCATCTATATTAGAACCTGTACTAGAGCACTCACTTTATTAGGAGCAAACAATATTAACCATAGCAGGTATAAATTGAGGCAACATATACATCGTCATCCAATTAACCATCTGTTCAATTTAATTGAATCTACGTTGCCGCTGCTCAAGTCAAGTGCTCACTAACTGGGAGCGACGGCGATTCGAATCGAATTCCTATCCAGCTGGAGGGGTATTTCTAATACTCACCGAGTCACGCCTGGCGAGGGCTGCTCAGGTCACCTTTGGTACCGTTCAGGAAAGCACGGGTTCGACTGATGTCGCATCCCCAAGGGCAACACTCTGCCATGATGATAGGGACTCTAACCCCCCTTGGTCTTATGCCAATGTCCCCAAGCACATCCTTACTACCTCCAAGATGCGACCTAACATTCGATTCTCGGTCTGAACTGTATTACTCGGATTCGCGGTCGGAATGACTTATCCGGCCAACTAAGTGTTAGACTGCGTTCAACATGACTCAAGGATGTACAGAGAATCGGTCCTTCGACTCAGACGGGGATAGATCCACACCTAAGACCTCCATGCCTTGTTGCTTCACTATCGTCATCCCGCTCGGTCTCATTTCATTTTATTAACACATGGTTCTTTTCCACGATAGCAACCATGCCGTATATGAATATACCTACATCTCGCAGGTGATAGGAAATCACCTGACTTCTACTGCTTAAAGCAGGGCTAAGCATCTACTCGATCCTAGTCTATGTAGGATTCAAGGATTCCTATATCTGGACAAGGAGTGATATAATGCAACAAGGGTTTCCAACCAACTCCTACCACTTAATGCAACAATACTTATAACATATATAGAATTAATTGCTTTAAAGGTAGGAGGCTTATAATGCTCCGGGGCTTGCCTGGGATCCGACTCAAGTTAGAGTTTGTCAGATGAAACCCGCTTGGTGAGCATTCCCTCATTCTAGCACTTGTCCGATCCTTCCATCTCCGAGATAGGCCTACCAACTCCATCTTCGGATTTGGCTCCACATTCTGTCCTTCATGTGCTTCAGCTAGCGTACCTAAATAAGGTGCAATAATGCATATGCATGAATGCATAGAAGTGCAATAAACAAAGTAATCAAGTAAGCATACCAAAGTTCACGTAAGCACCTAGAGCTAATTAACTTAATCCTCATTAGGGCATAACATAGAAGATGGCAAGCACATCAATCAAGACACAAGTCTCATAAGATCACAGGGTACTAACCTAAGTATCATCAAAGATATGAGTCACACTTCAACACACTAGCATGGCAAAGTTAATCAAAGCACTAGACTAGAATTTGCCACATTCTGGGCATCAGAACAGCAGCTAAGTAATTTAATCATAACTGGAGATCTACAGCCCCAAATGACTTACAAGAAGACATTACGGAAAGCTTATGAAATTCTCTACAATTTATTTAATATCAACTAAGTCTGATTCCCAAGTTTAATAGGCCAAAAAGATAAAACTACAGAATCTGGTCTGCTCCAAATAGAGAGCAACCAAATCTGGGACCTGATTTTAAACAACTATAACTCAAAAACTACTTAGCCAAACACCACCAAATTTTAACACAAGCTAGATACATTAATTATATACAACTTTGCTATAGACAAGGTGCTCAGAAAACATTATTATCATGGGGTAATTTACATTGCCCCCAGAACTATCTAGAAACCCATAATTGCAAGAAATAATTATTAACATATGTTGCAAACATATAATTAGACAAAACCAACTTTACCAACATTTCACACATGACTAATGAACACCAGAAAATATAGTGTCCAATGTTAGATAAATTATTTTAGTACACTTCTTAATTTATCTTAGATAATTAGGTGGAATTACGAACACATAGTAAAGATGCTCAATAAATTCTACCAACATTACAGTGGTCTACGTATGCTCCCAAAAGTCTACTGTCCAAATTTCAATCCATTTGGACAAGTATATCAACCTCTATGAAAAAGAAAAATAGCTATTGCAATAAATCATGTGAGAGCAAGTTAAACCTAAAACTCAATATTTTCTATGAACACCAGGACATAGTATGAATCAATATGATAGAGCAACATCATACTAAGGTAATGGAACAACATTTTCCATTTTATCATTTAAATATTATTTATAAGCTATTTATTAAGCCATAAACAAGTTAAATCAATAACTTGATCATACAGTAAGAAATGACCATGAAATTTATACCACAGTATATTCATAGAATGATAAGACTACCATAAAAATTTCACATCATTTGGAGCAACACAACTCACGATATAAAAATGACAAGCAATATAATGTAGATTTCGTTATTTATCAAGGTCAAATCAAAACCTTAAGAAAACAGTGAACATCTAGTGTGTTTAATATTTTTCCTAGCAAGTACATGTCATCATAAAATTAACAAAACAAGAATCACTATTTTTGGAGTTCTAAAACTCAAGATATGGCTATGGTCAAGTTTATAAGCATTTTTGGAGTATTTTTAAAGCTTAAATAAAGACATCAGAAAACATCTACAAACATATAACATATTACGACTCCCTTGCATAGATATTTTCTCAAGGTTTCCAAAAAGTTCACTTTTGCTATTTTTGGAGTTATCTAGCATGAGATATGAATTTTAGAAGATTTAACACAATTCTGAAATTCAAAAACGAAATTAACTGCTTCACCCTAGATCTGCTAGGCGCACCCGGACGTGTACCCCAACTGTGCCTCTCATAACGCTGACATGCGGGACCTGCTGCCCGGTTGGGTCCACCTGTCATTCACAGAGAGAGACAGGAGGCCTTCTTCCTCCTCCGTTCGCCGGGAAACAGAGGAGGCGGCCGGCCCGCGGCTCCGGTCGGTCGGGGCGGTGCTCCGGCGACGAGCGGCAGTGGAGGAGCGGCAGGAGGCCCGCGCGCATCCCTGAGAAGTCGTAGCTCGGCCAGAGGTGGTCTACTGTGGCTGGCCCACGAGCTCCGGCGGCGCGCTCACAGCGGCTCCGTTGGCGGAGCCAATCGGCGGCGAACATGGCCGGAAAAAGGGCGCGTCGGGGGCGGTGCGAGGAGGGCAAGGTGGTGCTATGCGTGGTTGATGTTGACGGTTCTTAAGTATCAATTATAACCATCAAATAAATAAAGAAAAGGACCTATATGCAAGCAACACCTAGAATTAGGGTTTGATCTAACAGAATTCCACGAGTTTTGCTGTTTATCTATTTCTGCAGGGGGTTATTAGGAAATACGGAAGAAAGGCCCACATGTCGGATTAATGACGGGATATTAACCGAACACGTAATTATCTTACATCTAGAAGATTCCAGAAGCCACGGGAACGAACGGGAGCCGTAACGGGCCAGGACACAGGGCGCCCGCCCTGTGCCCTAGGGCGCCCGCCCTGCCCCCAGGACCAATCAGGTCGAGTCTCGCGGATTATGCTCCACCGCCTTTGAGGATCAAGGAAAACCGTAGGATGAAGGTCGGTTTGATCCGACAGTCCAGATTCATCCAAAAGGGCTATATAAGCAAGGCCCCTGACCCCTGGTGGAGAAGACCCCAATTCATTATTCAGTTGCATATCTCTAGTTAGGGTTTAGAGAGAGAGGTTCCCTCTAGGGTTCCCACCTCTTAGGGCTTAGCATCCAATGTGAAAGTAGAATTAGTTCTACTAGATTGAGAGAGATAGAGTGGAGGTGTAGATCGGAGGAAGCCGGCCTGTCGGTGTCTACTCCGAGGTTGTACCTGCGGGAGCAAGTTCTTCTAACCCGAGGCTTGTTCTCAGGATTCTTTAGTATTTCGACTTCTAAATTCTAGTAAGTTCTTTGTTTTATTGTTCTTTGGTTTATGAGTTTACTTTGATCTCTTCGCGTAGAGTTTAGAGTAATCATCTCTAGCGTAAACGTGGTGTTTAAGCTAGGATACTCATAGATATCCCCTCGTCTAGCCGGACCGTGGTAGTAGCGAGGAACGTGATAATTCTGAGTTACCTTTGTATTCCATATCCCGTTAGCAGGATCGATAGGGTTTATAGGTGCGGGTTGAACATCCTTTGTGGTGTCTAGATTCCGTAAACCTCCCCAATAGAACAGTAGATCATCCTTACCAAGGTTAGAAGAAGAGTGCGGTTGTAGTCTTCTCTATACATCACTCACATCGAATCATAGTGGTTGTAGCCTAAAGGTTAGTAGTAATAGATTTGGTTAGTCAGATGCACTCTTTCTCCTAAAGGTAAAAATATAAATACGATACCCAGGATAACATCTCGGGTGAAGTGCTCACCGATATCCGTGCGCTTGCGGATCCTATTTCCTAATTGCGTTACCAAATATCAACAAGCATTTCTGGCGCCGTTGCCGGGGAGAAAGACGGTTTGCTAAGATAACCTTGAGTCTTACTACTAGCTTGTATTCATACTTTTTATTTTCTTATCTTTTTCATTCTTTCTTTTTCTTTTTACCAAAAATGGAAAACCAAGGTTCTATATCTATCTTTGATGCCGCAACACCTTCAGCAACTGACCTTTTGCCATGGGAGTCATCACAGCCTATCCAAACATCCCAGTATAAGTTAAGTTCAAGGTTGATTGCGATGATTCAAAATTTATCTTTTTCGGGAAAGGAAGACGAAAACCCTTACCTTCATATTAGAGATTTTGAGCAGACATGCGATTGTCTTCGCATTGATGGCATCTCTGATAAGACTTTACGTTGGAAGCTTTTTCCTTTTTCTTTAAGAGGAGAAGCTAGACGATGGCATCATTGATGGCATCTCTGAACAGCAAGGTGAATGGGGAGTTTTAAGAGCCAACTTTTGTCTAGATTTTTATTCCCTTGACCGTACTGGTGACCTTAGACTCGAAGTCCTATCTTTTAAACAAAAAGATAATGAAACTTTGGGGAAATCCTGGAAACGTTTTTCTGATCTTTTAGAATCTGGTCCAAAACTTTTGCTTGAAGACATTGTTCTTTTATTTCACTTTTTTCGAGGTCTTCAGAAAGATAATAAACAAATGCTGCATACTATGGCTAGAGGTTCTTTCTTTCGTATCCCTACTGATGAAGCTAAGGGGATCTTGAATAGAATCCTAGAAGCTGAGATGGATAATGCCCTCCATGATAAAACCTACGAAGCCGGAGTAGACACTCTGCCAAATTTTTCATCTACTTTAGCTATCCCAGGTTCTGAGCCATAAAAGGAAGAAATTCTACCATCTGATTTCATGCTAGACATAGAATCCGATCTCTTTGCCGATTTTGGAAACATTTCAAACTACCATTCTATAGACCGACCCCAAAACGGCCAATTTAGCATTTGTTTACCAAGTGAACGTCAATTGAGAGAGCTTATCTCGGTTATGAGTAGCGAATGGTTAGAGGAGTCAGAGCTTTCCTCTGAAGTAATCCGAGTGGACACACCCTCTATAACTATATGCTGTGCTTATAATTCTGATCAATTTAACGCTCTCTATAATCCTGTTGTGGGGATCAATATTATGTCCGAAGCTTTTGCACTTAATTTATTTGGGAAACTTGTTTTAACCCCCACAACAAAGGTCATAAAGGAATCTTCGGGACGATTAGTCCCCAGTCTTGGAATTATTAATGTCCTACCCTTTATGGTAGAAGGCTCCATGGTTCATTTGAACTTTTATATCTTTAATATATGGGGTTTTGACCTACTGATTGGACAACCTTTTAGAAGACTCCTTTATGAAGGTCAAACTGGAAAGCTCCACATTTCCTTGGGAAAGGATTTTAAACTTCCAATTACAATAACTCACTCCTTGAATAATAAGACCGAGCCATATCTTTTGCCTGATCCTATGGAGGAGGTAAAGGCTGCATCTCTAGAACTTTTAGATGATCCAGACTTAGAAGAGGAAGCCCCCTTCTTCACTGAAGAAGAGGCCGAACCTTCTGAACCTGAACCCTTAGATGAGTTTGCAGAAACACCTAGACCCCCCATAGAACTCAAAACTTTACCATCCGGTCTTACCTATGCTTTCCTAAACAATAATCCAGAGTTTCCTGTGATCGTTAGTAATAAACTCACTCAGGAGCAAACTCTGCGATTAATGACCATTCTTGAAAAACACCACTCTGTTTTCGGCTACTCACTTCAAGATCTCACAGGAATCAGTCCTATGATTTGTACCCATCGTATTCCGACAGATCCTTCTGTTACACCCTCTCGAGAGCCTCAACGTAGACTTAACAACGCGATGAGAGAGGTAGTTAAAAAAGAAGTTATAAAGTTGCTGCATGCAGGGATTATATATCCTGTGCCACATAGTGAGTGGGTAAGCCCTGTTCAAGTTGTGCCTAAAAAGGGAGGCATGACTGTTGTTACTAATGATAAGAATGAGCTAATTCCGCAACGCACCGTCACTGGGTGGCGGATGTGCATAGACTATAGAAAACTTAATAAAGCCACGAAAAAGGATCATTTTCCTTTGCCTTTTATAGATGAGATGCTTGAGCGGTTAGCAAAACACTCGTTTTTCTGTTTTCTAGATGGATATTCAGGGTATCACCAGATCCCTATCCATCCTGATGATCAAAGCAAAACCACTTTTACATGCCCATATGGAACGTATGCTTATCGTAGAATGTCTTTTGGGTTATGTAATGCACCAGCTTTTTTCAAAGATGTATGATGTCTATATTTTCTGATATGATTGAAGAGATTATGGAAGTTTTCATGGATGATTTCTCAGTTTATGGAAAAACTTTTGATAGTTGTCTTGAGAACTTAGATAAGGTTTTGCAAAGATGTGAAGAAAAGCACTTAATCCTTAATTGGGAAAAATGTCATTTTATGGTTAGAGAAGGAATAGTGCTAGGACACCTAGTGTCTGAAAGAGGTATTGAGGTAGATAGAGCTAAAATTGAAGTAATTGAACAACTACCTCCACCTGTGAATATAAAAGGAATTCGAAGTTTTCTTGGCCATGCTGGTTTTTATCGCAGATTTATAAAAGACTTTTCATTTATTGCGAGACCACTTATTCTTTTGCTAGCCAAGGATGCTCCTTTCGAATTTGATGATGCATGTCTAAATTCTTTCAATTTATTAAAGCAAGCACTCATCTCTGCACCAATCATTCAACCCCCTGATTGGTCGTTGCCTTTTGAAATTATGTGTGATGCTAGTGATTATGCTGTGGGGGCAGTTTTGGGACAAACTAAAGATAAAAAGCATCATGCAATTGCTTATGCAAGTAAAACTTTGACAGGAGCTCAACTTAATTATGCAACCACTGAAAAAGAGCTTCTGGCTGTTGTTTTTGCCATTGATAAATTTAGATCTTATTTAGTTGGAGCTAAGATAATTGTTTACACTGATCATGCTGCACTAAAATATTTGCTCACTAAGAAAGATGCTAAACCTCGCTTAATTAGATGGATTTTATTACTCCAAGAATTTGACTTAGAAATAAAAGATAAAAAGGGAGTAGAAAATTCTGTTGCTGATCACTTGTCTAGAATGTACTTTAAGAATTCACAGGAACCCCCCATTAATGACTCACTCCGGGATGACATGCTTTACGGGATTAACAGATCTGACCCCTGGTATGCAGATATTGTTAATTTTATGGTTTCAGGTTATGTACCACCCGGAGCAAACAAGAAGAAGCTTATTCAGGAAAGTCGTTCACATATATGGGATGAGCCATATCTCTTCCGAGTATGCGCTGATGGCCTACTTAGAAGGTGTGTGACCACTGAGGAAGGGTGGAAGATCATCGACAGATGCCATTCATCACCATACGGAGGTCATTATGGAGCATTCCGTACACATTCAAAGATCTGGCAATGTGAATTCTATTGGCCTACAATGTATGAAGACACAAGGCAATATATCAGAAGATGTGGGCCATGTCAAAGGCACGGAAACATAAATACATGGGATGCCATGCCACTCACCAACAACCTTTAGATTGAACTCTTTGATGTCTGGGGAATAGACTACATGGGTCCATTTCCCCCATCTAAGAAGTGTGAGTTCATCTTGGTGGCGGTTGATTACGTCTCCAAGTGGGTAGAGGCACTACCTTGCAAACATGCCGACAATATCAGTTCGAAGAGGATGTTTGAGGAAATCATATTTCCAAGATTTGGAGTCCCCAGGATAGTGATAAGTGATGGAGGATCACACTTCATTGACAAGCGCTTCGAGCACTATCTATCAAGACATGGAATCCGTCACAATGTCGCTACCCCATATCATCCTCAGACAAGTGGCCAAGCAGAGACTTCCAACAAGCAAATCAAGAACATTCTTCAGAAGACGGTGAACGAGATGGGAACGGCATGGAAGGACAAGTTACCCGATGCACTCTGGGCTTACCGGACAGCATGCAAGACCCCAATTGGAATGTCTCCATACCAATTGGTATACGGAAAGACCTGTCACCTACCTGTTGAACTTGAGTTCAAGGCACACTGGGCCATAAAAAGATGGAATATGGACCTAGATATCGCCGGAAAACATAGAAGAATGCAATTATCGGAGTTAGAAGAATGGCGGGAGAAAGCATATCACAATTCAAAGATCTACAAAGAAAGAGTCAAGAGATGGCATGACAAGAGGATCAAGAAGAAGGAGTTCTCACCCGGAGATAAGGTATTACTTTTTAATTCCAGGGTGAAGCTTTTCGGGCATGGAAAGCTCCGGAGCAAATGGGAAGGACCATTCAAGGTAATTCATTCATCATCCCACGGAGCTATCACACTTCAAAATGACGAAGGTACGTTATTCAAGGTAAATGGTCAACGTCTTAAATTATTTTTAGAGCCCAATAAAGAATTAGAAGAAATAGACGTGATCAATTTTTACCTTCCAATTAAAAATTAAAGCCCGATGCTTTTAATTTGACGTTTTTGGGCCAAGTATATATTTTTCGGGATAAAACACGGTGAGAAACACGCTCGAGAAAGCAGGCTTGTAGAGGAGCCGGACACAGGGCGGGCGCCCTGAGGATGAGGGCGGGCGCCCTGCCCCTGTCTCCCCTCGGCCCCAGACTTCTCCCACGCGATAACCTCGCCCGTTGCTATCTGGAAAATTCCGTCCTCGGTTTGTTTCGCAAACATGACGGCGGGAAGAGTCCCGACCATGCACGAGAGCAGTTTTTACCCCCTATATAAACAGACCCCCAACGTTAGCTTTTAGCACCAATTCATTCAAGCCTTCTCTCCTTCCTCAAATTAGATCTTGCTTAGTTCCTAGCTGCTCCAATGGCCGAGAAGTTCCACGTCGATTGGGAAGTCGTCCCCTACGACCTCAACAAGAAGCCCAAGGGGGATCCCGACGCCTACGCTCTCGTCCCGGCCAACACAGAGCGACAGCTAGAAGCCATGCCACCACGTCAACGCAGCTCTGCCCAATCCTACTTTGCTCGCCCAGTTCTTACCGCACCTACGCAGCCCCTATTGCTCGAAGGCTCGCCATCATCGTCGAAGGGGAAGGAGATCATCAAGGTACCAGCCGGAACAAAGATCTTGCCGCCAAAACCCAATGAGCGGATCATCGGAGTGAAGACCAACCGGAGCGGCGAGATCTCTAGTGTCCGCTATACCACGGAGGAGAGACCTTACTTCGAGGGTGTTAGGGCAGCTAAGGTCCGCTTCGTTCCTCCGAAGGAAGCACCCAAGCATGCTCTTAATGCTTTCGAGACACCTCCCAAGCGCCGCAGGACCATTGCAGATGTGGATGAGGAGCTACGGGTGATCAAGAACAGCATTATAGAAATTCAGAACTCCAATATCTCTATGGATCGGAGGACCTTCAGCCATAACACTACGATCCTAAAGCTACGGGATGACCTTGCCGACGCCAACAAGAGGATCGATGAGTTAGAGCATAGTCTTAGAAGGCGTGAGCGTCGCTGAGCTATCTAGATTAGATCTTGGGGCTATATATGTCTTAGTTATTATTAGATTCGATTAGGTTCGCTTATAATCAGTTTAGATCTATTATATTCGGTTATTATTATTATTCGGTTGTAATAAATGCCTCAAGATTAATAAAGATTATTATTAGTATGTCTTGTGTGTCTCTACTTTACTTTTGTGCAAGAAATCAGAAAACAAGTATGGGGGAGATTCCCTGACATGTCACACACACTTTGATCGCACCACTCCATGAACCAGGTACACACTCTGCACACTTTTATTACACACTTACACACTCACCTTAGTTTGTGCAGAATTTTATCTCTCTAAACATGATAAATTAAAAGGATAAAAATGCTTATAATCATGATCAATCTCACTCTGTGATATTTCCTGGAAACCTGCAATTATTAAAATTATTTCAAAACCCTGTGTTGCTAAAAGTCATTGTGGAATAAGAGATGGTAAGGGTATGAGTACCTTATTCTTAGTATCTTTAATGCTTGGAGAATTTGTTTTAAAAATCTCAAAATTATAGCTACCATCCTCAAGTTTTATATGCCTGCTAAACATGAAAATATTAATTAAAGCTATCTACTTTGTATTGAGTTTGTTCAAAACAAGTTATACCCTTGTTGAGAGATTTATCATACTCCTAAGATCAAGACATTTTTATTCAGAAAGATTTACTCTTCCGAAGTATTATTGCGTTAGAGGCATGGGCTATGCAAAATTATGAATATATCGAGGAAATAAAAAGGAGCAAGTGCTCGATAACCTCGTGGAAAAAATGGACAAGTGTCCGGCAGTAGAATTAGGGGTACCTCGGTATCCACCCAAAATGAAAAAAATGAGATATGATAAAAATATGATGGAAAGAAAATGATAGCCCATGGTCCCTCTAATAAGCAATATGCCAGTAAGAATGACAAGTTTTTAATTTTCAAAATCTTTGATCTAAGAGTATGGCATTCTTCTCCTCGGATCCGGTTTTGACCATACAATAAATGCAAGGTATGTATGCTTAAAGAATTATTTTTGCAAAATCAAAACAGCCTCAGAGAGAAATATAAAAGATAATGAGTGACTCTGAGAGCACCTATGAGGATAAAGGTATGCTAAGTTTTTCTTTTCAAAAATATGTAAAAACTCCAAGTGATAGGGATTAAGAAGAAGAAAGGCTCTTTACTCTGACCATATATTTCCCTGACTATAAGCGCACAGTGGATTTTTACAACACCCTGCAGGTATGAAAGAATGTTTCAACCCCAGATGTTTTATTAACCAACCTTTTCTCGAGGACGAGTAAAAGCCTAAGTATGGGGGTGTTTGTTGACGGTTCTTAAGTATCAATTATAACCATCAAATAAATAAAGAAAAGGACCTATATGCAAGCAACACCTAGAATTAGGGTTTGATCTAACAGAATTCCACGAGTTTTGCTGTTTATCTATTTCTGCAGGGGGTTATTAGGAAATACGGAAGAAAGGCCCACATGTCGGATTAATGACGGGATATTAACCGAACACGTAATTATCTTACATCTAGAAGATTTCAGAAGCCACGGGAACGAACGGGAGCCGTAACGGGCCAGGACACAGGGCGCCCGCCCTGTGCCCTAGGGCGCCCGCCCTGCCCCCGGGACCAATCAGGTCGAGTCTCGCGGATTATGCTCCACCGCCTTTGAGGATCAAGGAAAACCGTAGGATGAAGGTCGGTTTGATCCGACGGTCCAGATTCATCCAAAAGGGCTATATAAGCAAGGCCCCTGACCCCTGGTGGAGAAGACCCCAATTCATTATTCAGTTGCATATCTCTAGTTAGGGTTTAGAGAGAGAGGTTCCCTCTAGGGTTCCCACCTCTTAGGGCTTAGCATCCAATGTGAAAGTAGAATTAGTTCTACTAGATTGAGAGAGATAGAGTGGAGGTGTAGATCGGAGGAAGCCGGCCTGTCGGTGTCTACTCCGAGGTTGTACCTGCGGGAGCAAGTTCTTCTAACCCGAGGCTTGTTCTCAGGATTCTTCAGTATTTCGACTTCTAAATTCTAGTAAGTTCTTTGTTTTATTGTTCTTTGGTTTATGAGTTTACTTTGATCTCTTCGCGTAGAGTTTAGAGTAATCATCTCTAGCGTAAACGTGGTGTTTAAGCTAGGATACTCATAGATATCCCCTCGTCTAGCCGGACCGTGGTAGTAGCGAGGAACGTGACAATTCTGAGTTACCTTTGTATTCCATATCCCGTTAGCAGGATCGATAGGGTTTATAGGTGCGGGTTGAACATCCTTTGTGGTGTCTAGATTCCGTAAACCTCCCCAATAGAACAGTAGATCATCCTTACCAAGGTTAGAAGAAGAGTGCGGTTGTAGTCTTCTCTATACATCACTCACATCGAATCATAGTGGTTGTAGCCTAAAGGTTAGTAGTAATAGATTTGGTTAGTCAGATGCACTCTTTCTCCTAAAGGTAAAAATATAAATACGATACCCAGGATAACATCTCGGGTGAAGTGCTCACCGATATCCGTGCGCTTGCGGATCCTATTTCCTAATTGCATTACCAAATATCAACAGTTGAGGACAAGGAGGCTCGTGGGTGGAAGAACGCCGGTGGCCATGGAGCTCGGCACGGCCGGCTATGGCGGCGGCCTTCCACAGCGGCGGCGAGGCTGGAAAACGGGACACGTTGTGAGCGGCGCAAAAAGGGAAAGGTGGTGCTGCAGCCAATTTGGGCAGAGGGACGCCGGAGGCCAAGAATCGTGTGGCGGCTTGGAGCTTGGCCATGGCGGCCATGGCGATGGCGACCACGGCAGCAGCGCGGAGGAGGGCGAGAAAGGAAAAAAGGAGGGTGCGGCTCAGGCTGTGCAGGGGGGTGCTCCTCTTCTCGATGGACAGCAGGCAGCGGCGCTGGGACAGCCACGGCGCGTGGCGCACACGCAGCGGCAAGGCTCTGAAGTCGGTCGGCACTGTAGCTGCTGAATGGTTCCGGTTTTTCAGTTCATCAGGGCGACTGACGGCTAATTTTTGTCACTGATTATTTCCCAAACTGGCTCGAGTTAGGCCATGGTGTAATTAACAAAGTTGGAGAACTATATGAGTACTTGTTGACGGTCCTTAAGTACCAAATATAGTTATCAAATAAATAAAGAAAAGGATCCAAATGCAACCAACACCTAGACTTAGGGTTTTATCTGACAGAATTCCACGAGTTTTGGTGTTTGTCTGTTTCTACAGGGGGTTATCAGAAAATACGGAGGAAAGGCCCACACGTCGGGTTTACATAGAGATAATAACGTGTTCACCGATTTTATATCATCTAGAAGACTCCAGAAGCCACGAGATCGAACGGGAGGCCGAACGGGCCCGGAGGCAGGGCGCCCGCCCTGCTCCCTAGGGCACCCGCCCTGGCCTGAGAGCCAATCAGGCTCCGTCTCACGGATTATGCTCCACCGACCTAAGGGATCAAGGAAAACCATGCGATTAATGTCGGTTTGATCCGACGGCCCACGTTCACTTGAGGGGGCTATATAAGCAGGACCCCTGGCCCCTGGAGGAGGCACTCCCTCATTCTCAATTCCTCAAACCCTAATCTCAGGAGGAGAGTCTCTGATCAAGCCCTAGAGCCACCACATCAACTAGATCTCTAGTATAGCATAGATACATAGGATTAGAACTGGAAAGAGTCAATCTTCGATTGGTTTCCGGATCTGTCAAGAGGATTCTTGGTAATTCCTTTACTGTTCTTCATTGTTCATCTTTGTTCTTCAATATTATGAATACAACTTTGTTCTATTTCAATATATTGATTATGACTATGCTCTACTTGTTTATGTTTGCGATTATATTGTTCTTAGTTTATCGTAGTTATACGCTTGGCTTAGTTAGATTGGAATTATATACATGTTTAGGATCGTATAGCGTTTATCCATCGGATCCATGGGTAAATGATAAATATTGTGTAGGCGTGGTGCTTAGACCATATTTATCTGCGATTGCACCTTATATGCCGGATCGTGGGGTGGTCCGCGATGGTGACAGCTTCGTTGGTTCTTATATAGTCCCCCTCCCGTGTGTAAGGCAGGCAGAGCAACATTATTACGAGGGAGTGATTGCTATGTTTCTCATCTTCCTTGATAATATCACTATGCATGGGCGTAGTCCTTTCTCGCAATGATTGCCAAGTGTACTTGCACTAACTATGATATGCTAGACTTTATAGTTAAGAATAACTTAGGAAATATCCTTGTAGTTCGTCCTAATACCATGCTAATGACTTGCTAGAATATCTGTTGAGGTGTTTATCATTATTATATGTGGCTAGCTGATCAGATTAATTATCTTTGTCACCATTCATACTTTATCTATATTTTATGTGACACTTACCCCTGTATGCAAGAGATAGATGAATGCTCTCACTTATACATGCAATGATTGATACTCATTCCTATATTCCATTCCATAATCAACATTGATGTTAGTAATCCCTTTCCAGTGGTAAAAATATAAATAACGATACCTGGAATACTTCACGGTTAAAATGCTACATCGGTATTAATCTGTGCGCTTGCAGATCTTATTTATTATTTATTTAGAAGAGCAGTTGCATATTTCAATACCGCGTCTCTCATGTCATGTTGGGGATGACAACTTAGCTTAAGTGGCATGAGGGATAGGTTCGGCATTTTTGGCGCCGTTATCAGAATTAGAAAACTAAGTCTACTTTTGGTAATGACGTTAAGAATGCCCAACAGTACTGCAAGATTTCCAATTGGAGCTCGAGCTAGTTTGGCTTAGTTAGGAAGTTATAGTACTCCAAAGAGGGTCACCTCGAACTGCATAGCAGTTAGGACTTAACTAAAATGGCTAAGTGCTAAACAGCATGCTAATTCAGCCTTGTGGCCCCAGTTTGAGCAGGTTCCAAGCATTTTCATGAGATGTTCATTAAAAGACCTTTGCTCCACAATACAATTGCTACAATTTTGCTTAAGGGTGCACCAACATGCAAGGTCATCTTGATGCACTTTTTAAATCAAGGAACAAAAGGAGTCATTTGGTCAACTAGGGTCAAACTAAGGATTAGAAGCTTAATTAGGCAACTTGGTCAACCTAAGCATTGCTCCATTAGGTATCCTAAACATAGTTAAGGAACTATAGAGCATGTTAGACCATCCCACATATCATTTACATAACATCCCTAGTTAACACATAATGGGAACATAGAATACAAACATTGTTTCATATGTTTCATCACTATGTTTCAGGGTCTTGTTACATGATGATCATTCATCCCAAAGATGTTTACCAACATGTAAGGCAAGGACATGCATAGGGTACACATGGCCATATCATGCCATGCATGACAGCACTTAGGTACAAGTTATGTTTCAATAATTGAACAGAGATGTTGCACTAGTGAAACAGGGATGTTGCATTGGTTCGAAATAAATGTTTCATCACTTTGGTTTAACCAACAAGAGGATAGGTTCATGATAGGAGTGGATCAAGCTAGGCTCATGAAAGGTTAGTGCCTAAATAGGCAAGATAACACCAGGGTGTTACAAATTACATTCCACCTATTACAACTATGAAGGTCGTAGAGTTTATGAGGCTCACCCAAGGCACCAGAATAATGAAGGAATATCTGCATGCCTTCAACAATCTTTCCTGTTATGCGCCAGAGTTTGTGAACACATATACTAAGAAGATCGCAAGTTTTAAGAGAGGTCTAAATCTCAAGATGCTAAAAACTATGGGCACTTCCAGCAGGATAGTGTTTAATGAATTCATCAGTGATTGCCTAACCCAAGAGAACAACAACAACATCTATGTTGCATCAAAGAGTCACAAGAGGGCTTTGGAATTAGGCCCATCATAGGCAAGGGCACCTGCGGGAGGTCATCCTCAGTATCGCTCGCCCGCACCAGTGCGAGGTTCAGGCCACCTCAGAGAAGGAATCAAAACACGCAAAACCAGCAGAAGGCTTACAAGGTTGCACTAACTCAGGCAAAGGCAGGGCAAGGCAGCTTAGTTGGAGCTGGTGCTATAGTGAGAGGGTCGTGCTACAATTGTGGTTAGATGGGACACTTTTCTAAGGCTTGCCCGTTTCCTCCCAAGAAGAAGCAGACTACGTACCCAGCTCGTGTGCATCATACCATCGTGGATGAGACCTTAGAAGGAGAGCTAGTGACAGTCGATATGTTTCCTATCAACCAATGCTCTGCAGTTGTTTTGTTTGATTCTAAATCATCACATTTATTTATGAGTCAAGCATTTGTACAAAAGCATGATCAACAATTTACAGAATTAGGGTATGGTTACCGTATAAGTTCAGCAGGGACTGATGTATTGACTAATTAGATGGTTTAGGGGGGCAACCCTTGATATAGGAGATAGGAGGTTTCGAGTAAACCTAATAGTCATGCCTGGGTTAGTTTTGGATGTGATCATAGGGATGAATTGGATGAAGGATTGGGAAGTAGTCATTGGTACTGGGAATAGGATGCCTTCCCTTAAGGATCCCCTAGGGAAGGGTATGTTCCAAGTACCATTGCCCCAAAGAACAGACCTTGCTAGTACGTCTTGTGCTACCCAAGTTACCCCTCTTCATGAGATTCCTGTAGTATGAGTTTCCGGATGTGTTCCCAAAAGAGTTACCCAATCTTCCTCTGAACAGGGATGTTGAATTTGCCATTGAGTTAGTACCTGGTACCACGCCAATTTCTAGAAGGCCTTATCGGATTCCACCTAATGAGTTAGCAGAGTTGAAGGTTCAACTCAAGGCACTATTGGATAAGGGTCTTATCCGACCAAGTTCATCTAAATGGGGTTGTCCAACACTATTTGTGAAGAAGAAGAAAAATGATAACTCTTTACGAATGTGCGTAGACTATCGACCACTCAATGTTGTGATAGTTAAGAATAAGTATCTACTACCTCGTATCGATATCCCATTTGATCAATTGTCCAAAGCTAAAGTGTTCTCCAAGATAGATTTGAGATTAGGGTATCACCAGATTAAGATTAGACCATAGGATATCCCTAAGACTGCTTTTTCTACCAGATACGAGTGTACGAGTATCTTGTCATGTCGTTCAGCTTGACAAATGCTCCTGCATACATTATCTATCTGATGAATTTGGTCTTTATGCCAGAATTGGATAAGTTCATGATTGTATTCATTGATGACATTCTGGTCTATTCGAAAAATGCAGAAGATCATGCAGAGCCTTTAAGGGTTGTTTTGACTAGACTCAAAGAACATAAGTTGTATGCCAAGTTTAGCAAGTGCGAGTTTTGGTTGAAGAAAGTTCCTTTCCTTGGTCATATCTTGTCTAAAGATGGAATTTTAGTGGATCCCAGCAAAGTGCAAGAGGTTATGGATTGGAAGGCACCCACTTCTGTCTCGAAAGTTTGGAGTTTTCTTGGTTTGGCTAGGTACTATCGATGTTTCATTCCAGATTTCTCTAAGATTGCCAAGCCTATGACCAGTTTGGTATAGAACGATAAGAAGTTCGTTTGGATAGAAGAGTGTGAGGCATCTTTCCATGCCTTGCGAAAATTGCTAACCACTACTCCTGTTCTAGTGCAACCAGATATAGAAAAGCCTTTTGATGTGTTTTGTGATGTGTCTAAAAATGGTTTGGGTTGTGTCATGATGCAAGATGGATGAGTTATTGCTTATGCCTCACGTCAACTAAGGAAGCATGAAGTTAACTACCCAACCCATGATTTATAGCTTGCTACAGTTGTGCATGCCTTGAAGATTTAGAGGCACTACTTGCTTGGGAACGTGTGCAATATCTTTACGGATCACAAGAGTCTTAAGTATATTTTCACCCAACCTAAGCTAAACATGAGACAGAGAAGATGGTTAGAGCTAATCAAGGATTATAACTTACAAGTGCACTACCATCCGGGCAAAGCGAACGTAGTGGCTGATGCTTTGAGTCAGAAGTCACATTGTAATGCCTTACAACGTTGTTTGAAGATGGATTCAATTTAATGCATCCAAAAGTGTTGTGTAACATTCAGCTCAGTTGTTCACTTGAAAGTTAGATCATAGAAGGCCAAAAAACTGACAAGGGAATATTCCATATCAAAGAGAAGATGAAACAAGAAATAATTCTGCATTTCAGGTTAGATGAGCGAGGTGTGCTATGGTTTGATGATCGTCTTGTTGTGCCCAAGAACAGAGAACCCAAGAACAAGCTTATGGACGAGGCACATCTTTCTAAGTTATCCCTCCATCCTAGAAGTTGTAAGATGTATCATGACTTAAGACCTTGTTTTTGGTGGACAAAAATGCACAGCTTATGTGGCTAGATGTGATACATATTGCAGAGTTAAGGCTATCCATATGAAACCCGCAGGTTTGCTGCAACCATTGTCGGTTCTGGATTAGAAATGGGATGATATAAGCATGGATTTTTTTCATAGGATTGCCCACTACTCGAAAAGGAAATGACTCCATCTGGGTAATTGTTGATCGTCTTACTAAGTCCGCTCACTTCCTACCTGTCAAAACAACATATCGACCACCTCAGTATGCCAATAGATACTTTGCAGGGATTGTTTGATAGAGGACCTCAGTTCACAGCTCATTTTTGGGAGCGATTGCATCAATGTTTAGGTACCAGTTTGGTCTGCAGTACAGCTTATCATCCGCAGACATCAGGTCAGACCGAAAGACTCAATCAAGTTTTAGAGGACATGTTGAGAGCTTGTGTGTTGTCTTCCGAGGGTTCTTGGGAAGAGTGGTTACCTTTAGCTAGGTTCTCCTATAACAACAGTTACCAAGAGAGTATAAAGATGGCTCCATTCAAAGCTCTGTATGGCCAAAAATGTAGAACACCATTGAATTGGATAGAACCTGGTGAAAGGAGGTACTATGGTATAGATTTTGTGAATGAAGCCGAAAAGCGAGTTCGAACTATTCAACAACACATGAAAGCCGCACAGTCACAACAGAAAAGTTATGCTGATAAGAGAAGACGGCCACTTGTTTGTGAGGTTGGTGACCATGTTTATCTGAAAGTTTCACCAATGAAAGGTGTACAAAGGTTTGGTGTAAAAAGAAAGCTTGCACCTAGATATGTAGGACCATATAGAATCTTGGAAAGAAGAGAAGTAGCTTACAAGTTACAGTTACCTAAAGAGATGAGTTCCATCTTTCCAGTTTTTCATGTGTCACAATTGAAGAAGTGCTTACGCGTCCTCGAAGAAAGAGTTGAACCACAAGGTCTCAAGATCGGATCAGATTTAGTATACCAAGAGCAACCAGTACGAATCTTGGATCGCAAGGATAGAGTGACACGAAATCGAGTGGTGACAACATACAAGGTGTTATGGAGTAATCATGATGAAAGAGATGCAACGTGGGAAACAGATGCTTATCTACATGAGGTTTACCCCAATTTTTATAAAAGATGGTTAGTAACTCAAATCTCAGGACGAGATTTTTATAAGGGGGGAACGGCCGTAACACCCCTAGAGTTAAGCATGCATTAGCACTTGCAAATCATGAGCATAATCATCATCACATTATGCATAAGCATCATATGCCTTTGCCTTCAAATACAACATAATCTGTTATTTCATGTGGTGCTCGAATTGATTGAAAGTTGCCATGTCTAATTAGTGTGTAATGCCATGCGTATGTTTGTATGCCAGGAGTGCTTGTGTTTAGTTACTAAATGAATTTAGAAACACTTAGAATGAGAAATGAAGTCAAGTTTCTATTCATAGCTTCACTAACTTCATATTTCTATTCATAGCTCGCGCCTGCTCCAACCATGTCTGCCCCTGCCCAGCTCGTTCCCACCGCGTGGCTGCTGGTGACTGGCCATCGTGGGCGGTGGCGCACCGACCGGCAGCGCCTTCAAGACGATGTCCGAGCCACGCCCCTCTCCACTCGCCCCCATCCACTCCTCTATTTCCATTCTCACCTCCTCCTCGCTCGCAGCAGTAGCAGTACTGCAACAGCAGTGCCGCCAAAGCCGTGAGCACCGCCGTGCCACTGCCAGCCATGAAGCTCTGCTTCTTCACCCTTTGCTCGTGCCTCCGCCTCCATCCGCTCATCCTCGCAGTGCCTTCCGCAGCTTCTATCGGCAAGCTAAGGGTCCGATTTGGCTGGTTTTCTCCCGCCGCCGCTCATCGGAGCTCGGCTCTGTGCGAGTGAGCCACTCTACTCCTCCCTTGCTCCCTTCTTTCACATGCGTTGGGGTTCCTCGACCTCGTGAAGCAAGCGCGCCGCCTTTTGAGCCTTGCCGTGGCTGAGTTAGCCCCTCCTGATGGCGAGCAGTGCCACCGCACTGCCAGGCACATTGATGAGCTTGCTCCAGTCCCTAATCCATGCCATCTTCTAGCCTAGCGAGTTCCCGCCGCTAAGGGGAAGCCAACGGTGCCGGTCTCGACGACGGGGGCCTCACCGGTGGTGAGGAGTGGTCGATCAACGGCGTCCTCTACTCCTCGTGTGGCTGGTGGGTGGGGCCCTATTGACTGTGGGGCCCAACTTAAGTGCCTGGGTGTGGATCTAGGTGAACACCGTGGGGTGCACATAGCATTTCAGATCCGTTTGTAAAAAAAGAATCGATTTTTTAAAATGATTTCAGAAATTGTGTAAAAACTTGTAAAATGTATATCTAGAGCTACACTTGTCCAAACCCAGTGACACAAATTTTATTATGTTCCTCATTAACTGATCTACATGATAAAAATATTAGATATCATTTTTGTGATACTTTTATATAGAGCTTTATTTAAATTACATAAATGCTGATATCTTGTAAAATGCATAAGTAAGTGTAGAAATGTCAGAAAAATGTGGTTCTTGTTTTGTTGATCTTGTGATGATGGGTAGTTTCTGTGAAAAATATGTTTGATGCTATGTAAAGTGGATGAAAATAGAGTTATGATTTAAGTGCATTAAATGCCTGATTTTGTGAAATTTGTAGTAAATAAAATATAGGTGATAAATACTTGGGAATTTTTGTAGAATGTTCTTGTGCTAAAAATTAAGTTAGAATAATCTAAAATCTATTGTTTGATATTTTTCATAGTATAAAGTATTTTCATGTGCCATTTTGCCATGTTGTTTGTCATTTTTGTGTAGGCTAAACTACTTATCCTTTTGATATGAAATTTTTATTGTATACTCCAGTGGACATGAGGAAGCTACTGTAATTTTCTCAGATTTTCATGAGTTTAAAAAATATATGTTGCTGTTCTAGCCTTTGTTTAAATTAGAATTAATTTAAATTCATTAATGCATGTTGTTGGTACTTATTAACGCACACAGAAAATTTCGCAAGCGCACGGATACCGATATAGCTTTTACCTATGAGTATTCTAAAGTATCGTATTTATCCACAGGGAAACAATAGTTAAAGTAGCTAATAATTCACCATCATGCATCTACTAACTTAATATACCAACTAGACTAAAGTAGAGGCAAATGATAAATGATAGGAGTTATGCATAATGACACACACATTGGAGAATTCCATGATAAAAGAGTAGCATAGCTAAATTGAGAGAATAGCGGAAGAGTTCAAGGTTCCTAAATGCTTCTCTATTATTTTAGTTCTATGATAACTGAGATATATGTAGATATAGGAATCACACAATAACAATTTGGAGCAACAGTATCTTTCTGACTCTCAAAAAGACTAGGAAGGGTTAGTCAAGGGAAGCCTGCCAAAAAGCCCTATGAACACCAATCCGAACATGATGTGGATTACAAAGGTCTGGTCAGAGCTGTCACCTCTGGGGCTACCACAACTATCTGTGGGACTAGACGCAATCTTAGGTAACCTATAGTCTTGACACCATGTCTACACCAGCTATTACTACTCTAGTCACACGTGACAACTAGCGCACTCAATACGAGTGGAGATCCCATGCAAAAGTATAACAACTATACTAACCACACATATGAAGGCATAAAAGTAAATAGAAAAGACAAATATATTAAAACATAAGTCTTGCAAGGGTAAGATACGAAAATATACCAAACCTCTGAAGAATTCTCCAGAACCTGAGCATAACCTAACTCTCCCTAACTCTTAACTAGAACTAATCTACTACATTGGAGAGTCTAGCCCTAATTCTTTGGTGTTGTGCCTTGATATGAATGAGAGATGACCACCTAGAGGGGGTAGGGGGCATCCTTATATAGGCTGAGGTGGAGTAGAGGCCAAGTAACTGCCATGTCATCAATCCGTGTGACCTCCCTCGACCATCGTTGGATAAACTGACTTTAATTGGACGTAGATGGGACCCTAGGAGGTGTAGGAGGAACATTCCAGAAGCTCAGGGCGAGGCGGCATAGGGGGTGCCAGCCGGCAGGGCCTTGGGCCGGTAGGGCCTTGGGCCAGCTAGCCCACTATAGTGGCCATTCAGGTTCATCTCCAGTTTGGTGTCTTCTCGTGTCCTCTGGAATCTTCTAGTGCACGCGTGGTCACGGATTGATATCTTTTTATTCTGAACTCCAAATATGCAAGTAACATATTTGTTTCGATCATCTCGACGAGCCCTTCGCAATGGTGCACTCTAATTCATTATTTAAGATACTTTTATTCTATGAAAAGTTGTATATCCTACAAGACAAATGAGAGCATAAAAACTCGTGTAACTCATTAGAATCAAATCCTAGTTCTATGTGTATTCTTTCATTTGTACCATTTTTATGTTTATTTAACTATAAAATGATGATGTTATCCACCATCAACAAGCTCTTCCAAGCTTACCCTTTGCTAGTCCCTTAGCAAAGCTAAACTTAGCAAACTTGGAAAAAGAACTTGAAGCTTTTGAAAATTTTAGAATAACTCCTTAAAAGTACACATGCATTTAAACAAAAATTCACCTCTAGATTCTGATATGACTTTCAAACTTACCCATATTACCTTTTGTCACACTCCAATTAAAGGCCAATATAGAGTGCATACATCTTATGTGCGCCCCAGGAATAGTCGCACACATAAGCCGACAAATTAACAATAGTATCATCACGGTGTTCTTACATCACGATATTACAACACATAGTTCTTAACATCACAAATGAAAAGGTAAATAACACTCTCGATCGAAGTGTCTGCTCCACAGGGAAGGACGACTGGTTGACCAAACCTAGAAATCTTCCAGGAAATCCTCGTAGAAACTGTCATCTGTTACCCATCCGGGATTTTTATCCAAAAACAAAATAGCAACAAGTGTGAGTACACTTGTACTCCGCAAGTATAGTATGAGGATTCATGAGGCTCAAAAAGGTTAGACACGGTTGACTGCAGTTAGCACTTTTAGTAGATCAACATTTCATTATTAATCATTATTAAGTTATGCTCAAGCTCCCATTTAACCCACATGATCCACTACTAGAATTAAGAAGAGAAAGCATCAGTGTGATCTCATCATCATCATCATAGTTCATCAACGTGTCAAGTAACCATTTATTCTGTGAGTTTTCCGGGCCGCTCGTGACCGTGAGCACGGCTGTTATAACAGTTTTAACACTCTGCAGAGGTTGTGCATCTTTACCCGTGAGTCGTGTTACCCATATGCCCGGGGCCTGTCGACCCCCTAACACTTCCAAGGTGAGCAGGCAGGGTACACTATGAAGCCTTCCATAGGCCTCTTCTAACAAGTTAGGGCCGCGAGGTTTCCTCGGCAGGCAGATATAGAGAACCCCCCTTTCGATGGCACATTTCCCGTAGGCTATACACATCAGAACAGAGGCAGTTCTATACCCAACGTGGCAAGCCCCTCTTGCGCCCTTTCGGGTAGCCTCTAACAAGTTAGAAAAGATCCTATTACTGAGCTAAAGTCAGAGCCATTTAACTCTCACGGTTGCACTGTAGGTCCCAGCTTTTGCCCTACAGATAAGTCCTTACGGAGAGTTTAGGGCAACATGATCAACATCATTTGCACCATGACCCTATAGTTCCACCATTATCATCATGTTTATCCGTTGGTTCCATTAGTCATAGTGTAGATCATGTTTAATTAGAGCACTAGCATTCTACCCATATGCAAATAATCCCCATAGGAATCAAGGTACAAGTCATCAATTTGCTAGGAAGTCCTTATAGTCGAGCAATATTAGACACATACATAATGAGTATGTTATATAATGAATAGGACAACAAGGTAGGCCCATGCTATACTTGCCTTGGTTCATGAACTGCTGCTGGTCCTGCTGCTCCTTGTACGTGTCCGGATTCCCGACGTACTCCTCACCGTCTGAACTCGAACGACACGAAGTACAACACGCAATTCGGAGCAGACATACAAGCAAAACATAACTACAATTAGAACAGTACACCAACAATAAATAAATCTGAATAAAATGTTTACCAAAATCATCTACATCTCGCTACGATCACAATGACGCGAAAAGGACGAAAAACGGAGCTACAACGCAAAAGTTACGCGCTAAACAAGGTTCCAAAACTAGCTATTAAACTAGACTTAATCGAGAAACTCAAAAGCTTATAACAGGTCTATCAGTAGCACTAATGCGTAGATTACGGGTCGATTTGGAGCTAAAATGACGATTTTATAAGCGTTTTACTACAGTGGCAATTCTGTAAACAAATCAAACTATTTTCGGATCGGACGGAGGAGAAATGATGGGAGGGAGAGAGAAGGTGTGGCCACCGGATTTAGGGGAGGAGACGGCGGCGCCGCCATGTTCAACGGCGAGAAGCTCGCCGGTGATGAGTGTACGGGCGCTACAGTGCCTTATTTTCAAAAAGGAAGGCTCCGGAGTGAAGAGGAGGTGATGGCGAATCCAACCCGGGGCAAAACACGGCCGGTGGTAGGCCCAAGGGGCACCCGCCATGGCTGGCCATGGAAGAGCTCGTCGGCGCAACTGGCTAAGGCCCTAGAGGCCACCAATCATCACGGGAGATGGACGGGGAGAAAGAGGAGAGAGAGGCGAAGCTCACCGAGCGAAGAACACGGGGCGGAGGCGGCTTGGAGGTGTCGGCCGACGCGGTGGGCGAACGGGACCTCCGGCGGTTCATCGCTGCGGGCTTCGGGTGCTCAAGTGAGGGGGATTGGAGCGTGAAAGGTAGCAGGGGAGGCGGTGAAGGGGTCCGGTTCCCTTTTTGAAGGCCGGGCGCGGGGGGGGAGGACGCTCCCACGTACTGAGGTCGCGGGCGCGGCTCGGCAGCGGCGGTTGCAGCTCGTCCGAGCAAACCGGCCGGAGGTAGGGGAGGGCGCCGACAAGCGGGCCCGGGTAGTCAGCGACTCAGAGGAAGGGGCGTGGCAGTGGTTGACTTGCTGGGCTGATTCGGGCCGGCCCAGCAAACGGAGGGGGAGGAAGGTGCGTGCGCGCGGGCCGCCTCGCCTGGAGAGCAGCAGGCCGAACGGGCCGCTTAGGCTGGAAAGAGAGAGGGAAAGGAAAAGAAATTTTATTTTTCTAATTTGATTTTTCAAATCAAATTTTCAAATGTTTTTTTTGAATATCTTTTGAACTTTGACTCAAACCAAACATCACAAAAATATTTGTGCAACAGCATGCATGCATGAACATTTTCTAACCTTATGATTGATTTTATTTTCACCAAAAATTTATTACCTCCTACATTTGAATGCTCACTTAAATACATAAATAAATCAATTTCCACTATTTTGAAACAAAGCAAAATTTAGGATGTTACAATTCTACCCCCCTTAAGAGAATCTCGTCCTCGAGATTGGGTGATGCTTACTCAAAAAGCTGCGGGTAAGATTTTCTCAGATCTTCTTCTCTTTCCCAAGTAGACTCATCTTCTGAATATCGATTCCATTGTACTCTGCACATCTTTATAGTGCGGCTCCTGGTAACTCTTTCTGCAGTTTCAAGAATCTTTACCGGATACTCCTCATATGTGAGATCTTCTTTAACAGTAAGCTCCTCCAAGGGAATCTGCTCCTCTGGTACCCGCAAACACTTTTTCAACTGAGAAACATGGAACACATCATGCACACCTGATAAACTTTCTGGCAATTCCAATTGATAAGCCACTTCTCCACGTCTCTCCAAAATCTTGAAAGGTCCCACATATCTCGGTGCTAACTTGCCCTTCATATTGAATCTTCTCACATTTCTCATTGGTGACACTTTCAAATACACATAGTCACCTACTTTGAAACTCAACTCTCTCCTTCGGATATCAGCATAGGTTTTCTATCTAGACTGTGCTACTCTCAAATTATCCCTAATCATCCTCACTTGTTCCTCTGCATTGCGTAGGACATCAGGTCCAAACACTTGGGTTTCACCTGTCTGATTCCAGAATAGAGGTGTTCTACACTTTCGTCCATATAAAGCTTCGAATGGCGCCATTTTGAGACTTTTCTGGTGACTGTTGTTATATGAAAACTCAGCGTATGACAAACTCTTACCCAACTAGTACCATACTGTAAAGCACAAGCCCTCAACATATCTTCCAAGATTTGATTGGTCCTTTCGGTCTGCCCATCAGTTTGGGGATGATATGCCGAACTGAAATTTAACTTGGTTCCCAAAGCACTGTGTACCTTACGCCAAAAATGTGATGTAAACTGAGTTCCTCGGTCAGATATGATCTTCTTTGGAACCCCATGTAGACACACTATTCTCTCCATATACAACTCCGCTAGCTTTGCACCACTATAAGTGGTTTTGACTAGCAAGAAGTGTGCTACCTTAGTGTTGATATTTGGTAACGCAATTAGGAAATAGGATCCGCAAGCGCACGGATATCGGTGAGCACTTCACCCGAGATGTTATCCTGGGTATCGTATTTATATTTTTACCTTTAGGAGAAAGAGTGCATCTGACTAACCAAATCTATTACTACTAACCTTTAGGCTACAACCACTATGATTCGATGTGAGTGATGTATAGAGAAGACTACAACCGCACTCTTCTTCTAACCTTGGTAAGGATGATCTACTGTTCTATTGGGGAGGTTTACGGAATCTAGACACCACAAAGGATGTTCAACCCGCACCCATAAACCCTATCGATCCTGCTAACGAGATATGGAATACAAAGGTAACTCGGAATTGTCACGTTCCTCGCTACTACCACGGTCCGGCTAGACGAGGGGATATCTATGAGTATCCTAGCTTAAACACCACGTTTACACTAGAGATGATTACTCTAAACTCTACGCGAAGAGATCAAAGTAAACTCATAAACCAAAGAACAATAAAACAAAGAACTTACTAGAATTTAGAAGTCGAAATACTGAAGAATCCTGAGAACAAGCCTCGGGTTAGAAGAACTTGCTCCCGTAGGTACAACCTCGGAGTAGACACCGACAGGCCGGCTTCCTCCGATCTACACCTCCATTCTATCTCTCTCAATCTAGTAGAACTAATTCTACTTTCACATTGGATGCTAAGCCCTAAGAGGTGGGAACCCTAGAGGGAACCTCTCTCTCTAAACCCTAACTAGAGATATGCAACTGAATAATGAATTGGGGTCTTCTCCACCAGGGGTCAGGGGCCTTGCTTATATAGCCCTTTTGGATGAATCTGGACCGTCGGATCAAACCGACCTTCATCCTACGGTTTTCCTTGATCCTCAAAGGCGGTGGAGCATAATCCGCGAGACTCGACCTGATTGGTCCCGGGGGCAGGGCGGGCGCCCTAGGGCACAGGGCGGGCGCCCTGTGTCTGGCCCCGTTACGGCTCCCGTTCGTTCCCGTGGCTTCTGGAATCTTCTAGATGTAAGATAATTACGTGTTCGGTTAATATCTCGTCATTAATCCGACATGTGGGCCTTTCTTCCGTATTTCCTGATAACCCCCTGCAGAAATAGATAAACAGCAAAACTCGTGGAATTCTGTTAGATCAAACCCTAATTCTAGGTGTTGCTTGCATATAGGTCCTTTTCTTTATTTATTTGATGGTTATAATTGATACTTAAGAACCGTCAACACTTAGTAAGTCTATCCACTATTACCCAGATCGAATCATATCCTTGTTGAGTGCGGGGCAATCCAGTAATGAAGTCCATACCAACTTCTTCCCATTTCCACTCTGGTATTTTCATTGGTTGCAGCAATCCTGCAGGTCTTTGGTGTTCAGCTTTCACCCTTTGACAAGTATCACATATGGCCACATACTCAGCCACATCCCTTTTCAAACCATACCACCAATACTTCTCTTTGAGGTCCAAGTACATATTGGTGCTTCCAGGGTGTATAGAATAAGCAGAATCATATGCCTCTCGTAGAATCACATCACGGATAGCTTTCACTTCAGGTACACATATTCTTTTTCCAAACCATAGAGTACCATTCTCATCCAACCGGAAACCTGGTGCCTTTCCAACTACTACATGCTCAGCAATCTCCTTTAATTTCTCATCCTCCAACTAACCTTTACATATCTCTTGCTCCAATGTAGGTTCTATAGCCAATTCTACTACATTATTGACAAAACCCAAGTTGAGATGTTCTATTTCAGCTCACAACTCTGCTGGTATAAATGTCAACTGAAGTCCGTTGGCATAGCTCTTCCGGCTAAGTGCATCGGCAACAACATTTGCCTTTTCAGGATGATAATGCACTTCCAGATCATAATCTTTAATCAATTCCAGCCAACGACGTTGCCTTAAGTTCAATTCGGACTGAGTAAAAATGTATTTTAAACTCTTGTGGTCAGTATAGATGTCACACTTATGTCCGATCAAATAATGCCTCCAGATTTTCAGAGCATGGACAACTGCGGCTAATTCCAAGTCATGGGTTGGGTAATTCAGTTCATGCTTTCTCAACTGCCTGGATGCGTAGGCCACAACCTTTCCTTCTTGCATAAGCACACATCCAAGGCCTAGGCGAGATGCATCACAATAAATAGAGAAGCTCTTACTTAAATCAGGTAAGGTCAACACTGGGGCTGTTGTCAACCTTCTCTTTAGCTCCTCAAAGTTAGCCTGACATTTGTCTGACCAGACAAATTTGGCATTCTTCTCTAACAGGGCTGTCATAGGCTTAGCTAGCTTAGAGAACCCTTCAATAAACCTTCTATAGTACCCAGCCAAACCCAAAAAGCTACGGATTTCACTAACATTGACTGGGGCTTTCCAATTTAACACATCTTGCACTTTACTGGGATCTACAGCTATTCCACCGTTAGAGACCACATGTCCCAGAAAAGATACTTCTTTCAGCCAGAACTCACATTTGCTCCTTTTTGCATACAATTTATGTTCCTTGAGTTTTTGTAAGACTAACCTTAAGTGTTCAGCATGTTCCTCTTCATTTTTGGAGAATATTAGGATATCATCTATGAATACCACTACAAACTTATCCAAGTACTCCATGAATACTTTGTTCATCAGATACATGAAGTACGCAGGTGCATTTGTCAGTCCAAAAGACATCATTGTGTACTCATAAAGGCCATATCTGGTAGTAAATGTTGTCTTAGGTATGTCAGATGCATGAATTTTTAGTTGATGATATCCAGAACGGAGGTCAATTTTTGAGAACACACAAGCACCTTTCAGCTGATCAAATAAATCGTCAATTCTAGGGAGTGGGTACTTGTTCTTGATTGTGACTTCATTAAGGGACCTATAGTCGACACACATCCTTCGTGTGCCATCTTTCTTATCCATAAATATAACAGGTGCTCCCCAAGGTGAAGAACTAGGACGAATAAAACCTTTCTCTTGCAATTCTTTAATTTGTTTCTTTAGTTCTTCTAATTCATCTACCCCCATTCTATATGGTCTCTTAGCTATGGGTGCAGTTCCAGGTAAAAGCTCGATAAGGAATTCGATGTCACGATCGGGTGGCATACCTGGCAATTCATCGGGGAACACATCAGGGAATTCGTCCACCACCTAGTTCTCCTGGTTAGCAGCATCGCTCAGCTGATTGACGGTGGCGGTAGGTTGAGCTTGCACTTCCACTTCGACACAAATTCTATCACCACTTGGAGATGTCACAACAACAGATTTCTCCTGACATTGTATCACTGCCCTATGCTGCTTCATCCAATCCATTCCCAGGATGAGGTCAATTCCAGCGGTTCTCAGAACAATTGGATTTACTTTGAAGGCTACCCCCCTTAGGAATATACTAGTAGAAGGGCTCCAATAATTTGCTAGCATGCTACCCCCCGGTGAATTTACTAGCATGGGATCCTTCATGGCACACAGGGGTATGCTATGCATTCTAACAAAAGCTTGGGATATGAAAGAATGCGAGGCACCAGAATCAAAAAGTATGGTAGCGGAAATGGAGTTGACGCTAAACGTACCCAGCATGACCTCAGGCGCCTCCTGAGCTGAATCTGACGACACATGATTCACCTTGCCGGTGAACGGAGGTCGAGCGTTGGGTCTCTGGTTGTTCTGCTGGTTCTGCGGGGCCTGCCGGTTCTACTTCTTTGGGCACTGGTACGAATAGTGTCCCACCTCTCCACAGTTGTAACAGGCATTGGGGTTGCCTGGGGTGCCACTCTTGATTGGGGCATTGTTGGGCACTCCCTGACGTGGCGCCTGATTACTAGCTTGTTGTTGCTGAGGGCGCTGCTGACCCTGGTTACTAAACTGCGGTGGGTACTGGGGACGCTGCTGGTTCTGGTTCCTCTGGGGGTACTGGCCTTTGTTCCATTGGTTGGGTGGCCCTTGGATTCTTTGCGGAAAACCTTGCGGTGGGAAAGCTCACGGGCGAGTGTTGCTACCCGATGCCTGTCCCTGGAGCTTCCTCTTCTTGAGGTCCATTTCCTTACGCTTGTTATCGATCACAATCGCACGATCCACCAATTCTTGGAAACTGGCATACTTGTTGGACATCAGTTGCAGTTGGAGTCCATCATACAGCCCTTTCAGAAAGCAGCGCTGTTTGTCAGAATCCCTGGCCACTTCAGCCGGGTCATATCGCGATAGTTGTGCAAACTTATCGCGGTATTCTGCCACAGACATGGACCCTTGCTTGAGAGCCCAAAACTCCTCTTGCTTCAGTTCAATAAGTCCCTCAGGGATGTGATAGGACCTAAAATTCTCCGTGAACTCTTTCCACGTGATCTCTGGACCATTCTCTTGACGTCCATACTGGAATGACTCCCACCAATCCTGAGCAGCTCCTTAGAGTTGACCTGAGGCGTACAAGACTTTCTCCAAGTCGTTGCACTATGCAATGTTTAGCTGCTTTTCCACAGCTCTCAGCCAGTCATCAGCCTCCATAGGTTCAGAGGCATGTGTGAACACAGGTGGGCGTCCTTTCAGAAACTCACCACATTTGTCACAGACCTGCATAGGTGGGGGTGCTCCTGCTAGTTGCTCACCGAGACGGTCCATCACTGTCTGCATGAGCTGCGCTTGCATGGCCATCAACTGCTCAATTGTCACCGACGGTGGCGGAGGTGGATCCACTAAAGCTCCGTGTCCACGACCACGTCCACGGCCTCTGCCACATCCTCCTCTGGCGGCCATCTGCTTCCAAGCAAATGTGCAAACTTTTAGAGATCTCCCAAAAATTTACAAATTATTTACAAAAGGTAAATAACATAACTGAAAATTTCTGGACGGGTGTCTACAAAAGCAGATCAGAAACTGAAGTGTAACTCGAGTTTTAGAAATCCAAAATAGGCGTGGCATCCATCGTTAGAAAGCTTAAAGAGTCTGCTACAACTTTTGTATGGAACTTTTTCACTGATACAGACGGCAACATCATCAAAAACTGAGCTAAACAATTTCTGTTCTAGGTTACAGACTGCACAGACTTGCCAGGTTGTAGCAGGCATATCTCTCAAACCAAAATTGATAATGAGGTGATTCTAGTGGGAAATGAGAGGTACACAAGTCTAGTTCTTTCCACAAAAATTTCATAATTTTTGGACTTAGAGATTTAGAGATATGAGACAAACATTGCAGACTGCTCTGAAAAATAGCATAGCAGTGATGCAGAAATTTAAACCCCAACTAAGTTAAACAAATACTAACTTAAGGTTTTGATAAAATGAACATGTGGAAAAGCCCACACTGTCCCTGCAATCACACAAACTCGAAATCATTTAAGTTCATCATCACAACCAACAAGACAATTAAAATTTCACAACACACACATAAACTTGACACGACTTTCGATCTAGAACGCATTCATTATGGCGGGGCTGCAAGTATCTAAGGAGCGTGATCCACCATGGTGAACGCCCTGGCCTTCTTCTTGTAAATGGTAGGCTGTCCTAGCTGAACGGCCATCTCATCTATCTGGTTCTGAAGGCGTTTTTCAGATTTTTACGCCGCACGAAGCTCTTCCCTGAGTGCTTCGTTGGCCTCCTGCATGGCGCTGAGGTGCCTCACTGTGGTGTCCAAGGTGGGATCAGAAGCTGGAGGAGCCAACACCGCCCATGTCCTCTCCTTCGGGTCATAGCGTGGAAGATACCGGTAGCGATTATTCTGCATGTCCTCAAAACGCCGACCATGGTAATGCAGGTACGCCGCCTGCGCAGCATCCTCCATGCTGTCGTAGGCGCGGGCACGCCTAGCTCGGTGGCTATGGGTAGTCACAACATCTTGGGATTGGTCGGTGTTATTCCAGGCGGTGATGATCACATTGGTCTTCCAGTATGTCGCCTCCACTGGATGCGTGTGCTCTGCACAGTAGTACTTCACCGAGGCAGCAAACTCTGGATAGTACTCGGCTAGCATGGTGGTGAGGAGGTTGTGGTAATGGGCATCCTCGGGAGCTTCCTTAAACTTGTTTCTGGTGGTCCATCCTATCTCTTCTGGCTCCTCTGAAGCAGCTGGGGAGGGCACTGGTGTTGGTGCAGAAGCGGCCTGGGAAGCTGGTGGAGGTGTAGCAGCGGGGACTGGCGCATCCACATGTGGGATGGGTGCAGCCACGGGGGTCGAAGCAGGTCCATCAGATGCAGCCGCTGAAAATGCCTCCTCTTCCATGGGTTCCTCCTCTTCCTCGTCGGAGATGTGGACGACCTCTGGCTCCACTGGTGGTACTGCTGGTGGTGCTAGTGGAGCAGGTGCTGCTGGAATGAACTGGGCGATGTAGGCAGCGGCGCTGAGGCGAGGCATCTATAGTTTTGATATAAAATATTATCAGAGTCAATATTTTATGCAATAGAATAAGGAATAGAGCATAAAATTTTAATAAAATACCAAGATTGAGATAGTAGCAAGTAAATAAATAAAATCAAACTCCTAGAAACGACCATTTCTATCTAGGTTTGCGTCCTACAGTCGACACGGCTCTGATACCAATTTGTCACACTCCAATTAAAGGCCAATATAGAGTGCATACATCTTATGTGCGCTCCAGGAATAGTCGCACACATAAGCCGACAAATTAACAATAGTATCATCACGGTGTTCTTACATAACGATATTACAACACATAGTTCTTAACATCACAAACGAAAAGGTAAATAACACTCTCGATCGAAGTGTCTGCTCCACAGGGAAGGACGACTGGTTGACCAAACCTAGAAATCTTCCAGGAAATCCTCGTAGAAACTGTCATCTGTTACCCATCCGGGATTTTTATCCAAAAACAAAATAGCAACAAGTGTGAGTACACTTGTACTCCGCAAGTATAGTATGAGGATTCATGAGGCTCAAAAAGGTTAGACACGGTTGACTGCAGTTAGCACTTTTAGTAGATCAACATTTCATTATTAATCATTATTAAGTTATGCTCAAGCTCCCATTTAACCCACATGATCCACTACTAGAATTAAGAAGAGAAAGCATCAGTGTGATCTCATCATCATCATCATAGTTCATCCACGTGTCAAGTAACCATTTATTTTGTGAGTTTTCTGGGCCGCTCGTGACCGTGAGCACGGCTGTTATAACAGTTTTAACACTCTGCAGAGGTTGTGCATCTTGACCCATAAGTCGTGTTACCCATATGCCCAGGGCCTGTCGACCCCCTAACACTTCCAAGGTGAGCAGGCAGGGTACACTATGAAGCCTTCCATAGGCCTCTTCTAACAAGTTAGGGCCGCGAGGTTTCTTCGGCAGGCAGATATAGAGAACCCCCCTTTCGATGGCACATTTCCCGCAGGCTATACACATCAGAACAGAGGCAGTTCTATACCCAACGTGGCAAGCCCCTCTTGCACCCTTTCGAGTAGCCTCTAACAAGTTAGAAAAGATCCTATTACTGAGCTAAAGTCAGAGCCATTTAACTCTCATGGTTGCACTGTAGGTCCCAGCTTTTGCCCTACAGATAAGTCCTTACGGAGAGTTTAGGGCAACATGATCAACATCATTTGCACCATGACCCTATAGTTCCACCATTATCATCATGTTTATCCATTGGTTCCATTAGTCATAGTGTAGATCATGTTTAATTAGAGCACTAGCATTCTACCCATATGCAAATAATCCCCATAGGAATCAAGGTACAGGTCATCAATTTGCTAGGAAGTCCTTATAGTCGAGCAATATTAGACACATGCATAATGAGTATGTTATATAATGAATAGGACAACAAGGTAGGCCCATGCTATACTTGCCTTGGTTCACGAACTGCTGCTGGTCCTGCTGCTCCTCGTACGCGTCCGGATTCCCGACGTACTCCTCACCGTCTGAACTCGAACGACACGAAGTACAACACGTAATTCGGAGCAGACATACAAGCAAAACATAACTACGATTAGAACAGTACACCAACAATAAATAAATCTGAATAAAAATGTTTACCAAAATCATCTACGTCTCGCTACGATCACAACGACGCGAAAAGCACGAAAAACGGAGCTACAACGCAAAAGTTATGCGCTAAACAAGGTTCCAAAACTAGCTATTAAACTAGACTTAATCGAGAAACTCAAAAGCTTCTAACAGGTCTATCAGTGGCACTAATTTGTAGATTATGAAATTACAAAACTAACGCAAGTTGAACGGGTCGATTCGGAGCTAAAATGACTATTTTATAAGCGTTTTATTACAGTGGCAATTCTGTAAATAAATCAAACTATTTTCGGATCTAAAATAAATCAAGGAAATTGGATTTTGAAATCCGGCCAAGGACTGCGGGCGAATACCGAAGAAACTCGAGGGCTCTTTAGAAAGAAAACCCGTGAAGGGGTATCAGCCTATCAGGGTCGTTCATCTCGGATCGGACGGAGGAGAAATGATGGGAGGGAGAGAGAAGGTGTGGCCGCCGGATTTAGGGGAGGAGACGGCGGCGCCGCCATGTTCAACGGCGAGAAGCTCGCCGGTGATGAGTGTACGGGCGCTACAGTGCCTTATTTTCAAAAAGGAAGGCTCCGGAGTGAAGACGAGGTGATGGCGAATCCAACCCGGGGCAAAACACGGCCGGTGGTAGGCCCGAGGGGCACCCGCCATGGCCGGCCATGGAAGAGCTCGTCGGCGCAACTGGCTAAGGCCCTAGAGGCCACCAATCATCACAGGAGATGGACGGGGAGAAAGAGGAGAGAGAGGCGAAGCTCACCGAGCGAAGAACACGAGGCGGAGGCGGCTCGGAGGTGTCGGCCGACTCGGTGGGCGGACGGGACCTCCGGCGGTTTGTCGCTGCGGGCTTCGGGTGCTCAAGTGAGGGGGATTGGAGCGGGAAAGGTAGCAGGGGAGGCGATGAAGGGGTCCGGTTCCCTTTTTGAAGGCCGGGCGCGGGGGGGAGGATGCTCCCATGTACTGAGGTCATGGGCGCGGCTCGGCAGCGGCGGTTGCAGCTCGTCCGAGCAAACCGGCCGGAGGTAGGGGAGGGCGCCGACAAGCGGGCCCGGGCAGTCAGCGACTCAGAGGAAGGGGCGCGGCAGTGTTTGACTTGCTGGGCAGATTCGGGCCGGCCCAGCAAACGGAGGGGGAGGAAGGTGCGCGCGCGCGGGCCGCCTCGCCTGGAGAGCAGCAGGCCGAACGGGCCGCTCGGGCTGGAAAGAGAGAGGGAAAGGAAAAGAAATTTTATTTTTCTAATTTGATTTTTCAAATCAAATTTTCAAATGTTTTTTTGAATATCTTTTGAACTTTGACTCAAACCAAACATCACAAAAATATTTGTGCAACAGCATGCATGCATGAACATTTTCTAACCTTATGATTGATTTTATTTTCACCAAAAATTTATTACCTCCTACATTTGAATGCTCACTTAAATACATAAATAAATCAATTTCCACTATTTTGAAACAAAGCAAAATTTAGGATGTTACACCTTTAACCATAGAGCTTCTTAGCCTTCACTTGGGCCTTGAGCCATTGAAAGACAGAACAATCAAGTCAAGTGCTATGTCTCTAGCTCTTTGCTCAACCATTATTCTGGAGTTTTGCAAGTTTTCAAAATAAAACTCAGAGCTTCTATTGTATGACACTCTCAGATTTCTCAATATACGCGGTATTTGTGGATCCTTACCAAGGCATTAATAATGTTATGCCTTTCTTTTCCTACAACTAAAGCTTATGTGGAGCTCATAGGAGTGGAGAAAACATAATAATAGTTGTAAGCATGTGTTTTCATGTATTGTAAAGTCAAACAATGGATCCAAAGAGAGTTAAGTCATACAATCAAGTCAAGATGTACATGTGTATGGAGTATGATGGATATATGATAGGTGTATATGGTGGCTAATCCTAATTGTACTATGCTCCCTGAAATATTTCTCTCTTTTGAAATTTGAAGAACACTTTGCAAAGAAAACATGGGCTATCTTATTCATTAGCAATTTTTTCTTTTTAGGCGGGCATCAGAGTACCCATTGTTTTATTCTCTTGGACACTTATCCATTTTTTCTAATACTCTATTTTTCTTCTCTTTTCATGAATAACTTTTGCATAGCCCTATGTCTGTTTCTGCAACAAAACTTTGGAGAGATATCAATAAGAACTTGGAGCATTTATTGGGGCTGTCCTATAGGGTATATTTTTGGGTGTTTACTCTCAGTGTAAGAGTAAAACATTTTTAGATGGATCTAGATGGAATTAAAAATGATCGCGCCTACTCCTAGTGTAGGAATAGTGCATATGTGGGTGGTGTGTACGTGATCTTGATTTTAAGAGCATGACAAACCTCTCATAAGGCATCAACAAAGCTTGACCAAACTTAATGCAAAGCAAGCAGCATATAAGTGTGAAGGTTTCCTATTCTAAATATCATGGCTTTGGTAGAAATTCAAGCTTTATCATATAGGAGCTCATCATGTAAGATTTTAAGTTTTCAAAAGATAAATCTCTAGAATTCTAGTATCGCTAGGAACAAGATAAATAGCAGCTCAGACTTTCTTATATCATATCCATCAATTACCTAAACTTAGCTCAAGCATATGCTACCCACAAGTTTTAGGTTCAGAGCAAATTCTTCTATCAAACCCAATCCAAAACTCAAGAGAATTCAAGGCTAAATACTAGGTACTTGAAAGGAATTACAGTAGAGCAAGCATTTATCATTTTATGACTCTTAAAAACAAAAATTCTAAACACACTCTTCACTTTGTTTTCAATGTTTAAGATCACAACTTAATATATATAACTAGCTAGATAAACTTTTATTTGGTTTTGATTTGTTATTCATCTTTTTATTTCTTTTGACTGACAGAAGCAAACTCAAATATAGTAAACTAAAAAGGGAAAGAAATACTTAGCTAGATACACGGGGGATGCTTCTCCCCTAAGCTGGAGCCTGGATGTTGTCTGGTCAGAAATGAGTAATCTTCAGAGTGAGCTCGCCAGCGACATTCCTTCTTATTCAAGTAGAGTGTAGTGACTACCACTGAGTGAACTTACTCTTGATCAAAATGTCATCCTGCAAAATATACTCCAACAAGAACACCAAAAACTCAAAGCTTTGATTATAACAAGGGGTTAGCGGTTAGCTGTTGAGAAATTGATTGTTCCTATTGCTTAAGATTGATTTCATAGTTTGAAGACTTTTTGACAGGATGTTGGCTTTCATGTCTTTTTGGGATTTTCTCTTTTATAATGCAAGTGGAAATACATATGCATGATATATTTTTTTATGCCACCATAGTGAATATTCCTTTAGGGTTACCATAGGTTACTCACATGGGGCTTAAGATTTTTATGATGCAATGATGAATGTAATAAATATTTTTATTTTCTTTCCTAATGCAATGCTAATGCAGAAAAGTAAATATGCTAAAGTGAAAATAATTAATGCAATGTGAAAAAGTAAATATGGATAACTACCAAGTTTACCTCCTAGTGAGGGTTCATTGTTTTTAGTCCTCCGAACAGGACTCCTCCTTGCAGTGGTTCACTCTTAAGGATAAGGATTTGTGGTGGTGCCTCCATTAGTGATGCTTCCAATGGTGGTGCCACCTTCTTTCCTCCTCAAAAATAGGGAACGTCTTCTCTCCACACTTCACTTGAAGTGTGTTCTACTCATAAGGACAAGGTAGAGATCAAGTGCATGTGCTTTGTTGGTGGGAAAGCACCAACAGAACCAGAAAATTATTCATTCTTCTCTATCCTTAGGCATGATACGATTGATGCTGTGTACATGGTTCCTTTATAATATGGGTGAGAAGATCAAAAGTATAAATAGTATTTAAGCATCTTAGACAAAATAGTGGAGTTGCTTTAACCTATGGAAGGATTGTTCATCTTATTTAATGTATCAATGTTTACATGATTATGACTATCATCTTCCAAAGATAAGATATACAATATTTTAGCTCGTTTGGTTAAGACTGAGATCAAGAGAATGGTGCTATGAACAAACTTAAAGTAAAAATCATGTTGAGTTAATCAGGTTGAATCAATTAAAGTTGTAACTCTAACATGTTTGTATCTTTATTTATGTGCATACCAAGATCAAGAGGAAAACGTTGACCACTCACCTTTAGATGTTACCTTCATTATGAAAGTGTAATGGCATCATGTGATGAAGGGTAGATGACTTTCGGTGGTCCTTTCCTTTCTTGTATCTTGGGTTATTCATGAGCATCTTGTCTCATATGTTGCACTCCTTTCTCACTCTTCAGACCTTCTGCTTCTCTCGTTAATTATTTTTTCTCTGCAAAGGATTAGTAGACAACATATACCCAAAGGAGTATACAAATGATTCAAAGTAAGGATAGTGTTATCAAGGATTTATCTATAGCCCATCATATGCTTTTATTGTTCACCATCACTACTTCAACTTTTCAACAAGGTTAATGGCAAGGATGTGTGTAATTGTTTTGAAGAACACCTCTAACCTTGATTTATTTCTACGAATGATCTCCTGACATTTCTAATGAATTTGAATATTTTCCTATAAGGGCTAGTCTACATATGCAACCAAATTCTATATAAGTATGTTCTGATTTAATAGTTATATTCAAGTAATGTTCCAAAGTATACTTATCACAGAACAAGGAAGATGCAAGACTAAAGGGGATTCATTCAAGTAGAAACAATGATATGTATGGTGAACTAAAGTAGCATATAATTTAGCAAGTTAAGCACGGCATAAAGGTAAAGATGACCAAGACAAATTAGCAACATGGTATAAGATGTTGAATGTATTTTAATGTTGCATAATGCTTGGATGAACTTACCTTTATCTTTTCTTTTTTAAAGTAAGTAGTGACAAACTTACCTGAACGAGAAAGTTTACCAGTTGGTGTGAGTTTGTGGTCCATTGAGCAAGGCCTTTCGAGACACCATAGGTAGACCATTGATCTAGAATGTATGGTGGCATCGTCATCTTGGTCCTTGTTGCCGACATGTGAGATGATGTCTTCAAGGGTGATGAAGATAAGACATTGATTTGCTAATATGAAATGAATTGCTCCCTGCTTCTCATCAATCTCCTAGTCTTGAGTCCTGGAAAGGCTCAATCCTAGGTTGCCTTCATTGTTACTCATGACTAGTTGATTCGTCTGTCCACTTCTTATGAGTAAGTGCTTCTATTGTAAATCCTTCTTGTGGCACTTGTCTCATTTCCTCTTATTCATTCCATTGCTGAAGTGGTGGTTCAGCTATTCATAGACTCATACCAAACAATAGACAGACACAACTTATATTCATTCTTTCCTGCAAAATATTAAAGGACACATACCCGAGGGAATATAGCAAATTTGAAATACGAGTTTTGTTGTCCATACTTTTTACGACCTTTCCTCTATGCTAATGAAATGATGGTTTTTAGAATTACTTTAGCATAGATTTTGTCTAGCATGTGTTATGTGGTTGCTGCATTCTAACATGATTTAAGGCAAAGATAACTAGCAACAAAAGATAAGTGAATGACCTTTGATACTCATAGTCCTTCCTTCTATGAGGAATGAGCTGGGTCTTCTTTGTGCAAAGTTATTAGAGTTCACTTGCCTTGATTCTTCTCCAATGTGAAATCGTCTCCTCACTTACCTAGATTGAATTTGAAAAATTCCTGCAGGGATTAGTCTAACAAAATAACCAATATCTACTAAAGCATACTATCAGTTCAAAAATCAACCTAGACACCACATCTAATTTAATTCAGGAAAGCATTTTAACCTAAGCACCACGCTCAATTTAAAAGCCTTTGGAAGTACCCTATAGTAGTACTTCCAAACCAAAGCATACTATAGCAAACAAAAGTAGCATGAAAGCATTACAGAGATTTACTCAAATAGAGATGAAAGAGCATGATCATGGTGAGGCTTTTTTAATGCAAGCGACATGGATGAGTGCAAGGAACTAGATATATTGTGGATTTGATATGAGAAAACATAAACTAAAGAGAGTATATGCATGGATTATTCAACGTAAACATGCAGTGGAATGCAAGAATTAAAAAGGTAATTACTCATAAAGTTTAAAGTCTTTGAGCAAGACTATCTCACCTTTCTTGATCATAATTACCATGTCTCACATGATGAAATTTGTGAGTGATACAACATCTATATTCCTATCAGTTCAGATGTGATTTGAATTCTTGTGATGACGACCTTTTCTCCAGTCTACATATAGTTAGAATAATATATATATATATGCACACACAAACCTGTGAGATAGCAGGGTTCCAATGTTTCTCTCATCTTTTTTGTGGAAGTTTGCCGGAAGGTCGAAACGACGACTGTTGTCCTATCTATTCCACAACTCAACAGAATAGGGGTAATCCTACTAAAGCTAGTGGTACACTAAATTTGCAGACATCAAGATTTTTATCAAAATCTTTACGCCAATTGCGTCCCTCGCAATGGCGCCAAAAAGCTTGTTGGTACTTGTTAACGCACACAAAAAAATTCTGTAAGCACACGGATATCGTTATACCTTTTACTTGGGAGTATTCCAGAGTATCGTATTTATCCACAGGGAAACAATGGTTAAAGTAGCTAATAATTCACCATCATGCATCTACTAACTTAATATACCAACTAGACTAAAGTAGGGGTAAATGATAAATGATAGGAGTTATGCATATTGACACACACATAGGAGAATTCCATGATAAAAGAGTAGCATAACTAAATTGAGAGAATAGCGGGAGAGTTCAAGGTTCCTAAATACTTCTCTATTACTTTGGTTCGATGATAACTGAGATATAGGTAGATATAGCAATCACACAATAACAATTTAAAGCAACAGTACCTTTTCGACTCTCGAAAAGACTGGGAAGGGGTAGTCGGGGGAAGCCTACCAAAAAGCCCTACGAACACCAATCCGAACGTGGTGTGGATTACAAAGGCCTGGTCAGAGCTGTCATCTCTCGGGCTACCACAACTATCTATGGGACTGGGCGCAATCTCATATAACCTATAGTCTAGACACCATGTCTACACCAGCGATTACTACTCTAGTCACACATGATAACTAGTGCACTCAATACGAGCGGAGATCCCATGCAAAAGTATAACAACTATACTAACCACATATATGAAGGCATAAAAGTAAATAGAGAAGATAAATATATTAAAGCATAAGTCTTGCAAAGGTAAGATACAAAAATATACCAAACCTCCAAAGCGTAGCCTGACTCTCCCTAACACTCAACTAGAACTAATCTACTACATTAGAGAGTCTAGCCCTAATTCTTTGGTGTTGTGTCTTGATCTGAATGGGAGCTGGCCTCCTGGAGGGGGTCCGGGGCATCCTTATATAGGCCGAGGTGGAGTAGAGGCCAAGTAATTGCCACGTCATCAATCTGTGTGACCTCCGTCGACCACCGTTGGATAAACCGACTTCAATTGGACCTAGATGGGACCCTAGGAGGCATAGGAGGAACATTCTAGAAGTTCAAGACGAGGCAGCGCAGGGGGTGCTGGCCGGCATGGGCCTTGGGCCGGCCAGCCCACTATAGTGGCCATTCAGGCTCATCTCTGGTCCGGTGTCTTCTCGTGTCCTCTGGAACCTTCTAGTGCATGCGTGCTTGCGGATTGATATCTTTTTATTCTGAACTCCAAAATAACAAGTAACATATCCATTTCGATCGTCTTCACGAGCCCTTCGCAATGGTGCACTCCAATTCATCACTTGAGATACTTTTATTCTGTGAAAAATTGCATATCCTACAAGACAAATGAGAGCACCAAAACTCGTGGAACTTGTTAGAATCAAATCCTAGTTCTATGTGTATTCTTTCATTTGTACCATTTCTTATGTTTATTTAACCATAAAATATTGATGTTATCCACCGTCAACACATGTTTAGTTGAATATGTTGCTTTGGTGTATCTTTGAAGCACTAATAATCTGCTAGTATGTCTTGGCATGTTTAGTTGCACTTGTGAAATGTGTACTAGTGTATGCAAATACATGCTTTTATGTAAGTGCATGTTTATTGTTTAATGTGAAAGTTAATTAAATAACTAGAGAGGAGATTTGCACCTACTCAGTTAAACTTACGTAAACTTGTTCATCCATATGTAAGCATTCATGATCATCATCTACCATTCCATACCAAATGCATTTCTCGTATTCATGTATACATATGCACCATACAGGATCACAGGAGGAGACCCCGGTAGAGGTGTCAGAAGAGCAGGAGGTGCCAGCACCGAAGGTGCAGGGAGACAAGGAGGCAGACCCAGAGCTTCAAGGGTGCCCTGACCACCGGCCTAGTTCTTTCGAGAGAGGCAAGCCCTAGAGCATCTCTCTCCTATGGTTTGCAAATCTTTATTATTGCATCTTTTTATGACTGATGCATTAAGTTATAAGGGTTGTTTGCAACAGTTGCTGCATTATATCCTTGTCTATATTGATACACTATATCTTGTTTACCCTACTAGTGTAGGTTTGAGTTATATGCTTAGCTGCTTAATGCGGTAGAAGTCGGGTGATTTCCTGTCACCTGCGAGATATAGGTGGTTACCTAGTTACTTTTGGTTATATGTTGATAATATGGAAATAACCACTTGCTGATGGATAAATGGAGACCGGGCGGAGTCTTATAGGATTTTGGACTATAGTGATTCCGTTTGTGTTAATTAAGCACAGTACCGTTGTACGTCCCTCAGGTCATGTGTGAACGCATGCCCCACATTTAATTGAAAGGATAAGTCATTCCGACCGTAAAGCCAGGATACTATTTGGGCCAGGAATTGACCTGATGTACGCACCGTATTGGAGCTATTAGGGGTGACCACGGGGCACGATGGTGAGGCCAAGGGCAGTTGTATCTGATTCCTGGCAGTCGGGCGGCCCCTGGGTACGGTGGTCCCTGTCGAACCCATGACTTAACCGGAATAGTGTGTTCGGTGACCTGTAGCTCACTTTAGCAGGTGAGTGTGATTTGTGTGGGGAATAAATCACCAGCTAGTTAGGAATCGATTCGAATCGCCATTGCTCCTGGATAGTGAGCACTTGACTTGAGCTATGTCATCGTAGTAATGTTTATAAAACAATATGGTTATGGAATTGCTGAAATACTATATGGTTTTCATTGATTGTCTTAATTAAGTGATTGCCATAGTATAGGTGCTAATCTAGATAGGCAACGTATCAGGTGGAAACCACACCCTTCATGAAAACCCATGCAAACCATGGCAAAAAAGTCATCTAAATTCACCAAAAACATCACATATGTAGATGATATGATGATACACAACCTTGTAAAATATCTTGTTCAAACTCGACTTCGTTTATGAGATATAAAAATAACAAATTTCTAACAAATCGTTTGGACAACTTTCTGGCTTGAAATTTGTTATTTTTATATCTCACAAACGAAGTCGAGTTTGGATAAGATATTTTACAAAGTTGTGTATCATCATATCATCTCCATATGTGATTTTTTTGGTGAATTTAGACGACTTTTTAGCCATGGTTTGCACGGGTTTTCACGAAGGGTGTGGTTTCCACCTGATACGTTGCCAGATAGATAACAGGTTAATAATTATTAACTTGATGCTAGAATATGTAAAATGGTACAATAATGCTACTTATGCCTTTTCACAAAAAAGAGTCAAGCTAGTCCACCCACACAAAGCCTTTCATACTTCTTAGTGTCAACTTTATTTTAGTTTATATCGGGTAAGTCTAGCTGAGTACATTCTCGTACTAAGGGCTTTGTTCCCATTGTTGTTGTTGCAGATGGCCAGATGTATTATGGTTATTGTATCAACTGTCTCTACCCTGCGATGGGTGATGCTTAGACCAAGGGCGTGGTCACCCTTTGTCTTATCTATTGCTTTTGCTGGACATGGTTAAGACTTGGCACTGTAATATGAACTAAGTGTGTGCGGTTTTGAAACATTTGCTTCCGCTATTTTATTTGAGAACTTGGTATTGTAATAACTTTATATTTGAACTCTGATGTATTTGAATTATGTGCGAACTTTAGGTAATGTATGGATGGTGATTGCTAAATTATGTACGATCTTGGCTGAGATGTTGAAAAGTTTGAAATCCTTCGTGATTTCACAGGCTACCGGATTTATGCGGACTCGAGTATGCGGATTCATCTACTCCAGCAGGTAATTTTCATACTTAAACTCGTATAAATTGGGCGGTTCTATTACAACATGCCACACCTTGAGCTCCCTAAACATTTCAAAGAAAGATGCATTAGCAAAGGCACGGTCCAACCGGACCTTGATATTATGGTCTCCATGCTGACGGTTGTCCCAAGTATATGGAAGCCCAATGAAACCAAGATCAGTGAATCCACAAGAGTTCACAGCATCAGGGAATCCATCCATCTGCCTCTCAGGCCTCGTCACACCACCAAACTGCTCCTGAACGTCCAGGATCTCATTAAAATCTCCAGCGCAGAGCCAGGGGCGCCACTTTGACTGTTTAGGAAATGCATTAGCTCCCAACTTCGATGACGGAGCTCCCTCTGCGCTTCCCCATAGAAACCAATAAAGCGCCATCTCTCGCACCTGAGTTAGGATCAACCACCATCACATCTATATGAAGCTTGTCATAAGATTGCAGCTTCACACAAACATCATTTGACCAAAGGAGGGCGAGTCCCCCCTCGACCAAAACTTCCAACTCCCACGCCATTGGAAAGCCCAAGCTTCTCCTCAAACCTTGGACATCGTTAGAAAACAACCATGTTTCCAAAAGAAAACCACCATCGGGCGATGTAGCTGTACTAAGCTATGAACTTCTTGAACTGCCTCGAGCTGCCCCAGACCCCGGCAGTTCATACTTAGGAGTTTCATTGTGCCCGGCGGGGGCCACCGTCCCTAGCCGCCACCGATCATGCATTAGTTTGAGACTTGGACCTCTTCTGCTTCTTTAGCGAGACCTCTGAAGCATTCATTGCTACCTCCCCCACGTTTCGGCCTAGTTGGTTCACCCTCTACGACACCAGGCCCACCGGAACTAAGGTTGATGACTCCCTTGCCGGAAGATTAAGATCAGGGGTCCTAGAAGGCTAGAACCTGATCCCTTCGCTTTCCTCTTCCTTAGCACGATCTGAGACTCGTCCTTTTGAGCTCGGAACATCTCACAGTTGGCATTTGCTGCCTCCCTAGTCTCATCAACTTTACCAGCTACTGGAGCTTTCAGAGGTGAAAGCACTTCATCCTCATCCTCCTTCCCTGTCGGCTGCTTAGGACCCGTCGACCGGAACTCCTCCGATCTGGGAATAGAGCTTCTCGATGGTTTTGAACCATCAGATGAACCACTACCAAAAGATTTTGCAGCTGCCTCTGAGAAACTCCGCGTTTTCTTCTTTTTCACCTCCTAGGCACGTAGCTTGATATCGCATGGTAATTTGCCTGATGCATTGCGTACAGCAGGTTTGTCATAGTCTAACTCCAGTGGCCCGTGATGCCACAGGCAAGACAATAGAAAGGAAGTTTCTCATATTGAATATCAAACCATTCTGGTTCCATATATTTCCTCGTCTTTAGGAGCACACCCCGACGCAAGGCCTTAGCCACATCAATGGCTACCCGAGCACGCAAAAAAGCACCACTCGCCTCCCCGTCCTTGTCCACATCCAGCTTCTTCACGACACCGATCAGGCTCATCGCCCACTCCACACAGTGCCGATTCATCCACCCCAGTGGCAAGTTCAAGATCCAAACCCAAATTTCCATATGGTCGAACTTGATCTCCGATGGTTTGAGCCTTTCATCATAGTGCTGCAGCAGCAAGGCGTGCCTCCCCACCATCGACGGTGAGCCCCCAAGTGCCCGCTCCATATCTTGTTGAGCACCGAACTCCGCAACAAAAATGTTTTCCTCCTTCTCACCAATTGATCGAACCTTCAGGCCATAGGGATTCCCCCACGCCGGCTTCATTGCCCGGTAAATCGTGGTTGCATGGACTATCGCCGTGCGAGAGAACCTTACCGACCAGCGCCCACTCCACTACCGAGGCCTCTCCTCCATCCTCGTCATCACTGAACTCCGCCACATCCTCCTCCTCTGCCGTCATATTTAGATTTGCAGAAGGTTAGTGATGCTGGCATCCGAATCAACCGGAGGTCCACTTCCGATTGCGGCCATGGCAACTGATCGGAGGGAAAAAAAACAGATGTACTGCGTACATAGGTAGGCAGACACCAAATCAGTCCTGACCCTAGGGTTCCTAAGCGACGCACCCCTAGAGGGAAAATCTGTGGTTGATGGCGCCGGGACGGCTAACAGTCAATTTGCGGGGGCCGGCGTCGATGGCGGGGTGTGGGGGGTGCAGTGGCCGTTAGCGTAGCTGACCTGGACCGCCAATGGCGGCCTCATGCCCTGTTAAAGTTTCATGAATAAATGTGGCTCCATTCCCGATAGAATTGTGTATTGCTTCCTTTTTGGATGATTGGGATGGGTTACTTTTCCAGTGTTGGCTGGATGAGGAAAATAAATTCAACTTTGTTTTGTGATCGCTTGCGATAATTTAGATCCATAGAAAGAAAAGCACCTCCCACCACTAAAAGATGGTTGATAGCACTACTGCACTAGGATGAGAGACGTGCAACTCTCCAAGGTCAAAAAATGAGCACGTGCTTTGTGTTGTGTGGTGCTACTTGTTTCTGTATTCTGATTCAGGATAGGAGGTGCAACTCTCAATGGTCTCAAGGAGTATGCTTTGTTCATTGAAAAATGTGAAAATTCCAATTTCTTTCTTGCAATCGAAACAGTCCAAAATTTCTATTTATTATGTGGTTGCAATCACATACATATAGTTTTCCACTTTTTTTATATAGTTTTCCTTTTTTTTGAGAATTATAGTTTTCCATTTTTCACTTCCTCTCGTTCCTGTTTTCTAACGTTTCTCTGTTTTATTTACATTTACTTCAAACAGAGTCTGAATCGGGAGGGTCTCGATTTAGCTGTCAGGTTACAAAATTACCTACTCTGGTTGATCGCTCCTCTTTTGGCAATTAGGTTAGGGTTAGGTAATTAGGTTAAATACGTGGAGAAAGGAACAGAGACACAGTGGAAACAAATTTCACCGACCAACCAATGGGAGCAATGTTGGGTGGGCTTGCCGTATGCCTTGTTGACTTGTCCACGACACGCGGATCACTTCCCTTTGGCACCTCTCTTTTTCTCCCCAACAAGATGAGTGAGAAGAGGACCAAGGAGGGGATCTCGCTCAGACCAGCGAATCCATCGACCGAGATTCCGTGCACCTCCACCGCCGCCTCCGCTGTCGGTCTGTCCCCGCGGCCGCGGCAGCCTAGCAGGAGGAGGATCCCTCCTCTCTTACTCCCTGTCTAGTGTCTAGAGCAGCTGCTTGCGTTCCTCGCAAAGCACATCGACGGCACGGCCAGGGATTCCGCGAATTTCCCACCGCTTGCTGCTGACACCCCCCAGCACTGATGAGGATACCCAGCGACGGCGTGGTGCAAATCCGCCACGCCGACGCCGCTGGCGAGCCCACCGTCATCACCGTCAGCTGCCCCGACAAGACAGGCCTCGGCTGCGACCTCTGCCGGGTCGTCCTCCTCTTCGGCCTCAGCGTCGTCAAGGGAGACATGAGCACGGACGGGCGGTGGTGCTACATCGTGCTCTGGGTGCTGCCGCGCGGGGGGCGGCCCGTGCCCGTGCCATGGGACCTCCTCAAGGACAGGTTGCTTCAGCTCTGCCCCGTCGCGCCGCCGTTCGGATTCGACAACGCGTACCTCGTAGCGGCTGGCCTACAGGACGTTCCGCCTCCCGCACCACAGCTCTTCTTGCTAAAATTATGCTGCTTCGACCGGATGGGGCTCTTGCATGGTAACACCTCCACTCGGTCTACTGCTATTGCTATGTTCTATGCAAAGTGCTAGCTAGATTTAGTAATGATAGCCTGCCTAGTTCGCTAGCCTACCTTTTTTTAATAAAAGATAAAATATCCGGCTTCATCTATGTGAGGATAGAATCAGACCAATTATTACAAACGACCGACACAGGCACAAAGATTGTTGTAACTTTCAGCCACTCACACGACTACAGGAATAACAAAACAGTTCTAGGCTAAACAAAACCAACATGTCTTTGCGAAATCCACCCATTGGAATCAAAGAAAGTTAAAGCCGACGTCTCTAGGTGTTTTGCCGCAGAGATTAATTGATCTTTAAAATCTTCATGCCGCTGCAGGCTGGCCCATTGACGTAGCCAGTGCGTTCCTCTGAAGACTACCTGCAAAAGAGATTTGGGTTTGCATTTGTCAAAAACTATTTCATTCCTTGTTAGCCAAATTGCCCACAAAGTGCTGCTGCTACCGTTAATAACAATGTATTATATTTTTTATTACCCAGTTTCGACCAATTCTCAAACAAATCCTCTATACTAGTGGGGGGTAAAATTCCAAAAAGTAAGTGTATAGAGCGCCACAAAAACTTGGCACAGAAGCAATCAAAAAAAAGATGTTGAATTGATTCGGAGAAATAGCAGAGGCAACAAGACTTGTCTCCAGTCCAATTTCTCCTAGCTAAGTTATCTTTAGTTAGAATCACTTCTCTCTTCAAGTACCCATAGTTTTGCTAGGCGCTAGGCGAAATCTAGGCGACGACCCTTAGCCTAGAGACTAGTCGAGCCTAGGCGATGCTAGGCGTTTTGCTAGGCGATGGCTAATACATGTATATATACATTTTTTTAACAGAATACATGTATATTTACTTAAAAGAAAAGAAAAAATAGAAGAGAAGCGGTCATGGAATGGGGAGAAAGAGAAAAAAGGCCCATTAACGGCCCAACTCACCCACCGCAACTCACCCACCGCGGCTCAACTCCCCTTATCCTCTCCCCTGCTCCTCTCTCTCTCCCTCCTGAACGCATCTCTACGCCCGCTCGCCCGCGCCGCCGCTCCTCTTCGCCGCGCGCCCGCTCCTCCTCCCCCACCAGCGACCTCCGCCAGGCAGGGAGGAGGACGACCCGCGTCACCGGCGGAGAGGAGCAGGGGAGGCGTCGCCGGCGGGGAGGAGCACGAGCCGCGTCGCCGGCGGGTCTTGCCAGGCGGGCAAGAGGCTCGCCGACGGGATCTGCTTCCAGGCGAGTCACGAGCAGCGCAGCCGGCAGGACCTGCTTCTCGGCGGAGGTCGAGGCGAGTACGCACACGACTTTCTCTCCCCCTTATCCTTCTCCGCTCGACTTGAGGCCCGACTACCCCCCTAGTCCAGGCGCCAGGCCAAAGCCTAGCGACTAGTCACGACTAGGCGCGTCGTAATCGTCGATTTTCAAAACCGGGCAAGTACCACATAAAAATTTTAATTTTCGTTGGTAACTTTGTTTGCCAAATATCTTGCGACACTCTAACTCCATTGTTAATTAACGCAGCATACATAGACTTAACTGTGAAGGTTTCAGATGCATTGAAACCCCAAACAAGCACATCTCGTTCCTGGAGTAAGTTAACATGTTGTAAGGAAGCTACAATACACTGTCAATTTATCAAATTTCTACCCACCAAATTTCTCCGAAAGGAGATATTTAGTAAAGGAGAGCTCAAAACTGTAGCAATGGAAACTTGCTTCCTTCTCACAATGTTAAACAACGCAGGAAACTTATCCTTAAGAGGTTTGTTGCCCAACCAAGTGTCAACCCAAAATCTAGTTTTTAAACCATCTTTGACATTAAAGTGACCAAAGCCTAAAAAAGTGTCTTTCACATTCATAAGATTTTTCCAAAAGTGCGAGTCCATTGGTTTCTTCTCACAGCTTCCTAGCGTCTTATTCTTTATATATTTATTTCTTAACAATTCTTGCCACAAACCATCCTCATTTAATAATTTAAACAACCATTTACTAAGCAAACATTTATTTTGAATCTCTAAATTCTGGATCCCCAACCCACCTTGGTCTTTAGGTTGGCACATGATTTCCCATTTGAGTAATCTATATTTTTTTTTATGATTATCATTTTGCCAAAAAAAACGAGATCTAAAACAATCCAACTTTTCCAGAACCCCTTTTGGCATTTCAAAGAAAGACATCATAAACATTGGTAAGCTAGAAAGCACCGAGTTTATGAGAACCAACCTACCACTGGTTGTTAACATCTTACTTTTCCAGCCATTAAGTCTTTTCTCAATTCGTTCCTCTATGTTCTTCCAGTCTTTATTAAGCAGTTTCCTGAAATGCATAGGGAGTCCCAGGTATCTGAATGGGTACTTACCCACGGCACATCCAAATAGTTGCGAATAGAAGTTCTCATGATCTTTGGCTTGTTCAAAACAAAATACTTCACTTTTGTGGAAATTAATTTTTAGGCCAGATAGTTGCTCAAAAGTGCTTAACAATAACGTCATATTGACAGCTTTCTCAACATCGTGGCTCATAAAGATCACTGTGTCATCCGCATACCGAAGGATGGACAAACCATCTTGAATAAGATGAGCGATAACCCCTTCTACCTGTCCATCATCTCTAGCTCTGGCAATCAGTATGGCCAACATATCAACCACTATATTAAATAGTATGGGCGACATGGGGTCACCTTGCCTTAAACCTTTTTTTGTCTGGAAGTAGGGTCCTAACTAGTCGTTAACCTTAATATTTACATTGCCACCTTGTGTGAAAAGTCGAATCCAATCACACCATCTTTGTGAAAACCCCTTCATTCTTAGTGTTTGTTGTAAGAAATTCCAGTTTACTTTGTCATATGCCTTCTCGAAGTCTATTTTAAAAATCACTCCATCTTGTTTCTTTGTATGTAGTTCGTGAATAGTTTCATGTAATATGATAGCGCCCTCCATAATATTTCTGCCTATTTAAAAAGCTGTCTGAGTTGGTCTTATCAGTTTTTGGGCAATCGAAGACAGTCTATTTGTCGCCACTTTAGTGAAGATTTTAAAAGAGACATTCAACAAACAGATAGGTCTGTATTGTTGAATCACTCTTGCATCAGTCTTTTTGGGCAACAAAATGATATTGCCAAAATTGAGACGATTTAGAGGCAGCATTCCCAGATAGAAATATGAGAACAATGCCATCAAATCATCTTTAATAAGACCCCAGAAAACTTGATAAAATTCCGGAGGAAAACCATCCGGGCTAGGCGCCTTATTATGTTCCATTTGGAAGATTGCCACTCGAACTTCTTCCTGAGTGAAAGGAGAAGTTAAAAACTCATTCTCCAAATCTGAAACTTGAGGTATATTCCCCGTCTGTGATTCATCTAAAGTCATTAGAGAAATATCAGACGAACCAAACAGGCTTTTGTAATAACTAGTAATATGTTGTTTAAGTTGAGCATCACCAGTTATAATACTATCGCCATCCTCAAGTTGGAAAATACGAGTTTTTCTGTGCCTTCCATTGGCTAATAAATGGTAATATTTTGTATTGGCATCTCCTTCTAACAGGTGTTTCACTTTGGCCCTTTGGTACCATTTAAGTTCTCTCAAAAGTTCCGCAAGTCGTTGATTTAGAACATGTTTTAAATTCCTCTCAGAGTCATTTAGAGCAACAAGCTCTGCTTTTTTATCTAATGCATCCAGCTTAACTAAGAGAATAGCCTTTTCTTTCTTGTAAATCCCACTCACATGTTTTGCCCAACCTCGAAGGTACTGTCATAATCTCCTAATTTTCATTTGCCACCTCTCAATAGGTGAACCCTAAACTGGAGTATTCTGCCACACCTCAGAAACCATCTCACAAAAGCCATCTCTTAACAACCAACCTAATTCAAATTTGAATTGAGGTTGATAAGTTGTAGATGCATTATTTGTAGAGAATAGCAGAGGTGTATGGTCAGATATTTCTCTATTAAGAGCATGTACTGAGGTATGAGAAAATTGTGATTCAAAATCTGTGCAAACTAAGACTCTGTCTAGTTTCTCGAAAGTTTGGTTTGGCATGTTGTTTGCTCAAGTGAATTTTCTTCCTGTCAGCTCTATCTCTCTAAGATTTAGACTGTCAATTACTGCATTGAACATAAAAGGCCATCTGTCACTGTAATTATCATTATTCTTTTCGTCTGGTCTACGGATAATATTAAAGTCACCACCTATAATAATAGGTATGGTGTCCTTTGAACATACCCGCACTACCTCAGACAAGAAATTAGCCTTTTGATCTACTTGAGCTGGGCCATAAACTGAAATTAGGTTAAATTTGAAATCATGTTCTTTGTATCTTAGTTTGAAACGGATGAAGAATTCTCCCTCTTCAATTTCCCCAATATCAAAAGTCAACAAATGAATGCCTAGAATCATGCCACTAGATCTACCTCTTGGGGCCATGCAATGCCAAATAAAGTCTCTACCAGCACAAATGGTATTAAGAGTATTTGCTGGAAAGCTAGCTCTACCAGTCTCTGATAAGGCAATGAAATCTAGAATTTTTTCCTTTGTTAGCTCTGATAGGAATCTATACTTTTTAGTATCAGCAAAACCATTGCAGTTCCAAAAAATACCTTTCATCTTGAACTATATTTTTTTCTATTATTCTTTTTAGAGCTGGGGCGGCCAACTGTTTTTTGTGATATAGGTGTCTGTAAGTGTTGGAGTATGTGTGTTGGCCCATGTGGCTAGGCCCATGAGGCCCATGTATGATACACTATATAGCTACCCTTCTAGGGTTAGCCTAATCAAGAAAGTCTCCTATTTCCAACATGGTACCAGAGCCTCTTCTCTCTTCTTCCCTCTTCCCAGCCGCCGGTTGACCCACAGCAGGGGCGGCGCCGCCTGCCACCTCCCCAGCCGGCCATGGCTGACCCTCCTCCTCCCTCCTTCTTCCTTCACTTCCCCCCCTCCTTCCTGGGCCCGGATTGCTGCTGCCCCTCCGCGCCCCACCCCTTTTCCTGCTGCCACCGCCGGATCTCCCACTGCAGCCGCCGCCGGATCTCACTCTGCTGCCGCCGCCGCCGCTGGCCAGGGGGCCGCCCTCCCTGGCGCCGCCGGCCAGGGGGCCACCCTTCCTGCAGCCGCTGGCCAGGGGTCCGAGCCGGCCAACCCCTTGCTGGGGCCGCCCAGCTGCCTGGCGCCGGCGCAGGCGCCCATCTCCCCTGGGCTGCCGAGCAGCCTGGAGCCCACCTCCACTGGATGCGACATGCTTCCCACCTCCTCTCTACTGCGGGCTGGGGCGCACCTGGAGGGTCGGCTCTCGCCCTCGCAGATCATGTTGCTCCAGCGGCAGCAGCCCACCCCGATGCCGCCGACGCCATCGACCCTGCCCTTCCTGGTGACGCTGCTGCAGCCGCTGCAGCTGCTGCAGCCGATCTGCTGCTCACCGGGGGCGATGGCACGGCCTCCAACCCACTCCAGCCCATCTCCACCCTCGCCGCCGCCCTCGCTTCCGCTCGTGCCGCGGCTGCCGCCGGTCAGGAGCGCGTCCGTGCGGCTGCCCTTCTGTGGCAACGGGAGCGGGACGCCGCCGACACTCTGGCCCGCCAGATCGCCGAGGCGGAGCACCTTCTCGCTCAGGATGGGGGGGCACCTCTTCCGGCTCGACGGGACACATCGCCTCCACCACCACGGCTCTCCGTCACGACCCGGCCGACCCCCTCGTCTCGCAGCTCCACTACCAGGCCGGCGGTGTTCAGAACATCCGACTTCTCGTCCCGGTCGTTCTCGACCCCGAGTCGCCCTCGTACGCTCGGTGGAGGGATCTAGTGGTCCTCACTCTTCGCCGCTACGCTCTCGACGACCACGTCCTCGACGAGCCTACGCCCCTAGTCCAGACTCCGTCGTGGCTGCGTCTGGACAGCATCGTGCTTTCCTGGATCCTCGGCACGATCTCTGTCGACCTCCACGACCTCGTTCGCACCTCCACTTCGGCTCGCCAGGCGTGGCTGGCACTCGAGGGTCAGTTTCTGGGCAATGCTGAGGCCCGTGCTCTACGCCTCGACGCGAGCTTCCGGACCTTCGTCCAGGGGGATCTCGCCGTTGGCGAGTTCTGCCGGAAGATGAAGACCATGGCGGACTCTCGGCGACCTGGGCTGGCCCGTGGAGGATCGCATCCTCGTCCTCAACGTCCTCCGCGGGCTCAGCGACAGCTACGCCCACCTCCGGACGTGGATCACCCGTCAGCGGCCCTTCCCCCACCTTCCTACAGGTCCGCGACGACCTCGTCATGGAGGAGCTCACTCAGGGCCTCCAACCGGGGTCTGCCACCACTCCGGGGTCCTCGTCCTCCTCGACCGCTCTGGCTGCTTCCTCGCCGCGTCAGACTGCCACGCCTCGTCCGTCTGCTCCACCACCGTCGTCTCTTCTTGGTCCTCCTCCCTCTGGGCCCAGCGGAGGTGGGGGGGCCGTGGTGGTCGTCGTCGACGTGGTGGGAGCGGTGGGGGTCGTGGGGGAGGTCGTGGTGGGGCCACCCCTCCTGCTGCTCCACCGGGGGGGACACCGTGGCCTTCGTTCCACAACCCGTGGTCAGGGCGCATTTCCATGTAGCCCTACCACGCTCCCGGGGGTGAGCCGCGCCCACCGGTGGCCATGTTTACTGCTCCTCCCACCTCCGGCTTCGCTCCTCCGTCGTGGGCTGCTGTTCCCGGCACTCCTCCCGGGTCTGTCGACCGGGACCAGGCAGCCTTGGCACGGTCGTTCAGCACCTTGGGTTTGACACCCCCGGCCGGACCTGAGTGAATTGCTGACTCGGGTGCCACCTACCACACCACCCCCAACTCTGGTATACTTTCTTCCGTCCATTCTCCTTCTTCTTCTCAACCCTCGTCCATTATGGTCGCAAATGGTTCTTGTCTTCCTGTTACCTCTGTGGGTACCGCCGGTGCTCATGGGTCCTTTCGTCTTCCCGATGTTCTTGTTGCTCCCTCTATGGTTCACAACCTTCTTTCTATTCGTCGTTTTACAGCTGACAATTCGTGTTCTGTGGAGTTAGACTCTTGTGGTCTTACTGTGAAGGATTTGGCTACCCGGCGTCCTCTGCTCCAATGTGATAGCACGGGCCCCCTTTACACTCTCCGCTTCCCGGCGTCTGCCTCTCCATCTTCGCTTTTGTCAGCTGCCTTCGCCACCACCTCTTCTACTACTTGGCACCGGCGCCTCGGCCACCCTGGATGTGATGCCCTGATGCAGCTTAGTCATAGCTCAGACATTCGTTGTACTCGAGCTCATGATGAGCAGTTGTGTCATGCGTGCCAAATGGGCCGTCATGTTCGTCTTCCTTTTTCTAGTTCTTCTTCACATGCGGCTCGCATTTTTGATCTTGTACATTGCGACCTATGAACGTCTCCTGTACTCGGCATTTCTGGCTATAAGTACTATCTGGTGGTGGTTGATGATTTTTCTCACTATTCGTGGACGTTTCCCTTACGTGCCAAGTCTGAGACATTCCCTGCGCTTCATCATTTTTTCGCCTGGGTTTCCACTCAGTTCGGCCTCACCATCAAGGCCGTCCAGTGTGACAATGGCCGTGAGTTCGATAACTCCACCTCTCGGGCTTTCTTTCTCTCTCGCGGTGTCCAGTTGCGCATGTCTTGTCCGTACACCTCCTCTCAGAACGGCAAGGCAGAGCGCATGATTCGCACTACCAATGACATCGTGCGTACCCTTCTTCTTCAGGCCTCTCTCCCCGCCCATTTCTGGGCCAAGAGCCTGCACACCTCCACCTATCTTCTCAATCGCCTTCCTTCCGCTGCTTGCCCGGCTCCGACGCCACACCACGCTCTTTTCGGTACCCCTCTGAGGTATGACCACCTTCGAGTCTTTGGGTGTGCGTGTTACCCTAACACCACAGCCACTGCTCCCCACAAGCTGGCTCCCCGATCCACTCTCTGTGTCTTCCTCGGATACTCCCCGGACCACAAGGGGTACCGCTGCTACGACCTCACCTCTCGTCGGGTCCTCATCTCACGCCATGTGGTGTTTGACGAGTCTGTCTTCCCCTTTTCCACCACCACCACCCCTTCCCCTTCCCCCTTGACCTCTCCTCTTTTCCCACTGATGCGGTGGTCGAGCCACCTTTGCCGTTGTTTCCTGCAGGTCCTACGGCGAGCACGGATGGGGACCCTTCCGGGCCGGCCCCTGTCCTTCCACCAGCCGAGAGTCCCCGGCCGCCCTCACGGACTCCGCCTGCGCGCTTTGCCCGGCCGATCCGCGTGTACCAGCGCCGGGCGCGACCTGCTGCGGCATCTTCGCCGCTGCCGCCGGTGGTCCCGTCGTCGCCGGTGTCTCCATCGGAGCTGTCCTCCTCTCCGCCGGGTACACCGGGGCCGTCTTCGCCGCCCCACACTGCTCGTGTGGCGCCCCCGGTGTATCACCCGCCGCTTCTTCACCGCCACCCGCGTCATGTTCACCCTATGGTGACACGACACGCGGCCGGGACCCTGCCGCCCCCGGCTCTCGCAGCGATGCCCGCGGATTTGCCGGTCTCTCCAGTACCCTCTTCCGTCCGCGAGGCCTTGTTAGACCCTCACTGGCGCCATGCGATGGAAGAGGAGTACGCGGCTCTCCTCGCCAACCGGACCTGGGATCTGGTGCCCCGTCCACCTGGCTCTAATGTCGTCACCGGCAAGTGGATCTGGACTCACAAGCGCCGGGCTGACGGCACTCTCGAGCGGTACAAGGCTTGTTGGGTTCTCAGGGGCTTCACCCAGCGGCCTGGTGTTGATTATGATGAGACGTTCAGTCCAGTGGTGAAGCCGGCTACAGTGCGCACGGTGCTCTCACTTGCCCTCACTCGCTCCTGGCCTGTGCATCAGCTGGATGTCAAGAATGCCTTCCTGCATGGTCTGCTCACTGAGACAGTTTACTGCAGTCAGCCGGCCGGCTTTGTTGACTCCTCGCGTCCTGACATGGTCTGCAGGCTCAACAGATCTCTCTACGGCCTCAAGCAGGCTCCCAGGGCATGGAACTATCGCTTTGCTGCCTTTCTGCGCTCACTGGGGTTTATGGAGGCAAAGTCTGATACGTCGCTATTCCTCTTCCACCATGGGGCTGAGACTGCGTATCTACTGCTCTATGTTGATGATATTGTCCTCACCGCCTCCAGTGAGTTACTCCTTCGCCGGATTATCACCTCTCTCCAGCAGGAGTTTGCGATGAAGGATTTGGGTGTGCTACATCACTTCCTTGGGGTCACTGTTGCGTCTCACCCTGCTGGACTTTTCCGTCACCAGCAGCAGTACACTCTTGACATCCTTGAGCGCGCCGGGATGACAGACTGCAACCCCTGCTCCACTCCAGTTGACACCCAGGGCAAGATGTCTGAGGCTGAGGGGCACCCGGTGTCTGATCCCACCGCGTACCGGAGTCTGGCTGGGGCTCTTCAGTACCTCATCTTTACTCGCCCAGACATCACGTATGCGGTTCAGCAGCTGTGCCTCCATATGCATGATCCGCGGGAGCCCCACCTCGTTGCCCTCAAGCGGCTCCTCTGCTACGTACGGGGTACTGTGGACTACGGCCTCCTCCTTCACCGGCAGTCCTCCTCCACTGAGATGGTTGTCTACACTGATGCTGACTGGGCCGGCTGTCCGGACACTCGGCGTTCCACCTCCGGCTACGCTGTCTTCTTGGGCGGCAACCTGGTGTCCTGGTCGTCCAAGCGGCAGCCGGTGGCCTCCCGCTCCAATGCCGAGGCGGAGTACCGCGCCGTGGCCAATGGCGTGGCCGAGGCTTCTTGGCTCCGACAGCTCCTGGCTGAGCTCCATAACCCTCTTCTCCGGAGCATGCTTGTCTACTGTGACAACGTCAGTGCAGTCCACCTCTCCACCAACCCCGTACAGCACCAGCGGACCAAGCATGTGGAGATTGATCTTCACTTCGTCCGTGACCGGGTGGCCATCGGCGAGGTGCGAGTCCTACATGTACCTACGACGTCCCAGTTCGCCGACATCTTCACCAAGGGCCTCCCATCGACGACCTTCGTCGCCTTTCGCTCCAGCCTCAGCATCACCCGTGGCTAGTTGAGTCTGTGGGGGGGCTCATGTGTATTTTCTTTTCCTGGTGTACAGTCTGAATCCGCTGCGTCGGTAGTTCAGACTGCGGGGGAGTGTTGGAGTATGTGTGTTGGCCCACGTGGCTAGGCCCATGAGGCCCATGTATGCTACATTATATAGCTACCCTTCTAGGGTTAGCCTAATCAAGAAAGTCTCCTATTTCCAACAGTAAGATCAAAGGATCACAACCCCCATCACCAAGCCCCTCTGCCATTTCTGAACAAATAAGGTTTAAAGCTTCGAGATCTACATTATCCTCAGTGGAACAAACAATTGAAGCATCTTCTACTAAAACAAAGTTCTCATCTCTTAACTTAGCATCTTGCAACAATCTATTATGCTCAATATCTTTTAAATGTTTTAATGAGTTAAACACATCTTGATCAATATTGCCTAAAACAACCCCTAGAGACAAAGAAGAATTTAAAATAGAAGAATCATCACAAGAAATAAAAGACAAGGAATGTTGCAGATTACCTTTTTCTAATTGCGTTTCCAGATTCTTCCTCGCCTTCAACTTTGCTGCCTTCTCTGTGGAATCCATGTCCACAGAAGAGGAATTCCTCTTGCTAGACCGCACAGGTGAGGAAGTCCCACTGCTAAATTTTTTTATCTGTGTCCCAGAGTCAATCTGCGGTGGCAACAAAGTAGTTGTCCAAGCCCCACTACCTTCTGTAGCACCTCCAGACTGAGAAAGAACTGCTCTAGGCTTGTTCTGAGGTTTCACAAGTTTGCTCTTGGATAGGGTAGCCTCCTCTGCAACCTCCAGCTGTGCCGCCCCATTGGGGGCCTGCTGCTGTCCATCTGCAGATGGTGGTACACCATTACCATTACCATTACCTGGTGCCTGAGTTTCTGTAACTTTCCCATCCAAATCCATTTTTTCCACAGGTGCTCCTCCATTGGGCTTCTCTCCCTCTTTGGGGTCATCTTCTTTTGGCCCATTCTCATTGGTAGAGTCCAAGTCAATTAGCTGTGGCTCACCAGTAAGAGAATCCTCCTCAACTGCAAACTGTAGCTCGTATACATAGTTCCCAATGACCACATCCACATAATCTGGGATAAGTCTTGGGTCCAGCACTGCTACCTTCATTCTTGCCCTTCTTGTGTTCTTTGTAAAAACAGTGTCCACAGCTCGAGGGACACCCAGTATAGTTCCAACTGTCCAGATAATGGGAAATTCCTTGAACTCACTGGGTAGTCCTCTAAACTGCACCCACACTTTTCCAATTTCATATTTATGCACCTCATTTTCAGTTCCCTTTTCAAACTGAAGTTTTCCATCTACTATCTTGGTGTTCATAGGACCCCACTGAACTACTGTGTCTAAAAGATCAGCTGATGGAAAGTTTATAATAAATGCACCAGTCCCAGTTGTCCTAATGTCCCACTTATGATTCTTGTCTGGTCGGAATTTTTCCAGTTCCACTGTCAATTGATTAACAGTAATAGAACCTTCCAAAACACGCACCACAGGTCTTGTTTCTTGGGCATTTACTTTAGGATTCTCAGTAACTGGAATGAAATAAAACCCAAGCCCTTCCACAGCATAACCACAAGGAACAACAATTGTAGTTGTTTTTTCATATTTGGGCAAAGTTTTGTTTTATGGTCACCATAACAAATCTCACAGCAAAGAACTATAGAGCATTCATGAATGGTATGACCCTTTGAACGACAGCGCCAACAATAAGGTTTGCCTCTATTTTTCTGTGCCCCTTTAGCAGATGACTCTGGGATCTCTAGATTAATACCTTGTTTTTCAGCAGCTGGCGGGTCGATCACCTTTGGTGCTTCTGGAGCTTTTGTGTCTGCATGATCAACCACCATCGCTGTAGCCTGGTCTGCTGAAGTGTTGCTGCATCTTTGTGGTGCTCCTCCTTCCTGAGGTGCACCCACCTCCACCGAGGGGAGAGGTTGGTGCGTGCCGGGGGGTATTGCAGGACCACCGGGCCCTCCCTGGCTGATGGCAAGAGCTTGCTGTTGCTGCGCCGGCTGAGGGCCACCTCCCTGGCCGGTGGCAAGAACTCTTGGTACATGTGCCCCACCGCTCCTAGGTGCCATGTTGGCCTGCTGCGCCATCTCACCTTGATGGGGGAGACCCTGCAAAACCGGCTGATGGACGCCCCCATGGTGAGGGAAGCCCCCCGCGGCTTGGTTAGGGAAGCCCCCCGCGGCTTGATGATAGCCGCCGTACTAGGGATAGCCATCGGCTCCACCGAAACCGCCTTGGTGGAATTGAGGTGTCGGGTAGTTAGGGTTAGGGTAGGCATTGTGCCACCCACCTCTCCCCCTACGTCTCCCGTTACCTCGATCCACCCCATAGGGCCTGCCCCCTCCATAGAAGTGGGAGCCGCTGTTTCTTGCGCCATGAGTATCGTAGCCATTGAATCCACCGCGGCCACGATGAGGTGCGAAGCCGCGACCACCATGGCCTCCATGTCCAGGATTGAATCCCGGTTAGAAGCCCGGGTGGAAACCTCCATCGTGACCTCTCCCCCCTCGCCCGAAGCCACCACCGCCCGGAGCAGCCATCACCACTTCGACAAAGGAGCGAGTCGCAGTAGGGTTCTCTGGCGGCCGATTCTTGGAAGTACGGTGACGGGTTCTGGTGCCAGTACGGGAAAACAATGCTACTAACCCCTTGGTGGGCCTAAAAAAATCATACTGGGCCAAGTTGGACTTTTGCCGGGCAAGTAAGACGCGGACCCAACGTTACCTGATCCACTTTTCCTGCCGAAGCCGTGGGCACGCTCTCGACAAGACCGGTCGACAGCATAGCATTAGGCAACGGAGGAAAAATAGGATCAGCAACCTGAAAATCCGGGCGTTCAAATAATTTTGAATTTTTCTGTTGGTCTCGATTTTGAACGTTCTTTGTAACCGTGCTCGGATTGGGTAGAGAGTGCCTCGCCGGCGACCTGGAAGAACCACCATTGGTGGTCATACTCCTTTGGTATGCCGAGGCGATGCAATCACCCAAAGTCCATGGCGGTGAAACACATGGAGATGGTAAAGGGCCTTCCCATGGAGCGCCTACCAATTTCTTTCTTGCCATCGTGTTCACAACCAAATTGGGAAGAAACTTTTCTGAGGAAGAAATAGAATTACCAGACTCCAGAGCGCGTTTAGCTCTGGCAAGTTGCTCGACGGTGAAGCCAGCGTCCAAAGCTTCCTTGATGAACTCCGGCGTAGTTGGTGATGTGACAACGTCGTCAGGATCATCTGAATCCTCCCCCGAAACCCAAAATTTGGGTTTGAGAGGAGTGAGATCCGGCTGTGGCATCACAACATGAACTGGCTTGGGCTTCTTGCACGCAACTGCCCCCGTCTCCACAAATCGTTGCAGAGCTTCACGACCTTCCTTTCGTCGTCGTTCCACCGTCTCCTTGTCATCATCCTCCTCGCCTTCTCCGGCTGACTTGGAAGGATACAGCGCTTCGAAAGTCCCTGGCGCTAGGGTCAACCTCTGAGCCCTCAGCTTCATCACTGTTCCATGGTGACCTGCACACACTAAGGAAGCAAATTGGATGCGAAACAACGAAGAAAAACGAAGAAGAAACGGGATCAAACAAAGCAACCGGAGGAAGAAACAGCCTTCATTTCATGTGTCCACCGATCGGGAAGCATACACGATCTTCGACGAAGATCCGGCGCCCGATCCCAGACTTCAGAAACGCGCCGGCGGATCCTCCTCAGGCCGACGAATAGGCGCTTTCCCGCCCAGCACCCCGGGGTCCCGGTCCGACGATGCGTAGATCCGTGCCGGGTGGGTGACCAGCAGCCTTGGCCTGCTCCCACCGTCAACCACCCGACGAGCGCCGCGTGGACTGCCGCCGTTCGCCGTGCCGGCCTGAAAAAATCCACCTACACTCACCGCTTCCCTTCCCGCGCAGCAGATCAGCAGGGGCGCGGCCGGTGGCCGACCGGCAGCAGGTGGTGGCCAGGCGAAGGTCGGCGAGACCCGCCGGAGTCACCAGTCCGCCAGTCCGCCGTCAGGTCCGCTCTCACCCGAGATCCTAGATTTTCGCTCGGCTGCAAGCTAATTAGGCAGATGGTTAAACATACAAAAAGGAAACACGGTATCTTTCAATTCTATGAATACCCACCTTTATCGTGCATTTCTTTGCAATTGGAGTCACTATGATTGTGTTGCACTGCACGTGTGTCTCTAGGAGATTGTAGGGGTTCTCGAAAAGGTCTAATTTTGGATCTTCTTCCTGGGAATTCTGTGTTCCACAGATGTGACACGCGTTTTGTGCGAGCTAGAGCTCACGATTCGGAGGGTGAAGGTCTCTACCACGCCTGATGGGAGTGTGCTAGATCTTTTCTTCATCACAGATGCCAGGTCAGTTTATCTCCAAACACATCCTTTTCAGTGCCTTATGAGAATCTCTTTTTTCTGTCTCTAAATTTCAGAAACTATTATTCTGTGATAGCATGATAAAAATCTATCGTTTTGTATTATTCATCGAGCATCTTGGCTCAGATATCAACAATTATCCATTCTTTTCTTTTACATCATAATGTGGTAACGTGCATCGTGTACCAAATTCCACCATTAAGCATAGAGTTTAGCTCCATGTCTCCCTTTAGGTGGTTATAAATGAACAATCTGGAATGATTTCAGGGAGCTTCTGCACACAAAGAGCAGAAGAGAAGAAACTCAGGACAAACTCGAGAGTGTCTTAGGCGACTCCTTGACCTGTTGTGAAATAGATCCTGCTGGTGAAGACATGTTGTCTTGCCTCCAATCCTGGGCTTCGCTGACGCCTGCTATTATGGAACAGATGTTTAACACAAATCTCATAGAGGAGCAATCGATCAGCACAAGGGGTGGTACCATCTCTGTGACAATGGACAACTCGCTTAGCTCTGTCCACACTCTTATTCAGATTCAGTGTGGTGACCATAAGGGCCTCCTATATGATATCATGAGGACGGTCAAAGACTGCAACATTCAGGTAACAACAAGATTCAAGCAAAACTAATTCGTGGCAACTGTATTCTCTCTCTTTTTAAAACACAAAATGAAGAAAGCGAGTGGAATTTTGTTTGCTATCAGATTTCGTATGGCCGATTCTATGCGAGCCAAAATGGAAGGTGCGAGATTGATTTGTTCGCAGTGCAATCAGATGGGAAGAAGATCCTTGATCAGCACAGGCAGAAAGCACTGTGCTGTCGCCTAAGGATGGAAGTCCTCCAACCACTGCGTGTGGCATTGGTGAACCGAGGTCCTGACACGGAGCTGCTGGTAGCAAACCCGGTTGAGGTTTCTGGAAAGGGTAGGCCGCTGGTGTTCTTTGACATCACCCTTGCTCTCAAGAATCTTCAGAAACGAATCTTCTTGGTATGGTTCTATATATTGTTTATTCTCGTGCATATTTAATAGTGATTGACCATAGATGATTTCTTTAACCGAGAAGCATCTCTTCACAAACGATGGAACATTGTGATGTTTGTAGGCTGAGATTGGGAGGCACGTTGTGGAAGATAGAGAGTGGGAAGTCTATAGATTGCACTTTGGTGAGGAGCATGAGCTCTCGTCTGCGCTGCGGAGCAAGATTGTGGATGCAGTCACCAACATGCTGATGGGGTGGGACTAATGACACTGCTGCCGTGCCTACTGATCTCTACTTGTCTCTTAAATACAATGGTTTTGAACTAATCCAGAGACACAATAGTATCAAATCTTTGATTATCTGAACATACACTAGGACACCGGGTCCTATGGTCTGCGCCAAACCTCAGTTCGGCCCATCCCCGATGTATATACATATATTGAAGCATGATCAAGAATTATGTGTGACACTTACCACTTAGTCTTTGTTAGAAATTGAGTTCTTCCTGCTGATCGGTACACAAGCACAAAGACACAGAACAGGTGTTGGGAGATGGAATTGAGTTCTTCTATTTCTGGATGATTTCAAAACATGAACGTGTATATAGAGGGGTTCCTTTTAGCTCTTCATGCATCCCTTTTATAGAAGGAAGAAGCAGAACACTGCTACTTCAATTTTACTATTTAACTTCTACACTCTTCTCATTAATTTGCCCACTATTCAGAGTCATAGTTTCTCATAGATTTTTTACTTTGATTTCACAACACTCCCCTTTTGATGGAGACATGCTATGGTAAATTCGATTGGTGGAGAACTCGACATTCACGGTCCAGGCTTCAAATCAGGTATGATTCGGACTCTTGCAACAGTTACACCACAACTCTGTTGGTTATCAACTACACACAACGTGATTACCTTGCCCAGAAGGCTTTTTCTTGCAAGCGAATCAAGAACCAGCAAGAACATGAAGAACACAATCTAATAGTGCAAATATAGATGAAGTATATCAATAGGTATTAGGGTCAAGTCTTGATTCGAAAGGACTAATCGGCATAGGCGAACAAGAACAAGAATAGGACCCTTGATTCACAACAGTTGAACTCAGCATTACAAGTGCTATGAATAATGTCCGCTTCACGAGGAAAACGAGAACTAAAAAACCAAACCCTAATGAGTGCGGTGGTGACTAATTATAAAGCCTTGGACCTGCATGCCCCTGGATGCACCCCTTAATAGGCTCTTAGACAATACATGGCCCAACGGACCAAAAGATGGTATCGTCGCACCCTGGCATATTCTATATGCTGACTTGTTTTCATGATTCTCGATGACTCATGTGGATTTTTTGTGTCAAACCAATGCAATTGGTTATCTTATGGAATTATCTTTTCATGCATATGTTGATTGTCGAAAATGGAGTCCGTATGTGTCCTAGGCGTCGTTTTTACCGGAGACTGCTCCTGAAATCCGAGATAGACTTCAACTTGAGTTGGACTAGGCCTCCACCATGACTTGCATGCCCACTCTGGTCTTCTTCATCTCCAAGGCCTGTATCTAGAGGACTGATGTCCTCATCACCCTTGGCGAAATTTGTGGTATTTGTATGCCTCGTTAAAAACTCCATCCAAAACCTTGTGATAAAAAGGTAGGAGAAAATAATACTTTACACACATAGGTTGTGTTGCACTTGTTGCCTCGTTAAAAACCTTTCTTGGAAAAACCCAATGGAAAAACTCACCAGGAGAAAAAGAATGCAATAGTTGATCTTCAGGATCACAATCTCAAGCTATGACCTAAAAGTTGCCTCCTCCTGAACCAAGCAGTCCCCTAAGTCTTCTCATGTGGATGTCATAAACATATTTTTGAAAAACAGAGGCAGGAAGCTAGATTTTCACATGACTTACTCTGCATGATATTTCTCTGTCTGCTCTTCTAGACCTCATGGGGTAATAAAAGAACATGGGAGCAATATGCTTTGTGAGATTGCTCCTAATGTATCTCATATGCATTTGTGCAACACAAGCCACATTATCTTCGTAGATAATGGTACGGGAATTGACTGTATTTTATGCCACATGACTTCTGGATGTGGTTCATCATCAGTCTCAACCAAACACATTATTATCTTCATAGTTTGATGTGGCAACTAGGGTCTGCATCATAGATCACTAAGAAATTGTTGTTCCACCACATGGAGAAACACAAAACCAGTATGGGACCTGACATCATTGGGACTAGACATAGCCAACATCCACATAACCCACCATGGTCAAGTCATTATTTTTCAAGAATCATAACATAAGCTCTTGTGTACCTTTCAGGTATCTAATGATGGTTTTTATGCCAACCCAATGTCTTTTGGTTTGGGCGGCAATGTACCTGGCCAACAAAGTTTACTACAAATGCAATATTAGATATTGTGCAGTTTGCGAGGTACATAAGTGCTTTGATGGGAACTTCAGCTCCCAAAATTTTCTCATCTTCCTCCATGGTCCAAATGGGCCCTTATCTGCTTCCAATGATTGAACAACCATAGGGGGTTCTTAGAGGGTGGCACTCATTTATCTTGATCTTTTTTTCAAGTACCCACTTTTTCATAGGTGTACTGGTGTACAAACACTCCTTGAAGGAGGTGTTTGAGCTACAGGCCTAAGAAGAACTTACTTTTACCCAAGTCTTTCATCTCAAACTCTGTCTTGACGTAAGTCATTGCTTCCTCGATATCCCTTATAAATCCATCATGTAATTTCTTTATGAACACATAGGGACAATCATCATTGTTTCTATGACCTCTCTTTAGGAGAAATGGTTGAACCACGCATCCTACCAGATTGTTTCAACCCCCCCCCCCCCACAATGACCGTTGTTAGCAGTCGCTATACATGTTGTGATTTCCTTTTGGGTCCAGGATCTTAAGTCCTCCATGGATTTTCACGTAAATTTTTGAATCTAGCAACACATATAAATATGTAGTCACTACATCCATCAACTGCATTTTCAAATTCAAGTTAGCTTCCGTCGAGATAAGATATTAGAACATGATTCCACTCATAACAGGTGAATAGGTTTCATCATAGTCGATGTTGGGCCTCTGCATGAACCCTTATGCCACCAATTTTGCATTGTATCTCACCATTGTATCGTGTTCATTCCCCTTCAGCAGGAATAATCATTTGCATCCTACAGGGATGACCTTTGGGGATGTTGTGACTATAGGCCCAAAAACCCCCTTTTACAAAGCGACCGCAACTATACCTCAATTGCTTTTTTTATATTTATCCCAATCTAGATGCTTTTGGCACTCTGCCATGGACTTTGGTTCTGAGTTATTGTCCATGGAGCTAGCAATTTTAGAGGCAAAGTATATATCGATAGTGGTGGTCATTCTATTATACCATTCTCCTGATTCAGCATAGTTAGTGGATATATCCTCATTTATCTCCTCTAGCTCATCCTGTAACGATTGAGCCTAGGTGTTTCAATTGTCTAGTGCCAAATTGCATATGCGAGGCACTCGGCTCCACAATTTCAGGATAGTTTTCTGCACTGACTTTGTTAACTTTAGAATGTTTTGTGTCTTCAGAGGCTCTACCAAATTTAGGTGGAACTTCTTTGAGAGACCTTGTCCCGAGCACCCAGAGGTCTCCCATCGCTCGCCCCACCGATCCGCTAGCTCGAAAGGGGAAGAAGGGTAACACGTGCTTGGCATCTACGACAGGCAACCATGGACGCATCAAGGAGGGAGAGGAGGCACCATTAGAAGGCGACGGTGGCAGTGTGAGCGATGGGTGATAGCCATGGACATGGAGTGGAGGGAGAGTAGGTACCACCGGAAGGCAACAACAACGACATGAATAGCAAGTGTTGGCGGTGGGGGAGAAGGTGTGATGGTGGGTTGCCATGGACATGGTGGAAAGATAGGAGGCACAATGAAAAGTCAATGGCGGTAGCGAGAGCGACAGGTATCGGTGGCAAGGAAGAAGTTCGGAGCGACGAGAATGACATACATGGATGGGTTTGGCAGGTCGCCACACTTTGTGGCACTGTTTGGGGGGGGACGTTGTTGGACTATGATGAGGTGTTCAGTGTCGGCGACTTCTTTGCTTGCCACGGGAAAGGGGATAACAAAGAGAGTACGAAGAAGATAAATAGAGTGGGGGGGGGGGAGGGGCAAAAGAGACCTTTCATACCCCTTCATGTTTTGTGCAGCTGCCTTGTGGGGGCTTTTGAAACTGAGAAATAATTTATGTTTTCAAAAAGTGTTGTGGAAAGATATGAGATCCCTGCTGAGAAAAATAGTGGTTATGTTACAAGGTTGGTCCCTGCTATGCCCTATCGAGAGAAGGCAGGAGTTTTCTGCAAAGCTAAAAGTGCTGAACTCTATAGCCACAAGCCCAGCAAGGATGGCTAGCTAAGAGAGGTGAATGGTGAAGATGACAAATTGTTGTTGCGGAAAGTGTTTTGTTGGGATGGAGCAATATGAGAGAAGATGGAATCGATGGTGTCCTAGAATGTTGATGAAGTGGGCTTGTTAGAAAAGTGGTTCAAGCTATTGGGCTTTAAGGTTTTGGATTAGTCAGGTTTTGGCGCTGGGCTTTGCTGAAGGTTGTTAAGTTGGTTGTATCCGGTTTCTCCATGGTTTAGCATAGCTAGTAGCCAGTGCAGTTTTTCTGCTGAGTTTTTGGTGAACAAGAATGTTGTAAACGCTGTTTTTGTCCTTGTCAATGTAATGGTCGAGGCTATGCCCTTGAACGATAAAAATAAAAGATTATTTTTTCATGTGCAGTATTCAGCGTCAAAGAAACACGCTTTTGATGGCAGGAAAAATTCGGAGTTAGCCGTGTGCATCGACAAATTGTAGGATTGAACGGTTCTTTTATACAAAATTTGCAATGAATAAACAAATAGTAGATCAATAATTATAAGTTTATCGCAACTAGCTAGAGCCTATAGTGTATCTATTATGCATATTTGTGTTAGAAAATGAACAAAGAGAAAGAAATTACAATTTAATATAAGTAAGTTTGTATTAATCAACAGTATTAAACAATAATTAATACTTATGTCTCCTAAGATTTTAAATTTGAAGACACGGATTGATGGACTAAGTTAGTCAGTTAAATTGGTTGCCTTTTGATTGTTTTCCTCCTTTTTAGTTTGTGTTAAATCGGTTGCCTTTGGTTGTTTCCACCTTTTTAGTTGGGCCCAAGGTGTTAATTGTAGCTTTGTACGTACTGTTTTTATTTTAATAAAACATTTTAGGTAGAGATTCTCCCTGCCGATTTCTCAGGAAAAAATTAGGTGCAACCTCCTGCACAAGCGTTTCCGTGCAGACCCACTTGGATGTATGTAGCCCCAGCCCTGGGGGCGGGCGAACGGGGCGGCCGCCCCGGGCCCCTGAGCCGTTAGGGCCCCCTGTATGTCAGTATGTATGTGGTGTAGGAGTAGTATGTTGGGGCTTGGGTGAAGTACTCTTCCACGCTAGCAGCCGCAAAACCCATTATGGTAGAATCGTTCGGTTTAGCACGCTTTCAGGGCGTTTGTCTTCCACTAGACACTAAGTGCCCTAAAAGTGAGCTAAACCAGATGATTCCGTCAAACACACCCAACGGGAGAACTCGAACAATCCACATTTTACACCCAGGATCAATAATGAGTATAAACTTATAATACTTAGTCCATTTCATACAACACAGAGTCTTAGAAATAGTTTATTACAATACCAGTGGTTCAAAGTGTGATAAATTAAACAACGGAATTGAAATAAACATCTAGTGGAATGAAATGAGAATCTGTCTGTGCCCACCAAAAGAATCCTCAACACAAGGCCTATCTGCTCAAGATACACCTGCAACAGGGGTAAAATAAACCTTAAGTACATAATGTACTCGCAAGACTTACCCGACGGTTAAATATATTTCTCGACTCTCAAGGATTATGATAGGCTTTATGGCTTGTGGGTTCTTGTTAGCGAAAAGCAACACTAAGAGTGCGTCCTTAATTCCTTACTTTTCATAGCCGTATTTTATTTCTTATCCAACCTTCTATGTAAGCACCTAGTCTATAATCAAGCAGGGTTGAGCAGCAGAACTATTTCTTCATCTTTCAACTGTCAGTTCTTACTACGATGCTAGAGCATAGTCAAGCCGTACCGTCACGTAGAAACGACGATTCGTGAATCAATGTGCCCAGCTAGGTACCCCGAAAAACACACGCCTCGCTTGCACCCCAGGCACAAGCGAGACCAACCCGTTCCACTCCTGTCACGGGTTCCAGGTCCCGGTCCAAACTTGGACTCCTAGCTCCCACACTTGAGGCCCGACCTCAATGCGGTGCTAAGACCTCCACCTATCCCCGCCTCCAATCAGTCGGTCCAGAAAGAGCCGGAGCCCATGACAAGAGAGTAACAAGTCTTCCCGCTCTCATAAGCAAGTATGTGCTCAGGATAATAAATCTATGACTTGACCAGGGTTCATGCAATGCACGGTCCTTTATTGACACGGACAGGGAAATAGTGCAACCCAGCTATGCCCCGTGGCCATGGGACACAACTTGTTACACCCACCAATACCCATACCCCTGCCTGGTCGTCATTTTCTTTCCATCATTTTATCAAGGTTATAACAATAATATTAAATAACCATCTGTTGTGAGTAACGAAGGTTACCCACGCTACCAATAACTCTAGGCAAAGCAGCTACACGATCATGTACTAGTAAGACTCATGAGTAGGTATATATATGCATGTGGGTATCATGAAAATTCCTGCAACGTAAATGCACAACATTCAAATATATATAAAGATTTGCAAAATAAGGGTTATGCACCAGGGCTTGCTTGGGCAGGTGCAAAGTCAGAGGTGTCAGTCACGGGCGTCTCCTGGAACTCCTCTGGCACAAAGATCTCCTCCTTATACTCCTCGATGACTTCCTCGTAGTCCCGCTCCTCCACGGCCACGTACTCAACTTCCTCGTGATCTACATGCATGCAATGATAATATGACATTTAATAGGGTGACAATAGTAGCTCTTATAACAACAACAACTACTACTAGCTACTTAGCTAACTCTAATGGCTAATAAGCTAAGCTACCATTATTTCTACTAATCAAAGGTTGACTGATGTATCCCAAACTCTAGCAACCAACACGCACATCATCTTTTGATTACCGATTCACTACAAAGCACTCCTAGGGAAACTAGCTACCCTATCAAACAAGCTATTCTAAGGCTATGAAAATTACAACAAGCGCCTAATAACATCATGAAGCTACTGTAAAGTTTCTAGGGCTAACTCTATCCTAGATTTGCCACAAAAATTCCTACAAGAAAGAGTGCATTAAAATTCGTTGCCTTATGCAATGATTTAATCGACCTAACATCATCACAGCAATTCACAAATGGAATTTACCACCTGACAGAGCATGAATTTAGGGACTCAACTAAAGTGGTTTCATGATTTTTGGACCTATACACAAGGCGCTATAATTCGTCAAAGTTTAGCTCAAGAATTAAATTAGAAACCTAAATCGAATTTCTAGAAAAAGGAAAGCCTGCTTCCCTCGGCTCGGCCCGCACGAGGCGGCCCAGCCGCGTGCAGCGCTCGCCCGCGCCCGCAGCCCAAACGCGCGAGGTGGCCCACGACGCGCAGCCCACGCGCGGACGCGGCCTAGGCGGGGGAGCCCGCGCGCCCCTAGACTCTTTACAGAAACGCCCTCAAGCTCCCGGGTAAATACCACTATACTATTCACACTATTCCAATGGACCGCTATCATGCAACATGAACACTGCTCCGCGATAAAAAAACAATAGTAAGCGGAACTCCATGGAGGGTCACAATGCGATCAAAGTACAACATGGCATACTGTGAGGCTGTATACCTAGCATCCACTGGAAGAAAATGAGCAGTCATTGTGAGACGGTCCACAATGACCCAAATAGAATCACATCCTTTGGTTGTGCTGGTGTTGATATTTGTTAACGCACATAGAAAAGGATCCGCAAGCGCACGGATATCGGTGAGCATTTCACCCGGGAGATATTTCTAGAGTATCGTATTTGTTTATCCGTAAGGAGAAAGCGTGCGATGACTAACCTAAATCTATACTCAATCCCTAGGCCGTACTACAAGGTAGCAAAGATATAAGCGATTAGAGAAGATTACGACGATAGTCTGGTTCTAACCTATGGTAAGCTATGAAACTATTGGTCTATGAGGACATACCGATGGAAAAGAGACACCACAGAGGATGCTTGACCAGGGCACTTAATCCTACCAATCCTTCTGACGGGAGGAGGCTCCAAAGGTAACAATGGGACTGTCACTTCCCACACTACGACACACTGATCCGGCCAGATAGGGGATATCTACGAGTATCTCTAGCCTAAGCACCACGCTTATGCTACAGACGATTACCCGACCCTCTACCACGGAAGAGAATAAAGTAAACTCGTAAACCATAGAACAATAATAACAATGTACTTACTTAGTATTGGAAGTTGAATTACTGAAGAATCCTAGAACCAAGCCTCGGGTTAGGAGACTTGATCTCGCAGGTACAAGCCAGAGAGGAGACACCAACATGTTGGGCTTCCTCCAACTCTCCCTCCACTCTAACTCTCTCAATCTAGAAGAAGAACTCTAATCTCACATGGAGACTACAAAGCTAATCTCTCTTATATGTGCCCTAAGAGAGAAATCCATTCAAGTGACCCCTCCCTGCTGATCTTCATAGGAAATAATGAATTAGGGTTTCAAAGGATGCCTCCTCCAGGGGCTAGGGGCCTTGCTTATATAGCCCTCTAGGAAGCACCACATCCCTCGGATCAAATCGACCTTGATCTACGATTATTATTGATCCTCAAAGGCGGTGGAGGCAGGATCTGTGAGGTGGAGCCTGATTGGCCACCTGGGTGGGGCGCCCGCCCGTATCATAGTGACAGGTGGGTCCCACCTCCTAGGGTTTGGCTTCCCGAACCTTCTAGATTATACTTTTTTTTCCATCCGTGGCCCTTTCTCTCTATGTAAACCTGACATGTGGGCCATCCTTGGTTCTTTTCAACTATTATTCTAGAGTTTTTAGGGTTTTCAAATAAAACTCAGAGATTCCTGTGTATGACCCTTTCATGTCTCTCCTTTATGGTATTTCTGGATCTTCACTAAGGCATTTATGGTGTATGCCTTCTCTCAAAATATGTGGTATTTTTAGCATAAGGCATAGTAACATTATACCTTCTCTCTCTCACCCTACTTCTAATAGGTCTATCTGGAGCTCATAGGTGTGAGACAAGGAATCCATAGTTGCAAACATTTATTGCATAGTCAGACACATGGATCCAGAAGGACAGGTCTGGCCATATAGTCAAATCAAGATGTGCATGTGTGTGATCCTAAATATGGGCTGAGTGGATATGTATATAGTGGTAATGATGGTGGATGTAAGTGGAAATAAAGGTGTAGAGAAAAAATAGTGAATATCTATTTCTACTTTTGCTCCTTGAAAGAAATTATACCTCTCTTAAACTTTGAAGAACTTGCTGAAAACTTGGGTTGCTGAAAAATCTCTCATAATTAGGACCCTTGTCCTTTTATTCTCTCTTTATTTTTCTTTCTCACTCTTTTTCCCTTTTTTTAAAGAAACTGAATACGATGGAATAATTCGCAAGTATCTTTTTGGAAACATAGATAAGATATAGCAACAAAAATGTTGGAGCTTATAACAAAAGGGGCTAGCAATAGATGAAGGGTTCTGTTCACTCCCAGTATAGGAGCAGAACAACTTGTTGGGTTGTGTCTAATGGAAAATATTTAAATGCATACCTCCATGGGAGAAGCAGCATAAGTTGGTGGAGTGCACGTGAATCTTAATTTTAACCGCATGACTAATCCCTTAGGGTCAACACAGACTGACCACACTCAATGTTTACAAGCAGCTAAGCTAACAAGTGAAAGTCTTTCCTAATCTAGTAAGCATGTATATATGGCTGTGGTAGGAACTAAACTCTCATCATACAGGAACTCATCATGCAGGATTTTTAATTTCCAAAGATAAATTCTCCAGAACTCTAGTATCTCTAGGAGCATGATAAACAACAGCTTAAAACCTTCTCATATCATATCCGCCAACTACCTAGACTTAGATCAAGCATTCACTACCCACGAGTTTTAGGTTCAGAGCAAATCTTAGATCAAAATAGTTGTGTCTAAAACTTAGGAGAGTTCGAGGTTAAAAACTAGGTACTTAAAATGAATTATGGCAGAGCAACTATTCATCATTTCCATGCAAGAGATTATTCGAGATTCTTCTTTTATTAACAACTTCTTTAAGAACAAAGACAAGCAAACTAGATACACCATTTTTATTTTGTTTCTATTATTTTAGAACATTATTATTACTAAATAAGAAAACTCATAAAGAATAAGGTAAAACTGAGAGAAGAAAATACTTAGCTGGATACATGGGGGTGCTTTCCCTCAAGCTGGATGTTGACGTAGTCGTTCAATCTTATGAAGTAGCAGACTGGCAGCGGGGATGTTCTTCCTCCTCTAGTGGAGCATTAATTGATGTTAATGATTGTTGAGACAGTGCTCCACTAGTGGATAGAACATCCACTTGCTTGTTGGCTCTTCTTGGTCCTTCAAATCCTGTTGAACTCAAATAGACAACAAATAGATTAAGCGTTAGTGGTTGGCCACTTAAGCCTTAATTGTCCAGAGTTTTTAAGATTGTTCTTGATTCTTTTAAGTAGAGTTTCAATAGGATTTCTCTCAAATACTTTTTATATTTTTATAATGCAGAGAAAGTCTAACAAGATGAATGCATATTTATTTTTATTTTATGCCACCACAGTGAATATTCCTATGGGTCCATGCCACAAAATTATTCACATGGGGCTTATAATTTATGATGCAGCAAAGCAACATATATTTATTTTATTTTCTAATGCAATGCTAATGCATAAAAGTAAACATGCTAAAAGGAGAATGATTATGCAACTGCTAGAAAGTAACTATGTGAAAAGGGAAACTGATGCAATGCTAAAAAAAGATAAATATGGATAACTACCGATTTTACCTTTCGGCAAGGGTTCAGTGTTTTTAGGTCCCCTGAACAGGACCTCTTACCATGTTCATTCTATAGGTAGACCATTGTAACACCCTAAAATTTGAAGAGAAGAAAAATAGGAAAAATGTGATTTTTATTTATTTTTGTGAAGCATGCAAATTTAGAATAAGAATAATTTTATAAATTTAAAATCAAATATAAGGGTAGAAACATGATTGAGCATTCATGCTGCTGCATTTGAAGTTTTGTATTGAGTGGTTTAAATTAAACTCAAATTTGATTTGAAAATCATTTGAAAAATGAATTCGAAAAATTGGAAAAAAAAAGAAAAAGGGAAGAGAAATACTATTCATTTGGTTTCCGGCCCGTTTTGGCTGCCTTGGCCGCGGCCCAGTCTCGCGCCCCCTTCGCCCGCGTGGGCCAAGTCCAGCCACCGCGGCCCGCCAAGCCAGCGGCGGCCCGCTCACTTCCGCAGCCCGCACCCGCGTGGGCTGAGCCCAGTCGCGGCCGTTGGCCCAGCAGCGACGCGAGCGCCTCCCTTCTCCGCATCCAGTCGCTGACGTCGGGGCCCACGCGTCAGCGGCTCAGCCTTCATCTTCTTCCCCACGCCGAACGCCGGCTTCTCCTTCCATGTTTACCGATCCGACTCGATCTCCCAATCTCTCCCTTTCCTTACTTATCGATGCCTTCGGGCTATAAAAACGGGACCCCCGTGCTTTTTCGTATCCGCCCCATCCCTTTTGAGCCGCTTTGGTAGTCCCGTTGAGCCACCGCACGCGCCACCGCCGCCATAACCGCCATCGCAAGCTAGCTGCCGTCTTCCGGTTATCCTTCGGTCCTATCTTCTACGCGGGTGAGTTCGCGCCGAGGTCCTCTTTCTGTTGGTACCGGTCGCGTGTCGTTTGGTGGTCAAAATCGCCGAGAAGCCAACTCCGGCGATGTTCCGGTCATGGCGCCGCCGCACTTGCCGTCTTCTCCGGCCGGAGCGCCGCCGGCATTCTCTTTCTCCTTCCCCCGATCGATCTGGACCGTCCGATCTAAAACGGACGGATCGTATTTAAAGATACCGGTTCGCTGGTAATCTTGCAAAAGAGACCCTGAGGTTTTCAAATATATAACCCGCAGTCCAAAGCGTAAACCGGAAAAATACGCTTTGATTTAAATGAAAACATAATTCGTTTCGGAAAAAGAAAAATACGCTTTCTGATATTTACAGTTTTGCCACTCAGTTTGTTTTAGTCGTAGAATCTTCGTTTTAACTCCGATTTGATCCATTCAAATTGCGTTAGATTCATAATTGCGAACTCTATGTAACTATACAACTGTACAGTAGGTTTGGATTAATTTATTTACGAGTTTTAATTAAAGTATTTATTTTTCTATAGGAAATCTTTGGAAATTCATAACTTTGTCGTTTTAGCTCCGTTTTTCGTGATCTTCGCGTCTGTGTGATCCTAGCGAGTTGTAGATTCATTTTAAAGACTTTTTATCTTATTTTCTTACTGTTGGTGTATTGTTCTAATTATAGCCTTGTTTGTCTATGCATGATTGCCTCTGGATGTGTGTTGTTGATATTGGTTGATCGAGTATAGACGGTGAGCAATTCGTTGGAGATCAAGAGCCTTACTACGAGCAAGATCTTCAGGACCAGTTTGAGCAAGGCAAGTATAGCATGGGATTATCCTTGTTGTCCTATTCACCTTACGCAATTAATATCATTATGCATTTATTCCTTGTTAAGGATGACTTAGCGATTGATCCTATACCTTGGTACCTATTGTGATGCATGGAGTAGTATGGCTAGTGCTTAAACATGGACTATGATCATGTAAATTGATTAGAGGAATATGCAACAAACATTAAAATATGATTTTGATTATTGTTTAAAGGGGATTAGAGCATGTGGGTTACTTTTGATGCTCTAATTGCTCTCCATAAGGACTCATCTATAAGCGACAATCCGGGATTTACAGTACAACTGTGGGGGCTATATGGCTCTGGCTTTAGTCATATAGAAGGACCTTTTCTAGCTTGTTAGAGGTAACCTTTTTGGCGTAAGAATGGCTTGACGAATCGGGTATAGTGCGGCCTCTGTCCTTATGTGTATAGGCTGCGGGTTATTGTGCCATTTGGAAGGGGGGCTCTACATCTGTTTGCCGAGTGAATCTAATGGCCCTAACTTGTTAGACGAACCTTCGAAAGACTTCATAGTGTTTACCCTGCCTGCTCACCTTGGTAGTGTTTTGGGAGTAATTAACCCGGGCATTTGGGTAACACGACTCACAGTGAAAGTGTACAACCTCTGCAGAGTGTAGAACTGTTATAACAGCCGTGCTCACGGTCACGAGTGGCCTTGGACCCTTATGGAATAGTTGAATAATTGTTTATGGTTATGTTTTTGCTATTCATTAATCATTTCACATGGATCATATGTTTATTGTTTACATTGAGACCTTTTGATGCTATTGATATGTTAAAATCATGTTAACTAAAAGCTACATGCTGATAAACCAATGATTATGCCTTTTTGAGCCTCATGAACCCCATGTTACACTTGTTGAGTACGAGATGTACTTACGCTTGTTTATTTTTCTTATCTGGATAAAAATCCCGGATGGGTAACAGATGGAGGTAATAGCGACTACTACGCCTACTTCCCTGAGGATTACTAGTCTTGCTGTCAACCAGTCAATGTACCTGTGACTGGAGCTACGACGAGAGATTTTTTTATTTATACTTCCGCTACATTTGTGTTAAGACTAAGTGTTTAAATATCGTGATGTAATAACATTTGCCATGATACTTCTGTTATAATTTGTGAACTTATGTGTGATTGATCTCTGGGCGCACATAAGGGTAAGCATTCCATTTGGTCGATAAATGGGTGTGACAAATTGGTATCAGAGCTCTTGTTGACTGTAGGACGCAAGCCTAGCTAGAAATGGTCGAATTAGTATCATCTTTACACTATTTTTATGCTCACTATCTTGCTCTTGTTATTTGATAAATTTTTTATGCTTCTTATGTCTCATTCTATTACGAAATTTTGCCTCTATTCTAACTTTATCTAAAAATTCTGTAGATGGCCCGTGACCGTAAGACTGCCCGCATCAGCTCTGGAGGATACTACCCACCTCGTGCCCTGCATGCAACTGAAGAGCCACAAGAGCCAGAACCTCAGGAACAGGAGCAGACCCCTGTAGCACCAGTCCAAGCACCAGCACCTCCCCAAGAAGAGCCTGAGCCTGAAGAAGATCCAGAAATCGTCGAGATTGAAGATGGTGAGGAGGAAGCTAATGGAGGAGTACAACCCCCGCCTCCACCACATTAAGCTCCTGAAGATATGCCACCTCCTCCAATGGGGTGGACTGTGAGGATCTACCACAGGAATGGAGGGGATGCTGTCTCTTATATTCGCCTAGTGGGGATGCTCACTGCTTACTTCGCTGATTGGCATCCAGCCGTGGAGTACGTCTGCTGGGAGTACACTCATCCACTGGAGGACACGTACTGGAAGGCAAGGGCAAGCATCTTCACACACAAGCAAGACAAGGGGGCATATCAGCTAGACAGGATGTTCTCTCATGTGGGACATCGAGCTACTATAGAGGATAGCATTGAAGATGCTCCTTTTGAAGCGTGTATGGGTCTCCGCTATCTTCGCTTTAACCTCATGAAGCATGACATTCATCGCTTCCTTCCTCGTGCACACCCCGAACTTGGATGGGCTATGACAGATCCAGTGCAGCTAGAGCCACTACCTCGGGTGATGGTGAACTTTGTCTATGATATGATGGACAGGAAGCTGCAACTAGAAGAGATGGTGAGGGCACAAGGGAAGACTATCAAGAGGTGCCAAGCAACCATTGATGAGCTACGAGCAAACCAAGGCATGCCCAAGATCTACGAGACATTAGAGCATGAGCCACTTCCTTAGGAAGTAGGAGTCCTTTATGTAATAAGAACGTTCTTAGAAACGTCAGTTGAGTCAGTCGAGTCTGTCGTGTGGTTTGAACCTTGGTGTGCTAGTTGCTTTATTATTATGCTTATGTGTGAGTTGGATCTTTGTTTGAGTGTCTGGACTTGTAGGCATGTCTACAAGTTCCATTCTTAAGAATAATAAGTTTATTAGTCAAGGAATAATAGTTGGGTTTGATATTATCTCGTTTCTGTCCTTGCTGTTTTCTGGAGCAGTCTCTAATGTTTCTGCTATAGTTTAAAAACGGTTCGTGCAACATTTATGAAATTTTTATGAGAGAAACTAGACTCAAGCATCTTTCAAATGCCACTGGAATCACCTTTTTATCTAATCTGGTTCGAGAGATATAATTTTCACAAGTTAAAGTTTCTGCACAGTCTGGAATCTGGAACAGTTTCTGTTACGCCTTATTTTTCATAGACTTAACGACAGAATCTGGTCTTGAGGTCTGAATAGAAATTGTGGATAATTTCATAAGCTTTCCAACCATATAAAGCACGCCTCTTTTGGACTTCTGTAGCCCGAGATATGATTGAAATACTGAACTGTCAATATTGCTACTCGTCCAGAAAACTTTCAGATCTCATTCTTAATCTTATAAGTGGTTGATAACCTGGATTTCTTAAAATTTGCATGTTTATGGGTGGCAGATGGCCGGAAGAGGAAGAGGCAGAGGTCGTGGAAACATTCCCCCAAATCCACCACCACCACCGCCACCAACTATCGAGCAGCTGCTGGCAGTACAGACGCAGTTGATGCAACAACTTGTGCAGAATCAGCAAAATCAGCCAGTTGCTGGGGTTTAACCACGTGATAAGCGTGGTGAATTCTTGAAGGGTCGTCCCCCAGTGTTCACACATGCTGCTGATCCTTTGGAGGCCGATGATTGGCTTCGTGCTGTGGAGAAACAACTCACCATTGCACAATGTGATGACCGACAGAAGGTGTTGTTCGCTTCTGGGCAACTTCAGGGAGAAGCTCAAGATTGGTGGGAGTCATATGAGTATGGTCGTCCTGCCAATGCTCCTGCAGTCACCTAGCAGGAGTTTAGAGAGAACTTCAGGGCTTACCATATACCTGAAGGAATGATAGAATTGAAGGCGGAGGAATTCAGGAACCTGACCCAAGGGTCAATGACTGTAGCTGAGTACCGTGACAAGTTTGCTCAATTGTCACGATATGCTCCACATGAGGTGGCCAATGACAATGATAAGCAGCGCCGCTTCTTGAAGGGATTATATGATGGACTACAGTTGCAGTTGATGTCCAATACCTATCCTAACTTTCAGACGCTTGTGAACCGCGCTATCGTGGTAGATAACAAGCGCAAAGAAATGGATGCAAAGAGGAAGAGGTTACAGGGACAAGCCTCCAATAGCAACACCCGTCCACGTACTGGCTTTCAACAGAATACTCCGCAGAGGCCTCCTTCTGGACAGTGGAATCGTGGTCAGGCCCCATTCCGTGGACAGTTCCCGCAACGTCCCCCATTCCAGCCACAGAATAGCAACCAACGTCCACCACAGCAGAATGGGAATCAAGCGCAGCGTCAGGGTCCTTCCAACAACACTCCTGCAAAGACTAGTGCTCCCAATACTCCCAACAAGTGTTTCCGTTGTGGAAAAGAAGGTCACTTGTCTTACAATTGCCCGGAGAAGCCTAGCCAGCAGACTTCCCAGAGACAGAGCAGCCACCAGAAGCCCGCACTTAACTCGGGAAGGGTGAATCACTTGTCCCAGGAAACTGCAGTGGAGGAGCCAGAAGTTATGCTTGGTATGTTCGATGTCCACTCTACTCCCGCCACTGTTCTTTTTGATTCTGGAGCATCACATTCTTTCATATCACAATCATTTGTTAGAATACATAGAATCCATTTGTGTGCCATGAAGAACCCTATCTTAGTAAACTCACCTGGTGGAAGCATGCCAGCATCTTATCGCTGTCTTCCAATTAGTCTCAACTTAAGGGGGGTAGAGTTTACAGTTAGCCCTATAGTATTGAGAACAGTTGGGATTGATCTTATATTAGGAATGGATTGGATGATGCAACAACAAGCAGAGATTCAGTGTAAGGATAAATCAGTTGTGCTGACAACACCAAAGGGTGATAGAATCAGGGTTGAAGTAAAAGTGCAAAAACAAGAGACCGCTACAGTGAACCAGCTCAATGATGGTGCCAACCAGGAAGATCCAGTTGTGGAGGAGTTCCCAGATGTGTTTCCGGAGGAATTGCCAGGTATGCCACCAGACCGTGACATTGAATTTATTATTGAATTATTACCTGGAACTGCACCTATAGCTAAGCGTCCATATAGAATGGGAGTAAATGAATTAGAAGAACTTAAGAAACAAATTAAGGAGTTGCAGGATAAGGGTTTTATTCGTCCTAGTTCTTCACCATGGGGAGCACCAGTGATTTTTGTGGATAAGAAAGATGGAACTCAGAGGATGTGTATAGATTATCGGTCTCTTAATGAGGTTACTATTAAGAACAAGTATCCATTGCCTAGAATTGATGACCTGTTTGATTAGTTGAGAGGAGCTTGTGTATTCTCCAAGATTGATCTTCGCTCTGGATATCATCAATTGAAGATTCGTGCCAGGGATATACCCAAGACAGCATTTACCACACGTTATGGGTTATATGAGTATACAGTGATGTCCTTTGGTTTGACTAATGCTCCTGCATACTTCATGTATTTAATGAATAAGGTGTTCATGGAATATCTGGATAAGTTTGTAGTGGTATTCATTGATGATATACTAGTGTTTTCCAAGACGGAGGAAGAACATGCTGAACATTTGAGGTTGGTCTTGCAAAAGCTCAGAGAACACCAATTATATGTAAAAAGGAGTAAATGTGAGTTTTGGCTAAAGGAAGTTTCTTTTCTGGGTCATATTGTTTCAAATGGAGGGATATCAGTAGATCCTAGCAAGGTGAAAGATGTATTGAACTGGAAACCACCTATCAATGCAAGTGAGATCCGTAGCTTCTTGGGATTGGCTGGTTATTATAGGAGATTTATAGAGGGATTTTCCAAGCTTGCAAAACCAATGACTGCATTGTTGGAGAAGAATGCCAAGTTTGTGTGGTCCGAGAAGTGTCAGGCTAATTTTAAGGAATTAAAGAAAAGATTGACTACTGCACCCGTCTTAGTTTTGCCAGATCTGAATAAACCTTTCTCTATCTATTGTGATGCATCTCGATTGGGTTTGGGATGTGTTCTGATGCAAGAAGGTAGAGTTGTGGCATATGCATCGAGGCAGTTAAGGAAGCATGAGTTAAATTACCCTACTCATGACTTGGAATTAGCTGCAGTAGTTCATGCATTAAAGATATGGAGACATTATTTGATTGGACACAAGAGTGATATATACACTGATCACAAGAGTCTAAAGTATATCTTCACTCAAACGGATCTGAACTTGAGGCAGCGTAGATGGTTGGAGTTGATAAAAGACTATGATCTAGAGGTGCATTATCATCCCGGAAAGGCCAACGTTGTTGCTGATGCTCTTAGTAGGAAAAGTTATGCGAATGAAATACAAGTAATGCCTATGCCAAAAGAATTGTGTGCTGAGTGCAAGCATCTGAACTTAGGATTTACTACTAATGCAGTGGAACTAGTATTGGAGCCTACCCTGGAGCAAGAAATCCGTAAGGGTCAGCAGAAGGATGAAAAGTTGAGAGAGATAGCTAAAAACATAGCGAAAGGTAAATCTCCAGGATTCCGTAAGGATGAAAGTGGTACGCTGTGGTTTGGGAAAAGGCTGTGTGTGCCCGAAGATAAGGATATCCGAATGGCAATTCTACGTGAAGCTCATGAGTCAGCTTATTCCATACATCCGGGGAGTACTAAGATGTACTTTGATCTGAAAGAGAAATATTGGTGGTATGGTCTAAAGAGAGACGTAGCTGAGTATGTTGCCTTGTGTGACACTTGTCAAAGGGTGAAAGCGGAACATCAGAGACCTGTAGGATTGTTACAACCTATGCAGATACCCGAGTGGAAATGGGAAGAGGTCGGTATGGACTTTATAGTTGGGTTACCACGGACTCAAAGAGGATATGATTCAATTTGGGTGATAGTGGATCGTCTGACTAAGGTTGCTCATTTTCTGCCTGTGAAGACTACATATAGCAGTGCGAAATTGGCAGAGTTGTATATGGAAAGAATAGTGAGTCTACATGGAGTTCCTAAGAAGATTGTGTCTGATCGAGGTACTCAGTTTACATCTCATTATTGGCAAAAGATACATGAATCATTGGGGACCAAACTAAATTTTAGTACAGCTTATCATCCCCAGACAGATGGTCAAACAGAGAGAATTAATCAGATATTGGAAGATATGTTGAGAGCTTGTGCTTTACAATATGGGACTAGCTGGGATAAAAGTTTGCCATACGCAGAGTTCTCTTATAATAATAGTTATCAGAAGAGTCTTCAAATGGCACCGTTTGAGGCTCTGTATGGACGAAAGTGTAGGACCCCGTTGTTCTGGAATCAGACAGGGGAGAGTCAAGTGTTTGGGCCTGATGTATTAAAGGATGCTGAAAAGAAAGTGAGAATGATTAGAGATAATCTAAAAATAGCACAGTCCAGATAGAAAAGTTATGCTGATACTCGCAGAAGGGAGTTGACTTTTGAGGTAGGGGATTATGTCTACTTGAAAGTGTCACCCATGAGAAGTGTGAAGAGATTTAACATGAAGGGTAAATTGGCACCAAGATATATTGGACCTTTCAAGATTATAGAGAGACGTGGTGAAGTGGCATATCAATTGGAATTACCCGAGAGCCTGGCAGGTGTACATGATGTGTTCCATGTGTCCCAATTGAAGAAATGTTTACGAGTACCAGAAGAACAGATTCCGATAGAGGAACTCACTGTTAAGGAGGATCTTACATATGAGGAGTTTCTGGTTAAAATTTTGGAGACTACGGACAGAGTCACAAGAAGTAGAACAATCAAAATGTGTAAAGTACAGTGGAATCGGTATACCGCAGAAGAGGCTACTTGGGAACGAGAAGAGGATCTGAGAAAAACTTACCCGCAACTGTTTGAGTAAGCATCGGTCGAATCTCGGGGCGAGATTCATTTTAAGGGGGGTAGAATTGTAACACCCTAAAATTTGAAGAGAAGAAAAATAGGAAAAATGTGATTTTTATTTATTTTTGTGAAGCATGCAAATTTAGAATAAGAATAATTTTATAAATTTAAAATCAAATATAAGGGTAGAAACATGATTGAGCATTCATGCTGCTGCATTTGAAGTTTTGTATTGAGTGGTTTAAATTAAATTCAAATTTGATTTGAAAATCATTTGAAAAATGAATTCGAAAAATTGGAAAAAAAAAGAAAAAGGGAAGAGAAATACTATTCATTTGGTTTCCGGCCCGTTTTGGCTGCCTTGGCCGCGGCCCAGTCTCACGCCCCCTTCGCCCGCGTGGGCCAAGTCCAGCCACCGCGGCCCGCCAAGCCAGCGGCGGCCCGCTCACTTCCGCACCCCGCACCCGCGTGGGCTGAGCCCAGTCGCGGCCGTTGGCCCAGCAGCGACGCGAGCGCCTCCCTTCTCCGCATCTAGTCGCTGACGTCGGGGCCCACGCGTCAGCGGCTCAGCCTTCATCTTCTTCCCCACGCCGAATGCCGGCTTCTCCTTCCATGTTTACCGATCCGACTCGATCTCCCAATCTCTCCCTTTCCTTACTTATCGATGCCTTCGGGCTATAAAAACGGGACCCCGTGCTTTTTCGCATCCGCCCCATCCCTTTTGAGCCGCTTTGGTAGTCCCGTTGAGCCACCGCACGCGCCACCGCCGCCATAACCGCCATCGCAAGCTAGCTGCCGTCTTCCGGTTATCCTTCGGTCCTATCTTCTACGCGGGTGAGTTCGCGCCGAGGTCCTCTTTCTGTTGGTACCGGTCGCATGTCGTTTGGTGGTCAAAATCGCCGAGAAGCCAACTCCGGCGATGTTCCGGTCATGGCGCTGCCGCACTTGCCGTCTTCTCCGGCCGGAGCGCCGCCAGCATTCTCTTTCTCCTTCCCCCGATCGATCTGGACCGTCCGATCTAAAACGGACGGATTGTATTTAAAGATACCGGTTCGCTGGTAATCTTGCAAAAGAGACCCTGAGGTTTTCAAATATATAACCTGTAGTCCAAAGCGTAAACCGGAAAAATACGCTTTGATTTAAATGAAAACGTAATTCGTTTCGGAAAAAGAAAAATACGCTTTCTGATATTTACAGTTTTGCCACTCAGTTTGTTTTAGTCGTAGAATCTTCGTTTTAACTCCGATTTGATCCATTCAAATTGCGTTAGATTCATAATTGCGAACTCTATGTAACTATACAACTGTACAGTAGGTTTGGATTAATTTATTTTCGAGTTTTAATTAAAGTATTTATTTTTCTATAGGAAATCTTTGGAAATTCATAACTTTGTCGTTTTAGCTCCGTTTTTCGTGATCTTCGCGTCTGTGTGATCCTAGCGAGTTGTAGATTCGTTTTAAAGACTTTTTATCTTATTTTCTTACTGTTGGTGTATTGTTCTAATTATAGCCTTGTTTGTCTATGCATGATTGCCTCTGGATGTGTGTTGTTGATATTGGTTGATCGAGTATAGACGGTGAGCAATTCGTTGGAGATCAAGAGCCTTACTACGAGCAAGATCTTCAGGACCAGTTTGAGCAAGGCAAGTATAGCATGGGATTATCCTTGTTGTCCTATTCACCTTATGCAATTAATATCATTATGCATTTATTCCTTGTTAAGGATGACTTAGCGATCGATCCTATACCTTGGTACCTATTGTGATGCATGGAGTAGTATGGCTAGTGCTTAAACATGGACTATGATCATGTAAATTGATTAGAGGAATATGCAACAAACATTAAAATATGATTTTGATTATTGTTTAAAGGGGATTAGAGCATGTGGGTTACTTTCGATGTTCTAATTGCTCTCCATAAGGACTCATCTATAAGCGACAATCCGGGATTTACAGTACAACTGTGGGGGCTATATGGCTCTGGCTTTAGTCATATAGAAGGACCTTTTCTAGCTTGTTAGAGGTAACCTTTTTGGCGTAAGAATGGCTTGACGAATCGGGTATAGTGCGGCCTCTGTCCTTATGTGTATAGGCTACGGGTTATTGTGCCATTTGGAAGGGGGGCTCTACATCTGTTTGCCGAGTGAATCTAATGGCCCTAACTTGTTAGACGAACCTTCGAAAGACTTCATAGTGTTTACCCTGCCTGCTCACCTTGGTAGTGTTTTGGGAGTAATTAACCCGGGCATTTGGGTAACACGACTCACAGTGAAAGTGTACAACCTCTGCAGAGTGTAGAACTGTTATAACAGCCGTGCTCACGGTCATGAGTGGCCTTGGACCCTTATGGAATAGTTGAATAATTGTTTATGGTTATGTTTTTGCTATTCATTAATCATTTCACATGGATCATATGTTTATTGTTTACATTGAGACCTTTTGATGCTATTGATATGTTAAAATCATGTTAACTAAAAGCTACATGCTGATAAACCAATGATTATGCCTTTTTGAGCCTCATGAACCCCATGTTACACTTGTTGAGTACGAGATGTACTTACGCTTGTTTATTTTTCTTATTTGGATAAAAATCCCGGATGGGTAACAGATGGAGGTAATAGCGACTACTACGCCTACTTCCCTGAGGATTACTAGTCTTGCTGTCAACCAGTCAATGTACCTGTGACTGGAGCTACGACGAGAGATTTTTTTATTTATACTTCCGCTACATTTGTGTTAAGACTAAGTGTTTAAATATCGTGATGTAATAACATTTGCCATGATACTTCTGTTATAATTTGTGAACTTATGTGTGATTGATCTCTAGGCGCACATAAGGGTAAGCATTCCATTTGGTCGATAAATGGATGTGACAACCATCTGGTCCCATAGTAGAGACCTTGATAGCTTGCACCTCTTGAGATGGTGTCACCCATGTTCCTTGCTCTTCCAGCAGTTTGAAGTGAAGTACTAGTTGTGGAAACTGGCAACATCTTACTCATTGTACATGTTCGTAGGTCCAGGATCTTCATTTGTAGGATTCTTGGGGAGTTGACAAGCTCCTCTACTGTTGTGTTCAAAATGGGTCATGCTCATAGAGACAAGGTAGAGATCAAGTGCATGGGCTCTGTTGGTGGAAAAACACCAACAGAACCAAAAGTTTATTCTTCTCTAACCTTAGGCATATTGAGCAAAATAAAGTTGATGTTTATGTGTTTTGCTTGAACTTGACATGGGTGATAGGATCAAACAATGAGCATGAATGTAGCATTAAATCAATTGGGCAGATCAAATTTCTTAACCTTATGGAAGGATAGTCTATCTATGCATATTGTGTAATGATTTCATGATTATGACTATCAACTTTCAAAGAAAAGATGTGCAATCATTTCAGATCATTGAGTTAAGATTATAAGATCAAGAAAGTGGTGACAGGAACAAAGATTAGAGAACTAAGCATGTTGAGTTAATTAGGTTGGGTCAAATGAGGTTGTAACTCAAACATGGTTGGTTCTCTATTTATGTGTATACCAGCATCAAGGAAAGGATTTTAATGTGATGTCACTAACCTTAGGATGTTACCTTTAATGTTGGAGTGTGCTGGCACTACAACACCTTGTGGAAGCTTTCCTTCGTTGGTCGTTCTTGTTCTTTTGTTCATGCGCCAATGTCTTCTCTATTGCACTCCTTCTTTCTTACATTTAGTAATGTCATGTTTCATTCTCTCTTCAATTTGGGCTTGGACCGTTAGCTCTTCTTATTGTTTCATTCCTACGAATCATTAGTGGACACACATACCCAAAGGAGTATACAAGTAATGATAGGGGCATTGTTGTCACAAAGCTAAGGGTCAGTTTCTATGCTATAGAAGAATTTATTTGAACATACTAGCACAGAAACATTCACTATTCTTTTCTAGAGGATTGATTTTATCTTATATTTGATTATCATATATAGGCATTATGAAATAACTCAAACTTATAGAAATAAAGTAATAATTAATTGAGAGATTGCAAACCAGCGTGTAGAGCGATGAGAGCATGATAGGAGAAAGGTCATGGTTGGATCATCTAAAGGAGTTGGCCTTCCTTCCTCATGCATCAGCTTCTCAATCTAGTGAGGGTGCAGAAAGTTGCATGCTCTCCTCTTGTCAATCTTTCTTGATTCCCGATGATTAATAATTGACAAGAGAATGCAACTGCAACTCGAAATCCTCCAAGATGGTCTTTGTCTTCAAGTGGCATGACGGAGATTTGTTCACCTGCTTCCATGGAGTGAGTGCTTTGGTTGTGGATCATGCTTTGTGGCACTCTTCTTCTTTCTCTTTGGCTATGAATGAGTTGTGTCTCCCTTGTGCAAGATTATTCTGTCTCTCTTTATCTCTAGTATGAGTTCATCTCAGGACTTTTCCATTTTGAATTTTAGAGTTTCTCTGCAGGGGTTAGTCTAACAAAATATACCATTGTCTTTACTAGAAGTTTTTAGTTCAATAACCAAACTAAACTCCATATCTAATCAGATTAAGGAAGGCTGTTTAACCTAAGCACCATGCTTAATTTAAAAGCCAATAGAAGCATGTACACTACTTCTAAACTAACACTTACTAGGGTAGACAAGGGTAGCATGAAAGTATTATAGAGATTTGTTCAAACAGTGATGAAAGAGCATGATTGTTGTTTAGCAAATTGAGCATGTCTTAAAGGTAGGGACAACCATGATAATGCAGCAACATGGCAAGAAATGTATTTGTGGAAGTCTATCCCCCAAGCTTGAATTTTGCAAAAAAATTAAGATTGGATGAATGTAATTCAATGTTGCATAACGATTGGTTGGACATACCTTGCATTTTTTGTTCCTTCAATCTTTTTGCTCCAACCTGGAATGGTTAGTGACAAGAATACCCGAAGGAATATTTTCACAATTATAACTCTATGCTCATTTCACAAGGGCAACGCAGCAGAAAGGTGAATACTCATGTCATGGTCTGAACAGTGTTTGTTTAGGACACTAAGCTTGTCCTTGGGAAACCTTCAATATATGAATTGGCAAAGTGGTTTCCCCTCTAGCACTAGTTTATGTGTACTAATCTCAAGATTCAACACAACGAGATTTTTAATGTTTATGATAAACATATGTGTCTACAGCCACCCTTTCAAAATATTTAGGAACAGGGAGCATAAGGGGGTTGAAGATCTTGTGTGGGGCAATGTTAGAGAGACTAAGTGAATTAGGAGATTTCTTATACGAGCAAGGACTTGATAGGGTTTTTATAAAATAGCTTCCTTGTTCATTGGAGTCTCCATCATTTTCAAGTTCCAAGGGTGATTTGGCATAAATGTCCAAAATTTCCCTTGTATTGCCTCTCGAGTAGGTCTCATATAAGGACTCGCCTACACATTCAATGGAAATAGCACATAGGTTTTTAATGCTATTTTGCCATTGATGTTGCTCTTCTCGATCCTCCTTATGGTCTTGATGAATCCTATGCTTTAGATGTCTCGGTGGATTTCTAGGATCGCTTAGGAGAACGAGCATAGGAAGATTCATAGGGATCAAGGATGGGTTTAAAGATGGGTTCAAATTTCATATCTAATGTGGGCATAGAAAGGGACAAGATAGGAGTGGATTCTAGATGGCTTTGCTCTCCTTCTATGGCATCACTTGACATGCCATCCTTGAGTCTTTCTAAATGTTCTTCAAAGGGATTGGATTTGAAAAGCTTTCAAAGAGATCCCTTCTTGAAAAGATTCAAACTATATGTACTAAAAGGTCTCTTATGAAGCGGGAAGTTTATGCTCCTCCCAAAATCATTGGAAAGGATTTCCAAGGGTAGAATTACTTCTTCCCTCAAATGATTTTGGAGTACAACTGGTTTGGGATGGATAGCCAAATCGTGGGATTGGAAAGTTTGTAATATGGCTATGAAAGCTTCCTCTTCTAGTTTGGGGGATGATTCCTTCTATTTCTCTAGGAGTTTATCATGAAGGCTAGTGCAAGGAGTGTGTCTACTAATAAGGAGAAACCTTGCTCCACTGATGGATAAAGAAAGGAAAACTCCTCCAAAGGCGATATTATCAAGACCCGTATAAAGATTTTGAAGAAGAACAAGGTCTTATAAGGCTAAGTCTAAACCTAAATTTATAGCTTAACAGATTTTTAAGGATTGATAAGGCTTTTGTTAAGGATTGAAACATTTCTTTTTATTTATTACCCTATCATCTTAACTATCCAAAATTATACGTGAAGGGGGGTTTTTAGCTTAATAGATTTTTTTGCATGCATCGGCCTATTCGTTCATTCAAGCCAGAATATAGCGGCACTCGTTGGAATTTTGGCACATCGCATACTCCTTTCCGAACACTAGCGCTTTCTTACGCAGTGTAAGTTAGTGTACCTGCAAAAAATGGTTAGATAAAACGACTGCCACTATCCTAGATAGACCATATTGTTAGGGCTTATACTTATTTACGCAGATTTTACCGCATCCTATTTTTTGCAAACATTTGTTGGTCAAAGTTTTAAGTTTTTTAAAAAGGTGATTAAGCTTGTAAACTCGTTATTAGCTCTGATACCAACTGTGGCAGAACCGCCTGAATTAACACACTTTTAGAGGCGCTGTCTTCTACTAGACACTAAGCACCCCAAAAGTGAGCCAAGTCAAGCAGTTCCGTCGAGCACACCCAAAGGGAGAACTCGAAACATTCCATAATTTTACACCCGGGATCCAATAATGAGTACAAGCTTACAATACTTAGTCCATTTCATACAACAAAGAGTCTCAGAAATTCTTTATTATAGTACCAAGGTTCAGAGTGCGATAATTTAAACAACGGAATAAAATAACATCTAGAGAAGCGGTATAAGGATCCGTCTGTGCCCACCAGAAGAATCCTCCACACAACAGCTAGCTTCTCAAGCAGCACCTGCAACAAGGGTAAATAAACCATGAGTACACAATGTACTCGCAAGACTTACCCGACTAGGAATATATATCCCGACTCTCAAGAATTATGAAAGGCTTTATGGCTTGTGGTTTCTTGTTTACGGAAAGCAATACTAAGAGTGAGTCCTTATTTTATTAGATTATTAGCAGCCATGTTAAATTCAATATCCAACCCTCTATGTAAGCACATATTCTATTATCAAGCAAGGGTTGAGCATTCAGAATCATTTTTCCATCTTTCATATGCCAGTTCTTACTACGGTGCCAGATCCTAGTCAAGCCATACCGTCACGTAGAAACGGCGATTCGCGAATCAATATGCCCAGCTGGGTACCCCGAAAAACACACGCCTCGCCCGCACCCCAGGCACGAGCGAGACCAACCTGTTCCACTCCTGTCACGGGTTCTAGGTCCCCATCCAAACTTGGACTCCAAGCCCCCACACTTGAGGCTCGGCCTCAAAGTGGTGCTTAGACATCCACCTATCCCCGCCTCCAATCAGTCGGTCCGGAAAGAGTCGGAGCCCATGACAAGAGAGTAACAAGCCTTCCCGCTCCCATAAGCAAGTATGTGCTCAGAATAATAAATCTGTGACTTGACCAGGGTCTATGCAACGGACGGTCCTTAATCGACACGAATAGGGAAATAGTGCAACCAAGTTATGCCCCGTGGCTGTGGGACACAACTTGTTACACCCACCAATACCCATCCATATCCCTGCCCGGTCACCATTTCCTTTTCCATCATTTCATCATGAATGTAATAATAATAATAACCATCTATTGTGAGTAACGACAGGTTACTCACGCTACCGATAAACCTAAGCAAAGCAGCTACACGATCCTGTACTAGTAAGACTCATGGGTAGATATAGATATATGCATGTGGATATCATAAAATTCCTGCAACTTAAATGCACAACATTTATATATATAACGATTTGCAAAATAAGGGTTATGCGCCAGGGCTTGCCTTGGGCAGGCGGGGTGTTAGTGAAGTCAGTCAGCGATGGCTCTGGGATCTCCTCCGGTACGAGAATCTCCTCCTCGTACTCCTCGACGATCTCCTCGTACTCCTGCTCCCCCGCGGTGACGAACTCCACCAACTCGTTCTCTACATGCATGCGAGGATAATGCAATAATTAAAATGACAACCCACAACTTCTAAAATACATCTAGAGCAAACCAGCAGGCTGTACACAAGGATGAGTAGCAACATTTACACTAGTTCAAGCACAAGACAAAAGAAACACTTTTCTAAAACTACAAAATGATATTTATGCAATAAATAGTTGAGAGAAAGAACAGTTTATAATTCACTACCAGAACCTTTTTAAAGGCTACAAAAGTTACAGGAGGTTCCTAACACATGTACTAATCTACTGCAAAAATTTCAGGTTAAACACTTTTACCATTTAGTCACTAAAAATAGCACAATAATTATATAAACACATTAGTTATTTATTGCAGACCTAAAAATAGTAAGAACCAGGGAATTTAATCTACTCTATCACAAAGTACACATTATAAGAGTCTAACAAAACTAGAATCATGATTTTAGGACTTCATTTTGAATTTATATAGAATTTATAGAGTTGAATCAATTTGGTCCATCTTAGAAAAAGAAAACCTAAAAGTAGCTTAAGCGTTAGGAACCCCACCGTTACACAACAAAATGTGTTCTGGAGAAATTTTATGTGGGAGGGTTCTTTTCGGAAACCCCTCTGGACTATCTTCTATTCTCACCCACCAACCCTCTCTTCCTTTTCTCACAAACAGAGTAGAGCACTCACGCCGCGGCGCGTCTGTTCTGGTGAATGCACATGCTACTGGCCAAAACCAAGGGACGGGTAAGGATTAAGGGCTCACCCAGAGCTTTCCAGCAGACTCGGTAGAGGCGAAGATGGTGCACAGCAGGCTGGCCACGTGCACAGGGACGGGCGGTGGCGTTCTGCAACGGCAAGGTCGGTGTCACGCCCTCGCCAGTGATGTCTCCGGGCGAGACTGCGAGTGCATAGAGGTCGTGGTGCTAAGTTAAGACTGTGGTACGACTTAATGGGAGCGAAAATGAGGAGCGAGGCTTACCCCAAACATGCTCGGTAACGGTGGCGAGGAAACACCGAACAGGCCGAAAACAAAGCACGTCCGGTTCTTGATGTGGTTTAGACGATTAGCTAGCTTTCCTAGTTACTGTCTGCTGCATAGAATTGGACCGGGAGCTCGGGGCTACGCGAATTTGTAAGGCGAAGCTACACCCGGTGGAGACGGCGTCGACTATTCTGGCTTAGTCAAGACCAATAATGGCTGGCGAGCAGGTGAGCTAGGCATTGATGGGTTGTAGCCACTCGGTTGGATGAAGGGCGCTGCCTCGGGCGGGTTTTCACGCGCTGGCTCACTGCTTGGTCTAACACGGCGAAGCAGCAAGGCGCAGTGACTCCGGCAGAGGGACACGGGACAAAGCGAGCTTGCAGACTACCAGCGAACGTGCTCAGCTGGTTCATGAGCGTGGCTCGGCTAGCACGGCACGGCAACGGCAGCGCGCCATCAATGCACTCGAGCACCGACGTGAGCAGCGAGCAGTGCAACCTAGCAGCATGCGTGCATGGACGGCTCGGCGAGAAAAAGGACACGGCTCTCGTCAAGCACGGCAGTGGTCCTCTCACTCTCGGTCAAACCTGCAGCATGCACCAGCTGCCAGCAGCAGCATGTGGTGTAGTGCATGCTTGAGTGCTGTGCGCGTGTGTGTGTCTTACTGGCTTGTGTGTGTTGGTCTGTTGACCACTTGCTACTAATCTACATACACGTATACATATATCCATTGCTTTTATATATATATATATATATATATATATATATATATATATATATATATATATATATATATACGTGAGTGTATATATATATAGCTCTCCCTATATATTTTTATCTGTTTACTAAATTAATTAACTAGCAATATAGACACGTATATACAACCATATATAAGTATCGACTGATGACAATACCACAAACCTGTCTGCACCAAACAATCAATCAAGCCAAAATTAAAAGATCAGACACACAAATCTTCCCGAAATAATTCACAAACTTTAGATTTCATTCATCATTTCTATTAGCATTTTCGTTCAATAAAAATTGGTTTACACCTCTACTTGATATAAAGCACAATATTGTATGCTTTCATTTTAACATTTTATTGAGTGCTTTAAGTTGCGAGACCTTATTTACACCAGTGATTACATGCAATAATACTTTAAACATGATGCTCATGAAATGTTTAGTGACTTGTTTGACGCGGTAACACCGAGGGTGTTACAACTCTACCCCCTAAAAGAAAATCTCGACCCGAGATTTCATGTGCCTAGTGTGAGAAAAGAGGTAGAATTAAATTTCATTCTAAATAATTACATTGAGGAGCCAGGAATGAGATGAGGATAATGCTTTAAAATATAACTCTCAAGTTCCCAAGTTGCCTCATCCTCCGAGTGATTCTGCCATTGGACTTTGTAAAATTTCACCACATTGTTTCTGGTCACCCTTTCTTTTTCATCCAAAATTTTGACTGGATGCTCAACATAAGAAAGATTAGGTCGGAGAGGGAGTCCTTCGATCTCCACTGCCTCATCAGGAACTCGCAAACACTTTTTCAACTAAGACGCATGAAAAATATCGTGGATGGCTGACAATATATCAGGGAGCTGGATGCGATAAGCCACAGGACCACACCGGGTCAAAATCTTGTAAGGTCCAACATAACGAGGAGCTAATTTTCCACGGACACCAAACCTATGCACCCTTTCATGGGAGACACCTTAAGATACACATAGTCACCAACTTCAAATTGCAAGCGCCTTCTTCTCTTATCCGCATAGGTTTTCTGACGGTTCTGAGCCGCCTTCAAATGACTCCGAATAATTCTGACTTTCTCTCTTGCTTCAAGGATAAAGTCAGGCCCGAAGTAACCACGGTCTCCTACTTCAACCCAGTTGAGCGGTGTCCTACACTTCTTGCCATACAAGGCATCAAATGGTGCCATCCAAATACTTTCTTGATAGCTATTGATGTAAGAAAACTCAGCCAACCTCAAGCATTCATCCCACTTCTCTAGGAAAGAAATGGCACAAGCTCTCAACATATCTTCCAGCACTTGATTGACCCTTTCTGTCTGGCCATCGGTCTGTGAATGATAAGCTGAACTTTTGAGAAGACTAGTTCCAAGGCATTTCTAGAGTTGAGTCCAAAAGCAGGACATAAAGACTGATCCACGATCAGAAACAATAGTAAGAGGGACTCCATGGAGAGTTACAACGCGGTCAAAATACAACTTAGCGTATTGCATGGCTGTATATCTTTCATCCACTGGAAGAAAATGGGCAGACTTTGTAAGACGATCCACAATGACCCAAATAGAATCATGCCCTTTTACTATGCGAGGAAATCCTGTAATAAAATCCATAGAAATATCCTCCCATTTCCAAACTGGGATTGGCAAAGGCTGTAGAAAACCAAGCGTGCGCATATGGTCTGCCTTCACCCTTCCACAAATATCACATTCTGCAATATACTTAGTGATATCCTGCTTCATATTTGACCACCAGTACAAGTGGCGCAAATCATGGTACATCTTGTTACTTCCCGGATGAATGGACAGCCTGGAACTATGAGCTTCCTCCAAAATCTTTCTTCTAAGCTCATCACTTCCGGGAACCACCAACCGGTTCTTGTACCTCACCACACCTTGTTCATCAACGCTGTTGAGGACCACGTCCTCCAGCAATCAGTTTCTTGATATGAGGAATCTCCAAAGCATCCTGCCTTTGCTCAATAATAATTTGCTCCAATAAATCTGAGACTAGAGCAATGTGAGCTAAAACTGTAGAGTGAGAGAGAGGCAAGGACTCTTCATCTTCCTGATGTGACTTCTGACTCAACGCATCAACCACCACATTGGCTTTTCTAGGATGATAATGGACTTCTAGATTGTAGTCCTTGATTAATTCAAGCCATCTCCTTTGCCTCATATTTAACTCGGGTTGAGTGAAAATATACTTGAGGCTCTTGTGATCAGTAAAAATATGCACCTTGTTTCCCAACAGATAGTGTCTACATATCTTTAGAGCATGCACAACTGTAGCAAGCTCTAAATCATGGGTGGGATAATTCACTTCATGCTTTTTCAGTTGATGGGAAGCATAAGCTATCACTCGTCCCTCTTGCATAAGCACACAACCAAGTCCTGTCTTAGAGGCATCACAATACACATCAAATGGCCTGTCAATATCCAGTTGTGTAAGAATAGGAGCAGAGGTAAGAAAGTTCTTCAAAGCTTGGAAAGCTTCCTCACAGGCTGGACTCCACTCAAACTTGGAGTCTTTCTGAAGCAACTTGGTCATAGGCTGAGTTGTCTTGGAGAAATCAGGAATGAAGCGTCGATAGTACCCAGCAAGACCAAGAAACTGACGGATCTGATGCACTGATTTAGGAGATTTCCAACTTAGCACATCATGCACCTTACTAGGATCAACAGATACACCTTCGGGAGTTAGAACATGTCCCAAAAACTACACTCTATCCAACCAAAACTCACACTTGTTGAACTTGGCATACAACTTGTGCTCACGTAGTCGGTTCAGGACTGTGCGAAGGTGTTGTGCATGTTCTTCTTCATTCTTGGAATATATCAAAATATCATCAATGAACACCACTACAAACATGTCTAACTCCGGCATAAAGACCGAGTTCATGAGATACATGAAAAATGCAGGAGCATTGGTGAGACCAAAAGACATGACTAGGTACTCATAAAGCCCATACCTAGTAGAGAAAGCTATCTTTGGTATATCTTGTGGCCAGATTTTTATTTAGTGATACCCAGAACGAAGATCAATTTTTGAAAACACTCTCGCACCAGCCAACTGATCGATGTGAACTAGGGTTCCCGATCTTCCAAAAGGTTCTGATAACTCTCAATTTGGTGGAGTCACGACACAATTCGATCCGGCTTCCGAACAACTCGGCTCTGAACCCCGCAATCGCAGCACCACGACCCCTCTGGTTATTGACCGGCGTTGCACGGTCGACATCGCCAAGAAGGCTAAGTCCTTGCCTGCGAATCGAGAACACACGTAAGAACACAAAGGAATGCAACCAAATTGCAGATGAATGATTAATCTCACAAAGTTGGGGTCTCACAAACCGACGGCGATGGTGAAACTGTTGTCAACAGAATAATCTAAGCAAAACCCAACCCTAATGTAGGCAGCGACTACTGATTATATAGCCTAAGGGACATCCAAAGACCCCTATTCCTGTCCCTGGGGAGCGCCGACACGTTACAAGGCCCAAACGGCCCAAAAGACGGCGACACAGCGCCCTGACAGATTCTGGATGGTAACATGTTTTCACGATTCCTATTGATTCCGAATAGCTTTTGATGTGGGACGACTTGGGTTGGCTTCCTTATCAAATAAGCTTTCCATCCATATATGGATCATTAAAAACAGAGTCCGGACGCGTCCTGGGTGACCAGTTCAAGGTAGACTAGTCCTGAACTGCGAGGCAGACTCGAACTCAACTTGGTTTGGTCCTCCATCTTTATTCAGGCGCCCTCGCTGGTCCTCCACGCCTCCAAGCCCTCCTACATGTGTCTCCTGGACCTCTCCTTCATTCCTAAGCACAATATAATCACTAGGTAGCAATCTATTCTCAAAATCATATAAAGAGTTACTTAGGAGCGAGCTCACCTCTAAATTTAATTGATGCGCGCGAGCTCTAGTGATTGGACCTTGAATGTCCAGCAGTGGATCATTGTGTGTATGTGAAGGAGTGATGTCCTCATCATCCTCCCCCTCTTGAATTGGAGTTGTCCTCGACACCAACTCATCTTCGTCTCCCAAGTATGGCTTCAAATCTGAAATGTTAAAGGTGGGACTAACCCCAAATTCGGGGGGTAACTCAAGCTTATATGCATTATCAATAATCTTCTCAGCAATTTTAAATGGACCATCAGCTCTAGGCATCAACTTAGACTTTCTCAAATCTAGAAATCTATCCTTTCTCAAGTGCAACCAAACCAAATCACCCGGTTCAAGTTTAACTTCTTGTCTACCTTTACTACCAGCAATTCTATACTTTTCAGTCATTTTTTCAATGTTGTGCTTAGTTGTTTCATGCATTTGCAAAATAAAATCAGCACATTCCTTAGCATCAACATGAATTCTCTCACTAGTAGGCAGAGGCAAAATATCAATTGGAGCACGGGGATTGAATCCATACACTACCTGAAAAGGACTTACCTTGGTGGTAGAATGTGTTGCCCGATTGTAAGCAAATTCACATGAGGCAAACATTCTTCCCACATCTTCAAATTTTTCTTCAGAATAGCTCTCAACATGGCACCCAAAGTGCGGTTAACTACCTCTGTTTGCCCATCGGTTTGTGGGTGACAAGTTGTAGAAAACAACAGTTTTGTACCCAACTTATTCCATAGAGTGCGCCAAAAGTGACTCAGAAATTTAGCGTCACGATCTGAAACAATAGTAGAAGGCATACCATGCAAACGAACAATCTCTTTGAAAAAGAGGTCAGCAATATGAACAACATCATCACTTTTATGACATGGTATAAAGTGTGCCATCTTAGAAAATCGATCCACCACAACAAAAATGTTATCCCTCCCCCTCTTAGTCTTAGCCAATCCCAAAACAAAGTCCATAGAAATATCTACCCAAGGAATAGAAGGAACAGGAAGAGGCATATACAAACCATGTGGATTCAAGCGAGACTTAGCTTTTTGACATGTGGCTGTAACACCTCAAGTGTTTAGTCCTTAATTGCATTGCATTTGCATAAGCATGACATGCATAATCCATGTTTAGTATTTCATGTAATGCAATTCATGTGTTTGTTTAGGGTTTGTTTGATTGACTTCATAAAGTATTTGATAGTTGGTGTAACAAAAAGGTAAAGTAGTCAATCATGACCTACAACACCTTAGCTATACTTAGGGTAACATTTGGATCAAGGTTCATGTTGACCAAAATTACAAAATTGCCCTCCAAGACAAGTTTGACCCCCATTTGACCATAGAAGGCTCTAGTTTGACCAATTAGAAAGTCTAATTTAGAGACCTTGCATGGAAGAGCACCCTTAAGCAAAGTTGTAAAGAAATTCATGAGGAACAAAAGTCTCAATATGACCATCTCATGAAAGTGACCACAACATGCTCAAAAGTGGCCCACAAGTCAGCTAGTGGTGTAATTCCAGGACTTAGAATTTTTCTAAGTCTGGAATCTGACCCTACAGTTTCACTGGTGCCTACTTTAGGAGCTTGTAGTTTGCAAACCAGGCCAAACCAGCCTTCACTCATATTGACAAACTTGTAGATCACATGTAGCACTCCAACTTTGTCAACATTACCCAAGCCTGGTTCTCAAGGGTTCAAGAGACATTGTGTCATGAACATGAGCTGTCAGTCGGCATCATTAACTAAAACCCGGTTTCAGTTTCACTGAACACTACTTAATGTCCCTATATATCACTAACCAAACCGAATCAGCTCTGGAGGCCTATTACAAAATTGTAGAGCTTATATAGGTCTACAAGTTTGTTACTTTGAGCTTCCATTGAAACGAGCTAGTTTAGAAGTTAATCATCGTTGAAGTTCGCCTGTCAGTCGGATTGTCGAAACTGAAACGAAAAATTCAGACATCTACAGTGAACCGACCGGTTCAGAACTCGACGGCTGCGTGGCGCCGCGCGTCACCGCCGGCCTGATCGGCCAGGCCACGTTGGGCCTGAGAGCGCCAGCACAAGCCGCAGCACGCCACCGAGAGCCCCTCCTGTGCCTCATTTCATTTCTTCGCTTCCTCTTTCTCCTCCGCAGCCGAAGCAGCATCCCCATTGCCGCCGAGAGCTCCGACGAGCTCGCACGCGCTTGTCGCTGCGTCTCGCCTTGCATCATCCCGCCCAAAGCTCCACTAGCCCCTCACGGTCCTCGTCGACGACTCCGCTGTGCCGTAAGAGCCCTAGGTGAGCGGCATTGCCGACTCCGTCCACCACCGTGCCATGGCCGCGCCGGTGACCTCGCCGTGGCCAGCTCATCACCGCTCCTCTCTTCCTCCCCTAGCTCCAGCATCGCCTTCTCCGTCACGTTCTAATGCTCGGGTGAAGACATCACCACCGCCGCCGGTCCAGTCAGGCCGGAACACGGCCGCGCACCGCCATGCGCCATGGCCGAGCCGCCAAGCTTTGTGGCCGGGGTACCTAGGGGTTGGTAGGGTTGGCGGTTAGGGTACCAATCGATGCAGTAGGTCTAGGCGGTCACGTTGGTGCCGTTCTTGTCGCCGGTGAGGTCACCGTCGGCGAGCTACGCCGTCTTCCGCGCGTCGCAGCCGCCTCCTCTGCTTTGCTGCCGCTGACCAGTGGGGTCGGCTGACAGCCGGGTCCCATACGTCAGTGGCTGTTGTTCTTAAGGATAGTTCAAAAATACAGTTTTGATTGCTTATTTGATATTTTTGTATCTCCTGTTATGTAGATCCAAATTGGATGGTTCCAATTTCTTGAGACTCACAGTTAGGTCTAGTATTTAAGAAAAATATGTCTTGAGCACTTTATGTAGAAATTTTGGATAAATTAAATAGATCCTTTAAATGTGTTTTGGAATGCATGCAAACTTGTTAAAATTATAACTTGAGCTGTAGTGTTCCATAAATCATGAAGTTTGGTGGGTAGGTTACTCTATGCTAGCCCTAGCTCTGGTAAAAATTTGGGCATCAGTGCTTAAGTAATTTTCAAGTTATAAGGCTATCATTTTATTCTAGGAAATAATTGAAGGAAGTTTTATAATTTTTCTACATGTGCAATGTTCTTGTAACTTTTTGGAGAATGTCTTGGTACCCTAGAGTGTCTAAGAAAAATATGAAATCTGTTGTTTGATACTTTTCAATGTGATTTATGAATTATGCAGAAATCAGCCTTTTGGGCTTGTGAATTTTGTATAGAGAGTTTCTGTGAATAAAATTTGTTCAAATTTTTACTGTGGTCTATTTTGAGGTCAAAGAGTCCCCTGTAATTTTTGTAGAATTTTAGGAGCAGTTTACATATATGTTTAAAATTCCACCTAAATAATTAAGTAAATTAAGAAATGGGGTTAAATAAATATTCTAGTTGGTTCCACCTTACTTTCTGGTGTTTTTATACCTAATGTGAACTGTTAGTAACATTAGTTTGGTTTTAGGGGACTTTGGGCACATCAACAAATATTTAACCTTTGTAATTTTAGGTTTCTGGACAGCTGGTAGTATTTCTAAGTTTGACCCTTGATAAAATTGGTTGCTGGAAAACTTGTGAATACCAAAGTCATAGTAAACTTGATGAACTAGTTTGTGTCAAAATTTGGGAGCATTTGGCTTTGTAGTTTGAGAGTTACTGTTGTTTTAAGTGGCAGTTCAGAATCTGCTACTCTCTGTTTTGAGAGGACAGATTCTGGAACTTGTAAAGTTTGACGTGGAAAACTTATGAGGTTGGGGTTGAGGTCTGAAAATGACTTGTAGAGCATTTCTTAGGCTTTCCAGATTGTCCTAGATCATATCTTTTGGAAGTGTAAATCTCCAGTTGTGATAAAAACAAGTAGCTGCTGTCCAGAATTTGCTTACTGTGGTATTTTGCTAATTGATATGGTGTGGTATCCTAAGGCGTGTTACTTTTGTAATTGTTAGGTGTTAGGGCCTTAACTGAGGATGAGCAGCTCTATCTTAGGTTAAGTAGATTAGGTGAGTACTTCTCTACCGGAGAGGAAATTTGCACCTACTCTGTTGAAGTGATTTGATTAGAGCACTAAATTGTTGTAATGCATATTCATTCCGAGCATATTGCATCTTTCATTATGCATTCATGGGATTTATTATGCACTCATGCAATAGGTGTACCGGAGGGGGTGACACTCCTCGAGTTCGAACAAACGATTCCAGAGGAAGTACTGAGTCAACCGGAGGAGCAGACAGAGCCAATCGGCGAAGGAGACGCCGTTGAAGATCTACCGGAGTGCCCGGATCACAGGCCTTCCACCTTCCTCAAAGGCAAGCCCCGGTGCATGCTGAACCCATTATTTGATAAAGATATCTTGAGTACTTTTAATTGTTTACTGCATTAAGTAGTAGGAGTTGTATGAAAACAATTGTTGCATTACACCTGTCCTTGTCCAGATATTGTGCCCTAATCCTATATTAGGTGTAGGCACGTGTCAACGCTTAGCCCTGCTTAGTACGGTAGAAGTCGGGTGATTTCCGGTCATCCGCGAGAGATAGGATTGGGTCGCGAGTGGCTTATGGCTATCGTGATGGAACCATGCTTTAAAATGAAATTGAGACCGGGCGGGAGTTCGATGGTACATCCGCAAGACACTTCACGTCTTGGGTGTGGAGCCATGCCCGTCTGAGTCGTTTAAGGACCGATTCGCTGTACGTCCTTGAGTCATGTTGAACGCAGTCTAACACTTAGTTGGCCGGATAAGTCGTTCCGACCGCGAAGTCGAGTAGTATGGTTCAGGCCGGGAATCGAATGGTAGGTTGCTTCTTGGAGGAGAGAAAGGATGTGCTTGGGGACATTGGCGTGAGACCAAGGGGGGGTTAGAGTCCCTATCACCTGGCAGAGTGTCGCCCTTGGGGTCGCGACATCATTCGAACCCGCGATTCCTGAACTGTACGAAAGATGACCTGAGCAGCCCTCGCCAGGCGCGTCTCGGTGAGTGTTAGAAATACCCCTCCAGCTGGATAGGAATTCGATTCGAATCGCCGTCGCTCCCGGTTAGTGAGCACTTGACTTGAGCAGCGGCAACGTAGATCTCATTAATTGAACAGATGGTTAAGTGAATGATACAATGTTGCCACAATTTATACCTGCTATGGAATTAATATGAATAATTGTTTGATGATAATCAAGTGCATGTTTAGTACAGGTGCTAAGATAGATGACAGGTAAATGCTAAAAAAATAACTGCTAGTACAGGTTATAAGAGTTTCAACTACTTATGCCTTTATGCAAAATGTGGTGTCAGCTAGCCTCTTGAGTAAGCCTTGCATAATCCTTGGTGTCATATTTATTTCTGGTTTTTGACGGGTAAGTCTAGCTGAGTACATTCCAGTACTCAGGGTTTATTCCCTCCTGTTGCAGATGACATGCTTTACCAGGGCTTCTGCAAGACATGTCTCCACCCTGCGGGTGATGATGACTAGATCACACGGGCGTGATCATCTTTATGTACTTTCCTCGTGCTTTTGCGGGATGTCGATCATCCAAACTGGCAGTAATTAAGTAACTAAAGTGTGTGTTATGCTTCCGCTACTTTCAAACTCGGTTTGTAATAATTGCTACTCCGTGGTGTTAACTTATTTCGGAACTACTTGTGAAATGTAACGTATGATGTGTATGTTGAATGATGCGATCCTGGTTGTAAGCAGTTTGGTTTGAAATCCTTCGTGATTTCGATTGACTACCGGGATTATATGGGCTCAAGTTTGAAAATTTGAGCGCTTCGGTGCTTGTTTTCGTACTTGTGCTCTTATAATTTGGTCGGTTCTGTTACATGGTACAGCGTGCCACGAATCACTCAACATCTCTCCTCATCTTTGGCCAAAAGAAGTGTGTGGCCAAAACATCCTCCGTCTTCTTAGCACCAAAATGTCCCATCAACCCTCCTCCATGCGCTTCCTGCATCAACAAAAGACGAACGGATCCTACTAGAATGCATAGGCGGTTAACTCTAAACACAAATCCATCATTGACCACAAACTTGTTCCATGAACGTCCCTCTTTGCAATTTAGCAACACATCTTTAAAATCAGGATCAAGCGCATATTGTTCTTTTATTGTTTCAAGTCCAAAAATTCTACATTCAAGTTGGAACAACAAAGTGTATCGCCTAGACAAAGCATCTACAATCACATTATCCTTCCCTTTCTTGTATTTGAAAACATAAGGAAAAGATTCAATAAATTCAACCCACTTAGCATGTCTATGATTTAGATTATGTTGTGAACGAAGATACTTAAGCGATTCATGATCCGAATGAATAACAAATTCTTTAGGCCACAAATAATGATGCCACATCTCTAAAGAACATACAAGAGCATACAATTCCTTATCATACGTGGAGTAATTCAAAACAGGGCCATGCAATTTTTCGCTAAAGTATGCAATGGGCTTACCATCTTGCATCAAAACACCTCCAATGCCAACTCCACTAGCATCACATTCTAGCTCAAAAGTCTTACCAAAATTTGGAAGTTGCAGCAATGGTGCATGTGTAAGCTTGTCCTTCAAAGTGTCTAAGGACTCCTCTTGTATCCTTCCCCAATGAAACACCACACCCTTTGTCAACTCGTGTAAAGGGGCAGCAATGGTGTTGAAATCCTTGACGAAGCGGCGGTAAAATCATGCAAGACCAAGAAAACTCCTCACCTGTGTGATGGATTGGGGAACCAGCCAGCTCTTAATGGCTTCAATCTTTGCCTCATCCACCTCAATTCCCTGTGGAGTAACAACATAGCCAAGAAAAGAGACTCGATCCATGCAAAAGATGCACTTCTCAAGGTTACCAAATAAACGTGCCTCGCGTAAGGCATTAAAAACAGCACGTAAGTGATCCATATGTTCATCCAAAGACTTGCTATAAATTAAGATATCATCAAAGTAAACTACCACAAATCGACCAATGAAAGCTCTTAAAACCTCATTCATTAGGCGCATGAATGTACTAGGTGCATTAGTCAACCCAAAAGGCATTACTAACCATTCATACAATCCGAATTTAGTTTTGAAAGCTGTTTTCCATTCATCTCTAAGTTTCATTCTAATTTGGTGGTAGCCACTAGGCAAGTCAATCTTTGTGAAAATTATAGAGCCACATAATTCATCAAGCATGTCATCAAGCCTAGGAATAGGGTGACGATATCGAATGGCAATATTATTAATGGCTCTACAATCAACACACATACGCCAAGAACCATCTTTCTTAGGAACCAAAATTACAGGAATGGCACAAGGGCTAAGGCTTTCACGTACGTATTCGCGGTCCAAAAGCTCTTGGACTTGCCGCTGAATTTCCTTAGTCTCCTCGGGGTTGGTTCGATAAGCAGCGCGGTTTGGCAATGATGCTCCCAGAATCAAATCAATTTGATGCTCTATCCCTCTCATAGGTGGCAGCCCCGAGGGTATCTTAGCTGGAAAAATGTCCTCATACTCCTACAAAAGGTTAGTGACAGCAGGTGGTACCGAGCTGACATCATCATCAAGCGAAAACAAGGCTCGTTTGCAAACCAAAGTATAGCATACATCGTCATCAGAAATTTTAGCAAGGTCACTTTTTCTTGCAAGCATAACAACACCCTTCAATTTAATTCCCTGAGCCTTAACATTAGGTGCTAACTTCTCCTGTTTAGGTGGGTAAATAGAATTTGCTACTTGATGATTTTCAGATTTAACCTCATGCAAACTAGCAGTTCGTGCTTTATCATGTTGTACAATTTCAGCTGAGGTCAAGGGAACCAAAGTAACTTTCTTTCCTTTATGCACAAAAGTGTATGTGTTACTTCTACCATGGTGTGTAGCATCTTTATCAAATTCCCAAGGATGACCCAATAAAAGTGAACAAGCTTCCATAGGTACCACATCACAATCAATAGAATCAACATAGGTATCAATGGAAAAAGAGACTATGCAAGTTTGTGTTACCTTAGCTTTACCTAAATCATTCAACCACTGAATATGGTACGGATGGGGGTGTGGGCGTGTGGTCAAGCTAAGCTTCTTGACCAAATCTGTACTCACCAAGTTATTGCTGATAATGAAGAAAATCTGGAATAAATTGTGGCGTTGCAGCTTCTCAGGTTGTTGTACCTGTGCGCTAAGCACTCGTTGCACAATGATGTTCATGTAGGCGGCCGTGTCTTCGCTATCAAAGACTTCACCGTCCTCCTGAACAGCTTGTTCTTGATCCTCATCATCTTCAATGTCAGAGGTGCTGATGTACCCATCGTCTATATCAATGTATGCTCGCTGACTAGGGCACTCCCGCTGCATATGCCCAAATCCATGGCAGCGGTGGCACTGAACGCCAGGAGTGCGTCCCGTTGAGGCGACGGAGGATGCACTCTTGGAAGGTTCCTGCACAGAATTTTTACCTGAACCAGAAGGTCGTGGAGAAGACGATTTGACTCTAGACTTATCCTTGCTCGCTGGTGGGGGCACCCGATAGGAAGATGCCTTGGGAAGCCCCGAAGATCACGGTGTGTATGTGGTGCCAACCTTGTTCTTGCCCTGCAAATCACACCCCTGCAACTCCTTCTCTGCAAGCATAGCAAACTGAAACAACTGGTTGACAGTATTAAATTCCTTATAATCAACTATGCCCTGAATTTCGCGCCTCAAACCCGAATAAAAACGAACAATAGAATCCTCGGGCCCCTCCACTATACCACAACACATGAATCCTTTCTGAAGGTCACCATAGTAATCCTGCACAGCTTTATCTCCCTGTTCTAAGCGCATCAGTTTCATATGGAGGTCTCTATGATATGATGGTGGCACAAATCTATCACACATAACAACCTTAAGCTCTTCCCAGGTACTAGGTGTCGCATTCTCTGCAACTAAACCAGTCCACCAAATGATAGCAAAATCTTTAAACTCACTAGTGGCTTGTCTAACCCTATGTTCCTCAGGCACTAGGTGGGAACTAAATTTCTGCTCGACTATCATCTCCCAATCAAGGTATCCCTCAGCATCATAATGGCCTGAAAAGGAGGGTATTTTAAATTTTACCTTAGCATAAGGATCATCGGGAGCACGATTATGATTACCTTGGTGGCGGTTGAAGTGTTGAGCGCCACCCATACTTGTGGCGTTTTTGCGTAGACGATGGCGTAATCTGTTTTGTCTTGTTGCTGCTTGATCAACATTACCATCGGCATCATATACTGCATCCTCGAGTCCTCCGGTGTTGCTGCCATCATGGACTTCTTGGTCGGGTGGTGGCTGCACTTCCAAGGCAGCTACCCTGTCGGTTAGTGTGGACAAACGTTTGTCCAATCTCTGAAGGGTGTTGCCGAGCTTGAGGTCAATGAGCACGTCGATGACAGCCTTGGCTATTGCCTCAGTCATCTCCTTCTGAGCATTATCTACAACAGATTGTAGTTGGTCTTGGCTGACGCACTCTGACCAGTCTTTGGGAGCCGTATCCTCACTGTCACCTGGCATTGTAGACACAAAACAGGAACAAACAGTGAAAGTTATCCCTAATAATCTACTACGTAGGTGGAGTAGTGGCTCTCAAGATCACAGCAAAAGGAGACCCCTTCTCAAGCTCTTACAAGGTTCTTACCAGCAAGGTCAAGGATACTTGGAAGACGTAGCACTGCGATTACAGGGGTCAAAACTTATACTGTCCAGAAGAAGTATGTGGAGTTAAGGCAAGCAGGCCAAATATGTGAGTGGAATACAATTCAAAAACAGAAAGTAATGCTGAAATATAGTCCCAAATACTTGCTCTCGTTGCTGGTCTAACATGTTCCAAGTACCAGATGTGTGATAACAAAATGGAGAAACAAATATGATGGATAGCAAGAGTAATAGGAAACAAACATAAGATAGTACACGCCCACAATTATAACAAACTGTCTCCTCTATGTGCTCCTCTAAATATTGTTCCTCTTTTGCCCCACTCAATTTTTCTATTTTTTGGGGTGTCATTTTTTTGGGAACTTTTGACTTTTTTAAAAAAAAATTTAATATTTTTTCTTGACTTAGGAGCACACAAGAAGTAACCACAAAAAATTTGAGATTAAACCAGGAAAATGGATCTGAATTTTTTTCTAATCGATTTTGATATCTGGAACGTCGAAATCTGAGTTCGTACGCGAAAACTGGACCAATTTCAAGTTTGGACTCCGAATTAGAGGACAAAACAGGAATAATGCGCACAAAAGTGGTCACGGCGGCTAGGGTTTGATGGAAAATGATGGGGAAAACATACAAACTGGACTCTAACACAACCTAACCAGCAACAAGCCCTTGATCAGGACACAAACTCAATACGATGGAATCTGAAAAGAATTATGCAAAAGGCTAAATGTGGTTTCTGGGATAGGGGAAAAACCTAACAATAATTTTTTGGCTTTTCTGTGGACTCTAGGATGAAGGCAAAATCAAACTAAACTAGGGTAAAATTGAACCTGATGGTATACCTAAAGCTTTGATTATCAATTGATGTGAACTAGGGTTCCCAAACTTCCGAAAGGTTCTGATAACTCTCGATTTGGTGGAGTCACGACACAATTCGATCCGGCTTCCGAACAACTCGGCTCTGAACCCCGCAATCGCAGCACCACGACCCCTCTAGTTATCGACCGGCGTTGCACGGTCGACCTCGCCAAGAAGGCTAAGTCCTTGCCTGTGAATCGAGAACACACGTAAGAACACAAAGGAATGCAACCAAATTGCAGATGAATGATTAATCTCACAAAGTTGGGGTCTCACAAACCGACAGCGGCGGTGAAACTGTTGTCAATAGAATAATCTAAGCAAAACCCAACCCTAATGTAGGCAGTGACTATTGATTATATAGCCTAAGGGGCATCCAAGGACCCCCTATTCGCGTCCCTGGGGAGCACCGACACGTTACAAGGCCCAAACGGCCCAAAAGACGGCGACACAGCGTCCTGACAGATTCTGGATGGTGACTTGTTCCAATGATTTCCGTTGATTCCGAACAGCTTTTGATGTGGGACCACTTGGGTTCGCTTCCTTATCAAATAGTCTTTCCATCCATATATGGATCATCGAAAACGGAGTCCGGACGCATCCTGAGTGACCAGTTCAAGGCAGACTAGTCCTGAACTGCGAGGCAGACTTGAACTCAACTTGGTTTTGTCATCCATCTTTATTTGGGCGCCCTCGCTGGTCCTCCATGTCTCCACGCCCTCCTCCATGTGTCTCCTGGACCTCTCCTTCATTCCTAAGCACAATATAATCTTTAGGTAGCAATTTTGTTGACATCATTTTTTGGCACGTATCAAGATGGTTAGAAGGGGCTAATCACCAGAGGAAAAATTACTGTGTAGGTTGATAGCCGATGAAAATGAGCTTGTAAAGAAGGCTGCCTATGAGTGGTGGCGGTGTATGGAGAAGTTTATTCAAATTGAAGTGTTGCCAATAAGGTTAAGGGTATTATTGCCGATGCCGATGAAGGAAGACTTAAAGGCTGCTGCCGATGAAACAGGGAGTGTGCCGATGAAAAAGACTTGAAGGCTGCTGCCGATGAAACAGGGAGTGTGCCAATAGAAAGGAGGTCGATGAGAATACCATCGTAGTTGAGGCGGACTAGGGAGTAAGATAGGAATTAATTTCCTTTTCTATGTTTATTAGAGTCAGAGTTGTATCAGAGTCATGTGTTTCCTTAGGTTTGGATTTAGTGTCCTAGTCGTATTTGGTTACGTTTCTGTAGATCAGGATATAAATATAGAGTGAAGGGCAATGTAATAACCAATCAATCAATATCAAAAACCAGCTTTTACTCTTATTTGCATCTATTTACTTTTCGGCGACTTCGTCAATTTGCATACTTTTCCTTTTTACGAGTTCTCATCGATTCGGCGAGTTGCATTGCTCCAGTGCAATCTTCGACGATCCTCGAGTTCCGCGTGAGTACCTCTTGGCCGTGACTTCCGGGCGTATCGCTGTTGTCAGGACCAAAGTGCTCGTATCTTTATCCTTGTCGATTAACAGGTCAAATCGACTAGCACGCTTTGGATATCGATTTTGGGTATTAGCTCTTTGTGTTTGCAGATCCACTTTTGCATCAACACATCTTTTGGCACGTCCGGTGGGACCAGATTTAATCAATATGTTCAACCCTGAGATTGATGCGGGGAACATCATCGTGGTATCAGAAGATCTTAAGGAAGAACAAAAGCAGGCTATGGACAAGGCCATAGAAGAATACAGACAGCTTTGCTTGAAGTCATTCAGCTTGAACAAGAGTGGACAAGTCATCCAGAAGCAGGATTTGCCGTTGCCTCGGTAGGTTACCTTTGATTCTAATCCGGGTAAACTTCAAGAGATGGTTAATTCTGCAGTAAATCATGCTTTAATTAATCACTCCAATGTGTTGTCCAATACTGTTCATAATGCTGTGATTCAAGCATTACGTTGGGCCTGCCTATCATCAACCAGAGTCAGCATCTGTTATTACTTCATCGGCTCCTCCAGCCATTGTGGGTACAGAAGTTTCTTCCCCTCCAGTATCAGCAGGCTTATCTAACGTACAATCTACACCGATGCAATCAGATTCGGTATTATCAGGACGAGTTCAGCTTAGATCTATCGACATCGGCTTTATCAGGTCCTGTGCCACAGAGTAATCAGACTCCTGCTAATTGGTGCGGATACGGTATGCCTCCAGAGCCATCTGCTTTTAACCCTGGGTTACCTCAAGTGTTTGACACAGCAGGAAAAGCTCCTATGACATCGGCTGGTTCGCCGATAGTTCAAGTACCTCAATATACTACAACAACTACTGTGCAACCAACTCTAGGAGGTTTCCAGATGCCTTTGGGTCAAACATCTAATTCAAGTCCATCGGCAAACTTGTTACCGATGCAACAGAAGGTTCCTACTGTAAGTCAACCTGGAGTCCAGGTTATGCCTCAAGCTGGTTGTAATTATCCAGCAATATCAACAAATTACCAGCCATTGGCAAATTTTGTACCGATGAACGCTAATAATAGTTGGTCAGGGCAGTTTCCAACTCAACTTACAGTTCAGCCAAATCAGCAAGCTGCAGGGATTCATCAAGGTCATATGGACGCTGGTTTTTAGAATCAAGCATCGGCAGCTCAGCCGATGAATCCTTTCTAGCAGGTTAATGGACCACAAATAGTGGCAAATATGCCAATTGCTGGAGATCGTGGGCCACAAAGATATGCAGAGGGGTATCAGCAAGTACCTCCGGTGGAGATTCAGCCATATCGTCAACAAGATGTTGATGCTTTTTGGGCCGATAAAATAGTAGAAATTATGAAGGATCAGTTTGGGATCAAGCCCAAGGTCAATACATATTCTTATCGGACTCCATATCCTCCGGCATATGATTTAATTCCTCTCCCAAATCGGTACAAGGTGTCAGATTTCACTAAGTTCTCTGGGAAAGATGATACATCAACCATGGAACATGTTAATCGCTTCATTATTCAATGTGGAGAGGCAGCTAGTAGAGATGAATTAAGAGTTCGTTTGTTTTCATCATCTCTGTCTGGATCAGCATTCACATGGTTTATTTCATTACCGCCAAATTCTATTATTACTTGGGCTGATCTAGAAAAGCAATTTCATAAATATTTCTTTGCTGGAGTTCATGAAAAGAAGCTTACCGATTTGGTAAAGTTGAGACAGCGTAATGATAAATCGGTGGAAGGCTTTGTGCAAAGGCTACGAGATGTAAAAAATAAGTGTTATAGCCTGGTACTGGATGATCGGCAACTTGCCGATTTGGCCTTCCAAGGATTGTTGCCACACCTTAAGGACAGATACGCTTCTCAGGAGTTCGAAAGCCTAAGTCATCTCGTGCAAAGGATTTCTGATCAAGATACTAGGGTTTTTGAACCCAAAAGGAATTGGAACAAGAAGGTTTCATTTGTCGGAGAGGTAGAATATTCTGATTCAGATGAAGAACCAGTTATCGGTTTGGCTGAGTGGGTTAAGAATAAAAAGCCGATATCTTGTCTCTTTGGTCAAAAAGAGCCAGAGAAGTTTACTTTCGACATCACCAAAGCCGATAAGAGATTTGATCTTCTGCTTCAAGAGGGCCAAATTAAGCTGTCACCTAATCATGTGATCCCATCGGTAGAAGAGTTGAAGAAAATGTTGTATTGCAAATGGCATAATGCAACTTCACACAGTACAAATGAGTGCAAAGTGTTTAGACAACAATTACAATTAGCTATTGAGTCTGGGAGAATTAAATTTGGTAATTCTAAGATCCAGAAGCCGATGAAAATTGATCAACATCCTTTTCCAGCAAATATGTTGGATGTTGAAGGAAAGACTAAGGTGTTGACATCAGAAGCTGCTGAGAAAAACGCATCAGTGGATCCCCAACATTGGATAACTACCGATGATGCAAAAGGCAAGGGGCTACTAAGAGAAAGTGGCAGTTCTGGAAAGCCTCCTCGATCTAGCATTGTGATTACCCATCAAAGGCAACAGGAAGGCTGGCGTCAGCGAAGGGACCGATATCGACAACAGCAAGAAGAAAGACGCCGAGAGGAGTGGAATCGGCATAAGGATCATTGGAGGTGTCCGTTTTTTATTCATTGTTGGGAAGAAGGTATTAAATTACCTACTGTTGAAAATTGCCCAGAGTGCAATGGTTATTATGGGGTTAATCGTCCAGAAAGGAGGTTTCAATCTAGCAATCAAGGTTTGTCCATCAATGAGCCGATCAGAGGTAAAGCATTAGTACATGATCGGCTGGGGGGCAGGCTTAGTGTACATGAGAGGCTTGGTAAACGCGTTGCATATTTTCCAAGAAACCAAGAGAAGCTTGAAGAGATGGCAAACGCAAGAGTTTCTGATGAAGAAATATTTTACAGGGATCCTAATATACGTCGTGTAGAGTCAACCAGGACCTATTATCAGCCAGTTTGGAAAACTAAACTTCCTCAATGGTGTCCAGAAGGTTTGACAAAGACACAAAAAAGGAGGATGCAGCGAGAGCGTCAAGAGAACTTATACCAAGAAGAGAGTTCCTCTAATGAGAGATTTGGTAATTAGCAGTGGCAAATAAAGCACAAAAATAAAGGCCCATCGGCAGATGTCAATATGGTGTTTATGTTGCCGATGGAATTTTTGGCACTCCCTGATAATGAGGAAGAAGCTGTTTTCTCTGACCAAATAGCTCAATTAACGCTAGATCCAATGATGGCTGTTTTTGAGAAACCTGCCGATGATGAGAGACAGCATCTCAAGGCTTTGTTTGTGAAAGGCAGAGTTGATGGGCAGCCTGTATCTAAGATACTTATTGATGGAGGAGCTGCGATTAATATTATGCCTTATGTGATGTATCGGAAACTTGGTAAGGGAGATCAAGACTTAACTAAAACCGATATGATGCTAAAGGATTTTGAAGGCAATGTGTCACCGGCTAAAGGGGCAGTGTGCGTTGAGTTGACCATCGGCAGCAAAACCTTACCGATGACTTTCTTTGTTATTAATGGCAAGGGTGCATATAATCTGCTTCTAGGAAGGGATTGGATTCATGCTAATTGTTGTGTTCCTTCTACAATGCATCAGTGCCTTGTACAATGAATTGAGGATAAAATTGAAGTTGTTCCTGGTGATTCTTCTTATATCATCGCATCGGCAAAATCAGACACTTATGAACGAACCAAGTGCATATCAGGAGAAGCTTGGGAAAAAGAGTTCCTCAAGGTTACCGATTACGAAATTCCACCGATCCAAGCAGTCGGTTCTGAAGAAGAATTTTAATGGATAGGTTTGCCGATAATGGAAAATTAGGTCAAGGGTTTACATCGGCTGATGATTTAGTAGAAGTAGATATTGGTGAGGGTGATAGGCCAAGGCCTACTTTTATTAGTGCTAAGTTAAATTCCAAGTGTAAACAGTAATTAGTCGATTTGTTAAAAGAATATAAAGATTGTTTTGCTTGGGATTATACTGAAATGCCTGGATTAGACCGATCGATAGTTGAACATCGGTTGCCTATTAAGTCTGGATTCCGGCCACATCAGCAGCCAGCGCGCCGATGCAATCCTAATATACTTCCTGATATTAAGGCCGAAATAACTAAATTGATTGAGGCAAAGTTTATTCGGCAGTGTCGATATGCGGAGTGGATTTCTAATGTGGTTCTTGTTTACAAGAAAAATGGGAAACTTCGTGTTTATATTGATTTCAGGAATCACAATAAAGCCACACCGATGGATGGTTATCCAATGCCGATTGTTGATCTGTTGATTGATGCTGCAGCAGGACATCAAATTATCAGCTTCATGGATGGTAATGCGGGTTATAATCAAATATTCATGGCTGAAGAGGTAGGTGTCCAGGTCATGTGGGATTATTTGAATGGATAGTTATGACGTTTGGTTTGAAAAATGCCGGTGCTACTTATCAAAGAGCTATGAACTTTATTTTTCATGAATACATCGGCACATTAGTAGAGATCTACATCGATGACATAGTGATTAAGTCTGGAGATATCACAAAGCATCTAACCGATCTACAAAAGATACTGGAGTGCACAAGGAAGCATGGATTAAAGATGAATCCTAATAAATGTGCATTTGGTGTATCGGTAGGGCAATTCTTAGGTTTTATGGTGCATCAGCGGTGCATTGAAATTAGTAGGAAGTCTATTAAGGCAATCAACAAGGTGGTTGCTCCTGCCAATAAAACTAAATTACAGTCTTTGATCGGTAAGATTAATTTCATCAGGAGATTCATATCTAATCTGTTGGGTAAGATCAAGGCTTTCAGTCCATTACTGAAATTGAAAGCCGATCAGGAATTTAGATGGGGAGATGAGCAGCAATTAGCCCTAGATGAAATTAAGAGTTACTTAACAAATCCTCCAGTGCTAGTTCCACCTCAACACGGGAAATCTTTCAGATTGTATTTGTCAACTGATGATACTGTTATCGATTCAGCTCTTATTCAAGAATTTGAAGCGAAAGAACGTGTTATTTATTATTTGAGCAGACGGTTAGTAGATGCTGAAACCAGATATTCAGCTATCGAGAAATTATGTCTGTGTCTATACTTTTCTTGTATTAAGTTGAGGCATTATTTACTATCGGCCGAGTGTACTGTCATATGCAAAGATGACGTGGTCAAATATATGCTTCGATGCCGATATTACGTGGTAGAATTGGCAAATGGATTTTAGCGTTATCAGAATTTGACCTATGTTATGAATCGGCTAAGGTAGTTAAAGGATAGGTTATGGCTGATTTTGTTACTCAACATTGCAACACAGTGGATTCTCTGGAGATTGCTCCTTGGACACTTTTCTTTGATGGGTCTACATGTGGTGAAGGAGTAGGCATCGGCATTGTGTTAATTTCCCCTCAGGGGAAGAGGTATGAGTTCTCATTACCGATTGTTGCTACATCAACAAACAATCAGGTTGAATACCAAGCTTTGATAAAAGGGTTAGAATTACTTAAGGAAGTACGTGTCGATGCTGTTGAAGTCTTTGGTGATTCTATGCTAGTTATAAATCAGTTGGCTGGGATTTATGAATGCCGAAGTGAAGTTTTAATTTCATATTATGAGAAATGTTTGTAGTTGTTGAAAGGGTTTAGGAATTTTCATCTGGAACATGTTTCTCGATTGCATAATGAAGAGGCTAATCGATTGGCTCAGCATGCTTCAGGGTATCTGTTGATGCAAAAGTAGATCTGCAAACACAAAGGGCTAATACCCGAAATCGATATCCAAAGCGTGCCAGTCGATTTGACCTGTTAATCGACTAGGATGAAGATACGAGCACTTTGGTCCTGACAACAGCGATACGCCCGGAAGTCACGGCCAAGAGGTACTCACGCGGAACTCGAGGATCGTCGAAGATTGCACTAGAGCAATGCAACTCGCCGAATCGATGAGAACTCGTAAAAAGGAAAAATATGCAAATTGACGAAGTCGCCGAAAGTAGATGTAAATAAGAGTAAAAGCTGTTTTTTGATGTATTGATTGATCCCTTATTACATTGCCCTTCACTCTATATTTATATCCTGATCTACAGAATGTAACCAAATACGACTAGGACACTAAATCCAAATCTATGGAAACACATGACTTTGATACAACTCAGACTCTACTAAACGTATACAAGGAAATTAACTCCTATTTTATTCCATAGTCCGCCTCAATCACGATGGTATTCTCATCGACCTCCTTTTCATCGGCACAATCCCTGTTCCATCGGCAGCAGCCTTCAAGTTCCTTCCATCGGTACATTCCCTATTTCATCGGCAGCAGTCTTCATACCCTCTTTCATCGGCATCGGCAATAATACCCTTAACCTTATCGGCAACACTTCAATTTGAATCCATACACTGCCACCACTCATAAACAAGCTTATTCTCCTCGGCTATCAATCTACACAGTAATCTTTCCTCTGCTGATTAGCCCTTCCTGATCATCTTGACACGTGCTAAAAACGATGTCAACACATGCCCCCCAATTTCGGAATATAAGATACTGATGCTCCAAAATTTACTCCAGATAATGCTTGCTATTACCTATTGTTCAACCCATTCTCCAAGCATAACATGATCTGTTACTAGATTTAATCAGATCTAGATCTAATCCATGTATCTCAGTAAATATCGCACACTTTCCAACTGCCTTTGCCTCAATTACGGTTGAGATACCAAAATAACAATCCATCGGCAAGATCTTATCACAGCACATCACTTTTTTAGAACTGAAAAATCCTGTATCGAGATATCCTTCAAGTCATGATTACTTGCCATCAAATCTTTTGTACCATCCCTTGATTGTCGTGCGAACAGTTACCATATCCATCTGAACCACCTCGATCCATCCGTGTACGGCATAGAGATAAGTCAAGAATACCCCTACCCCAAATGGCCTATAAATAAATTTCTCCGGACTGCTCATCTTCTACCTTCAAACTTCATCCTTTGGCATTCTCACTCCGGCGGCAACCCTAACCAACAACCACGCATCCTCGACTCACCAGAGCCCCTTCCATCGTCATCTTCAAGTTCCCAGCTCGTGCCCTCATCCTTTTCGAAGCAATGGCTGTCAACTTCGACGTTCCTGCGGTTCGTTCTTCTTCTATTACCTTTACTTTAATCCTTTTGGTTCCCTGCGAGTTCTTACAGTCGGCATTTTTCTATTTCTTCCATTTTCTTGATCCTCCAAACTCAGGAACTACGCAACACACTGGTGATTCCAACCAATCAACCTCCCCTCCATTGCCTAGGTCCAATGGGCGACCCAGATCCAACTGACCTGATCAATGCAGAGGCAAATCGTATTCCCTTCAAAGCTCAAAATTTCTCTTTGAATCTGTGGAAAGATACGTTCCGCTCTTGGCCCAAACCCACCAAAGGGTGGAAAAACTGGTTCTTGAGGGTCAACAGATCAATGCAAGTGTTCTGGGCAGAACGAAAGATAGATCAATGTATCAGGCTATCCATTGCCGATATACAAAAGAATGAATCCATGATGATAGCTGCCGCTCACTTTTGGTCAGATACCACCAATACCTTCATGTTCGGCCATGGCCCATGCGCCCCTACTCTTGCCGATGTATATATGCTCACAGGCTTGGACATCTCAACTGTCGATGAAGGCCACATTTTTGGCAGAAAAGCTGAGTATAGAGTGAGCACACGCAACATCGGCGGCTGGACGGGATACATCCAAGAGTACCAAAAGACTAGTACTGTCAATCAAAGGGAACACGCCACATTCCTGAACATGTGGCTGGAGAAGTTTATCTTCTGTGGTCAATCGGTAGGACCAACCAACGCTTTCCTCCCAGCAGCAGAACTCTTAGCCAACGGTGTCAGATTCCCACTTGGCCGATACCTCCTGAGCTCAACCTACCACCTTCTCCACCAAGTATCTCAGAAGCTTATACTTGGTGAACCCATCGGCAATCTGGGAGGCCCATGGTGGTTTATCAATATGTGGTTAAACGCTCACATGCATAAGCGTTTACAGTGGGATTTCTTTGCTCAAGAATTGCCACGAGAGATTCCCGAAGATTACGTCCTTAGAGACGATGAATCGGCAACATGCCCCCCTCTCAACTTCGGCGAAGCCATAATTGTCCTTCCCGGAACAGAGGCCAATGAAGATCAAATCGGCAGATTTTTTCAGAATTTCTACCATGGTCTCCCTCGTGATCTCAGGGCTTGGGTACCTTATATTGATGAGGATAACAAGTTCCCTCTTCTCTTCAATTTTGCCGATAGTGATCTAAACCAAGACAATGATCTTATGATGGCTATTATCACCCCCAGAGCAATCCCAGTCAACACATTCGGTAGCGGGAAAGCTTCCCATATTACTTATGAATTCTACAATCCATCGACAGTATCTCGCCAGCTGGCCTTTGGGCAACTACCAATCAAGCTATGCTTTGCCGATGTGATCAAGCCCAGAGAAATCATTACCGCTGGAACTGAATGGAGTAGGATAGTAAGACTTGCTCCTGATGCCAATATCTCAAATGTTGATCTCTCCGCCTGGTCACCAGCATCTTTTATCACAGAGTCATATAAGCAATGGTGGCAAGAGTGGAAAGAACAGCTATTTTCAACATCTGTTCACACATATCGGCACATGATCGATCCCGACTATGCTGTTCCTGACGATGCAGTAAGTTCCTTTTAACTTTTGTTTCTTTCCCTCCTTTTATATGTATATCGGTAGCTAATTTTCCTTGAAATAGGCCGATGATCCAGTTCCATCAATAAGCAAAAGTGGAAAACCCTTCAACCTTCACCCTACATCTCCAGTCTCAATAATTGGCTACAACGCCCCTACCTTAGAGGCCTTGACCTTCCAGAGGACTCGCGCCAAAACTATCACTTCCAGACCAAGACTGGGAACATCCAGGGCCACTCCAAAGGCTGCTGCTTCAAGCCTAATCAAGGCTTTTAAGGTAATAACCTTGCTTACTCTGTTTTCTGCTAATACACACTACATTAACATACAACTATCAGGGTGTGCAAGCTGCAGCTGGATCGTCATCGGCACCTCTTCCAACACCAAGCACCACGACCTCTACCCCTCCTTCAGAGGTATTCTCTTATTTTTATATTTTTTCCTGTTAAATATCCAATCTTATACCTGTTTTTGCAGCAACAAACGGGCACATCGGCAAGCACGCCAAGTATGCAAGCTCCCCAATCAACACATGTCGATGCCCCCCAGCCAATTGTCGCTGAGACCCAAACAAAGCGCAAAGCTCTGACCGATGCTGAAGCTCAACAAAAGCGACAGAAATCTACACCAGCCCCTGCGTCTGCTCCAACACCTGTCAGTCAACCTACTGATGTAACTGAACAAGCTGCTCCTTCTGCACAAGATACACCATCGGTCATTACACCCCAAGGCCCGACTACTGATGAGATCGTAGAAGACATTCCATCGGCATCCTCTGCCGATCCTTCGCATGATCCTCTTCAAGCCGCTCCCTCAAGCCAGGCTCAAGAAATTGCCCTGAAGCAGGTAAACCAATTAATTGTTTGGTTTATAATATCCCCAGATATCACAGATAGGATTTCTAACTCTCTTCATTTCACAGGAACAAGATTCTCCCGATAGCTTGTTCTCTTTTGCTATCGACGTCTCCGATGATGACGGAGAAGAGGCGAGTTCTTCCCTGGCATTGGGAACAATATCGGCAGATACCTATGGTAAACTAGAAGCTCTCCTGAATCTGCTGCAACAAAATACTTCCCAACTGGTGATCGATTCAGACCCTGCGAGGACCATCTTCAAAACGATCCGCGGCCAAGTCCCTGCCGATGTTGAAGAAACCATCTTCCCAGCAGTCCATCTGGAGAGCAGACAACTTCAATATCAAAGGGCTGTTCATCATATTGCTGACAGAGTAGCTCAGGCTCAACTTAAGGAAGAAATGCTGCAGCTGAAGCAAACTGCCGATGAGAAGCACAAGAACATCAGCAACTTGCAAGCCTTCAGTGCTGATCTTAAGCAGAAAATCTTAGATCTATCGACAAAGAGGGCAGCCCTGCTAGCTGAACTGGAAAAGGTTGAAACAGCCCTGACTCAAGCCAAACAAGAAGAAGACCAGCTTCCTGATGCTATCAAGGCCCTTCAACAGGAACGAGATGCCCAAGCTCGCAAGGCCTTGGTCCTCAAAAAGAAACTCAAGCCTGTGGAAGGAAGTGCCGATGAAGACGCCAAGGAATTGAAAGAAGGCGATGAAATTCGCCTGCGTGCGATATCGGTTATCCAAGCTTTGTTAAATTAGCACATCGGCAATAATTGATACTTTGTTTTAACTCTAGCTGATAGGATTGTTATCGGCAATTATACTTTTATGCATCTATCCAGATACTAGGGTAATATTTCTTTAAATATTTTCCATTTAATGCTCTTGGAAATACAACTCCTTCGAGAGTTTTAAGAATATATGCATTACCAGGAACAGATTGATTTATCCGATATGGACCTTCCCAATTAGGTGACCATTTGCCAAACTTAGAACTTTTAGTCCCAATCGGTAAAATCAACTTCCAAACCAATTCTCCATCGACAAATTCCTTTACCTTCACTTTCTTGTCATACCATCTAGCTACCCTTTTCTTATTCTCCTCGATGCTAACTAAAGCTTTTAACCGATGACCTGCTACATCTTCCAATTCATCCTTCATAAGAATATCATAATCATCGGCTGACAATTGATCTTGAAAGCGTATTCGCCTAGAACTAATTTTAATCTCCCAAGGTAAGACTGCATCGTGTCCATACACCAACTGATAAGGTGTTACCTTGGTTGCACCATGACACGCCATCCGATATGACCACAAAGCTATATTTAATATTGTATGCCACTTCTTAGGATACTCTTTAATCTTGCGCTTAATGAGCTTGATAATTCCTTTATTAGATGCTTCAGCCTAACCATTAGCCTGGGCATAATACGGTGAAGAATTCAAAACTTTAATCCCCATACCTATAGCAAACTCATCAAATTCACCCGATGTAAACATAGTGCCCTGATTGGTAGTGATGGTTTGAGGGATGCCAAATCGGTAGACAATATGCTCCTTCACAAAATCAACCATATTAGTCGATGTCACCTTTTTTAAAGGAATTGCTTCAACCCACTTTGTGAAATAATCGGTAGCAACCAGAATAAACTTATGCCCTTTACTCGATGGTGGATAAATCTGACTGATGAGATCAATTGCCCAACCTCGGAACGGCCAAGGCTTAATTATGGGGTTCATAGCCGATGCGGGTGCCCTTTGAATATTACCAAATTTCTGACATTCCTGACATCCTTTAAAATATTTAAAACAATCCTCAAGAACAGTCGGCCAATATTATCCATTTCTTCTGATCATCCATTTCATCTTGAAAGCTGACTGGTGAGCCCCACATACTCCTTCATGAATTTCACCCATCAGGCCTTTTGATTCCTCTATGCTAACACATCTGAGTAAAACTCCATCTATGGTACGGTAATACAATTCATCATCGAGGAGTACATACTTGGTAGCTTGGAACATTATACGTCTTTCAACCTTTTTAGATGGATTCTTTAAATAATCAATAATTTCCTTTCTCCAGTCATCGGTATCAGCTACTGATATTAATACTTCTTGAACAGGTTGATATCCTGAAGCATGTTGAGCCAATCGGTTAGCCTCTTCATTATGTATCCGAGAAATATGTTCCAGATGAAAACTCCTGAACCCTTTTAACAATTCCAAACACTTTTCATGATATGAAATTAGAATTTCACTTCGGCATTCATAAATCCCAATCAACTGATTTATAACTAGCATAGAATCACCAAAGACTTCAACAGCATCAGCATGTACTTCTTTAAGCAATTCTAACCCTTTTATTAGGGCTTGGTACTCAACTTGATTGTTTGTCGATGTAGCAACGATCGGCAATGAGAACTCATACTTCTTCCCCTGAGGGGAAATTAACACGATACCGATGCCTGCCCCTTCACCACAAGTAGACCCATCAAAGAAAAGTGTCCACGGAGCAACTTCCAGAGAATCCACCGTGTTGCAATGTTGAGTAACGAAATTGGCCATAACCTGTCCTTTAACTGCCTTAGCCGATTCATAACGTAGGTCAAATTCTGATAATGCTAGAATCCATTTACCAATCCTACCATTCAGTATCGACATTGATAGCATATATTTGACCACATCATCTTTGCATATGACAGTACATTCAGCCGATAGTAAATAATGCCTCAGCTTAATACAAGAGAAGTATAAACATAGACATAATTTCTCGATGGCTGAATACCTGGTTTCAGCATCTATTAACCGTCTGCTCAAATAATAGATAACACGCTCCTTCCCTTCAAATTCTTAAATAAGAGCTGAACCGATAACAGTATCTTCAGTTGATAAATATAATCTGAAAGGTTTTCCATGTTGGGGTGGAACTAACACTGGAGGATTTGTTAAGTAACTCTTAATTTCATCTAAGGCTAATTGTTGTTCACCCCCCCATTTAAATTCCTGATCGGCTTTCAATTTCAATAATGGACTGAAAGCCTTGATCTTTCCCGACAGATTAGATATGAATCTTCTGATGAAATTAATCTTACCGATCAAGGATTGTAATTCAGTTTTATCGGCAGGAGCAACAATCTTGTTGATTGCCTCAATGGATTTTCTACTAATTTCAATACCCTGCTGATGCACCATAAAGCCCAAGAATTGTCCTGCCGATACACCAAATGCACATTTATTAGGATTCATCTTTAATCCATGTTTTCTTGTGCACTCCAATATCTTTCGTAGATCGGTTAGATGCTTTGTGATGTCTCCAGACTTAATCACTATGTCATCAATGTAGATTTCTACCAACGTGCCGATGTATTCATGGAAAATAAAGTTTATAGCTCTTTGATAAGTAGCACCGGCATTTTCCAAACCAAATGTCATAACTATCCACTCAAATAATCCCACATGACCTGGACATCTAAAAGCAGTCTTGGAAATATCTTCTTCAGCCATGAATATTTGATTATAACCCGCATTACCATCTATGAAACTGATAATCTGATGCCCTGTTGCAGCATCAATCAACAAATCAGCAATCGGCATTGGGTAACCATCCATCGGTGTGGCCTTATTGAGATTCCTAAAATCAATACAAACACGAAGTTTCCCATTTTTCTTGTATACAGGAACCACATTAGAAATCCATTCTGCATATCGACACTGCTGAATAAACTTTGCCTCAATTAATTTAGTTATTTCGGCCTTAATATTAGGAAGTATATTAGGATTGCATCGACGTGCCGGTTGCTGATGTGGCCGAAATCCAGATTTAATAGGCAACCGATGTTCAACTATAGATCGGTCTAATCCAGGCATTTCAGTATAATCCCAAGCAAAACAATCTTTATATTCCTTTAACAAATCAACTAGTTGCTGTTTACACTTGAAATTTAACTTAGAGCTAATAAAAGTGGGCCTTGGCCTATCGCCTTCACCAATATCTACTTCTATTAAATCATCCGCCGATATAAATCCTTGACCTAATTTTCCATCATCGGCAAATCTATCCATTAAAACTCTTCTTCAGAACCGACTGCTTGGATCGGTAAAATCTCGTAATCGGCAACCTTGAGGAACTCTTTTTCCCAAGCCTCTCCTGATATGCACCTGGTTCGCTCATAAGTGTCTGATTCTGCCGATGCGATGATATAAGAAGAATCACCAGGAACAACTTCAATTTTATCTCCAATCCATTGTACCAGACACTGATGCATTGTAGAAGGAACACAACAATTAGCATGAATCCAATCCCTTCCTAAGAGCAGATTATATGCACCCTTGCCATTAATAACAAAGAAAGTTGTCGGTAAGGTTTTACTGTCGACGGTCAATTCAACACATACTGCCCCTTTAGCTGGTGACACATTGCCTTCAAAGTCCTTTAGCATCATATCAGTCTTAGTTAAGTCTTGATCTCCCTTACCAAGCTTCCGATACATCACATAAGGCATAATATTAATTGCAGCTCCTCCATCAATAAGTATCTTAGATACAGGCTGCCCATCAACTCTGCCTTTTACAAACAAAGCCTTGAGGTGTTGTCTCTCATCATCGGCAGGCTTCTCAAAAACAGCCATCATTGGATCTAGCGTTAATTGAGCTATCTGGTCAGAGAAAACAGCCTCTTCTTCGCTATCAGACAGAGCCAAAAATTCCATCGGCAACATAAGAACCATATTGACATCTGCCGATGGGCCTTTATTTTTGTGCCTTATCTGCCACTGCTGATTACCAGATCTCTCATTGGAGGGACTTCCTTCTTGATATAAGTCTTGTTGACGCTCTCACTGCATTTTCCTCTTCTATGTCTTTGTCAAACCCTCTGGACACCATTGAGGAAGCTTAGTTTTCCATACTGGCTGATAAGTCTTGGTTGTTTCCACACGATGTATGTTAGGATCCCTGTAAAATATTTCTTCATCAGGAACTCTTGCATTTGCCATCTCTTCAAGTTCCTCTTGGTTTCTCGGAAAATACGTCACGCGTTTACCAAGCCTTTCATGTACACTGAGCCTGCCCCCCAGTCGATCATGTACTGATGCTCTCCTTCTGATCGGCTCATTAATAGATAAACCTTGATTGCCAGATTGAAACCTTCTTATAGGACAATTAACTCCATAATAACCATTGCACTCTGGGCAATCTTCAACAGTAGGTAACTTAATACCTTCCTCCCAACAATGAATAAAAAATCGACAATTCCATTGATCCTTATGCCGATTCCACTCTTCTTGACGTCTTTCCTCTTGTTGTTGTCGATACCGGTCCCTTCGCTGACGCCAGCCTTCCTGTTGTCTTCGATGAGTAATCACGATGCTAGATCGAGGAGGCTTTCCAGAACTGCCACTTTCTATCAATAGCCCCTTGCCTTTTGCATCATCGGTAGTTATCCGATGTTGGGGATCTAATCACGATGCCAGATCGAGGAGGCTTTCCAGAACTGCCACTTTCTATCAATAGCCCCTTGCCTTTTGCATTATCGGTAGTTATCCGATGTTGGGGATCTACTGTAGCATTCTTTTCAGCAGTTTCCGATGTCAACACCTTAATTTTCCCTTCAGCATCCAACATATTTACTGGAAAAGGATGTTGATCAATTTTCATCGGCTTTTGAATCTTGGAATTGCCAAATTTTATTCTGCTAGACTCAATAGCTAACTGCAATTGTTGTCTAAATACTTTGCACTCATTGGTACTGTGTGAAGTTGCATTATGCCACTTGCAATACAACATATGCTTCAACTCTTCTGCCGATGGGATCACATGATTAGGTGACAACTTAATCTGGCCCTCCTGAAGCAAAAGATCAAATATCTTATCAGCTTTGGTGACGTCAAAAGTAAACTTTTCTGGCTCTTTGTGACCAAAGGGACAAGATATCGGCTTCTTATTCTTAACCCACTCAACCAAACCGATAACTGGTTCATCATCTGAATCAGAATCTTCTACCTCTTCAACAAATAAAACTTTCTTGTTCCAATTTCTTTTAGGTTCAAAAACCCTAGTGTCTTGATCAGAAATCCTTTGCACTAAATGACTTAGGCTTTCGAACTCCTGAGAAGCATATCTGTCCTTAAGGTGTGGTAACAATCCCTGAAAGGCCAAATCGGCAAGCTGTCGATCATCCAACACCAGGCTATAACATTTGTTCTTTACATCTCGTAGCCTTTGCACAAAGCCTTCTACCGATTCATCATTGCGCTGTTTCATCTTTACCAAATCGGTAAGCTTCTTTTCATGAACTCCAGCAATGAAATACTTATGAAATTGCTTTTCCAGATCAGCCCAAGTGATAATAGAATTTGGTGGTAGTGAAATAAACCACGTAAATGCTGATCCAGATAGAGATGATGAGAACAGACGAACTCTCAATTCATCTCTACAAGCTGCCTCTCCACATTGAATAATAAAACGATTAACATGCTCCATGGTTGATGTATCGTCTTGCCCAGAAAACTTAGTGAAATCTGACACCTTGTAACGATTTGGGAGAGGAATTAAATCATATGCCGGAGGATACGGAGTCCGATAAGAATAGGTATTAACTTTGAGCTTGATCCCAAACTGATCATTCATAATTTCTGCTATTTTATCGGCCCAAAAACCATCAACATCTTGTTGACGATATTGTTGAATCTCCACTGGAGGTATTTGCTGATACCCTTCTGCATACCTTTGTGGCCTACGATCTCCAGTAATTGGCACATTTGGCACTATTTGTGGTCCATTAACCTGTTGAAAAGGGTTCATCGGCTGAGCTGCCGATGCTTGATTCTAAAAACCAGCATGCATGTGACCTTAATGAACACCTGTGGCTTGCTGATTTGACTGGACTGTATGTTGAGTGGGAAACTTCCCTGACCAATTGTTAGTATTCATTGGTACAAAATTTGTCGATGGCTGGTAGCTTATTGGTATTGCTGGATAATTACATCCAACTTGAGGCATAACCTGGACTCCAGGTTGACTTACAATAGGAGCCTTCTGCTGCATCGGTAACAAATTTGCCGATGGACTTGAACTAGATGTTTGACCCAAAGACACCTGGAAACCTCCTAGAGTTGGTTGTACAGTAGTTGTAGTATATTGAGGCACTTGAGCTATCGGCGAACCAGCCGATGGCATAGGAGCTTTTCCCGCTGCGTCAAACACTTGAGATAATCCATGGTTGAAAGCAGATGGCTCTGGAGGCATACCATATCCCCACCAATTAGCAGGAGTTTGATTATTCTGTGGTACAGGACCTGATAAAGCCGATGCTGATAGATCTATATTAAGCTGAACTCATCCTGATAATGCTGAATCCTGACGCATCGGAGTAGACTGTACGTTAGATAAACCTGCTGATACTGGAGGAGAAGAAATCTCTATACCCGCAACGGCTGGGGGAGCCAATGGAGCAATAGCAGATGCTGATTCTGGTTGATTATAAGCAGGCCCAACATAACGAGGTGACGCTTGCCCTTCTTTGAAAGTTCGAATCACAGCATTATGAACAGTATTGGACAGCACATTGGAGTGATTAATTAAAGCATGATTCACTGCGGAATTAACCATCTCTTGAAGTTTACCCGGATTAGAATCAAAGGTAACTTGCCGAGGCAACGACAAGTCTTGCTTCTGGATGACTTGTCCACTTTTGTTCAAGCTGAATGACTTCAAGCAGAGCTGTCTGTATTCTTCTATAGCCCTCTCCATAGCCTGCTTCTGATCATGCTTAAGATCTTCTTCTGTTACCGCGATGATGTTCCCCGCATCGATCTCAGGATTAAGCATCTTGACTAGATCTGTCCCACCGAGCGTGCCAAAAGATGTGTTGATGCAAAAGTAGATCTTCAAACACAAAGGGCTAATACCCGAAATTGATATCCAAAGCGTGCCAGTCGATTTGACCTGTTAATCGACAAGGATGAAGATACGAGCACTTTGGTCCTGACAACAGCGATACGCCCGGAAGTCACGGCCAAGAGGTACTCACGCGGAACTCGAGGATCGTCGAAGATTGCACTAGAGCAATGCAACTCGCCGAATCGATGAGAACTCATAAAAAGGAAAAATATGCAAATTGACAAAGTCGCCGAAAGTAGATGTAAATAAGAGTAAAAGCTGTTTTTTGATGTATTGATTGATCCCTTATTACATTGCCCTTTTCTCTATATTTATATCCTGATCTACAAAAACGTAACCAAATATGACTAGGACACTAAATCCAAATCTATGGAAACACATGACTTTGATACAACTCAGACTCTACTAAACGTATACAAGGAAATTAACTCCTATTTTATTCCATAGTCCGCCTCAATCACGATGGTATTCTCATCGACCTCCTTTTCATCGGCACAATCCCTGTTCCATCGGCAGCAGCCTTCAAGTTCCTTCCATCGGTACATTCCCTGTTTCATCGGCAGCAGTCTTCATACCCTCTTTCATCGGCATCGGCAATAATACCCTTAACCTTATCGGCAACACTTCAATTTGAATCCATACGCTGCCACCACTCATAAACAAGCTTATTCTCCTCGGCTATCAATCTACACAGTAATCTTTCCTCTGCTGATTAGCCCTTCCTGATCATCTTGACACGTGCTAAAAATGATGTCAACAGTATCAGCCTATTCAAGAAGTGTTAACATCGGCAGTTGATACCGATGACTAGAGAAAGGAAATTATTGATTATTTAAAGAATCCATCTAAAAAGGTTGAAAGACGTATAAGGTTCCAAGCTACCAAGTATGTGCTCCTTGATGATGAATTATATTACCATACCATAGATGGAGTTTTACTCAGGTGTGTTGGCATCGATGAATCAAAAGGCTTGATGGGTGAGATTCATGAAGGAGTATGTGGGGCTCATCAGTCAGCTTTCAAGATGAAATGGATGATCAGAAGGAATGGATATTATTGGCCGACTATTCTCGAAGATTATTTTAAATATTTTAAAGGATGTTAGGAATGTCAAAAATCTGGTAATATTTAAAGAGCACCCGCATCGGCTATGAACCCCATAATTAAGCCTTGGCCGTTCCGGGGTTGGGCTATTGATCTCATCGGTCAGATTTATCCACCATCGAGTAAGGGGCATAAATTTATTCTGGTTGCTACCGATTATTTCATAAAGTGGGTTGAAGCAGTTCCTTTGAAAAAGGTGACATCGGCTAATATGATTGATTTTGTGAAAGCGCATATTGTTTACCGATTTGGTATTCCTCAAACCATCACTACCGATCAGGGTACCATGTTTACATTGGACGAATTTGATGAGTTTGCTATAGGTATGGGGATTAAAGTTTTGAATTCTTCACCATATTATGCCCAGGCTAATGGTCAGGCTGAGGCTTCTAACAAAGGAATTATCAAGCTCATCAAGCGCAAAATTAAAGAATATCCTAAGAGGTGGCATACGGTATTAAATGAAGCCTTGTGGTCATATCGGATGGCGTGTCATGGTGCAACCAAGGTAACACCTTATCAGTTGGTATATGGACACGACGCAGTATTACCTTGGGAGATTAAAATTGGCTCTAGGTGAATACGTTCTCAAGATCAATTAACAGCCGATGACTATGATACCCTTATGAAAGATGAGTTGGAAGATGTAGCAGGTCATCGGTTAAAGGCTTTAGCTAGCATCGAAGAGAATAAGAAAAGGGTAGCCACATGGTATGACAAGAAGGTGAAGGTAAAGGAGCTTGTCGATGGAGATTTGGTTTGGAAGTTGATTTTACCGATTGGGACTAAAAGTTCAAAGTTTGGCAAATGGTCGCCTAATTGGGAGGGTTCATATCGGATAAATCAATTTGTTCCTGGTAATGCATATATTCTCGAAACCCTTGAAGGGGTTGTGTTTCCCAGAGCATTAAATGGAAAATATTTAAAGAAATATTACCCTAGTATCTGGATAGATGCATAAAAGTATAATTGCCGATAACAATCCTATCGGCTAGAGTTAAAACAAAATATTAATATCTTATTGCCGATGCACTAGATGAGAATTACATGTTTAACAAAGATTGGATAGCCGATATTGCACGCAAGCGAATTTCATCGGCTTCCTTCAATTCTTTAGCGTCTTCATCGGCAACTCCCTCCACAGGCTTGAGTTTCTTTTTCAAGGCCAAGGCCTTGCGAGCTTGGACGTCCCTTTCCTACTGAAGGGTTTTGATGACGTCAGGAAGCTGGTCTTCTTCTTGCTTGGTGTGGGTTAGGGCTGCTTCAACTTCTTCCAGTTCAGCTAGAAGAGCTGCTCTCTTTGCCGATAGATCTAGAATTTTCTGCTTAAGATCGGCACCGGAGGTTTGCAAGTTGCTGATGTTTTTGTGCTTCTCATCGGCAGTTTGTTTTAGCTGCAGCATCTCTTCCTTGAGCTGAGCTTGAGCTGCTCTATCGGCGATACAGTGAGCAGCCCGTTGATATTGAAGTTGTCGGCTCTCTAGATGGACTGCTGGGAAGAGAGTTTCTTCAACATCGGCAGGAACTTGGTCACGGATTGTCTTGAAGATAGTCTTTGCAGGATCTGAATCATTTATCAATTGAGTAGTATCTTGTTGTAACAGATTCAGAAGGGCTTCTAGCTTGCCATAGATTTCTGCCGATATTGTTCCCAATGCCAGGGAAGAACTCGCTTCTTCTCCATCATCATCGGAGACGTCGATAGCAAAAGAAAATAAGCTATCAGGAGAATCTTGTTCCTGTGAAGAGAAAAGTAAGTCAGAGATTCTACCTAAGGATAGATATGGATATTATAAATTGAATAGGTCAATCGGTTTACTTGCTTCAAGGTAATTTCTTGGGCCTGGCTGGAGGGAGCAGCTTGAAGGGGGTCATGCGAAGGATCGGCAGAGGTTGCCGATGGGATGTCTTCTACGACCTCATTAGTAGTCGGCCCTTGGGGTATGATGGCCGATGATATATTCTGTGCAGGAGGGTCAACTTGTTCAACTACATCGGTTGGCTGACTAATAGGTGTTGGAGCGGATGCAGGGACTGGCGTAGATATCTGTCGTTTTTGCTGAGCTTCGGCATCGGTTAAAGCTTTACGCTTTACTTGGATCTCAGCAATAATTGGCTAGGGGGCATCAGCACTTGTTGATTGAGGAGCTTGAGTGCTTGATATGCTTGCCGATGTACCCATTTGTTGCTGCAAAACAAGTGTGAGATCGGATATTTAACAGATAAAATGTAAAGATAAAAGAATACCTCTGAAGGCTGGTTGATGGTAGTGGTGTTTGATGTTGGAGGAGTTGTCGATGACGATCCAGCCGCAACTCTTACACCCTGATGGTTACATGTTAATATAGTTTGTATCGGCAGTGAATAAAAATAAACAAGGTTATTACCTTAAAAGCCTTAATTAGGCTTGTAGCGGCAGCCATTGGAGTGGCCCTAGATGTTGCCAGTTTTGATCTGGAGGTGATAGTCTTGGCACGGGTCATCTGGAAAGTTAAAGCGGCTAAGGTGGGAGCGTTATAGCCGATCACTGAAACTGGGGAGATAGGTTGGAGGTTGAAAGGTTTCCCACTCTTGCTCATGGATGGAACTGGGTCATCGGCCTGTTGCGAGAAAGATTAGCTGCCGATATATGAAAAAGAAGAAACAAAAGAAAGTTAAAAGAAACTTACTGCATCGTCAGGAATGGCGTAGTTGGGATCGATCATGTGCCGATATGTATGGACGGATGTTGAGAATAATTGTTCCTTCCACTCTTGCCACCATTGCTTATATGATTATGTAATAAAAGACGCTGGTGACTAGGCGGAGAGATCAACATTTGAGATATCGGCATCGGGAGCGAGTCTTACTACCCTGCTCCACTCAGTTCCGGTGGTGATTGTTTCTCGGGGCTTAATCACATCGGCAAAGCACAGCTTGATTGGCAGTTGCCCAAAAGCCAGTTGACGAGATACTGCCGATGGATTGTAGAACTCATAAGTAGCATTAGAATTTTTCCCACTACCAAATGTGTTCACCGGGATTGCCCTGGGAGTAATGATGGCCATCATAAGCTCATTATCTTGGTTCAGCTCATCATCGGCAAAGTTGAAGAGAAGGGGGAACTTGTTATCTTCATCAATATAAGGTACCCAAGCCCTATGATCACGAGGGAGACCATTGTAGAAGTTCTGGAAAAATCTGCCGATTTGATCTTCATTAGCTTCTGTTCTAGGGAGGACAATTATAGCTTCACCAAAGTTGAGAGGAGGGCTTGTTGCCGATTCCTCATCTCCAAGAACATAATCTTCGGCAATTTCTCGTGGGAATTCTTGGGCGAAGAAATCCCACTGCAGACGTTTATGCATATGGGCATTTAGCCACATATTGATGAACCACCATGGGCCTCCTAAATTGCCGATGGGTTCACCAAGTAAAAGCTTCTAGGATACTTGGTGGAGGAGGTGGTAGGTGGAGCTCAGAAGGTATCGGCCGAGCGGGAACCTGACACCGTTGGCCAAGAGTTCGGTTGCAGGAAGGAAGGCGTTGGTTGGTCCTACCGATCGGCCACAGAAGATAAATTTCTCCTGCCACATTTTCAAGAATATGGCGTGTTCCCTCTGGTTGACAGTACCAGTCCTTTGGTATTCCTGGAAGTATCCTGTCCAGCCGCCGATGTTGCGTGTGTTCACTCTATATTCAGCTTTCCTACCATAGATGGAAGCTTCATCGACAGTCGAGATGTCTAAGCCAGTGAGCATGTATACATCGGCAAGAGTAGGGGCAGATGGACCATGGCCAAACATAAAAGTATTTGTGGTGTCTGACCAGAAGTGAGCGGCGGCTATCATCATGGATTCATTCTTTTGCATATCGGCAATAGATAGCCTAATACACTGGTCTATCTTCCGCTCTGCCCAGTACACCTGCATCGACCTGTTAACCCTCAAGTACCAGTCTTTCCACCCTTTGGTGGGTTTGGGCCAAGATCGGAATGTATCTTTCCATAGATTCAAAGAAAAATTTTGAGCTTTGAAGGGAATTCTGTTAGCTTCTGCATTGATCAAGTCAGTTGGATCTGGGTCGCCCATTGGACCTAGGCATTGGAGGGGTGGTTGGTTGGTTAGAATAACCAATTTGTTGTGTAGTTCCTGAGTTCGGGAGATCAAAAGAATGGAAAAAGAAGATGATGAGGACATCGCCACGCTAGATACACCGACGCTATGGTCTTCCCCAAGTTGCAATTCGTCCCCAACTCAGCTGCCACGTCACCCTCGGATTCAGCAGACACGTCGTCACTATTTTGGTCATAACTCTCTCATACCACATCAAAACGGGGCGTTCTTGGATGTGTTGGAAAGGGGACGACAACGCCGTCGTTTTGGATCTGGTCCCAGCTCCAGAAGGTCCGTGGATCATTCTGTGTGACCACGGCAAGGTGCTGCATCACCTATTTGGGCCAACTTGGCCATGTATCGTGTCGGGCCTTAAGCCCAAGTTGTGGGCGCCCAACCCCTGGCCGTCCTCAACCCTAGGTCGAGTCTTAGACTATAAAAACAGCTGCTGCTGCTGCTAGACAATTGGGTTTTGTTTAGAGTTTAGTTTTCCATCGAGAAACTGAATCGTTCATTGTAACTGTGGTGACAAATCCTTTTACAGTGATCTAGGGCCCCTGTTCTTGATCTCCTCCACTGTGTCGATTAGTCCTTTGGAACCGAGTTCTTGAACCCTATTGATATTCGCATCATTCATATTTGCAATTTCAGATTGCGTGTTTTTACCTTCTTGCTTGTGTTCTTCGATTCGCTTGCAGGAAAAGCCTTCTTGACGAGGTCAATCAAGTTGTGCTTGGTTGATAACCAACAGAGTAGTGGTGTAACAGTTGCAGGGTTCGAATCGTATCTGATTTGAAGCCAGATCGCCATCGTCGAGATCTCCACAAATCGAACTTACCGGTTACCTCTCGGAAGATCGGGCCTGTATCTCATCAATTGGTATCAGAGATTTTAGGTTTACCGCGAGGTATATTCTCGTTTGCCTTAGACTCATATTTGTTCATTACCTAGAGTCCACAAAAAGCCCAAAAAGATTTCAATTTCCGCTGTCCTATCACCTTTTGTGCCTTTGCAATTTCGTTTCAGATTCACGTTGTTGAGTTTGTGTCCGTGGTCGAGTCTTGTTGCTGGTTTAGGATTGTGTTCGTGGTCGTAGTTCAATCGCCCGTTGCTGTGATTTTTGTTTTCCACCGCTATCCCATCCACCGTTCCCAAACAGCAAGTCGAAGCCACCACATTACTCGACTTGCCTCCGCTAGCCGCCTTGTGTAACTTCTTGCCGCCGCGCAAACCCTAGATAGGTTGCAAGCCGCTCTTATTTTGCCTGCATCGCAGCCCTCCTTTCATCATCAAGCGAATACCTACTGTCGCTGTTGGAGTCACAGGGACACTCTTGTGAACAGTGTTGGAGTTTAGGGATGCTTTGCCCTAACTGCCGCTGTCGTGTTGTGCCTCCAGTCAAAACATAACTTGAGATACCTTCGGTAAAACAGGCATAACTTTTCGCTCGTTTATTAGAAAAATCTGAAATTTTTACCGCAGCTTCTTGACACCGTTTGGAGCTGACCCAAACTCGGCTTCGCCCTGTTTGGTTTTGTCAAAATTGCCAAAAAAAATCAGGAAAATAAAGAAAAAAAAAGTTATCAAAGTTTTTGCACGCTTTTCAGAGAACGTGCTGTTTTTCTGTAGACCACATCCCACCTCAGTTGTAGGTGCCAATTTTTGTGGTTACATCTTTTGTGATCCTTGTTCAGAGAAAAATAAAAAAAATAGTGAAAAAAATAAAAAAAGTTTGATTCCTACTAGTGCCTTTTGGAAAAATCAGGGAAAAATTCAGGAAAAAGGTAAAATTCGGGTTATTTGCTTGTTCTGTGCGTTCTTTCCATCGTCCTTTGTTTCACCTTGTTGCGCTACGTCTCAACACGTCTTAGCCAGCAGCTGTGATTTGTACTTTGGATCTGAATTGAACAATCGCTAATTTGCTTTCGTTAATTGCTAATCCTTGCTGTCATATTGTGTGCCTACCCATAGCTCCACATATTCTTCTGTCAGCACAGGTTCATCTTGCAACTGTTACCCACGCTTAACAATAGATTGCTTCACCACGTTGGTTTTGCTCTTGTTTGGCGTTGGTAAGAATACAGGCAAGACGGTGGTAAGCCGCTTGTAATTTTGCATTCCACTTTCACCACCACCACCACTTGGTTCCTTTTAGTTGATAGGGATAATATTTTGGTGTTGTCTTTTTCTATCTTCTAACCATGGCAGGATCTCCGACGGACTTCAATGATTGCGTGTCCAAGGGCGAGCTTACAACATTCATGACTGAACAACGCAATCTTATGACCGAGCTGACGCGCAATGTGAACAATCTGGTCACCCGCATTGAACAACTCGAGCAACGCCCTCCACCTCATTGTGCTGATGATGACGATGCCGGTGATTTTGGTGATGATGATGCGGATGCTGACGGTTATGCCCGTCGCCGCCTCAACTTCAACCGTCGCGGTATGGGAGGTAATAATCATGGTAATAATGATCCTTTTGCTAAAATTAAATTTAGCCTTCCTCCTTTTGCTGGTAATATTGATCCAGAGGCTTATTTAGATTGGGAGCTTGCTGTTCAACAAAAATTTGATTCTCATAATGTTCCTGCTGAGCATAGAGTTAGACTTGCTACTAGTGAGTTTACTAATTTTGCTTTGTTCTGGTGGAGTGATCTTTGCAATGCTAATAATGCTGCTGTTGTGCCTCAAACTTGGAATGCTTTAAAGCAACGTATGAAATCTCGTTTTGTTCCTCCTTATTACCAACGTGATTTACGTTTGAAACTACAAACTTTAAAACAAGGTGATAAAGGAGTAGAAGCTTACTATCAAGAATTGCTTATTGGTTTAGCCCGTTGTGGTGTAAATGAAGATGATAATGATGCTAGTGCTAGATTTTTTTGGTGGTTTAAACCATGATATACAGAACATACTTGATTACAAAGATTGGCGCAATTTTTCCCAATTGTATCATCTTGCTATTAAGGCAGAACGTGAAGTACAGAGACGCAAACAACACCAGCCTTTCAGGTCTAACAATGGGAGGAATTTTCAGCAGCGTTCAGCGCCGGAAACGCCCAAGATTCCTGTTGCATCATAGCCATCTACACCTACATTGTCTTTAGGGGTAAGTCAATTGTATAATGTGTAGAAGAAAGGTGCCACTCCGGGTGCTTCTACTAGCTCCTCCTCGTCCAGCGCTAAAATCATTTGCCACCGATGCAAAGGCATGGGACATGTCATGAAGGATTGCCCCAGTCGTCGTGCTTTCATTGCTACCGAGGATGGATATGTAAGTGCTAGTGATGTTGAAGATGATTTAGCCCTTGCTACTAACATTGATGCAGATTCTACCGAGGGCGATCAAGACAAGGAGGCCATCATCATTGACTCTGTGGCTGCTGCCGCGGACTACCCTAGCCTTCTTGTTCAGCGTGTGTTGAGTACACGAGTGGGACATGAAGAAGAGATGAAGATCCAACGAAACAATTTGTTCCACATGTATTTCATTGTGCAAGGTTGTCGTGTTTTCACTATCATTGATAGCGGAAGTTGCAATAACTTGGTGAGTTCAGATTTGGTTGAGAAGCTTGGCTTGACCACACGACAACATTCGCATCCATATAAACTTCAGTGGTTCAATAATAGTGGTAAGACTAAGGTAACTAAATCGGCACGCATTAGCTTTTTCGCAGGTTCTTATCATGATACTGCTGATTTTGATGTTGTCCCTATGCAAGCTTGTTCCATTTTGTTAGGTCATCCATGGGAATTTGATAATGATGCTTTACACCATGGTAGAACTAATACATACACTATCATACATAAGGACAAGACAATTACATTGCTGCCTTTGTCTCCTACGGAAATTATTAAACATGCTAAAGAGATTAAAAATAAACCTCCAACTGACATTGCTAAAAATAATGGGAATAATGGGATTAGGTTAAAAGGAGGTACTTTTCTTGCTACAACTTCTGCTACTGCTGAGTTATGTGATAATCCTGATGCACCATGTTATACTATGTTTTGTCAACCTATTATGTCTGGTGCATTGCCTGCTGTCACTAACCTTTTGCAGGAGTTCGCTGATGATGGGATGAAGTCGAGGACGACTCCAATTCTAGGAGGAGGGGATGATGAGGACATCGCCAAGATGGAGTCGAGGACGACTCCAATTCAAGAAGGGGAGGATGATGAGGACATCGCCACGCTGGATACACCGACGCTATGGTCTTCCCTAAGTTGCAATTCGTCCCCAACTCAGCTGCCACGTCACCCTCGGATTCAGCAGACACGTCGTCACTGTTTTGGTCATAACTCTCTCATACGACATCGAAACGGGGCGTTCTTGGATGCGTTGGAAAGGGGACGACGACGCCGTCGTTTTGGATCTGGTCCCAGCTCCAGAAGGTCCGTGGATCATTCTTTGTGACCACGGCAAGGTGCTGCATCACCTATTTGGGCCAACTTGGCCATGTATCGTGTCGGGCCTTAAGCCCAAGTTGTGGGCGCCCAACCCCTAGCCGTCCTCAACCCTAGGTCGAGTCTTAGACTATAAAAACAGCTGCTGCCACTGCTAGACAATTGGGTTTTGTTTAGAGTTTAGTTTTCCATCGAGAAACTGAATCGTTCATTGTAACTGTGGTGACAAATCCTTTTACAGTGATCCAGGGCCCCTGTTCTTGATCTCCTCCACTGTGTCGATTAGTCCTTTGGAACTAAGTTCTTGAACCCTATTGATATTCGCATCATTCATATTTACAATTTCAGATTGTGTGTTTTTACCTTCTTGCTTGTGTTCTTCGATTTGCTTGCAGGAAAAGCCTTCTTGGCGAGGTCAATCAAGTTGTGCTTGGTTGATAACCAACGGAGTAGTGGTGTAACGGTTGCAGGGTTCGAATCGTGTCTGATTTGAAGCCGGATCACCAACGTCGAGATCTCCACAAATCGAACTTACCGGTTACCTCTCGGAAGATCGGGCCTGTATCTCATCAGAAAAAAATTACCAACTGTAAGAACTCGCAAAGACCAAAGGGATCAAGGTACAAGTAATAGAAGAAGAACGAACTGTGGGAACGTTGAAGTTGATCGCCATTGCTCTGAGAAGGATGAGGGCACAAGCTAGGGACTTGAAGTTGACGTTGGAAGGAGCTCTGGTGGGTTGAGGACGCGCGGTTGTTCGTTAGGGTTGCCACCGGAGAGAGAATGCCAAAGGTCGAAGTTTGAGGGTAGAAGACGAGCGATCCGGAGAAATCTATTTATAGGCCGCTTGGAGTAGGGGTATTCTTGACTTATCTCTATGTCGCGCGCGTGTGGATCGAGGTGGTTCAGATGGATATGGTAACTGTTCGCACGACAATCAAGGGATTGTACAGAAGATTTGATGGCAAGTAATCATGACTTGGAAGAGATCTTGGTACAGGATCTTTCAGTTCTAAGATGGTGGTGTTGTTATGATAAGATCTTACCGATGGGTTGTTATTTTGGTATCTCAACCGTAATTGGGGCAAGAATAGTTGGAAATTGTGCGATATTTACTGAGATGCATGAATCAGAGCTAGATTTGATTAAATTCGGTAACAGATTATGTTATGCTTGGAGAATGGGTTGAGAAAAATAGGTAACAGCAAGCATTATCTGGAGTAAAATTTGGAGCATCAGTATCTTATACTCTGAAATTGGGGGGCATGTGTTGACATCGTTTTTTGGCACGTATCAAGATGGTCAGAAGGGGCTAATCAGCAGAGGAAAAATTACTGTGTAGGTTGATAGCCGATGAAAATGAGCTTGTAAAGAAGGCTGCCTATGAGTGGTGGCGGTGTATGGAGAAGTTGATTCAAATTGAAGTGTTGCCGATAAGGTTAAGGGTATTATTGCCGATGCCGATGAAGGAAGACTTAAAGGCTGCTGCCGATGAAACAGGGAGTGTGCCGATGAAAAAGACTTGAGGGCTGCTGCCGATGAAACAGGGAGTGTACCGATGGAAAGGAGGTCGATGAGAATACCATCGTAGTTCAGGCGGACTAGGGAGTAAGATAGGAATTAACTTCCTTTTCTATGTTTATTAGAGTCAGAGTTGTATCAAAGTCATGTGTTTCCTTAGGTTTGGATTTAGTGTCCTAGTCGTATTTGGTTATGTTTCTGTAGATCAGGATATAAATATAGAGTGAAGGGTAATGTAATAACCAATCAATCAATATAAAAAACCAGCTTTTACTCTTATTTGCATCTATTTACTTTTCGGCGACTTCGTCAATTTGCATACTTTTCGTTTTTACGAGTTCTCATCGATTCGGCGAGTTGCATTGCTCCAGTGCAATCTTCGACGATCCTCGAGTTCCGCGTGAGTACCTCTTGGCCGTGACTTCCGGGCGTATCGCTGTTGTCAGGACCAAAGTGCTCGTATCTTTATCCTTGTCGATTAACAGGTCAAATCGACTGGCACGCTTTGGATATCGATTTCGGGTATTAGCCCTTTGTGTTTGCAGATCCACTTTTGCATCAACACATCTTTTGGTGTTGACATCGTTTTTTTGGCACGTATCAAGATGGTCAGAAGGGGCTAATCAGCAAAGGAAAAATTACTATGTAGGTTGATAGCCGATGAAAATGAGCTTGTAAAGAAGGCTGCCTATGAGTGGTGGCGGTGTATGGAGAAGTTGATTCAAATTGAAGTATTGCCGATAAGGTTAAGGGTATTATTGCTGATGCCGATGAAGGAAGACTTAAAGGCTGCTGCCGATGAAACAGGGAGTGTGCCGATGAAAAAGGAGGTCGATGAGAATACCATCGTAGTTGAGGCGGACTAGGGAGTAAGATAGGAATTAATTTCCTTTTCTATGTTTATTAGAGTTTGAGTTGTATCAGAGTCATGTGTTTCCTTAGGTTTGGATTTAGTGTCCTAGTCGTCTTTGGTTACGTTTCTGTAGATCAGGATATAAATATAGAGTGAAGGGCAATGTAATAACCAATCAATCAATATCAAAAACCAGCTTTTACTCTTATTTGCATCTATTTACTTTTCGGTGACTTCGTCAATTTGCATACTTTTCCTTTTTACGAGTTCTCATCGATTCGGCAAGTTGCATTGCTCCAGTGCAATCTTCGATGATCCTCGAGTTCCGCGTGAGTACCTCTTGGCCGTGACTTCTGGGCGTATCGCTGTTGTCAGGATCAAAGTGCTCGTATCTTTATCCTTGTCGATTAACAGGTCAAATCGACTAGCACGCTTTGGATATCAATTTCGGGTATTAGCCCTTTGTGTTTGCAGATCCACTTTTGCATCAACAAATTTATTCTCAAAATTGTATAAAGAGTTACTTAGGAGCGAGCTCACCTCTAAATTTAATTGACGTGCGCGAGCTCTAGTGATTGGACCTTGAATGTCCAGCAGTGGATCATTGTGTGTATGAGGAGTGATGTCCTCATCACAAAGCATCAATGCGAGGCAAAGGGTACTTATTCTTGATGGTTACCGCATTGAGAGGGCGATAATCCAGACACATCCGAAGAGTGTCATTCTTCTTCTTCACAAAAATGGCTGGACAACCCCATGGAGAAGAACTAGGATGGATAAACCCCTTTTTGAGCAATTCCTCTAATTGCTTCTTCATTTCTGCTAATTCTAGTGGAGCCATGTGGTAAGGATGTCGTGAAATAGGAGTAGTGCCAGGCTCTAACTCTATGGTAAACTGCACATCTCTATCTAGTGGTAGCCCAGACAAATCTTCAGGGAAGACATCAGGAAACTCACAGACCACAGGAATAGAGGCAAGATCAGGAGAAGCTTCAACATTAGCAGCGACTGGTGATGCATGAACTGGAGGTATAAGGAGAGACATTCTATCCTCAGAAGAAGGAAGCCGTAACTCAACAACTCTCCTCTTAAGGTCCAAGACTACCTCATAAACCTTAAACCAATTCATGCCCAGAATTGTATCAATGCCCGGTCCAGGTAGCAACATGAACTAGATACGGTAAGTGTGAGTGGCTAGCACTAAGCTGACTGTGTCCATCTAGGTATTAATGCACATCTGCGCACCCGGAGTGCTAATTTTATAGGCAAAAGGAATATTCATAAGAGATATATTGTGCCTTTCTGCGAACCCCATGCTCATGAATGAATGCAATGCTCCAGAATCAAATAACACAAATGCTAGGTGGGAGTCAATGGTAAACATACCAGCCATCATAGGCTCATTATGCAGGATCTCCTCTACCTCGGTGTAATTAACCTGTCCCAAGCGACTCACTGGCACCTTCTTCTTAATAACCGTCCTCTTGATCAAGCGAGAGTTGGTGGACGGCTGGGAAGACTGAGCAGCCCGATTCTTGGGACACTCCCGAGCAAAGTGGCCCTCCTTGCCACTCGGTTGGATGAAGGGCGCTGCCTCGGGCGGGTTTTCATGCGCTGGCTCACTGCTTGGTCTAACACGGCAAAGCAGCAAGGCGCAGTGACTCTGGCAGAGGGACACGGGACAAAGCAAGCTTGCAGACTACCAGCGAATGTGCTCAGCTGGTTCACGAGCATGGCTCAGCTAGCACGGCACGACAACGGCAGCGCGCCATCAATGCGCTCGAGCACCGACGTGAGCAGCGAGCAGCGCAACCTAGCTGCATGCGTGCGTGGACGGCTCGGTGAGAAAAAGGACTTGGCTCTCGTCAAGCACGACAGTGGTGTTGATGCAAAAGTGGATCTACAAACACAAATGGCTAATACCCAATCCGATATCCAAAGTGTGCTAGTCGACTTGACCTATTAATCGACAAGGATGAAAATATGAGTACTTTGGTCCTGACAACAGCGATACGCTCAGAAGCCACCACCAAGAGGTACTCACGCGGCACTTGAGGATCATTGAAGGTCGCACTGAAGCGATGCAACTTGTCGAATCGATGAGAACTCGTAAAAAGAAAAAATACGCAAATTGACGAAGTCGCCGAAAAGTAAGTAGATGCAAATAGGAGTAAAATTGGTTTGATATTGATTGATATATCTATTACATTGCCCCTCAATCTATATTTATACCCTGATCTAAGGAAACATAACCAAACATGACTAGGACACCGAGTCCATACCTAAAAAACGTGACTCTTACATGAATCATACTCTAACAAATATAGAAAAGGAAATCAACACCTATCTACTTCCCTGTCCGCCTTAATTACGATGAAATTTCCATCAATCTCCTCTCCATCGGCATGCTTCCCGTCATCACAAGTTTCATCGGTAGCAGTCTTCAAACCTCCCTTTATCGGCATCGGCAATAACATTTCTAACCTCATCCGCAACGCCTCAGTTTAAGTCAATGTTTCCATCGGTCACCACCACTCATCAACAACAATCCTCACAAGCTGATCTCCATCGGCACCCTTCTGTCAGCGTATACAATAACTTTCCTCTTGCCGATTAGCCCAATCTGATCATTCTGACACGTGCCAAAAATGGTGTCAACACATGCCCCCCAATTTCAGAGTATAAAACCATTGATGCTCCGAAATTTACTCCATACAACGATTGTCTTCACCCAATTATCTTAACTCATTCTCCGAGCATGACATAATCTGTTACCAAACCTAATCAAATCTAGTCCTGATTCACGTGCCTCAGTAAATATCGCACAATCTTCAACCACTTTTGCTCTGATTATAGTTAAGATACCAAAACAATAGTCCATCGGCAAGATTCTAACACAATGATGCCGCCGCTTTCGGAATTAAAATATCCTGTACCAAGATTTCTTTCGAGCCATGATTACTTGCCATCAAATCATCTGTACAATCCCTTGATTATCGTGCGAACAGTTACCATATCCATCTGAACTACCTCGACCTACACATGCACGGTAGAGAGATAAGTCCAGAATACCCCTATTCTAACTGGCCTATAAATAAATGTATTCGGAACACTCATCTTCTACCCTCAGACTCCAATCTTTGGCATTCTGTCTTTCCGGCGGTGACCCCAACGAAGAACCGTAGGACCTCATCCAACAAGAACCTTCTCCAGCGTCAACCTCGAGTCTCCAGCTTGTGCCCCCATCTTCCTCAAGACAATGGCAATCAACTTCTATCTCCCTGCAGTTCATTTTACTTCCGTTACTTTTTACCTCAATTCCTTTTGCCCTTGCAAGTTCATATAGTTGGTAATTTTTTCCTCTTTTTCTCTGTTCTTTTGATCCTCCAAACTTAGGAACTATGCAACAAGTTAGTCATCCCAACTGATCAGCCACACTTCCAATGTCTAGGTCCAATGGACAACCCAGATCCAATTGATTTGATCAATGCAGAGGTTAACAGAATCTCCTTCAGAGCCCAGAATTTCTCCCTGAATTTATGGAAAGATACATTCCGATCTTGGCCTAAAACCACCAAAGGATGGAAAGATTGGTGCTTGAGGGTAAACGGGTCGATGAAAGTGTATTGGGTAGAACGAAAGTTAGATCAATGCATTAGGCTATCCATTGCCAATATGCAGAAAAACGAGTCGATGATGATTGCTGCTGCTTACTTCTAGTCAGACACAACAAATACTTTTATGTTTGGACATGGCCCAGCTACTCCCACCCTTGCCGATGTATACATGCTCACTGGCCTAGATATTTCAACTGCCGATGAAGCCTCCATTTATGGTAGGAAATCTGAATATAGAGTGAATACCCGCAACATCGGTGGTTGGACATGGTATATTCAAGAATACAGGAGGACTGGGACAGTTGGTCAGAGGGAACATGCCACATTTTTAAATATGTGGTTAGAAAAATTTATTTTCTGTGGTCGATCGGTAGGGCCAACCAACGCTTTCCTCCCCGCAGTTGAACTCTTGGCCAATGGTGTAAGGTTCCCTCTTGGCCGATATCTTCTGAGTTCTACTTATCATCTTTTACATCAAGTGTCTCAAACTTCTGCTTGGTGAACCCATCGGCAGCTTAGGAGGCCCATGGTGGTTTATTAACATGTGGCTGAATGCCCACATGCACAAACGCTTACAATGGGACTTCTTTGCCCAGCAATTCCCGCGAGAAATCGCCGAAGACCACGTACTTGGAGATGAAGAATCGGCAACACGCCCACCCCTCAATTTTGGTGAAGCCATAATTGTTCTTCTTGGAACAGAGAACAACGAAGATCAGATCAGCCGATTCTTCCAAAGCTTCTACAATGGTCTTTCCCATGATCATCGGGCCTAGATGCCCTACATCGATGAAGAAACCAGATTCCCTCTCCTCTTCAACTTTGCCAATGATACCTTGAATAAGGATAATGAACTTATGATGGCCATCATTACTCCTAGGGCAATCCCAGTGAATACACTCGGTACTGGGAAAAACACCAACATCACTTGTGAATTCTACAACCCATCGGCAGTATCACGTCAATTGGCTTTTGGGCAGCTGCCAATCAAACTTTGTTTTACCGATGTGATTAAACCGAGAGAAACAATCACCAGCGGAACGGATTGGAGCAGGGTAGTGCGACTTTCTCCTGATGTCGATGCTACAGATGTTGATCTATCCACCTAGATGCCAGCATCTTTTATTACTGAATCATATAAGCTATGGTGGCAAGAGTGGAAGGGACAACTATTTGCAACATCCGTTCATACATATCGGCATATGATTGACCCTGAGCATGTCATTCCCGATGACGCAGTAAGTTTCTTTTAACACCCTTCTGCCTTTTTCTTTTATATATCAGCAACTAACTTTCTTGTGACAGGTCAATAACCCAGCACCATCTATAAGCAAGAGTGGGAGACCCTTTGATCTTCGACCTGTCTCCCCAATATCACCGATCGGCTACAACGCCCCTACCTTGGCTGCTCTGACCCATCAGAGTACTCGTGCCAAGACAATCACCACGAACTCCAAACTGGCTACAGCTAGAGCCACTCCATTGGCTGCTGCTGCGACCCTGATAAAAGCATTCAAGGTAACAACCATGTTTATCCCAACTCATGCCGATCTCAGACTATACTAACATTAATTTTCAGGATGTAAGAACCACTGCTGGATCATCATCGGCAACTCCTCTGGCGTCAAGCACTACTATTTCTGACAAACCTTCAGAGGTATTCCTTCACCTTTGCATTTAATTTGTTAAATATCATATCTTACATCCGTTTTGCAGCAACAAACGGGTACATCGGCAAGGGTACTAGATGTCCATCCTTCACAACCAGCAAGTGCGGATGCCCCCCAGCCAACCGTTGCTGAGGCCCAAACAAAGCGCAAGGCTTTTACAGATGCTGAGGCACAACCAAAACGGCAGAAATCCATGCCGATCCCAACATCCGATCTAGCGCCTCCAAGCCAGCCAGAATCGGCCGATGCAACTAAGCAAGCAGTCAATCCTCCTGCACAGGGCACATCATCGGTCATCGTATCCCAAGGGCCAACTACCGATGAAACCACAGAGAATATCCCATCGGCAAGCTTAGCCAATCCTCCACATGGCACACTCCAGGCCGCTTCCTCCAGTCAAAGATAGGAAATTGCCTTGAAACAGGTAAGCCGATTGACCTAGCCAATTTATAATATTCATACCTGTCCTTAACTAACCTCTTTTCTTTTTTTCAGGAACAAGACTCTCCAAACAGTCTATTCTCCTTTGCCATCGACGTTTCTGACGATGACGGAGAAGAAGCAAGCTCTTCTCTTGCACTAGGAACAATATCGGCAGAAATCAAATCTAAGTTGGAGGCTCTCTTGAACTTGCTGCAGCAAGATACTGCCCAGCTGGTAGATGATTCAGACCCTGCAAAGGCAATCTTCAAAACAATCCATGGCCAGGTCCCTGCCGATGTTGAAGAAGCACTCTTCCCAGCAGCCCATTTAGAAAGCCGACAACTGCAATATCAAAGGGCTGCTCAACGTATTGCCGATAGAGCAGCTCAAGCTCAGCTCAAAGAAGAGATGCTACAACTAAAACAGATTGCCGATGAGAAGCACAAGAACATCGGCAACTTGCAGACTTCGGGTGCCAAACTTAAGTAGAAAATCTCAGACTTATCAGCAAATAGAATGGCTCTATTGGCTGAATTGAAAGAAGTCGAGGTAGCCCTAACTCATGCTAGACAAGAAGAAAACCAGTTACCCGATGCTATCAAGGCCCTTCAGCAAGAAAGAGACATCCAAGCTCGCAAAGCCCTGGCAATGAAGAAAAAACTTAAGCCTGTGGAGGGTGCTGCCGATGAAGACATCAAAGAGATAAAGGAAGCTGATCAAATTTGCCTGCGTGCGATATCAGCTATCCAATCTTTATTAATTTTGTAAATCTTGTCTATTGCATCGGCACTTTATGAAACACTGATATCCTTATATAATTCTAGCCTATAGGACTAATATCGGCACTTATACTTTTATGCATCCATCCAGATACTAGGGTAATATTTCTTTAAATATTTTCCGTTTAATGCTCTGGGAAACACAACCCCTTCGAGGGTTTCTAGAATATATGCGTTGCTAGGAACAGATTGATTTATCCAATATGGACCTTCCCAATTAGGAGACCACTTTCCAAACTTTGAACTTTTAGTCCCAATCGGTAAAATCAACTTCCAAACCAGATCTCCATCGGCAAACTCCTTTACCTTTACCTTCTTGTCATACCATCTGGCTACTCTTTTCTTATTTTCTTCGATGCTAACTAAAGCCCTTAACCGATGACCTGCCACATCTTCTAACTCATCTTTCATAAGAGTATCATAGTCATCGACTGTTAGTTGATTTTGAGAACATATCCGCCTAGAGCCAGTTTTAATTTCCCAAGGCAATACTGTGTCGTGTCCGTATACTAATTGATAAGGTGTTACTTTGATTGCACCATGACATGCCATCTGATATGACCACAGGGCCTCATTTAATATTGTATGCCACTGCTTAGGATTTTCTTTAATTTTGCGCTTAATGAGTTTGATAATCCCTTTGTTAGAAGCCTCAGTCTGACCATTAGCTTGAGCATAATAGGGAGAAGAATTCAAAACTTTAATCCCCATACCAACAAACTTTAATCCCCATACCAACAACAAACTCATCAAATTCTCCCGATGTAAATATAGTACCCTGATCAGTAGTGATAGTTTGAGGAATACCAAATCGGTAAACAATATGCTCTTTCACAAAATCGATCATATTAGCCGATGTCACCTTTTTCAAAGGAATTGCTTCAACCCATTTTGTGAAATAATTGGTAGCAACTAGAATAAATTTATGTCCTTTGCTCGATGGCGGATAAATCTGACCGATGAGATTGATAGCCCATCCTCGGAACGGCCAAGGTTTAATTATAGGGTTCATAGCTGATGCAAGCGCTCTTTGAATATTACCGAACTTCTGACACCCCTGACATCCTTTAAAATATTTAAAACAGTCTTCAAGAATAGTTAGCTAATAGTATCCATTCCTTCTGATCATCCATTTCATCTTAAAAGCCGATTGATGTGCCCCACATACTCCTTCATGGATTTCACCCATCAAGCTTTTCGATTCATCACCGCTAATACATTTGAGTAAAACTCCATCTATAGTCCGATAATATAATTCATCGTCGAGGAGCACATACTTGGTGGCTTGGAATCTTATACGTCTTTCAACCTTTTTAGATAGATCCTTTAAATAATCGACAATCTCCTTTCTCCAGTCATCGGTATCAACTGCCGATGTTAGCACTTCCTGGATAGGCTGATACCCTGAAGCATGCTGAGCTAGTCAATTAGTTTCTTCATTATGCAATCGAGAAATATGTTCAAGACGAAAATCTCTAAACTCTTTCAACAATTGCAAACATCTCTCATAATATGAAATTAAAACTTCACTTCGGCATTCATAAATCCCAACTAATTGATTTATAACCAGCATAGAATCACCAAAGATTTCGACGGCATCGGCACGTATCTCCATAAGCAATTCTAACCCTTTTATCAAGGCTTGGTATTCAGCCTTATTGTTTGTCGATGTAGCAACAATCGGTAATGAAAACTCATACTTCCTTCCTTGAGGTGAAATCAACACAATGCCAATACCTGCTCCTTCACCACACGTAGACCCATCGAAGAAAAGTGTCCAAGGAGCAACCTCCAGAGAGTCCATTGTACTGCCATGCTGAGTGACAAAATCAGCCATAACCTGCCCCTTAACTGCCTTAGCTGATTCGTAACGTAGGTCAAATTCTGATAATGCTAAAATCCACTTGCCGATTCTACCACTTAATATCGGCATCGATAGCATATATTTGACCACGTCGTCTTTGCATATGACAGTACATTCGACAGATAGCAAATAATGCCTCAATTTGATACAAGAAAAGTATAAACACAGACATAATTTTTTGATGGCCGAATACCTTGTCTCAGCATCCACCAATCTTCTGCTCAAATAATAAATAACACGTTCTTTCCCTTCAAATTCTTGAATAAGAGCTGAACCGATAACAGTATCATCAGTTGACAAATACAACCTGAAAGGTTTCTCGTGTTGGGGTGGAACTAGCACTGGAGGATTTGTTAAGTACTTCTTAATTTCATCTAGGGTAACTGCTGCTCAGCTCCCCATACAAATTCATGATCGGCCTTCAATTTAAGCAATGGACTGAAAGCCTTGATCTTACCCGATAGATTAGATATGAACCTTCTAATGAAATTAATCTTGCCGATCAAAGATTGTAATTCAGTTTTACTGGCAGGAGCAACCACCTTGTTAATTGCATCAATAGACTTCCTACTAATTTCAATACCCCTCTGATGCACCATAAAACCCAAGAATTGATCTGCCGATACACCAAATGCACATTTATTAGGATTCATCTTCAATCCATGCTTCCTTGTGCACTCCAGTATCCTTCGTAGATCGGCTAGATGTTATGTGATATCCCCAGACTTAACCACTACATCATCAATGTAGATCTCCACTAATGTGCCGATGTATTCATGAAAAATATAATTCATAGCTCTTTGATAAGTAGCACCGGCATTTTTCAAAACCAAAAGTCATGACTATCCACTTAAACAACCTCACATGACCTGGACATCTGAAAGCAGTCTTGGGAATATCTTCTTCAGCCATGAATATTTGATTGTAACCTGCATTACCATCCATGAAGCTGATAATTTGATGTCCGGCTGCAGCATCAATCAACAAATCAGCAATAGGCATTGGATAGCCATCCATCGGTGTGGCTTTGTTGAGATTCCTGAAATCAATACAAACATGAAGTTTCTCATTTTTCTTATAAATAGGAACCACATTAGAAATCCACTCTGCATATCGACATTGCCGAATAAACTTTGCCTCAATTAATTTAGTTATTTCGGCCATAATGTCAGGAAGTATATTAGGGTTGCATCGGCGCGTTGGCTGCTGATGTGGCCAAAATCCAGATTTGATAGGTAACCGATGTTCAACTATCGATCGGTCTAATCTAGGCATTTCAGTATAATCCCAAGCAAAACAATCTTTATATTCTTTTAACAAATTGGTTATTTGCTGCTTACACTTGAAATCTAACTTAGCGCTAATAAAAGTAGGTCTTGGCCTATCGCCATCACCAATATCTACCTCTACTAAATCATCAGCCGATGTGAACCCCTGACCTAATTTTCCATCAACGGCAAACATATCCATTAAAACTCTTCTTCAGAACCGACTGCTTGGATCGGTGGAATTTCATAATCAGCAACTCTGAGAAACTCTTTTTCCCAAACTTCTCCTGATATGCATTTGGTTCGCTCATAAGTATCTGATTCTGCCGATGCGATGATATAAGAAGAATCACCAGGGCAACCTCAATCTTATCCCCAATCCACTGTGCGAGGCATTGATGCATTGTAGAAGGAACACAACAATTGGCATGAATCCAATCCCTTCCTAGAAGCAGATTATATGCACCTTTACCATTAATAACAAAAAACGTCGTCGACAAGGTTTTGCTGCCGATGGTCAATTCAACGCATACTGCCCCTTTAGCCGGTGACACATTGCCTTCGAAATCTTTCAGCATCATATCGGTTTTGGTCAAGTCTTGATCTCCTTTACCAAGTTTCCGATACGTCACATAAGGCATAATATTAATTGCAGCTCCTCCGTCGATAAGTATCTTGGATACAGGCTGCCCATCAACTCTGCCTTTCACAAATAAAGCTTTGAGATGTGTCTCTCGTCATCAGTAGGTTTCTCAAAAACATCCATCATTAGATCTAGTGCCAGCTGAGCTACTTGATCGGAGAGAACAACTTCTTCCTCATCATCAGAAAGTGCTAGAAACTCCATCGGCAACATAAATACCATATTAACATCTGTTGATGGGCCCTTATCTTTGTGTTTCACCTACCACTGCCGATGCCTGGACCTCTCATTGGAGGAACTTTCCTCTCGGTATAGGTCCTCCTGACGCTCACGCTGCATCCTCCTTTTCTGTGTCTTTGTCAGACCCTTAGGGCACCATCGAGGAAGCTTAGTTCTCGAAACCGGCTGATAACAGGTCCCGGTTGATTCTACACGACATATATTAGCGTCCCTATAGAATATTTCTTCATCGGGAACTCTTGCATTTGCCATCTCCTCAAGCTCCTCTTGATTCCTTGGAAAATATCTAGCGCGCTTACCAAGCCTTTCATATACACTAAGTCTGCCCCCCAACCGATCATGCACTGATGCTCTGCTTCTGATCGGCTCATTGATAGATAAACCCTGATTGCCAGGTTGAAACCTCCTTTCTGATCGATTGGCCCCATAATAACCATTGCACTCAGGGCAATTTTCAACAGTTGGCAATTTAATACCTTCTTCCCAGCAATGGATGAAAAACGGGCACCTCCAATGATCTTTATGCCGATACCACTCTTTCTGACGTCTCTCTTCTTGCTGTTGTCGATATCAGTCCCTACGCTGACGCCAACCCTCCTGTTGCCTTCGATGGGTTATCACAATGCCAGGTCGAGGAGGTTTTTTGGAACTACTACTTTCTCCCAGCAGACCCTTACTTTTTGCATCATCGGTAGTTATCCAATGCTGGGGATCCAATGATGTGTTTTTCTCAGCAACCTCTGATGTCAATACCTTGGTCTTACCCTTGGCATCCAACATATTTGCTGAAAAAGGGTATTGATCAATTTTCATCGGCTTCTGGGTCTTGGAGTTGCCAAACTTAATTCTCCCAGATTCAATAGCCGATTGTAACTGTTGCCTAAACACCTTGCACTCATTTGTACTGTGTGAAGTTGCATTGTGCCATTTGCAGTACAAGATCTTCTTCAACTCTTCTGCCGATGGGATCACATGATTAGGTGACAGCTTAATTTGGCCTTCTTGAAGCAAAAGATCAAATATCTTGTCGGCTTTGGTGATATCAAAGGTAAACTTCTCTGGCTCTTTCTGACCAAAGGGACAAGATATCGGCCTTTTATTCTTAACCCACTCAGCTAAGCCGATAACTGGTTTTTCATCAGAATCAGAATCTTCTACCTCCTTAACAAATGATACTTTTTGCTCTAATTCTTTTTAGGCTCAAAAACCCTAGTGTCTTGATCAGAGATCCTTTGTACAAGATGACTCAGGCTTTCAAACTCCTGAGAGGCATATCTGTCCTTAAGATGTGGCAATAACCCTTGAAAAGCCAGATCGACAAGCTGCCGATCATCCAACACCAGGCTATAGCACTTATTTTTTACATCTCGTAGCCTTTGCACAAAGCTTTCTATCGATTCATCATTATGTTGTCTCAATTTTACTAAATCGGTAAGCTTCTTTTCATGGATTCCAGCAAATAAATACTTATGAAATTGTTTTTCTAGATCAGCCCAAGTAATAATAGAATTTGGTGGTAATGAAACAAACCATGTGAATGCTGATCCAGACAAAGATGATGAAAATAGTCGAACTCTTAATTCATCTCTGCTAGCTGCCTCTCCACATTGAATAATGAAGCGATTGACGTGTTCCATCGTTGATGTATCATCTTGTCCAGAGAATTTAGTGAAATCTGGTACCTTGTACCGATTTGAGAGAGGAATTAAATCATATGCTGGAGGGTATGGAGTCCGATAAGAATATGTATTAACTTTGGGTTTTATCCCAAACTGATCCCTCATGATTTCTGCTATCTTATCGGCCCAAAAAGCATCAGCCTCCTGCTGACGAACTGGCTGAATTTCTACAGGAGGTGCCTGCTGATATCCCTCCACGTATCTTTGTGGCACACGATCTCTAGCAATCGGCATATTCGCTATCACTTGTGGTCCACTAACCTGCTAGAAAGGATTCATCGGCTGAGCTACCGATGCTTGATTCTAAAAACTAGCTTGCACATGACCTTGCTGAACTGTATGCTGAATAGGTAACTGTCCTGACCAACCATTATTAGAACTCATCGATACAAAACTTGCCGATGGCTGGTAATTTGCTGACATTATTGGATAACGATTAGTATAACCAGCTTGAGGTATGAACTGCACCCCAGGTTGACTCATAGCAAGGGCCTTCTGCTGCATCGGCAATAAGCTTGCCGATGGACTTGTATTGGGTGCTTGAAACAAAGGCATCTGAAAACCTCCTAGAGTTGGTTGCATAGTAGTTGATGTGACATATTGAGGCACTTGAGCCATCGGTGAAATAGCCGATGATACAAGAGCTTTTCCTGCTGCGTCAAACACTTGAGGTAACCCAGGATTGAAGGCAGATGACTCCGGAGGCATACCATATCCCCACCAATTAGTAGGAATCTGGCTATTCTGAGACACAGGGCCTGACATAGCTGATGCCGATAGATCTGTATTAAGCTGAACTCGTCCTCTTGAAAGTACTAGATCTGATCGTATTGGTGTAGATTGAACATTAGGCAAGTCTGCCGATACTGGAGGAGAAGTAACTTCTGTACCCACAACGACTGAGGGAGCCGATGGAGCATTGACCGATGCCAGTTCTGGTTGGTGATAAGCTGGCCCAACGTAATGTGGTGGCACTTGTCCTTCTTTAAAAGTTCGAACCACAGCATTATAAACAGTATTGGACAGCACATTGGAGTGGTTAATCAAAGCATGATTTACTGCAGAATTAACCATCTCTTGAAGTTTACCAGGATTGGTGTCAAAGGTAAACTGCCGAGGCAACGACAAATCTTGTTTCTAGATGACTTGTCCGCTCTTATTTACGCTGAACGATTTCAGGCAAAGCTGCCTGTAATCTTCTCTAGCCTTCTCCATAGCCTGCTTCTGATCTTCCTTAAGATCTTCTGATATCGCGATGATGTTCCCCGAATCGATCTCAGGATTGAACATATTGATCGTATTGATTAGTCCCACTGGGCGTGCCAAAAGATGTGTTGATGCAAAAGTGGATCTGCAAACACAAAGGGCTAATACCCAATCCGATATCCAAAGCGTGCCAGTCGATTTGACCTATTAATCGACAAGGATGAAAATACAAGTACTTTGGTCCTGACAACAGCGATACGCCCGGAAGCCACGGCCAAGAGGTACTCACACAGAACTCGAGGATCATCGAAGGACGCACTGAAGCGATGCAGCTCGTCGAATCGATGAGAACTCGTAAAAAGAAAAAATACGCAAATTGACGAAGTCGCCGAAAAGTAAGTAGATGCAAATAGGAGTAAAATTGGTTTGATATTGATTGATATATCTATTACATTGCCCCTCAATCTATATTTATACCCTGATCTAAGGAAACATAACCAAACACGACTAGGACACCGAGTCCATACCTAAAAACCATGATTCTTACATGAATCATACTCTAACAAATATAGAAAAGGAAATCAACACCTATTTACTTCCCTGTCCGCCTTAATTACGATGAAATTTCCATCAATCTCCTCTCCATCGGCATGCTTCCCGTCATCACAAGTTTCATCGGCAGCAATCTTCAAGCCTCCCTTTATCGGCATCGGCAATAACATTTCTAACCTCATCAGCAACGCCTTAGTTTAAGTCAATCTTTCCATCGGTCACCACCACTCATCGGCAACAATCCTCACAAGCTGATCTCCATCGGCACCCTTCTGTTAGCGTATACAATAACTTTCCTCTTGCCGATTAGCCCAATCTGATCATTCTGACACGTGCCAAAAACGGTGTCAACAAGTGGTCCTCTCACTCTCGGTCAAACCTGCAGCATGCACCAGTGGCCAGCAGTAGCGTGTGGTGTAGTGCATGCTTGAGTGTTGTGCGCGTGTGTGTCGTACTGGCTTGTGTGTGTTGGTTTGTTGACCACTTGCTACTAATCTACGTACACGTATACATATATCCATTGCTTATATATATATTTATATATATCAGAAGAATGCTTATCGAAACAAATGCTTATCGAAACAATTACGTGAGTGTATATATATATAGCTCTCCCTATATATTTTTATCTGTTTACTAAATTAATTAACTAGCAATTTAGACACGTATATACAACCATATATAATTATCGACTGACGACAATACCACAAACCTGTCCGCACCGAACAATCAATCAAGCCAAGATTAAAAGATCAGACACACAAATCTTCCCGAAATAATTCACAAACTTTAGATTTCATTCATCATTTCTATTAGCATTTTCGTTCAATAAAAATTGGTTTACACCTCTACTTGATATAAAGCGCAATATTGTATGCTTTCATTTTAACATTTTATTGAGTGCTTTAAGTTGCGAGACCTTATTTACAACAGTGATTACATGCAATAATACTTTAAACATGATGCTCATGAAATGTTTAGTGACTTATTTGACACGGTAATACCGCACTAAATTGACAGTATCCGTTTGGGTGTTGATAAACATCTACGCACCCGGAGTGCTGATTCCATAGGCCTTAGGGATGGCCATAATAGGTAGATTATGCCTTTCCGCAAACCCCATGCTCATAAATGAATGCGATGCACCAGAATCAAATAATACAAGTGCTGGGTGAGAGTTGATGGTAAACATACCAGCCATCACCAGCTGACTTTGCAGTAACTCCTCAGCCTCCGTGTAGTTAACCTGCCCCGAACGACACACTGGGACTTTCTTCTTGATAACAGTCCTCTTGATCAGGCGAGAGTTGGCGGACGGCTGGGATGACTGAGCAGGTCGGTTCTCAGGACACTCCCGAGCAAAGTGGCCCTCCTTGCCACACTTGAAACAGCCAGTAGACTTGACCATCTGCCCCTGGCGAGGTGGAAACTATTATCCCTGTGGCTATTGCACCTGCTAGGTAGGTGCATTGTAACACCCAAATTTTAGGAGTAGTAAATTTTTTAAATAATTTAGAGAAGGGGAATTAAAATTTTTAAGAAAATATTTGGTGTTGCATTCATGTTGTTGCATTTAATTTATTTTGTGATGTGGATTTATTTTAGTTGTTTGGTTGAGAAAATTTCATTGGAAAAAGATTTTTGGAAAATAGATTAATAAAGAAAGAAAGGAAAAAAAAAAGAAGAACAACTTACCTGTCTGTTAGCCGGCAGCCCAGCTGTTGAGCCCACTCCCGCGCTCGCGCCGTGGCAGGCCGCGGCGTTCGGCCGGCCCAACATCACTGCGGCCCAGCTCGGCAGAGCCCAGCAGCAGCCCTCAATCTTTTTGTATCGCTGACGGGTGGGGTCACGTTGTCAGTCATCTCCTACCTTCGTATTGGAGCCGGACTCCGAGTTGGAGAACGACCGCCGCCTCTTCTACTTGATTTCCGGGATACGGCATCTTGAGGCTATAAATAGGAAGAGGAGACCCTCTATTTTCCGTTTTCCATCTAAAACTCGAGCTACATCACGTGAGATTGAGCGTAGGAGGCCGGAACCCTAGGTTCTCTCGTCTGGTTCGTCGGTGGAGCTTGTGGGGAGGTTCGAGCTCTTTTTCTTAGCTTTGGTGAATTCGCTATCTCCTCCTCTTTCTTCCCGTGCCCTTCTTTGGTGTTGAGAAGCTTCGAATCGTGGTTTTGGTGAGCTCGGGTGCACCGGCAATGGCGCCGCCACCCTAACCTAGCCGCGTCCCGTTTCCGCGCTATAGAAGTCTTCCTAAACTATGTAGGCGAGTTCGGGAGGATATTCTCGTTTGAATGGTGTTGGTAGGGGGACGTTTGCTGGTCGGGAACGATGTGGCCGAGCCTCTCCGGCGAGTTCACGGCGGCGTTCATGGTGGACACCGGCCGGAGGTACTGTAGCTGGCCGGTTTTTCTTTTTCTTTTGCCTTGGATTGATGTCAGCCGTCCGTTCATAAATCAACGATCAGGATTAGAAGATACCTCTTCACATGGCAGATTTTCTAAAGAGAGCCTCAGCTTTTTAGTAATCAACCCGCGGTCCGTAGCGTAAAACTGAAAATACGTTTTCGTGTTTTAAAAGCGTATTTTCTCCCGGCTAAATCAAAAATACGTTTTCAGGTAATTACAGTTTTGCCACTAGAATTGTTTTGGTCATAAAAACTTCGTTTTAACTCCGATTTGGTCCGTTCAAGTTGCGTTAGGTTCGTAATTGCGAGCTCTACATGTTAGTGTAGTTGTACAGTTAGTTTTGATAATTTATTTTTCGAGTTTATAATTAAGTATTTATTTATCTATAGGAAATCTTAGAAAATTCATAACTTTCACGTTTTAACTCCGAATTTGGTGATCTTTGCGTCTGTGTGATCGTAGAAACATGTAGAAGAGTTTTATAAACTTTTATTACTATTTTGCTACTGTTGGTGTACTGTTCTAATTATATCTCTTTGTTTGCTTCGTGTATGTTTGATTGGATGCATGTATGTTGTTGGTTGATGATCGAGTATAGAAGGTGAGCAGTATCCGGACGATTCGGAGTATTACTTTGAGCCAAATCAGCAGTATCATTTGGAGAGCTTTGATCAAGGCAAGTATAACACAGGACTATCCTTGTTACCTATACATCGAATTATCATACATATGCATGTGCTTACCTTGACAACCGTAGAGATTATAACTTAGTGATTGTTATCTTGATTCCTTGTCAACCTTGGGAATGCATATGGGTAGCTACTGCTAGTGCTCAAACTATGAACAATGATCTTGTAATTTGATTAATGGATTAAGCAATCAATCATTAAGATGATTTTATTACTGTTAAAAGGGGGCTAGAGCTTGTGTATTATTTTGATGCTTTGGTTTCTCTCCATAAGGACTTATCTGTAAGTGATAACCGGGATATACAGTACAGCTGTGAGGGCTATATGGCTCTGGCTTTAGTTCTTTAAGAGACCTTTTCTAGCTTGTTAGTGGTTACCTTAAATGGCGTAAGAAAGGCTTGCCACGTTGGGTGTAGTGCGAGCCCCTGGCCTAGTGTGTATAGGCTGCGGTTGTTGTGCCACAGGGAAGGGGGGTTCTACATCTGCCTGCCGAGTGAATCTAATGGCCCTAACTTGTTAGACGAACTTTTGAATGGCTTTATATGGTTCTCGGGTGTTTGGGCTTGATCTCCCCACTCATTTGGAAATCATGACTCATAGTGAAAGTGTACACCTCTGTGCAGAGTTAAAAACTGGTATACTAGCCGTGCTCACGGATACGAGCGGCCTTGGGGATTCTTATGGAATAGCTGATCATAATTGTTATATCATGCTTAATTATTGTTGATTATTATTATGCTCATGTTAATGCTATTCGTTATCATTATTACAATTGATCATTGGTTCTTTAATGGGAAGCGGTTTATCTTGATGCTATTCAATTGCTAATTATATGATTAAAAGCTAAACGCAGTTAAATAGTGTCTAGCCTTTTGAGCCTCATGAACCCTGTGTTATATTTGTTGAGTTCGACATGGACTCACTCTTGCTATTTCCACCATAACAGATGAAGATTTTGAGGAAGATTATCGTAATGAGTACTAGTCTTGGTGTCAACCAGTCAACCGTGTCCCTGTGTGGAGTTTCCGCTGGAGATTTATTATTAGTTATTATTATCTATTGTTCAAGACTATGTCTTAAATATTTATTCGCTATGTAATAAGCACTGTGATGATACTATGTAATTTGTCTACTTGTGTGTGTGATCATGTCCTGGGGCGCACATGAGTACTTTATGCATCCTATTTTTGTCCTTAAAAATGGATGTGACAGATTGGTATCAGAGCTGTGTTGACTGTAGGACGCAAGCCTAGTTAGAATGGTCGTTAATAGCATCCATACTTCACTTAATTCATGCTTCCTCTTTTCACCTTGTTAATTACTAAAGTTTTATGCTTCCTCTACTTTATTCTATTGCGAAAATACATTGATTCTATCTAATCTATGTCTAAATCTTGTAGATGCCTCCTCACCCCCGTCTGTCAGCTGCACAGTACGTTGCCCGTTTCAAACCCCAGGAGCCATATGAAGATGGTGATCAAGAGCTATCTGATGCTGAATCAAGAGTTGGTGATACACCAATGGAGGATGTAGTTATGGGGTGGACTACGAAGCTTCATATCATGGTTCCTAAAGCTGATGCTTTCTTCCATGACATGTTGACAATAACCTTGGACAACTACTACTACGATTGGGAAGCTACGTTGGAGTATCGCAGTGTAGAGTATAGTCATCCATGGATGGATTCCTATTGGGAAACAGAGTTATGGGTCAAGAAAAGGGATCCTACCACTAAGGAGCCTAAGGTGGAGTCAAAGTTTATTACCAGAGTGAGCCGGGCAACCGTGGAGACAAGCATGGAGGATGTCGCCTACAATGCATTTGTTTACTACCATGGTCTACGCTCGGACAAGACGTTAAAGGGTGCACTCCGGCATTTTCCTTGTTTCCTACATGACAAGGGTATTTGGACCGTGCCGCTTGCAGATGATTCATCCTTGACGTTACAAGCTACGGTGGGATTAGCTCGTGAATTGGCTCTCCATGAGGTGGATTTGAAGGATGAGTTGCTGAAGGAAAAAGAACTTAAGGAGCAAGCTTATAAGGAGATTGACCAATTAAGGGCGGAGTTAGGTCATCCCAAGATTTATGAGAAGCTTAATTAGGAAATAGGAAAAATCCCTATGTAATAGGAACGATAGTAGTTGCGAGTCAATTTTAAGTTTGGATTGTTTTGAGAGTCAGTTTGTGGTGTGAACAATTGTGTGATTGATGGATTGTTATTATGATAATGTGTGATTTGGATCTTTGTAATGTGTGCTGGAGTTTTGTAGATATGACTATAAGTTCCATGGTTAAGAATATTAAGTTTGATCAAAATATATTAGTTGAATATGAGGTTAACTTAGTTCTGTCCTTTGCTGATTTTTGGATCAGTCTGGGATGTTTTAGAAATAACTTAAAGTCTGTTCATGAGAAATTTAAGAAATTTTACTGGGAATAATTAGACTTCTATATCTTTCCAACCCCACAAGAATCACTTTAATATCTATTATGAGCTAAGAGATATACCTGTTCCAAGTTGGGGTTACTGTACAGTCTGGAATTCTGAAATAGTTTCGGTTAAGTTCAGTTTTTGACCAATTTATTGACAGAATCAGAAAAAGTGTTGTGAATAAAAGTTGTAGATAATTTTGTAAGCTTTCCAACCATGTAAAGATCATCTGAATTGGACGTCTGTAGCTCGAGATATGACAGTTTTACTGAGTTGCTGAAATTGGAGTTCGCCCAGAAAAATCAGTTTTTGCTTATCCATTGAATACATCATCTCGGATCGTACTGAATTTCATTTTCTGTGTTTTTAGAAACAGATGTCAGGCAGAGGTCGTGGCAGAGGTCGTGGAGGTGCTAACCCACCCATTACTATGGAGGAACTCATGCAAACTCAGAATCAGATGATGCAGATGTTTATGCAGCACATGCAGAACAATCCCCCTGCGGGAGGACCACCGCCTGTGCAAGTGAGGGATAAGCGTGGGGAATTTTTGAAGGGACGCCCTCCAGTGTTTTCTCATGCTGCTGATCCTTTAGAGGCAGATGATTGGGTGAGAGCCGTTGAGAAACAGTTGAATATAGCCCAATGCAACGACATGGAAAAGGTGTTATATGCATCTGGTCAGTTACAGGGGACAGCTCAGACTTGGTGGGAGTCGTATCAAGCTGCACGCCCTAACAATGCTCCTCCTATCACTTGGAATGAGTTTGTTAGAGATTTTCGAGCTCGTCATATTCCTAAAGGTATAATTGAGCTGAAGCAGGAAGAGTTCAGAAACCTTAGGATGGGACAGATGAGCGTTAGTGAATATCATGACAGGTTCACCCAGTTGGCTCGCTATGCACCTAATGAAGTGAGGGAAGATGCAGACAGGCAGCGTCTTTTCTTGAAGGGAATTTACTATGATCTTCGCTTGCAATTGAAGGGGAATAACTATGCTAGTTTTCAAGAGCTGGTGAACAAAGCTATTGTGCTTGATAATGAGCGCAGAGAGATGGACAGGAAGAGGAAGATGAAGGTACAAGGCTCAGGAAGCAACAACCGTCAACGCACTAATTCTCAGCATGGTTTTCATCAGAAGTTTCAGGGACCGGTTAGTCAGTGGAATCGCAATCCAAATCAGAGGTGGTCCCAAAATTGGCAAAATAATCAGTCGCAGCAGCGTTCATCATATCCACAGCGTCAACCGTATCAGCAGACTGGGCAACAGACCCCTCGCACTGGAAATCCCAATGTTACCCCCATGAAGAATAGTGCTCCCAGCACGCCTACTAGATGCTTTGTTTGTGGAAAAGAGGGACATATGTCTTACCATTGTCCTAAGAAGCAGAACCAGCAGACTCCTCAGAGCCAGAAGAGCAACCAGAGGCAATCTGGTACTGGAAGGGTGAATCACGTGTCTTCTGATACAGCTCATGATGCACCAGAAGTTATGATTGGTACGTTCAATGTACATTCCACTCCCGCAACTGTTCTTTTTGACTCTGGAGCATCTCATACATTCATATCCAACATTTTTGTTAAAATGCATAGTATACCCATGCTAGCTATGAAAGAACCTCTCTTAGTAAATTCACCTGGAGGTACCATGCAAACCAGTAATCGTTGTCTTCCAATTAGTATGATTTTAAGGGGGGTAGAGTTTAAGATAACTCCTATAGTGTTGAGGACATCTGGTATTGATGTGATATTGGGTATGGACTGGATGAAGCAAAATCAGGCAGAGATTCAGTGTCAGCAGAAAGTGGTAGTTGTGACTGCACCTAATGGAGATAAAATCAATGTGGATGTAGCAGTGCAGAAGCAACCAACCGCTGTGGTGAATCAGCTTGAAGATGCTATTAAAGAGAATTTAGTGATTGAGGAATTTCTGGATGTCTTCCCTGATGAATTGCCAGGTATGCCACCTGACCGAGACATTGAATTTCTTATTGAATTACTTCCTGGAACTGCACCTATAGCCAAACGACCATATAGGATGGGAGTAGATGAATTAGAAGAACTTAAGAAACAAATTAAAGAATTACAAGATAAATGTTTTATTCGACCTAGTTCTTCACCTTGGGGTGCACCAGTTATTTTTGTTGACAAGAAGGATGGTGGTCAGAGGATGTGTGTTGATTATCGGTCACTAAATGAGGTAACTATCAAGAATAAGTACCCTCTGCCCAGGATTGATGATTTGTTTGATCAGTTGAGAGGTGCTTGTGTGTTCTCTAAGATTGATTTACGTTCTGGTTATCATCAGTTGAAGATTCGTGCCTCTGATATTCCAAAGACAACTTTTACTATAAGGTATGGATTGTATGAGTATACTGTTATGTCGTTTGGATTGACCAATGCACCTGCATACTTTATGTACATGATGAATAAGGTGTTCATGGAATATTTGGATAAGTTTGTGGTAGTGTTTATTGATGATATACTGGTATTTTCCAAGACAGAGGTAGAGCATGCTGAACATTTGAGGTTGGTATTGCAGAAGCTTAGAGAGCATAAACTGTATGCGAAGCGAAGTAAATGTGAGTTTTGGTTGAAGGAAGTTTCTTTCCTTGGTCATATTGTTTCTAATGGAGGGATATCAGTGGATCCAGGTAAAGTAAAGGATGTATTGAATTGGAAACCACCTACTGATGCTAGCGAGATTCGCAGTTTCTTAGGATTGGCTGGATATTATAGACGGTTCATTGAAGGGTTTTCTAAACTTGCTAAACCTATGACATCTCTGTTAGAGAAGAATGTCAAGTTTGTGTGGTCTAATAAATGTCAAGCTAGTTTTGAGGAATTGAAGAAGAGGTTGACTACAGCGCCTATTTTGGTTTTGCCAGATTTGAGTAAGAAGTTTTCTATTTATTGTGATGCTTCTTGTTAAGGTTTGGGATGTGTTCTTATGTAAGAAGGCAGAGTTGTGGCTTATGCATCTAGGCAGTTGAGAAAGCATGAGTTGAATTATCCTACACATGATTTGGAGTTAGCAGCTGTAGTTCATGCTTTAAAGATTTGGAGACATTATTTGATTGGACATAAGAGTGATATATACACTGATCATAAGAGTTTGAAGTATATTTTCACTCAGTCAGATCTGAATTTGAGACAACACAGATGGTTAGAGTTGATTAAGGATTATGATATTGACATACATTATCATCTGGGTAAGGCTAATGTAGTAGTTGATGCTCTTAGTAGGAAAAGTTATGCCAATGAGATACGAACATTGTCTATGACTAGGGAGTTATGTGCTGAATTTGAATATTTGAATTTGGGAATTGTTACTAATACAATGGAATTAGTGATAGAGCCTACTTTAGAGCAAGAAATCTATAAGGGTCAGTTGAAGGATGAGAAACTAAAGAAGATAGCGGAGGATATAGTGATTGGTAAGTCACTAGGCTTTCGAATGGATGATAATGGGATTTTGTAGTTTGGAAAGAGGCTGTGTGTACCTGAGGATCAAACTGTTAGACAGGCAATTCTTCGTGAAGCTCATGAGTCAGCTTATTCTATTCATCCTGGTAGTACTAAGATGTATTTGGATCTTAAACAGAAATATTGGTAGGTTGGATTAAAATGAGATGTGGCTGAGTATGTGGCATTGTGTGATACTTGTCAGAGGGTGAAAGCAGAGCATCAGAGACCTGCTGGATTGTTGCAACCAATGAAGATTCCTGAATGGAAGTGGGAGGAAGTTGGTATGGACTTTATAGTGGGGTTACCGTGTACTCAGAGAGGTTATGATTCTATTTGGGTAATAGTAGATCGGTTAACCAAAGTTGCTCATTTTATACCAGTTAAGACTACTTACCATGGACCAAAATTGGCAGAGTTGTATATGGAGAGGATAGTATGTTTGCATGGAGTTCCAAAGAAGATTGTATCTGATCGAGGATCGCAGTTTACGTCGCATTTTTGGAAAGCTGTGCATGAATCTTTGGGAACAAAATTGAATTTTAGTACATCATATCATCCACAGACAGATGGACAGACTGAAAGGACCAACCAGGTATTAGAGGATATGTTGAGAGCTTGTGCATTGCAATATGGAACTAGTTGGGATAAGAGTTTGCCTTATGCAGAATTCTCATATAATAATAGTTATCAACAGAGTCTTAAGATGGCACCGTTTGAAGCTTTGTATGGACGTAAGTGTAGAACTCCATTGTTTTGGGATCAGACAGGTGAATCTCGGGTGTTTGGTACAGATGTTCTTAGAAACGCAGAAGATCAAGTGCGAGTGATTCATGAGAATTTGAAGGTGGCACAGTCTCGTCAGAAGAGTTATGCTGATAATAGGAGAAGAGATCTAGTTTTTGAGGTAGGTGATTATGTCTATTTGAAGGTGTCACCTATGAGAAGTGTGAAGAGGTTTAACATGAAAGGTAAACTAGCACCAAGGTATGTTGGACCATTTAAAGTTATTGCTAGACGTGGGGAAGTTGCTTATCAATTAGAGTTGCCTGAGAATTTATCTGGAGTGCATGATGTGTTTCATGTTTCACAACTTAAGAAGTGTTTGCGGGTGCCCGAGGAGCAGATACCTTTAGAAGAATTGACTGTTAAGGAGGATCTTACATATGAAGAGTTTCCGATTAAGATTTTAGAAACTGCTGAGAGAGTTACTCGAAGTCGGGTTATTAAAATGTGCAAGGTGCAGTGGAATCGATATTCAGAGGCAGAGGCAACTTGGGAAAGAGAGGATGAATTGAGGAAATCATATCTGCAATTGTTTGAGTGAGCCGTCCAATCTCGAGGACGAGATTCTTTTAAGGGGAGTAGAATTTGTAACACCCAAATTTTAGGAGTAGTAAATTTTTTAAATAATTTAGAGAAGGGGAATTAAAATTTTTAAGAAAATATTTGGTGTTGCATTCATGCTGTTGCATTTAATTTATTTTGTGATGTGGATTTATTTTAGTTGTTTGGTTGAGAAAATTTCATTGGAAAAAGATTTTTGGAAAATAGATTAATAAAGAAAGAAAGGAAAAAAAGAGAAGAACAACTTACCTGTCTGTTAGCCGGCGGCCCAGCTGTTGAGCCCACTCCTGCGCTCGCGCCGTGGCAGGCCGCGGCGTTCGGCCAGCCCAACATCACTGTGGCCCAACTCGGCAGAGCCCAGCAGCAGCCCTCAATCTTTTTGTATCGCTGACGGGTGGGGTCACGTTGTCAGTCATCTCCTACCTTCGTATTGGAGCCGGACTCCGAGTTGGAGAACGACCGCCACCTCTTCTACTTGATTTCTGGGATTTACTAACCGAATACGGCATCTTGAGGCTATAAATAGGAAGAGGAGACCCTCTATTTTCCGTTTTCCATCTAAAACTCGAGCTACATCACGTGAGATTGAGCGTAGAAGGCCGGAACCCTATGTTCTCTCGGCCGGTTAGTCGGTGGAGCTTGTGGGGAGGTTCGAGCTCTTTTTCTTAGCTTTGGTGAGTTCGCTATCTCCTCCTCTTTCTTCCCGTGCCCTTCTTTGGTGTTGAGAAGCTTCGAATCGTGGTTTTGGTGAGCTCGGGTGCACCGGCAATGGCGCCGCCGCCCTAACCTAGCCGCGTCTCGTTTCCGTGCTATAGAAGTCTTCCTAAACTATGTAGGCGAGTTCGGGAGGATATTCTCGTTTGAATGGTGTTGGTAGGGGGACGTTTGGTGGTCGGGAACGACATGGCCGAGCCTCTCCGGCGAGTTCACGGTGACGTTCATGGTGGACACCGGCCGGAGGTACTGTAGCCGGCCGGTTTTTCTTTTTCTTTTGCCTTGGATTGATGTCAGCCGTCCGTTCATAAATCAACGATCAGGATTAGAAGATACCTCTTCACATGGCAGATTTTCTAAAGAGAGCCTCAGCTTTTTAGTAATCAACCCGCGGTCCGTAGCGTAAAACTGAAAATACGTTTTCGTGTTTTAAAAGCGTATTTTCTCCCGGCTAAATCAAAAATACGTTTTCAGGTAATTACAGTTTTGCCACTAGAATTGTTTTGGTCATAAAAACTTCGTTTTAACTCTGATTTGGTCCGTTCAAGTTGCGTTAGGTTCTTAATTGCGAGCTCTACATGTTAGTGTAGTTGTACAGTTAGTTTTGATAATTTATTTTTCGAGTTTATAATTAAGTATTTATTTATCTATAGGAAATCTTAGAAAATTCATAACTTTCACGTTTTAACTCCGAATTTGGTGATCTTTGCGTCTGTGTGATCGTAGAAACGTGTAGAAGAGTTTTATAAACTTTTATTACTGTTTTGCTACTGTTGGTGTACTGTTCTAATTATATCTCTTTGTTTGCTTCGTGTATGTTTGATTGGATGCATGTATGTTGTTGGTTGATGATCGAGTATAGAAGGTGAGCAGTATCCGGACGATTCGGAGTATTACTTTGAGCCAAGTCAGCAGTATCATTTGGAGAGCTTTGATCAAGGCAAGTATAACACAGGACTATCCTTGTTACCTATACATCGAATTATCATACATATGCATGTGCTTACCTTGACAACCGTAGAGATTATAACTTAGTGATTGTTATCTTGATTCCTTGTCAACCTTGGGAATGCATATGGGTAGCTACTGCTAGTGCTCAAACTATGAACAATGATCTTGTAATTTGACTAATGGATTAAGCAATCAATCATTAAGATGATTTTATTACTGTTAAAAGGGGGCTAGAGCTTGTGTATTATTTTGATGCTCTGGTTTCTCTCCATAAGGACTTATCTGTAAGTGATAACCGGGATATACAGTACAGCTGTGAGGGCTATATGGCTCTGGCTTTAGTTGTTCAAGAGACCTTTTCTAGCTTGTTAGTGGTTACCTTAAATGGCGTAAGAAAGGCTTACCACGTTGGGTGTAGTGCGAGCCCCTGGCCTAGTGTGTATAGGCTGCGGTTGTTGTGCCACAGGGAAGGGGGGTTCTACATCTGCCTGCTGAGTGAATCTAATGGCCCTAACTTGTTAGACGAACTTTTGAATGGCTTTATATGGTTCTCGGGTGTTTGGGCTTGATCTCCCCACTCATTTGGAAATCATGACTCACAGTGAAAGTGTACACCTCTGCGCAGAGTTAAAAACTGGTATACTAGCCGTGCTCACGGATACGAGCGGCCTTGGGGATTCTTATGGAATAGCTGATCATAATTGTTATATCATGCTTAATTATTGTTGATTATTATTATGCTCATGTTAATGCTATTCGTTATCATTATTACAATTGATCATTGGTTCTTTAATGGGAAGCGGTTTATCTTGATGCTATTCAATTGCTAATTATATGATTAAAAGCTAAACGCAGTTAAATAGTGTCTAGCCTTTTGAGCCTCATGAACCCTGTGTTATATTTGTTGAGTTCGACATGGACTCACTCTTGCTATTTCCACCATAACAGATGAAGATTTTGAGGAAGATTATCGTAATGAGTACTAGTCTTGGTGTCAACCAGTCAACCGTGTCCCTGTGTGGAGTTTCCGCTGGAGATTTATTATTAGTTATTATTATCTATTGTTCAAGACTATGTCTTAAATATTTATTCGCTATGTAATAAGCACTGTGATGATACTATGTAATTTGTCTACTTGTGTGTGCAATCATGTCCTGGGGCGCACATGAGTACTTTATGCATCCTATTTTTGTCCTTAAAAATGGGTGTGACATGCATGGTACTGAGTCGATGGTGCCTGACGAGTCTACTGAGGCTGCTGAGACGGCTGTCCACTAGGGGAATGGTAGGACATCCTCTTGACAACCTGCATCTTCTGTGCCTACGGGTGACCAGAAGACCTAGAAATCCGCCGCTTGCGCTTCCACTCAACCTGAGAGTTGCGCTGCAGTCCCTCCATAGCAATGGCAGCATTCATCAGAGTACCAAAAGTCTGAAAGTTCCCAGTGTACAGCTCCTTCTATAGAATGCAAGAGAGGCCACGGTAGAAGCGATCCCTCTTCTTCTCATCTGTGTCAACATGAGTGCCAGCATACTGTGCCAATGGTTGAACTTGTTGACATACTCCATCACGGACAGGCTCCCCTTCTTCAGGTCCAAGAACTCTGAGAGCTTCCTGTTCAAAACACCCACAGGAATGAAGTACTCTCGAAAGGCGGTCGTGAACTCTTGCCACATCACCTTGTGATCCACTTGCTACATGGCGTTGAAAGTATCCCACCAAGCGCTGGCAGACCCCAATAGCTGCTATGCGGCAAAGCGCACCTTTTGCTCATCGGTCACCATGAGCAGCAGAAACTTCTGCTCCAGCACACGAAAGCCAGTGCTCCGCGTCCAGAGGCTCCGCAGTCGGCGCGAACATGGGTGGGTTGGTCTTCAAGAAATTCTGATAAGAACAGGGCCTCTCAAGACCACGAGCACCACCCCCATTCTCGCCATTGCCAACGGGACCCCCATGAGCAAGGCCACCGACAGCCTACGCTATAAACTCTAGGGCACGGGCTATCTCAAGACGAGTAGCCAGCACCTCTGCCATCATCTCCACCAAAGTCATCAGAGGTGGTGGTGGCGGTGGAGGAGGAGGAGCCAGGTGTGGGGCATCGTGGCTCTCGTCGTTGGCATTCTCGCGACCAGTCTCGCCATGCCCCTCTAGGCCACGGCCTGCTCCAGCGCTGGTACTCCCGTGATCGGACCCAACTCCCACGTGACGGGACCTTAGGTCCATCTGTAATAGATAAGAACCAACCATTAGGGCACTTCTCTAGATTTAGAAAACAAGACTGAGAAGATGATACGACATTCAAGAGAGTTGAAGCAATTCATTTTAATTCTTATTCTACCCTATTACTATCAAGATTATGCGTGAAGGGGTTTTTAGATTAACCATTTTTTATTTTTGTGATGCATGCATCGGCCTATTCGTTCACTCAAGCCAGAAATATAGCGGCAAAATCGCTAGAAAAATTGGCACATCGCACACTCACTTTCGAAACTAGCACTTTCTTATGCAACACAAGTTAGTGTACCTGCATAAAATAGTTAGGTAAGCCAGTGCCACTATCCTAGATAAAACCATATTGCTAGGGCTTAATACTTATTTACATCGACCTTACCGCATCCTATTTTTCATAAATCTTTTGTTGGTTAAAGTTTTAAGTCTTTTTGAAAAGGTGATTAAGCTTGTAATCTCATTGTTGGCTCTAGTATCAACTATGGCAGAATCGCCCAACTTAGCAGGCTTTTCAGGGCGTTTGTCTTCCACTAGACACTAAGTGCCCTGAAAGTAAGCTAAACCAGATGATTCCGTCGAGCACACCCAACGGGAGAACTCGAACAATCCACATTTTACACCGGGATCCAACAATGAGTACAAACTTACAATACTTAGTCCATTTCATACAACACAGTCTCAGAAATAGTTTATTACAATACCGGTGGTTCAGAGTGTGATAAATTAAACAACGGAATTGAAATAAACATCTAGCGGAACGAAATGAGAATCCGTCTGTGCCCACTAGAAGAATCCTCCACACAAGGCCTATCTGCTCAAGGTGCACCTGCAACAGGGGTAAAATAAACCCTGAGTACACAATGTATTCGCAAGACTTACTTGACTGGGAAATATATTTCCCGACTCTCAAGGTGTTGATGCAAAAGTGAATCTGCAAACACAAAGGGCTAATACCCGAAATCGATATCCAAAGCGTGCCAGTCGATTTGACCTGTTAATCGACAAGGATGAAGATACGAGCACTTTGGTCCTGACAACAGCGATACGCCCGAAAGTCACGGCCAAGAGGTACTCACGCGGAACTCGAGGATCGACAAAGATTGCACTTAGAGCAATGCAACTCGCCGAATCGATGAGAACTCGTAAAAAGGAAAAATATGCAAATTGACGAAGTCGCCGAAAAGTAGATGTAAATAAGAGTAAAAGCTGGTTTTTGATGTATTGATTGATCCCCTATTACATTACCCTTCACTCTATATTTATACCCTGATCTATAGAAACATAACCAAATACGACTAGGACACTAAATCCAAGTCTAAGGAAAAACACATGACTTTGACACAACTCAGACTCTACTAATCGTAAACAAGGAAATCAACTCCTATTTTATTCCATAGTCCGCCTTAATCACGATGGTATTCTTATCGACCCCCTTTTCACCAGCACAGCCCCTGTTCCATCGGCAGCAACCTTCGATCTCCTTTCCATCGGTACATTCCCTGTTTCATCGGCTGCAGTCTTCATACCTTCCTTCATCGGTACATTCCCTTATCTTATCGGCAACAGTCTCCAAACCCTCTTCCATCGGCATCGGCAATAACACCCTTGACCTCATCGGCAACATTCCAAATTAAATTCATACACTGTCACCGCTTAAAAAAAACAAAGTTATTCTCCTTGGCCATCAATTTACACGGCAATCTTTCCCTTGCTGGTTAGCCTTTCCTGATCATCTTGACACGTGCTAAAAACGGTGTCAACACATGCCCCCCAATTTTGGAGTATAAGAAACTGATGCTTCCGAAATTTACTCCAACTGATGCTTGCTATTATCTATTTCTTTAACCCATTCTCCAAGCATAACATGATTTGTTACCAAATTCAATCAAATCTAGATCCAATCCATGTATCTCAATATATATCGCATTTTTTCCCAACCTTCTTTGCCTTAAACTACGGTTGAGATACCAAAATAACAACCCATCAATAATATCTTACCGCAAGATATCCTTTAAGTTATGATTACTTGCCGTCAAATCTCCCGTACCATCCCTTGATTGTCATGCGAACAGTTACCATATCCAACTGAACCACCTCGATCCATCCGCATACGGCATAGAGATAAGTCAAGAATACCCCTACTCCAAATAACCTATAAATAGATTCCTCCGAGCTGTTCATCTTCTACCTTCAAACTCCACCTTTTGGCATTCTCATCCCAGCGGCAACCCTAACCAACAACCGCGCGTCTTCAACTCATCAGAATCATCATCATCTTCAAGTTCCCAGCTCGTGCCCTCATCCCTCTGAAGCAATGGCCGTTAACTTCGACGTCCCTGCGGTTTGTTCTTCTTCTCATTACTTTTACTTTAATCCTTTCGGTCTCCTGCGAATTCTTACGGTCGACATTTTTCTTTCTCTTTCATTTTCTTGGTCCTTCAAACCTAGGAACTCCGCAACACATTGGTGATTCCAACCCATCAACCTCCCCTTCACTGCTTAGGTCCGATGGGCAATCCAGACCCAACTGATTTGATTAATGCAGAAGCCAATCGTATTCCCTTCAAATCTCAGAATTTCTCTTTGAATTTGTGGAAAGATACATTCCGTCCTTGGCCTAAACCCACCAAAGGGTGGAAAAATTGGTTTCTGAGGGTCAACAGGTCAATGCAAGTGTTCTGGGCAGAGCGAAAAATAGATCAATGTATCAGGCTGTCCATTGCCGATATGCAGAAAAATGAATCTATGATGATAGCTGCTGCTCAATTTTGGTCTGACACCACCAACACCTTCATGTTCGGTCATGGCCCCTGTGCCCCTACCCTTGCCAATGTGTACATGCTCATAGGCCTAGATATTTCAACTGTCGATGAAGGCCATATTTTCGGTAGAAAAGCTGAATACAGAATAACCACACGCAACATCGGCGGCTGGACAGGATATATCCAGGAATACCAGAAGACTGGTACTGTCAATCAAAGGGAGCATGCCACATTCCTGAACATGTGGCTAGAAAAGTTTATTTTCTGCGGACGATCGGTAGGACCAACTAATGCTTTCCTCCCAGTAGTAGAACTCTTGGCCAACGGTGTCAGATTTCCACTTGGCCGATATCTTCTGAGTTCAACCTACCATCTCCTCCACCAAGTATCCCAAAAGCTTATACTTGGCGAACCCATCGGCAATCTGGGAGGCCCATGGTGGTTTATTAATATGTGGTTAAACACTCACATGCACAAGCGTTTACAATGGGATCTCTTTGCTTAGGAATTCCCATGAGAGATTCCCGAAGAATACATCCTTAGGGATGATGAATCGGCAACACGCCCCCCTCTCAACTTCGGTGAAGCAATCATCGTCCTTCCCGGAACAGAAGCCAATGAGGATCAAATCAGCAGATTTTTCCATACTTTCTACCTTGGCCTCCCTTGTGATCTCAGGGCTTGGGTGCCTTATATTGACGAGGATAACAAGTTTCCCCTCCTCTTCAATTTTGCCGATAGTGATCTGAACCAAGATAATGATCTCATGATGGCCATCATCACCCCCAGAGCAATTCCAGTCAACACATTTGGCAGTGGGAAAGCCTCCCACATTACTTATGAATTTTACAATCCATCGGCAGTATCTCGTCAGCTGGCCTTTGGGCAACTGCCCATCAAACTGTGCTATGCCGATGTGATTAAACCCAGGGAAATCATCACCTCCGGAACTGAATGGAGCAGGATAGTAAGACTTGCTCCTGATGCCGATATTTCAAATGTCGATCTCTCCGCCTGGTCACCAGCTTCTTTCATAACAGAATCATATAAGCAATGGTGGCAGGAGTGGAAAGAACAGCTATTTTCAACGTCTGTTCACACATATCGGCACCAGATTGACCCCGATTATGCTATTCCTGATAATGCAGTAAGTTCCTTTCAACTTTTGTCCCTTCCCTTTTCTTTTATTATGTGTATCAGTAACTAACCTTCCTTGAAACAGGCTGACGATCCAGTTCCACCGATAAGCAAAAGCGGAAAACCCTTCAATCTCCATCCAGCCTCTCCGATTTCAGCAATCGGTTACAACGCCCCCACCCTGGAAGCCTTGACCTTCCAAAGAGCTCGCACTAAAATTGGCGCTTCTAGACCAAGATTGGGAACATCCAGGGCTTCTCCAAAGGCTGCTGCTTCAAGCCTGATCAAGGCTTTTAAGGTAACAATCTTGTTTACTATCTTCTCTGCCGATACACTTTATATTAACATACAACTATCAGGGTGTACAAGCTGCAGCTGGATCATCATCGGCAACTTTACCGAGCACCACAACTTCTACTCCTCCTTCAGAGGTATTCTTTCATTATTTTTTATTTTTCTCCATTAAACATCCAATCTTATACCTGTTTTTGCAGCAACAAATGGATACATCGGTAAGCACACCGATCATACAAGCTCCTCAACCAACAGATGTTGATGCCCCCAGCCAGTTGTTGTTGAAGCACAACAAAAACGTAAAGCTTTGACCGATGCTGAGGCTCAACAGAAACGACAAAAACCTACACCAGCCCCTGCGTCTGCTCCAACACCCGTCGATCAGTCCTCTGAACAAACTGCTCCTGCCTAAGATACATCATCGGCGATTGTACCTCAAGGGCCGACTACCGATGTGGTCATAGAAGACATTCCATCGGCATCTTCTGCCGATCCTTCACAGGACCCTTTACAAGCCGCTTCTTCAAGCCAAGCTCAAGAAATCGCCTTGAAGCAGGTAAACCAGTCAATTACCTGGTTTATTATATCTTCAAAATATTATAAACAGGATTTCTAATTCTCTTTATCCCATAGGAACAAGACTCTCCCGATAGCTTATTTTCTTTTGCTATCGATGTTTCTGATGACGATGGAGAAGAAGCGAGCTCCTCCCTGGCGTTGGGAACAATATCATCAGACATATATGGCAAGCTGGAAACCCTCCTAAACCTGCTACAGCAAGAAACTGCCCAATTGGTAATCGACTCGGATCCTGCGAAGTCTATCTTCAAGGCGATCCGCGGCCAAGTCCCCTCCAATGTTGAAGAAATCATCTTTCCAGCAGTCCATCTGGAGAGCAGACAGCTTCAATATCAAAGGGCCGTTCATCGTATTGCTGACAGAGCAACCCAATCTCAACTTAAAGAAGAAATGCTACAGCTGAAGCAAACTGCCGATGAGAAGCACAAGAACATCAACAATTTGCAAGCCTCCAGTGCCGATATTAGACAGAAAATCTCAGATCTATCGGCAAAGAAAGCAGCCCTGCTAGCTGAACTGGAAAAGGTTGAGACAGCTCTGACTCAGGCCAAACAAGAAGAAGACCAGCTTCCCGACGCCATTAAAGCCCTTCAACAGGAACGGGATGCTCAAGCTCGCAAGGCCTTGGCCTTGAAAAAGAAAATCAAACCTGTGGAAGGAAATGCCGATGAAGATGCCAAGGAGCTAAAAGAAGCCGATGAAATTCGCCTGCGTGCGATATCAGCCATCTAGGCTTTGTTAAATTCGGCATAATTGATACTTTGTTTTAACTCTAGCCGATAGGATTGTTATCGGCAACTATACTTTTTATGCATCTATCCAAATACTAGGGTAATATTTCTTTAAATATTTTCCATTTAACGCTCTGGGAAATACCACTCCTTCGAGAGTTTCAAGAATATACGCATTACCAGGAACAAACTGATTTATCCGATATGGACCTTCCCAATTAGGGGACCATTTGCCAAACTTAGAATTTTTAGTCCCAATCGGTAAAATCAATTTCCAGACTAATTCACCATCGGCAAATTCCTTTACCTTCACTTTCTTGTCATACCACCTAGCCACTCTCTTCTTGTTTTCCTCGATGTTAACCAAAGCTTTTAACCGATGACCTGCTACGTCTTCCAACTCATCTTTCATAAGGATATCATAATCATCGGCTGTCAGTTGATCCTGAAAACGCATCCACCTAGATCCAATCTTAATCTCCCAAGGTAATACTGCATCGTGTCCATACACCAATTGATAAGGCGACACCTTGGTTGCACCATGACATGCCATCCGATATGACCACAAAGCTTCATTTAATATGGTATGCCACTTTTTAGGATATTCTCTGATCTTGCGCTTAATAAGTTTGATAATCCCCTTATTAGATGCTTCAGCTTGGCCATTTGCTTGAGCATAATATGGTGAAGAATTCAAAACTTTAATTCTCATACTCAAAGCAAACTCATCAAATTCACCTGATGTAAACATAGTGCCCTGATCGGTAGTGATGGTTTGAGGGATGCCAAATCGGTAAACAATATGCTCCTTCACAAAATCAACCATGTTAGCCGATGTCACCTTTTTCAAAGGAATTGCTTCAACCCACTTTGTGAAATAATCGGTAGCAACCAGAATAAATTTATGCCCTTTACTCGATGGTGGATAAATTTGACCGATGAGATCAATAGCCCAAACCCTAAACGGCCATGGTTTAATTATAGGATTCATAGCCGATGCGGGTGCTCTTTGAATATTACCAAACTTTTGACATTCCTGACATCCTTTAAAATATTTAAAACAATCCTCAAGAATAGCTGGCCAATAATATCCATTTCTTCTGATCATCCACTTCATCTTGAATGCTGACTGATGAGCCCCACATACTCCTTCATGAATTTCACTCATCAGTCTTTTTGATTCCTCTATGTTAACACACCTGAGTAAAACTCCATCTATGGTACGATAATATAATTCATCATCGAGGAGTACATACTTTGTCGCTTGGAACCTTACACGTCGTTCAACCTTTTTAGATGGATTTTTAAAATAATCAATGATTTCCCTTCTCCGGTCATCGGCATCAGCCACCGATGTCAATGCTTCTTGAACAGGTTGATATCCTGAAGCATGCTGAGCCAATCGGTTAGCCTCTTCATTATGCATCCGGGAAATATGCTCCAGATGAAAACTCCTAAACCCTTTTAACAATTCCAAACATTTTTCATGATACAAAATTAGGATTTCACTTCGACATTCATAAATCCCAATCAACTGTTTTATAACTAGCATAGAATCACCAAAGACCTCAACAGCATCAGCCTGTATTTCTTTAAGCAATTCTAACCCTTTTATCAGTGCTTGGTATTCAGCTTGATTGTTTGTCGATGTAGCGACGATCGGCAATGAGAATTCATACTTCTTCCCCTGAGGAGAAATCAACACGATGCCGATGCCTGCCCCTTCACCACAAGTGGACCCATCAAAGAACAGTGTCCATGGAGCAACTTCCAAAGAATCTACCGTGTTGCAATGTTGAGTAACAAAATCGGCCATAACTTGTCCTTTAACTGCCTTAGCCGATTCATAACGTAGGTCAAATTCTGATAACGCTAAAATCCATTTACCAATCCTACCATTTAATATCGGCATAGATAGCATATATTTGACCACATCATCTTTGCATACGACAGTACATTCAGCCGATAGTAAATAATGCCTTAACTTACTACAGGAGAAATATAAACATAAGCATAATTTCTCAATAGCCGAATACCTGGTTTCAGCATCTATTAATCGTCTGCTCAAATAATAGATAACACGCTCCTTTCCTTCAAATTCTTGAATAAGAGCTGAACCGATAACAGTATCTTCAGTTGATAAATATAATCTGAAAGGTTTTCCATGCTGGGGTGGAACCAACTGCTGTTCATACCCCCATTTAAACTCCTGATCGGCTTTCAATTTCAATAACGGACCGAAAGCCTTGATTTTGCCTGACAGATTAGATATAAACCTTCTGATGAAATTAATCTTACCGATCAAGGATTGCAATTCAGTCTTATCGGCAGGAGCAACAACCTTGTTGATTGCCTCAATAGATTTTCTACTAATTTCAATGCCCCTCTGATGCACCATAAAACCCAAGAATTGTCCTGCCGATACACCAAATGCACATTTATTGGGATTCATCTTTAATCCATGTTTTCTTGTGCACTCCAATATCTTTCGCAGATCGGTTAGATGCTTTGTGATGTCTCCAGACTTAATCACTATATCATCAATGTAGATTTCCACCAATGTGCCGATATATTCATGGAAAATAAAGTTCATAGCTCTCTGATAAGTAGCACCGGCATTTTTCAAACCAAATGTCATAACTATCCACTCAAATAATCCCACATGACCTGGACATCTAAAAGCAGTCTTGGAAATATCTTCTTCAGCCATGAATATTTGGTTATAACCCGCATTTCCATCCATGAAACTAATAATCTGATGCCCTGCTGCAGCATCAATCAACAAATCAGCAATCGGCATCGAATAACCATCCATCGGAGTGGCCTTATTAAGATTCCTGAAATCAATACAAACACGGAGTTTTCCATTTTTCTTATATACAGGAACCACATTAGAAATCCACTCTGCATATCGACACTGCCGAATAAACTTCGCCTCAATTAACTTGGTTATTTCGGCCTTAATATTAGGGAGTATATTAGGATTGCATCGGCGAGCCGGCTGCTGATGTGGCCGAAATCCAGATTTAATAGGCAACCGATGTTCAACTATAGATCGGTCTAATCCAGGTATTTCAGTATAATCCCAAGCAAAACAATCTTTATATTCCTTTAACAAATCAACTAGTTGCTGTTTACACTTGGAATCTAACTTAGAGCTAATAAAAGTGGGCCTTGGCCTATCGCCTTCACCAATATCTACTTCTATTAAATCATCTGCCGATGTAAATCCTTGACCTAATTTTCCATCATCGGCAAATCTATCCATTAAAGCTCTTCTTCAGAACCGACTGCTTGGATCGGTAAAATTTCATAATCAGCAATCTTGAGGAACTCTTTTTCCCAGGCTTCTCCCGATATGCACTTGGTTCGTTCATAAGTATCTGATTCTGCCGATGCAATGATATAAGAAGAGTCACCAGGAACAACTTCAATCTTATCTCCAATCCATTATACCAGACATTGATGCATTGTAGAAGGAACACAACAATTAGCATGAATCCAATCCCTTCCTAAAAGTAAATTATATGCACCCTTGCCATTAATAACAAAGAAAGTTGTCGGCAAAGTTTTACTGCCGATGGTCAACTCAACATATACTGCCCCTTTAGCTGGTGACACATGGCCTTCAAAATCTTTTAGCATCATATCGGTCTTAGTTAAGTCTTGATCCCCCTTACCAAGCTTCCGATACATCACATAAGGCATAATATTAATCGCAGCTCCTCCATCAATAAGTATCTTAGATACAGGCTGCCCATCAACTTTACCTTTTACAAACAAAGCCTTGAGGTGTTGTCTCTCATCATCAGCAGGCTTCTCAAAAACAGCCATCATTGGATCTAATATTAATTGAGCTATCTGATCAGAGGAAACAGCCTCTTCTTCACTGTCAGACAGAGCCAAAAATTCCATCGGCAACATAAACACCATATTGACATCTGCCGATGGACCTTTATCCTTGTGCCTTATCTGCCACTGCTGGTTACCAGATTTCTCATTGGAGGGACTTTCTTCTTGATATAAATCTTTTTGACGATCCCGCTGCATTTTCCTTTTCTGTGTCTTTGTCAAACCTTCTGGACACCACTGAGGAAGCTTAGTTTTCCAAACTGGCTGATAAGTCCTAGTTGTCTCCACATGACGTATATTGGGATCCCTGTAAAATATTTCTTCATCAGGGACTCTTGCATTTGCCATCTCTTCGAGTTCTTCTTGGTTCCTTGGAAAATATGCAACGCGTTTACCAAGCCTTTCGTGCACACTGAGCCTGCCCCCCAGCCGATCATGTACTGACGCTTTCCTTCTGATCGGTTCATTAATGAGCAAACCTTGATTACCAGATTGAAACCTTCTTGCAGGATAATTAACTCCATAATAGCCATTGCACTCTGGACAATTTTCAACAGTAGGTAACTTAATACCTTCTTCCCAACAATGAATAAAAAATGGACAATTCCAATGATCCCTATGCCGATTCCACTCTTCTTGACGCCTTTCCTCTTGTTGTCGTCTATACCGGTCCCTTCGCTGACGCCATCCTTCATGTTGTCTTTGATGGGTAATCACGATGCCAGATCGAGGAGGCCTCCCAGAACTGCTACTCTCCGTCAATAGCCCCTTACTTTTTGCATCATCGGAAGTTATCCGATGTTGGGGATCTACTGATGCATTCTTTTCAGCAGCTACCGATGTCAACACCTTAATTTTTCCTTCAGCATCCAACATATTTGCTGGAAAAGGATGTTGATCAATTTTCATTGGCTTTTGAATCTTGGAATTGCCAAATTTTATCCTGCCAGACTCAATAGCTAACTGTAATTGCTGTCTAAACACCTTGCACTCATTGGTACTGTGTGAAGTTGCATTGTGCCACTTGCAATACAGCATATGCTTCAACTCTTCTGCCGATGGGATCACATGATTGGGTGACAATTTAATCTGGCCCTCCTGAAGCAAAAGATCGAATATTTTATCGGCTTTGGTGACATCAAAAGTAAACTTTTCTGGCTCTTTGTGACCAAAGGGACAAGATATCGGTTTCTTATTCTTAACCCACTCTGCCAAACCGATAACTGGTTCATTATCTGAATCAGAATCTTCCGCTTCTTCAATAAATGAAACTTTCTTGTTCCAATTCCTCTTAGGTTCAAAAACCCTAGTGTCTTGATCAGAAATCCTTTGTACTAAATGACTTAGGCTTTCGAACTCCTGAGAAGCATATATGTCCTTTAGGTGTGGTAATAATCCCTGAAAGGCTAAATCGGCAAGCTGCCGATCATCCAATACCAGACTATAACATTTGTTCTTTACATCTCGTAGCCTTTGCACGAAGCCTTCTACCGATTCATCATTGCGCTGTTTCATCTTTACCAAATCGGTAAGCTTCTTCTCATGAATTCCAGCAAAGAAATACTTATGAAATTGTTTTTCCAGATCAGCCCAGGTGATAATAGAATTTGGCGGTAGTGAAATAAACCACGTAAATGCTGATCCGGATAGAGATGACGAGAACAAACGAACTCTCAATTCATCTCTACAAGCTGCCTCTCCACATTGAATAATAAAACAATTAACATGCTCCATGGTTGATGTATCGTCTTGCCTAGAAAATTTAGTGAAATCTGGCACTTTGTAACGATTTGGGAGAGGAATTAAATCATATGCTGGAGGATACGGAGTCCGATAAGAATAGGTATTAACCTTGGGCTTGATCCCAAATTGATCTCTCATAATTTCTGCTATCTTATCGGCCCAAAAAACATCGACATCTTGCTGACGATATGGTTGAATCTCTGCTGGAGGTATCGGTTGATACCCTTCTGCATACCTTTGCTGCCCACGATCTCCAGCAATTGGCATATTTGCTACTAACTGTGGTCCATTAACCTGCTGAAAAGGATTCATCGGCTGAGCTGCCGATGCTTGATTCTGAAAACCAGCATGCATGTGACCTTGATGAGCTCCTGTGGCTTGCTGGTTTGGCTGAACTGTATGTTGAGTAGGAAACTGTCCTGACCAATTATTAGTATTCATCGGCACAAAGTTTGCCGATGGCTGGTAGCTTGTTGGTATTGCTGGGTAATTACATCCAACTGGAGGCATAACCTGAACTCCAGGTTGACTAGTGATAGAAGCCTTTTGCTGCATCGGTAACAAATTTGCCGATGGACTTGAGTTAGATGTTTGCCCCAAAGAAGCCTGAAAACCTCCTAGACCTGGTTGTACAGTAGTTGTAATATATTGAGGCGCTTGGGTTATCGGCAAACCAGCCGACGGCATAGGATTTTTTCCCGCTGCGTCAAACACTTGAGATAATCCATAATTAAAAGTAGATGGCTCCGGAGGCATACCATATCCCCACCAATTAGCAGGAGTTTGATTACTCTGTGGTGTCAGACCCGATAAAGCTGATGCTGATAGATCTGTACCAAGTTGAACTCGTCCTGATAATGCTGAATCTGGACGCACCGGAGTAGACTGTGCATTAGATAATCCTGCTGATACTGGAGGAGATGAAATCTCTATGCCCGCAACGGCTGGAGGAGCCGATGGAGCAACAGCAGATGCTGCTTCTGGTTGATGAAAAACAGGCCCGACGTAATGATGTGACGCTTGCCCTTCTTTGAAAGTTCGAATCACAGCATTATGAATAGTATTGGACAGCACATTAGAGTGATTAATTAAAGCATGATTCACCGCAGAATTAACCATCTCTTGAAGTTTACCAGGATTAGGATCAAAGGTAACCTGCCGAGGCAACGGCAAGTCCTGCTTCTGGATGACTTGTCCACTTTTGTTTACGCTGAATGACTTTAAGCAAAGCTGTCTATATTCTTCAATAGCCCTCTCCATAGCCTGCTTCTGATCGTCCTTAAGATCTTCATCTGTTACTGCGATGATATTCCCAGCATCGATCTCATGATTAGGCATCTTGACTAGATCTGTCCCACCAGGCGTGCCAAAAGATGTGTTGATGCAAAAGTGAATCTGCAAACACAAAGGACTAATACCCGAAATCGATATCCAAAGCGTGCCAGTCGATTTGACCTGTTAATCGACAAGGATGAAGATACGAGCACTTTGGTCCTGACAACAGTGATACGCCCGGAAGTCACGGCCAAGAGGTACTCACACGGAACTCGAGGATCGACAAAGATTGCACTTAGAGCAATGCAACTCGCCGAATCGATGAGAACTCGTAAAAAGGAAAAATATGCAAATTGACGAAGTCGCCGAAAAGTAGATGTAAATAAGAGTAAAAGCTGGTTTTTGATGTATTGATTGATCCCCTATTACATTACCCTTCACTCTATATTTATACCCTGATCTATAGAAACATAACCAAATACGACTAGGACACTAAATCCAAGTCTAAGGAAAAACACATGACTTTGACACAACTCAGACTCTACTAATCGTAAACAAGGAAATCAACTCCTATTTTATTCCATAGTCCGCCTTAATCACGATGGTATTCTTATCGACCCCCTTTTCACCAGCACAGCCCCTGTTCCATCGGCAGCAACCTTCGATCTCCTTTCCATCGGTACATTCCCTGTTTCATCGGCTGCAGTCTTCATACCTTCCTTCATCGGTACATTCCCTTATCTTATCGGCAACAGTCTCCAAACCCTCTTCCATCGGCATCGGCAATAACACCCTTGACCTCATCGGCAGCATTCCAAATTAAATTCATACACTGTCACCGCTTAAAAAAAAACAAAGTTATTCTCCTTGGCCATCAATTTACACGGCAATCTTTCCCTTGCTGGTTAGCCTTTCCTGATCATCTTGACACGTGCTAAAAACGGTGTCAACACAAGGATTATGGTAGGCTTTATGGCTTGTGGGTTCTTGTTAGCGAAAAGCAGCACTAAGAGTGCGTCCTTAATTCCTTACTTTTAATAGCCGTATTTTATTTCTTATCCAACCTTCTATGTAAGCACCTAGTCTATAATCAAGCAGGGTTGAGTAGCGAAACCATTTATTCATCTTTCAACTATCAGTTCTTACTACGATGCCAGAGCATAGTCAAGCTGTACTGTCACGTAGAAACGGTGATTCACGAATCAATGTGCCTAGCTGGGTACCTCAAAAAACACACGCCTCGCTTGCACCCCAAGCACAAGCGAGACCAACCCATTCCACTCCTATCATGGGTTCCAGGTCCCCGTCCAAACTTGGACTCCTAGCTCCCGCACATGAGGCCCGGCCTCAATGCGGTGCCAAGACCTCCGCCTATCCCCGCCTCCAATTAGTTAGCCTGGAAAGAGCCAGATCCCATGACAAGAGAGTAACAAGCCTTCTCGCTCCCTTAAGCAAGTATGTGCTCGGGATAATAAATCTGTGACTTTGACCAGGGACCATGCAATGCACGGTCCTTAATTGTCACAGACAGGGAAATAGTGCAACCTAGCTATGCCCCGTGGCCATGGGACACAACTTGTTACACCCACCAATACCCATACCCCACCCCTGCCCGGTCGCCATTTCCTTTCCATCATTTTATCAAGGTTATAACAATAATATAAAATAACCATCTATTGTGAGTAAGGATAGGTTACCCACGCTACCAATAACTCTAGGCAAAGCAGCTACACGATCATGTACTGGTAAGACTCATGGGTAGATATATATATGCATGTGGGTATCATGAAAATTCCTGCAACGTAAATGCACAACATTCAAATATATATAAAGATTTGCAAAATAAGGGTTACGCATCGAGGCTTGCCTTGGGCAGGTGCAAAGTTAGATGTGTCAGTCACGGGCGGCTCCTGGAACTCCTCTGGCACGAAGATCTCCTCCTCATACTCCTTGATGACTTCCTCGTAGTCCTACTCCTCCGCGGCCACGTACTCGACTTCCTCGTGATCTACATGCATGCAATGATAATACGATATTTAATAGGGTGACAACAGTAGCTCTTATAACAACAGCAACTACTACTAGCTACTTAGCTAACTCTAATGGATAATAAGCTAAGCTACCATTATTTCTACTAATCAAAGGTTGACTAATGTATCCCAAACCCTAGCAACCAACACGCACATCATCTTTTGATTACTGATTTACTACAAAGCACTCCTAGGGAAACTAGCTACCCTATTGTTGACACCTCTAACGCCACCTAAGCTAGGTTGTCATCCTCAGCATGACACTAAAGGTGCTAGTACTAAAATATGCAAATGCTCTTCTGAAATAAATATGAAATCTGCAAGCGCACATATAATACCGATGTAGCATTTTATCCCGGAGTAATCCAGGTATCGTTATTTATATTTTTACCACTGGGAAGGGATGCTAAGGATAATGAGCAATGAGCATCACTGCATGTGATAATGGAGAGCATAACCATGTCTTTATCTATCTTCTCATACAAGGTAAGTGTCACAAGATAAATAATATATATATATAAATAAAGAATAATAAGAGATACACGGTCCGGAATATAGGGTGCAATCGTAGGTATATACGGTATAGGCAGCACGCCTACACAATGTTTACCACTCACCCATGATATCAATGAGCAAGCACTATATGATCCTATACTTAAATATAATTTTGGTCAAACTATGCCAAGCATATAATCAAAGTAGACTAAGAACAATATAATTGAGAACATAATCAAATAGAGCAAAGTCATATCCAATATGATAGAATAGACTAAAGTCATATTCATACAAATGATGAACTAGATGAATAATATAAGAACAAATACAAAAGTAGGAGAGAATTACCAAGTATTCTCTTCACAGATCCGGAAATTAAGGAATGCTTGGCTCCTTCTAGTTCTAATCCTATGTAGCTATGCTAAACAAGAAATCTAACTGAGATGGTGGCTCCAGGGCTTCTCTGAATGAATGGAATGAGTTCTCTCTCTAATGAATTAGGGTTTCTCCTAGGGACAGGGGCCTTGCTTATATAGCCCTCTAGGAAGCACCACAGTCCTTAGATCAAACTGACCTTCATCAATGACTTTTTATTAATCCTCAAAGGCTGTGGAGGTAGGATCCGTGAGACGGAGCCTGATTGGCTCTGCAGGTGGGGTGGGCGCCCCCACCCCTTGGGTGGCCGCCCGGCTTCCAGGCCCGTTTTGCCTCCCGTTTGTTTCCAGAGTCTTCTCGTAGCCCTTTTTGTCTCTATGTAAATCTGACATGTAGACCTCCTTTGGTTATTTCCTAATAACCCCCTACAGAAATAGATATTCACCAAAACTCATGGAATTCTGTCAGTGTAACCCCTATATCTAGATAGTATTTATCATTAGGTCCTTTCTCATATTATGTTGACGGTTAAAAATAATACTTATCTACTGTCAACAAACTCCCCCAAGCTTACCTTTTGCTCGTCCCTGAGCAAAGATAGACTCAATAATGGATCAGGAGTTGCTACAATACTTTCACGCCTTACACGTACACATGTGTTCAAATGAGAACTCTCCTCTAGGTTAGAGTGAAATATTCTGATGAAAAACTCACTCATATTACCTTCCACCATGGGGCTTGTAGCCGTCACTTGGGTCTTGATTAGTTGAAAGACAGAACGGTCAAGTCAAGCGCCATGTTTCAAGCTCTTTGATCAACTATTATTCCGAAGTTTTGCTATATTTTCAAAATAAAACTCAGAGATTCCTATGTATGACCCTTCCAAGTCTCTCCTTTGTGGTATTTCTGGATCCTCTCCAAGGCAATTATGGTGTATGTCTTTTCTCTCCTCTCAAAATATGTAGTATTTTTGGTAGCATAGTAACATTATGCCTTCTCTCTCACCCTACTTCTAATAGGCTTATGTGGAGCTCATAGGTGAGGAGACAACAAAACATATATTGCATAATCAAAACTATGGATCCAAAGGAACGAGTCATAAAGTCAAATCAAGATATGCATGTGTATGGGCTGTATGGTAGGTGGTGGTAAAAGGATAAATAGAGAATAGAGTAGAAGTGGTTATAAGGGGTAAATGAATGACGATGGTGAATACTTAGCTTCGTTGAGAAATTTCATATACCTCTCTTAGAAACTTGAAAACTTTGAGAAGAAACTTGGGCTGCTAAATCTCTCTTTATTTTTGAGTGGGACATTTGTCCTCTTTCTTTTGTTTTTCTTTCTTTCTCTTTTTCTTTTTCTTTTTTTTCATAGAATACCCAAGCCTCTTTTGGAACATAATAACATGAGATAGCATAATTGGATGTTTGGAGCTTTATTTGCTAGCAAGGGATAAAAATGGATGATAGGGATATTTTTGGATAGTTCACTCCCAGTATAAGAGTAGAACTATTTTCTAGGTGGATCTGAATGGAATATATGTGGATTCATACTTCCAGAGTAGAAGCAGAATATATGGGTGGATGTATATGGGTGGATATGGATGCGTACTTCTAGGGTAGAAGTAGCATATATAGGTAGAGTGTATAGGTGGATCTTGATTTTAACCGCATGACCAGTTCCTAAGGATCGACACAGCCTAACCATACTCAATGCTCACAAATACTAAATATGAATGTAAGGCTTCCTAATCTATAAACATGTATATGGCTATGGTAGGAATTCAAACTCTCATCATACAGGAACTCATCATGTAGCAAGTTAATTTTCAAAAGATAAATTCTCCAAAACTCTAGTATCTCTAGGAACATGATAGACAACAGCTCAAAACCTTCCCATATCATATCCGTCAACTACCTAGACTTAGATCAAGCATTCGCTAATCTTAAATCAAAACCATTGTGTCCAAAACTCGAGAGAGTTCACGGTTGAAAACTAGGTACTTGAAATGAATTACGGTAGACCAACTATTCATCATTTCCATGTAAGAGTTTATTCTAGTTGTTCACTTAGCAAGATGAAACTTAGCACACTCTCCTAAATTTATTTATCAAACTTAAAGATTATACAGAAAGCATATATATAAGAAAACATTTATTTGGGTTTCTATAGGTTATGCATCTTTTTATTTGTTTCATATATCAAAGCAAAAATAAGTAGGTAAGAAAATACTTAGCTGGATACATGGGGGATGCTCTCCCCCAAGCTGGATGTTGACATAGTCTTGCTTGATGAAGCAGGTAGATAGTGAAGTTGTACTTCCCTCATCAGAGTGCTCATGATGATGATCGTTGAGACAGCACTCTGACAGGAGATAGTTTGTCCTTCTGTCTATTGATCCTTCAAATTTTATGAAGCTCAAAATAGACAACAAAGCTTGTGGAACATGATTAAAGTGTTAGTGATAAACCTCTAAGCCTTGAGCATCTAGAACCTCTTAACAGATGCATCTTTCTAGCAGGATCTCGTGTTGCCATATTTTTATGCTTTTATATTTATACTTTGCAAGGAATTATAAAGGATGATGAATGCTTCTTTATTTTATTTTTTATGCCACCACAGTAAGTAGACTTATGAGTTTTATGCCACAAATTTATTTGCATGGGGCTTAGTAATTTTATGATGCAATGCAAGACATATTTGTTTTCTTTCCTATGCAAAAATAAAGTGTAACTAAACATGTGATAAAGGAAAGTAAATATGGTGCGAAAAAATTAAATGCAGAACTAAAGAGGGAAATATTGATAACTACCAAGTTACCTCTTGGCGCGGTGTTCGGTGATTTGGGTCCTCCGAACAGGACCTCTTGTTCGCTCAAATCATTCTGGGGCACCTCGGATGGATTGAGTGGTGCCTCTGCTTGTGCTAAATCTGATGTTGAATTTATTTTTACTTTCCATACCTGTTTTGTTGGTGAGGTTGACTTTGAGGAGGAAGCTTGCTTTTCTGTCTTATCTTCTTTGTTCTCCTTAGTGACTGAGTCACTCTCTGTTAGCGATACAACTTCTCTCTCAGAAGATGTATTGTCTTCAAGAAATCAATCTTCATATCTTGATACCTCTCCTTGATAGTCAGCCCATCCATCCTTGGGGATCTGATTCTTCTAGGTGTGGTTACGGCGCCTTCTTCTGGTTCTGTTCTTCTTGGGTTCTTCGTCAACTATATAGTTACTGTTGAAATAGCAGCGTACCTTCTCTGAGGGGAATTGGAAATGTACTTCTCCTATTGTAATGTAGATGATGGCCTTGGTGGTGCTCAGGAATGGTCTCCCTAGGATGATCGGTGGATCGTACTCATCTTCTCCCATGTCGATGACTAAGAAGTCAGTCGGGATGAAGTGGTCATCAATTTGTACGGGGACGTTCTTAGCTATTCCATCCACGAAGTTAAATGATTGGTCCGCCATCTGCAGCTGCGCATAGGTTGGGTCTAAAGGCATAACCATATAGATATTCATAAGTTACCTTGGCCATTATGTTGACGCCCGATCTAGTGTCACAGACAGTTTTCTGAAAGGAGCTCCTGTTGATTGTGCATTTAATGATTGGGATACCTGGGTCATCTCTCTTGAGCAAATATGGGGACTTGAGCTGATGATCATGCTCTCTGTGGACTGCAGTGATCACTCTCACTGATTCCATCTGTTGTGGCTTCTTACTCTTGTTCTTGTTCTTGTTCCTCTAATTGTTCTTCTTCTTTGGCTCATAGGGATGTTGAGGGTGTGCAGGGAACTACAACACTCTATCCTTGAAGAAGATTGTCTCTCTTTTTCCTTTGATGTTGAAACATATCTTGGTAGTGTTAGCATACATGATAGTTCTAGCGGTGTTCAAGAACGGTCGTCCCAAAATGACGGGCGACTTCTCATCACCACCTGTCTCTATTACCACGAAGTCTGCAGGAACATACGAGCTGCCTACTCGTACACATATGTCTTCTAGGATTCCCTTGGTGTAGCAAAGTGACCAATCTGCAAGCTGCAAGCACATGGTTGTATACAATAAAGGATAATTAAACATTTTATCATAGATCACCTTAGGCATGATGTTGACGCTTGCACCGAAGTCACAGATAGCTTCATTGAAGTTCACGCTTCTAATGGAGATCAGGATGATAGGTCTTCCTAGATCACCTTTCTTGATTGGTAGAGTCTCGTCGTTCCATTCTTTGGAGATAGGGTCACTCCAATAACTTTCTGCATTAAATATGTCTACAAGATTTGTAGTTTCTAGATCTTTCGGTTGTCCCAGAATTTTACCTTGGTTAGTAGGAACAATATTGGCAAGTTGTTGCAACAGAAACTCTAGCATCTTATTAAAGCTGAGCTGATTCTTAATAGCAATAGAAAAGCTATTCATTCTGTTATTAATTATTTCTAATGTTTTATCATTGGATGCTAATTTCTTAGACAGGCTATCCATTAACTTTCCTTGATTAAGCACTAACTCTCTCAAAGGTGGTTGAAAAGAATTATTACCTTGATAATTACCAGAGTAGTTACCTGAGTAGTTAGGCCTTTGTTGTTGATTCCAGCCTTGATTCTATTGAGGACGGTAGTTGTTGTTGTTGTTGTTGTTGTTGAGGTAGTTCACATCCTCTTGTAGTTCTGGGCAATTGCTTCCTGAATGCTCAGTGTCTCCACACTCTTCACAAGTCATACAGGAATCATGGATGTGCATGCCTTCCTTCTTCTCGCCAGCTCTCTCATCGAGCCTCTTCATAAGTAGGTCCATCTTGGCAGACAGCATGTCTACCTCCTTCAGCTGGTGCATACCTCCACCTCTCTTGTGCGTTTGAGTTCTTTCTTCATTCCAACCTTGTTTGGATGCCATTTTCTCCACAAGAGTTGTGGCTTGATTGATTGTAAGTGATAAGAATGCTCCTCCAGCGGCAGCATCCATATTCTCACGGGTACTATTGGTGAGCCCGTGATAGAAGGCCTGCATAAGTAGCCAATTCTCCATTCCATGATGAGGACATTCTATAATGTAGTCTTGAAAGCGCTTCCATGCTTCTAGGACTGACTCATCATGCTGCTGCTGAAAACTTGATATCTTCCCACAAAGAGCATTTGTCTTACCCATGGGAAAGAACTTCACTAGGAAGTTGGTGGAACAGAGTGCCCACGTAGTATTCTTCTCCTTATTCGCATAGAACCACTGCTTCGCTCTTCCCAAGAGTGAGAATGGAAAGAGGCGAAGTAGTATGGCATCTCTAGGGACATCCTTGATGGTGAAAATGCTGCAAATCTCCAAAAAGTGTTGGAGATGAGCACTAGCATCTTAATGTGCCTTCCCACAAAACTGGCTAGCTTACACCATGTTGATCAACGCCGGCTTTAGCTCAAAGTTTTGCTCGATCTCTGCCGCAGGTCTAGTTTAGATGTTAGCTTTAGTTGGTGCTGAGAACTCACGGAGTGACTTGTTTGCCATAGCGTCAAACTCTGGTGTTAAGTTCCGAACTATGCTTGGTCAGCCTTCTGAATCAGAGAGTAGGGCTTCAAGCTAAAATGATGATGTGTCTGCTTGAACTCTTTTTAGCTTGGCTCTTGCTCTTCTGAACAATAATTCTGGATTATCGATGAAGTTATCTGGATGGCCAAACCTGCTCATACATTACCCTGTATATAATATATAAATAGATAGACAAGGGTAAGGCTGTATGAGTAGAGAAGGATGATGGTTTGTCGATCACATTAGGGGATGCAAGTGATAGCTCATTATCCTTTGAATAGCAATTCAACCTTCCCCGGCAACGGCGCCAAAAATGCTTGTTGACACCTCTAATGCCACCTAAGCTAGGTTGTCATCCCTAGCATGGCACTAAAGGTGCTAGTACTAAAATATGCAAATGCTCCTCTGAAATAAATATGAAATCCGCAAGCGCACAGATAATACCGATGTAGCATTTTAACCGGGAGTAATCCAAGTATCGTTATTTATATTTTTACCACTGAGAAGGGATGCTAAGGATAATGAGCAATGAGCATCACTGCATGTGATAATGGAGAGCATAACCATGTCTTTATCTATCTTCTCATATAGGGTAAGTGTCACAAGATAAATAATATATATAAAAAAATAATAAGAGATAACAGATAAGCACATAGCCACATATAATGATAAACATCTCAATAGATTACTCTAAGCATATAGCACTAGCATGGATTAGGACGAACTATAAGGATAAATTCTAAGTTATTCTAACTATACAGTCAAAGCATATGATGATTAGTGCAATTACACTTGGCAATCATGGCAAGAAAAGGTTATATCTACGCATAGTGATATTACTAAGGAAGATATAGAACATAGCCGTCACTTCCCTGTAATAGTTGCGCTCTACCCGCCCTATACTCGAGAGGTGGACTACAAAGGACTCAACAGGACTGTCACTCCAGCGATCTACCACACGGTCTGGAATATAGGGTGCAATCGTAGGTAAATACGGTATAGGCACCACGCCTACACAATGTTTACCTCTCACCCATGATATCAATGAGTAAGCGCTATACGATCCTATACTTAAATATAATTCTGATCGAACTATGCCAAGCATATAATCAAAGTAGACTAAGAACAATATAATTGAGAACATAATCAAATAGAGCAAAGTCATATCCAATATGATAGAATAGACTAAAGTCATATTCATACAAATGATGAACTAGATGAATAATATAAGAACAAATACAAAAGTAGGAGAGACTTACCAAGTATTCTCTTGACAGATCTGGAAATCAAGCAATGCTTGGCTCCTTCTAGTTCTAATCCTATGTAGCTATGCTAAACTAGAGATCTAATTGAGATGGTGACTCTAGGGCTTCTCTGAATGAATGGAATGAGTTCTCTCTCTAATGAATTAGGGTTTCTCCTAGGGCCAGGGGCCTTGCTTATATAGCCCTCTAGGAAGCACCACAGCCCTTGGATCAAACCAACCTTCATCAATGACTTTTTATTAATCCTCAAAGGCGGTAGAGGCAGGATCCGCGAGACGAAGCCTGATTGGCTCTGTAGGTGGGGCGGGCGCCTCCACCCCTTGGGCGGCCACCCAGCTTCCAGGCCCGTTTTTCCTCCCGTTTGTTTCTAGAGTCTTCTCGCACCTTCCAGATTACAGAAAAGTTGTGTGTAGCCCTTTTGTCTCTATGTAAATCTGACATGTGGACCTCCTTTGGTTATTTCCTGATAACCCCCTGTAGAAATAGATATTCACCAAAACTCATGAAATTATGTCAGTGTAACCCCTATATCTAGATAGTATTTATGTTTAGGTCCTTTCTCATACTATGTTGATGGTTAAAAATGATACTTATCTACGTCAACACCTATCAAACAAGCTATTCTAAGGCTATGAAAATTACAACAAGTGCCTAATAACATCATGACGCTACTGTAAAGTTTCTAGGACTAACTCTATCATGACGCTACTGTAAGAGTGCATTAAAATTCGTTGCCTTATGCAATGATTTAATCGACCTAACATCATCACAGCAATGCATGAATGGAATTTATCAACTGATAGAGCATGAATTTAGGGACTCAACTAAAGTGGTTTCACGATTTTTGGACCTCTACACAAGGCACCATAATTCATCAAAGTTTAGCTCAGGAATTAAATTAGAAACCAAAATCGAATTTCTAGAAAAATAAAGCCGGCTTCCCTCGGCTTGGCCCGCACGAGGCGGCCCAACCGCGCGCAGTGCTCGCCCGCGCCCGCAGCCCAAACGTACGAGGCGGCCCACGACGCGCGGCCCACGCGTGGATGCAGCCCAGGTAGGGGAGCCCGTGCGCCCCCAGACGCTTTACAGAAACACCCTCAAGCTCTCGGGTAAATACCACTATAGTATTTGCACTATTCCAATAGACCGCTATCATGCAACCAAGCCCTCGGAACTTCTCTCCCTTACCACGACCAGGTCCCCGACCTCCCCTACGCACTCTGGTGCGGTGGCCGGTGGCAAAAGCGCCCCCAACGGCCACCCGAGGCCACCCGAAACCCTAACTACGGGATCGACACTCACCTATGGGTCCTCGCGCACTGCCAGGTTGTGGTAAGGCAGTCGGAGACGCTCCGGGGAAGCCCCTCCACGAAGACGGCAATCTGCACGACAAGGCGGCGGCGTTCCGGTGAGCCGCAACCGCAAAAGCACAGAGGAACGGGCGCGTGAGCCACAACGACTCACCCCGGGCCAAGCTACGGTGAAGAATCGGCCGGAGGTCGCCCGAGGAGGGCCGGCCACATGCGCCCGATGGACGCAGCGGCACAACCCCGTCACCGGCGCTGGGGGCCCGGTAGCGGCTCGGCTAGGGTGCGCGGAAGGGAGAGGGAGGTGGGGTGAAGCTGGCGGTGCAACTAATTTGACTCACGGTGATCCGAAAGGAGCTGTCCACGGCGAGAAGTGGCTCGGCTTGGACAACGTGGTGGCGAGGCAGCACCCCTAAAATTGAAGCTCGGTGGGCAAGGCTCGAGGTGGGGGAGGGGTCGGTCGGCTGGCTGGCTTCGCTGCGAGACGGTGGGCAAGGCGGAGCGGACCCAGGTGGCTCCACCATGCCGAAAGGGACGGTGCGGGTCTGACGGCCATGGTGGCAGAGGAGATAGGGGAGGTCAACCCTCGGATCACCTCGCTGGGCGGGATGGGGTCGACTTGGGCGGGGCGACACACGCACAGGGGTCACGTCGGGCGTACGTGAGCCATGCGGGGGTGGCGTGCACGAGCAGCGATCGGCTGACCGGCAGCGGTGTAGGGAGGGGGCAGGGCATGGGCGCGACGTTGCGGTCCTGACCACGGTCGCGTCGCCGCGCGCGACAAGAGGAGGAAGGACAACGATGCAGTGCGGGGTAGCGTGGGGCAGTGGCTGGCTGCGATCGACCGGACGTGCCAGCCTGCCTAGCCCGACAGCGTGACCAGGCACAGGCACGAAGCGGCCCGCGGTGGTGACCACGAACACAGAGGCGGACAGCCGGGACGGGGTTACGAGCACGAATTTTAAAGCACGCGAAAACCGCTACCCACACACGACTTCGGCTCAACCAACAACACCACACCCGAGAGGACACCTAGGGATTCCTAGAGCAACCAAAAACCGACCTTGCTCCCAAGCCAACGTTCTCAAAAAGAAGTTGTCAAGGTAGCGATGTCAAACTGCTCACAGCTTACGATCCTAAGCATATTTTAGGTTTTCCAAATTCAATTTCCAAGCCACTCGAATTACTTGCTAGCCAAAATACTTTTCCACCGCAAGGATTGCATTACACTCTACAAAGCTAGTTCTTCAAATCTTATTAAAGTGTTGCATACATGTTCTATAATAGTTTTGCTAAATAAAATTCATTTTTGAACCTTAAGCGATACAACACGGTTACTACGGCAACTTCCATTTAACATTTTCATTATCTAATTAAAATTACTAAATTGATTCCATGAATTTTAACACATGCTAAACCACATAAATAAGATGCTCATGATATGTTTTGGTGTGTTGCTATGTGCGGTAACACCGAGGGTGTTACACCTGTGTATTTGCAACGCTTGCATTCGCTTGTCCCATTAAGAGTTATGACTGGCTGACTGTATGCATGCCCGTGCCCCCGCACATACTTTGTCACACTCATAGTATTTGGAATAAAAGCAACTACATGCATGCATGCATGTATTTGGAAGTAACTGCACCCGGATGAGCTAACGTGCATGCGAAACTAGAATAGAGTAAGACTGCAGGTGACGTATTAGTGCACTACTGTAAGAGAGGGCATGAGCCTGGGAGCAACATGTGCGTCATTTCTGTTTTTTTGTGCCATGAGGTTGTGGGGATGCTCATTGTTTAAAAATTCCAACACACGTCTTCTATAAATGATGTCGTTAGTAGTTAGAAAATAGAAAAGGGGGAAATGAGTGATCTCATAGAGGACACATCCGACATTTTTTTAAAAAGATAATATGAACGCGGGAGAAATATACTTAATTATTAATTATTGCGCGTAGGAGCAAACAAATACTACTAATCCCGAGCAAGGCCTTACGGTAGATAATAATTTGGACATCGATGAGGATGATAACCAGTATGTGAGACAACAGACAAGATAATTTCTCAAATGTACTCCCTCCATCCCAAAATATCTATCGCCGTTGGTGTGCGTGCCACAAGTTTGACTCGATTTGTAGAAAATGCGTGAGACATTTGTATCTTCAAATAAAATTATTAAAAAAAACTAGATTTAAAGATCTTTCCAATGATACTAATTATGTACCATTAATATTAATATTTTTAATATATATTTAGTCAAAGTTGTTTCTCAAAAAGCAAAAATGATAGATATTTAGTGATGGAAATGTGATTCCCGATCTTCCGTCAGGTTCAAGTTAACTATCGATTTGGTCGGAAGCGACACACCGATCTGGCTTCATATCACAAAGACCCGAACCCTGCAACCTTAGCACCATATCTCCTCTGGTTATCAATCGTGTCACAATCCGGTTGACCTCGCCACGAAGGCTAATCCCTGCCGTGAATCGAAGAACACAAGCAAGAACAAGATAAAATGCAACTCAATTAAAGTAACAATTGCAGATGAATGATTAAGTACTCGAAGTTGGGGTCTCGCAAACCGAAAGACGGTGACTGTCAATGGACAAAATAATCTAGGCAAAACCCAAACCCTAATGTAGGCGGCGGCTACTGATTATAAAGCCTAAGGGCGTCCAAGGATCCCCCACTTACGTCCCTAAGGAGTCTTGACATGTTACATGGCCCAAACGGCCCAAAAGACAACGATGCAGCGTCCTGATAGATTTTGGACGTCAACTTATTTCGACTATTCCCATTGACTCCGATGGAATTTAGGCCTCAAACTAAAGCCATTGATTAGCTTATGAAATTATCTTTCCATCCATATGTGGATCATCAAAAACGGAGTCCGGATGTGTCCTGGGCATCCGTTTTATTGCAGACTGGTCCAGAAGACCGAGGCAGACTCGAACTCGAATTGGACTGGGCCTCCGGCTTTGCTTGGACGTCCTTGCTGGCCTCCTAAGGTGGTGGCCAAGCAGGAGGACGTCCTTGGGCATCTCTTAGGTGTTCTCCATCTTCTTGGGGCATGCTCTAACTTGGGCCTGGGTCCCAAGTGTGAATAACAAGCCTACGACGACGCTGTAGCACCCGACAGAAATAGCGGCAGAATGTCTCGATGATTTGGAGACCTTGCTAATGTGATATTGAGCTAGGACCAGATCTATTTGAAAGCTTAGCTTTCCATCAAATGCTCATTGACCTCGATCGCACTCTGGATGGATGAGTTATGGCCTTCCCAATGAAGCACTATCGGGCTACCGATGAACCGAAAGTTCAACTTTGATGGACTTGCACTTTGAGACACATTTATACCTACATTCAAATAATGATATGTACATGTGGAACCAAGTGAATTGTATTCAAAATTACTATATAAATGTAGGAACAAGCGCACCTTATAATCAAAGGTCGTATCCATTTGTGTCATGTCCTCATCATCCTCCCCTTCTTAACAATAAACTGTCCTCGGTTTGAGCTTAGTTGGAGGATAGATTATAGGTTGTAGCCAATATTGCTCCCCTTCTTGAAATTTAACCTATTGCTTTATAACAAAACTTGGGGATCTTGACATGACATGATTATATCTATTGTAGGCCTCGAAATTATCATATTGTTGCACAACAAAAGGAGATTTCAGATTTGAACAAATATAAACTCTATGTACCATATACTCTCCTTTATTATTATATTTGCCAATAAAGTGAAATGTATGTCTAGATAACTGTGACAAATCAGCAAACGTAAATTTCTCTTCCAAATTACTTAGAGCACACAGAGTATCAAATTCTATATAACCCAAAGTATTTAAAGAAGACAACAATTTAAGTTCGTCTTTTTCAGTAGCAATTGGAAGAAAATGTCTATTTTCAGAACAAGTGCTTGCTTCTAAAACGAAAGCATCATGCTCATTCACTAGTTGTGGCATAGGTACAATAAAAGCATTGTCATCCAACTCTTCTTTATCACAAGCGCTATCAGAACAATTATTTTGTGACAAAGGAAATTCGAACTTTGTTTCCACTAAATGTTGCTCTATTATAGCTTGAGTGGTGGACAAATTCAGCACATCATCACCAATTTGAACATTATCATATTTTGTAGCAAGCATAAAAGGATCTTCTAGGTAAGGTACTTGGTGATTTTCATTTTTAATATCAATCTCTTTGTTCTTAGTAGAAACACTCTCTTTACGAAGTTGTACAATTTCAGTCGAGTTTAAAATTTCACCATGCTCCAAAGTGGGTGTGGGAGGTGGTGGTGAAGATGCTGCTGTAGCGGCGGAAACAACCACTCGTCTACTTATCGCAGTCTCGATCTTCGTGAATGCTTGCTCCACCCTTGCTAAAACCTGATTGAGGTTATCGCCAATGTTGGTTTGGTTGTTTTGTTGATGTTCCTATAATTCTTTTTCTGCAAGCATAGCTAGCTGAAAAAACTGATTTGTAGTCTTAAAATCTTTATAATAAACAATATCCTGAATTTCACATCTCAAACCACCATAAAAATGACACAATTTATCCTATGGATCCTCCTCTATCCCACAAAGAATCATGCCCTTTCGAAGCTCTGCGAAATATTCTTGAACAGACATATCTCCCTGCTCTAAGCGCTGTAATTTCTTATGCAAATCTTTTTTATATGAAACAGGAACAAATCTATCACGCATTGCTTCTTTAAGTCTATCCCATGATTGAGGTTGTTGATGCAAATTAGCTAATTGTCGCCACCAGATTTGAGCAAAATCCTTGAATCCACTAGTAGCAAGTTTAACCTTATGTATCTCATGAACTAGGCGAGAATTAAATTCTTGTTCTATAGTCTTCTCCCAATCTAAATATGCTTCTCCATCATAAGATCCAACAAAAGATGGTATGGTAAATTTACCTCTTATACCTTGATTATTATAGTCAATATGTGATGATGGATTGTTCGTCATACAGTCCATCCTTGCAAACATCTGGGCCATGATTTCCTGCAATTCACTCTTAAACAGAAACACGTTGTTTGATAATTTTAGAATCAAAATAAATTCCTATCAACTATTATATTTGTCGGTGGAAATACACTCTCACACGTCTTACCAAGTTCTTACAAGGTTCTTACCAACGCAAAGCAGTAGATGGTACAACCGGTGGCTGGTTCGTGATACCTGTGAGGGCATGGCACCAAGATTGGAAGGATCTTTTTCTGTACTGATCTGGAGTATATATGTGGAGCTTGGAAGGCACACAAAGAACAATATATATATGTGGCACACAATTCAGTAACAGATAGCAATATTGAATAAATGTCCAGAGCACTTGTCCTAGTTGCTGGCCTATATATATTCCTAGCACCAGTTGTGACACACAAGGGAGTGAAACAAGTATGAAATATAGCAATGGAAATACGGACAAGGCAAAAGGCACCACAAACAATAGAGCTATCGAGTGTTCCTTATGTGCTCCTTTTTTATCTCTTCTCTTCTCTTTTGCTATTTTTTTTCTTTTTTTTTGTCTAAATTTTTTTCTTGCTTTTGATCTTTTCATATTTTTTTCTCAGCAAGGAGCACACAACAATAAACACCAAAAAATTTGAGCTCAATTGGATAAAAGATGTGGCCTATAGAAAATCAGGATTGTGCTCCAAAAAGTATATCAAAACTTGTGGGCCTGGAAACTTGATTTTCCTGATCGAATTTCATAAATCTAATTTTTACGAACCTAGCTTTGCTAGGATGAAACGGATCTAAAATTTTCTGGCATTCTCTGTAGATATAAAATTTGCCCTGTTTCGAGTTCGGATGCAAAAGTTATGACCGTTTTAAGGAAGCTGCTCAAATTAGGGTTTCAGTGGACACAAGATGCAAATTGATGGTGATACGGGATAGGGGCGGGTGGAGGGATCAACACAAACTAGAAAAGAATACAATCTAAACCAGCAACAAGACTTTGACCTAGGACACAAACTCAACACGGCGGACTCTGAAACTGAAATATGCAAAGGCTATGGCGCGGATGGTTGTAGGACATGAAACAAATATGGCGGTGGACTATGGGACGAAGGCAAAAATCAACTATATTAGGGTAAATATGAATTTAACGGTATACCTTAGCTCTGAATACCACTTGATGGGAACGTGGTTCCCGATCTTCCGTCAGGTTCAAGTTAACTATCGATTTGGTCGGAAGCGACACACCGATCCGGCTTTAGATCACAAAGACCCGAACCCTGCAACCTTAGCACCACGTCTCCTCTGGTTATCAACCGTGTCACAATCCGGTTGACCTCGCTACGAAGGCTAATCCTTATTGTGAATCGAAGAACACAAGCAAGAACAAGATAAAAAGCAACTCAATTGAAGTGACAATTGTAGATGAATGATTAAGCACTCGAAGTTGGGGTCTCGCAAACCGAAAGACGGCGACTGTCAATGGACAGAATAATCTAGGCAAAACCCAAACCCTAACATAGGCGGCAGCTACTGATTATAAAGCCTAAGGGCGTCCAAGGATCCCCCACTTACGTCCCTAAGGAGTCTCGACACGTTACATGGCCCAAACGGCCCAAAAAACGACGACACATAGTCCTGACAGATTCTGGACGTCAAATTATTTCGACTATTCCCATTGAATCCGATGGAATTTGGGCCTCAAACCAAAGCCATTGGTTATCTTATGAAATTATCTTTCCATCCATATGTGGATCATCAAAAACGGAGTCCGGATGTGTCCTGGGCGTCTATTTTATTGCAGACTGGTCCAGAAGACCGAGGCAGACTCGAACTCGAATTGGACTGGGCCTCCGGCTTTGCTTGGATGTCCTTGCTGGCCTCCTAAGTTGGTGGCCAAGGAGGAGGATGTCCTTGGGCATCTCTTAGGTGTTCTCCATCTTCTTGGGGCATGCTCCATGTAACATCCCAGTTTTTCCAAAACCCAAAAATCACAACTGAAAATTTTTTCGCAAACATGCCCATGTTTTGTGAGTGACATGTAGGAAAAACTCCCATGTAGTTGCACAAGTAGCACCTACATAGCAAAGTAGAGCATTTGCATTTAATTAAATACTTGTGAGTTGTTTCTTATTTGATTTTTATGTATTGCTAAATAAATCAACCACTGGTTAAAACAAATAAACTAAACATGCTTTAATTAATTAATTGTGAAATTAATTAATTAACAAACCTTGTCTAAGTGTCTGCCCTTGGAAAGGACCCCACCTGCCCTAGAACCCTAGAAGACTACCCCCTAAGGCTGTATATGTGCATGGCACACATATATACACACATAGATCCTTTGGTTTAGCTAGAATTAGAAAGTAGGATTAATAAAAACAATAAGGGATAAAGGGAAAAACTTTACTGGGCCAAGCAAGCCAGCGGCTCAGCTTGGCCACGCTAGCCAACGGCCTGGCCCGCTCACTTCGCTCGCCACCGCGCTCGGCACGTGCTGCAGCTGGCCCAACTCCGCAGCTCGCCATGCACGCGCGCACGTGGCTGGCCCGACACGCCAAGAAGGCCCAACAAGCAGCCGGGAGCGCATGTCATGACGCGCTCACCGCTCCCCTTCCCTGGTGACGCCGACGGGAGGCCCCCACCCGTCATCCCCAACCTGCCCCCCTTCTCTTTTCCCTTTCGTAGAAACAGAGCAGAGGAGCAAGGGAATCCCGCGCGAGCCCGCACGACCACAGCCGTCCTCACTCAGGCGGCTGGGAACCAACGCCCCGATGCTTGCCACATCCGAAAATCTAGAGTGCCTCACGCCCTCCCCAGATCAGGCCTCGCCGCGCTGACGCAAGGCACCGTGGCCCGCCGTGCTGACGTCGGCCGAGCTCTCCCCTTTTGACCGCCTTGGTTTCGAATTCGAGCCGCCCTGACACCGCCGCTATGCGCCAGCACGGCCAAATCCCTAGGCTGCGACGCATCCTAGCCCTCCACGCACCCCTGGCCGCATCCCACCGTCCGCCATTTCCATGGCCACCGCCCTCCTATAAGTAGGGTACCTCGGGTGCCCTAGCGCCTTTCCACCACGCCCCGCCTCCACTTCGTGGCCACACCACAAGTGCTGCACCAGAGGGGAGAGAAGGAGTGGAGAAGAGGAAGAAGGGGGAGGAGAAGGAGACCGCCGCCAGAGTTGCTCGAGCGCCGAAGTTGGAGAAGGCACCGCCGTCTTCTTCCCAGAGCAGGGCGGCGCGGCACTGCACTGCTTCATGCCTACATGGCCTCAAACCACCACTGCACCACCATCCGATCGCCAGCGCCACCACGGTGAGCAACCCCGCGACACCCTTCCTGCTCAACATCGTGCGGGTTCGCCACGATCCTGTACGGGGTACTGGACTCGCTGGGCATCCCCACTAAGAGGATCACGTGCGTGTGCTAGGGCAAGGCTAGACCGGACGGACTTCTTCAAGGACACGTTGTTGTTCACCTTTGGGTCCCCGCCAGCGTGTACGTGCCCGTGCTTCACGCCTTCGAGGAGGTGGCTGTGGAGACTTCCGTTGCTGCTTGCGTGCAGTCCATTTCATGCACGACTACCTCCAGACTGGGCCCTACCGTCTGCTGCCCTGTGCCCTTGACCTCAACCAGGTCGCAGCGCCGTAGGCCACTGCTGCTGACCGTGCTGCGCGTGTCGAGGTCGACCCCTGTCTGAGTACCTCAGTGCAGTACATCCTCGCCCAGGACCGTTACATCATGGAGATGGAGTCGCAGATCCATAGTCTTCGGGACTTCCAATTCCAGCGCGACGATGTCCTAGCCCAGGAGGAGTGGAAACGCGAGATGGTGATTCGCGATCTCACGAAGGAGCGTGAAAACTCCTACAAGATGGAGGTCTTCCACGAGACTCGTGAGATGGCACTCAAGGCTGAGATTGCCAAGCTCAAGGGCAAGGTGATGGAGCAAGAGCTCCGCAATGACTACCTGCCCTCCCAGCTGCTGGCATACGAGGATCGCATCGAGCACCAGAGGCGTGTCCTGCAGGAGCTCCAGGAGAAGGAGAAGAAGCGTGCCTTCACTAGGTGTGGCTTGCAGGATCACTACAATGCCCTGGAGGATGAGGCAGAAAGGGTTGTCGTTGACTCCGCCTACAACGTGCACCACCTCACCCACTACATCAAGTGCACCGAGTTTCTCTAGGACAAGGTGAACCGTCTCCGTCAGGCCTGGGTCGACGCTGATGCTAAGCGCGTCCAGGAGATTGAGATGGTACAGGACACCCTTCCGCCTGAGACATGTGGGAAGCCACACAGGCAGACTTTCCACGTTGAGCCCACCAAGCTCAACCTGGCAGCATGTTCGTCCGTGGACTATCCTCAGATTCCACGGACTGAGATGCTGGAGCACGCCCTTGCCCGCATTGCGAGGATCCACCACACCGACTGTAACAGAACCATCCAAATTATAAGAGCACAAGTACAAAAACAATCACCGAAGTGATCAAATTCTCGCACTTGAGCCCATATAACTCCGGTAGTCCAATGAAATCGCGAGGGATTTCAACCCAACCAACATACCAGCCAAGATCGTAGTGATTCAACATAACAAGTCACATGTTACAACCATTTCACAAGTAATTCAATATACATCGGAGTTCAACATAGTTATTACAACTTAACTTGAAAAGTAGCGGAAGCAAAGTAATTTGAGACTAACAACACCCTTATTTCAAATACATGCCAGTACCAAGGTCGACTTCCAACAAAAGCATTTAGAGGAAAGATAACTCAGAAGGATCATGCCCGTGATCACACTCCGCCTCTACGGCAGGAGCCAACCGACTCTTGCAGTCGCCACCAAGATACACCACAACCTGCAACAAGTGGGGATAAAACCCTGAGTACGAGAAGGTACTCAGCTAGACTTACCCGTCAGAAACCAGAAATAAAGTGACACCAAGGATCATGCAAGGCTGATATAAAGTGGGCTAGCTTGACAACATTTTGCATAAAAGCATTAATATGGATAAGTAATCATTAATGCTTAAGCATCAAGTTAATTATCATTAACCTATCCTCTATATTAGAACCTGTACTAGAGCACTCACTTTATTAGGAGCAAACAATATTAACCATAGCAGGTATAAATTGAGGCAACCTTTCCATCGTTATCCAATTAACCATCCATTCAATTTAATGGAATCTATGTTGCCGCTGCTCAAGTCAAGTGCTAACTAACCGCGAGCGACGGTGATTCGAATCGAATTCCTATCCAGCTGGAGGGGTATTTCTAACACTCACCGCGCAGGCCCCTGCCAGGGTCGCACAAGCCACCTTTCGTACAATTCAGGAATCGCGGGTCCGAATGATGTCGCAACCCTAAGGGCGACACTCTGCCAGGTGATGGGGACTCTAACCCCCCTTGGTCTCACGCCAATGTCCCCAAGCACATCCTTTCTCTCCTCCAAGATGCAACCTACCATTCGATTCCCGGCCTGAACTGTATTACTCAGCTTCGCGGTCGGAACGACTTATCCGGCCAACTAAGTGTTAGACTGCGTTCAACATGACTCAAGGACGTACAACGAATCGGTCCTTAAACGACTCAGACGGGGATAGATCCACACCCAAGACCTCCATGCCTTGTTGCTTCACTATCGTCATCCCGCCCGGTCTCATTTCATTTTATTAACACATGGTTCCATTCCACGATAGCAATATAGCCAATCGTGCCATATATGAATATCCCTACATCTCGCAGGTGACAGGAAATCACTTGACTTCTACCGCTTAAAGCAGGGCTAAGCATCTACTCGATCCTAGTCTATGTAGGATTCAGGGATTCATATATCTGGACAAAGAATGATATAATGCAGCAAGGTTTTCAACCAACTCCTACCACTTAATGCAACAATACTTATAACATATATATAATTAATTGCTTTGAAGGTAGGAGTCTTATAATGCTCCGGGGCTTGCCTGGGATCTGACTCAAGTTAGAGTATGTCAGAAGAAACTCGCTTGGCGAGCATTCCCTCCATCTAACACTTGTTCGGTCTTTCTAGCTTCGGGATAGATCCACCAACTCCATCTTCGGTTTGGCTCCACATCAGGTCCTTCACATGCTTCAGCTAGCGTACCTAAATGAGGTGCAATAATGCATGTGTATGAATGCATAGAAGTGAAATAAACAAAGTAATCAAACAAGCATACCAAAGTTCACATAAACACCTAGAGCTAATTAACTCAATCCTTATTAGGGCATAACATAGAAGATTGCAAGCACATCAATCAAGACACAAGTCTTATAAGATCTTAGGGTACCAACCCAAGTACTTTCAAAGGTATGAGTCACACTTCAACACACTAGCATGGCAAAGTTAATCAAAGCACTACAACTAAAATCTATCACTTTCTGGACATCCATACAGTAGCTCAGTAAATCAATCATAAGTAGAGATCCCTAAATCCAAATGACTTGAAAGAAGACATTATGGAAACTACAGACTCTGGTTTGCTCCAAATAGAGAGCAACCAAATCTGGAACCTGACTTTAAACATCTATAACTCAAAAACTACTTGACCAAATAACATCAAATTTTAACAGCAGCCAGATACATGAATTATCTACAACTTTTGAATAAACAAGTTTCACAACAAAGCACATTATCATGAAGAACTTTTCTAAGTTCCCAGATCTGTCCAGAACCTCATTTGCAAGAAATAATTATTAACTTATGTTGAAAACATATAATTGGATAAAACCAACTTTACCAACATTTCATACATGACTAATGAACACTAGAAAACATAGTGTCAATTACTAAATAAATTCTTTTAATACATTTTCTTAATTTATTTAGATAATTAGGTGGAATTATGACCACATCATAAAGATGCTCAATAAATTCTATCAAAATTACAGGGGTCTACAAATGCTCCCAAAAGTATACTTTCCAAATTTCAATCCATTTGGACAAGTATATCAACCTCTAAGAAAAAGACAAATAGCTATTGAAATAAATCATGTGAGAGCAAGTTAAACCTAAAACTTAATATTTTCTGTGAACACATGGCCATAGTATGGATCAAAATGATAGAGCAACCTCATACTAAGGTAATGGAACAACATTTTCCATTTTATCATTTCTATATTATTTATAAGCTATTTATCAAGCCCTAAACAAGTTAAATCAATAACTAGATCATCCAATAAGTAGTGACCAAGAAATTTATACCACAGTACATACATATCATGACAAGACTACCATAAAAATTTCAGATCATTTCTCAAGGTTTCCAAAAAGTCCACTTTTGCTATTTTTGGAATTACCTAGCAAGAGATGCATTTTAGAAGATTTAACCAAATTCTGAAATTCAAAATCGGAATAAGACAACCCTAACAATATTCGCTAGGCACACCCGATTTCCCACCCCAGAACGGCCACTTCATAAACTGCCATGTGGGACCCGTTACCCACCCGGGCCCGCCTGTCATCCTAAGGGAAAATGTACCCCGCCTTTTCCTTTCTTCTTCCTCCGACGCCAAGCAGGGGAGGCGGCCGATCTTCGCGGCTCCGGCGAGGGGGGTCACCGACGGCGGCGGCTGAGGGCGGCACGAGCACCAGCGCAGCGAGGCTCACCCGAAGACGGTCGCGGCACGGGGTGAGGTGGCCCGTGGCCTCCTGGCCACGGAGGCGGGCGGCTTCGGTGGTCGGTGCCCCGGCGGCAGCATGCCGCAAGCGGCTCTCGACCAAGGAAAGCGGCGCATCGAGGTCGGCGTGTGGCGGTGAAGGCGATGCCGTGCTTGTCTTAGGGAAGGGAGGAGGGACAGCGCGGTTCGGAAGCTCGAGCTGGAGCTCGAACCGGCCATGGCGGCTCGACGTCCGTGCTCGGCTCACAATGAGGAGGGAAGCGAACAGAGGCAAGGGCGAGCTCGGGAGACTCTCCAACGACGCATTGATGCGGACACTCGGAGGAGCACGCGGCAAGAGGAGGAGGCGCGAGCTAGGCAAGGCTGCCACGCGTCGCCCTTAGCGGCATTTCACTAAACACCTGGCGAGTTATGGTGTAGGCGAAGTGGAGCACCAATCTGGACCATCTACGGGCCGAATTAGGTCATGGGCCCAAAAGCAAAGTTGAAGCCCGCATAACGCTCTACATTTTCTATTTAAGGTGTATAGTCATTAGGGCCACGGATTAGTGGATAATTAATCTCCAAGTTGGTAGTGTCAGTGAGTTGACAATGATTAACAACTACAAGAATTCATGACCCAAATGAAATGCAACTTATGCCATCTTTTTGTATGGTCTTCCCCTTCATGTGAGCTCCAACTTTTACATTTGGACCTACCCAAGTTACTTAACAATTTTTGGAGAACGCGACATGCCAATCTCAAGGTCATTTGAGCGACAAAGTTGCAAACATGTTGTTTTAGCAATTGATTTTGGAGATCCAAATATACTCCAAATGTAATGACACTTGATTCATTGTGTCCCCCAAGAACAGTACTCCAACTCATATTAAGGAACCTAATTGAGCCACTATATGAAATTGGAGGATAAAATGTTGCCAACTTGTCAACTTTCTGTTGTCCACTCTAGGACTTAGAATATTTTTCTAAGTGCTGAAAACAGCAGCTGGTTCCACATAGTGATCTCTATTTGACTAGGTTAGAGGCCAAACTAGCTCTTGACCATTAAACAAAGTTTGTTCTACACAAGATGAACTACAACTTTTGTTTAAGGTCAAACCTCATAACTGGTACAGAAGCCAAACTTTCATTTTGGTCAAAGTATCAACTCGATAAAGCCAAAACTAGGGTTTTAGGCCAATCGGGGCAATTTCTTGACAATTGCTCAACATGAACCCCCCATGACTTTTGTTGTAGAGTTCATCTAGAGTCATTTGGGTAAATTTGCAAAGCTTGGTTGATGATCTATAGTTCTATTAACTTAATGGGGCAAATTCCAATAAGAATGGAACTTATCATTTCATGTGACTTTTTGATTCCAAACTTCATGAAACTTTTCCAGGGATCAATATAGATAGTTATTGATGTGAGACATGTGAAGATACTTTGATAACAACGCCCAAGCATATATCTTTTAATTGAGCCTATATGTAAGCAAGGGTGCAATATCCAAGTTTAGGTTAGGGCTTATTTCCATAGGTTTTACCTTGACATCGTCATCTCCACAAATTTATCGTGTTTGAGCTTAAACCCACTACTTAATTGGTGATCAACACCTGGGGTGTTACAGCCTCCCCCCTTAAAAGAATCGTGTCCCGAGATTTGGAATAGAAGATCTTTTAAGGAAGAGAGACACGTTATCTAGTTCCCAATATCTGCTATAGCATTCAGCTAAAAGCTTCAACATCGGTGAACAATTTGACCAAAGGCCTTTCTGATACTTACTCTTCATGGTAAAATTTGTCTGAAGAATTTCCTTCATTGACTTCCATGAAGCATTGTTACTTTGGGAGGAATCCAAGATAGCACATACTGCATTCTTAGTGTACGGAGATCATAGACGACAAACATTCTCTAAGGTTATATGGTACAAACTAACCAATAGACAAGGTCTATTCTGGTCGTTAACGTTCATTCATTTAGACACCAACCAAAGGAAAACTACTTTAGGTTCCATGTGTGCAGTTCTCTTCTCTGACGACAACACTGTATTATCTGTGTCCGTTGAGGGATCAGGGAATGTGATAGCTGACGTTGTCGGCTTCGTATTTCTATCAAATGTTACCTAAGAAGATTCTTTTATCCAAAGACAACAGTTATCTGGGTCGAATCAGATACAACCTCTTGGGTAAAAACATTTATAAGGTATCAAAGTAGGCCATAATTGGGAAAAATTATTACCAAAGAAAGACGTAGCGAGACCTTAGGAACAACAAAAGTTGTAAATATTTACTAAACCGCGGGGAGTAGTCTACCACCAAGCGATTGAGTAAAATTTTCCTTGGTGACTTAGTTGTACTGTAAGTTGAGTTGACTTGCAGCATAACAACTTTGTCATGCCAACTTTCACCTGAGGCTTCCTCTTTAGGATCAAACAGCAGCTCTAAGATAGGAAATCTGTTGTTTGACACTTCTCAAATTGCTTTCGAATATTCCTCAACACCTTGTCCAATAAAGTTATGAACAAACCGTTTGTGGCACCTAAGGGCACAAGGATGTTGATCGAAACTAGGGCATGCATTTCTCTAATTCTTCATCGCAGCTGATTGAACATCTTACACTATCTGTGTGATTGTCCAAGACGGAATTGACTTGATCACAATGGCTCTAGAAGATAGAATATCACTCAAGTTGTTGGCTAGTTGATTTACTTCTTGTTGGTTATTGCTCTATAAGACATAGCATTCGTAGCTACCAAAGAGTCGTTACCTAGCTGGAGATTAACCTTCCTAATGGAAACTAATTAGTTGTCTCTCAACACTAACAAGTTTCAAATCTTCACTCTTGACCACAACACTATGGTTGATGCAGAACAGATGGTTGCCATCGAAGTTAGCAAATACGAAGTTACTCTAGAGATGGTTGATTTCAATTGTATGGTCATTATGCACCCAAGATTGTGACTTGGATAGCTTCGGTCATATGCACAATGCGACAATCGATTCTCATCCCACAGATAACCTGTCCAACATTAAGTGTTGTGTGTCCTTTTTATCCAATAGAGATGAGATACTTGCTTTCTAGATGACGTTCGTCAATACGGGGGCAACTAAATAGAGTCATTAGGCCACCACATGTTGCAGTCTGTTAATGTTTATGTCGGTGACCTGTTCTTCAAAGGTTATCCTCTTAGCAACTTTAGGAGGAAGCTCTACCACATTTGGTCCAATATAAGGGTCCTTTGATAAGATATGGAAAGACAACCAAGGAAGAAGGTCACGTGAAAATCATATCAGTGTTGTTCTGCAATGGATTATGATTAGAAACCATGATACCAGCGCGTGCCGAGTAGCACAACCTTGTGTGTGCACCCACAGGAGGCTCTCGGTTTCGTCGCGGCACCATTAATTGCTACCCATAACACCATTACCGAACATACAACCGATGAGGAATTTCAAATGGCACAGATTGGGTTGTCCGAACAAGCACCATACCAAGGAGGGATAGCAAGTAAAGGTAGTCACAATGTTTAGAATCAACGAGGAGGCGATCCAAAAATTAGCACACACCACAAGGGACATAGCTCAATTCCCAAAGACAACTGAGCAATGTACTCTTGCTTAAATTCTATGCACAACTTGCGTCCACCGAGGTGAGTTCCAGATAAAAGATTAATAGGAGATTCATTCATGTTGGGCAACAACATGAGATCAAGATTGATAAACATCCCGAGACTTGGGAAGGTGGGAGACGAATTAAGCAAATTTCAAGGCAAAAACCGATACGTAGTCATAGATTGAGTTGATAAGGTGGATGCACGAATTTGCAAGCACACGATTTAGAGGCCATAGCAGAGAGACGTTGCGTCACACTAGCTAACCTTTGGGAGAGATAACCGGAAGGTCCATCATGGATTTGGGTACAGTCTCCACAACTGGCAACGTACGAACCATGGTCAAAGGCTAGCGTTGATAAAAGTTAACTTGGTTGATCAGTCGATAAGGGTCTTCACAAAAAGGGTTGGAAAACATCCATGACTTAGACAAACATATAGAAGAACAAAACTTTGGGCTTTCGGTCAAGCAACGGTATGGATACAAACATTCAAGGGATAACCACCACGTCTACAGGCTCAGGCTCCTAAGATAGAGAACCTAATGGAAGACAACAACCATACAATTACGTACATGAACATTGTTCTAGGATAAAGCTATATGACCCTCGTATGCTCATCGAGGACAAACGAGGTGACAACTAGGGCACTACCGAGATAACAAGCATACATACAACATCACGATCAAGTAGTCATTTGAGAAAATTCAAACGAATGGGCCTAAGCAACCAATACAAGGCACAAGGCTCACCCAAAACAAGCATTTATCTCAAGCATGAACTAACTACCAGTTTAGCTCAAAACAACGCTAGCTAAGGAAGCCAACTTAGCATGTGCCCAGAATCTGGACAGCAATGCAGTACTTACTTGTTTCAACCATAACTGAGGTTATAGACATCCCACAAAGGTCATCCTAGACTTTCTAGAAAGCTTAGGAAGATGACTACACTTTAGTTACTCATACCATAAGCAAATTCATAGATTAACATGACCAAAAATGCTAATGTTTCAGATCTGTACCAATATGGACAGAAAATTGACAAGAGCTTCAAAATGCATAACTAGAGTTCTAGAGACACAACAAGGTTGAGCCTTCACTTTATGTAAAGCTTATTAAACTGTCTATAACTTTCTTATTATCATATTAAGATGATTCTACAGCTAACAAGGCCAAACAAGATAAAGAAGACATCTCTATCCAGATTTGGACAGATTCTGTCATTCCACTTGGCAAGCTCATAAGTAGAGATTTAGACCACCAAAATTAGTGCTATAGGACATTTTGGAAAGCTTAGAAAAATTACTACACTTCTTATATTATCTCCAAGACTTGATTCCATATGCACACAGGTCAAACAAATCAAACATTCAGATCTACTCAGAGCATAAGCAAAACCTGATAGTAAACTTCTAAAAGTTATAACTCTCAAACCATAAGGCCTAGGGTCATGAAATTTTAGTACAAACTAGAAAAGTAAGTTAGCTAAAACTTTGGTATTCTCCATAACCACAGAAAACACCATTATGACCACGAAAGCATCACCACAACTGCAACCATTCTAGCAGCCAACGTCCAACAAGCAAAACAAAGCTTGCCTTTGTTCTACTTAACAAGAGAGCACACAAACATGTTATTCTAGTAGCTCTAAATTTTGTTACCTCAGACCAACATGAATTTAATTCATTCATGAGAATCCATAATTACTTAAGTGAGGTCTAAAGCATTTGTGAATGCTTGGGTGAACAACATATCCACCACTTGGCTAAGCTAGAGGGCATCTATAGGTTCAAACATGTAACCATAATTATTTCTAGCAAGGCTAAACACACATTTTTCTCAAGCACTTTTTATTCAAGTAACATTGAACAAGGCATTCATTTCTAACTCCACACAAGGAAGATAGTACATAACATCAATCACAAGTTGCTTTAATATAGAATAAGGGTGAGAGGAGCATAGCTATGCATAAAGCAACAATCAGGATGATGCATGCTTCGTCCTATTCGTCCTCACAAGATTGCCAACCTAAGGTGGCAATCACGTTCTATGTCGGTGGCATAACACGCACTCTCTCGAATATAGCTAGTCGACAGCTACATTCGACTTACGTATTCGTGGTTAGCATACCTGCATAAAAGTTTCATTGCAGCTCAACATTTCCCAATATAGCACACAATGAAAGCAGAGAAGTAAAATTCTAAGTACTCCCATGTACATATACCCCGTATATATACATATAGCACCAAAACTACCCGAATCATCAATCACCCACAATTAAGTACCTTCATATATACATGTGTGTAACATGTAAATAATCCAGTAACCAAAACTAGCTCTCCCCTAGACCGCAGGTTGTACGGTCATGCTCTCACGACTCACACTTACCTGAGCGTAGGTGCGATGTTACATAAAAGTAAACTAGCGACATATATGGCTATTTCATATATGAAGGCTACCTCTAATCTAACACACCGGGTAGCATAGTGTGGGAGAGTTATCACACATACATACCTTGGCCTGGGCGTAGATGCATAAATGAAAAACCCCCAAGTTAGTACTTATATAAGCCACCTAATAATCCTTATATGGGCATAAGGAAATTGACCACTGGCATACTTAGGTTTAGAATTCAGATTTCACAAACCTATATATAGCAATAATTTGGTAAAATTGATTTTATAAAACAAAACCTTTGTTTTAAATACACATACGACAAGTTTAATGTTGAATCTTGCTCCGATACCAGCTGTAACAGAACCGTCCAAATTATAAGAGCACAAGTACAAAAACAATCACCGAAGTGATCAAATTCTCGCACTTGAGCCCATATAACTCCGGTAGTCCAATGAAATCGCGAGGGATTTCAACCCAACCAACATACCAGCCAAGATCGTAGTGATTCAACATAACAAGTCACATGTTACAACCATTTCACAAGTAATTCAATATACATCGGAGTTCAACATAGTTATTACAACTTAACTTGAAAAGTAGCGGAAGCAAAGTAATTTGAGACTAACAACACCCTTATTTCAAATACATGCCAGTACCAAGGTCGACTTCCAACAAAAGCATTTAGAGGAAAGATAACTCAGAAGGATCATGCCTGTGATCACACTCCGCCTCTACGACAGGAGCAAACCGACTCTTGTAGTCGCCAAGATACACCACAACCTGCAACAAGTGGGGATAAAACCCTGAGTACGAGAAGGTACTCAGCTAGACTTACCCGTCAGAAACCAGAAATAAAGTGACACCAAGGATCATGCAAGGCTGATATAAAGTGGGCTAGCTTTACAACATTTTGCATAAAAGCATTAATATGGATAAGTAATCATTAATGCTTAAGCATCAAGTTAATTATCATTAACCTGTCCTCTATATTAGAACCTGTACTAGAGCACTCACTTTATTAGGAGCAAACAATATTAACCATAGCAGGTATAAATTGAGGCAACCTTTCCATCGTTATCCAATTAACCATCCGTTCAATTTAATGGAATCTACGTTGCCGCTACTCAAGTCAAGTGCTCACTAACCGGGAGCGACAGCGATTCGAATCGAATTCCTATCCAGCTGGAGGGGTATTTCTAACACTCACCGCTGAAAGGTCTTGATGGCTAGAGGGGGGGTGAATAGCCTTTAAAAAATTTCTACAAAGACAAACTAAACAAGTTTATCAATACAACAAATAGCGAGATGCGAGTTTTGCTTAGCCTACGGGGTGTTTGCAAGCCACCTATCCAATTCACAATTCTAGTATATTTGCACTCAACCGCACAAGTCAAACCGAGGAGGTAACTACCACTACAACTAGCAAGCTACACAAAAGAGCTACTCTAGCAAAGCTAACTAGCTAGCAAAGATAACTAAGAAAGTAATACAAGTGAGAGTTAGGAGGGTATCACCGAGGGGCGAAGTATTGAGCCAACCAATAAGATCAACAATAAAAACCAAGACAACCGAACACCGGGATCAATCAATCACAATATAAAAGTGATGACACGAAGATTTATCCCGAGGTTCACGTGCTTACCGGCACGCTAGTCCCCGTTGTGTCCCTTTTCACCACGTGGTTCGGTGGCTAATCGGTCTCACACCGAGCCCCTCAAAAGGCGCCACAAGAACCTACCAAATGGCAAAAGGTTGCAAATGACACGAGCAATCCACTAATGTTGCCTTTGGCGCTCCGCCGAGGTAGGCACAAACCCCTCACAATCACCGGAGGTGGCCAAGAACAATCACCAACTCTTGCCAACTCCTCCAAGCTGCTCCAAGCCGTCTAGGTGGCGGCAACCACCAAGAGAAACAAGAATCCCGTAGCAAATCAACCACCAAGTGCCAACTAGATGCAATCTCACAATGCAAATGCACTTGGATCACTCAATCTCACTTCGAATATGCAAACAAGCAAGAGAGACGAGTAGGAGGGGAGTTGCTTAGCTCAAAGTGCTCACAAGTATGTCAAATGTCCAAGAGAGGGAGCCTTGAGCCGGCCAACGAGTATTTATAGACGTACCCCTTCGAATATAGCCGTTAGAAACTGAAATCAGCAGCAGTCGCGCTGACCGGACGCGTTGGTCCAACTGACCGGACGCGCCGGTCACTTCAACGGCTAGTTTCCGAACTACTGACCGGACGCGCCAGTCGAAACGACCGGACGCGCTGGTCACGACCGGACGCTCCGGTCCCGTGACTGACCGGACGCGCCGGTCAACACCGAGTCGCGCAAAACGAACCAACGACCGGACGCGCTGAAGAACTGACCGGACGCCACAGTGCCCGCGTCCGGTGGGAGTCCAGTAAGCTCCCTGGACGACCGGACGCGTCCGGTCGCCTGTGACCGGACGCGCCTCGCGTCCGATCGAACAACTGAAAAACGCGCAGACACTGGACACTGACCGGACGCGTCCGGTCAAACAGTGACCGCGTCCGGTGCAGCGTCCGGTCACCACTGTGACCTCCGTTCGCTTCCGTTTGATTTCCGTTTGATTTCCGACTTCCGGCGTAGTGGAAAATAGGCATTTCATTTCCCCGAAATCGCCTGAATCCCGCGCTCGCACGCTCGGCGGGAGGGAGAGAGGACCCCAAACCCTCTCTACCGCTCAAACTCCAACGCCGTCGCAAACGTGCTAACACCACCAAGTGATCATCACAATGTGCATGTGTGTTAGCATTTTCACAATCATTTTTCGAGGCGTTATTAGTTCTATCCAAATGCATATGATCATGAAATGCACATCTAGAGGCACTTAGGAGTTCATTAGCCGCGTCATTCCCCTCTTTATAGTACGGCTATCTATCCTATAATGTAACCACACCCACTAGGTGTCTTGGTTACTAAAACACAACCCTTAAGCATATACCTTTGCCTTGATCACGTAGGGTTGCGTCCAAATCCAAGTGTGGCCATCATGATCACCATGTCCATCTTGCCACCAACCTTGGAATGTACTAATCCTCATATGCTACATACAACTTAGGCATAGGATTAGTACTTAGGCATTGTCACTAATTACCAACACCAAACATAGAGCTTTCAATCTCCCCCTTGTTGGTAATTGGTGACAACCCTTTCACAAAGATATTATGATAAAATTTTGATTGAACCCATGTCACATTGTGCAAGTATATTACCATGTGTAAGAAGTATGGACAAGTGATCATGAATTCAAATTGATAGCAATGGCTCCCCCTACATGTATGCTATATGTTTGGATTTAGGAAGCATACATGTTTAGATAGGAAAAAAATATAGGAGCATTGACTATCAATAGGTGCTAAGTGTTTTAGATTATAGACCTTTGAAGCGTGATACCATCGGAGTAGCGATAAACACCATCTTAGCACCTTGTGTAGTTAGATAAAACTAGAAACCTCGTGAGATCAACATTATAAGCAAGGCTCTAGTACCACTTTGAAAAACATGAAGCAAGAGAAATCTAACTACTTCCTATTCATGCTAGTACTTCAATACACCATTCAATTGTATACTAGCAAGTCACCACACAAGCAAAGTATTGGAGAAAAAGAAATGCATAACTATGCATCATACATATGAGTGCACAAAGAAATGCAACATTCATGTTTAAGAGCTTGCTCCCCCTACTTGTGTGCTCAAAATTTTAGTTGATCCCCTTCTTTTATCAATTCTCCCATTTTAGGATCTATCTTTGTGAACGACATTTTTCTCCCCCTTTGTGCTTCTCTATCTTTGTGAACAACATTTTCTCCCCCTTTGGCACCAATGACCACAAGGGACCAATTTTAGATAGATTATCATGTTGAATTATGGGGTGAGGATCAAGTTTGTGGTTCAACCTAGATTGCTTGCATAAATAAAATGCTTCGGTTTGATCCAAGGGCAAGCTTCTTCACACCTCACTAGAAGGGTTATCATGCACCATGTTGAAGCAAATATTTAGACAAGTGATCTAGATTAAACACTTAGGATCACAAGCTACTTAAACAAGTTATATGCTACCACTAGATCATACAAAATCATGGAAACAATAGTGGCACCATATAGACTTCAAATTCATTTGATTTTCATGAATGATCCTAGAACAAGTGAATTATGACTAGATGCACTAAGCAAGTCCTTAGCATAGAATGTATGACATGTCAACCAATTGTACCTTGGGGCTCGAAGGAGAGGCATGTCATATATGGGGTGCATCAACTCATGTTGGAGAAGTCAAGTATGTTCAACTCATTCTTTAGCTTGTGAAATCTCTTCTCATCAAGTGGCTTGGTGAATAGATCGGCTAGTTGATCTTCGGTGCCCACACTCTCAATAGCAATGTCACCCTTTTGTTGATGATCTCTAATGAAATGATGACGAACATCAATATGCTTTGTTCTTTGATGTTGAACCGGATTGTTGGTTAGCTTCACGGCACTTTCATTGTCACATAGCAATGGCACATTCTTGAAATTGATCCCAAAATCCTTCAAAGTTGCCTTCATCCACAAGATTTGTGCACAACAACTACCCGCGGCGATGTATTCGGCTTCGGCGGTAGATAGTGCAATACTATTTTGCTTCTTGGATGACCATGACACAAGTGATCTTCCCAACAATTGACAAGTACCGGAGGTGCTCTTTCTCTCAACTTTGTCACCGGCATAGTCGGAATCCGAATATCCAACTAGCTCAAAGCTTGCACCTTTGGGATACCATAATCCAACATCTTGTGTATGCTTCAAATACCTCAATATTCTCTTTGTTGCCTTCAAATGACTTTCTCTTGGTGAGGCTTGAAATCTTGCACACATGCATACACTAAACATCACATCGGGCCTTGATGCCGTCACATAGAGTAGGCTACCAATCATTGATCTATAAAGCTTTTGATCCACCATGTTGCCACTCTTGTCACTATCCAAACTTCCACTAGTGCCCATTGGGGTTGTAATGCCCTTTGCATCTTCCATGCCGAACTTTTTGAGCATATCTTTGATGTACTTGGTTTGGCTCACAAATGTTCCTTCCTTCATTTGTTTGATTTGAAGTCCAAGAAAGAAACTAAGTTCACCGATCATTGACATTTCAAATTCCTTTGCCATCATTTTTCCAAACTCATCACAATAATCTTGATTGGTTGAACCGAAAATGATATCATCAACATATATTTGCAATACAAACAAGTCTTTCCCAATCTTCTTGGTGAAGAGAGTAGTATCCACTTTGCCCATGACAAATCCTTTGGATAGCAAGAAGTTCCTCAATCTTTCATACCATGCTCTAGGTGCTTGCTTCAATCCATACAAAGCTTTCCTTAACTTGTACACATGGTTGGGTTTCTTGTCATCTTCAAAACCGGGAGGTTGCTCCACATACACCTCCTCTTGAATGTACCCATTGAGAAATGCACTCTTCACATCCATTTGATATAACTTGATATTATGAGCACAAGCATAGGCAAGTAAGATTCTAATTGCTTCCAATCTTGCAACCGGGGCATAAGTTTCACCAAAGTCAAGACCCTCTATTTGTGTGTAACCTTGAGCCACTAGTCTTGCTTTGTTCCTTACTACTATTCCATCTTGATCTTGCTTGTTGCGAAAGACCCATCTTGTTCCAATGACATTGTGATCCTTAGGCCTCTCAACTAGTTCCCATACTTCATTTCTCTTGAAGTTGTTGAGCTCTTCATGCATTGCATTTACCCAATTCGAATCTCTCAATGCTTTATCAATGTCCTTGGGTTCTTCCATTGACACAAAAGAAGAGTGAGCACAAAAAGATGCCAATCTTGATCTAGTTTGAACTCCCCTTTGTATGTCACCAATGATGGAATCTAATGGATGGTCTCTTGCAATGTTAGTTGGTTGAAGCACTTGAACTTGATTGCTTGGATGTTGATGTTGATCATGAGTTGGAGATGATGAACTAGCCACTTGTTGATCTTGTTGCACTTGAGATGATGTACTAGCTTGATTTTGCATTAGAGGCCCACTAGCTTGTGTAATTGGACTTTGGAGCACTTGATCTTTGTTGTCATCCACATCAATCACTTGCTTTGGCCTAATATCACCAATATCCATTTCTTTCATAGCATTGGTCAATTGAGTTCCTCTCACATCATCCAAATTATTTTCCTCATCTTGAGAACCATTTGTTTCATCAAACTCAACATCATGAACTTCCTCAAGTAAACCACTAGCCAAATTCCAAACTCTATAAGCTTTGCTAGTAGTGGAGTAACCAAGTAAGAATCCTTCATCACATTTCTTCTCAAACTTGCTCAATCTAGTGCCCTTCTTCAAGATGTAGCATTTGCAACCAAATACCCGAAAGTATGCAATGTTAGGCTTTCTTCCATTTAAGATCTCATATGGTGTCTTCTCTAGAAACTTGTGGCAATAGAGGCGGTTGCTATAGAAGCAAGCCGTGTTGATTGCTTCGGCCCAAAATGAATGACTCACATTATACTCATTCAACATTGATCTTGCCATATCAATTAAGGTTCTATTCTTCCTCTCAACTAAGCCATTTGATTGAGGTGTATACTTGGCCGAGAATTGATGTTTGATTCCAAGCTCATCACATAGCTCATCAATTCTTGTATTTCTAAACTCACTTCCATTGTCACTTCTCACTTTCTTGATTGTGGTCTCAAATTCATTTTGCACTCTCTTGATGAACTTCTTGAATATGTCAAATACATCACTCTTGTCCCCAAGAAAGAATACCCATGTGTATCTAGTGAAATCATCCACAATCACAAAACCATACTTGTTACCACCAATGCTTGTGTATGTAGTTGGCCCAAATAGATCCATGTGCAACAACTCAAATGCCTTAGAGGTACTCATGATGCTCTTCAATGGATGAGTGTTGCCCACTTGCTTTCCGGCTTGACATGCACTACATAGCTTATCCTTCTCAAATGTGACATCCTTCAAGCCTCTAACTAAGTCATGCTTCACTAACTTGTTCAATTGCTTCATGCCAACATGACCAAGTCTTCTATGCCATAACCAACCCATACTTGATTTGGTGAGTAAGCATGTTGAAAGTTGAGTGTCACTAGCATTGAAATCAACCAAGTATAGATTCTCATATCTAAAACCCTTGAAGATCAAATTGGAGCCATCAACACTAACTATCTCCACATCATCAACACCAAATATGCACTTGAAACCAAGATCACACAATTGAGCAACCGAGAGAAGATTGAAGTTCAACTTTTCAACTAAGAGCACATTGGAAATGCTATGATCATTTGAGATTGCAATCCTTCCAAGAGCCTTCACATCACCCTTGCTATTGTCACCAAATGTGATACTATCAATGCCACTATCATTTGATTTGAGAGAGTTGAACATTCTTGAATCACCGGTCATATGTTGAGAGCACCCACTATCAAGCACCCAATGCCTTCCTCCGGCCTTGTAATTTACCTACAAAATAAATCAATGTTTCTTAGGTACCCATACTTGTTTGGGTCCTTGGAGGTTAGTAACTAAGCTCTTTGGTACCCAAATGGCCTTCTTCTTTGGACCCACAATTGGTGTACCAATAAACCTAGCATGCACACCTTTCTCACCCTTGGTAAGCACATAACAAGAATCAAAAGGAATGTAATCCATTTTAGCATGAAACTTGTTGTTGTTCTTGTTCATTTTATTACAATTAATCTCTAGATGCCCAACTTGCTTGCATCTATTGCAATAACGACCATTGCTCTTCACAAAGCAAGACTTTGGAGTTGCAAAGGCCGCCTTGCCCTTCTTGGGAGTATAGCCCAAACCCTCTTTGTTAAGAGAGAACCTTTGGCTACCCAAGCATTTTAGCAAGCGGGCATCCCCACCATAGGCATTGCCTAATGCGCGGGTGAGATCATCCACCTCTCTCTTGAGAGTCTCATTCTCAACTACAAGTGATGAATCACTAGTAGTAGAGGTAGACTTGGTTGTGGTGGATGATGATGAGCTACATGAAGCATTAGTAGGACTAACAAATAAAGAATCATCAATAATATCACATGTTAGTCCAATATCACAAGTGACAATCACTTGCTCCTCCTTAGCTTCCTTCATGAGCTTCTCCAACTTGAGGTCCTTTTCCTTGATGAGCTCAAGTAGAGTGGAGTGGGCTTCCTTAAGCCTAGTGTGAGCAACTTCAAGGTCCTCGTGGTCTTCCTTTAGACACTCACGAGAAGCCTCTAGCTCATCAAAGGATTTCCTAAGAGCTTTGAGCTCTTGTTCAATTCCTTTGCACTCCTTACTCTTTTTGAGAGCAACAAGCTCCTCCATCAAGGCATCATTTTCATTGCTCTTGGCAATGAGCTCTTGCTCCAAGATTTTGCACTTCTTGGTTGTTCTCTTGTAGCCCTTGCTCATTTGATCTATTATGCCCAATAGATCATCCTTGGAGTAGTCCTCATCATCCTCATCATCACTCCTACAACCATCACTAGCACAAGAATCATCATCACTATCATCATATTTTACCTTGGTAGGCTTGGCCATAAGGCATGTCGATGTAGTGTCGAAGATGGATGGCTTGTTGGAGAGGGCGATGCTTGCAATGGCTCGCCGAGTGGTCCTCTCATCATCACTAGAGCTATCATCATCACTATCGGAGTTATCACTATCCCAAGTGACCACATAGCCACCACCCTTCTTCTTCTTGTTGATAGTGAAGCTCTTCTTCTCTTTCTTCTCCTTCTTATCCTTCTTGTTCTTCTTCAACTTCAACTCCCCATCATGATATCTTTTGTCTTCATAGGGACACTTTGCCACTACATGATCGGGGCTATTGCAATTGTAGCAAAGCACCTCCTTTGCCTTCATGAAGTCCCTTCTCTTCCTTGCACCATATCCTTTCTTCTTCATGAACCTCCCCATCTTGTGCACTAGGAGGGCCATGGTCTCATCATCGAATGGATCATCATCATCGCTCTCCACCTTGCTCTTGCCCTTAGAAGTTGAGGCCTTGAATGCAATGGGCTTCTCTTGCTTGACCTTGATCTCCTTCTTCTCATCTTCATCTTCATCATCATCATATTGAGCATCGGTCATGACATCTCCAAGCACTTGGTTTGGAGTTACCTTGTCCAAACCCTCTCTTTGGATCATCTTCCTCAAGATAGCAAACTTCTTAGGTAAGTTCATCAAGAACTTATGTGAGAAGTCCTTGTCCTCAACCTTCTCTCCAAGCCCCTTGAGATCATTGACAATGACTTGGAGCCTATAGAACATCTCCGGTATAGACTCATCATCCTTCATCTTGAAGCTTGCAAACTTATCCTTGAGCATATAGAGCTTGGCACTCTTTACCGTTGAAGTGCCCTCATATGTTTCCTCTAATCTTGTCCACACTTCACTTGCCATCTCAAGATCCTTGATTTGCTCAAAGACCTTTGCATCAATCCCATTGTAGAGAGTGTTGAGAGCCATAGTGTTGCATTGGTTGTTGATGCGGTCATTGTTGGTGAGGTTGTCGGGATCAATGATTGCATAATCATGATGTGTAACCTCCCAAACCTTCTCATTGATAGAACCAAGATATTGCTTCATCTTTCTTTTCCAATGATCAAAAGATGAGACACCATCAAAGAATGGAGGCTTGCCCCCGACATGGTTGAACACAACTTGAGCCATCTTACACCGAGGTTGTTAAGCCTTACAAACGGTGACCACGGCTCTGATACCACTTGAAAGGTCTTGATGGCTAGAGGGGGGGTGAATAGCCTTTAAAAAATTTCTACAAAGACAAACTAAACAAGTTTATCAATACAACAAATAGCGAGATGCGAGTTTTGCTTAGCCTACGGGGTGTTTGCAAGCCACCTATCCAATTCACAATTCTAGTATATTTGCACTCAACCGCACAAGTCAAACCGAGGAGGTAACTACCACTACAACTAGCAAGCTACACAAAAGAGCTACTCTAGCAAAGCTAACTAGCTAGCAAAGATAACTAAGAAAGTAATACAAGTGAGAGTTAGGAGGGTATCACCGAGGGGCGAAGTATTGAGCCAACCAATAAGATCAACAATAAAAACCAAGACAACCGAACACCGGGATCAATCAATCACAATATAAAAGTGATGACACGAAGATTTATCCCGAGGTTCACGTGCTTGCCGGCACGCTAGTCCCCGTTGTGTCCCTTTTCACCACGTGGTTCGGTGGCTAATCGGTCTCACACCGAGCCCCTCAAAAGGCGCCACAAGAACCTACCAAATGGCAAAAGGTTGCAAATGACACGAGCAATCCACTAATGTTGCCTTTGGCGCTCCGCCGAGGTAGGCACAAACCCCTCACAATCACCGGAGGTGGCCAAGAACAATCACCAACTCTTGCCAACTCCTCCAAGCTGCTCCAAGCCGTCTAGGTGGCGGCAACCACCAAGAGAAACAAGAATCCCGTAGCAAATCAACCACCAAGTGCCAACTAGATGCAATCTCACAATGCAAATGCACTTGGATCACTCAATCTCACTTCGAATATGCAAACAAGCAAGAGAGACGAGTAGGAGGGGAGTTGCTTAGCTCAAAGTGCTCACAAGTATGTCAAATGTCCAAGAGAGGGAGCCTTGAGCCGGCCAACGAGTATTTATAGACGTACCCCTTCGAATATAGCCGTTAGAAACTGAAATCAGCAGCAGTCGCGCTGACCGGACGCGTTGGTCCAACTGACCGGACGCGCCGGTCACTTCAACGGCTAGTTTCCGAACTACTGACCGGACGCGCCGGTCGAAACGACCGGACGCGCTGGTCACGACCGGACGCTCCGGTCCCGTGACTGACCGGACGCGCCGGTCAACACCGAGTCGCGCAAAACGAACCAACGACCGGACGCGCTGAAGAACTGACCGGACGCCACAGTGCCCGCGTCCGGTGGGAGTCCAGTAAGCTCCCTGGACGACCGGACGCGTCCGGTCGCCTGTGACCGGACGCGCCTCGCGTCCGATCGAACAACTGAAAAACGCGCAGACACTGGACACTGACCGGACGCGTCCGGTCAAACAGTGACCGCGTCCGGTGCAGCGTCCGGTCACCACTGTGACCTCCGTTCGCTTCCGTTTGATTTCCGTTTGATTTCCGACTTCCGGCGTAGTGGAAAATAGGCATTTCATTTCCCCGAAATCGCCTGAATCCCGCGCTCGCACGCTCGGCGGGAGGGAGAGAGGACCCCAAACCCTCTCTACCGCTCAAACTCCAACGCCGTCGCAAACGTGCTAACACCACCAAGTGATCATCACAATGTGCATGTGTGTTAGCATTTTCACAATCATTTTTCGAGGCGTTATTAGTTCTATCCAAATGCATATGATCATGAAATGCACATCTAGAGGCACTTAGGAGTTCATTAGCCGCGTCATTCCCCTCTTTATAGTACGGCTATCTATCCTATAATGTAACCACACCCACTAGGTGTCTTGGTTACTAAAACACAACCCTTAAGCATATACCTTTGCCTTGATCACGTAGGGTTGCGTCCAAATCCAAGTGTGGCCATCATGATCACCATGTCCATCTTGCCACCAACCTTGGAATGTACTAATCCTCATATGCTACATACAACTTAGGCATAGGATTAGTACTTAGGCATTGTCACTAATTACCAACACCAAACATAGAGCTTTCAACCGCGCAGGTCCCTGCCAGGGTCGCACAAGCCACCTTTCGTACAATTCAGGAATCGCGGGTCCGAATGATGTCGCAACCCCAAGGGCAACACTCTGCCAGGTGATAGGGACTCTAACCCCCCTTGGTCTCACGCCAATGTCCCCAAGCACATCCTTTCTCTCCTCCAAGATGCAACCTACCATTCGATTCCCGGCCTGAACTGTATTACTCTGCTTCGCGGTCGGAATGACTTATCCGGCCAACTAAGTGTTAGACTGCGTTCAACATGACAAAAGGACGTACAGTGAATCGGTCCTTAAACGACTCAGATGGGGATAGATCCACACCCAAGACCTCCATGCCTTGTTGTTTCACTATCGTCATCCCGTCCGGTCTCATTTTATTTTATTAACACATGGTTCCATTCCACGATAGCAATATAGCCAATCATGCCATATATGAATATCTCTACATCTCGCAGGTGACAGGAAATCACCTGACTTCTACCGCTTAAAGCAGGGCCAAGCATCTACTCGATCCTAGTCTATGTAGGATTCAGGGATTCATATATCTGGACAAGGAATGATATAATGCAGCAAGGTTTTCAACCAACTCCCACCACTTAATGCAACAATACTTATAACATATATATATAATTAATTGCTTTGAAGGTAGGAGGCTTATAATGCTCCGGGGCTTGCCTGGGATCCGACTCAAGTTAGAGTATGTCAGAAGAAACTCGCTTGGCGAGCATTCCCTCCATCTAACACTTGTTCGGTCTTTCTAGCTTCGGGATAGATCCACCAACTCCATCTTCGGTTTGGCTCCACATCAGGTCCTTCACGTGCTTCAGCTAGCGTACCTAAATGAGGTGCAATAATGCATGTGTATGAATGCATAGAAGTGAAATAAACAAAGTAATCAAACAAGCATACCAAAATTCGCATAAACACCTAGAGCTAATTAACTCAATCCTTATTAGGGCATAACATAGAAGATTGCAAGCACATCAATCAAGACACAAGTCTTATAAGATCTTAGGGTACCAACCCAAGTACTTTCAAAGGTATGAGTCACACTTCAACACACTAGCATGGCAAAGTTAATCAAAGCACTACAACTAAAATCTATCACTTTCTGGACATCCATACAGTAGCTCAGTAAATCAATCATAACTAGAGATCCCTAAATCCAAATTACTTGCAAGTAGACATTCTGGAAATCTTATGAACTTGTCTACAATTCGTTCAATATCCACTAAGCCTGATTCCCAAGTTTAATTGGTCGAAAAGATGAAACTACAGACTCTTGTCTGCTCCAAACAGAGAGCAACCAAATCTGGAACCTGACTTTAACATCTATAACTCAAAAACTACTTGACCAAATAACACCAAGTTTTAACAAAAGCTAGATACATGAATTATCTACAACTTTTGTATAAACAAGTTTCACAACAAAGGACATTATCATGAAGAACTTTGCTAAGTTCCCAGATCTGTCCAGAACCTCATTTGCAAGAAATAATTATTAACTTATGTTAAAAACATATAATTGGATAAAACAAACTTTACCAACATTTCATACATGACTAATGAACACTAGAAAACATAGTGTCAATTACTAAATAAATTCTTTTAATACATTTTCTTAATTTATTTAGATAATTAGGTGGAATTATGACCACATCATAAAGATGCTCAATAAATTCTATCAAAATTACAGGGGTCTACAAATGCTCCCAAAAGTATACTTTCCAAATTTCAATCCATTTGGACAAGTATATCAACCTCTAAGAAAAAGACAAATAGCTATTGAAATAAATCATGTGAGAGCAAGTTAAACCTAAAACTTAATATTTTCTATGAACACATGGCCATAGTATGGATCAAAATGATAGAGCAACCTCATACTAAGGTAATGGAACAACATTTTCCATTTTATCATTTCTATATTATTTATAAGCTATTTATCAAGCCCTAAACAAGTTAAATCAATAACTAGATCATCCAATAAGTAGTGACCAAGAAATTTATACCACAGTACATACATATCATGACAAGACTACCATAAAAATTTCGCATCATTTGGAGCATCACAACTCAAGATATAAAAATGACAAGCAATATAATGTAGCTTTCCTTATTTAACAAGGTCAAATCAAAATCTTAAGAAAACAGTGAACAACTAGGGTGTTTAATATTTTTCCTAGCAAGTACATGTCATCACAAAATTAACAAAACAATAATCACTATTTTTGGATATATAAAACTCTAGATATGGCTCTGGTCAAGTTTATAAGCATTTTTGGAGCATTTTTAAGGCTTAAATAAAGACATCAGAAAATATCTACAAACATGTAACATATTATGACTCCACTGCATAGATCTTTTCTCAAGGTTTCCAAAAAGTCCACTTTTGCTATTTTTGGAATTACCTAGCAAGAGATATGCATTTTAGAAGATTTAACCAAATTCTGAAATTCAAAATCGGAATAAAACAACCCTAACAATATTCGCTAGGCACACCCGATTTCCCACCCCAGAACGGCCACTTCATAAACTGCCATGTGGGACCCGTTATTCACCCGGGCCCACCTGTCATCCTAAGGGAAAATGTACCCCACCTTTTCCTTTCTTCTTCCTCCGACGCCAAGCAGGGGAGGCGGCCGGTCTTCGCGGCTCCGGCGAGGGGGGTCACCGACGGCGGTGGCTGAGGGCGGCACGAGCACCAGCGCAGCGAGGCTCACCCGAAGACGGTCGCGGCACGGGGTGAGGTGGCTCGTGGCCTCCTGGCCACGGAGGCGGGCGACTCCGGCGGTCGGTGCCCCGGCGGCAGCATGCCGCAAGCGGCTCTCGACCAAGGAAAGCGGCACATCGAGGTCGGCGTGTGGCGGTGAAGGCGATGCCGTGCTTGTCTTAGGGAAGGGAGGAGGGACAGCACGATTCGGAAGCTCGAGCTGGAGCTCGAACCGGCCATGGCGGCTCGGCATCCGTGCTCGGCCCACAATGAGGAGGGAAGCGAACAGAGGCAAGGGCGAGCTCGGGAGACTCTCCAATGACGCGTTGATGCAGACACTCGGAGGAGCACGCAGCAAGAGGAGGAGGCGCGAGCTAGGCAAGGCTGCCACGCGTCGCCCTTATCGGCATTTCACTAAACACCTGGCGAGTTACGGTGTGGGCGAAGTGGAGCACCAATTTGGACCATCTACGGGCCGAATTAGGTCATGGGCCCAAAAGCAAGTTGAACATAACGCTCTACATTTTCTATTTAAGGTGTATAGTCATTAGGGCCATGGATTAGTGGATAATTAATCTCCAAGTTGGTAGTGTCAGTGAGTTGACAATGATTAACAACTACAAGAATTCATGACCAAAATGAAATGCAACTTATGCCATTTTTTTGTATGGCCTTCCCCTTCATGTGAGCTCCAACTTTTACATTTGGACCTACCCAAGTTGCTTAACAATTTTTGGAGAACACGACATGCCAATCTCAAGGTCATTTGAGCGACAAAGTTGCAAACATATTGTTTTAGCAATTGATTTTGGAGATCCAAATATACTCCAAATGTAATGACACTTGATTCATTGTGTCCCCCAAGAATAGTACTCCAACTCATATTAAAGAACCTAATTGAGCCACTATATGAAATTGGAGGATAAAATGTTGCCAACTTGTCAACCTTCTGCTGTCCACTCTAGGACTTAGAATATTTTTCTAAGTGCTGAAAACAGCAGCTGGTTCCACATAGTGATCTCTATTTGACTAGGTTAGAGGCCAAACTAGCTCTTGACCATTAAACAAAGTTTGTTCCACACAAGATGAACTACAACTTTTGTTTAAGGTCAAACCTCATAACTGGTACAGAAGCCAAACTTTCATTTTGGTCAAAGTATCAACTCGATAAAGCCGAAACTAGGGTTTTAGGCCAATCGGGGCAATTTCTTGACAATTTCTCAACATGAACCCTTCATGACTTTTGTTGTAGAGTTCATCTAGAGTCATTTGGGTAAATTTGCAAAGCTTGGTTGATGATCTATAGTTCCATTAACTTAATGGGGCAAATTCCAATAGGAATGGAACTTATCATTTCATGTGACTTTTTGATTCCAAACTTCATGAAACTTTTCCAGGGATCAATATAGATAGTTATTGATGTGAGACATGTGAAGATACTTTGATAACAACACCCAAGCATATATCTTTTAATTGAGCCTATATGTAAGCAAGGGTGCAATATCCAAGTTTAGGTTAGGGCTTATTTCCATAGGTTTGACCTTGCCATCGTCATCTCCATAAATTTATCGTGTTTGAGCTTAAACCCACTACTTAATTGGTGATCAACACCTGGGGTGTTACACCGACGATGAGCTCCATGACATGGACCGCACTTTTGAGGTTTCCACTTCCACCGATGGCCCGTCTACACCACCCACCACTTTCGGACAGGAGTAGTTACCCTCTCATGATCATGTAATAATGTAGTAGTAACCTTGATGAGCCTTGCGTGGCCATGTGACATGACTCACCCCTTGGAGTAGAGCAGATTGTCCACTTTTGAGCTGCCTGCTTGTAGCACGATTCCTGCGAGTCTGCCTAGTGTAGCTACTAGAGACGTCGCTTTGTAATAAAACCATGTACTGGCTGTTTGGATCTTACTACGTCTTATGGTTCTTATTGCCTTCTTGTATTGAGTGTCGGATAGCAATCTTTTGAATTTGCGATCAAATTGTGTAACCACTTAATAAACCATCAGCTTGACCTAACCCTGCAGTGAGATGTCTTGCAACCGCTCCACCCGTCTGAACAACCGCTCGCCTTCCCCCGCGCCCATGGGCCGTGGATGTGGCCGTGGCTGTGGTCGTGGAGGAGGTCGTGGAGCTCCTTTCGCCGTTTTCGCTGCCATGGAGGAGCCTGTCCCCGTGGAGCCCGCTGGAGAGGTAGGGGCCGCTCAGCCTAGAGTTGGGGCTGGAGCCGCCTAGCCTAGGGAAGAGAATGCCGCACTTGGTGGAGATGCACCACCGCCGCCGCCACCACCACAGCTGGCGGAGGTGATGGAGCGCCAGACCTGCCTTCTGGAGACATTGGCTGAGGGAATGCTTCTCCGCCATGGGGGTTAGCCAAATGACTTCCAGAGGAAGTTGGAGGCTTTTCTCAAGCTGAGACCCCCTACCTTCGACTGTGCCGACGACGACCCCATCGCTGCCGAGGACTGGCTATGGGAGATCGAGAAGAAGCTGGACCTCACCACCTGCACAGATGAGGAGTGTGTGGGAGTCGCCGCTCACCAGCTCACTGGCGCTGCGCGCGCACGGTGGGATGGATACTGTGATGCCCACGACGAACCTGGGAGCATCTCGTGGGAGGAGTTCACTGAGGCTTTCCGCGAGCACCACGTGCCCAAGGGTGTCATGCACGCCAAGGTGGAGGAGTTCCGCAACTTCACCCAGGGGACTCTGAAGGTTCAGGAGTACACCACCCGCTTCATTTGCATGATGCGGTACGCTCCTAAGGAGACCAGCTCCAACAAGAAGAAGATGTACCACTACAAGAAGGCGCTGAACTCACGCCTCAAGATCGCCCTCTCGGGTCATGAGTGCCACACCCTCCGGCAGATGATCAACAAGGTGCTGGAGATGGAGAGAGACCGCCTGGAGGCAGACGCTTAGAGGGAGCGCAAGGAGAAGAGGCGTCAGGGCGAGGGTTCCTCTCGCACCCCGACCCAGAGGCAGTGTGGGTCTACTCCACCGCAATTCCGCTCTCGCTTTGCCCAGGGAATTGCTCTGAGCCGTGGTGGTGGTACCTACTCCGCCAACTACCATCGCCCTGCTCAGGGCCGCCCTGCTCAGAGCCCGAGCCCGAGTACGTGGAAGGCACCTGCGCCCACCGCCACAGGCAGTGTGCCCTTCGCGTGCTTCACCTGTGGCCAGCCAGGTCACAAGTCTGCGGTCTGTCCACAGAGGGCTGCACCCACGCAGACCCCTACGAGACAGGCACCGACCCCGGGAGCGCCACGCAAGGCAGCCGTGGGAGCCACCCGCGGCTGTCTCACCCACTTGACTGCGGAGGATGCTCAGGATGCCCCCGACGCGGTGTATAGTATGTTTTTGGTAAAGGGAGTATTGGCATCAGTTCTTTTCGACTCTGGTGCTACATGTTCTTATATATCATCTAAATTTGTACGAGAGCATAGCACACCTGTCACACCACGGAGTGTACCCATAGACACCATATCCCCCTTAGGTACCACCAGATCAACCAAAATCTGTAAGGGAGTGAGAATCACTATAGAAGGTTGCACCTTTCTAGCTGACCTCACCTTACTTCCGTTAGAAGGTCTGGATGTTATCTTGGGTATGGATTGGTTGACTCTACACAAGGGAGTAATATCTTGCTCACCCAGATATGTGGAAATTACACATCTGAGTGGTCGAGTAATCAGATGTGAGCCTCACCACAAGAAGACAGATGCCTTGATGAGTGCCTTGGAGGCCAAATCAGTTGAGGAGGTGCCCGTCGTGTGTGAGTATCCTGATGTGTTTCTCGAGGAGTTATCGGGTTTGCCACCTGATCGGGATGTTGAGTTTGTGATTGACATGTTGCCTGGTACTGGGCCCATTGCTAAGAGGCCCTACCGCATGTTACTTGATGAGCTAGAGGAGCTCAAGAAGCAGCTTAGGGAGTTGTCTGACAAGGGGTACATCAGACCCAGTGTGTAACAGAACTGTCCAAATTATAAGAGCACAAGTATAAAAACAATCACCGAAGTGATCAAATTCTCACACTTGAGCCCATATAACTCCGGTAGTCCACGAAATCGCGAGGGATTTCAAACCAAACCGAGAGCAACCAGATCGTAATGATTCAACATAACACAACACTTATTACACAGTTCAAAAGTAATCTCATACATCGGAGTACAATTATTTTTATTACAAAACCAAAGTAAAGATTAGCGGAAGCAACATAATTTCTAAAACCATTTTGAGCCAAATACTGCCAGTACATAGTCACATCCTGCAAAAGCATACCAGAAGAGATACTACAGAGACCATGCCCATATGGTCTATTCTTCACGCCCACATGGCGAAGACAATACTTGCAGCAACAAGTATGAATCTGCTACCTGCAACAGGTGGGAATAAACCCTGAGTACGAGAAGGTACTCAGCTAGACTTACCCGTCAAAAACCAGAAACAAAGGTGACACCAAGGATTATGCAAGGCTTTATAAAGTGGGCTAGCTTGACTCATTTGCAGAAAAGCTTAATACAGATAAGTAACCATTATATGCTTTAAGTATCAAGTTGATCATCATTAACCTGATAACTAGATTAGCACCTGTACTAGAGCAATCACTTTATTAAGATCAAACAATATTAACCATAGCAGGCTATCATCATCATTATCATCAATTCCGAACCATCATTAATCTTTAGTGTATCTACGCTGGAGATAACCAGTCAAGTTTCTCACTATCCGGGAGAGACGGCGACTCGAATCGATTCCAACTCAGCTGAGGGGGTATTCCTGACACTCACCTGGCAAACCCCACTAAAGGCAGCCATAGATAACCTTTGGTACAACTCAGGGTGGGCCCGAACAGCGCCGCGTTCTCAGGGATACCAGTGGCCAGGATGCTCAGGACTTTTAACTCACCTGCCCTTGGACCCTCTGGCTCCCTTCCGAGGCGACTTTCACTTTTCGACTTCGCAACCTGAGTTGAGCTACTAGGCTTCGCGGTCGGCAACCTCAGGCCGGCCAGCTAAATGTCAGGCATGCGTTCAAAATGACATAGAAGGCTCCAGGTCTCGGTCCTTAATCGACACAGACGGGGATAGATTCACACCCAAGACCTCCATGCCTTGTTGCTTCACTATCGTCATCCCGCCCGATCTCATTTCATTTTATTAACTCATGGTTCACTTCCACGATAGCAAGTATAGCCAACCGTGACCTGATAAAGCCCTAGATCTCGCAGGTGACAGGAAATCACCCGACTTCTACCGGTCTAATTTAGCAGGGCTAAGCATAGATACGATCCTGTCTACATAGGATTCAAGGTTCGAATTGCTGGACAAGGAGTGTTATCAATGCAGCAAGGGTTTACAACCAACTCCTATCACTTAATGCAACAATACATATAACATGTATAGACAGATAATTGCTTTGAAAGTAGGAGGCTTATAATGCTCCGGGGCTTGCCTTAACCGAAGGAAGAGAGATCAAGGTTCGGCTTCAAGAACGATTCCCACATCTTCTCCGGCTTCGTCGGACTGGACCTCCGGCTCTCGAACGGACTTCAACTTCGGGTCCCACGCCCAGCGGGACTTCGCTCGTAACACGATTCTTGGCACACCTATTGCATGTATATGCATCCAATGAATTTCATATATGCATCCAAGATGACATGATGATTTATGGACGTGCATGAATGAGGTGCAGATGAATGTAATGACATTGCAACGTTGTAAGCACAAAACCAAGTTATGTGGTGCTCTATTCAAATCACTTCAAACGTAGGTGCAAATTTCCTCTCTGGTATTAACATGTTTAAACATTCCTAAGAAACCACTAAGTATTACCAAGTTAAGATTAAACACGCACGCAACAAGGTTCCAGACATTAGTATTTACAACATATTATCAACAGTAGCTAAGAAAACTCACAACTGGAGTTCTACCAATCCAAATGACCTGAAAGAGGACATTCTGGAAAGCTTATAAAATTGTCTACAATTAATTTATAAACATCTAAGCATGATTTCACTATTTACCAAGTTAAAATAGCATACATACAGAATCTGTTCTAAAAGACAATGAGTACTTCTAAAACTGAACCCAACTTGGAACAGCTGTCATTTCTAAACTATAAGTCCAAATGCTACCAAAATTTACCAGCAACTAATTCATGAAATTCTCAACAACTTTGCTATAGATCACCAAGCATGAAAACATCATTAACATAGGGTGATTCTCTTAACTAGCAATTCTGTCCAAAAATGGCAGGATCACTAATTTAAATATTTAGTGATGATTCAAAAGCACAATTGGACCAAACCAAGTTTACCAACTTGTCGTGCATACCAAGGAAACATCAGAAAATATAGTGCCAACTTCTAAATAGATTATTTAATATTCTTTTGTAATTTATTTAGTTAATTAGGTGATTAAAGAAACATATAGTAAAACTATATATAAAAATCTACAAAAATTACAGTAGCCACCTAATGCTTCACATAGGCTACCATAAAAATTTCATTTTATTTTGCCAAGTATATAAGGAGATATCAAAAATAACAGATGGTATGCCTATTTCTAGCATAAATAGGAAACCCTATTGAAAAGTATCAAACAACAGATTTCATATTTTTCCTATCATCTTTCTAACATAAGAACAACATTCACCAAGTTTCACCCTCACTGGATCTATAGAAAAATTATGAAAATTCACACAAGATCCAATCAAGCAAACAAGATAATTATATAACTCCACCAAACCACATCCAAATTGCATGAAACTTTAACCATAAGCTATTCATGGTATGATCAGTTCACTGTAAAATCTTCATGACATTTGGAGCTTCACAGAAAGAGATATCATTTTCTCCTTTTTCTTCAGGAATAAAAGAGATAAATAATAACTATTTATTTCATCACAAACCATGGCACATTTTATATTTTGATAATAAACTAGACACTATGTAGAGCACATCAAAATTTATAGCATCTCATTTGGACCTCTAAAACAGGAGATATGAATTTACAAAGTTTGAGTTCAAAACAAACATTTAAAATAACTCAAATAAAACAAAACCTTCCTCCCACTCGGGCCGGCCCAGCAGGGGCAGCTCGGCCCGTTCCCACAGCCCGGTCGCCAGCCCACCTGAGGCCCAGCAACCCGAACGGGAAGGGGATCCCACGCCGACAGGCGGGCCCCTCCCGTCAGGGACACCGAATAGGGGAGGGAGGAGGCGGCGGCGGTAGCTCGCCGGCGGCTCAACGGCCGGCGAAGCCGAGGGCACCTACACGCTCCCCACGCGATTCCGCACCGAAAGACACCACAGCACGACCTATTGCTATTCCTAATCATGCCGGCGGTGAGAGCAGCGGCGGCGGCGCTACTCGCGGCGGCGCATCACCGGCGGTGGTGCCTCAATGGCCCGTCCGAGCTCAGCCTGAGTATCCAGAGAGCACGGCGAAGCTTCCTAGCTAGAAGAAGGAGGAGGAGAGGCGCTCTAGCTAGCTTGGCCACGGCGGCCCGCAACTCCGGCGAGGCCGAGCTCGCGGCGGTGGCGGCGGAAACGCCCAAAGCTCCCTCACCTTTGCTCAACGGATCAATGGAGAGGCAGAGGTGCGAGAGGAGATGCGGGCGGAACTGCTTGTGCGGTTTGGTGGGCAGCGGTGCCGCGGTACGCGCGCCCGACGGTGACGAAGCCCGACGGCAATGTCGCCCTGGCGGAGTCGAGCGAGATGAGGGAGGGAATAGAGCGAATGGAGGGGACTTGGGGCAAGCTGGCGTGACCCTGGACCTCACCCGCTCGAGCGCGATCACAGCGGTGACACGCGGTGGCCACGCGTCGTCGCATTTCTGCTCACTGTCGGCCATGGACGCGAACGAGTTCAACACTTGAACTCTGACGAAACTGAATCAAAATTCCCGATTCAGTCAAACACGAAGACTAACAGCACGACTTTAGCGCCTCACCACTCGTTATCTAGGCTGATTCGAAGAGAGCCATAGTTAACAAAAATGTAGAGCTATAGGTGTACAACAAAATTGTCAATAGGGTCATGAGCTAACTCGGCTTGGTTAGTGAGATACAACTTGCCAAAGTAGGTCACCTAGAAACTGAAACTAAGTTTTAGTTAAGGCTCGACTGAACCCTGATTTTTAAAGCACTCTAGCTCCTAAACCAGTGAGAATTAGGTGATGGTGCTATTGACAAAATCGTAGAGCTATGTGAGTACTAAAAATATGTCAATAATAACTTGAGCTAATTTGGCCTAGATTAGTAACTATAGAGCCCTAAAGTGGTGTACATTGAAACTGAAATGCACCCTGACTTAGAAAAATTTGCTAAGTGTTGGGCAGTCCACTTACTGACTTGTGGGCCCAGTTTGAGTAGGTTCTAGGCATTTTCATGAGATGTCCATATTACAACTTTTGTTCCTTATCAAGTTTGCTACAACTTTGTTAAAGGTTGCCCAACCTTTAAACAACATTTGGTAACACTTTTGAAACTAGGAAGCAAAAGAGGTTTCTAGGTCAAACTAGGTCAACTATGAGTTAGAGGTTTAATTGGATGAGATGGTCAACATGAACATTGACCCATTAGGTGTCCTAAGCAAAATTAAGCTACTAGAGATCATGTTAGAGCATCACATGTGTCATCTATACAAAACCCTAGCAACACATAAAAGAAGCACATATAAATCACAATGTTGCAAAGTCATGTTTCAAGCAATGATGCACATGAAATGACGAGGCTTATGGTAATGCCATGCCATGATCATGCATTATGAATGCATTATGAGGCTAACTAACACCAGGGTGTAACAGCCCTCCCCCCTTATAAAAATCTCGTCCTGAGATTTGAAAGTCGTACCATTTTTCATAGAAAGCAGAATAGTTGTCCTTTAAATAATCCTCTTTTTCCCAAGTTGCATCACGTTCACCGTGATTACTCCAAACCACCTTGTATAATTTGACTACTCGATTTCGAGTCACCCTTTCCAGAGTATCCAGAACATATACCGGTTTCTCCTCATAAGAAAGATCAGATTTCAACTTGATGCGTCTCACATCTACTCTTTCTTCGGGAAGACGGAGACATTTCTTTAATTGAGATACATGGAATAGTGGAAAGATAGTTCCCATTTCACGAGGTAGATTGAGCTTATAGGCTACTCTTCCACTTTTCTCAATAATCCGATAAGGTCCAACATATCGAGGCTCAAGCTTTCTTTTGATTCCAAAACGCTTTACTCCTCTCATAGGGGACACCTTCAGATAGACACGGTCACCTACTTCAAACTCAATAGGTTTCCTCCTCTTATCTGCGTAGCTCTTTTGTCTAGCCTGAGCAGCTGCTATATTTTTCTGGATAGCACGAACTTGCTCCTCGGCTTCTTTTACAAAGTCAATACCATAGAATCTTCTTTCTCCTGGTTCCACCCAGTTCAAAGGAGTTCTACACTTGCGACCATATAAAGCTTCAAAAGGAGCCATTTGGATACTCTCTTGATAACTATTGTTGTAAGAGAATTCAGCGAGAGGCAACCATTTCTCCCAGGAGCCATTACAAGAGGTGATGCAAGCTCTAAGCATGTCTTCAAGAATCTGATTCACACGCTCAGTCTGCCCCGACGTCTGCGGATGATAAGCAGAACTACGGACCAAATTAGTTCCAAGATTCTGATGTAAGCGCTCCCAAAAACGAGCAGTAAACTGTAGCCCTTTGTCAGAGTCAATAGACCCAGGCACTCCATGAAGACGTATGACTTCTTGGAAGTAAATATCAGCATATTGGTGTGGGTGATAGTTACTTTTCACCGGGATAAAGTGAGCAGCTTTTGTCAAACGATCCACTATAACCCAAATAGAGTCAAAACCTTTTTGGGTGGTTGGTAATCCGACAATAAAGTCCATAACAATGTCGTCCCACTTCCAACCTGGAACCGACAACGGCTGGAGTAAACCAGGCTTCATGTGAATGGCCTTAACTCTACAACAATTATCACACCTAGCGACGTAGGCTGCAATTTCCTTCTTCATCTTGGTCCACCAATAGTACGGCTTGAGATCCTGATACATCTTACTACTACCAGGATGGATGGACAACTTAGAAGAATGGGCTTCAGATAAGATTTGATTTCTGAGCTCTCTATCTTTTGGCACAACGAGTCTATCTTTGAACCAGAGAATTCCTTTGTCATCCACTCGAAAGTGCTTAGTTTCTTGCTCTTTCATCTTTCTCTTGATGTGAAATACACCAGTATTAGTCTTTTGTAACTCAATGATTCTACTTCTCAAAGAACAATCTACAGTGATATGCTGGATTACAATAGGATGTAAGAGATGAGACAAATGAAAATCTTCTTCTATCAGAGAGTTGCAATGAGATTTTCTACTCAAGGCATCGGCAACCACATTTGCTTTACCCGGATGGTAATGCACCTGGAGGTTATAATCCTTAATCAACTCTAACCATCTTCTCTGACGCATATTTAACTCAGGTTGAGTAAATATGTACTTAAGACTCTTATGATCTGTATAAATATTGCATATATTTCCAAGCAAATAGTGTCTCTAGATTTTCAGAGCATGGACGACAGCAGCTAACTCCAAGTCATGAGTCGGATAGTTAACTTCATGTTTTCTTAACTGACGTGAAGCGTACGCAATAACTCGGCCTCCCTGCATAAGTACGCCACCTAAACCAGTACCCGATGCATCACAATACACATCAAACGGTTTCTCAATGTCAGGTTGCGCTAATACAGGAGCTGATGTCAACAAAGTCTGTAGAGTGCGGAAAGCTTGTTCACACTCCGGAGTCCAATCAAACTTCCTATCCTTCTCAAGTAGTCGAGTCATAGGCTTAGCTATTTTAGAGAAATCCTGAATAAAACGATGATAGTAGCCAGCCAATCCAAGAAAACTTCGAACTTCATGCACTGTAGTTGGTGCCTTCCAGTCCATAACTTCCTGTATCTTAGTCGGGTCTACTGAAATTCCCTCACCAGACAACACATGACCGAGGAAAGGTACCTTCTTTAACCAGAATTCACATTTACTGAACTTGGCATAAAGCTTATGTTCACGTAATCTGGATAAAACAATTCTCAGGTGCTCGGCATGTTCTTCTTCATTTTCAGAATAGATGAGAATATCATCAATGAATATCACCACAAACTTGTCCAGCTCTTGCATGAATACTGAATTCATCAGGTACATGAAATGTGCAGGAGCATTGGTCAGACCAAAAGACATGACAAGATATTCATATAACCCGTATCTGGTAGAAAAAGCAGTCTTTGGTATGTCTTCCGGACGGATTTTAATTTGGTGATAACCAGATCTCAGATCAATCTTCGAGAATACCTTTGCTTTAGACAACTGATCAAACAAGATATCAATACGAGGCAATGGATACTTGTTCTTGATAGTGACTGCATTGAGCGGTCGATAGTCTACACACATACGCAGAGACTGGTCTTTCTTCTTCACAAAGATAGCAGGACAACCCCACGGAGAAGAACTAGGACGGATCAACCCTTTCTGTAAAAGGTCACTAAGTTGGGTCTTGAGCTCAGCCAACTCATTCGGCGACATTCTATATGGTCTTTTGGAAATTGGTGCGGTACCCGGAATTAACTCAATCTTAAACTCTACATCACGATCTGGAGGTAATCCTGGCAATTCATCAGGAAAAACATCTAGAAATTCACACACTACTGGAACTTCTGCAATCTCTTTTGCTTTTGCTATCATAGCGTTAACTATAGTCTGAGGACTAATGTCTCTAGGAAGTTGCACTAGAAAAGCTTGTTGATCTTTTGGATCCCTCAACATAACCACTCTCGTAGAGGTATCGATCAGAACACCGTTTCCACTCATCCACTTCATACCTAAGATTACATCTAAACCCAAACTAGGCAATACCACGAGATCTAGATCATACAGACGTCCTTCTATCTCGATCTTTGCTCCTAAGACCAACTGGTTGGTTGAGATATTATTTCCAGCAGCACTAATATTATAACCATTATTATCTAAAGTAACGACCTTCATACCATGCTTGGCTGCAAACGTTGAACTGATAAAAGAGTGGGAAGCACCTGAATCGAACAACACAATTGCAGGATGTTGGTTTACTAAAAATGCACCAGCAGTGATAATCTCACCCTTAGGGATAGATTCCACAGTGGTGTATCGAACCCATCCTTTACACCCATCTGTCTCATCATTTGATTTCTTCTGCAGAACAGGACAATCTTTGGCCCAATGACCTGACATCTTGCAATTCCAACATGGCCGGTTACTTGACGGTGCCTTAGGCTTTCCTTTCTTAATACTGCTCCTCTTGACCGGACCCTGTTTCTGATATGGGTGATATCTGGTAGATATGCCAGGCGAATAATACTGAGGTGTAATCACCACAAGAGTATTAGTCGTAGGTGCATTAGATTCATGAGACTTCTCGTGGCTCTTAGAAGCAGCATACACAGTATTACAGTTCTCTTGAAGGATAGTATCGCTGACAAACTCGTTGAAAGTGACACACTTGCTATTACACATGGCCTTCATCAATTTGGGACACAACCCTCTTTTAAAACTTGCGATCTTCTTAACCTCCGTATTAACAAATTCTGGAGCATATCTTGACGAGTTGATGAAAGCATGCAAATATTCTGTTACGCTTTTGTCTCCTTGGGTGAGCTTCATAAACTTGGTGTGCTTGATTGCCATGAGGCCAGCAGGAACGTAATGTCCCCGAAATGCTTCCTTGAACTGATCCCAAACTACTTCCATATTCTCGGGCAGGGTGTTCCGATAGTGACACCACCAAACACCTGCAGGCCCTTGCAACTGTTGCGAAGCATATTCTGTTTTCATATCATCTGCCACCTTGAGCACACGGAACTTCTGTTCGATAGTGTTCAACCATTCGTCTGCTTGAAGTGGTTCTTCAGCTTCTCGAAAAATAGGAGGCTCTGTATCCAAGAAATCTTTATAGTTGCTGTACTGGGCAGGCTCAGGTTCCTGATGGACATGGGTTCTGACACTCTCGTCCAAGGCACGCTGACTTTCGACAAGCATTTGCAGCAGCTCAGCAGAGGTAGGTTGCGGAGGAGACGATGACGGTCCTGTATTGCCACGACTCCGACTGCTAGAGCGAAGCTGACGAGACATCTGCAAGTAGGTGAAACTAGTAAGCGTTGACGACGTCGGAAGGCTGCTGACGAATTATATAGGCAGGAGGAAGAGATTATATCCAACTATCCAAATTCCAATCACCAAAAGAAGGAAATTTCTTGGGTCGAGGCACTGATCTTCTGACAAGATAGAGAATGACATTCAGGGAAAAGGTTCACGAGAAGATAACACATTGGTGTAGCTCCATAATGGATCATGACTAGCAATCCTTGATACCTGTGCGTGCCGAGCAGCACAACCTTGTGTCGCGCGCCACAGGAGGCTCCCGGTTTCGTCGCGGCACCATGGAGTACTAATCGCAACACCATTACCGAACACACACCCATGAGGAATCCTCATGTTTAAGAATTAGGCGGATAGAAACCGTATTATCCACAGAGGGGTAGCAAACAAGGATGGATACAAGGTTAGAAGCAATGGAGAGGCGAATTGCAGATCAAAACACATCCCAACTCGAGGAGATACATCTTGAAATTGTCTTGTTTTCCTTTACGGGCCAGGTATGAATTGGGTTTCAGGGCTGGCACCACTGATCACTCCACTAGGTTGGTTGACTGCCACCATTCTTCCCGAAAGGAATGCAACTAATTACGGGACAACTGTTTGGAGGGAAGAAAATTTTAAAAGAATGGGATAAGCAATTTATAAGGGAGGGAGTAATGCAGAATGCAATGTATGATGAGAACATGGTGCATGCACGAACCGTACGTCCTCACAAACCTAGGAAGAATTTCAAAATTCTAGCATATAGTTCGGTGGCATACACACGTGCTCTCAATAACGATAACTAGTCGTTCTACAGGAAACGTTGTTAGTGTACCTGCAGAAAATTGCATTTCAGCCCAACAATTCCCAATATAGCACACAAGAAAGCAGTAAACTAAATACTATCCATATATACATCCCTCGATGTATATACTTCAGTATCAAAGCTACCCGATGTTGACGGTCCTTAAGTATCAATTATAACTATCAAATAAATAGAGAAAAGGATCCAAATTAAACCAACACCTAGACTTAGGGTTTTATCTGACAGGATTCCACGAGTTTTGCTGTTTATCTATTTCTGCAGGGGGTTATCAGGAAATACGGAAGAAAGGCCCACATGTCGGATTAATGACGGGATATTAACCGAACACGTAATTATCTTACATCTAGAAGAGTCCAGAAGCCACGAGAACGAACGGGAGGCGTAACGGAGCTGGACACAGGGCACCCGCCCTGGTCCTTAGGGCGCCCGCCCTGGCCCCGGAGCCAATCAGGCTCCACCTCGAGGATTATGCTCCACCGACCTAGAGGATCAAGGAAAACCGCACGATCAATGTCGGTTTGATCCAACGGCCCAGATTCATCCGAAAGGGCTATATAAGCAAGACCCCTGCCCCTGGAGGAGAGGCCCTCGTCTCATACTTCAAACCCTAATTCAGGAGGAGAGCCTCTGATCAAGCCCTAGAGCCACCACATCAACTAGATCTCTAGTTAGCATAGCTACATAGGATTAGAACTAGAAGGAGTCAATCTTCGATTGGTTCCCGGATCTGTCAAGAGGATTCTTGGTAATACCTCTCTTGTTCTTCAATTGTTCATCTTTGTTCTTCAATATTATAAATATGACTTTGTTCTATTTCAATATATTGGTTATGACTTTGCTCTACTTGATTATATTTGCAATTATATTGTTCTTAGTTTATCATAGTTATATGCTTGGCTTAGTTAGATTGGAATTATATACATGCCTAGGATCGTATAGCGTTTATCCATGTGTACAGTGGGTGAATGATAACTATTGTGTAGACGTGGTGTCTATACTGTATTTATCTGCGATTGCACCCTATATGCCGGATTGTGGGGTAGTTCGCGATAGTGACAGCTTCGTTGATTCTTATATAGTCCCCCTCTCGTGTATAGGGCAGGCAGAGCAACACTATTACAGGGGAGTGATTGCTATGTTCTTCATCTTCCTTGCTAATATTCACTATGCATGGATATCGTCTTTTCTCACCATGATTGCCAAGTATAATTGCACTAACTATGATATGCTAGACTTTATAGTTAATAATAACTTAGGGAATATCTTTGTAGTTCATCCTAATTCCATGCTAATGACTTGCTAGAATATCTGTTGAGGTGCTTATCATTATTATATGTGGCTAGCTGATCAGATTAATTATCTTTGTCACCATTATCACTTTACCTTTACTTAATGTGACATTTATACCTGTATAAAGAGATTGATAAATACTCTCGGTTATACATGCAATGATGTGTACTCAGTTCCATATTCTCATTCCATTATCAACCATGATACTTAGAAATCCCTTCCCAGTGGTAAAAATATAAATAACGATACCTGGAATACTTCCTGGTTAAAATGCTACATCGGTATTAATCTGTGCGCTTGCAGATCCCTTTTATTATTTATCTTGATGAGCAAATGCATATTTCAATACCGCGTCTCTCATGTCATGCTGGGGATGACAACTTGGCTTAAGTGGCATGAGGGATAGGTTTGGCATTTTTGGCGCCGTTATCAGAATTAGAAAACTAAGTCTACTTTTGGTAGTGACGTTAAGAATGCCCAACAAGCATTTTTGGCGCCGTTGCCGGGGAAGGTTGATTACTAAGTAGGAATGAATATGGAACTTTGAGTCATCATTTGCATCACTAATCTGATCGAGCTTATCAATTCTCTTATACAGTTTTACCCCTGTATTTTCCATTTTGATTATTTATTGCAGGGTGATGCATGAATAGAAGACATCTTCCAGACAACTTTGTTGACGATCCCGAAGCCTTATTCAGAAGAATAAGAGCCAAGCTCAAGAAGACATCGTCAACACTTCAGCACAAAGCTTCATCCAAATCCGAAGACCGCCGAAGTTTCATCCGGAATTTGTTGACTGAATTCGAAGCCATGGCGAACAAGTCGATCCGCGAGTTCTCAGCTCCCACTACGGACAACATCCGCACTGGACCTGCTGGGGAGATCGACCGCAACTTCGAGCTCAAGCCTGGGCTCATCAACATGGTGCAAGCTAACCAGTTCTGTGGGAAGCCACATGAAGACGCTAGTGCTCATCTTCAACACTTCCTGGAGATCTGCAGCACTTTCACCATGGCTGAAGTCCCCAGAGACGCCATACTACTTCGCCTTTTCTCATTCTCACTGTTGGGGAGAGCGAAGCAGTGGTTCTACGCTACAAAGGAGAAGAACACTACGTGGGCACTCTGCTCCACGAACTTTCTGGCCAAATTCTTTCCCATGGGCAAGACCAATGCTCTCCGTGGGAAGATTACAAGTTTTCAGCAACAACATGATGAATCCGTTCCAGAAGCATGGGAGCGTTTCCAAGACTACATCCTAGAATGTCCCCATCATGGAATGGAAAGCTGGCTACTGATGTAGACATTTTATCATGGGCTCATTAACAGTGCCCGTGAAACCATGGATGCTGCAGCTGGAGGAGCATTCCTATCACTCACCATACCTCAAGCCACAGCTCTTGTGGAGAAGATGGCATCCAACCAAGGTTGGAATGAAGAAAGAACTCAGACACGCAAGAGAGGTGGAGGTATGCACCAGCTCAAGGAGGTAGACATGCTGTCTGCCAAGCTAGACCTACTCATGAAGAAGCTCGATGATCGAGCTGGAGAAAAGAAAGAAGTCATGCACGTCTACGACTCCCACATGACTTGTGAGGAGTGTGGAGGTACTGGACACTCGGGCAATCACTGTCCTGAGTTGCTGGAGGACGTGAACTACATCAACAATAACAACAACTACTACAACCGTCCTCAGCAGAATCAAGGTTGGAATCAAAAGAGGCTTAACTACTCAGGTAATTACCAAGGTAACAATTCTTTCAATAATAATAATAATTATCCACCTTTGAGAGAGTTAGTATCCAACCAAGGAAAGCTAATGGATAACCTGTCTAAGAAATTGGCATCTAATGATAAAATACTAGAAAATATAAATAATAGAATGGATAATTTCTCTACTGCCATCAAGAACCAGATTAGCTTTAATAAAATGATTGAATCTCAGTTGAATCAAATAGCTACTGCTGTTCCTGCTACTAACCCCGGTATACCATCACAACCGGAAGGACTAGAATCTGCAAATCTTGTAGACATGTTTGATGCAGGAGATTACTGGAGTAACCCTATCGTGGAAGTAAGTACTGACCGTTTGCCGGTCAAGAGAGGCGATCCAGGACGCCCCGTCATCCCGATCTCCATCGGCATGCGAGACTTCCCAGAAGCACTCTGTGACTTTGGCTCCAGCGTCAACATCATGCCCAGGGTACTCTATGAAAAACTCTTTTCACAACCATTATTAGAAACAACCATGTGTTTGCAGCTTGCAGATAGGACACTGAGTTTCCCGAGAGGAATATTGAAGAACATCTGTGTCCGAGTGGGTTCCTCGTACGCTCCAGCAGACTTCGTAGTGATAGAGACCGGTTCTGATGAGAGGGCTCCCGTCATCCTAGGGACCATTCCTGAACACCGCGGGAGCTGTCATCTATGCTAGTGCTGCCAAGATCAGTTTCTACATCAAGGGGAGGAAGGAAACGTTTTCCTTCAAGAACAAGACCGCACAAATCCCAGAGCAACCCCAATATGAACCAAGGAAGAGGACCAACAGGAGGAACAAGAGCAAGAAGCAAGTATGGACCGAGACAGCTAAGATGGTCACTGTCGTGCACAAAGGTCAAGATCGCCAACTCAAGTCACCGTTCTTGCCTAAGAAGGACGACCCAGGTATGCCAAGCATTTATTGCTCCATTAATGGGTCCCACTTCTACAAGACACTTTGCGACACTGGGTCGGGCGTCAACATAATGGACAAGCTCACCTATGAACTTCTGTTCGGAACCATGCCCTTAAACCCAACATATATTCAGCTCTAGATGGCAGATCAGACATTCCGACAGGTCGAAGGTATAGTAACTGACGTCCCTGTCAAGATAGACGATCACTTTGTCCATACAGACTTTTAGGTTATTGACATGGGAGAAGATGAATACGATCCACCCATCATCCTTGGAAGACCATTCCTAAGTACTGTCAAAGCAATCATTTACATTGGAACTGGAGAAGTCCACATGCACTTCCCCTCTGAGAAGGTACGTCTTTACTTTACTGACCCTAACTATGTATTTGAAGAATCCAAGCAGGTCAGGACAAGAAGAAGGCGGCGTAACCACAATCAGAAGCAACAGGTCATCAAGGACGGATGGGCAGATTATGAAGGAGAAGTGGTAAGATCTGAAGACATACCACTCAACCAATACTGTCCTAAGGAGACCAAAGCACCGAGACAGGTATGGAAAGAAAAGACAGTTGTACATGAAGAGGAGGCACCGCCGGAACCACCGACTACGCCATCCACCAAGTCCCAGGACGACTGAACGAATAAGAGTCCCGTTCGGAGGACTTAAAAACACTGAACGCCTTGCCAAGAGGTAACTTGGTAGTTATCCTTTCCTTTTAATTATTTACTTTATCTTAAATAGTTTGCTTAGTTAATCATATTCATACTATCTTAAAAAGAAAATAAAAATGTTAAAAACCCTAAAGCCCCATGTGAGTATGCGAGTGGCATAAAACCCATAAGTACATTCACTGTGGTGGCATAAAAATATATATATATATATATAATAAATACATAAATATTTTCTTCTGCTTTATAAAAGAAAAAAAACAACATAAAAAAATCAAGGAGGCTCAGCATGATAAAGGCTAGATATTTATGCTAACACTTAATCAGTTCCACAAAGCTTTGTTGTCTATTTGAGCTTCACAGAATTCAAGGAGACTAGCAGACGGAGGACATTCTAATCGCTGTCAGGGTGCTGCCGACTTTCAAATACACCTCCGCCATCTGCTAGCTACATCAGAAGAGATTATGTCAAGATCCAGCTTGGGGGAGAGCACCTCCATTATCTTGCTAAGTATTTCTATCTTTATCTTTATATTTATATATACTTCTACCCTATAAAAATAAAAATATACATAACTATGAAAAAACCAAATAAAGATTTTGTGCTTATATATATACCTATATCTTTTGCTTAGTGTGTTTTAATAAATAAATAAAGTGGCTATGCTAAATTGAATCTAGATAATAATAAAACTCTAGCATGGATATGATGAACAGTTGCTTTGCCTAACTTTCAAATTTGAAGTCCTCTCTCTAAGTTTAGACATAACTATTATCATTTAAAGCTTGCTCTAAACCTGAACTTGTGGGAAGAGAACTTGATCTAAAGTCTAAGTTGTTAACGGATATGATATGGGAAGGTTGAGCTGCTGTTTATCTATTCCTAGAGATGCTAGAATTCTGGAGAATTTTATCTTTGAAAATCTTAAAATGCTACATGATGAGTTCCTGTATGATGAGAGTTTAAGTTCCTACCACAGCCATACATGCTTGCTAGACTTTAAGCCATACCTTTACTTTTTACTGCTTATGAGCATTGAGTGTAGTCAAGCTGTGTAGATCCTTAGGAGCTTGTCATGCGGTTAAAATCAAGATTCACTTGCACGATCACTCATACATGCTGCTTCTACTCCGGAAGTACGCATCCACATATATCCACTCATTCTCATCTCCAGATCCACATAAAATTATTCTACTCCTAATCCGGGAGAGAATAGCCAAAAATATTTTCCCATTCTTGTTATCCCCTGTGAAATAAATGCTCAAGCTATTTTGGTTACTACCACTTGCTATATTGTTCTAAGGAGATGAGTGCTCTATACGAGGAAATAAAAAGGGGCAAGTGCCTGGAACCTCGAAAAGAAAAAGATACGAGGAAATAAAAAGGAGCAAGTGCTCGGAACCTCGATGAAAAAAAAATGTGAGAAGAGAGGTAAAAATGGACAAGTGTCCGACAGTAGAATTAGGGGTACAAGATACCCACCTGAGAGGAAAAAAAAAGAAAAGAAAATATAGAGCACCTCATTCTCCTCAAGAGCTTTAAAAGCAAGAAAGGTATGTATCCCCTCAAAAAGAGCAAAAGTAGAATTAGACTTTCATCATTGTTATCATCACTACCACCATACACCATTTATTCGCCACACATGCACATCTTGATTTGACTTATTGGCTTGTTTCTCTGGATCCATGGTTTGACTTTGCAATAAATGTCTTGTAAGTATGTATACTTTATCTCTCACCGATGAGCTCCAGATATCAAAAGCCTTATTAGAATAGGATGAGAGAGAAGGCAATGTCACTCTGCCTTATACCACAAATACTACATACTTTGCTTTGAGAGAAGGCAGACATCATTACTGCCTTGGTGAGGATCCAGAAATATCACAAAAGAGAGACCTGAGAGAGTCATACAAGGAATCTCTGAGTTTTATTTGAAAATCTACAAAAAACTCCAAGAGCTATAGCTGATCAAGAATAAGAGACATGGTGCTTGACTAGACTGTTCTATCTTTTAACCGCTCAAGACAAAGGTGACGGTTGCAAGCCCCATGGTGAAAGGTATAATGAGTAAGTTTTAAGTCTTGACAGTTTACTTTAACTTAGAGATGAGACTCTATTTGAAAGCTTGTGTACCGTCAAAATTCAAAGGCATTTCAGCAACTACTGAGTCTCTCCTTGCTCAGGGACGAGCAAGAGGTAAGCTTGGGGGAGTTTGTTGACGGTCCTTAAGTATCAATTATAACTATCAAATAAATAGAGAAAAGGATCCAAATGAAACCAACACCTAGACTTAGGGTTTTATCTGACAGAATTCCACGAGTTTTGCTGTTTATCTATTTCTGCAGGGGGTTATCAGGAAATACGGAAGAAAGGCCCACATGTCGGATTAATGACGGGATATTAACCGAACACGTAATTATCTTACATCTAGAAGAGTCCAGAAGCCACGAGAACGAACGGGAGGCGTAACGGAGCTGGACACAGGGCGCCCGCCCTGGTCCTTAGGGCGCCCGCCCTGGCCCCGGAGCCAATCAGGCTCCGCCTCGAGGATTATGCTCCATCGACCTAGAGGATCAAGGAAAACCGCACGATCAATGTCGGTTTGATCCAACGGCCCAGATTCATCCGAAAGGGCTATATAAGCAAGGCCCCTGCCCCTGGAGGAGAGGCCCTCGTCTCATACTTCAAACCCTAATTCAGGAGGAGAGCCTCTGATCAAGCCCTAGAGCCACCACATCAACTAGATCTCTAGTTAGCATAGCTACATAGGATTAGAACTAGAAGGAGTCAATCTTCGATTGGTTCCCGGATCTGTCAAGAGGATTCTTGGTAATACCTCTCTTGTTCTTCAATTGTTCATCATTGTTCTTCAATATTATGAATATGACTTTGTTCTATTTCAATATATTGGTTATGACTTTGCTCTACTTGATTATATTTGCAATTATATTGTTCTTAGTTTATCATAGTTATATGCTTGGCTTAGTTAGATTGGAATTATATACATGCCTAGGATCGTATATCGTTTATCCATGTGTACAGTGGGTGAATGATAACTATTGTGTAGACGTGGTGTCTATACCGTATTTATCTACGATTGCACCCTATATGCCGGATTGTGGGGTAGTTCGCGATAGTGACAGCTTCGTTGATTCTTATATAGTCCCCCTCTCGTGTATAGGGCAGGCAGAGCAACACTATTACAGGGGAGTGACTGCTATGTTCTTCATCTTCCTTGCTAATATTCACTATGCATGGATATAGTCTTTTCTCACCATGATTGCCAAGTATAATTGCACTAACTATGATATGCTAAACTTTATAGTTAATAATAACTTAGGGAATATCTTTGTAGTTCATCCTAATTCCATGCTAATGACTTGCTAGAATATCTGTTGAGGTGCTTATCATTATTATATGTGGCTAGCTGATCAGATTAATTATCTTTGTCACCATTATCACTTTACCTTTACTTAATGTGACATTTATACCTGTATAAAGAGATTGATAAATACTCTCGGTTATACATGCAATGATGTGTACTCAGTTCCATATTCTCATTCCATTATCAACCATGATACTTAGAAATCCCTTCCCAGTGGTAAAAATATAAATAACGATACCTGGAATACTTCCCGGTTAAAATGCTACATCGGTATTAATCTGTGCGCTTGCAGATCCCTTTTATTATTTATCTTGATGAGCAAATGCATATTTCAATACCGCGTCTCTCATGTCATGCTGGGGATGACAACTTGGCTTAAGTGGCATGAGGGATAGGTTTGGCATTTTTGGCGCCGTTATCAGAATTAGAAAACTAAGTCTACTTTTGGTAGTGATGTTAAGAATGCCCAACACCCGACAGATATACCCACAATTAAGTACTCTCATAATCACATGATTAAACATGTAAGTATGCTAGTAACCACAACTACTCTCCCCTAGACCGACGGTTGGACGGTCATGCTCTCACAACTCCCACTTACCAGGGCGTAGAGGTATTTTGATCCATACATTACCACCCAAGCGGATGGCATCCATACAATAGCACGCCGTATGGACAACGAAACAGAAAACAAGCAAGAACCCCCAAGTTAGTACTTTAGTAAGCCACCTAATAGTCCTTATTTGGGCATATAGGATATGACCACTGGCACTCTTTAAATTAAAATTAAGATTTTTCACATAAACTTTTGTTTAAATACACAAATGATGTGTTTACTGTTGAATCTCGCTCCGATACCAGCTGTAACGGAACCGTCCAAATTATAAGAGCACAAGTATAAAAACAATCACCGAAGTGATCAAATTCTCACACTTGAGCCCATATAACTCCGGTAGTCCACGAAATCGCGAGGGATTTCAAACCAAACCGAGAGCAACCAGATCGTAATGATTCAACATAACACAACACTTATTACACAGTTCAAAAGTAATCTCATACATCGGAGTACAATTATTTTTATTACAAAACCAAAGTAAAGATTAGCGGAAGCAACATAATTTCTAAAACCATTTTGAGCCAAATACTGCCAGTACATAGTCACATCCTGCAAAAGCATACCAGAAGAGATACTACAGAGACCATGCCCATATGGTCTATTCTTCACGCCCACATGGCAAAGACAATACTTGCAGCAACAAGTATGAATCTGCTACCTGCAACAGGTGGGAATAAACCCTGAGTACGAGAAGGTACTCAGCTAGACTTACCCGTCAAAAACCAGAAACAAAGGTGACACCAAGGATTATGCAAGGCTTTATAAAGTGGGCTAGCTTGACTCATTTGCAGAAAAGCTTAATACATATAAGTAACCATTATATGCTTTAAGTATCAAGTTGATCATCATTAACCTGATAACTAGATTAGCACCTGTACTAGAGCAATCACTTTATTAAGATCAAACAATATTAACCATAGCTGGTATAATAAGGCTATCATCATCATTATCATCAATTCCGAACCATCATTAATCTTTAGTGTATCTACGCTGGAGATAACCAGTCAAGTTTCTCACTATCCGGGAGAGACGGCGACTCGAATCGATTCCAACTCAGCTGAGGGGGTATTCCTGACACTCACCCGGCAAACCCCGCTAAAGGCAGCCGTAGATAACCTTTGGTACAACTCAGGGTGGGCCCGAACAGCGCCGCGTTCTCAGGGATACCAGTGGCCAGGATGCTCAGGACTTTTAACTCACCTGCCCTTGGACCCTCTGGCTCCCTTCCGAGGCGACTTTCACTTTTCGACTTCGCAACCTGAGTTGAGCTACTAGGCTTCGCGGTCGGCAACCTCAGGCCGGCCAGCTAAATGTCAGGCATGCGTTCAAAATGACATAGAAGGCTCCAGGTCTCGGTCCTTAATCGACACAGACGGGGATAGATTCACACCCAAGACCTCCATGCCTTGTTGCTTCACTATCGTCATCCCGCCCGGTCTCATTTCATTTTATTAACTCATGGTTCACTTCCACGATAGCAAGTATAGCCAACCGTGACCTGATAAAGCCCTAGATCTCGCAGGTGACAGGAAATCACCCGACTTCTACCGGTCTAATTTAGCAGGGCTAAGCATAGATACGATCCTGTCTACATAGGATTCAAGGTTCGAATTGCTGGACAAGGAGTGTTATCAATGCAGCAAGGGTTTACAACCAACTCCTATCACTTAATGCAACAATACATATAACATGTATAGACAGATAATTGCTTTGAAAGTAGGAGGCTTATAATGCTCCGGGGCTTGCCTTAACCGAAGGAAGAGAGATCAAGGTTCGGCTTCAAGAACGATTCCCACGTCTTCTCCGGCTTCGTCGGACTGGACCTCCGGCTCTCGAACGGACTTCAACTTCGGGTCCCACGCCCAGCGGGACTTCGCTCGTAACACGATTCTTGGCACACCTATTGCATGTATATGCATCCAATGAATTTCATATATGCATCCAAGATGACATGATGATTTATGGACGTGCATGAATGAGGTGCAGATGAATGCAATGACATTGCAACGTTGTAAGCACAAAACCAAGTTATGTGGTGCTCTATTCAAATCACTTCAAACGTAGGTGCAAATTTCCTCTCTGGTATTAACATGTTTAAACATTCCTAAGAAACCACTAAGTATTACCAAGTTAAGATTAAACACGCACGCAACAAGGTTCCAGACATTAGTATTTACAACATATTATCAACAGTAGCTAAGAAAACTCACAACTGGAGTTCTACCAATCCAAATGACCTGAAAGAGGACATTCTGGAAAGCTTATAAAATTGTCTACAATTAATTTATAAACATCTAAGCATGATTTCACCATTTACCAAGTTAAAATAGCATACATACAGAATCTGTTCTAAAAGACAAAGAGTACTTCTAAAACTGAACCCAACTTGGAACAGCTGTCATTTCTAAACTATAAGTCCAAATGCTACCAAAATTTACCAGAAACTAATTCATGAAATTCTCAACAACTTCGCTATAGATCACCAAGCATGAAAACATCATTAACATAGGGTGATTCTCTTAACTAGCAATTCTGTTCAAAAATGGCAGGATCACTAATTTAAATATTTAGTGATGATTCAAAAGCACAATTGGACCAAACCAAGTTTACCAACTTGTCGTGCATACCAAGGAAACATCAGAAAATATAGTGCCAACTTCTAAATAGATTATTTAATATTCTTTTGTAATTTATTTAGTTAATTAGGTGATTAAATAAACATATAGTAAAACTATATATAAAAATCTACAAAAATTACAGTAGCCACCTAATGCTTCACATAGGCTACCATAAAAATTTCATTTTATTTTGCCAAGCATATAAGGAGATATCAAAAATAACAGATGGCATGCCTATTTCTAGCATAAATAGGAAACCCTATTGAAAAGTATCAAACAACAGATTTCATATTTTTCCTAGCATCTTTCTAACATAAGAACAACATTCACCAAGTTTCACCCTCACTGGATCTATAGAAAAATTATGAAAATTCACACAATATCCAATCAAGCAAACAAGATAATTATATAACTCCACCAAACCACATCCAAATTACATGAAAATTTAACCATAAGCTATTCATGGTATGAGCAGTTCACTATAAAATTTTCATGACATTTGGAGCTTCACAGAAAGACATATAATTTTCTCCTTTTTCTTTAGGAATAAAAGAGATAAATAATAACTATTTATTTCATCACAAACCATGGCACATTTTATATTTTGATAATAAACTAGACACTATGTAGAGCACATCAAAATTTATAGCATCTCATTTGGACCTCTAAAACAGGAGATATGAATTTACAAAGTTTGAGTTCAAAACAAACATTTAAAATAACTCAAATAAAACAAAACCTTCCTCCCACTCGGGCCGGCCCAGCAGGGGCAGCTCGGCCCGTTCCCACAGCCCGGTCGCCAGCCCACCTGAGGCCCAGCAACCCGAACGGGAAGGGGATCCCGCGCCGACAGGCGGGCCCCTCCCATCAGGGACACCGAACAGGGGAGGGAGGAGGCGGCGGCGGTAGCTCGCCGGCGGCTCAACGGCCGGCGAAGCCGAGGGCACCTACACGCTCCCCACGCGATTCCGCACCGAAAGACACCACAGCACGACCTATTGCTATTCCTAATCATGCCGGCGGCGAGAGCAGCGGCGGCGGCGCTACTCGCGGCGGCGCATCGCCGGCGGTGGTGCCTCAATGGCCCGTCCGAGCTCAGCCTGAGTATCCAGAGAGCACGGCGAAGCTTCCTAGCTAGAAGAAGGAGGAGGAGAGGCGCTCTAGCTAGCTTGGCCACGGTGGCCCGCAACTCCGGTGAGGCCGAGCTCACGGCAGTGGCGGCGGAACGCCCAAAGCTCCCTCACCTTTGCTCAACGGATCAATGGAGAGGCAGAGGTGCGAGAGGAGATGCGGGCGGAACTGCTTGTGCGGTTTGGTGGGCAGCGGTGCCGCGGTACGCGCGCTCGACGGTGACGAAGCCCGACGGCAATGTCGCCCTGGCGGAGTCGAGCGAGATGAGGGAGGGAATAGAGCGAATGGAGGGGACTTGGGGCAAGCTGGCGTGACCCTGGACCTCACCCGCTCGAGCGCGATCACAGCGGTGACACGCGGTGGCCACGCGTCGTCGCATTTCTGCTCACTGTCGGCCATGGACGCGAACGAGTTCAACACTTGAACTCTGACGAAACTGAATCAAAATTCCCGATTCAGTCAAACACGAAGACTGACAGCACGACTTTAGTGCCTCACCACTCGTTATCTAGGCTGATTCGAAGAGAGCCATAGTTAACAAAAATGTAGAGCTATAGGTGTACAACAAAATTGTCAATAGGGTCATGAGCTAACTCGGCTTGGTTAGTGAGATACAACTTGCCAAAGTAGGTCACCTAGAAACTGAAACTAAGTTTCAGTTAAGGCTCGACTGAACCCTGATTTTTAAAGCACTCTAGCTCCTAAACCAGTGAGAATTAGGTGATGGTGCTATTGACAAAATCATAGAGCTATGTGAGTACTACAAATATGTCAATAATAACTTGAGCTAATTTGTCCTAGATTAGTAACTATAGAGCCCTAAAGTGGTGTACATTGAAACTGAAATGCACCCTGACTTAGAAAAATTTGCTAAGTGTTGGGCAGTCCATTTACTGACTTGTGGGCCCAGTTTGAGTAGGTTCTAGGCATTTTCATGAGATGTCCATATTACAACTTTTGTTCCTTATCAAGTTTGCTACAACTTTGTTAAAGGTTGCCCAACCTTTAAACAACATTTGGTAACACTTTTGAAACTAGGAAGCAAAAGAGGTTTATGGGTCAAACTAGGTCAACTATGAGTTAGAGGTTTAATTGGATGAGATGGTCAACATGAACATTGACCCATTAGGTGTCCTAAGCAAAATTAAGCTACTAGAGATCATGTTAGAGCATCACATGTGTCATCTATACAAAACCCTAGCAACACATAAAAGAAGCACATATAAATCACAATGTTGCAAAGTCATGTTTCAAGCAATGATGCACATGAAATGACGATGCTTATGGTAATGCCATGCCATGATCATGCATTATGAATGCATTATGAGGCTAACTAACACCAGGGTGTTACACAGTGCTTCACCCTAGGGCTCCCCTGTCTTGTTTGTGAAGAAGAAGGATGGCTCTATGAGGATGTGCATTGACTATCGGAATTTGAATGCCGTGACAGTCAAGAACAAGTATCCTCTGCCAAGGATAGATGACCTCCTAGATCAGCTGAAATATGCCAAGTACTTTTCCAAGATTGATCTCAGATCTTGGTACCATCAGATGAAGATCAGACCTGAGGACATTCCTAAGACCGCCTTTGTCACTAGGTACGGGCAGTATGAGTTCACTGTTGTATCCTTCGGTCTCACCAACGCACCGGCCTACTTTATGAACATGATGAACAAGGTGTTCATGGACGAGTTGGATAAGTTCGTGGTGGTGTTCATCGATGACATTCTTGTCTATTCATCCACCGCCGAAGAGCATGGGCAGCACTTGAGAGTAGTTCTGGAGAGACTGAGGCAAAATCAGTTGTATGCTAAGTTTAGCAAGTGTGAGTTTTGGCTTGAAGAAGTCGCCTTTCTCGGCCATGTACTCATAGCTGAGGGTGTTGTTGTTGATCCCACAAAAATAGAAGCTGTGAAAGAGTGGGAGCAAGCCCGCAATCCGACAGATATCCACAGTTTCCTTGGGTTAGCTGAGTACTATCGCAGATTCATCGAGAATTTCTCTAATATAGCCAAGCCCATGACCAACCTCCTAAAGAAGACCAATGAGTTTGAGTGGACACCCGAGTGTGAGCTTAGTTTCCAGACTCGGAAACAGAAGCTTACCACCACTCCTATTCTTGCCTTGCCTGATATCCGAAGGGACTTCGTGGTCTATTGTGATGCATCTAGACAAGGACTTGGTTGTGTTCTAATGCAGAATGGGAGGGTTATTGCCTATGCGTCCTGTCAGTTAAAGGACCATGAGCAGTGTTATCAAACCCATGATCTCGAGCTAGCTGCCGTTGTGCACGCTCTAAAGATCTGGAGGCACTATTTGATTGGGAACAAATGCGACATCTATACCGATCATAACAGCCTCAAGTACTTCTTTACCTAGGAAGATCTGAACATGAGACAGCGTCGTTGGCTAGAATTGATTAAAGACTATGACCTGGAGATCCGCTGTCATCCTGGGAAAGCCAATGTGGTTGCTGATGCCTTGAGCCATAAGAACTACTGCCATAGTTTGTCCATGGAAACCGTATCTGCTGAGTTGTGTCAGGAAATGGATGACCTTCAGCTTGAGATAGTGCTAGAGGGCTTGTTGAGTGAGTTGCAGGTACGATATGATCTCAAAGATCGCATCCGCAAAGCCCAGAAGAGCTATTCCGCGATCCAGAAACTTCGTAAGATCATGAAGCGGGGCAAATCCCCCTGGTTTCATGAGGATGCGTAGGGAGTATGTTGGTGCAAGGACCGGATTTGTGTTCCCTGTGATAAAGACATCCGCAAAGAAATCCTGTCTGAGGCACACGACTCCAAGTACTGTATCCACCCGAGAAGTACAAAGATGTATGCTGATATGAGAAAGATGTTCTGGTGGAAGAACATGAAGAGGGACATTGCTGAGTTTGTAGCCCAATGCGACACTTGCAATAGGGTTAAGGCCAAGCATCAAAAACTGGCCGGATTGCTGAAACCTCTGGATGAGCCCACGTGGAAGTGGGAGAGCATATCTATGGACTTCATAGTGGGTTTGCATCGAACCCCGCGAGGCCATGATTCCATTTGGGTGATTGTTGACCGTTTGACCAAGGTGGCTCACTTCGTGCCAGTTAAGGTAGACTACCGCGTTGAGAAGTTAGCTGATCTATATGTGCACCACATCCTTCGACTCCATGGAGCACCTGTTAGCATTGTGTCTGATAGAGGGACCCAATGGGTATCTAAGTTCTGGAAGAGCCTGCACGAGGCGATTGGCACCAAACTTGACTATAGCACAGCTTATCACCCCCAGACAGATGGACAGACCGAGAGAGTGAACTAGATTCTCGAAGACATGCTCCGAGCCTGTGCACTAAAGTATGGTACATATTGGGAGAAGAGTTTGCCTCATGCTGAATTCTCTTACAACAACAGTCATCAGGCTAGTATACAGATGTCACCATTTGAGGCCCTGTATGGCAGGAAGTGTAGAACCCCTTTGATGTGGTCAGCTATTGGAGAGAGAGCATTCTTCGGTCCAGCGAAGATCAAAGAGGCCGAAGAGGGAGTAGCTCAGGTGTGAGAAAATCTGAGGATCGCACAAAGCCGACAGAAGAGCTACGCAAATAACCGTCGGAGAGACCTTGAGTTCCAAGTCGGAGACCACGTCTATCTCAAGGTTTTGCCTCTCTGTGACACTTTTCGGTTCCATGTGAAAGGGAAGTTAGCCCCTCGTTACGTTGGTCCCTACCGTATCTGCAAAAGGATTGGGAAGCTAGCGTACAAGCTTGAGTTGCCTGAGGAACTAGCAGGTGTACATCCCGTGTTCCATGTATCACAGCTCCGCAAGTGTCTAAAGTTACCCGAGGAATAGGTTCACACAAATGCAATCGACATTCAGGACACTCTTGAGTACCGCGAGTATCCCGTTCAGATTCTTGACCGAGCAACCAAGGATACCCGCAGCACTATGATACCGATGTGCAAAGTTTTGTGGAGCAATCACACGAAGAGAGAGGCAACATGGGAGAAAGAGTCAGAGTTACGGATCCGTTACCCCAACTTGTTCGAGAGGTATGTCGCACTTTAAATGTTGGGACAAGATTCCAATGAGGGGGAGGACTATAACATCCCAGTTTTTTCAAAACCCAAAAATCACAATTGAAAAAATTTTCGCAAACATGCCCATGTTTGCTGAGTGACATGTAGGAAAAACTCCCATGTAGTTGCACAAGTAGCACCTACATAGCAAAGTAGAGCATTTTCATTTAATTAAATACTTGTGAGTTGTTTCATATTTGATTTTTATGTATTGCTAAATAAATCAACAACTAGTTAAAACAGATAAACTAAATATGCTTTAATTAATTAATTGTGAAATTAATTAATTAACAAACCTTGTCTAAGTGCCTGCCCTTGGAAAGGACCCCACCTGCCCTAGAACCCTAGAAGACTACCCCCTAAGGTTGTATATGTGCATGGCACACATATATACACACATAGATCCTTTGGTTTAGCTAGAATTAGAAAGTAGGATTAATAAAAACAATAAGGGATAAAGGGAAAACCTTTACTGGGCCAAGCAAGCCAACGGCCTAGCTTGGCCACGCTAGCCAGCGGCCTGGCCCGCTCACTTCACTCGCCACCGCGCTCGGCCCGTGCTGCAGCTGGCCTAGCTCCGCAGCTCGCCATGCACGCGCGCACGCGGCTGGCCCGACATGCCAAGAAGGCCCAGCAAGAAGCCAGGAGCGCATGTCACGACGTGCTCACCGCTCCCCTTCCCTGCTGACGCCGACGGGAGGCCCCCACCTGTCATATCCAATCTGCCCCCCTTCTCTTTTCCCTTTCACAGAAACAGGGTAGAGGAACAGGGGAATCCTGTGCGTGCCCGCACGACCACAGCCGTCCTCACTCAGGCGGTTGGGAACCAATGCCCCAATGCTTGCCACGTCCGCAAATCTAGAGCGCCTCAAGCCCTCCCTAGACCGGGCCTCGCCGCGCTGATGCAAGGCACCGTGGCCCGCCGTGCTGACGTCGGCCGAGCTCTCCCATTTTGACCGTCTTGGGTTTGAATTCGAGCCGCCCGGACACCGCCGCTATGCGCCAACACGACCAAATCCCTAGGCTGCGACTCATCCTGGCCCTCCACGCACCCCTGGCCGCAACCCGCCGTCCGCCATTTCAATGGCCACCGCCCTCCTATAAGTAGGGTACCTCGGGTGCCCTAGCGCCTTTCCACCACACCCCGCCGCCACTTTGTGGTCACACCACAAGCGCTGCACCAGAGGGGAGAGAAGGAGTGGAGAAGAGGAAGAAGGGGGAGGAGAAGGAGACCGCCGCCAGAGTTGCTCGAGCACCGGAGTTGGAGAAGGCACCGCCGTCTTCTTCCTAGAGCAGGGCGGCGTGGCACTGCACTGCTTCATGCCTACACGGCCTCAAACCACCACAGTGAGCAACCCCATGACACCCTTCCTGCTCACCATCGTGCTAGCACCATGCCCGCCGCTGCACTCTTGCCTAGAGAAGGGAGCCACGACCATCGCTTTTGCCTTCTCCGGTTCACGCACACAAATCCGCACGCACACAGACCACACGCTAGCCTTGTCAAGCCTCCCCCTAGGCCCGAGAATGCCATGGTCATGCACGTGCACCAAGCGTGCTCACCATGGCAAAGTCGTTCCCATCGTTTACACCGGTAGGGGTCGGGGCAGAAGCCCTGCTGGTGTCGCCTTGCTACAGAACGCGTTGCGCCCTAGAAAAGGGGGGGCAGTTTTTAGCTCCGGTTGCACTATGGCGCCCTCACCGCCGCACGTCGGCACCGCCTTGAGCTCGCCCTTGTGCTCCTCTCACGGCTGCGGACCCATAGGACCTCTTAGCATCCTAAGTAGGCCATCGGAGCCGGAGAACGGTAGAGCACGTCGCCGGCAGGAGCTCCACCGTGGGGAGGCAGAAGAGGAGTTGGGAGAGATGCATCCACCGCTTGAGCCGGGTGCACGTAGACCAAAGGGAGAGAGAGGGAAGGTCGACGCGGTCCACGTAAACCAAACCAAGGGTCTGTAGACCAGTAGCTGCGCGTCCACCGTGGACCCAACCTGTGCACCCGCGACCTATTTTGGGACCTAGCCTGTGATGTGGCGTCTCCACGTCTTGACATGTGTCCGGGCCCATGCCGGCCCAACCCGGCCCAGGACCGGCCCTGACCCAGGCCCATCCAAGCCCAGTCTCGGCCCAGTCACCGTTGACCGGTCAACATTGACCGTTGACTGACCCCACCTGTCAATGACTACGCAGTCTCTGGCCAATCAGAAGTCGCCACGTGTCAAGCCCTGAGTAATTCAACTCTTTTTCTTTTTTCTAAAAATGATTTAAACTTCAAAAATTCATAACTAATTAATCGTAGCTCAGAAAAATGTCAAACCAGAGTCCAAATTTTTCTAAAAATGAGCTCTATGTCATTGGCCTATGTTTGAGTGCATTTGGATCTTTTGGTTTTCAATTGCTTCTTTGTGCACCTCTATAGGAGCCACTGACGCGGCCGTATGTCACGTTTTGTAGACCCGGAGGAGCCACCGACTAAGGAGTTCAACCTCGACTACACCGACGACTTGGGTGACGACCTGTCAGGTGCCACGCCCCACCCGTTCGTAGATCCTATTACGCATTGCAAATAGTAGAACTGCTAGTGCTTTACATTTCTGCAATAATGATGATGTTAGGATTGCATGGTAGTTACAGCTTTTTGGGCCTTTTACCTTGTCGCAACCTTACTCCTGCTCATCCTGCTGCTAGGTTAGATGTTGCTATATATACTTGTTACTATTGCTTTTACTCTTACTCGCATTATGTCTGTGATGTGATGCTGGTGAGTGTGAGGCGTAACGAGATAAGGCACGAGGTGCCGATAACATGATAATAACATGATAATGAACATGGGGAGATCTTGGCGTGAGTCTTGGGTGAGTGGTGAGGGTCGAGTCGACCGAGCAGGATCCGACGACGAGTCTCAAGGGCAAGTCTTGCCAAGGGGGTGCTACCTGGGCGTTCCCCATGTGAGATACCTATGGCGGGTACATGTGACAGGGTGAGGTCCCGGGGTGGAGTGTCTTCGTGGGACGAAGCTCCGGGATGGGAGGTGTTGTGATGGCACGGGGTACCGGGTGTTACATCGAGCGGACCACCGGTTGGCCCTTTTGTGAAGATATCCTGCTTAGTCACCCTAAGGACTGATATGTTCTGTGAACCAGGTCTTAGGAATCCTTACGCCCCACTCGCCCTTACCATGGAAACGGGACAGACGTACAACTTGCTAGTGCAGTGCCACTACTATTGGGAGGTTAGCGGATAGTGTAGGGAGGTACGGGTCCGAGGACCCACACCCTCCTAAGATAGCGTAGTGACCACCGGGGCTCGGTACTACGCCTCACAGTCTCTGCGTGTCGGTGGTACTCTGACACGACCCTAGTTCTGAGTGATAGGGTGGTACCGTATCTAGTTGGAAGGCAGCCTGGAATCAGCCTAGACGAGGCGCATCGTCAATGATGGTGATCTTGTGGATAGTGTAAACCTCTACAGAGTTCTGGTTGATCGATCGATACATATGCCGACTCGTCGGCTATGGACCTTTCCTGAGTACAGCTTCACTTGACTAGAGGGAGTCCTTCTACCTTCCCTAGGTTATCAGAGTGGTGTTCCGGCCGAGGCCGTTGAGACATGGACGAGAGGGAGTTGTCCATGCCGATGAGAGAGTGAGATAAGATGTGGTGGGGTGATGAGATGTGTGTGTGGGGATGGGATAATGTGTGTGAATAAGATGGGTGAAAATTTGATAAACTTATATTATTAAAATATTGATTACTCGCATAGGAAACCACAGCCAAAGATAGGTTTCTCTTCTTAACCACAATTGCATCCAGTTCCACAAAGCAAATGCATCATAGGGTGGGCGATGCATGGCCAGTACCAAGTGTACTCATAGATTTTTGGAAGGTTCGGAGCCCGAGTACGATGAGGAGGACGACTGGGAGGAGTAGGGTTTCGCCCTGCGCTCAAGCTTGGTGTGAGGAGTCCTAGTTTCCGCTGCTGTTTATGAGATGTTGTTCCAGTTCCTGTGTGTGAGTGTGTTCCGCTCTGCGTGGCGATGACAATAAGTAATGTAAACCTTCTATTTGTACTTTGATATTCGTGTATGACTCTGTTATTCGACTAAGATTTGGGTAATGGCATGAACTCGTTGATCTATTACACGTCAAATCTGTGGCATTCCCTTTGTAGAATGCAGGATCATTTCACTCCAACTTGGACCTGGGTCCCAAATGTGAATAACAAGCCTCACCGCGCCGTAGCACCCGACAGAAAATAGCGGCAGAATGTCTCGATGATTTGGAGACCTTGCCAATGTGATATTGAGGTGGGACCAGATCTATTTGAAAGCTTAGCTTTCCATCAAGTGCTCATTGACCTTGATCGCACTCCGAATGGATGAGTTATGGCCTTCCCAATGAAGCACTATTGGGCTGTCGATGAACCAAAAGTTCAACTTTGATGGACATGCACTTTGAGACACATTTGTACCTACATTCAAATAACGACATGTACATGTAGAACCAAGTGAATTGTATCCAAAATTACTATATAAATGTAGGAACAAGCGCACCTTATAATCAATGGTCGTATCCGTTAGTGTCATGTCCTCATTATTTAGTGACGGAGGGAGTATGGTGCAAGGAGAATAAGTAATGCATGTTAGATAACTACTCTTATGCTCTTAGATTAGCATCTACTAATACAAATGATAACAGGTGTACATATATGTTCCAAGGGGCCTCAAGTTTTCGTTTGGCCCTAGGCCCCCAAAATCTCAGGGCCGGCGCTGGATGTATGCCACGTGTCCTAGAAAATCCAACGCACGGCCAGACAATACTCTAAAGATAGGCAACTAAAAACTCCTCAAGATATTCTTCAAAATAGGCAACTAAAAACTTCACCTCCTGGCCATGCGATGGATTTTTTAGGACACGTGTCATCAGATCCAAACAAGTCTTGATGGCGGGAGGGTGCAGCCAGACTGCACCGAATTTTTTTCTGATTTCTCCTAAAGATCTGTTAGGAATTCATTCATATAATACTGAAACCTGTGTTCTCATATTTTGATCGTATACCGTTGAGTCATACTAAGTCATAACCAAATGTTGAAGGCGTGATTCGAATAGAGCGGAGAGCCCGCGCGCGCTTGGATGGATGAGTTCCTCAAAATTCAAGCCTCGTGGCTGGTCCGCTGGTGGTCTTCCCGATCTCTCTCGGCTCTGCTCTTATCCTGTGTGTCTCCTCTCCATGAGGTTTGAGGCCTATCTGGAAAGGCACGGAGTGGTCAAGAGAGGATGACACGACCATGCAGCAAAGTACTGCAACCGCGTCTGCCTGCCTGTTCACTGAGCCCAAGGCGGTCCAAGTTACCACGAGTTACCACGTCGCCCGTCCAGGCAGCCGCGTGTCCACCCGCCCGCCTCTCACGTGTCCCTCCCGTCGTGTGCATAAAGAGACGAGGAGCCTCCGCTCACCCAGCTTCTTCATCTGTCCCCCGTCCTCTGTTTTCCTTCATCTCTTCACTCTTCCCTGCTACTCACTATGCAGTTGTTGCAAGCTGATTTGGTAGCTAGTAGCTACGCTAGTCGCTAGGCAAGTAGGCATGGCTCCCAAGCGGCGCAGAAACAAGGTGGTGGGCTCCGTGGTGAAGACCAAAGTGGTGCAGGAGACCGTGGAGGTCATGGTCGCCGACGACGACGATGGGGCGGAGGCGGAGCAGCAGCTGGTCCCGGAGGCTCTAGCCCTGGCGCCCCCCACCGTGGACGTCTCCGGCTCCACGGTGGTGCACGTTGTCGAGGTCACTACCCCGGACGGCGGCGACAATGCCACCGGCTCCAATGTGAAGCAGCCCACCACTACCAAGAGAGGCCGTGGCCGGCACGAGGAGTAGAAGCAGCCGGCTCCGCCGGAGGATTCTGTTCCCGTGCCGCAGAGCCACGAGACGCAGGACCCCAACGAGGAGCAGGAGGAGGAGGAGGACACCAGCAAGGTCCAGTTTAGTTCTCAAAAATTTTGCCAAATACATGAAAGCCAAAATGGGGCAGCAGCACACCAAAATGCTAACACCAAAAGTTTTTGCATTTTGCTGTTTAGTTGCCAAGAATTTTGCATCAAGATGAGCATTGAATAGTAGATTTGGGTTGCATTAATTATGTTCCATGCAAACTGCTGGTGCAGTCTCCATGCAAACTGTACGCATGGTACTTTCATGCAGTTACAAACTGGTTGCATGCAGATTATTGAACAAAATTTTCTCATTCAACAATTATTCAAACACATATAATGAACAAACTTTTCTCATCCAACATTCATAACAATTATTCACCCTATTACATCATAGACTGTTCTCATTCACACACAGCACCATTACAAATTCGTATACATGTCATCAACCACAGATTTGTATTTATACATTCGCAGACTTAATTGAAACTGTTCTCATTCACACACAGCACCATTACAAATTCATATACATGTCATCAACCATAGATTTGTATTTATACATTCGCAAGATTTAATTGAAGTATACAAACCTGTGCTCAAGCATTCACAGAAGCTGTAACACACTGTACTATAGAAACATGTATTGAACCACACAAAACTGTCAATTATGATCCATCAGAGCATTAGCAAACGAATCACGAATGGCATTCATGCATGACCACTCCTCATCCTCCACTACCTCGGGTTCAGGCTGATTTTCATAAGCTTGTCTCGGCACAAAGTTCTCATTTCGGTCACACTTACCGAAATGCTTATCTGCTAAGCCACTAGTTCTCACAAAATTATGAAGAGCCATACATGCACAAATGATTTGGGCTTGCTTCTTAGGTGAATAAGGAGGGATCTTTTGCAAGATCCACCACTTCATTTTCAGTACCCCGAAAGACCTCTCAATAACATTCCTAAGAGAAGAGTGTGTGTAATTGAAGAGCTCTTCTTTACCTTATGGGTCGGGCCCGTCGCGGAACTCCTGAAGATGGTACTTGGTTCCCTTGTATGGAGCAAGATAACCCAGCCGGTTAGGATACTCGGAGTCCACTAGATAGTATTTGCCTACAACAGCAAACAAATTATGAGCAACAGGTACATAACCAACAACGAACAATTGCACTCATGTGTACCTACATACCATTTGGTGGATGTGGAAAGACTGCGGACTATGTTATTATTGAATCATTGAACACTCTCATGTCATGAACAGATCTAGGCCAGTCAGCATTAACAAATGTAAACCTCATGTCGAAGTCACAACAGGCCATTACATTTTGTGTTGTGACGCTCTTACGGCACACAAGTGCTAAATAAACAAATGGTTTGGCACGACACAAGGGATATGAGTTCCATCTATAGCCCCTATGCAGTTCATGAAGTAGGGATAAAACCTACTACTTCTTAGTCTAGGATTGGCACACCCATTTTAAGGATAAAATGGAATGCATAATCTTATGTGTGCCCAGAGATCGATTCACACATAAGCTGACAAATTAAAAGAGAGTATCATCACAATTGCTTATTACATCACAAATATTATCATAAAGTCTTTACATAAATCCAGCGGAAAAATAAAAGATAACTCTCGTGGTAGCTCCATCACAGGAATAGTCAATTGGTTGACAACAAGTCTAGTACTCGTTGCGGTAGTCCTCATCCCAATCCTGATCTTGTGCCCAACCTAGTTTGTGTTGTAGATAGCAAGAGTGAGCACATATCGTACTCAACAAATATAACATGGGGTATATGAGGCCCAACAAAGGTATGACATGGTTTAACTGCATTTAGCTTTTAGTTTGTCATAGTTGTGGCATATGAGTAGCATCAAGTTTGCAATAAACCCACCATAAACATATGATCAATGTAGATATGAGTGTTGACGGTTCTTAAGTATCAATTATAACCATCAAATAAATAAAGAAAAGGACCTATATGCAAGCAACACCTAGAATTAGGGTTTGATCTAACAGAATTCCACGAGTTATGCTGTTTATCTATTTCTGCAGGGGGTTATCAGGAAATACGGAAGAAAGGCCCACATGTCGGATTAATGACGGGATATTAACCGAACATGTAATTATCTTACATCTAGAAGATTCCAGAAGCCACGGGAACGAACGGGAGCCGTAACGGGCCAGGACACAGGGCGCCCGCCCTGTGCCCTAGGGCGCCCGCCCTGCCCCCGGGACCAATCAGGTCGAGTCTCGCAGATTATGCTCCACCGCCTTTGAGGATCAAGGAAAACCGTAGGATGAAGGTCGGTTTGATCCGACGGTCCAGATTCATCCAAAAGGGCTATATAAGCAAGGCCCCTGACCCCTGGTGGAGAAGACCCCAATTTATTATTCAGTTGCATATCTCTAGTTAGGGTTTAGAGAGAGAGGTTCCCTCTAGGGTTCCCACCTCTTAGGGCTTAGCATCCAATGTGAAAGTAGAATTAGTTCTACTAGATTGAGAGAGATAGAGTGGAGGTGTAGATCGGAGGAAGCCGGCCTGTCGGTGTCTACTCCGAGGTTGTACCTGCGGGAGCAAGTTCTTCTAACCCGAGGCTTGTTCTCAGGATTCTTCAGTATTTCGACTTCTAAATTCTAGTAAGTTCTTTGTTTTATTGTTCTTTGGTTTATGAGTTTACTTTGATCTCTTCGCGTAGAGTTTAGAGTAATCATCTCTAGCGTAAACGTGGTGTTTAAGCTAGGATACTCATAGATATCCCCTCGTCTAGCCGGACCGTGGTAGTAGCGAGGAACGTGACAATTCTGAGTTACCTTTGTATTCCATATCCCGTTAGCAGGATCGATAGGGTTTATAGGTGCGGGTTGAACATCCTTTGTGGTGTCTAGATTCCGTAAACCTCCCCAATAGAACAGTAGATCATCCTTACCAAGGTTAGAAGAAGAGTGCGGTTGTAGTCTTCTCTATACATCACTCACATCGAATCATAGTGGTTGTAGCCTAAAGGTTAGTAGTAATAGATTTGGTTAGTCAGATGCACTCTTTCTCCTAAAGGTAAAAATATAAATACGATACCCAGGATAACATCTCGGGTGAAGTGCTCACCGATATCCGTGCGCTTGCGGATCCTATTTCCTAATTGCGTTACCAAATATCAACAAGCATTTCTGGCGCCGTTGCTGGGGAGAAAGACAGTTTGCTGAGATAACCTTGAATCTTACTACTAGCTTGTACCTATACTTTTATCTTTCTTTATCTTTTTATTCCTTATCTTTTCTTTATTCTTACCTTATGGAGAACCAAGGTTCTATATCTATCTTTGATGCCGGAACACCTTCAGCAACTGACCTTTTACCATGGGAGTCATCACAGCCTATCCAAACATCCCAGTATAAGTTAAGTTCAAGGTTGATTGCGATGATTCAAAATTTATCTTTTTCGGGAAAGGAAGACGAAAACCCTTACCTTCATATTAGAGATTTTGAGCAGACATGCGATTGTCTTCGCATTGATGGCATCTCTGATAAGACTTTACGTTGGAAGCTTTTTCCTTTTTCTTTAAGAGGAGAAGCTAGACGATGGTATAGTCAGAAGGTAAGTCAACAGCAAGGTGAATGGGGAGTTTTAAGAGCCAACTTTTGTCTAGATTTTTATTCCCTTGACCGTACTGGTGACCTTAGACTCGAAGTCCTATCTTTTAAACAAAAAGATAATGAAACTTTGGGGAAATCCTGGAAACGTTTTTCTGATCTTTTAGAATCTGGTCCAAAACTTTTGCTTGAAGACACTGTTCTTTTATTTCACTTTTTTCGAGGTCTTCAGAAAGATAATAAACAAATGCTGCATACTATGGCTAGAGGTTCTTTCTTTCATATCCCTATTGATGAAGCTAAGGGGATCTTGAATAGAATCCTAGAAGCTGAGATGGATAATGCCCTCCATGATAAAACCTACGAAGCCGAAGTAGACACTCTGCCAAATTTTTCATCTACTTTAGCTATCCCAGGTTCTGAGCCACAAAAGGAAGAAATTCTATCATCTGATTTCATGCTAGACATAGAATCCGATCTCTTTGCCGATTTTGGAAACATTTCAAACTACCATTCTATAGACAAACCCCAAAACGGTCAATTTAGCATTTGTTTACCAAGTGAACGTCAATTGAGAGAGCTTATCTCGGTTATGAGTAGCGAATGGTTAGAGGAGTCAGAGCTTTCCTCTGAAGTAATCCGAGTGGACACACCCTCTATAACTATACGCTGTGCTTATAATTCTGATCAATTTAACGCTCTCTATAATCCTGTTGTGGGGATCAATATTATGTCCGAAGCTTTTGCACTTAATTTATTTGGGAAACTTGTTTTAACCCCCACAACAAAGGTCATAAAGGAATCTTCGGGATGATTAGTCCCCAGTCTTGGAATTATTAATGTCCTACCCTTTATGGTAGAAGGCTCCATGGTTCATTTGAACTTTTATATCTTTGATATATGGGGTTTCGACCTACTGATTGGACAACCTTTTAGAAGACTCCTTTATGAAGGTCAAACTGGAAAGCTCCACATTTCCTTGGGAAAGGATTTTAAACTTCCAATTACAATAACTCACTCCTTGAATAATAAGACCGAGCCATATCTTTTGCCTGATCCTATGGAGGAGGTAAAGGCTGCATCTCTAGAACTTTTAGATGATCCAGACTTAGAAGAGGAAGCCCCCTTCTTCACTGAAGAAGAGGCCGAACCTTCTGAACCTGAACCCTTAGATGAGTTTGCAGAAACACCTAGACCCCTCATAGAACTCAAAACTTTACCACCCGGTCTTACCTATGCTTTCCTAAACAATAATCCAGAGTTTCCTGTGATCGTTAGTAATAAACTCACTCAGGAGCAAACTCTGCGATTAATGACCATTCTTGAAAAACACCACTCTGTTTTCGGCTACTCACTTCAAGATCTCACAGGAATCAGTCCTATGATTTGTACCCATCGTATTCCGATAGATCCTTCTGTTACACCCTCTCGAGAGCCTCAACGTAGACTTAACAACGCGATGAGAGAGGTAGTTAAAAAAGAAGTTATAAAGTTGCTGCATGCAGGGATTATATATCATGTGCCGCATAGTGAGTGGGTAAGCCCTATTCAAGTTGTGCCTAAAAAGGGAGGCATGACTGTTGTTACAAATGAGAAGAATGAGCTAATTCCACAACGCACCGTCACTGGGTGGCGGATGTGCATAGACTATAGAAAACTTAATAAGGCCACGAAAAAGGATCATTTTCCTTTGCCTTTTATAGATGAGATGCTTGAGCGGTTAGCAAAACACTCGTTTTTCTGTTTTCTAGATGGATATTCAGGGTATCACCAGATCCCTATCCATCCTGATGATCAAAGCAAAACCACTTTTACATGCCCATATGGAACGTATGCTTATCGTAGAATGTCTTTTGGGTTATGTAATGCACCAGCTTCTTTTCAAAGATGTATGATGTCTATATTTTCTGATATGATTGAAGAGATTATGGAAGTTTTCATGGATGATTTCTCAGTTTATGGAAAAACTTTTGATAGTTGTCTTGAGAACTTAGATAAGGTTTTGCAAAGATGTGAAGAAAAGCACTTAATCCTTAATTGGGAAAAATGTCATTTTATGGTTAGAGAAGGAATAGTGCTAGGACACCTAGTGTCTGAAAGAGGTATTGAGGTAGATAGAGCTAAAATTGAAGTAATTGAACAACTACCTCCACCTGTGAATATAAAAGGAATTCGAAGTTTTCTTGGCCATGCTGGTTTTTATCGCAGATTTATAAAAGACTTTTCATTTATTGCGAGACCACTTACTCTTTTGCTAGCCAAGGATGCTCCTTTCGAATTTGATGATGCATGCCTAAATTCTTTCAATTTATTAAAGCAAGCACTCATCTCTGCACCAATCATTCAACCCCCTGATTGGTCGTTGCCTTTTGAAATTATGTGTGATGCTAGTGATTATGCTGTGGGGGCAGTTTTGGGACAAACTAAAGATAAAAAGCATCATGCAATTGCTTATGCAAGTAAAACTTTGACAGGAGCTCAACTTAATTATGCAACCACTGAAAAAGAGCTTCTGGCTGTTGTTTTTGCCATTGATAAATTTAGATCTTATTTAGTTGGAGCTAAGATAATTGTTTACACTGATCATGCTGCACTAAAATATTTGCTCACTAAGAAAGATGCTAAACCTCGCTTAATCAGATGGATTTTATTACTCCAAGAATTTGACTTAGAAATAAAAGATAAAAAGGGAGTAGAAAATTCTGTTGCTGATCACTTGTCTAGAATGTACTTTAAGAATTCACAGGAACCCCCCATTAATGACTCACTCCGGGACGACATGCTTTACGGGATTAACAGATCTGACCCCTGGTATGCAGATATTGTTAATTTTATGGTTTCAGGTTATGTACCACCCGGAGCAAACAAGAAAAAGCTTATTCAGGAAAGTCGTTCACATATATGGGATGAGCCATATCTTTTCCGAGTATGCGCTGATGGCCTACTTAGAAGATGTGTGACCACTGAGGAAGGATTGAAGATCATCGACAGATGTCACTCATCACCATACGGAGGTCACTATGGAGCATTCCATACACATTCAAAGATCTGGCAATGTGGATTCTACTGGCCTACGATGTACGATGACACGAAGCAATATATCAGAAGATGTGGGCCATGTCAAAGGCACGGAAACATAAATACAAGGGATGCCATGCCACTCACCAACAACCTTCAGATTGAACTCTTTGATGTCTGGGGAATAGACTACATGGGTCCATTTCCCCCATCTAAGAAGTGTGAGTTCATCTTGGTGGCGGTTGATTACGTCTCCAAGTGGGTAGAGGCACTACCTTGCAAACATGCCGACAATATCAGTTCGAAGAGGATGTTTGAGGAAATCATATTTCCAAGATTTGGAGTCCCCAGGATAGTGATAAGTGATGGAGGATCACACTTCATTGACAAGCGCTTCGAGCACTATCTATCAAGACATGGAATCCGTCACAATGTCGCTACTCCCTATCATCCTCAGACAAGTGGCCAAGCAGAGACTTCCAACAAGCAAATCAAGAACATTCTTCAGAAGACGGTGAATGAGATGGGAACGGCATGGAAGGACAAGTTACCCGATGCACTCTGGGCTTACCGGATAGCATACAAGACCCCAATTGGAATGTCTCCATACCAATTGGTATACGGAAAGACCTGTCACCTACCTGTTGAACTTGAGTTCAAGGCACACTGGGCCATAAAAAGATGGAATATGGACCTAGATATCGCCGGAAAACATAGAAGAATGCAATTATCGGAGTTAGAAGAATGGCGGGAGAAAGCATATCACAATTCAAAGATCTACAAAGAAAGAGTCAAGAGATGGCATGACAAGAGGATCAAGAAGAAGGAGTTCTCACCCGAAGATAAGGTATTACTTTTTAATTCCAGGGTGAAGCTTTTCGGGCATGGAAAGCTCCGGAGCAAATGGGAAGGACCATTCAAGGTACTTCATTCATCATCCCACGGAGCTATCACACTTCAAAATGACGAAGGTACGTTATTCAAGGTAAATGGTCAACGTCTTAAATTATTTTTAGAGCATAGTCTTAGGAGGCATGAGCGTCGCTGAGCTATCTAGATTAGATCTTGGGGCTATATATGTCTTAGTTATTATTAGATTCGATTAGGTTCGCTTATAATCAGTTTGGATCTATTATATTCGGTTATTATTATTATTCGGTTGTAATAAATGCCTCAAGATTAATAAAGATTATTATTAGTATGTCTTGTGTGTCTCTACTTTACTTTTGTGCAAGAAAGCAGAAAACAAGTATGGGGGAGATTCCCTGACATGTCACACACACTTCGATCGCACCACTCCATGAACCAGGTACACACTCTGCACACTTTTATTACACACTTACACACTCACCTTAGTTTGTGCCGAATTTTATCTCTCTAAACATGATAAATTAAAAGGATAAAAATGCTTATAATCATGATCAATCTCACTCTGTGATATTTCCTGGAAACCTGCAATTATTAAAATTATTTCAAAACCCTGTGTTGCTAAAAGTCATTGTGGAATAAGAGATGGTAAGGGTATGAGTACCTTATTCTTAGTATCTTTATTGCTTGGAGAATTTGTTTTAAAAATCTCAAAATTATAGCTACCATCCTCAAGTTTTATATGCCTGCTAAACATGAAAATATTAATTAAAGCTATCTGCTTTGTATTGAGTTTGTTCAAAACAAGTTAGACCCTTGTTGAGAGATTTATCATACTCCTAAGATCAAGACATTTTTATTCAGAAAGATTCACTCTTCCGAAGTATTATTGCGTTAGAGGCATGGGCTATGCAAAATTATGAATATATCGAGGAAATAAAAAGGAGCAAGTGCTCGATAACCTCGTGGAAAAAATGGACAAGTGTCCGGCAGTAGAATTAGGGGTACCTCGGTATCCACCCAAAATGAAAAAAAATGAGATATGATAAAAATAAGATGGAAAGAAAATGATAGCCCATGGTCCCTCTAATAAGCAATATGCCAGTAAGAGTGACAAGTTTTTAATTTTCAAAGTCTTTGATCTAAAGAGTATGGTATTCTTCTCCTCGGATCCGGTTTTGACCATACAATAAATGCAAGGTATGTATGCTTAAAGAATTATTTTTGTAAAATCAAAACAGCCCCAGAGAGAAATATAAAAGATAATGAGTGACTCTGAGAGCACCTATGAGGATAAAGGTATGCTAAGTTTTTCTTTTCAAAAATATGTAAAAACTCCAAGTGATAGGGATTAAGAAGAAGAAAGGCTCTTTACTCTGACCATATATTTCCCTGACTATAAGTGCACAGTGGATTTTTACAACACCCTGCAGGTATGAAAGAATGTTTCAACCCCAGATGTTTTATTAACCAACCTTTTCTCGAGGACGAGTAAAAGCCTAAGTATGGGGGTGTTTGTTGACGGTTCTTAAGTATCAATTATAACCATCAAATAAATAAAGAAAAGGACCTATATGCAAGCAACACCTAGAATTAGGGTTTGATCTAACAGAATTCCACGAGTTTTGCTGTTTATCTATTTCTGCAGGGGGTTATCAGGAAATACGGAAGAAAGGCCCACATGTCGGATTAATGATGGGATATTAACCGAACACGTAATTATCTTACATCTAGAAGATTCTAGAAGCCACGGGAACGAACGGGAGCCGTAACGGGCCAAGACACAGGGCGCCCGCCCTGTGCCCTAGGGCGCCCGCCCTGCCCCCGGGACCAATCAAGTCGAGTCTCGCGGATTATGCTCCACCGCCTTTGAGGATCAAGGAAAACCGTAGGATGAAGGTCGGTTTGATCCGACGGTCCAGATTCATCCAAAAGAGCTATATAAGCAAGGCCCCTGACCCCTGGTGGAGAAGACCCCAATTTATTATTCAGTTGCATATCTCTAGTTAGGGTTTAGAGAGAGAGGTTCCCTCTAGGGTTCCCACCTCTTAGGGCTTAGCATCCAATGTGAAAGTAGAATTAGTTCTACTAGATTGAGAGAGATAGAGTGGAGGTGTAGATCGGAGGAAGCCGGCTTGTCGGTGTCTACTCCGAGGTTGTACCTGCGGGAGCAAGTTCTTCTAACCCGAGGCTTGTTCTCAGGATTCTTCAGTATTTCGACTTCTAAATTCTAGTAAGTTCTTTGTTTTATTGTTCTTTGGTTTATGAGTTTACTTTGATCTCTTCGCGTAGAGTTTAGAGTAATCATCTCTAGCGTAAACGTGGTGTTTAAGCTAGGATACTCATAGATATCCCCTCGTCTAGCCGGACCGTGGTAGTAGCGAGGAACGTGACAATTCCGAGTTACCTTTGTATTCCATATCCCGTTAGCAGGATCGATAGGGTTTATAGGTGCGGGTTGAACATCCTTTGTGGTGTCTAGATTCCGTAAACCTCCCCAATAGAACAGTAGATCATCCTTACCAAGGTTAGAAGAAGAGTGCGGTTGTAGTCTTCTCTATACATCACTCACATCGAATCATAGTGGTTGTAGCCTAAAGGTTAGTAGTAATAGATTTGGTTAGTCAGATGCACTCTTTCTCCTAAAGGTAAAAATATAAATACGATACCCAGGATAACATCTCGGGTGAAGTGCTCACCGATATCCGTGCGCTTGCGGATCCTATTTCCTAATTGCGTTACCAAATATCAACAATGAGTAATAAATAGCAAAACACATAATACATTATTATATTCATCTATTCCATGAAGGTCCAAGGCCGCTCGTATCCGTGGGCACGGCTAGTATACCAGTTTATTAAACTCTGCGCAGAGGTGTACACTCTTACTGTGAGTCATGATTTCCAAATGCATGGGTTAATTACTCCCAAAACACTGAAAATCATATAAAGCCATTTAAAAGTTCGTCTAACAAGTTAGGACCATTAGATTCACTCGGCAAGCAGATATAGGAACCCCCCTTTTCACATGGCACACTCCTTCCCGGCTATACACATGGGACTAGAGGCTGTCCTATACCTGAATCGTCAAGCCATTCTTACGCCAACGAAGGTTACCACTAACAAGCTAGAAAAGGTCTTTCAAACAACTAGAGCCAGAGCCATATAGCCCCCATAGCCGTACTGTATGTCCCGGATGTTCGTTCATAGATGAGTCCTTATGGAGAGAAACTTAGAGTAGCAAAATATCCCCATGCTCTAGCCCTTAAACAATAATTAAAAGAAATCATTTTTTAGTATCGTTGCATATTCCATTAATCATATTACAAGATCATAGTTTATATTAGCACTAGCAAAGCTACCCAATGCAAATCCCCGTAGGTGACAAGGTATAGATCAAAAACTAGGAAATCCTTAATGGCAATCAAGGTAGACACATGCAATATGAATTTATGTGGTTAAGTGAATAGGACAACAAGGAGATCCCATGTTATACTTGCCTGGATCAAAATAGTTCTACTGGTCTGGTTCTTCAAAGTACTGCTCTTGATCACCGAAGAACTACTCACCGTCAAGGGTGAAATCGAGGGCGTGGGATGGATGGAAGCGACGCTATGCTCGATATGGCGGACGGTGGTGGTGAGGTAGGGTTTTGAGCTTGTGGCGGCGTCTCGGGAGTGCGGCTGACGCTGCGAAAGGGATGGATGGGGGCGGCTGTGCGCGGCACCCGGCTTATATAGCCCTGGAGTGGCTCCAAGTAAGGAAGGTGAAGATCAGAGACGCAGGATTCGGCGGTGGCAAACAAGGAAGGCGACGATGGCGTCGACTTGAGGAGGAAGGCGGCTCTGACATGCGGGCCCGCGGTGTCAGCCAGAGAAAGGAAAGGAGAACGCGGGCACTCGCGCACGCGAGCTGGGCCAGCGGCGTGCTGATGCGGCCGTGCGCTTGCGCTGCTGGGCCTGCGGCTGGCTTGGCCCAAGACAGACACAGAGCGGGGCGGCCTGGTGCGGGAGAGGGAGGCGGGACTGGACCAGGTCGGCGCGAGCGGCTGCTGGGCCACTCGGGCTAGAAGCAGAGAAGGAGGGAGGAGCTTTGCCTTTTTTTTCTTTTTCAAAACAAATTTTTCAAATGGATTTTTGAATTCTCTTTTGAAATTGAATCAACCACTCAGTACAAAAAAAAATCCAATGCAACAGCATGAATTCACATTCATGTAACTATACCTTATAGTTGCTTTTAATTTAGCAAAAAATATTACTTCTATGATTCAAATGCTCACAAAAATACATAATTAAATCAAAATTTTCCTATTTTGAAAATCAGAAAATTTTAGGGTGTTACAATTCTACCCCCCTTAAAAAGAATCTCGCCCTCGAGATTGGATCGCTTACTCGAACAACTGCGGATATGACTTTCTCAGTTCATCCTCTCTTTCCCAGGTTGCTTCAGATTCTGAGTAACGATTCCACTGTACCTTGCACATTTTTATCACTCGACTCCGTGTAACCCTTTCTGCGATTTCCAAAATTTTTACCAGATACTCCTCGTAAGTGAGATCTTCCTTAACAGTAAACCCCTCTAAGGGAATCTTCTCCTCAGGCACACGCAAACACTTTTTTAATTGGGACACATGGAACACATTATGCACACCTGCTAAACTCTCTGGTAGTTCCAACTGGTATGCCACTTCACCACGTCTCTCAAGGATCTTAAAGGGCCAAATATATCTTGGTGCTAACTTTCCTTTCATGTTGAACCTTCAGACACTTCTCATGGGTGACACCTTTAAATAAACATAATCACCTACTTCAAAAACCAATTCTCTTCTACGAGTGTCAGCATAACTCTTTTGCCGGGACTGTGCTATCTTTAAATTATCTCTAATCATTCTCACTTGTTCCTCTGCATTCTATAGCACATCTGTTCCAAACACTTGAGTTTCTCCTATCTGATTCCAAAACAATGGAGTTCTACACTTTCGTCCATACAGAGCCTCAAATGGTGCCATCTGTAGAATTTTCTGATAACTATTATTGTAGGAAAACTCTGCATATGGCAAACTCTTATCCCAACTTGTACCATATTGCAAGGCACAAGCTCTCAACATATCCTCTAATATCTAATTAGTTCTTTTAGTCTGCCCGTCTGTCTGTGAATGATACGCTGTACTGAAATTCAACTTTGTCCCCAAGGATTCATGTAGTTTCTGCCAATAGTGAGATGTGAATTGGGTACCTCGATCAGACACGATCTTTTTAGGGACTCCATGTAAACTTACTATCCTCTCCATATAGTAAACTTACTATCCTCTCCATATATAACTCGGCCAACTTAGCACTGTTATATTTGGTCTTGATTGGTAAGAAGTGAACAACCTTAGTCAAATGGTCAACTATTACACATATAGAGTCAAATCCTCTCTCAGTGCGAGGCAAACCAACTATGAAGTCCATACCAACTTCATCCCATTTCCACTCAGGAATTTTCATAGGTTGCAGCAATACTGCAGGTCTTTGATGTTCAGCTTTCACTCGTTGACAAGTATCACATACTGCCACATATTCAGCTACATCATGTTTTAATCCAATCCACCAATACTTCTCTTTAAGATCCAAATACATCTTAGTACTGCCTGGATGGATAGAATAGGCTGACTCATGAGCTTCATGCAGAATTGCATCTCTCAGCGCCTTATCCTCAGGCACACACAATCTTTTTCCAAACCATAAAGTTCCATCCTCGTCTGTACGGAATCCTGGTGACTTGCCTTTTGGTATATTCTCTGCTATCTCTCTATCTCTCTCAACTTTTCGTCTTTCATCTGACCCTTGCATATTTCTTGCTCCAAAGTAGGTTCTAGTACCAACTCTACTGCATTTGTAGTAAATCCCAAGTTCAGATGCCTACATTCAACACACAACTCACTTGACATAGGCATCATTTGCACTTCATTAGCATAACTCTTCCTACTAAGAGCATCAGCAACAACATTGGCTTTTCCTAGATGATAATGTACCTCTAAATCATAGTCTTTTATCAACTCCAACCATCTATGTTGCCTCAAGTTTAGATCGGATTGAGTGAAAATATACTTTAAACTCTTGTGATCGGTGTATATATCACTCTTATGACCAATCAAATAATGTCTCCAGATCTTTAATGCGTGAACCACTGTAGCTAACTCCAAGTCATGAGTAGGATAATTTAATTCATATTTTCTCAACTGCTTCGATGCATATGCCACAACTCTACCTTCTTGCATAAGAACACAACCAAGACCCAAAAGAGATGCATCACAATAGATAGAGAAGCTCTTACTCAGATTTCGCAATATCAATACAGGTGCAGTGGTCAATCGCATCTTCAGCTCCTCAAAGTTGGTCTGACACTTTTCAGACCACACAAACTTGGCATTCTTCTGCAATAGAGCAGTCATCGGCTTAGCAAGCTTAGAAAATCCTTCTATGAACCTTCGGTAATATCCAACTAATCCCAAAAAATTGCGGATCTCACTCACATTGGTTGGTGGCTTCCAGTTCAACACATCCCTCACTTTGCTAGGATCTGCTGATATTCCTCCATTCGATACAACATGGCCAAGAAAAGAAACTTCCTTCAACCAAAACTCACATTTGCTTCGCTTGGCATATAATTTATGTTCTCTGAGCTTCTGCAAGACCAACCTCAAATGTTCAGCATATTCTTCCTCAGTCTTGGAGAATACTAGGATATCATCAATGAATACCACTACAAACTTGTCCAGATATTCCATAAACACCTTATTCATCAGGTACATGAAGTAGGCAGGACCATTAGTCAAACCAAAAGACATTACTGTGTACTCATACAAGCTATACCGGGTAGTGAATGTTGTCTTTGGTATGTCTAATTTCCGAATCTTTAACTGATGATAGCCAGAACGAAGATCAATCTTAGAAAAGACACAAGCACCTCTCAATTGGTCAAACAAATCATTAATCCTAGGCGAAGGATACTTGTTTTTTATGGTAACCTCATTAAGTGACCGCTAATCAACACACATTCTCTGAGTACCATCCTTTTTGTCAACGAAGATCAGTGGTGCACCCCAAGGAGAAGAAATAGGTGAATAAAACCTTTACTCAATAACTCGTTAATTTGTTTCTTAAGTTCCTCTAGTTCATCTACCCCCATTCTATATGGGCGTTTAGCTATAGGTGCAGTTCCAGGTAATAATTCAATAATAAATTCAATGTCACGGTCATGTGGCATACCTGGCAATTTATCAGGGAACACATCCGGAAACTCTTCCACAACACGGTTCTGGTTACTAGCCTCCTCATCAAGCTGATTCACTATAGCTGTCTGCTGCTTCTACACTAGAACCTCAACCTTGATTCTATCTCCCAATGGTGATGTCAGTTCCACTGCCTTTTCTTTACACTAGATCCTTGCCTCTTGTTGCATCATCCAATCCATACCCAATATAAGATCGAATTCCAGCTATCCTCAACACTATAGGGGTCACTTTAAACTCTACCCCCCTTAAGATCAGACTAGTAGGGAGATAAGAATACGAAGCTGGTATAATTCCCCCAGGTGAATTGACTATTATTGGATTTTTCATGGCACATAAAGGTATGCTATGTGTTTTAACAAAAGTTTGAGAAATGAATGTATGTGAAGCCCCAGAATCAAAAAGAATAGTGGCGGGAGTGGAATGAACATCAAACGTACTGAGCATAACTTCAGGTTCTACTGATGTTGTCTCAGCAGACACATGATTCACCCTCCCAGTGTTAGGTGCAAGCTTCTGGTGGCTATTCTGCTTCTGTGGGGTCTGCTGATTCCGCTTTTTGGACAATAGTTAGCATAATGGCCAAGTTCACCGTAGTTGTAGCATACATTGGGAGTGCCAAGCGCACTAGTCTTCATGGGGGTATTATTAGATGTCCCCTGCCACAGAGTCTGCTGACCACTTCGCTGCTGGTTTTGTTGCCGCTGATGCTGGAATGGGTTGCATTGAGGATACTGGCCACGATTCATCTGACCAAGCGGTCCCTGAAACCTCTGATGAGGGCCATGCTGTGAATTAGGACGCTGGAGGTGTGTTGCTGCCAGAACCCTGTCCTTAAATTCTCCTCTTTCTGTCTTGCTCCTTGCGCATATTGTCAAGTACAATAGCACGATTCACAAGAGTCTGGAAGTGGGGGTAGGTGTTGCCAGATAGCTGCAATCTAAGATCATAGTAAACACCTTTGAGGAACAGACGATGTATGTTTGCATCATCCCTAACCTCATCAGGAGCATAGCGAGATAGTTGCGCAAACCTATCATGGTATTCGACAACAGACATTGAACCCATTCTGAGATTCCGGAACTCCTCTTGTTTCAACTTGATCACCCCATCTGGTATATGGTGTGCCTTGAAATCTCTAATAAAGTCATTCCAAGTAACAGGAGGAGCATTATTAGGGTGTGCAGCCTGATATGATTCCACCAGGTTTGAGATGCTCCCTGTAGCTGGCCCGATGCATAAAGCACCTTTTCCAGATCATTGCACTGAGCGATGTTCAGTTGTTTCTCCACCGCTCGCACCCAATCATCCGCCTTTAATGGATCAGAAGCATGGGTAAACACCGGAGGGCATCCCTTTAGAAATTCTCCACACTTATCTCTCACTTGGACACGTGGCGGTCCTCCTGCAGGGGGAACATTCTGCAAATGCTGCATGAATATCTGCATCATTTGGTTTTGGGTGTTCATGAGTTCTTCCATAGTGATAGGAGGGTTAGGAGGATTAGGAGCTCCACGGCCCCTACCACGGCCTCTGCCTCTACCCCTGGCTGCCATCTGGATCCAAAGCACAGAAAGCAAATCTCAGTATTATCTAATATGATCTATACAAGAGATGAGTAAATCTGAATTTTTTGGGCAAGTCCTAATTTTTATAAGCTCAATAAAACGGACATAAATGAAGCTATAGATCTTCAATAAAAGTGATCTTTACATGGTTGGAAAGCTTATGAAATTATCTACAACTTTCTTATAGACCATTTTTACAGATTCTGTCATTAAGTTCACCAAAAACATAGATCAATCGAAACTGTTCCAGAATTCCAGACTGCACAGAAACCTCATATTAAAACTGCTATATCTCTCGAACCAGATCAGATAAAAAGGTGATTCCAGAAGCATTAGAAATATGCTTAAGTCTAGTTCCTCCCATAAAAATTTCATAAATTTGTCTTGAACCAATTTTGAGATATAACAGAAACATTGCTGACTGCTCCAAACAACAGCAAACGCAGAGACAAGATATAACGAACCCCAAGTATTTATTCATGACTATAAAGCTTATACTTCTTATAAAGGAAACTTGCAGACATGCCCACAATTTTCAGCACTCATTACAAAAAGCCAAATCACAAATATGCATAATAATAATTCAAGCAAACACACCAGAGTTCACACGACACTGATAGGCTCGACACGACACACTTCGCTTTCTAGCGTCTTTATTACATGAATGGACTCCAACTACTAAGGACGGTTTTCATGATCAAGCCTCTTATAAATCTTGGGTGAACCTGCACTGACACGAAGGGTATCTATCACTTTCTGGCAACGACTAAGAGACTTCCCCTGAGCCACGACCATATCTTGCAGACGGTCATTCTTCTCCCACAACTCGTAAATGAAATGTGCCATCTCACGGGGAATCGCCTCCAGGTTCCTTGGATCCATCATTCCCCAGCCTAGTTCAGGATGTGCACGAGGGAGATAGCGATGAACATCATTACGCATAGCATTGAAGCATTGGCTACGAAGGCCCAGGTACGCCTCATATGTTGCATCGTCCAGGCTAGCTTCCATAATGGTGCGGTGACCAATATGGCGGTAGCTTTGGTCCAGCACAAAGGAATCCTTCTCCACATCCTTAATGAGAATCCACACACTAGTCTTCCAATATGTATCCTCATGCGGGTGAGTGTACTCCCTGCTGACGTAGTTCACTGTCGGGCGCCAGTCGGGGTAGTAGGTGCTGAGCAAGACCGCCAAGCGATGATGAAAATCACCGTCATGTTCGTGCTTGTTGTGGATTATAAGAGTCCACCCAATGGGAGGGGGGTGCATCGCCTCTAGCTACAACATCTTGCGGTGGTGATGGAGGTTGACCACCACCTGGAACTTCCTCATCATCATCATCATCCACGTCTATCATCATCAGCTCCTCAGGATCTTCCTCAGGTTCTTCTTCTTTTGGTTCAGGCGATTGCACTGGTGCTGGTGGCGCATCTCCTTGCGCCAGGGGCTGCTCCTGTGGATGCTGCTCCTGAAGCTCCTCAATCAGAACACGGGGTGGAATGCGACCTCCAGAGGACTTGCGGGCGGTCTTGCAGGAGCGAGCCATCTACAAAATTGTAGGATTTAATTAGAATGGAGGCAAAATTTCATAATAGAGTAAGACATAAGAAGCATAAAAAATTTATCAAATAACAAGGGCAAGATGGTAAGCATAAATAAATGAATAAGGAGACGCTAAGACGATCATTTCTAACTAGGCTTACGTCCAACAGTCAACAAAGCTTTGATACCAATTTGTCACACCCATTTTAAGGATAAAATGGAATGCATAATCTTATGTGTGCCCAGAGATAGATTCACACATAAGCTGACAAATTAAAAGAGAGTATCATCACAATTGCTTATTACATCACGAATATTATCATAAAGTCTTTACATAAATCCAGCGGAAAAATAAAAGATAACTCTCGTGGTAGCTCCATCACAGGAATAGTCAACTGGTTGACAACAAGTCTAGTACTCGTTGCGGTAGTCCTCATCCCAATCCTGATCTTGTGCCCAACCTGGTTTGTATTGTAGATAGCAAGAGTGAGCACATATCGTACTCAATAAATATAACATGGGGTATATGAGGCCCAACAAAGGTATGACATGGTTTAACTGCATTTAGCTTTTAGTTTGTCATAGTTGTGGCATATGAGTAGCATCAAGTTTGCAATAAACCCACCATAAACATATGATCAATGTAGATATGAGTAATAAATAGCAAAACACATAATACATTATTATATTCATCTATTCCATGAAGGTCCAAGGCCGATTGTATCCGTGAGCACGGCTAGTATACCAGTTTATTAAACTCTGCGCAGAGGTGTACACTTTTACTGTGAGTCATGATTTCCAAATGCATGGGTTAATTACTCCCAAAACACCGAAAATCATATAAAGCCATTTAAAAGTTCGTCTAACAAGTTAGGGCCATTAGATTCACTCGGCAAGCAGATATAGGAACCCCCCCTTTTCACATGGCACATTCCTTCCCGGCTATACACATGGGACTAGAGGCTGTCCTATACCCGAATTGTCAAGCCATTCTTACGCCAACGAAGGTTACCACTAACAAGCTAGAAAAGGTCTTTCAAACAACTAGAGCCAGAGCCATATAGCCCCCACAGTTGTACTGTATGTCCCGGATGTTCGTTCATAGATGAGTCCTTATGGAGAGAAACTTAGAGTGGCAAAATATCCCCATGCTCTAGCCCTCTTAAACAATAATTAAAAGAAATCATATTTTTAGTATTGTTGCATATTCCATTAATCATATTACAAGATCATAGTTTATATTAGCACTAGCAAAGCTACCCAATGCAAATCCCCATAGGTGACAAGGTATAGATCAAAAACTAGGAAATCCTTAATGGCAATCAAGGTAGACACATGCAATATGAACTATGTGGTTAAGTGAATAGGACAACAAGGAGATCCCATGTTATACTTGCCTGGATCAAAATAGTTCTGCTGGTCTGGTTCTTCAAAGTACTGCTCTTGATCACCGAAGAACTGCTCACCGTCAAGGGTGAAATCGAGGGCGTGGGATGGATGGAAGCGATGCTGTGCTCGATATGGCGGACGGTGGTGGCGAGGTAGGGTTTCAAGCTTGTGGTGGCGTCTCGGGAGTGTGGCTGAAGCTGCGAAAGGGATGGATGGGGGCGGCTGTGCGCGGCACCTGGCTTATATAGCCCTGGAGTGGCTCCAAGTAAGGAAGGTGAAGATCGGAGATGCGGGATTCGGCGGTGGCAAACAAGGAAGGTGACGATGGTGTCGACTTGAGGAGGAAGGCGGCTCTGACATGCGGGCCCGCGGTGTTAGCCAGAGAGAGGAAAGGAGAATGCAGGCGCTCGCACGCGCGAGCTAGGCCTGTGGCGTGCTGATGCGGCCACGCGTGTGCGCTGCTGGGCCTGCGGCTGGCTCGGCCCAAGACAGACACAGAGCAGGGCGGCCTAGTGTGGGAGAGGGAGGCAGGATTGGACCAGGCCGACGCGAGCGGCTGCTGGGCCACTCGGGCCGGAAGCAGAGAAGGAGGGAGGAGCTTTGCCTTTTTTTTCTTTTTCAATACATATTTTTCAAATGGATTTTTGAATTCTCTTTTGAAATTGAATCAACCACTCAGTACAAAAAAAATCCAATGCAACAACATGAATGCACATTCATGTAACTATACCTTATAGTTGCTTTTAATTTAGCAAAAATTATTACTTCTATGATTCAAATGCTCACAAAAATACATAATTAAATCAAAATTTTCCTATTTTGAAAAGAAGCAAATTTTAGGGTGTTACAAGGATGCATTGTTGGGAACTGTGCATCTACTGGCTTAATAATGTCTGCAGCAAGCCTAACCAGACGCCTCAAAACTTTGGTAAACATTGTTGAAACAGTGTCCAATGACCTCTCAAACTTGTCCTCTGCTTGCCTAACAGACTGTGGTGCTTCTACCATCCAAAGAAACATCCCTAAAGCCTCAACAGATGTGGACTTAGTGGTAGACTTGAGCCCATATTTGTCCACTAACAAGTTATGAAGGCTATGGAACATTGTTGGGGTCATTCTAAACATGTTGTAACAAGACTTAATGTTGTCAAGCTTATCATGCACCCACTGCAAACCACTAACTTTTGGAGTCCTATACTAAGCCCTATTCATATACTTGTCAATGTGCACAGCAAACTGGTACATACCATGGCGAAACTCATCATCCTCGTCATCATTCATTAGGTCTTCCATCAACTCATCATCATCATCATCATCCAATATCATCTGCAACAACTATTGTCTTCTTGCATCTTGACCATCATCACCAACGTATCATGGACAGAGACAAGAGCAAGTCAGTCATTTGATCAAATAGCCCATGAATCTCATGCATCACTCCCTGTCATCCCACATGATCAAGTTTCAAAACAGCACATATATCCATTCCACAAGTTAATATAGGATAACAGCAAATAAACCCATCATACTGCATAACAAGTTCAAATTTAACTGACACAACAAAACAGGACACAACAAGTTCATACACCCTGCACTAAATGCCCTACATGCAAATAAGGCTAAGTTTTCTAGTTGTCCACTGGGCCAGTCTGTGGGATATTCAGCTCGATGACGTGCATCTTCCCTTCCTTAGTGTCCTGGGTAAGGAAGAAGTCCATTTCAGTTTCTGATTGCACTAGCTTGTGCAACCCCAGAAAACAAAGTCTTTGTTGTAGTACTGATGCCCAGCTCTTGTAGAGCTATCCTGGTGCACTTTGTTATCTTCTAGGATTTGTCCTTAACTAATCTCTGTAGCACTTCCTCTTTTCTGCTCTCTCTCTCCTTCAAGAACTGTAGCCTCTCTCTGGTTAAGTCATTATGTGTGGCCATTTGGATGGTCATTGACCTCACTGGTGGGCTCTTTGACCTCTTACTGGGGCTGGTGAAAGCTCTATGTTTGGTGTTGGTAATTAGTGACAATGCCCAGGTGCTAATCATGTGCTTAAGATTGTATGTAGCAAAGAATGATTAGCACATAGCATGGTGAAGCATGATGATCAAGTGTGGATGATGAAGTGCTTACCATAGTGATGGAGTTGGATGAAGATGCAAAGCCAAATCATGGATGCTCAAGGCAAAGGTATCATGTAGGGATTTTCATTTTACATCCAAGACACCATAGAGGGTGTGGATGACATAGGATACATAGCCGTACTATAAAGAGGGGAATTGTCGTATCAATTCTAGTCCTACATGTGCCTCTAGGTGACATTTCATTGAGCATATGCATTTGGATAGAGCTAATAACGCCTCGAAAAATTAATTGTGAAAATGCTAACACACGAGCACATGACGGTTTACACATGGTGGTGTTAGCACGTTTACGAAGGTGTTGGAGTTGTTTTTGATCAACTTCATGAAGAGAGAAATGTTTTTCGGTGTTCTTTGGACACTATGATGGCTCTTTGAGTGGAATACTGCTTTGATCCATTGAGAATTGGATCAAATGCTTTAGTGGGTTGTGTAGCCCTCTGAGTAAGCTTTCCAAAATGTCCAAGATCATTGAAATCGGAGTTCGGAGCTAAGAGATATAACCGTTTTAGCGCCGGGTGGTCTGCGACGGACGCTCGACAGACGCGGCCACGGGGGCGACAGACGCGGCCATGGGGGGTGACAGACGTGTCTGTCGGACCTCCCTTGCTTCAGCTTGTAGCGGAGGTGGTGACAGACGCGGTGGTGCTGAGCACCAGACGCGTCTGTCGATCGATTTCGTGAAATGGAGCTTACTAGAATGCGTACTTCGATGAGACGGACATTGAGGCCAAAACCAAAGGACGCGTCTATCGCTACTGTTCATTACCGTTGGATTTTGAAGGCTCGAGGACACGTGGTGGCTTCGAGTGGTGTCAGACGCACTGTGCAGCATCTGTCGGTGTGCGACAGACGCGTCCGTCGGTCACGCAGTGAGCTCAACGGCTCTTTTCGAAGGGGTACATCTATATATATGTGTTGGCCGGCTCTAGGGCTATACTCTTGGACATTTGACATACTTGTGAGCACATTGAGCTGAGCCAAAGCATTCCCTCTCATCCCAACTCATCTCCTTTGCATTCGATTGCGATCTCTGAGTGAGATTGAGTGATTCAAGTGCATCGATCATTGACTTGCATCTAGAGGCACTTGGGGGATTGATTTCCTGTGGTTTTTCTTGTTACTCTTGGTGGTTGTCGCCACCTAGACAGCTTGGAGCAGCTTGGAGACGTGGCAAGTGTTGGTGATTGTTTTTTGCCACCTCCCGTGATCTTGTGAGGGGTTTGCACCTTCCCCGGCGGAGTGCCGCAAGGTAGCATTAGTATATTGCTCGTGTCATTGCAACTCCTAGCCATTTGGTAGGTTCTTGTGGTGCCTTTTGAAAGGCTCGGTGTGTGACCAATTAGCCACCGAACCACATAGTTGAGGGGGACACAACGGGGACTAGCGTGCCGGCAAGCACGTGAACCTCGGGATAAATCATCGTGTCTTCACTTCATTGATTGTGATTGATTTGTCTCGGTGGATTGGTTATCTTGGATATTATCTTTTGGATATTGATTGGTTGGCTCAATTCATCGCCCCTCGGTGAAATCTCTCGTATCTCTAACTTGCATTACATTTCAAGTAATTGGTTGTTTGCTCTTGCTAGCTTGTTGTTGTAGCTTGTGTAGTTTCAGTTTTGTGTAACTTGCTAGCTTGTTTAGTTGTTGTTCTTGCGTTTTGACTTGTGCGGTTGAGTGAAATATATTAGAATTGTCATTTGGATAGGTGGCTTGCAAACCCCCTTTAGGCTAAGCAAAACTTGCATCACGCCATTTGTTATATTGATAAACTTGTTTAGCATACTTTGTAGGGATTTTTAATAGGCTATTCACCCCCCTCTAACCATCAAGACCTTTTAGCTAGATGCAGTTGTGCTTGTACTACTGGTCCTCTTGTTTCCAACACTCATAGGGGTCGGTCCATCCTCCTGCTTTTGTCCTGCTTCTTCATCAGAATCATCGTCATTCAAGTCAATGGTCTCTCTTGCAGCAGGAACAAAGGATGTTGTCCCATCAACTATGTTTCCTTTGAACATGCCATGCAGCTGGTCCAAGTATGCAGGCACACCATCCCTTCTAATCTTGAGCAAATCATTGTCACCCTGTACAATATAGACTAATTTAGTTGTCAAGCAATTAGGAAATTAACATTTGTTAATAACAGAGCAACCTACAGAACAAATTACCGGAGCATTGTCATTCCACCATTGGTCAGAAGCATGAATCTTTCGATCTGCATCTATACCTAAGCCAATGTGTTTTTGTGCTTTGTCACACAATGTCCATATTTTCCTGAGTGTCCTCAGTTTGCCTTGAAGTTGTTCTCTGTCATGCATCAAGCCTGATGCTAAATAGTACCTCCGAGCGACGTTCTTCCACCTAAATTTGTTCATCTGTCCTTCTCGACAGTTCCCAGCATGTATCTCGGCAAGGTAGCAGTCACAGAACTTCTCTATGTTCTCTGGTAACCAATTTGCTTTATGCTTCTGAACCTAAACAGTGAAGAGGGACAGCAATATTGAACAATAACCACTGACAAGCTTGAACAATACACATGCAGCTAACACTAACAAGCATAGAAGAACAATTCATAAACTGAGCTTCTAACACATGAACATACATGAACATACTTGATCAATACACATGTATGTAACACTAACTAGCATACATGAACAATTCATAAACTGAGCTTCTAACAGATGAACATACATCAACGTACTTGAACAATACACATGCTTCTAACTGAGCTTATAACACATCAACATACATCATCATACTTGAGCATTACACATGATCTAACTGAGCTTGTAACACATCAACATACATCATCATACTTGAACAATAGACATGCATCAGAGAAGGTGATTACCGGGTTAGCGACAACGTATGAGCCGTCAAAACTGTCGCCGTGGATGGCTGGCCCCCGCCCCCATGCACGCGGGTGGCGGGCCTGCCGACGGATTGAACCACTTCCTGGATGCGACGGAGGAGAGACCAAGCCACCTCTGACGGATGCGGACGGACCATCGAAGGCAGCACCTTCTGCAGCTCCTCCTACTCCGACATGGCTAGGCAGCCAGAAGCTGAGGCTTCGAGACACGCTGCCCCTCGGAACGCCAACAGGAGGCAACACGCCCTGGGCTCCTTGAATGTGGTCTGCATACTGCTGGTAAACGCCGGCGAAGCCGCCGTTGAGGTCAAGCCGGCCCATCTGCTCGTCGGGGTTCTGGTGGCTGCAGGACCCGACGGCGGCGTGGAACATGCTCGACCCCGGAGCGTCATTGTAGACGAGGCTCGCTCCGACATTACCCAAGAAATCCAGGGTAAAGCCGGCATCGGCGTCCCCGTATGCGGCGGGCTCGCCATTGAAGTCGTCGCCATGTCCTGCCATCGAAGCCGCGCAAAGGACCTTGTCGATCCGGACAACGGCGGGGTAGATCTACAGGTGGAAGCCGTGGATCTGAATGCCGGCGGTGGAATGGAGCGAGTGCGGCGGTGCTGAGATGGCGAGGACGAGAGCGGTGGCGTTGCGATGGAGAGGGCGAGAGGGGCGCGGATAGGGTTGGGCGAGCAAGAATGGATAGGGTTTGGCGTCGGCTGCGGGACGGAAGGATACGGTTGGGCACGCAGGCCATAGCAGGACGAATTCGCAAAAATTTTTAGCCCGAAATTTTTCGGGCCCGTTTAGTTCCCAAATGCCAAAACACCAAAATTTTGCTTTTGGCCCAAAAATTTTGTGAACTAAACAGGCTCAAGAAGAAGAAGCAGAAGCAGTGAGACGAGGAGGAGGAGCAGCAGCCGGAGACTCCGTGGGTGGCGTCGGAGAGGAAAGCGACACCAAAGAAGCCGAAGACGAAGCCGCAGCAGCAGGGGTGGTGGCGACGCGGCTGGCAAGAAGCGGAAGGCGTGGCGCTGGCTGGGGCAGGCCAGCTCCAGAGGCGACGCCGGCATGGGCGGCATCGGAGGGTACAAGCGGTACGTGTGGCGCGTGCTGAAGCAAGTGCACCCGGACCTCGGGGTGTCGGGCCACGCCATGCAGGCGCTGGACATGATGATGGCCGACATGTTCGAGCGCCTGGCGGACGAGGCGGCGCGCCTGTGCAAGGCCACGGGCAGGGTGACGCTCACCTCCCGCGAGGTGCAGAGCGTCGTCAGGCTATCCACACTCTTTCTACTCTAAATCCATCCTCTAAAAGGAATATTCTATCCTGATCATCTATATTCTCTCCTCTATATTTAGGACTCCCGCATCCATCATACTCTATATCTCATATTCTATATCAACTCCCAGCACGTGGGACCTACATGTCATATTCTATTTTTTCTTTCCTTCTTTTCTTTGTTCACGCGCATGCAAGCGCCCAGACAGCAGCACTGGCAGCTGCAGTACGCTACAGACATCTCTGCTCCGCTAGGAATAACGGAGCGCGCTAGGATAGCGCACGCATACAGGAGAGCGCTGCGGCACCTGTTCCGTCATCGGCATCCTGCAGGAGGCGCTTAGCGGACGCGCTGCGGACAGCCTCAGGCTCGTGCTCCCCGGGGACCTGGGCAAGCACGCCATCTCTGAGACTACCCGCAGTGGGTACTCTAAAACGATACTCTAAAACTTTAGAGTATGAATATAGAGTAAAAACTGTTGCACTAGGTACTCTAAAACGATACTCTATCATTTCTCTCACTCTATATTTAGAGTAGTACAGTGCTTACTCTATACTCTATAGTAGCGGGCCCCACTAGCTAAACAAATAGAAAAAATGTTATAACTCACAAACCAAAAATCCAAATTAAATTTTGATTGCACCATTAAATTCGTCTCAATAAATCCTTCAAAACTAGATCACACATAGATATATTTAGATAAAGTGATAAGTGAGTCCCACAGTGAATAGAGTGGATAGAGGATGATATAGAGGATGGATGAGTGCGGGAGAATTAAGTATAGAGGAGAGAATCTTGCTGACTAGGATGTATAGAGGATGAATATAGAGTTCCATGAGTGCGGGTAGTCTGAGGGCACCAAAGCCATCTCCAAGTACATGTCCTACGCCTAGGCGGTAGCTAGCTAGCTGACATGTTTTCTGTAATCTCATTGCATGTTCCTGCATGCGTGCCCATCGTGCCGTAATGTACCGTACCTTGGAGTCAAGTAGACACGTAGTAGTAGGGCGTACTGCAGACTGTAGTATACCATGCCAAGGAGCTAGCTACTGTACCTGTACGTAGCTATACGTAGTTGGTAGTTTTCAGTGTGTAATCAGGATAGATGTCTGTACTTTGTATGTTTCGTTGTTTTAGTCGACCAAGGGGTGTTTAGATGAAAAAAAATTAGAATTTTGCTACCGTAGCACTTTTATTTGTATTTGATAATTAGTGTCTAATCATGGACTAATTAGGCTCAAAAGATTTGTCTCATGATTTTACAACCAAACTATGTAATTAGTTATTTCTTTTATCTACATTAAGTGTCACTACATGAAAAACTTGCAAAGGGAACACCCCCTGCACTGTAGGGGCGACTGGCGTTGGAGCCGCCCCTACAGTGGCTGGGCCGGCCCCCTAGCTGGCCAGATCACCGGCCGCCCCTGCAGTGGCACTGTAGGGGCGGCTGGTGATCCAGCCGCCCTTACAACAGACCACTGTAGGGGCAGCTGGTCTGTAGCTATAAGTGTCTTGCCCACCCTTCTTCCTCCCCGAGCCACTCAACTCGTGAAAAAAGGCTTGGGAGGCCTTAGGCACCTCCCTAAAATTGCTCTAGTAAGGGGGGAGGTTTTTAACTCAAATCTTTTGGTGGGAAGCTTGTTTAAGGTAAGAGAATGCCATTCCCACCCTCTAATCCAAGTTTTATTGGTTGGTTAGTGATCAATTTACATTCTTGTTTTCTCTCTCTTCCATGGTGCTTGAGCATTGTATTGCCCAAATTGGAGCTTATCTTTGATGCTACTAGTGTAGATTAGGTAGAGACATGACCTTGCACCCTCAATTAGATGATATAGCTTGATTTTAGTGGAGATTAATTGTAGTTTGATGTATGGAGAGAAAAGGCATGTTCTAGATCTAGGGTTTTCTTTTGTTTTTTTGTTTCATGACATTGGAATGTGTGGTTGGCATGAGTACTTGTTGGTAAACTAATAGTTGTTGCTAATAATTGTTGCTAATAATAATTGTTGCTAATAATGGTAGATAATAATTGGTACTATTAATTGTGGCTAATAATTGTGCCTAATAATCGTTCCTAATAATTGTTGCTAATAATTGTTGCTGATAATGATAGCTAATAATTGTTGTTAATAATGGTAGATAATGATTGTTACTACTAATTGTGGCTAATAATTGTGCCTAATAATCGTTCCCAACACATTTATTGCTAATAATTGTTGCTAATAATGGTAGCTAATAATTGTGTTACTAACAATTATTCCATCTACGTTACTAATAATCGTTCTCAACTTTATTTCTTTTTAAGGATGGAGGACAGGGCGACTTGGATGTATTGTTTGCCAAGGCACTCGCATGCCTTTGTTGATGAGGTGGACAAATTTATTGCAGTCGTGGTGAATCATGCAAGGCAATCAGGGACTAATCATTCAATTATTTGTCCCTGCAAAGATTGCAAGAACCAAATGGCAACTTATGATGAGGAAGACATCAGATCACATCTGGTTAGGTGAGGATTTGTTCTGGACTACAAAGTATGGGTTCACCATGGTGAAGTAATGGTTGATGATGGCAACGAATGGTACGATGCCGACGACCAGTTGGCGTCCCGATTCTCAAACATGTTTGAAGCATAGATGCAAGATGAGTCAGCCAATGAACAAGCATGTAGTGATGATGCCGGTGGTGTCGACAATAATGATGTTGATGTTGGCGGTGTCGACAATAATGATGGTGGAGCAGGTGAGGGTGATGTAGAAAACTTTGACCACATAGAGGAAATGCTTCAGACCCTTGGACCAGAAATACTACAATAGAAGAAGGGTCTAGAAAATCTAGAGCGGGTGAAAGCAGCGTCAAAGACGACTGTGTATGGTGTTGAGAAGGGTTGTCCAACACACTCGACACTGCTTCGTTTTGTGCTTGAGCTACTCATCCTGAAGGCTAAGTACGGCTGGTCGGACTACAGTTTTGACGATCTGTTGCATCTTCTATCATCTGTGCTGCCACTGCCAAACTTAGTTCCCTCCAACACATACCATGCGAAGAAGGTCATAAGTCCATTGACAATGGGTGTTGAAAAGATCGATGCATGCCCCAACCATTGTATCCTTTTTGCGGTAAAACGTTCGAAGGCCTGGATAAATGTCCTCGTTGTGGGGCAAGTCAGTACAAGGACAATGACCTTTACAGTGGCGGAGAAGCCGCCACCGGGAAAAAGAGGAGTAAGAAGGGTTCCAAAAAGGTGGTACAAGAATCGCAACCTCCAGAGGACACCCCATTAGGCAACGACGCAAAGAAGAGAAAAATTCCTGCCTTGGTAATGTGGCACCTGCCAGTGACTGACCGGTTGAGGCGTATGTTCCTCAACCCTAAGGAAGCCGCGCTCATGACATGGTGGGGACGATGAGCGCAAGGTCGATGACGATGTGATTGCACACCCGGTCGATGGTAGTCAGTGGCGGGACTTCAATGACAACAACCCGCTGTTCAGCTCGAATGCATGGAATGTACGGTTCGCCTTGAGCACCGATGGAATGGATCCCTTCAATGAGAGGACGAGCAAACACAGCACCTAGCCAGTGATCTTGACGATGTACAATATCCCGACGTGGTTGTGTCAGAAGAGAAAGTACCTTTTCCTCACTGTTCTTATTTCTGGCCCTCAGCAACCAGGCTTTGATATGGACATGTTCCTCGAGCCTATGATGGAAGAATTTGAGAAACTATAGAGGATCGGGGAGCTGATGTACGATGCGTTCCAATAGGAGACCTACACATTAAGAGCAATAATATTTGTGACTATCAACGACCACCTCGCGCTGTTTGCCTTGTCTGGACAGTTCAAAGGCAAGACGGGATGCTTGGTCTATCTGGATGATACTAAATGGGTGTACCTAGATGGATCCAAGAAGACTGTTTACATCAGGAACCGCCGCTTGCTAAAGCAAGGTCACAAGTACCGCAGCAAACTGTACTTAAAGTACTTTGGCAACATCCCAAAGGATGAAGACCGGCCTCTGGTGAGACATCATGATGGAAAATGTGTTCAAAATGGTAAAAAACATAAGCGTCGTCTATGGAAAGAAGAAAATGGATGGAATGCCCAGAGATAGAAGCATACCTCCTATCGAAGGCGTGCCTTTTAAGAAAAAGTCAAGCTTCTTTCAGTATCTTGAATATTGGCCACAATTGGAGGTCCCCCATGCCATTGATGCTATGCACGTACAGAAGAATGTCTTTGAGAGTCTCATCGCTACCTTGATGGACACAGCCAAGTCAAAGGATAGTCTCAAAGCACGGAGAGACATGGAGCAGCTAAATGTTATGCTAGAGCTTCACCCGATACCTGAGCCAAAAACAGGAAAATACACCATGAACGCGGCTAGCTACAACCTGGACCTACAAGAGAGGAGAGGTTTATGCACTTCTGTGAAGGGGATAAAAGTCCCGACTGGGTTTTTGGCAAACCCGAAGAAGCTAGTGTCGATGAAGGACCTGTCATTTTCACAATGCAAGGCTCACGATTGTCATATGATGTTGATGATGTTCCTACCAATCGCAATCAGGGCTATCAAGCTAGATTTTTTGAAGATGGCTATAACCCACATGTGCTACTTCTGGTCGAGGATCTCGCAGAAGAAGATTAGCAGGACAGAGCTGAGTCACCTACCTGATTTCATCGTGGAGACCCAAACCCAGCTAGAGATGTGTTTACCTCGCGCTTTCTTCGACACAATGGTACATCTCATGATTCACATGGTTCATCAGATACAGGCGTTGGGACCTTGCTACTTGCATGAAATGTGGTCGTACGAGCGGTTCATGTCGGTTCTAAGCCGATATGTGCATAATCATGCATACCTAGAGGGCTCCATGATAGAGGGCTACAATAGTGAAGAAGTCATTGAGTGTTGTCAAGAATACCTAAAAGTACAGAGAGAGATTGGTATTCCCGATTCTCGCTACAAGGGTAGGCTGGCCGGGAAGGGCACAAATGGTAGAAAAGTCTTCATCGACAGAGAATACGTAGAAGTGAGTCGAGCACAACGTTGTCTTAGCGGGCACAAAACTAATGGATCCATACATTAGTGAACACTTGGAGATCATCTCGTCGGAGTCAAATGGTCGTAGAGGTGACTGGATCATGAAACAACACAGGCAACGCATAACTTCATGGTTGAAGAACAAGAACATACAGCCTGGAGAAACCATAGATTCTATTACCATCAGTAAGTTGGCAGCGGGGCCATCGAGACAGGTGACATCTTGGAGTTCTTATGAGATCAATGGGTACACATTATATACCCACACAAAGGATAGTAAAAGTGTGAACCAAAACAGCGGTGTTCGAGTAGTGCTATCGACGCGGAGGGCCAAAAGGTCGACTACTTTGGCATAATTGAAGAAATATGGGAACTTGACTATGGAACTGAGGCACTAAATGTGGCCCTATTTCGATGTCACTGACTCAAGCAACATGAAATCAACGAAATCAGATTGAGGGTCGTGGACCTCTAGAACATAGGCTTCCATGATGATCCATGGGTGCTCGCTTCACATGTTATGCAACTTTTCTATATGACCGACCCGCTCAGTATTGTCCCCCCAAAGAAGAAACCTAAGCATGTGGTTATCCCCGGAAAACAACACATTATCGGAGTTGATGGCGTTGACGATGCTGAAGCCTACAATAAGTGCGATCAGATGCCGCTATTCACACACTTTATTAAAAAAATCGATGATGTGGAAAAAAAACTACCCAAAGACGTATTGCCATGGGAACGAAAAGGTGTCAAGTGGAAAACTGTCTCGGAGGCGGATACTGATAACTAGTTATATTAAGCGTGAGTACATTTATGTATGTGTGTGAGACTACATTTATGTATGTGTGTGAGACCATATTTATGTATGTATGTGTGAGACTACATTAATGTATGTGTGTGAGACTGCACTTTCGTAACGCTTTATCAAATACAAAAATGTCCTATGTATCAAATGTAGGTCTTGATGAGTGGATCAAACTTGCTATTCATGACTTTCCGAGCTAGGGCCGTCTAGGGTGTCGAAAACCTACGTGTACCCGTGAAAATTTGAAATTTCAAAATTTGAGTGGTCCAAACCCTCTCAGATGAAAAGTTGACCATTGAACCAAATGTGTATCTTGATGAGGTGGACAAACTTTTTATTCATCACTTTTGAATCTGAGGCCATTTAGGGTCCGGTCAACGTGTCTTTTCCAAAAAATTAAGGTTTGACTTGGTCAACCTAGGTCAAACGAGGCACTAAATGACCTCAAATGAAAAACTTTTGAATACATGGGTGTTAGAGCTCACCAAGATCTACCTTTGATACATAGGACACTTTTGCATTTGGAAAAGTTTTAGTAAACTCTGGTCACAGGATTTAGAAATCCAAGGCGTGACATGGTCAACCCTGGTCAAACGAGACACTAAATGACCTCAAATGAAAAACTTTTGAATACGAGGGAGTTAGAGCTCATCAAGATACACATTCCATACATAGTACATTTTTGCATTTTAGAAAGTGTTGGTAAACTATGGTCATAAAGTCTTGAATCCCACACAGACTTAATGAAAGTTTATGCGGGACCTGTGGATTTAGAACTCCACTTTCGTAACGCTTTGTAAAATGCAAAAATGTCCTATGTATCAAATGTAGGTCTTGATGAGTGGATCAAACTTGCTATTCATGAATTTCCGAGCTGGGGCCGTCTAGGGTGTCAAAAACCTGCGTGTAGCCGTGAAAATTTGAAATTTCAAAATTTGAGTGGTCCAAACCCTCTCAGATGAAAAGCTGACCATTGAACCAAATGTGTATCTTGATGAGGTGGACAAACTTTTTATTCATCACTTTTGAATCTAAGGCCATTTAGGGCTCCAAAAAAATACGGTCATAGCGCCTTTTTTAAAAAAACCAAGATTCGATTTTTTTTAATTCAATTTTTTAATTTTTTACTAAAATTTTTTTACTGAATTTAATATATATTTTTTTAATAATTTTTTGAATTATTTTTTCCTATTTTTTAAGTTAATATTGTTAATTTTGAATTTTTATGAATTTATTAAAAAAATGAAACCACTGTGAGGGCGGCTGGCTCCTCGGCCGCCCTTACAGTGCCGCCTCCAATATATAAGCCGGGACCGGCCAGAGGCCTCCCCATTCAGCTAAGTCTTGGGTGATTTCTACTCCGCCCACGCTGGTAGGCTACCGAAATCCGCCGCCGCCGCCACCTCCCCTCGCGGAGCGCTTCGCCTCCTCCTCCCTCGCACGCCGCCGCCACCTCCCCGCACACGGCGGTTAGGGTTTCCGCCGCATCCGCGCACGCGGAACCCTAGCTCCTCGATCCGCTGCCGGTCCCGAGCCCGGCCACCATCTTCGTCCTCGCCCCCCACCTCTCCGTCCCCCGCACCAAGGAGCCCGCACGGTGGCTAGGGTTTCAGCCGCCGCCACCACCGCGCGCACGCGGAACCCCGGCCCCAGCTCTCCTCCGCCGCCGTCATCGCCGGCCGAGGGGCAACCCTAGGGTTCCCGCTGCCGGTCCCGTGCCTGCCGTCTTCGTCCTCGCCCCCACCTCTCCGTCCTCCTCGCCGGCCAGAGCTCACCGGCGCCAAAGCTCACCGGCCCTTGCTCATTCCCCGTCCGGTGACCTCGAGCGAGCCCGGTGCCCACCGGTGCTCTCTCTTCACCGATTGTCATTGCCCGTGCGCAGACTCCACCGACAAAGCAGAGGCGCCCCACCTTCCTCCTCCTGCAAAGGTACTGCTCCCACCTTCCTCTCTCCCTCTTTCTGTGTTCATGGTCACTGTGATGTGCCCTGTGCCCCTGGGATGATGTTGTTCATGCCCTGTTCATGTGCTAGATGTTGTTCATGGTCACTGTCACTGTCATGGTCATCTTAATTCTGAATTTTGAAATGCTGACTATGATGCTACTGTTCTTGACACTATGCAAATGCCACTAGTTATGATGCAACTTGATGTGCTCACTGAGCATTTTCCACTGATTTGAGATGTGTTCATGGTCATGGTCATGTGCTAGATGTTGTTCCCGGTCACTGTCACTGTCTAGCTAGGTCACTGTCATGGTCACTGTCATTCTCCTATATCCAAGTAGCTAAATGTTCATGGTCACTATCATTCTCCTAGTTGGAAATTAAGATATAAGCAAGTAGCAGAGTCCTGATTACCGAGTTAACAGATTCCCTCTTTAATTATGAGTTTTTGCAATGATGTTTCTATACATTCTTGGTTCCTAGTTTTAGGTTCTGTCTCTTGCTATCCTTCCACAGCCAGCTGACATGGTTTTAGTTTCTATCCAAAGTTGATATGGACTTCACATCGATGCTCATGACGTAAGCAAATTTGTAATCCTAGTGACATTATATGATTCACTTTAATGTTGACTTCTACATACTAAGTTGTCTTTGCATTTTAATGTTCACTTTAATACTAGTGACCTCACATCTAAAGACTTTACATCGATTCTCATTCGAATAGGGCATTCAGGATCTATGTCCTGGAACACAAGGGAAGGCATGATCCAGAGAAGGGTCACCACTTGACTCTCAAAACTCTGTGTTCGGTAAGTGCAACTTAGTTTGGCACTAAATTACGTGGTTTTCAATACTTGTACTTGACATTTCCATATGCGAATTGAAACACACACAGTTCCCCAAGCAAAGGCTAGGAGCCTCCATTGTGGATATTATGTATGTGCTTTCATTAGTAACGCAAAAGGCTACAGGAGACACCCTAAATTGGTAAGTTCAAATCCCTTAGTAGGTCGTAGTATGAAAACATAGTGTAAGAACTTAGCTTTGCAATCTCTCGTTTACACTAGACCTAAACTTGGCTTTTGTGACCAATGTAGTGGAGAGAAGAACAAGGAGAGAAAAGGAATGTCTACAAGGATGATGACCTATTTGAGATTGTAGGTGACCTATGCTTGTTCATAATGGACCAGGTTGTTTGGCACAAAGGTGATTACCATAACCTACTTTCCAAATTAGGTAGCAATCCGGCGTACGAGAACCTCCGTCGGTGGACCAACCTATCTCTAGGTCGTTGAGTACTTGTGCACTTGTCGTTAAGTGTGATGGACTTTCAAAGTGTTTTGACTCATGTAACTTTTGATGGACTTGGCCATGATGGACTTAAAATGGACTTGAAATGTATCAGACATTTGGATGGATTTGTAAATGTGGTGATGGACTTGAAATGTAACTTTTGAATCTTTAAATGTGGTGATGTTGTCAGATTTGGTTATATATGTAAATGTGGCTGACTGTGAATTTGATTATATATGTATATATATGCTGTGCTATAAATTTGATTATTGTAATTTTTATTTTTTTGCCAAAAATTCACTGTAGGGGCGGCTCTAGATTCAGTCGCCCTTACAAATGGGCACTATAGGGACGGCTGGAACACTAGCCGCCCTTACAGTGAGGTCACTGTAAGGGCGGCTAGTATTGAGCCGCCCTTACAGTGGATCGCTACTGTAAGAGTGGCTACGTAGGGGCGGCTGGCCCAGCCGTCCTTACAGAGCCTGGCCAGCTACCCCTATAGTGCTTTGCTGGCGTAGTGTGCTTCATACATACGTCTAAAGATTGATGTGATGGAGAGAGAGCGTAAAAATTTGGAATTTGAAAGGGAATTAAACCAGGCCCAACTTATCTGTTGTTTCGAGTCCTTGTGCCTTGTCTTGTCCTGTTTATCTGTTTCTTCGATTGGATCCCTCAACCATCATCCATGTGTCGCCTGGCTATACATTTCTACTTTAGTCTGTGTACATATATGTTTGGCTATCTCGTTACTAACAACTTTATGTACCGATTATGGCTGGCTGGCTGGGAAGATTATACTGACTAGCATTGCGGTGTACTCCGTAATTCCAAAGCAAGCAGATCTGTAAAGCTCTCTCCCTCTTATATTTGGGCCTGCCCAAATTTTTTATTTTTTAGCCTTTTTCTTGAAAAATATTCACATGTAGACCCTTAAATATTTTATTTTTGTTTTTAGACTTAGGAGGTCGGTGTCATAAATCATGGCGCTCAGATAATACGTCTGGACGCCGTAATCTATGACGCCAATTCTGCGTATCCGTGGCAGGCTGTGTGGCGCCTGACACGGCACGGATCGGGGCCGTGAATGTTGGCGCCAACCTCGGCGTAGGTCTGAACATGGGCCTCGTTTAGATCACCAAATTCACACCCAAATTCTACTATGCAAAAAGAAGATTCCCCATCACATCAAAATACCAGCACATGCATGGAGTATTAAATGTAGATAAAATCAAAAACTAATTGCACAGTTTTATTATACTTTGCGAGACGAATATTTTGAGCCTAATTAATCAATGTTTGGACAATTATTACCAAATAAAACCAAAATTACTACAGTGCCAAACAGTGATTTTGCGTTTCCCAAATTGGTGATCTAAACACGGCCATGGAAACGCAGCCCAAAGGTTTGAGCTACTACTTCCGGGGTCTACTACTCTATGGTCTGAGCTACTACGTACTGTTCTTAGACTAGCCATAGATCGAAAAGATAGATCCAAGGCCCAGTTTAGTTCCAATTTTTTTGGTAAAATAGGCATTGTAGCATTTTCGTTGTTATTTGGTAAATAGTGTCCAATCATAGTCTAATTAGACTTAAAAGATTCGTCTCGTGAATTTCGTCTAAACTGTGTAATTAGTTTTATTTTTTATTTATATTTAATGCTTCATGCATACGTTCAAAGATTCGATGTGACGGGAAATGTGAAAAATTTTGCAAATTTTTTTGCAAACTAAACTGGGCCCTAGTAAACGAAGAGAGTGAGCATGCCAAAAACGAAGTGACGTTGGAATGGACAGGACAAAAATTTAAGGGGCCGTGCCGTGTCGACTTCACAGCACAGTCAGGAGCAACCACACAGTTAGTAATTGATTGGTTAGCCTTCATAATACAACTATAAATTTCCACCGGTTAAAATGGTTTATGTTTAATTAAATTTCTAGTAAGTGGTTTATTATATCTAATAAACATCATTAGATGAATCACATTATATTTTTAGAGTAAACATATTCAATCTCATAAACACTATCCCTAAATAATTGTCATTTTCGCTTCCCAAGAAACAACTGACTATATATATATATATATGCTACAAAATTAATATCACTAGATAGATCGTTGAATTTATTTTCATAATAAATTTATTTAGAGATACAAATATTACATATATTTTCTATAAATTTATTCAAACTTACGGTATAAAAATATAAAGTAACAATTATTTAGGGATGGAGGGAGTACTAGTAGTACTAGCTGTATGCCGTGTTAGGCCTTGTTTAGAGGGTGTTTCGTTCCCATCAAAAATTTTTCACCTCATCACATCGAATGTTTGGACATATGCATGGAGTACTAAATGTAGAAAAAAAAACTAATTGCACAGTTTGGTTGGAAATCACAAGACGAATTTTTAAGCCTAATTAGTCCATGATTAACCTTAAGTGCTACATTAACACACATGTGCTAATGACTGCTTAATTCGGCTTCATAAATTCGTCTCGCTGTTTCCAAGCGAGTTATGTAATTTATTTTTTATTAGTATCCGAAAATCTCTTCCAACATCTCATGAAACATGCGATGTGACACATAAAAACTTTTCACCTACTAACTAAACACTCCCTTATCTCGTGGGTAAAAAGTTTTTGGGTGTCACATCGTATGTTTCATGATATGTCGGAAGGGGTGTTTAGATATTAATAAAAAAAACTAATTACATAACTCGTAATTAATTTTTTTATCTATATTTAATGGTCTATATATATATATAGGTAAACATTTAATGTGAGGAGGTGAAAAATTTTTAGGTGAAAAGTAAACAGAGCCTTAGTTGCATGAATGACACCTTTTTCTGGCTGCGGCACAAGGACACAGGAACACACGTTGCATGGGCACTGAAAAGACTACTCCTAGTCCTAGAGGTTGTGGCCTAGCTACCGTGGTTCACTGTTCGCCTAAACGGCCGTTTAGTCCGTTTAAACACCGTTTAAACGGTAAACAGAAGTCAGCCGTGTTGTTTATGCCCTAAACGGTGAATTAAACGGTTTGGCCGTTTAAACCCGTTTAAACCGTTCAATCCCGTCTAAACGGTCTAAACAAAATTAGATTAAACGTGATTAAAAGAGCTAAACAATCATTTAATCTATAATTAAGTGAATTAAAGGACTACATCTATCACAATCAACATGAAATTAATTAACATTGTAATTATATGAAGTGTTGTGGGATTTAGATTTCTTCCAACAAGATTATTTGGTAGAATATTTGATTTTTATATGTGTAAATATGTATGGGTTCTAGCAAATTTTATTTTTACCTACATAAATATGTATATTTTATTGTTATTGTACAAAACCGTTTAGGTCGTTTAACTCCGTTTAAACACCGTTTAAACGGTCTAAACGCTAAACGAAGAGTGACCGACTGTTTACAGTTTAGCGTTTTCTCTCTCTTGAAATTTAGATATTTTTTCATGCATTATCTTGTCACTGGCATGCACGATAGCACTTTGCCTGTAAAATATCTGAAAATACTGTATAACATATTATTCTAATTCATATGGGGCGGGTTAGAGCTGATTGAATTTATCGGCTGTCTTATCAGATATAGTATAGTGTTTTTCTCTCACAATAATTCAGATAATAATATTTTTAGTCTGGCTCATCAGTAAAGCGAATATAGCCACCGGCCTTGTTTGTGTATGATACATACTTCAAATTTAATAAAATATATAAGAGATTACTAATATTTATGGTGTTTAATCTAGGGAAGCTTTTTTTGTCACGTTATCACATTTAAAACTGTGCATTAGCAAAAGTTGTGTTGTCGTGTTCAAATAACTTTGTGCATAAGCAAAGTTGGATTTCATAAGTACTCCCATTGTCTAGAAAAGAATGTAATTTTAGCACAATGTTATGGTTTTGTATCTTAAGTTCGATCAGTTATAGACAAAAATATCAATATTTATGATATCAAATAAATATCATTAGATTAATTATGAAATGTATTTTTATAATAAATTATTTTAAAACTGTAAATGTGAATATTATTTACTAGAAATTTGGACAAACATGAACTAGATTTACTAGCATACAATATGTAGTTACATTCTTTTCTGGAATGACGGAGTACAGTACTTCGTGCTATGCAAAGTTTTTTTTGGTCTGTACTTTGTTTCAGGAAAAAATTTTGGTTTAGAGGCTCAGAGCTGTCTAGGAGTATAGCTACTGCATGGACGCTGTTCTTAGGCTCCCAGTACTAGAGGTAGCATCTAAAGATGAGGCTTTTGACTTCTTCCTTGGAGTTTGCTCCTACACGGAGCTAAAGGGTCAGATTAGGTGAAAACATGCATGCTATGTCTTTTCATCACCTTATATGCCAGACCTCGGCGCCAAGATCTGGTCGGCGCCATAATTCGTGGTGTCAAGCTATCACGTCAGTGCCACATCATCCGCCACGGCAACCCAAAGTTTGATGCTCGGCGCCATGGTTCGTGGCGTCGAGACATGTTACCTCGGTGCCATGAGTCACGGCACTGAGCCTTGAGTCCAAAAACGAAAATAAAACATCCAAGGGTCTACATTTAAATATTTTTTTAAAATAGGGTTAAAAAATAAAAAATTCGGTGGGCCTGCTCCGTTGGCAAGGCCCACACTGATGATTCACCATTTTAGAGCAGCTCCGAACCAGTCGACGTATCTCCAGGCCCGGCCCTGAGGGGGTGCGAGCTGTGCAGCCGCACTGGGCCCTCGAGGCCAGGGGGCCCAACCTGATATATGTATGTAGTACTAGTATTCTTTGTATGGCCCATTATTAGCCCATAGAACAGGTGAACCAGGCAACCAGCCAACCAGGCGTACGTGATAAAACTCCAGAAAATCGCGTTGATTCGTTCCGCACTTCCGCGTCCGCCGCGACTCCGCCCTTCCGCCGCGCGGCCTCGGCGACTCTGTTCCTGCGTGAGCAGAGCAACGACGATCGCGTGCGTGCGTCTTCGTGATCTTGGCGATCGAGCGTGAGCGGCTGCCGGCCGGCGACGGCACGATGCACACGCACTGACTCTATCCATCCGTGTTCCTGGCTTCCTGCGGAGGTAACAAACTGACCATTGGCCCTAAGCAGCCAAGCCCCTCTAATCTCCCCATTCCCTAATCTTTATTCTTTATACTTCTTTAGATTTGGGATTTAAGAATGAGGAATCCAATAGAAGTAGCAATTATGTTGAATTTTGTATGATATTTTTTTAATTACTAGGTACTTTTCTGAATCTACAGTGAACTCATGTTGCCCAAAAAACATGCATCTGGAAGTGAGAAAAGAAAAAAGAAGAGAAAGATAGAGGCCTTGAAAGAATCACAAAGGGGATCTATTCATAATTTTTTTAAGAGCAGTACAAGCACTACAAGAAATTCAGATGAGTGGGCAATTGTTGTTGTGGAGGAACAAACTACGCATCTAGAAGACCAAAGCCCTATAGTAGATAGTGTTGGCACCGACACGGATGATAATAATGTGAGTGACCATGAGCCTGTACTTAATTCTCCAACAACTCAATCTACTCATGTTGATGAAGAACCAGTTTTTACTATTGATATGTATGATCCAATAAATTGGGGCAATCTTGATAACAAAGCAAGGGACATATTAGTGGAGAAGGGGCCTATTAGAGAAGAAAATATTGTGTTTCCTATGGATGACAGATCAAGACGTTTTGCATACACTCATTATTCTAGAAAAATGAGCAACGGCGAGGTACGTGATAGGAAATGGTTGGTCTATTCAAAAAGTGTTGACAAAGTATTTTGCTTTTGTTGTAAGTTGTTTGGTTCTAGTAACCGCAAGAGTTCATTGGGGCATGATGGCTTTAGAGATTGGAGCCATGTTAGTGAAAGACTAAAAGAGCATGAAGTTAGCGTGGATCATATGACCAACATGAACTCTTGGAATGAATTGAGAGTTAGATTAAGCAAACATGAAACAATTGACAAGGAGTTGCAACATCAAATCACAAAGGAGAAAGAACGCATAAGGCTAGTTCTACTAAGAATTGTTGCCATTGTAAAGTTTCTTGGTAAACGCAGTTTATCTTTTAGAGGATCTAGTGAGCAACTTTACAATGATGTGAATGGTAATTTCTTAGCTTGTTGTGAGATGGTTGCTGAATTTGACTTGGTAATGCAAGACCACCTTAGACGCATTCAAAACAAAGAACTGCAATATCATTATCTTAGTCATAAAATTAAGAATGAATTGATTTCACTTATGGCTTCTAGAATTACAAGCTCCATCATAAAGATTGTTAAAGAGGCCAAATATTTCTCAGTTATCCTTGATTGTACCCCTGATGTGAGTCACCAAGAACAAATGAGCTTGTTGGTTCGATGTGTTGATATGTCTGATGGGAAAATAAAAATTGGAGAGTACTTTCTTGGTTTCTTGAAGGTGGATGACACATCTGGTGAGGGCCTTTTCAATGTATTAGTTGACTCCATCAAATCAATTGGCCTTAATGTTGATGATATTAGAGATCAAGGTTATGGCAATGGCTCTAATATGAAAGGAAAACATAAAGGGGTACAAAGTCGTTTGCGTGAAATAAATCGAAGGGCTTTGTATATGCCATGTGCATGCCACAGTCTTAATCTCACTCTTTGTGATATGGCTAAATCATGCAGTAAAGCTATTTCATTCTTTGGAATTGTGCAGAGGATATATGTATTATTTTCAAGTTCTACCAAAAGATGGAATGTTTTGCTTGAACATGTTCCAGATTTGACCGTGAAATCATTAAGCAATACTCGTTGGGAGAGTCGCATCAAAAGTGTCCGAGCAATTAGATATCAAGCTCCTCAACTAAGGTCAGCTTTGTTGTGGCTAAGTGAGGATGGAGATACTGAACCAAAGGATAGAAGTGATGCAAAAAATTTATATGACGTGCTTGGCAGCTTTGAGTTCATACTTGATATGGTTATTTGGCATGACATTTTATACTCTGTAGATATTGTCAGTAAGAAGTTGCAATCACCATCCATGTGCATTGATTCTACCTTGCAGCATATAGAAGGTATGGTGAATTACTTTCAGAACTACAGAAATACTGGGTTTGCTGATAGTGTGGTTGCTGCCACAGAAATTGCACTTGAAATGGGAGTAGAAGCATCATTTCCAGTAAAGCGTCGTTCTGTTAGAAAGAAACAATTTGATGAAACTGAATGCAATGAAGCTATCTTGCAAGCTGAGAAGGATTTTGAAACTTTTTATTTTTTGGTTATGGTTGATATGGCAATTAGTTCATTGAAAAGCAGATTTAAAGAACTCCAGTCATTCAATGAAAAATTTGGATTTGTAATGAATTCAGTATCCTTCAAGGGGATGGTGCTGATCTAAAAAACCATTGCATTAAATTTGCAAAAACTTTCTCTTCAGATGGTTCATCGGATGTTGATGTAAATGACATGATTTCTGAGTTAGCTGTTATGCAGTCTACTCTGCCAGATAAGCCAATGTCTGCTATTGAGATTTTTGAGTTTGTCACAGAAACGGATTGTTATCCTAATATTTCTATTGCTTATCGGATTCTATTCACTATGCCTGTGACTGTGGCCTCAGCTGAAAGAACCTTTTCAAAGTTGAAATTATTGAAGAATTATTTGAGGTCTGTAATGTCCGAAGAAAGATTAAATGGTTTGGCAACTTTATGCATCGAGAAGAAATTATTAGATGAAATTGATATTGAGGCCATCATCAGTGACTTCGCAGCAGCAAATGTTAGAAGAAATTTTTAAGGTAATATAAAATGTATAACTTTTTTGTTGTTTCATAAGAATTCTTTTATGCATTACACTTATTAGAATTGTCATTATATTATTAGACTTATATTAAGGGGCCATCGCCTGTGGCTTCGCTCCAGGTCAATAATTTGACAGGGCCGGGCCTGCGTATCTCGCTCTGTATCTAACTCCAACGGCCTCGCTAAAATGCAGAGCAGGCTAAACTGCATCTGTTAAATGCAGAGCAGGTTATTATTCCGTGATTTTTCGGTCGGCAAAGCAAGTGAGCCAACTTCGCTCGCCACCCGACGTACCCACCACGCTCGCGGTCCTTTTTGCCTTTGCAACTCCATGGAATAGTACCTTTTGTTTGCACCGTTCAATTCTCAATCACAAAAGCAATGAAGGACGGCACAGGTGAGGTGACGGTTGCTTTTGTCTTAACGTCGATCTGTTGCTCAAGGAAAAAAAAACATACAGGTGACTCGTGTCGTTTTACACACCCTACCGGCTACCAGCACACATTTTGAAGCCAAAACCACCCTGGATCCAACCAAAATTAGTAAAATTTTTCACGTAAACGCAATGGTTATTCCGTGTTGGTTTGTTTGTAAACTTTACCGCAAAAACGTGTTTGTTATACGCTCTGGTCCTCCGTCCATTTACGACCCAAGCGTTCCAACTTCTTATAATGTGTGACCGATATTCACTCAACATTTAGAAAAACTAAGACAACTGTGTGACCGATATTCACTCAACAGTTAGAAAAACTAAGACATTTTATAATCAGTGTTTTAAATAGCCAGTTAAGCCATTTAGCGATCCATCTCCGAAAACAGTAAACATCTGCCTATAGCAGGCTATAGCTGCAGCTGAAGGCTAAGACCGACCGCACCGCCGTCCGTTAAACCTCCTTGCAGTACGTCGTAGCGGAGAAAACAAGTGCAGCGGTGTAATGTATGTACTACTCTATCTTACAGGATGGAACGCTATCCTCTATATTTACCGTGAAACAGTCGTCCGGTACAGGACCGCTCGGAGGACGCCCACGCACGTGCGCAAGAGACAGCAGTAGGAATAGATGCGTGGGAGAGCGTGTTAACTTTTTTCTGTACAAAAAAAATATTATAACTCATAAACAAAAAACCAAATTAAATTTCGATTGCACCATTAAATTCGTTTCAATAAATGCTTCAAAACTAGATCTCACATGGATATATTTAGATAAAGTACAAGTGGGCCCCACAGTGGATAGAGGATGATATAGAGGATGAATGAGTGCGGAAGAATTGGGAATAGAGGAGAGAATCTTGATGACTAGGATATATAGAGGATGAATTTAGAGTACCACGAGTGCGGATAGCCTAAGTTGTACATAAAAAAATAGCTAAATCTTTCAGACAGCTGTATCTGGAGATTTAAAACTTTGTTTATAATTGATTAACTAAAACAAGTTATAATTTGAAATATATGGAGCGTTTTACTTTTATACTCCACTGTACAGTAATAATTTGGTTGACCTTCCACGAGCTTTTAGCTGCTGATCCAACACTCAGTTCCGGATGACGAGGCTTCCTAGCTTTAAATTTGGTCAATGTCGCTTCCTGATTTACTCCCTCCGTTCAACAAATAAAAGAACATCTATGATTCAAATTTTTTCTCAGATTAATGGTCATATATAGGCAACTTTTCCACTGAAGCCCCTAGCGTAACAGCCCCTGGTACGACAGTTCCTGGCAGTGAAACAATTAAAAAAAATGACCGGATAAAAAAATAGGAAGAAAAATCAACCGAGCCATCGAGAAGCTTCCCGTGACTTCTGCCTGCCGGTCACTTTCCCGCATACGCATCCGGACGCATACACATCGGTCCGTCCGCCGCACCAGCACTCGTTCCCCATCCTTCCCCTTCCCCACCTCAGCTGCGAGTTCGATCCTTCTCCTATGCGTGCATGGCCAGAGGGCGTGGGATCCGTCCTCATAGCCGCTGGATGCGTTGAGGCGGCCAGATGCCTGGCGCCGGTGGCGCTGTAATCAAGCACCATGGTGGGGGCAAGCATGGTGGCCGTGGGTTCCGTAGCCACGCCGGTGATGCGAGCCTCGGCCAAGTCGTCAATTCAAGCGGTGCCGACTCCGAGGTCCAGCAGCCAAGCAACGCCGATTCGGCCAGCGAGGGCTGGATCTATGTGCGTGGGCATCGAATCCAGAAGGCCGGCCTTCATATCGACTCCCACGGCAACGTGTATGTCCCCGACTCGGAAGAAGAATCTGGCACGGAGGAGGCGGAGGCGTGTGGCCTAAATGTCGCTGTGGGCATGGATCTCACCGTGGACCTGACCCCCCAGGTTCCTAAGGCTGTCGACGTGGAGCTGGTTCCTGAGGGAGACGCGGTCGTCGATGGCGTTGTGGATGAGGTCCCTGATGTGGCCGCCGAGGTGCATACGAACAAGGATGTGCCCCCCGACGTGCCTGAACAGCTGAAGGAGGTTCTTGCCAATTTGGATCCAATCTACCATGACGTCTTTGTAAGCATGTACAAAATTCTAGTGTCTATATGCTTGCGTCCCTTGCATGGTTAGTTCACTTGTTGTTTCTTTATGTGTCATATGTAGTGCTAAATGTTGCATGCTGAAATGGGTTGAATGTAGGGAATGCTTTTGCTGTGGGATGATGAACCATTGTATATATGCTTTAGATAATTAGGTGTGGTGACGAACTATCAGTTAGGCCTGATTGTGTAACGATGAACTGCTGCTTTTGTGTATAATACAATGCTTGTTAAACTATTGACTTCTCCTTGTTAGTAGTCCATAATCACATAATGTTCACTCCCCTTGATCAAGCTGGTGCACCAGGCACAGTTAGTCGAGATAAAAATGTAATTGTACTAGATTGTGTCATTTGCTGAGATAAAAAAATCTTCAAAGCTTGACATCATCATTGAGGGTGTTTTTATCAGAATATGAACACTGAATGTGCAGCTTGTATCTCTACTGTGAATTATGTCTTTGTTGGTAGGGACAATTTTAGAATGGCAACTCTAATTCTTGATGTGCAACTTGCATTTCTTCATATAGGCTTACAAAATTTAGAGCAGACATGAGTCACATTATAATATTACTAGAAACAGGGGTGCGGCATTGCCGCGCCTACCCCAAATGCCTCCCCTAGATTTGGGCAAGTATTGGAAATTTGTAATGGATAGCAGTCCCTTCCCTCTGTTTTGATCCATCAGACTACCAATGGTGTGTATGTTTAATATGTCTAGATAATCAAGCAATGTCTCTGTATCTGCTATAAGATACACAATGATTTCTTTACTATTTTCAGATGCTCTAAGATAAGGGTATGGCCACTTTTTTCAATGTTCCAATTATCATCATATGGAGAATTTGTTTGAAGATGGCTTGCCATTTCTCTACTGCTACTTGTGAACCACGGGTGAGCTAGCTTTGGAAATTTCCCATTCACTACATAGCAGTATATAATTTTTGTATCTTTGGAAATTTCCCATTCACTACATAGCAATCTATAATTCGTAAGTGGCATTAGTTAATGGGTAAAATATTTTTTGAAGGTAATATTAGATTTTGTTCTTGCAGAAGATATGGAGCAGATTTTTACAATGATATTAAAGCAGACATAAGGTACTAGTGCATATGGCATATATCCGGTAATGGCAAGGATCGATCCCTCAAACACACAAAAACTATGAATAAACAGATCAGACATATTCTAGCTACTTATCTATTCATCACTCGTAGCTAGATCCACTTATTTGACTGGCTAGGTAGGGTGCAGAAAAAGCAACAATCCTGATGGGAGGATTTGACCGGTCAACTTCTTGGTCCGCAACCACAGGCACATACGTGTTCACATACGTGTTGACTTTTCTCTTCCTGCCGACAACTGGCAAGAAGAACGGACGGACAGATGGGGCCCAAGTTGTAACATGCGTACGGCTAGGATGCGTCCAGCTGGTATCAACATCAGCTGGTGATGATTCTCCTGGTCTGGAGGAAGGACTTGTGCTTGCCCTCGGCCGAGCTGAGGTATTCGAGGAAGGTGGCGAAGTCCGTGTCCATGTACATCCTCGGGTTCTTGTCGTCGTCCACCAGCTCCGGCGCCGGCCCGATCACCCTCTCCGGCGGCAGGCCGTGCAGCGACGCCACCGAGATGCGCGGCCGGGCCGAGTTCACGCGGACCCGGTGCAGCACGCTCTTGTAACGCCCGTTGCTGTACATCTGCAAGTTAAGCATGCCTCAGCTTCTCCGATGGACCACGTTGTATGGTAAACTATTATTAGTAGGTTATACGTGTTCGTCCGCGTACGGCGTACCTCGAAGTGGTCTCCGATGTTGACGACAAGTGAGCCTGGGAGTGGGTCGACGAGGACCCACCTGTCGGCGTGCCTGACCTCGAGGCCGTTCACCTGGTCCTGCAGGAGGACGGTGAGGAAGCCGTAGTCTGAGTGCGGTGGCATCCCCAGCGTGAGATCCGGCTCCGGGCACGCCGGGAAGCAATTGACCATCAGCATCTGCGACCCGGCGTCGCAATCCGCTAGCATCTCGGCGGCGGCGCCGGAGCGGATCCCTAGCACCTCCAGCGCCGCCTCCATGAGCTCCGTGAACAGCCGCCGGCTCGACCGCGCGTACGCCGACACCACCTCCCTGCAAAATCAATTTGCGACGGACGACATGCAATCATGTAAAACCCACATGCAATACAATAGGGGGCCTTGTTTAGATGCCCCACTTTCGACATTTAAAGATGGCATTTTGCTAGCATTTCGTTTATATTTAGTAAAAATTGTCCAAACATTAACTAATTAGACTTAAAATGTTCGTCTCGTAAAGTACAATAAAATTATGTAATTATTTTTTGATTTCATCTACATTTTGTACTCCATGCATATATCGATATTTTGATGTGATAAGAATCTTCTTTTTATATAGTGGAATTTGGTGACAAACTTTAGGATCTAATCATGACCTGGGTTTCTTAGAATCTGCTCCAGTGAAACTGTACTTGGACGCGTGGACTCAGCTCAGCCACTTGAGTTCTGGCCAACTGTATAGCACTTGCATACATCAGGCATCATCACTCATAAAGTGGCTGAAAGCAAGAGAGGAGAGGGATGGCGGCGACAGAGACAGGTACATGCCCTGCCCTGTACTGTATGTGGCGGATTTGATGCCTTTGTCCTGGCTGGCCGGCGTTTGTCTTTTTGGCGCCGGCCTATGGTGGCATCTGCTCTGGGGATTGGGATGTGCATCTGTGCCTGTGCCTGCCACTGATAGATTTGATTGGGTGCAAAAGATCTGGGCTGTAGGGTCTTGCTTGATTGTGAAAAGTTTTTCTAACTGTAGCATTTTTATTTATATTTAATAATTAGTGTCTAATCATGGACTAACTAGGCTTAAAAGATTGGTCTCGTAATTTATAACTAAACTATGCAATTAGTTATTTTTTTAATCTAATTTTAATGTTTCATACATACATATAAAGATTGATGTGATGGAGAGAGTGAAAATTTTTTAACTTTTTAGCTCAATCTAAACGAGGCCTAGATTTTATTGGGGCCTCGTTTAGTTTCCCAATTCTCCCCCAAATTCCACTATGCAAAAAGAAGATTTCCCGTCACATCAAAATGTCGGCAAATGTATGGAGTACTAAATGTTGATAAAATCAAAAACTAATTGCACAGTTTTGTTGTACTTTGCGAGACGAACATTTTAAGCCTAGTTAGTCAAAATTTGGATAATTTTTACCAAATACAAACGAAATGCTACAGGAATTCTGATACAGTGTTTTTCTCCCTAATTCTCTCATCTAAACGAGGCCTGGGTGCACAAGATCTCTAGGACTCCGTATTGTCGGGCTGTTCGGTTGATGGATTGCAGACTTGCAAAGGCTACCGGACCAGCGAGCGTCGGCAAGCTCTGTTTTGCATTGCCCGCAGCATGTAATTCCTCCGTCCAACAAAACTTGTAATTATAGGAAATGTGTTAGTCAAACTGATTCAAGTTTGACTAAGTTTATAGTAAATAGTATTAATATTTTTGTCTCCAAATAAATTTATTATAAAAATATATTTATAATTAATCTAATGATACTTATTTTGTATTATAAATATTAGTATTTTTTATATAAATTTAGTCGAAGTTCAAACCGTTTGACTTCTCGAAAAGCGAGAATTGTATGTTTTTATGGACGGAGGGAGTACATACACATGTCAGTGGTGTCCACTTCAACCTGGATCCGGATGCATGCGTTATTAATCAATCTGTTCGTTTCGCTGGATTATTATGGCTGAAAGTACTGTTCACTAATTTATTATGAGAGAAAAACACTACTGGACCAGCAAAGCTAACAGGGTGATTGATTCCTTTCACTGCATACTAGTATGCGCTGAAGGGACCTAATATATATCTGTTTCCTGGCTTATGTTGTTATCTGAAAGGGACCCAATTATATGCTCATGCATGCACCGGCAGAGAATGCAGCTGCAGGAAGTCACTGTCACTACTGGTAATGGTACTCCCTCCGTCTAAAAAAATCAAGTAAATCTCGTTTTCCGAGAAGTCAAATATTTTTAATTTTGACTGAATATATATGACAAAGTATTAATGTTCATGATACGTAATAAGTATCATTAGATTAATTATAGAATATATTTTCATAATAAACCCAATTGAAGATATAAATGTAGATAATATCTTCTAGAAACTTAGTCAAACTTAAGATTCTGTTGACTCCTCGTAAAACGAGATTTACATGTTTTTTTAGGATGGAGGGAGTAATTCTCAAAATGTTACTGCTTGTTTGTTTGTCGGGCGCGCACTACAACATACCGAAACTAAAAAAAATGCAAAGGAAACTATTCCATCGGCTGTGTTTAGTTCACCTAATTTGGGACTTCAAATTTACTGTAGCGATACTGTAGTATTTCGTTTGTATTTTGTAATAATTGTCCAACCGTTGATTAATTAGGCTCAAAATGTTCGTCTCGCAAAGTACAACTAAACTGTGCAATTAGTTTTTAATTTTATCTACATTTAGTACTCCATACATATATCACAAGTTTGATGTGACGAGGAATCTTCTTTTTGCATAGTGCATTTTTCAGACAACTAAACACAGCCCTCTCAGCCTCAGGTGAATGAGAGATGAGATTAACAGTCACCGTAACGTACATACCTGAGGTCAGTGGGCGCGTCTGGCCACGACGGCACGACGCCGGCGAGGTCGTCGCAGCAGACGAGCTTGAGGAAGTCCCGCCAGCAGAGGACGCCGTCGTTGAGCTGGTTGAAGCTGGTGCCGTAGCGCACGGGGGCCCGGATGTCGGCGGACATGTAGCGCGCGCGCTCCTCGAAGGGCAGGTCGAAGAAGCGGCGCGCCACGTCCAGCATCCGGCCGCCGCCGTCCACGCCGTGGCCAACCACCTGGAAGAAGCCATAGTCCCTGCAGGCCGCGTCCAGCTCGGCCAGGGCGCCGGCGCGCTCCTCGGGCACGCGCAGCCGGGCCAGGTCGATGACGGGGAGCAGGCACCTGCTGCGCGGCTGGTTGTCGCCGGGTGCTGGACGGTCGGAGGGCGGCAGGACGTAGCGAGCGGGCAGCTTCGTAATGGTGCCGCGCTCGCACAGGTGTCGCACGCCCTTGAGGAGCAGCTGCTCCTCCTCCTCTTCCTCTTCCGCGTCCTGCTGCTCGTCTGCGTGTGCCTGCTGACGAGCATGGGCATGAGCATGACCAGGAGGAGCACTGCTGCTATTATTGTTCTGGGCCAGGTCGACGTCGAGGATTGCCATGTTTGTACAGTATGTATTATGTGTGTGAATCCGATGAGAGTGGCGAGTGCCTGCACTCGATGAACTGAATCTTAGGATTGGGTAGATTGGCTATGATGGTGCAAACACGTGCCAGCTGGTATCTAGCTAGCTGCCGTGTACAGAGCGAACGAAGCAATGGAGGAAGAGGAGGAGGATGGAGCTTGTATTTATATATAGGGAGGGCCGGAGCCAGGAGGGGACTGCGCGCGTGGGTTGATGAGGCTTGGGAATGGGAGGGGACGACTGACCGAAGACGAGGTGGCGATGGAGACCGGACGCCGGGACTAGCTAGCTACGAGGACTGAGGCAATCGCTGATTTTTCTCTGCTTCACCGATTTACCATTAGAAGGTGCACCACAACATGAACGGGTTTAGGCGGCCACGCTATGATAGGAGTGGTGCAGTGTTAATAAAGGTTTCGTAGCTCTAAATTTAAAATGAGAAAGATAAGAGTGAAGAACGATATACCAAGAGATGGATGAGTGGGTGACAGACGGGTGAAAGAGAGTGAAAGACAAAAGAGAAGAATTTTTCAGTTTTTAATATAAAGCTACCAAATATGTGATATGTCTATGCGTTGCAATAGAATGAGGGTTAATTAGTTAATGAACAAGTGACTCGTTTACCCTAAAAGTAGATTGTTATTGTACTTGTTACGATAATGATTGTAGAGTAAAATTCACGGGCGGTCATCAAAGTTAATTGGAGATGTCATCTGGGTCCTCAAAGTCCCAAAATGCATATTTGCCTCCATGAAGTTGTAATGGATCTCATCTAGGTCCAAACAGACATTTACGTGACTGAAAGTCCTATGTTTGGTGTTGGTAATTAGTGACCATGCCTAAGTACTAATCCTATGCCTAAGTTGTATGTAGCATATGAGGATTAGTACATTCCAAGGTTGGTGGCAAAATGGACATGGTGATCATGATGGCCACACTTGGATTTGGACAAGGCAAAGGTATATGCTTAAGGGTTGTATTTTAGTAACCAAGACACCTAGTGGGTGTGGTTACATTATAGGATAGATAGCCGTACTATAAAGAGGGGAATGACGCGGCTATTGAACTCCTAAGTGCCTCTAGGTGTGCATTTCATGATCATATGCATTTGGATAGAACTAATAACGCCTCGAAAAAATGATTGTGAAAATGCTAACACACATGCACATAGTGATGGTCACTTGGTGGTGTTAGCACATTTGCGATGGCGTTGGAGTTTAAGCGGTAGAGAGGGTTTGGGGTCCTCTCTCCCTCCCGCCGAGCGTGCGAGCGCGGGATTCAGGCGATTTCGGAGAAATGAAATGCCTATTTTCCACTATGCCAGAAGTCGGAAATCAAACGAAAATCAAACGGAGGCGAACGGAGGTCACAGTGGTGACCGGACGCTGCACCGGACGCGGTCACTGTTTGACCGGACGCGTCCGGTCAGCGTTCAGCGTCTGCGCGTTTTTCTGTTGGATGATCGGACGCGCAGCGCGTCCGGTCACAGGCGACCGGACGCGTCCGGTCGTCCAGGGAGCTTACTGGACTCCGACCGGACGCGGGCACTATGGCGTCCGGTCAGTTCAAACAGCGCGTCCGGTCGCTGTTTTGTTGCGCGTGGCTCAGGGTTGACCGGCGCGTCCGGTCAGTCACGGGACCGGAGCGTCCGGTCGCGACCAGCGCGTCCGGTCGTTGCGACCGGCGCGTCCGGTCAGCGTTTCGAAAACTAGCCGTTGCGCGACCAGCGCGTCCGGTCAGTTGGACCAGTGCGTCCGGTCAGCGCGACTGCTGCTGATTTCAGTTTCTAACGGCTATATTCGAAGGGGTACGTCTATAAATACTCGTTGGCCGGCTCAAGGCTCTAACTCTTGGACTTTTGACATACTTGTGAGCACTTTGAGCTAAGCAACTCCCCTCCCACTCATCTCTCTTGCTTGTTTGCATATTCGAAGTGAGATTGAGTGATCCAAGTGCATTTGCATTGTGAGATTACATCTAGTTGGCACTTGGTGGTTGATTTGCTGCGGGATTCTTGTTTCTCTTGGTGGTTGCCGCCACCTAGACGGCTTGGAGCAGCTTGGAGGCGTTGGCAAGAGTTGGTGATTGTTCTTGGCCACCTCCGGTGATTGTGAGGGGTTTGTGCCTACCTCGGCGAAGCGCCAAAGGCAACATTAGTAAATTGCTCGTGTCATTGCAACCTTTTGCCATTTGGTAGGTTCTTGTGGCGCCTTTTGAGAGGCTCGGTGTGAGACCGATTAGCCACCGAACCACGTGGTGAAAAGGGACACAACGGGGACTAGCGTGCCGGCAAGCACGTGAACCTCGGGATAAATCTTCGTGTCATCACTTTCATATTGTGATTGATTGATCCCGATGTTCGGTTGTCTTGGTTTTCATTGTTGATCATATTGGTTGGCTCAATACTTCGCCCCTCGGTGATACCCTCCTAACTCTCACTTGTATTACTTTCTTAGTTATCTTTGCTAGCTAGTTAGCTTTGCTTAAGTAGCTCTTTGTGTAGCTTGCTAGTTGTAGTGGTAGTTACCTCCTCGGTTTGACTTGTGCGGTTGAGTGCAAATATACTAGAATTGTGAATTGGATAGGTGGCTTGCAAACACCCCGTAGGCTAAGCAAAACTCGCATCTCACTATTTGTTGTATTGATAAACTTGTTTAGTTTGTCATTGTAGAAAATTTTAAAAGGCTATTCACCCCCCCTCTAGCCATCAAGACCTTTCAAGTGGTATCGGAGCCGTGGTCACCGTTTGTAAGGATTAACAACCTCGGTGTAAGATGGCTCAAGTTGTGTTCAACCATGTCGGGGGCAAGCCTCCATTCTTTGACGGTGTCTCATCTTTTGATCATTGGAAAAGAAAGATGAAGCAATATCTTGGCTCTATCAATGAGAAGGTTTGGGAGGTGACACATCATGATTATGCTATCATTGATCCCGACAACCTCACCAACAATGACCGCATCAACAACCAATGCAACACTATGGCTCTCAACACTCTCTACAATGGGATTGATGCAAAGGTCTTTGAGCAAATCAAGGATCTTGAAATGGCAAGTGAAGTGTGGACAAGATTAGAGGAAACATATGAGGGCACTTCAACGGTAAAAAGTGCCAAGCTCTATATGCTCAAGGATAAGTTTGCAAGCTTCAAGATGAAGGATGATGAGTCCATACCGGAGATGTTCTATAGGCTACAAGTTATTGTCAATGATCTCAAGAGCCTAGGAGAAGATGTCAAGGACAAGGACTTCTCACATAAGTTCTTGATGAACTTACCTAAGAAGTTTGCTATCTTGAGGAAGATGATCCAAAGAGAGGGTTTGGATAAGGTGACTCCAAACCAAGTGCTTGGAGATGTCATGACCGATGCTCAATATGATGATGAAGATGAAGATGAGAAGAAGGAGATCAAGGTCAAGCAAGAGAAGCCCATTGCATTCAAGGCTTCATCCTCTAAGGGCAAGAGCAAGGTGGAGAGCGATGATGATGATCCATTCGATGATGAGACCATGGCCCTCCTAGTGCACAAGATGGGGAGGTTCATGAAGAAGAAAGGATATGGGGCAAGAAAGAGAAGGGACTTCATGAAGGCAAAGGAGATGCTTTGCTACAATTGCAATAGCCCGATCATGTAGTGGCAAAGTGCCCCTATGAAGACAAAAGATATCATGATGGGGAGTTGAAGTTGAAGAAGAACAAGAAGGACAAGAAGGAGAAGAAAGAGAAGAAGAGCTTCACTATCAACAAGAAGAAGAAGGGTGGTGGCTATGTGGTCACTTGGGATAGTGACAAATCCGATAGTGATGATGATGAAAGCTCTAGTGATGATGAGAGGACCACTCGGCGAGCCATTGCAAGCATCGCCCTCTCCAACAAGCCATCCATCTTCGACACTACATCGACATGCCTTATGGCCAAGCCTACCAAGGTAAAATATGATGATAGTGATGATGATTCTTGTGCTAGTGATGGTTGTAGGAGTGATGATGAGGAGGATGAGGACTACTCCAAGGATGATCTATTAGGCATAATAGATCAAATGAGCAAGGGCTACAAGAGGACAACCAAGAAGTGTAAAATCTTAGAGCAAGAGCTCATTGCCAAGAGCAATGAAAATGATGCCTTGATGGAGGAGCTTGTTGCTCTCAAAAAGAGTAAGGAGTGCAAAGGAATTGAACAAGAGCTCAAAGCTCTTAGGAAATCCTTTGATGAGCTAGAGGCCTCTCGTGAGTGTCTAAAGGAAGACCACGAGGACCTTGAAGTTGCTCACACTAGGCTTAAGAAAGCCCACTCCTCTCTACTTGAGCTCATCAAGGAGAAGGACCTCAAGTTGGAGAAGCTCATGAAGGAAGCTAAGGAGGAGCAAGTGATTGTCACTTGTGATATTGGACTAACATGTGATATTATTGATGATTCTTTATTTGTTGGTCCTACTAATGCTTCATGTAGCTCATCATCATCCACCACAACCAACTCTACCTCTACTACTAGTGATTCATCACTTGTGGTTGAGAATGAGACTCTCAAGAGAGAGGTGGATGATCTCACCCGCGCACTAGGCAATGCCTATGGTGGGGATGCCCGCTTGCTAAAATGCTTGGGTAGCCAAAGGTTCTCTCTTAACAAAGAGGGTTTAGGCTATACTCCCAAGAAAGGCAAGGCGGTCTTTGCTACTCCAAAGTCTCGCTTTGTGAAGAGCAATGGTCGTTATTGCAATAGATGCAAGCAAGTTGGGCATCTAGAGATTAATTGTAATAAAATGAACAAGAACAACAACAAGTTTCATGCTAAAATGGATTACATTCCTTTTGATTCTTGTTATGTGCTTACCAAGGGTGAGAAAGGTGTGCATGCTAGGTTTGTTGGTACACCAATTGTGGGTCCAAAGAAGAAGGCCATTTGGGTACCAAAGAGCTTAGTTACTAACCTCCAAGGACCCAAACAAGTATGGGTACCTAAGAAATATTAATTTATTTTGTAGGTAAATTACAAGGCCGGAGGAAGGCATTGGGTGCTTGATAGTGGGTGCTCTCAACATATGACCGGTGATTCAAGAATGTTCAACTCTCTCAAATCAAATGATAGTGGCATTGATAGTATCACATTTGGTGACAATAGCAAAGGTGATGTGAAGGCTCTTGGAAGGATTGCAATCTCAAATGATCATAGCATTTCCAATGTGCTCCTAGTTGAAAAGTTGAACTTCAATCTTCTCTCGGTTGCTCAATTGTGTGATCTTGGTTTCAAGTGCATATTTGGTGTTGATGATGTGGAGATAGTTAGTGTTGATGGCTCTAACTTGATCTTCAAGGGCTTTAGATATGAGAATCTATACTTGGTTGATTTCAATGCTAGTGACACTCAACTTTCAACATGCTTGCTCACCAAATCAAGTATGGGTTGGTTATGGCATAGAAGACTTGGTCATGTTGGCATGAAGCAATTGAACAAGTTAGTAAAGCATGACTTAGTTAGAGGCTTGAAGGATGTCACATTTGAGAAAGATAAGCTATGTAGTGCATGTCAAGCCGGAAAGCAAGTAGGCAACACTCATCCATTGAAAAGCATTATGAGTACTTCCAAGGCATTTGAGTTGTTGCACATGGATTTATTTGGGCCAACTACATATACAAGCATTGGTGGCAACAAGTATGGCTTTGTGATTGTGGATGATTTCACTAGATATACATGGGTATTCTTTCTTGGGGACAAGAGTGATGTATTTGACATATTCAAGAAGTTCATCAAGAGAGTACAAAATGAGTTTGAGACCACAATCAAGAAAGTAAGAAGTGACAATGGAAGTGAGTTTAGAAACACAAGAGTTGATGAGCTATGTGAGGAGCTTGGAATCAAGCATCAATTCTCGGCCAAGTATACACCTCAATCAAATGGCTTAGTTGAGAGAAAGAATAGAACTTTGATTGATATGGCAAGATCAATGTTAAATGAGTATAATGTGAGTCATTCATTTTGGGCCGAAGCAATCAACACGGCTTGCTTCTATAGCAACCGTTTCTATTGCCACAAGTTTCTAGAGAAGACACCATATGGGATCTTAAATGGAAGAAAGCCCAACATTGCATACTTTCGGGTATTTGGTTGCAAATGCTACATCTTGAAGAAGGGCACTAGATTGAGCAAGTTTGAGAAGAAATGTGATGAAGGATTCTTACTCGGTTACTCCACTACTAGCAAAGCTTATAGAGTTTGGAATTTAGCTAGTGGTTTACTTGAGGAAGTTCATGATGTTGAGTTTGATGAAACAAATGGCTCTCAAGATGAGGAAAATAACTTGGATGATGTGAGAGGAACTCAATTGACCAATGCTATGAAAGAAATGGATATTGGTGATATTAGGCCGAAGCAAGTGATTGATGTGGACGACAACAAAGATCAAGTGCTCCAAAGTCCAATTACACAAGCTAGTGGTTCTCTAATGCAAAATCAAGCTAGTACATCATCTCAAGTGCAACAAGATCAACAAGTGGCTAGTTCACCATCTCCAACTCATGATCAACATCAACATCCAAGCAATCAAGTCCAAGTGCTTCAACCAACTAACATTGCAAGAGACCATCCATTGGATTCTATCATTGGTGACATACAAAGGGGAGTTCAAACTAGATCAAGATTGACATCATTTTGTGCTCACTCTTCTTTTGTGTCAATGGAAGAACCCAAGGACATTGATAAAGCATTAAGAGATCCGGATTGGGTAAATGCAATGCATGAAGAGCTCAACAACTTCAAGAGAAATGAAGTATGGGAACTAGTTGAGAGGCCTAAGGATCATAATGTCATTGGAACAAGATGGGTCTTTCGCAACAAGCAAGATCAAGATGGAATAGTAGTAAGGAACAAAGCAAGACTAGTGGCTCAAGGTTACACACAAATAGAGGGTCTTGACTTTGGTGAAACTTATGCCCCGGTTGCAAGATTGGAAGCAATTAGGATCTTACTTGCCTATGCTTGTGCTCATAATATCAAGCTATATCAAATGGATGTGAAGAGTGCATTTCTCAATGGGTACATTCAAGAGGAGGTGTATGTGGAGCAACCTCCCGGTTTTGAAGATGACAAGAAACCCAATCATGTCTACAAATTGAGAAAAGCTTTGTATGGATTGAAGCAAGCACCTAGAGCATGGTATGAAAGACTGAGGGACTTCTTGCTATCCAAAGGATTTGTCATGGGCAAAGTGGATACTACTCTCTTCACCAAAAGGATTGGAAAAGAATTGTTTGTGTTGCAAATATATGTTGATGATATCATATTTGGTTCAACTAATCAAGATTATTGTGATGAGTTTGGAAAAATGATGGCAAAGGAATTTGAAATGTCAATGATCGGTGAACTCAGTTTCTTTCTTGGACTTCAAATCAAACAAATGAAGGAAGGAACATTTGTGAGCCAAACCAAGTACATCAAAGATATGCTCAAGAAGTTTGGCATGGAAGATGCAAAGGGCATTACAACCCCAATGGGCACTAGTGGAAGTTTGGATAGTGACAAGAGTGGCAACATGGTGGATCAAAAGCTATATAGATCAATGATTGGTAGCCTACTCTATGTGACGGCATCAAGGCCCGATGTGATGTTTAGTGTGTGTATGTGTGCAAGATTTCAAGCCTCACCAAGAGAAAGTCATTTGAAGGCAACAAAGAGAATATTGAGGTATTTAAAGCATACACAAGATGTTGGATTATGGTATCCCAAAGGTGCAAGCTTTGAGCTAGTTGGATATTCGGATTCCGACTATGCCGGTGACAAAGTGGAGAGAAAAAGCACTTCTGGGACTTGTCAATTGTTGGGAAGATCACTTGTCTCATGGTCATCCAAGAAGCAAAATAGTATTGCACTATCTACCGCCGAAGCCGAATACATCGCCGCGGGTAGTTGTTGTGCACAAATTTTGTGGATGAAGGCAACATTGAAGGATTTTGGAATCAATTTCAAGAATGTGCCATTGCGATGTGACAATGAAAGTGCCGTGAAGCTAACCAATAATCCGGTTCAACATCAAAGAACAAAGCATATTGATGTTCGTCATCATTTTATAAGAGATCATCAACAAAAGGGTGACATTGCAATTGAGAGTGTGGGCACCGAAGATCAACTAGCCGATCTATTCACCAAGCCACTTGATGAGAAGAGATTTCACAAGCTAAAGAATGAGTTGAACATAATTGACTTCTCCAACATGAGTTGATGCACCCCAATGTTATGACATGCCTCTCCTTCGAGCCCCAAGGTACAATTGGTTGACATGTCATACATTCTATACTAAGGACATGTTTAGTGCATCTAGTCATGATTTCTTATGTTCTAGGATCATTCATGAAAATCAAATGATTTTGAAGTTTATATGATGCCACTATTGTTTCCATGAATTGTATGATCTAGTGGTAGCATATAACTTGTTTAAGTAGCTTGTGATCCTAAGTGTTTAATCTAGATCACTTGTCTAAATATTTGCTTCAACATGGTGCATGATAACCCTTCTAGTGAGGTGTGAAGAAGCTTGCCCTTGGATCAAACCGAAGCATTTTATTTATGCAAGCAATCTAGGTTGAATTACAAACTTGATCCTCACCCCATAATTCAACATGATAATCTATCTAAAATTGGTCCCTTGTGGTCATTGGTGCCAAAGAGGGAGAAAATATTGTTCACAAAGATAGAACTCAAAGGGGGAGAAGCACAAAGGGGGAGAAAATGTTGTTCACAAAGATAGATTCTAAAAGAGGAGAAATTGATAAAAGAAGGGGATCAACTAAAATTTTGAGCACACAAGTAGGGGGAGCAAGCTCTTAAACATGAATGTTGCATTTCCATGTGCACTTCATATGTATGATGCATAGTTATGCATTTCTTTTTCTCCGATACATTGCTTGTGTGGTGTTTTGCTAGTATACAATTGAATGGTGTATTGAAGTACTAGCATGAATAGGAAGTAGTTAGATTTCTCTTGCTTCATGTTTTTCAAAGTGGTACTAGAGCCTTGCTTATAATGTTGATCTCACAAGGTTTCTAGTTTTGTTTGTGCTTTTCCAAGTGATATCTAACTACACAAGGTGCTAAGATGATGTTTATCGCTACTCCGATGGTATCACGCTTCAAAGGTCTATAATCTAAAACACTTAGCACCTATTGATAGTCAATGCTCCTAATTTTTCCTATCTAACATGTATGCTTCCAAAATCCAAACATATAGATACATGTAGGGGGAGCCATTGCTATCAATTTGAATTCATGATCACTTGTCCATACTTCTTACACATGGTAATATACTTGGACAATGTGACATGGGTTCAATCAAAATTTTATCATAATATCTTTGTGAAAGGGTTGTCACCAATTACCAACAAGGGGGAGATTGAAAGTCCTATGTTTGGTGTTGGTAATTAGTGACAATGCCTAAGTACTAATCCTATGCCTAAGTTGTATGTAGCATATGAGGATTAGTACATTCCAAGGTTGGTGGCAAAATGGACATGGTGATCATGATGGCCACACTTGGATTTGGACGCGACCCTACGTGAACAAGGCAAAGGTATATGCTTAAGGGTTGTATTTTAGTAACCAAGACACCTAGTGGGTGTGGTTACATTATAGGATAGATAGCCGTACTATAAAGAGGGGAATGACGCGGCTATTGAACTCCTAAGTGCCTCTAGGTGTGCATTTCATGATCATATGCATTTGGATAGAACTAATAACGCCTCGAAAAAATGATTGTGAAAATGCTAACACACATGCACATAGTGATGGTCACTTGGTGGTGTTAGCACATTTGCGATGGCGTTGGAGTTTAAGCGGTAGAGAGGGTTTGGGGTCCTCTCTCCCTCCCGCCGAGCGTGCGAGCGTGGGATTCAGGCGATTTCGGAGAAATGAAATGCCTATTTTCCACTATGCCGGAAGTCGGAAATCAAACGAAAATCAAACGGAGGCGAACGGAGGTCACAGTGGTGACCGGACGCTGCACCGGACGCGGTCACTGTTTGACCGGACGCGTCCGGTCAGCGTTCAGCGTCTGCGCGTTTTTCTGTTGGATGATCGGACGCGCAGCGCGTCCGGTCACAGGCGACCGGACGCGTCCGGTCGTCCAGGGAGCTTACTGGACTCTGACCGGACGCGGGCACTGTGGCGTCCGGTCAGTTCAAACAGCGCGTCCGGTCGCTGTTTTGTTGCGCGTGGCTCAGGGTTGACCGGCGCGTCCGGTCAGTCACGGGACCGGAGCGTCCGGTCGCGACCAGCGCGTCCGGTCGTTGCGACCGACGCGTCCGGTCAGCGTTTCGAAAACTAACCGTTGCGCGACCGGCGCGTCTGGTCAGTTGGACCAGCGCGTCCGGTCAGCGCGACTGCTGCTGATTTCAGTTTCTAACGGCTATATTCGAAGGGGTACGTCTATAAATACTCGTTGGCCGGCTCAAGGCTCTAACTCTTGGACTTTTGACATACTTGTGAGCACTTTGAGCTAAGCAACTCCCCTCCCACTCATCTCTCTTGCTTGTTTGCATATTCGAAGTGAGATTGAGTGATCCAAGTGCATTTGCATTGTGAGATTACATCTAGTTGGCACTTGGTGGTTGATTTGCTGCGGGATTCTTGTTTCTCTTGGTGGTTGCCGCCACCTAGACGGCTTGGAGCAGCTTGGAGGCGTTGGCAAGAGTTGGTGATTGTTCTTGGCCACCTCCGGTGATTGTGAGGGGTTTGTGCCTACCTCGGCGAAGCGCCAAACGCAACATTAGTAAATTGCTCGTGTCATTGCAACCTTTTGCCATTTGGTAGGTTCTTGTGGCGCCTTTTGAGAGGCTCGGTGTGAGACCGATTAGCCACCGAACCACGTGGTGAAAAGGGACACAACGGGGACTAGCGTGCCGGCAAGCACGTGAACCTCGGGATAAATCTTCGTGTCATCACTTTCATATTGTGATTGATTGATCCCGGTGTTCGGTTGTCTTGGTTTTCATTGTTGATCATATTGGTTGGCTCAATACTTCGCCCCTCGGTGATACCCTCCTAACTCTCACTTGTATTACTTTCTTAGTAATCTTTGCTAGCTAGTTAGCTTTGCTTAAGTAGCTCTTTTGTGTAGCTTGCTAGTTGTAGTGGTAGTTACCTCCTCGGTTTGACTTGTGCGGTTGAGTGCAAATATACTAGAATTGTGAATTGGATAGGTGGCTTGCAAACACCCCGTAGGCTAAGCAAAACTCGCATCTCGCTATTTGTTGTATTGATAAACTTGTTTAGTTTGTCATTGTAGAAAATTTTAAAAGGCTATTCACCCCCCCTCTAGCCATCAAGACCTTTCAGTGACCCGCTATGCTACGTGGCATGTCATTTTAGCGCTTATATAGATTTGATAGATGGGACCCACATGTCAGTTGTAGTATATTGTTTGGCTTTCTGAAGTTTGTATTAATATTTTGACCATCTTAACAACCTCAAATGACAAAACAAAAAAAACTAGGAATTTGTAGATCTCATCAAGAGCTATAATTTTCATATGCATAGTATCTTTATTTGACACCATGCAAGAAGAATATGATGTTTCTGAGGCAACAAAGCTCTGGTACACGACACCATACAAAAATATATATTTGTTTAGAACATCAATATATCCTTTATCATTTTCTCCCTTCCTTATTCCCTATGTCCACTTAGTGAATATTATGTTACCGTGCCCTCACAAATGAATGAGGCATATTCCCAATATATGAAACTAGGTTGCTAAAGTTCACTCTTACCTAGTCTAGCCTTGTACATAAGGCTAATAGAAATACTCGTTTGCATTCGCCTTATAAGTTGCAATCCCGTCAGTCACCCGCCTCCCCACGCACTTCCCCACAGCCTGTGCTCATGCTGTTCTTCTTCCCCACCGCACGCGCATGCACACGCCCACCACCCTCTTCTTGCCCAACTCTGGTGGGCTTAGAAGAGAAGGGGTTTGGGGGGAGGCCGGCCAGGCGGTGGGGATGGCGGCAAGGCGGTTTAGAGGCCCTGGCGGCGGTGGAGGCAGCTGGGCCAGGTCGGGGCGGGGGAGCTCATGGTTGGAGCTCGCCATGAAAGAAGGAGGGAGGGGAAGAAGGTGGGCGCGCTAGAGTTTCGCTGGACGGCAGAGCTCGGGTGAAGTTCTAGCGCGTCGCGGTGGGGGCGAGGACGAGGAGGAGGGCGCGGCCGCCAGCGAGGCAGGCGGGGGTAGCATGCAAGGAAGAAGACGCGAGGAGGAAGAAGGCTAGGAAGAAGGGGACAAGTGGAGGAAGAGGCTGGCGCGATGGGAGGTTGAAGGTGACTGACGTTTCATCAAAGCGTCAGCGTCAGCCTATGGCGGAGACACACCCTAAGGCTAAACCATTTATATTTAGGACTTGTTTGGAGGGTTTTGTACGGCTCCGGCTCTAGAATGACACCATTATTGCAATGTCATCGCCAAAATGGCAACTTCTCTCTCGTTAAGTTTCTCAGTTGTTTTTAGTTGGAGTTCGAGTCATTTTGTCTACACTACATTGGTCTACCACTACTCTATATAGTGAGTGTAGAGAGGCAGTAGCGACCCCAAACGGACCCTTTATAAGAGGGGATTTTCTTAGTAGTATAGTATATTTTGGTATCGGGTCTATGCTTGTATCGATGTGCGTGTATGTGGGCATTGCATATTATTTGTATACGTGCGTGTGTTGACCTAACCTAGCAGCTCGGTAAGTTTTCCATGCATTGTCGTCCTCTCCCTTGTCCAATACTCTAGGAATTCCTTATAAAAGGGCCTACTGTAGGAATTGTAAAACAAGCACGTCACTATCCAAAGTACAAGCCATACCTACGCCAACCTAGAGTTGACTTTTATTTCTTACTTAGTACTCCCTCTCTACGTTGCCTAGATAAGGAGGATACGAGTATCGGATATGACACGTGGACACACCATTCTTCATAAAACACTAACATGGGATACGTCTAGTATATTTTAATATAATAATTATTGTATATGAATTACAAGCTATTATCTAGCAAGTTTTAACTTAAAACTTATAAGTTTTGACGCAATTTATATAACACATTATTTGATTCAGAAAGTAAAAAAAATGAAAAACCAAGAATACTTGTGTCGGTACCAGTAGTATAGGGGTACCCACGTTCAACGATAATAAAAACTAAAACGACTAAGTCATGACAAAACACAGCCCACTTCAAAACGCGCGTCAGGTCCGCCTCGTATGAGGCCGGCTCGACGGAATGCCTCGACCGCATCCCGTCTCCGACTCGTACGAGACCCCCTCGACGGGAGACCTCGACCGTGCCCCGTCCCATGCGACAAAACGCCTCGGCCGAACTCCGACTCGCGTGAGCCCGGGTCGAGGCGCTCGATCCCCTCTTTCTCCACCTACCCCGGGACAAAAGTCATAGCATTTAATGCAATTACCTACTACCACCTACCGGCATGGCCGCAACCAGGGTCGACGTGGGAACAATACCAGTGTCAGTCTTCACTGTTTTACCGCCCATCCCGTGATGGGAGGCGAAACACGTCACTGTACCCACCTTACCGCACACTGTACGTCACCAGTTACCCTCGAGGGAGGATACGACAAAGTCCGTACACCGTGATTCCAGGGATTCGGACTTATCCGATCGGCCTCGACCAGGCCTCGACCCGGCCTCGACCCGGCCTCGACGCCTAACACAGCACTACAGGGAAGGAAGGACGGTATGGCGCGGCGCTCCGGGTCATTTCGGCGTCTCGTCCTCTGTAACCCCATGGCGTCCAGGGATGGCCTCCCATTTCTAGGGCACGTCGCTACAGTCACCTCGACAGTGATCGACAAAACATCACCTCAAGGCATCCGTTGCCCTGGCCTCCTCTCATCCTATAAAAGGGTAGGCCAGGGCTCTGGAAAGGAGGATGGACGACAAGCCATACACAAGATAGCGATTAACATCTCAAGCAATCATCTTGTATTCCTTTTTCCTCTCTTTGAGACCTGGGTTCACCGCCCTCTCTCGCAAGCTTGTAACCCCTACGCAAGCACCTCGGTGCAAGGAAATACAAAGTCTCCCCTCCTCCGCTGGACGTAGGGCCTTCTTTTGTCCGAACCAGGATAAACCCCCGTGTGTTCTCCTTGCATCACCATCCAGGAAAGGGACACGCAACATTTACTCGTTGGTCTAGGACCCCCTCGGGTCCGAACACCGACAACTTGCATAAAAGAAATTGTTTGGACACCTAATCTATGAAGAAGTATCCGATGTGTATCCAAGGAGTATCAGTATATGATACGTACTGGATACGGATATGGCACCTCTCGGAAGTATCCGCGCAACATAGCTCCCTCTACCCCTAATTAAGTGTCACAGTGAGAAGTGTGTGCCGGTCAAGCTTTTTTTTAAGTTTGGCTACATTTATAGAAAATATTAGCAATATTTTTATCTCCAAATAATTTTATTACAAAAATGAATGCAAATATCTATCCAATGATACTAATTATATGTACCATAAATATTAACATTTTTTAATATATATTCAATCCAAGTTCAGTATGTTTGACTTTTCGAGAAGTGAGAGCCACACATAAAAAGGGACCAAGGGAGTATTTATTTATTATTATTATCTCTACCGTGCAAACTAAAATCTTTTTCTAGTACATTTCTACGTACTATCGGGAAATGTCTTAATTATAATCTATATGTAAACTACCTCGGTAATTTCAAAAAAAATCTGAAGAAAACTACAAGCTGTCACCATATGCAAATAAAGATGAAAATCTAGTAGATGGCTAAGCTATCTAAAATAATGATGAAAAATTTATAATGTATTTTTCTAACACAAGTTATTATGTTCTCTATAACCCTACATAATTTGAACTTAAAACTCAACTTGCATGTATAGAGAAATAAGAAAGACAAGGGTGGATTGGACCCAAAGAAAAAGATCAGAAGGAGTAAACTGAAGACAAAATTACATTATGGGGTTATCTGAACAATGTTGTTGTGGGAGGGAGTAAATTGGACCTAATATTCATATATAGAAACTATATAACCAAGTATGTTTTATCCGGAGCCGTAACATTTATATATAATAATTTCTTAAAATGTCCACGTCCACGTAAGACAAACTATACCAACCTACACTTGAATTTTCTTTACTTTTATTTATTTATTTATTATCATCTCTCCCACTCAAATTAGAAACTACTTATTTCTTGACAATTTTCCTCAAATGGCCAAGAGTATTTGTTCTTCCCAATGATTTTTTCACAAGTGGCCATGCAATATATTAGAACAGGCAATCATTGTCGGACTATCACTGCTGATTGTTTTGAAACCGGTAGTGATAAAGTATCATTGCCAGTTCATGGCTTCAGGTGTTCTATCATTACTGGTTCATGACTTCAACCACAGTGATAGCTATTTTGCACAAAAAAAATTCATAACATGTTTATATGAAATTGGATTAAGATAAACTTTATATCAAAATTGTAGAGTTTAAAGAGGTCTAAAACGTTGTAGTTGACAACTTTTTAATTTGAGATGGTTTGCAAGTCCAATATACGTTCTTAGATTAGATTTGATATGATTAATGATGTTGACCGGAGATAAAGTCAACACCAAAGTTGTAGTACTCAAAGAGATTTACATCTTTACAGTTAAACAACCTTTTCATGTGAGATTTTTGGGTGTCAAATATACAATATAAGATTTAAGATTTGAAATTGTGTAATTAAAAGAATAGTGTCAGCTATATAATCACATGTGTTGTGTAGGTTAGCTGGTAAGTGCGCTTGAGGGGTTGTGAATGTTGAGGTCTGGAGTTTTAATCCTAAAAAGCACATATTTTCTATTCTTTATCACCTATCACTACCGGGTTCTTCTATTTTTGTCACCTATCACTACTTGGTTCTAGAGCGAGCAGTGATAAGCTACTCCATCATTGCCAATTATCTATTGTCGGTAGGCCACGACACCGGCCATGATGCCGGTTTTGAACCATCACAACCGGGTCCTAGAACTAGCAGTGATGAGCCACCCCATCACTGCCTATCCACTGTCGGTCGGACATGATTCCCATAGTGATGCCGGGTTCTGACCTGACAATGATTATAAAATTTGACGATCAATTACAATAAAAATTGTTTGATTATTTGCAAAAATTCTAAATAAGACTAAAAATATTGGCCACTACAAAAGGTTGAAAATTCTAAAGGTGACTAAGAACCTTCTGCCACTATTAAGAGCATCTCTAGGAGTTTGGTATAGTTTACTAGTTAAATTAAATTAATCGATTTAGCAAGTTAATAGAAGAAATGACAACTTTAAATTTTATTCTTCTCCAACCGTCTCCTGTAATAGCTTACTAAATGATTTTGCATTGGGAACCCTACATTATTTCTAACTAACCAAACATTTTTTAATAGTTTCTTTGTCTCTTCTCACTTTATCGTTTGGATCCTTTATTTTCTTGATTTACTCATGCAGCTAATTTACTTTGATTTCCCAAGAAAAACAACCGATGAGGAGTGGATACGGAGTTCTTCTCGACCGCAGAAACTTACTAGTTGGAGAGGATATTAGAAAGTTTTTACTTTTAAGTACTAAACTGTTGGAAGACACTTTTTCTTTTTGCTAAAAAATCAAAGTAGGAAGTTATTTTACAAAACTCGTGAAGACACTAATGCTTATGCATTTTCATATGAATGGATGCGCGCTTTGATGTGCATCAGTGTATTTATAACCACTCGAGGTCTAGTAACTAATGTGAAATATTCCTTATATATTGACATGTATATAGACACATTCTTTAAAAATCACTTTTGTTAATGATTTTTTACTGTAATCTATGACGAAATAGTATAGACACATAGCCTTAAAAATCACAGAAAGTTACATTCCATGATGAATGTAGTAACTATATACATTGTGAATATGTATAACTTTTCATAAACGTATACGTCTAAATAAAACTTTTCAACTCATAAACGTATGGTTCAAGTTAAAAACGACAAGATAGAATAGGATCGATAAACAAAGCACCAGTCACATACTCAAAAGTATGGTTTACTGTGAATGCTACCTCCATCCCGAAAAGAATGTAACTATGGGTTGTGTGCAATAAAAAGTGGTTCACCTTTGATCAAGTTTTTTAGTGAATAATATTCATAGTTATGTCTTTAAATTAATTTATTATGAAAATATATTTCATAATTAATTTGATGGTATTTATTTGGTATCATAAACATGAATACTTTTTTATCTATAATTGATCAAACTTAAGGTATTAAAATGTGACACTGTGCTAGAATTGCATTCTTTTGGGAACGGAGGTAGTACTACATTTGGGATAATTTTATCAAAAGTTAATTAATATGCAACCAAAGTTTAAAACTTTTTACTCAAGAAGATACTCCAAAAGATCACTTTCCTTGACCGAAGGGAGCAATATATCGACAATACTAGTGGCACACCATAAATCTATACCTAATAATAAAGAGGTAAAATTTCAGGCTCTTTTGTTTCGTCCATCCATTTGTTTGGTCCGTCTTCCTCTAACTACCTTTGTGAACAATGAAGGGTTTCTTCCGTCCAGACTTATATATATAACCCGTGCTTATACGAGTTAGAACAGATCTTATCTATACGATACGGAGTCTGATTCTAAAATGTATTGCACCTTGTATGTTGACACCTAAATTTGAAAAAAAAAGGCAAGCACGACATACGGAGGTCCTAGCTATGTGGTGACAGAAAATAATAGAGTCTCTGCATCGATCTCCATGAGGAAGAGCTGACCAAATAGAAATTTGGGATGGTCACAGGAAAAGCCACTGGACCAAGTCCGTTTACTACTAATTTTGGATAGTGGTGATTAGACCATAATACATGGTATAACGTGCACAAGAAGGCAACAGCAAGGTACACGTACGTGATATCCAGGTTAGAAGTTTGTTAAAGTCCAAATATAATTATGGAAAATCAACGTGACTAATCTAGCCCAAAAAAATTATATTCTATTCTATATACCGGAAAGGCTAGCTGTCCTATTATATAAATACAAAGGGTGATGGCCGATTAAGACATCCAACACCCAATTGTCAAAAAACACATCTATTACTTTTATCTTCTACCTTGAGCTTTTTCAACCCCTACTGTCCGGCGCATCTCTCGACGAGATATGACCACGTTCTAGGTGGACTAGCCGATCCTAGAACACCCCATCACGTGTTCTTCCCGTGGGTTCGTTCATAGGTTTATCGGGTGAAGAACGAGCGTCTGATCGACCTCGTCAACCTGCTGGCCGGCCTCGCCGTTTGGATTCACGGAGATTCAAGGAGGTCGGTCCACAAACTACTATCTGGCTAATACGATGAAATAACAATGTGCTTTGATCCATGGGACAAGGAAGAAAGAAGATGCTAGCTTCACAGGGAGGGGCCGCTGTAACAGAACCGACTAATTATACGAAATTAAGTATGAAAATCACCTGCCAAGGCAGACAATTTAATAAACTTAAGCCCGTATAACCCGGTAGTCCGTGAAACAACGAAGGATTTTAAACCAACCAACATACAAACCAAGATCGTACAAGTTTAGCAGCCACAGTCATATATTACATAAAGTTCGCAACGACAGTTGAATACATCGGAGTTTAGAACAGAAAGTTATTACAAACCAAGTTCAAAATAAAGTAGCGGAAGCAAATAGTTTCATAACACACGCACTCTTAAGTCAAATACAATACCAGAAGATAGTCACTTTCCATAAAAGCATGAGATAAGACATACGGAGTAACCATTGCCCTTGGTCCTAGTTGTCACCCATCGCCGGATATAGACAGTTGACACAATAGCCGTAGTACATCTGACCATCTGCAATAACAATGGGAACAACGCCCTGAGTACGAGAAGGTACTCAGCTAGACTTACCCGTCTTAAACTAAAATAAAGTGACACCAAGGATTATGCAAGGCTTTCTTTTAGTGGACTAGCTAACTCATTTGCGAAAAGCGGGAGCTATCCTGACTAAACCAATTTAAGTAATTAGCCTCAGGTTTATTATACCTACCCATCTAGGTAAGCACCTACACTATAGCAATCACTTGATTAACCAAGACATCCAGTTACCACTTGAATTTAGCATTTTCTAACATCATCCATATAACTATAAGTGTTCCATCATCATTACTACGATGCCGTAACTCAAGTCAAGTGCTCACTATTCAGGAGCGATGGCGATTCGAATCAATTCCTAACCAGCTGGTGATTTATTCCTCACACAAATCACACTCACACATCAAGTGAGCTACAGGCCAACAAGGACACTTTCTAGGTAAACGTCGCAGGGTAACAATCATGGACCGCACTACCCAGGGACCACCCAACTGCCAGGACGCACCTTGGGCTTACTCTTCGCGTCCCCGTACAACCCCCTTCGTCACCAGTCTACCAATCCAAGTTTACCCCGGCCCAAAAAGTGCCACTAGCTTCACGGTCGAAAGGTACTTTATTCGGCCAGCTAAATGTGAGGCATGCGTTCAACATGACAAGAGGGACGAGCAACGATTGGTCCTTAACTGACACAGGCGGAAAACTACTAGCACCCCAGAACCCGGTCTGGTTGCCTCTAACTTTTCCGTCTGATCTCCAGTTCTCCATCAACACATGGTTATTTTTCCCGGATATCAACCATTTCATAGCTAAACCATTCCAGTAACCCTCTATCATTTCAGGTGACCGGAAATCACCGATCGCTACCGGTCTAAGCAGGGCTAAGCACTATTTGACCCAACTTTCGTAGGTAATAAAGTGGAAAGGATAGTAGTATATGCAACAACGGTTTCACACAACTCCTATACTTAATGCACAATTTATAACTCATAAGAATAACTAAGGAATTGCTTTTGTAAAGTAGGAGACTTAAAATGCTCTAGGGCTTGCCTCGTTCGAAGGAACTAGGTTGTGGTCCACACACTCAGGTAGATTCTCTTCTTGCTCGTCTACCTCGGACACCTCCTGTGCCTGAGCTTCTTGTGGATCGGACCCAGTCTGCTCCTCCTAAACTGCTATTGGCAACTCCTCCTTCGATCCTGTATGATGCAAGTGCATAAGTAAACATGTAAACCGTGCATCGGATGCGGTGGTATGATGGTCATGATGGCATGGTATGAAGATGAACACATTGAAAGTTATAGTATAGACGAAAGACAAACATTTCTACAAGATAGTCCACATCATCCAAGAACATGTACTACAAAATATGTCATCTACTGTATTCACCTCTGCTAACAATTCTCATCTATTTTCACACTAGCTAGCATATAACCCTAACAAGAGTGCTACTATACTTTATCAACACCACTACATTAACTTATCAAGCAACACCAACAAGTGATTTGGTGCTTCAAAGATACACCAAAGCTTTATTATCCAACTAATTATTCATAAAGAAGGTTACTTTATTTCTATTTAAACTAGGGTTACAACAGTGACAAGCATTTCTGGTGCCTAGAAAAATCTACAAAAATTATAGTAGCATATTTTTACTCCAAATAGCACACCACAAAAATTTCATGAGATTTGGATAAGTACTACAGCCTACACAAAAATGACAAGCTCTAGCCTAAAAAGGAGCATGAAAATATTTTGCATTATGAAAAGTATCAAACAACAGATTTAGCATTTTTCCTATGTTCTACCCATCAAAAAATCACTGTAAAAAAATTATCATGAGCATGTTTTATACAACTTTTGCCCTCTAGCAAAAATAACAAAAATCAGCCCTAATTAGCACTTGAACTAGACATCAATAATTTCTCACAGAACATGCATGACATATATTTTTCCTAGAAACTACAGTACACAAGAAGAGTAACAAACTTGGAATCATATTTTTCTGATTTTTCTTTGATTTACTACACATTTTCTAAGATATCAGCAAATACAAGGATTAAATAAATCTCCACAGAAAAGTACCACAAAAACATCATGCAATATTTTTATACTGTAGATCTACTCATGAGGATCACTACAAAATTTGTTTCACAATTTTTGGAGCTAAAATGGATACACAACATTTTTCCCAAGCATTTCTCTTTTCAAATAAAAATGAAAAACAGAAATCATTTCTTTCTCTGACTTAACAGGCCGGCCCAACGAGATTCACCGGCCCACTGCCGAAATTGGCCTCAGCAGCCAGCGCGGGGAAGACTAGCTCGGCTCGGTGACTTGGCCCACGGACGCGGCGGCCCAAGGGAAAACAAAGGGGGAGGAGGGGCGTGGCCACGACGCCGGTGCTCGCGACGTCGCGGCAGCGCGGTGGCTGCCGGCGGCCAACGGCCAACCCCGGCAAGCGTAGACCAGTGAGCGGGCGCACGGGATTCGCGAGGAGATGGCGAACACCAGAGAGCAGCGCGCGGGGATAGAGAGAGAGCGAGGGCGCCGGAGGGGCGGAGCGCGAGCTCGGCGGCCCGGTAATGGTGGCGTGGCGGGTAGCGCTCGATTGAGCCTTACCAGAGGTGAGGAAGGAGCACGAAGGACCGTTCAGAGTTGAGGAGGAGATGGCGGAGCGTGAGGCGCGAGCAATCGCTCGGAGGAGGCTCGCCAGCGTCGGAACGCGGCGGCGGAGATGGCGGTAGCGGTGGCGAGCGGGGGAGAACACGCGAAAGCGTTCGGCTTTCTCACAGCGGGTGAGAGAGTGAGCGAGTGAGGAGTGGGGAGAAGGCAGTGGCATGGGCGGGTTGCCGTGGAGCCGGGCGCGCGGGGGCCACTGATGCCCACGCGGAGGGTGGCGCCGGCGCATGGCGGCCACGGGGCGCGTGGCGTCTGTCGCGGTCAGGCGCGACGCGCGCAGGAGGGAGAGGAGGCACGCTGCTGGGCCACGGGAGCAGGCCGGGCCGAGCGGGGCGCGAGCGCGAGTGTGGGCACGGGCGCGGGCGTGGAGCTGGGCGGCTTTGGCTGCTGGGCCGAAAGCGAGGCGGCGACCCGCTAAGCCGAGAATTGCTTTATCTTTTCCATTTTTCATTTCTAGAAATTCTAAACCATTTCAAATTCAAATTTTGAAGAAGAAAAGGACATTTTCAAGATTTGACCCCAAAATAGAAGTTGTTCAAAATTTAATTGTCTACAACTTTGCTTTTGGGCACATTTTGAAATTCCAAACATATTTTGAATTAAGGATTCAAAGTCCATTTTTCAAATAAAAACCTATTTTTCTAGAATATTTTTAAAAGCAAAATTTGGGAAAATTTTGAATACAAAAGTTGCTCCAAAAATCATGCTAGATAATCCTAGATGATTTAAAGCTATAGCCAAACTTGTTTTACTAACCTAGCAAGCATAATTAGGGCAAAAGTAAGGCTAACAAACATATGCAACATGTATGTTTCAAAATGATGTTTCACATGTTTCAATTTGGCTTTAAACTTACATTGCAAGTGATTATGAAATGCATTTGATGCTAATGCTCATGATTTGAGATGCTAATGCGATGCTTAACACCTAGGGTGTTACAGCCGTTGTCGACGGCATGGTGCACGCTCACCCTGAGGGCCACCCCGCCTCCTGCAACTGCAAGACCTGTTGCCTGCATGGTGAGCAGCGGCCCCGGCAGCAAGCTCATGTTGAGCTCTGAAATGAGGCACATGAACGTGAGCACATCATGGTCGTCGCCCGCGAGGCGGCACACGTCGGTGTCACACTACGTGGCGACGAACCTGACGCAGTCGTCGTCGCCACCGCAGTCGATGGAGCAACAGACGGCGACATCGCTGATGTCTGCAAGGTAGTAGAGCTTATCGGTGAGCAGGATGTGGATGGCCAGGGTTGTCGCGAGGGAGGATCGAAAGGAATGGAGGATGGTGTTGAAGGGTGGCAGATGGTCACCCTCGAAGACCTGAAGGTGTTGCAGCAGAACAGAATCCACTACGCCTCCGTGGCGTTGAGCTTGATGCTAGGCTCGGACGGCAGCGCGCCAGCCGTCACAGTGATGTAGGTGATTGTGAAAAATGGAGCCATGGGTTCTAGGCGATGCCTGACTGCCTAAGCAAGAACTGTACCAGATTAGAACCTTGTGTAGCTTAGATGCTTAGCGTCGTTGTTGGTGTTTGCTTGCCCTCAAGCTTGAAGTGTGTGGAAACTGTAGACGAACCCGGTTGCATCTCGCTGGCGGGTGGCGGCCGGGTCCCGTAAGGAGTGTTTGCATTGCCTGACTCCATCTCTATGAGTGCGAATGGATGAATCAATTGTCCAATTAATCAAAGCAAATAATTAAATAATATAAAAAATAAAGTTAAAATATTTACAAGTAAATATTTCTTTATTTTTGAACCAGATAAATTTTTATCGATGTTGTATTTTATTTTGATACAGCTAAGTAGAACATTATCATATAATGGCCTAGGATGTCAATGTCATTATAAATAAGTTATAGCTTTTAAATTTTGTAAAAATAGTGGAACATAAATAGATATATAGTATTTTGTTGTCATTTTCTATGAATGTTTAATTTTTTTCTCCCGTTGCTAGTAAAATTAATGTATCAAATAATGATTATATTATGTAACGCTTGTTTAATTTGTTGCTAAGCATTAAGGCAAGACACACATATGCGCAAGCGCAATGGCTCTCGATCTCTTGTCGATCGAGATCGACTCGAACAAAGAAAAACTACTTCAGTTATATCATATATTATACATGCGTGCTAGCTGCGATAGACAATATATATTCTATTCCTTTTTTTTAATGAAATGACGATATTCTCTCTTGGATTTGGCGGTCTGGTAAATATAAGGCAGGATCGATGCCTCTCTTTTTTTAGACAAAAGAAAAATTATATTAAAATATAGCTGAGTATAAATCATCATGTTATAAGCACTCTGGAATACAATATGTATACTCAAAAACTGTTCTTCATTTATATTGTATTCACGTTTCGTATAGCTCCAAATCTTAATCCTAAACCTATATGATGATTCATATGGATGACCGCATAGGCAAACCCTCAGTAAAGGGCTGAGAACAGGTGCCCACCGAACGGCAGCTAATGTTCCTGTAGATGGAGTTGATTCTTTCTTGTGTTCTGCCACCGAAGAATAAAGAAAACCGATCTAAATCTTCACAACTCAATTCCATTAATCGGTTTAAGGGGCAAACTTATTCTCACTGGTCCTTCATCGTGATTAGATCTAACCACAATAAAACAAAGAAGAGACCAAAACAAAATTATTCTACGGCGGCAACATCATTTCCACCTTGATGTCACCGTCTGAAAACTTAATTCTCCATATCGTCATGACAAGGAAGTTGTTGATGTTATAGTTGCCACGCTCATCTTCATCGGAGACGCCATGGAGAAACTAAATCCACCCTAACTCCTCGCTGTCACTAGAAAGGAGGAAAACAATTCCCTAAGACTAGGGAAAATGGCATGTAGAGACCCTAACCCTAACACGACTCGATTTACTAGAAAAACTATTAGAGAGATGGATCCCCACTTCCTCCAGCCTCCAGCGATTTTGCCAAAGGGGAAGGGAGGGTGACCAGTGGTGATGGAGGTGGGGGCCTACGGCGGCGGCGGCGGCGGCCTCAGCTGCGCCCTAGGGGGCTGCCTTCCCTCGATGCCTCTCCCTCCCACCTAGCATGCGTGACATGTCGTGGCATCCATCCAACCTGGCCGCTACATATGGAGCGTAGAGAATAGGGGCATGATCGGTCACACATTTCAGGAATGCGCGACCCCGCTGTCCTTGTCCCCATCCCCACCCCTGCCGCCATCTTCGACCTCGTCCCCGCCCACGCCCTCGCCCTCGCCCTGTCATACATAATGGCGAATATCAAACACCGACATAACTACAATGGCACCTGCATGATTTCACGAGTTGTAATGGCATGCTTCAAAAATAATAAAGTTATAATGGCATGCTTCAAAAATAATAAAGTTATAATGGCATGATCTAATTAACCCATAAAAAAATTGATGGATCTCAAATACTCCTATGTTACCTTCCTTACTTATCTCGCCTCTTCGTTCATTGTGTTGTGTCATCCACGTCCAACTTACCAATTGTTGCGTCACTGTTGGAGGCATATCTGATGTTGTACTAGACCAGATGCCTAAAGTGTTACAGTATTATACTTCTCATCTTAAATATAAGTTTATGTAGGTTTGTCTTAACTCAAACAGTATTAATTCTTAGCATTAGTATCTGATTTTTTATATCAAATAAAACACTAGGTTGACATTATAATCGGATTTATTGCAAAAGTTACTTGCGTACAACTCTTCTAATTTAACATAACATATATATTTTCAGGCTGTGTTTAGTTCCTCCAAAAATGCACTATGCAAAAAGAAAATTCCCTGTCACATTAAATTTGCGATACATGCATGGAGTACTAAACGTAGATGAAATCAAAAAAACTAATTGCACAGTTTGGTTGTACTTTGCGAGACAAACGTTCTGAGCCTAATTAGTCAATGATTGGATAATTATTACCAAATACAAACGAAATGCTACAGTATCGCTACAGTAAATTTGGCGCACCCAATTGGGTGAACTAAACACAGCCTCATTATCACTGCTAGCGAAGTTGAAAAAAGTTGACACAGGACAACCTAAAAAGTGGACATATATTTGTGGCCAGAGGTATAAATAAACTTTATTATCTAGGTTGTCAGCTGCATGCATGGTTTGTGTTATTAGTTAATAATCAGACGGACCTCGCTAACCATATATATCAATAGTAAATTTAAAATACAGATGCCAAGCTATTATGTATTATCATTTTTTCGTGGCATGCGGGTGTAAAGGAATCTGATGCATCTGGTGGGCGATATTTCTAGAAGTAGGCTGTCTGTCTAGAACAAGAAAGTTTTCCAACTATATGTAAGTTGACCTCCGGGTTCGATCTTTCATTTATATGTGTGGAAGGGAACTTAGGGAGAAATAAAGATATTCTTCTCAAAAAAGTTTGTCTTAGTTGCTGCCGTGCTAGCCAGTAATTCTTATTCTGTTTTTACCTTTTATCTGCACCCACCCCCCTCTTATTCTGTTTTGATTTGACTAGCTGATAGAATGACTAAACCAGTTCGTATGAAACGAACGGTATCAGAGACCCTATATAGCTATATATCACCATCTAGCAAGGCCTATATATATATATATATATATATATATATATATATATATATATATATATATATATATATATATATATATATATATATATATATATATATATACACCGTGCCTCGAATTTTCAAAGAAAAAAACAACTGAAGATATTTATATGCAATGGCGGATCTGCTATCAGAGAATGGCTAAACCAGTTTGTGTTCTAAACTTGTAATATGCACGTATGTGATGCTAGGACGCCAAATCCTTGTTCAGCATGCGTGTGTTGCTGATAGAGTTGTTGTTCTCAATACGTTCTACAACTTTATAGTTAACAAGTTCTCTATTTAAAGTCATTTAGATTCTTAAATATTCATTTTATGTTCATAGATTTTGAATTTTCAAACAACTTTGGACATTGACTCTTCATCAAAGTTGTATTTGTCAATGAAATCTACAACTTTGGAGTTGACAAGTTTCTTATTTGAAAATATTTAGAGTCCCAAATATTTATTTTAAAATTCTTAGATTGTGAGCTTCATATTTTGAATTTTTCAAATAATCACAAATGGAGGCATCGCCTATATCAAAATTGTAGGTATCAACAAGATCTAAAGCTTTGTAGTTGATAGTATTTTTATTTAAAATCATTTAGAGGTAAAGTATTCAATACAAGATTCCTAAAAGTTAATATAAATGGATAATATCTGTTCCAAGTCACAAGTGAGTATGTAGTGTAGTGATATGGAGCGAACATTTTTGTTTTTTAAGTTCATTTATAGAGGCGATGTCTACCTCTATTAGTCGATTTACAAAGATAGTCTAACCGACCGTCTTTGCAAATAGCCTATTAACATAGATTGTTTGACCCACCTCTGTTAATAAAAAGTCTGCCTCTTGAAAACGCTCTTTTTACTAGTGTATTGTCAACCAGTGGCGGATCCAGGATGGGATCAAGGGGGAGGCTAAGTAATGGAGATTGTGATTAACCATAAAGATTTAAGGGTAATTTAGAGCTAATTGCAACAGTAATCCTATAGAAATGTCATGCTGCCGGGGGGGGGGGGGCTGCAGCCCCCCCAGCCCCCCTGGATCCGCCAATGTTGTCAACATAAAAAAATATAAAAGGTTATATGCACACATATAGTTTCGTTAGCTACGATAATAATAATGTAACATTTCACTATTCAAACAAGATATATATGTTTTGCGCCTAAGAAAAATATTCTAAGGGTTTGTTCGGTTAATCATCAATTCCCCTCGATCCCATCCAATCCGTCTGGGTTGGGGATTAACTAACCAAACCAACCAATGTATTTAATTGCCTTGCTTAGCGCATTAGTTAGATGTGGTGTTCACAAGTCAAATATGTATAATAGCACGGTACACTGTTAGCGTGGGCTGCTTGAGGCGTCCTTTGGAAGAATGCGAGAAATTTTTCTGTTTTCTGCGCTTTTTCTATGAAAATGAACCGATTTCCGTGAAAATCCTATATTATTTCCGTGTTTCAAAGAGAGCCCGAAAGTGGTCTACAATGGAGCAAGGTGCCGGCCGTTCTAGATCTTGCTAGCTAGCTTGTTCAATGCTGAGCATGCGTTCATTATTAGCACATGCATGCATGCGTTGATGTTGACGCAAGGTCAAGTCAAAATTCTAGAGACGAAGACTCCTCGCATGTACGAAACCACAAAGACTTCATAGTCGGTCGATCGACCAGCACGTTACAGTTGCTCCACGGAGGAGAGACTGCGTGACTTCCTGTTTCCTGCTGAGCCGAGGCATTATCCCGACACAGGCAGGGGGTAGCACGTGCCATGCGGTCAATAGAGTACTACTACTAGTCGCCATGATACCAGTCCCCGGCCGAGTGATGAAGGGACGAGAGCTACCTGCCATGCATGCAAAGACCACATGAATTCCATATTTTTTCGCATTCAAAGTCATCAACCATAATTTTTCTACATACTGAGCGTGCATTCAAACGAGAAACGACGTACTCCTATCAACCACATCAATTTCTCTCTCAAGCTAGCGACTGTTTATGTATGGGGATGACCGGATGGGGACTGGCTTGCTATGTTGCCCGGATAGGGATACGGGTATCGGATATAATACGTATCATATACGTGGATACGCTGTTCTCTGAAAAACAGTGACACGGGGATACGTCTAGAATATTTTTTAACAGCAGTTTATAGAGGACTCCCAGAGTACAGAAGAGAGTGCCAATTTTGTTGGGCACTGAGCAAGGTGTCTATGCTGAGCAACAATACAAGTGAATTCAGTTGACACTGCATCAGAACTGAAAGCTTGATGAGCAAGAGAGTTTGCCGTGCTGTTCATTGCTCTTGTTAGAATTAATATAAATAGTTCACCTAAATTCATACGAAGAAATTCTAATAAATCTCAAAAGGCCAATATCTGTGTTCCCTAATGGCCTTTAATGTTTAATAGCTTGTTCGTTTGAGCTTATCAGCGGAATCAGCAGCCATCCAGCAGTGTTTTTCTCTCACAACAAACCAGTGAACAGTACTTTCAGCCACAATAAACCAGCGAAACGAACAGGCTGTAAACTCATATGTAGAGGTGGGAGGTGCAACATCTATTAGTACCATATTGCTAATTGATGTGGAGATAAGGAGTTTTCCTCCCTATATATATACCCATACTCCTGGGAATAGACACACAAAAAACTACTATTGGGAATTCCAGTTGGAAAATCTAAGGTAGTCAAATAGAATTTTCTTCTTCTAGCTACTACGTTGCCGCCGTAGTTTCTCCATCCCGATCGTCTACGTGCACCGGCGTTTGGAAGAGCAGGTCTCCGGAACCCTCTTCTTTACGATCCTGCACCGGGAAAAGGCGAATAAGATTTTTGGGAAGCGCTATCCGCGCGACTGCTCCCAACTTTCATAATGGGTCATCTTCCATCCAAGTCAGGCGGCGCTACGTCCTGGCGTATTCGTCGTCAACTGCGTCGAGCTCTTTCTCCACCACTCATTGACGACTTCGACGACGATTTCAACATCAACGACTTCGACATCGACCTCGTTCCATCATCACCACCATCTGCATCACCAACAACTACAGCTACAGTCGGCAGATATAATTCTCGTGATCTAATCTTGTCATTCATACTATCCAATATGCTGATCTATCATGCTAGTATGCTATACATACTTGATCTAGTTCATCTGTTTTACATGATTTATATTCTAGTTTAAATTTGAAAATTGCCTAATTACTTAACAATTTAAAAACCTTATTATAGACCGTTTCCAGAATTATCTATGGCTAGTTTTGTTGACGCGCTGAGGCTGAAAAAGTTTTCTGGTGCGCATTTTAAGAGGTAGTCTGTCAAGGTCACGGATTAGCTTACTGCCATGAAAGTTTTCTAGGTCAAAGATGGCTTGCCTGAGGGAAATATCTCTGATGAAGATATGAGAAAATTCCAGGAAGCAAGTGAAATCTTTGTGGGAGCTGTGCATAATGTGCTTTAAGATCATCTGTTTGATTCGATGATGCACATAAAAGACGCAAAGGCTTTGTGGGATCATCTGAATGCTACCTATGGTGCATCAAATGCAGGCAAAGAGCTGTATATCATGGAGAGCTTTAATGACTACAAAATGGTTGCTAACAAATCAGTAGTCGAACAAGCTCATGAGATTCAGCGCCTGGCTAAAGAACTTGAACTCCTGAAATATGTCTTACCCGATGAGTTTGTGGCTGGGTGCATTATTGCTAAATTGTCTTCTTCATAAAGGAATTTCGCCACAAATCTCAAACACAAGACACAGAAAATATCAGTTCAAAACTTGATAGCATCTCTTGATGTTGAGGAGAAAGCTCGGGCTAAAGACAATATTGAGAAGGGGAATGAGGAAAAAACTAGCGCTCACTTCGTCCAGAGAAACCATGGCAAGAATAAGGGAAAGCCTAAGCAACCTGCTTTCAATGCTAAACAAAATATTGCCTTCAAGAAGAAGAAGAAAGACAAAGCAGAGTTACCTTGCTTCGCGTGTGGAGAGCTTGGTCATTTTGCTAAAGATTATCCGGAGCGAGCGGACAAGAAAGAGAAAAAGAAAGTCAACCTCGTGACTGCTAGCAGTGCTGATGACGGGTATGGTAATTTTCCTACTGTACTTTTAGTGTTTCAATCTCCAAGTTGGTGGGTTGATACAGGTGCTAATATTCACGTGTGTACTGACATCTCTTTGTTTTCTTCTTACCAGGGGCTCCAAGGTTCCTCCGTCCTGATGAGGAATGAATCACATGCTTTTGTTCATGGTGTTGGCACGGTAGATCTGACGTTTACTTCGGGAAAGATCGTGTAGCTGAAGAACGTGCAGCATGTCCCTACAATACGCAAGAACCTTGTTAGTGTCTCCCTTCTTTTGAGAGATGGGTTTAAGGTAGTGTTAGAGTCCAATAAAGTAGTTATATCTAAGCATGGACAATTTATTGGTAAAGGCTATGATTGCGGAGGCTTGTTCTGCTTATCTTTGGTAGATTTTTTGTAATAAGTCAGTGAATCATATTTGTGGCACAATTAATGATAGTTTGAGTGTTTGGCATTCTCGTTTATGTCATGTGAACTTTGGTTTGATGTCACATTTATCTAGCTTGAGTTTAATTTCAGATTTCACTATTGCCAAAGGTTCTAAGTGTCATAGTTGTGTGCAATCTAAGCAACCTCGAAAGCCTCACAAGGCAGCAGAGGAGGGAAACTTGGCACCTTTAGAACTCATACATTCTGATCTTTGCGAGATGAATGGTGTGTTGACAAAAGGTGGAAAGAGATATTTCATGACTTTAATTGATGATGCAACTAGATTTTGCTATGTTTACTTGCTAAAAACTAAAGATGAAACGCTAGACTACTTTAAAATCTATAATGCTGAAGTTAAAAATCAACTAGAGAGAAAAATTAAACATCTAAGGTCAGATCGTGTTGGTGAATATTTTCCTATATTATTTGATGAGTTTTGTGCGGAACATGGTATTATTCCTGAAAGGACGGCTCCCTATTCGCCCGAATCAAACGGGATTGCCGAGAGGAAAAACCGCACGCTGACTGACTTGGTGAACGCCATGTTAGACATTGCTTGTCTATCTAAGGCATGGTAGGGGAAGCTTTATTGACTGCGAGTCATGTCCTGAATAGAATTCCAAATAGAAATAAAGAGACAACTCCATATAAGAATTGGATTGGAAGGAAACCATCACTTTCATACTTGCACACGTGGGGTTGTTTGGCGAAAGTCAATGTTCCAATTTCTAAGAAGCGTAAGCTTGGACCAAAGACTGTGGATTGTGTCTTTCTAGGATATGCTCACCATAGTATTGCCTATAGATTTTTAGTAGTAAAATCTGAAGTTCCTGATATGCATGTGGATACAATTTTTGAATCTCGTGATGCTACATTTTTTGAAAATATATTCCCTATGAAAGATATGTGTAGCAATGCTAGATTTTGCTCTGAGATAGCTCCTAATTTTACTATACCTATTGACTCTCATGTTGAGTCATTTGAGCAACCACCTGAAGAAATCCTTGAGGAGAATGACAATAAAGTTCCTGTGAGGAACAGAGATGAAGGATTGCAAAATTCTTTGGTGATGATTTCATTGTGTATCTTGTGGACGATACTCCTACCTCTATTACAGAGGCATATGCATCTTCAGATGCAGATGATTGGAAAGAAGTTGTTCGTAGTGAGATGGACTCGATTCTTTCTAATAGAACTTGGTAGCTATCTAAACTACCTTTTGGTTGTAAACTGATCGGATGTAAGTGGGTGTTCAAGAAGAAGCTTAGGCCTGATGGTACTATTGATAAGTACAAGGCTCGGCTTGTGGCTAAGGGTTATACCCAGAAGGAAGGCGAGGATTTCTTTGATACTTATTCACATGTTGCTAGAATGACCACTATTTGAGTTATACTTTCTCTGGCTGCCTCATATGGTCTTCTCGTTCGTCAAATGGACGTGAAGACAGCTTTCCTTAATGGAGAGTTGGGTGAGGAGATTTATATGGATCAGCCTGATGGGTTTGTAGTAAAAGGTGAAGAGCAGAAGGTGTGTAAATTACTGAAGTCTTTGTATGGCATGAAACAAGCACCTAAACAATGACATGAGAAGTTTGACACTACTTTAACTAGTGCGGGCTTTACTGTTAATGAGGCTGATAGGTGTGTGTATTCTCGACATGGTGGGGGCCAATCTGTTATATTATGTTTATATGTTGATGATATTCTAATCTTTGGAACAAACATCGATATTATTAATGAGGTCAAGTCTTTTTTGTCAAAGAGTTTTGATATGAAAGATCTAGAAGAAGCTGGTGTAATTCTAAACATTAAGCTAATTAAGGAAGATAGTGAGATTACCTTGTCGCAATCTCACTATGTTGAGAAGATATTGAGTCGGTTTGGCTTTATAGATAGCAAGCCTTCTCCAACACCTTACGATCCTAGTGTGACATTGAGAAAGAATAAGAAGATTGCTAGAGATCAATTAAGATATTCTCAGATAATTGGTTCACTCATGTATCTAGCTAGCGCAACCAGACCAGATATCTCTTTTGCCGTGTGCAAGTTGAGTAGGTACATGTCCAACCTAGGTAATGATCATTGACATGCACTTGAAAGGGTCTTACGTTATCTCAAAGGTACTATGAGTTTTGGGATTCACTATTCTGGGCACCCAGCTGTGCTAGAGGGATATAGTGATGCGAACTGGATTTCTAATATTGATCAAATCTACGCCGCTAGTGGGTATGTTTTTATTCTTGGAGGTGGCGCAGTGTCGTGGATGTCTTGTAAACAGACTATTGTGACTAAATCAACCATGGAAGCAGAACTTACTGCTTTGGATACAGCTTCTGCAGAGGCAGAGTGGCTGCGTGAGCTCTTGTCTGACTTGCCAGTGGTTGAAAAACCAATACCGACTATTCTTATGAACTGTGATAATCAAACAGTAATCATTAAAGTAAATAGTGCTAATGATAATGCGAAGTTAACAAGACACATTAAAAGACGTTTGAAGTCTGTCAGAAAGTTAAAAAACTCCGAAGTAATAGCTGTGACTTATGTGCAAACAGACAAAAACCTAGCAGATCCCTTTACAAAAAGGGCTATCACGGAATGTAATAGAAATCACATCAAGGGAGATGGGTATGAGACCCATGTGAGTTTGCAGTAGTAGTAACCCAACCTTTTTGATCGGAGATCCTGTGACTAAGGATATGGGAAAAACAAACTATTGGCGAACTGATGAGAGTATAATTATAACCCTCTCTATGTGAAGATGCAATACTCTCAGAGCGATGAGGCACTGTAAGGAAGGTTGGTGAATGCCTTAATATGTTCTATTGGCTTTAACAAGCGAAGGTGTTGTCCTGCAGAGCATTCTTGAAAGAACATACCTATATGAGTCTGACTGTAAAACATCGCAGTTTATGAGATTTGGGTGATCTCTAGTAAGCTCATAAAGAGACCAGGGAGTACGATGTATATGCTCCACCCACGGGGAAGGCTACTGGTAGTTCGGTACTAGTTTGACTTTGAGTGAAACTCGTTTGCATAAAACTTACAATTCAAGGTGTAGTTCATTGTTCAAGTTGTAAATGGGTGTAACTTGAAGTTCTAGGCGGATGTTCAACTTAACAGTTGAAACACTAGTATATAAACAGTAGTGAGAGAAGAAAAATATCTATAATGGGCAGTTGAGATCTGGTGGGGGATTGTTAGAATTAATATGAATAGTTCCCCTAAATTCATATGAAGAAATTCTAATAAATCTCAAAAGCCCAATATCTGTGTTCCCTAATGGGCTTTAATGTTTAAACTCATATGTAGAGGTGGGAGGTGCAACATCTATTAGTACCATATTTCTAATTGATGTGGAGATAGAGAGTTTTCCTCACTATATATACATACCAATCCTCCTGGAAATAGACACACCAAAAACTACTATTGGGAATTCCAGTTGAAAATCCTAAGGTAGTCAAATAGAATTTTTCTTCTTTTCGCTACTGCGCTGCCACCGTAGTTTCTCCATCCCGATCGTCTGCGTGCACCGGTGTTTGGGAGAGCAGGTCTCCGGAACCCTTGTCTTTATGATCCTGCACCGGGAGAAGGCGAATAAGGTTTTTGGGAAGCGCTATCCGCGCGACTGCTCCCAACTTTCACAACGGGTCGTCTTCCATCCAAGTTAGGCGGCGCTACATCCTAGCGTATTCATCGTCAACTGCGTCAAGCTCTTCCTCCACCTCTCATTGACGACTTCGACGATGATTTCAACATCAATGACTTCGACATCGACCTCGTTCCATCATCACCACCATCTGCATCACCAATGACTACAGCTACAGTCGGCAGGTATAATTCTCGTGATCTAATCTTGTCGTTCATACTATCCAATATGTTGATCTGTCATGCTAGTATGCTATACATATTTGATCTAGTTCATCTGTTTTACATGATTTATATTCTGATTTTAATCTGAAAATTGCCTAATTACTTAACAGCTCTTGGGATCTTGTGGACCTTGAGAATGAGGGTGTTGTAATGCTTTTGATATTCCAGTGAGGAGGGTTGGACCCCAATTCCATTTGGGCGAGCGTTCACCCATTTGGATTTCAGCGAACGATCTCCGACTGCGTGCAATTACTTGTGGGGTCCACCTTCTTTCTACACCTCTTCACTTTTCTCTGTACCCCTTCCCCTTTCAGTGACTTTCTTTTCTCTTTCCTTTTCTCGCACTTCACATTCTCTCTCGATGCAGTCCGGGCACCGGCAGAAGGAGGCATCAGATCACCCACCTGTCCAGCCAGCGGCGCTAGCAGGCAGCCGATCTCGCCCTGATGCCCGGCCACCGGCGACCAGAGGCAGCAGATCTCACCCTCCAGGCCGGCCCTCGCCCCTCAGAGCCAACGAATCTCATTCTCATGTCCAACCATCGGTGATCAGAGATGATGGATCTCTGCCTCCCGTCTGACCACGGGCTCCTAGAGATGGCGGATCTCGGCCACTTGTACGGCAGCAAGCATCTGGAGGTGGCCTGGCACCTACTCCGACCACTGCTATGCCCACAGAGACAGCGAAGACCTCTTCGTCCCTAGCGGTGAGCAGCTCATTTCTCCTATTCCTCTGATCTCTGATCTGCTAAATTTGATTTGTGTTTTCTGTTCACCTTGGGTTTTTGTTTGGATTCAAAATCGAAACAAGCCCTCTACGGCTGAATGTTCTAGAACCTTCGGGGCCTAGGGTTCCCGATGGGGCCTGAGGAGGCAGAGGCCATGCTGGAGACCATCTGGGACCTCCACCACAACGTCAGCGACGCTATCCATGCCCTCTCTCGCGCCCACTTCCTATGCATCGTCTGTCGCCGCACCTTCGGAGACAAGATCGCCATTGGCCTCGCGTACGTCAAGGGCGGGGGTCTGGGTCTCGGCGTGCGCGGCGGAGATGAGGTCGCTGCCCTAGCGACCCTGGACGAGGAGGCCAAGAGCCTGCACGCCATCTATGTCGTGCTCGAGGACCTCGAGGACCAGTTCAAGTGCTTTCTAGTGAGCCCTCTCCTGACCTCACTTTCCCTCCCTCCTCTAGCTTGAGTTTAATTTCAGATTTCACTATTGCCAAAGGTTCGAAGTGTCATAGTTGTGTGCAATCTAAGCAACCTCGAAAGCCTCACAAGGCAGCAGAGGAGGGAAACTTGGCACCTTTAGAACTCATACATTCTGATCTTTGCGAGATGAATGGTGTGTTGACAAAAGGTGGAAAGAGATATTTCATGACTTTAATTGATGATGCAACTAGATTTTGCTATGTTTACTTGCTAAAAACTAAAGATGAAACGCTAGACTACTTTAAAATCTATAATGCTGAAGTTAAAAATCAACTAGAGAGAAAAATTAAACATCTAAGGTCAGATCGTGTTGGTGAATATTTTCCTATATTATTTGATGAGTTTTGTGCGGAACATGGTATTATTCCTGAATGGACGGCTCCCTATTCGCCCGAATCAAACGGGATTGCCGAGAGGAAAAACCGCACGCTGACTGACTTGGTGAACGCCATGTTAGACATTGCTTGTCTATCTAAGGCATGGTAGGGGAAGCTTTATTGACTGCGAGTCATGTCCTGAATAGAATTCCAAATAGAAATAAAGAGACAACTCCATATGAGAATTGGATTGGAAGGAAACCATCACTTTCATACTTGCGCACGTGGGGTTGTTTGGCGAAAGTCAATGTTCCAATTTCTAAGAAGCGTAAGCTTGGACCAAAGACTGTGGATTGTGTCTTTCTAGGATATGCTCACCATAGTATTGCCTATAGATTTTTAGTAGTAAAATCTGAAGTTCCTGATATGCATGTGGATACAATTTTTGAATCTCGTGATGCTACATTTTTTGAAAATATATTCCCTATGAAAGATATGTGTAGCAATGCTAGATTTTGCTCTGAGATAGCTCCTAATTTTACTATACCTATTGACTCTCATGTTGAGTCATTTGAGCAACCACCTGAAGAAATCCTTGAGAAGAATGACAATAAAGTTCCTGTGAGGAACAAGAGATGAAGGATTGCAAAATCCTTTGGTGATGATTTCATTGTGTATCTTGTGGACGATACTCCTACCTCTATTACAGAGGCATATGCATCTTCAGATGCAGATGATTGGAAAGAAGTTGTTCGTAGTGAGATGGACTCGATTCTTTCTAATAGAACTTGGGAGCTATCTAAACTACCTTTTGGTTGTAAACCGATCGGATGTAAGTGGGTGTTCAAGAAGAAGCTTAGGCCTGATGGTACTATTGACAAGTACAAGGCTCGGCTTGTGGCTAAGGGTTATACCCAGAAGGAAGGCGAGGATTTCTTTGATACTTATTCACATGTTGCTAGAATGACCACTATTTGAGTTATACTTTCTCTGGCTGCCTCATATGGTCTTCTCGTTCGTCAAATGGACGTGAAGACAGCTTTCCTTAATGGAGAGTTGGATGAGGAGATTTATATGGATCAGCCTGATGGGTTTGTAGTAAAAGGTGAAGAGCATAAGGTGTGTAAATTACTGAAGTCTTTGTATGGCATGAAACAAGCACCTAAACAATGACATGAGAAGTTTGACACTACTTTAACTAGTGCGGGCTTTACTGTTAATGAGGCTGATAGGTGTGTGTATTCTCGACATGGTGGGGGCCAATCTGTTATATTATGTTTATATGTTGATGATATTCTAATCTTTGGAACAAACATCGATATTATTAATGAGGTCAAGTCTTTTTTGTCAAAGAGTTTTGATATGAAAGATCTAGAAGAAGCTGGTGTAATTCTAAACATTAAGCTAATTAAGGAAGATAGTGAGATTACCTTGTCGCAATCTCACTATGTTGAGAAGATATTGAGTCGGTTTGGCTTTATAGATAGCAAGCCTTCTCCAACACCTTATGATCCTAGTGTGACATTGAGAAAGAATAAGAAGATTGCTAGAGATCAATTAAGATATTCTCAGATAATTGGTTCACTCATGTATCTAGCTAGCGCAACCAGACCAGATATCTCTTTTGCCGTGTGCAAGTTGAGTAGGTACATGTCCAACCTAGGTAATGATCATTGACATGCACTTGAAAGGGTCTTACGTTATCTCAAAGGTACTATGAGTTTTGGGATTCACTATTCTGGGCACCCAGCTGTGCTAGAGGGATATAGTGATGCGAACTGGATTTCTAATATTGATCAAATCTACGCCGCTAGTGGGTATGTTTTTATTCTTGGAGGTGGCGCAGTGTCGTGGATGTCTTGTAAACAGACTATTGTGACTAAATCAACCATGGAAGCAGAACTTACTGCTTTGGATACAGCTTCTGCAGAGGCAGAGTGGCTGCGTGAGCTCTTGTCTGACTTGCCAGTGGTTGAAAAACCAATACCGACTATTCTTATGAACTGTGATAATCAAACAGTAATCATTAAAGTAAATAGTGCTAATGATAATGCGAAGTTAACAAGACACGTTAAAAGACGTTTGAAGTCTGTCAGAAAGTTAAAAAACTCCGAAGTAATAGCTGTGACTTATGTGCAAACAGACAAAAACCTAGCAGATCCCTTTACAAAAAGGGCTATCACGGAATGTAATAGAAATCACATCAAGGGAGATGGGTATGAGACCCATGTGAGTTTGCAGTAGTAGTAACCCAACCTTTTTGATCGGAGATCCTGTGACTAAGGATATGGGAAAAACAAACTATTGGCGAACTGATGAGAGTATAATTATAACCCTCTCTATGTGAAGATGCAATACTCTCAGAGCGATGAGGCACTGTAAGGAAGGTTGGTGAATGCCTTAATATATTCTATTGGCTTTAACAAGCGAAGGTGTTGTCCTGCAGAGCATTCTTGAAAGAACATACCTATATGAGTCTGACTGTAAAACATCGCAGTTTATGAGATTTGGGTGATCTCTAGTAAGCTCATAAAGAGACCAGGGAGTACGATGTATATGCTCCACCCACGGGGAAGGCTACTGGTAGTTCGGTACTAGTTTGACTTTGAGTGAAACTCGTTTGCATAAAACTTACAATTCAAGGTGTAGTTCATTGTTCAAGTTGTAAATGGGTGTAACTTGAAGTTCTAGGCGGATGTTCAACTTAACAGTTGAAACACTAGTATATAAACAGTAGTGAGAGAAGAAAAATATCTATAATAGGCAGTTGAGATCTGGTGGGGGATTGTTAGAATTAATATGAATAGTTCCCCTAAATTCATATGAAGAAATTCTAATAAATCTCAAAAGCCCAATATCTGTGTTCCCTAATGGGCTTTAATGTTTAAACTCATATGTAGAGGTGGGAGGTGCAACATCTATTAGTACCATATTTCTAATTGATGTGGAGATAGAGAGTTTTCCTCACTATATATACATACCAATCCTCCTGGAAATAGACACACCAAAAACTACTATTGGGAATTCCAGTTGAAAAATCCTAAGGTAGTCAAATAGAATTTTTCTTCTTCTCGCTACTGCGCTGCCGCCGTAGTTTCTCCGTCCCGATCGTCTGCGTGCACCAGTGTTTGGGAGAGCAGGTCTCCGGAACCCTTGTCTTTATGATCCTGCACCGGGAGAAGGCGAATAAGGTTTTTGGGAAGCGCTATCCGCGCGACTGCTCCCAACTTTCACAACGGGTCGTCTTCCATCCAAGTTTGGCGGCGCTACATCCTAGCGTATTCGTCGTCAACTGCGTCAAGCTCTTCCTCCACCTCTCATTGACGACTTCGACGATGATTTCAACATCAATGACTTCGACATCGACCTCGTTCCATCATCACCACCATCTGCATCACCAATGACTACAGCTACAGTCGGCAGGTATAATTCTCGTGATCTAATCTTGTCGTTCATACTATCCAATATGTTGATCTGTCATGCTAGTATGCTATACATATTTGATCTAGTTCATCTGTTTTACATGATTTATATTCTGATTTTAATCTGAAAATTGCCTAATTACTTAACAGCTCTTGGGATCTTGTGGACCTTGAGAATGAGGGTGTTGTAATGCTTTTGATATTCCAGTGAGGAGGGTTGGACCCCAATTCCATTTGGGCGAGCGTTCACCCATTTGGATTTCAGCGAACGATCTCCGACTGCGTGCAATTACTTGTGGGGTCCACCTTCTTTCTACACCTCTTCACTTTTCTCTGTACCCCTTCCCCTTTCAGTGACTTTCTTTTCTCTTTCCTTTTCTCGCACTTCACATTCTCTCTCGATGCAGTCCGGGCACCGGCAGAAGGAGGCATCAGATCACCCACCTGTCCAGCCAGCGGCGCTAGCAGGCAGCCGATCTCGCCCTGATGCCCGGCCACCGGCGACCAGAGGCAGCAGATCTCACCCTCCAGGCCAGCCCTCGCCCCTCAGAGCCAACGAATCTTGTTCTCATGTCCAACCATCGGTGATCGGAGATGATGGATCTCTGCCTCCCGTCTGACCACGGGCTCCTGGAGATGGCGGATCTCGGCCACTTGTACGGCAGCAAGCATCTGGAGGTGGCCTGGCACCTACTCCGACCACTGCTATGCCCACAGAGACAGCGAAGACCTCTTCGTCCCTAGCGGTGAGCAGCTCATTTCTCCTATTCCTCTGATCTCTGATCTGCTAAATTTGATTTGTGTTTTCTGTTCACCTTGGGTTTTTGTTTGGATTCAAAATCGAAACAAGCCCTCTACGGCTGAATGTTCTAGAACCTTCGGGGCCTAGGGTTCCCGATGGGGCCTGAGGAGGCAGAGGCCATGCTGGAGACCATCTGGGACCTCCACCACAACGTCAGCGACGCTATCCATGCCCTCTCTCGCGCCCACTTCCTATGCATCGTCTGTCGCCGCGCCTTCGGAGACAAGATCGCCATTGGCCTCGCGTACGTCAAGGGCGGGGGTCTGGGTCTCGGCGTGCGCGGCGGAGATGAGGTCGCTGCCCTAGCGACCCTGGACGAGGAGGCCAAGAGCCTGCACGACATCTGTGTCGTGCTCGAGGACCTCGAGGACCAGTTCAAGTGCTTTCTAGTGAGCCCTCTCCTGACCTCACTTTCCCTCCCTCCTCCAGCTTGAGTTTAATTTCAGATTTCACTATTGCCAAAGGTTCTAAGTGTCATAGTTGTGTGCAATCTAAGCAACCTCGAAAGCCTCACAAGGCAGCAGAGGAGGGAAACTTGGCACCTTTAGAACTCATACATTCTGATCTTTGCGAGATGAATGGTGTGTTGACAAAAGGTGGAAAGAGATATTTCATGACTTTAATTGATGATGCAACTAGATTTTGCTATGTTTACATGCTAAAAACTAAAGATGAAACGCTAGACTACTTTAAAATCTATAATGCTGAAGTTAAAAATCAACTAGAGAGAAAAATTAAACATCTAAGGTCAGATCGTGTTGGTGAATATTTTCCTATATTATTTGATGAGTTTTGTGCGGAACATGGTATTATTCCTGAAAGGACGGCTCCCTATTCGCCCGAATCAAACGGGATTGCCGAGAGGAAAAACCGCACGCTGACTGACTTGGTGAACGCCATGTTAGACATTGCTTGTCTATCTAAGGCAAGGTAGGGGAAGCTTTATTGACTGCGAGTCATGTCCTGAATAGAATTCCAAATAGAAATAAAGAGACAACTCCATATGAGAATTGGATTGGAAGGAAACCATCACTTTCATACTTGCGCACGTGGGGTTGTTTGGCGAAAGTCAATGTTCCAATTTCTAAGAAGCGTAAGCTTGGACCAAAGACTGTGGATTGTGTCTTTCTAGGATATGCTCACCATAGTATTGCCTATAGATTTTTAGTAGTAAAATCTGAAGTTCCTGATATGCATGTGGATACAATTTTTGAATCTCGTGATGCTACATTTTTTGAAAATATATTCCCTATGAAAGATATGTGTAGCAATGCTAGATTTTGCTCTGAGATAGCTCCTAATTTTACTATACCTATTGACTCTCATGTTGAGTCATTTGAGCAACCACCTGAAGAAATCCTTGAGGAGAATGACAATAAAGTTCCTGTGAGGAACAAGAGATGAAGGATTGCAAAATCCTTTGGTGATGATTTCATTGTGTATCTTGTGGACGATACTCCTACCTCTATTACAGAGGCATATGCATCTTCAGATGCGGATGATTGGAAAGAAGTTGTTCGTAGTGAGATGGACTCGATTCTTTCTAATAGAACTTGGGAGCTATCTAAACTACCTTTTGGTTGTAAACCGATCGGATGTAAGTGGGTGTTCAAGAAGAAGCTTAGGCCTGATGGTACTATTGACAAGTACAAGGCTCGGCTTGTGGCTAAGGGTTATACCCAGAAGGAAGGCGAGGATTTCTTTGATACTTATTCACATGTTGCTAGAATGACCACTATTTGAGTTATACTTTCTCTGGCTGCCTCATATGGTCTTCTCGTTCGTCAAATGGACGTGAAGACAGCTTTCCTTAATGGAGAGTTGGGTGAGGAGATTTATATGGATCAGCCTGATGGGTTTGTAGTAAAAGGTGAAGAGCAGAAGGTGTGTAAATTACTGAAGTCTTTGTATGGCATGAAACAAGCACCTAAGCAATGACATGAGAAGTTTGACACTACTTTAACTAGTGCGGGCTTTACTGTTAATGAGGCTGATAGGTGTGTGTATTCTTGACATGGTGGGGGCCAATCTGTTATATTATGTTTATATGTTGATGATATTCTAATCTTTGGAACAAACATCGATATTATTAATGAGGTCAAGTCTTTTTTGTCAAAGAGTTTTGATATGAAAGATCTAGAAGAAGCTGGTGTAATTCTAAACATTAAGCTAATTAAGGAAGATAGTGAGATTACCTTGTCGCAATCTCACTATGTTGAGAAGATATTGAGTCGGTTTGGCTTTATAGATAGCAAGCCTTCTCCAACACCTTATGATCCTAGTGTGACATTGAGAAAGAATAAGAAGATTGCTAGAGATCAATTAAGATATTCTCAGATAATTGGTTCACTCATGTATCTAGCTAGCGCAACCAGACCAGATATCTCTTTTGCCGTGTGCAAGTTGAGTAGGTACATGTCCAACCTAGGTAATGATCATTGACATGCACTTGAAAGGGTCTTACGTTATCTCAAAGGTACTATGAGTTTTGGGATTCACTATTCTGGGCACCCAGCTGTGCTAGAGGGATATAGTGATGCGAACTGGATTTCTAATATTGATCAAATCTACGCCGCTAGTGGGTATGTTTTTATTCTTGGAGGTGGCGCAGTGTCGTGGATGTCTTGTAAACAGACTATTGTGACTAAATCAACCATGGAAGCAGAACTTACTGCTTTGGATACAGCTTCTGCAGAGGCAGAGTGGCTGCGTGAGCTCTTGTCTGACTTGCCAGTGGTTGAAAAACCAATACCGACTATTCTTATGAACTGTGATAATCAAACAGTAATCATTAAAGTAAATAGTGCTAATGATAATGCGAAGTTAACAAGACACGTTAAAAGACGTTTGAAGTCTGTCCGAAAGTTAAAAAACTCCGAAGTAATAGCTGTGACTTATGTGCAAACAGACAAAAACCTAGCAGATCCCTTTACAAAAAGGGCTATCACGGAATGTAATAGAAATCACATCAAGGGAGATGGGTATGAGACCCATGTGAGTTTGCAGTAGTAGTAACCCAACCTTTTTGATCGGAGATCCTGTGACTAAGGATATGGGGAAAACAAACTATTGGCGAACTGATGAGAGTATAATTATAACCCTCTCTATGTGAAGATGCAATACTCTCAGAGCGATGAGGCACTGTAAGGAAGGTTGGTGAATGCCTTAATATGTTCTATTGGCTTTAACAAGCGAAGGTGTTGTCCTGCAGAGCATTCTTGAAAGAACATACCTATATGAGTCTGACTGTAAAACATCGCAGTTTATGAGATTTGGGTGATCTCTAGTAAGCTCATAAAGAGACCAGGGAGTACGATGTATATGCTCCACCCACGGGGAAGGCTACTGGTAGTTCGGTACTAGTTTGACTTTGAGTGAAACTCGTTTGCATAAAACTTACAATTCAAGGTGTAGTTCATTGTTCAAGTTGTAAATGGGTGTAACTTGAAGTTCTAGGCGGATGTTCAACTTAACAGTTGAAACACTAGTATATAAACAGTAGTGAGAGAAGAAAAATATCTATAATGGGCAGTTGAGATCTGGTGGGGGATTGTTAGAATTAATATGAATAGTTCCCCTAAATTCATATGAAGAAATTCTAATAAATCTCAAAAGCCCAATATCTGTGTTCCCTAATGGGCTTTAATGTTTAAACTCATATGTAGAGGTGGGAGGTGCAACATCTATTAGTACCATATTTCTAATTGATGTGGAGATAGAGAGTTTTCCTCACCATATATACATACCAATCCTCCTGGAAATAGACACACCAAAAACTACTATTAGGAATTCCAGTTGAAAAATCCTAAGGTAGTCAAATAGAATTTTTCTTCTTCTCGCTACTGCGCTGCCGCCGTAGTTTCTCCATCCCGATCGTCTGCGTGCACCGGTGTTTGGGAGAGCAGGTCTCCGGAACCCTTGTCTTTATGATCCTGCACCGGGAGAAGGCGAATAAGGTTTTTGGGAAGCGCTATCCGCGCGACTGCTCCCAACTTTCACAACGGGTCGTCTTCCATCCAAGTTTGGCGGCGCTACATCCTAGCGTATTCGTCGTCAACTGCGTCAAGCTCTTCCTCCACCTCTCATTGACGACTTCGACGATGATTTCAACATCAATGACTTCGACATCGACCTCGTTCCATCATCACCACCATCTGCATCACCAATGACTACAGCTACAGTCGGCAGGTATAATTCTCGTGATCTAATCTTGTCGTTCATACTATCCAATATGTTGATCTGTCATGCTAGTATGCTATACATATTTGATCTAGTTCATCTGTTTTACATGATTTATATTCTGATTTTAATCTGAAAATTGCCTAATTACTTAACAGCTCTTGGGATCTTGTGGACCTTGAGAATGAGGGTGTTGTAATGCTTTTGATATTCCAGTGAGGAGGGTTGGACCCCAATTCCATTTGGGCGAGCGTTCACCCATTTGGATTTCAGCGAACGATCTCCGACTGCGTGCAATTACTTGTGGGGTCCACCTTCTTTCTACACCTCTTCACTTTTCTCTGTACCCCTTCCCCTTTCAGTGACTTTCTTTTCTCTTTCCTTTTCTCGCACTTCACATTCTCTCTCGATGCAGTCCGGGCACCGGCAGAAGGAGGCATCAGATCACCCACCTGTCCAGCCAGCGGCGCTAGCAGGCAGCCGATCTCGCCCTGATGCCCGGCCACTGGCGACCAGAGGCAGCAGATCTCACCCTCCAGGCCGGCCCTCGCCCCTCAGAGCCAACGAATCTTGTTCTCATGTCCAACCATCGGTGATCGGAGATGATGGATCTCTGCCTCCCGTCTGACCACGGGCTCCTGGAGATGGCGGATCTCGGCCACTTGTACGGCAGCAAGCATATGGAGGTGGCCTGGCACCTACTCCGACCACTGCTATGCCCACAGAGACAGCGAAGACCTCTTCGTCCCTAGCGGTGAGCAGCTCATTTCTCCTATTCCTCTGATCTCTGATCTGCTAAATTTGATTTGTGTTTTCTGTTCACCTTGGGTTTTTGTTTGGATTCAAAATCGAAACAAGCCCTCTACGGCTGAATGTTCTAGAACCTTCGGGGCCTAGGGTTCCCGATGGGGCCTGAGGAGGCAGAGGCCATGCTGGAGACCATCTGGGACCTCCACCACAACGTCAGCGACGCTATCCATGCCCTCTCTCGCGCCCACTTCCTATGCATCGTTTGTCGCCGCGCCTTCGGAGACAAGATCGCCATTGGCCTCGCGTACGTCAAGGGCGGGGGTCTGGGTCTCGGCGTGCGCGGCGGAGATGAGGTCGCTGCCCTAGCGACCCTGGACGAGGAGGCCAAGAGCCTGCACGCCATCTGTGTCGTGCTCGAGGACCTCGAGGACCAGTTCAAGTGCTTTCTAGTGAGCCCTCTCCTGACCTCACTTTCCCTCCCTCCTCTACTGCTAGGCTATCTGTCGAGCTTGCTCTGATCTGATCTTCTATGCTCGATGCAAGTTGTGAATTTGTTAATGTTTGTTAGTTTGTTGATTGGATGTTCGTCTAGCGATGGGCACTTGGTGTGAAGTGCGGGTGGTTTCTAAGCGAGTGATTGTTGAGACTTGAAACCACGGTAGGATTTTGTGCGGTTACCACATGTTTAAGTGGTTATTGGGAATGGAACTAGTCAATCGCGCGGTGCTGATTTCCATTTTATTTTTTCCCTGATGAAGAGGGGAATTAGTGAATATTACCTTCGATGAATCGCTAATAGGCAGATTTGCATGTGGTTGGCCAAAAGAAAAGGTTATTTGGACAATTGGCCTATATCCGTCTTGTAGCCAGACCTTGTTTTAATCCTGTGTGATATAAAGGTAATATGCAATGCAAGGTCATGGCGATGTTTGGTGGTTTCAGGCAAGTGGGTAGTGATATTGAGTGCATAAGCACATTTTAATTTGGATTGGTCTGTCTGTACCATAATATGATTATGAACAAAAGCTCTACTCTGATTGTATTATTGCAGTGATATTTGCGTTCAAAAATTATTGCAGTGATATTGATGAGTACATAAGCACATTTGGATTGATCTGTCTATACCATACTGTTGATATTTGGTAACGCAATTAGGAAATAGGATCCGCAAGCGCACGGATATCGGTGAGCACTTCACCCGAGATGTTATCCTGGGTATCGTATTTATATTTTTACCTTTAGGAGAAAGAGTGCATCTGACTAACCAAATCTATTACTACTAACCTTTAGGCTACAACCACTATGATTCGATGTGAGTGATGTATAGAGAAGACTACAACTGCACTCTTCTTCTAACCTTGGTAAGGATGATCTACTGTTCTATTGGGGAGGTTTACGGAATCTAGACACCACAAAGGATGTTCAACCCGCACCTATAAACCCTATCGATCCTGCTAACGGGATATGGAATACAAAGGTAACTCGGAATTGTCACGTTCCTCGCTACTACCACAGTCCGGCTAGACGAGGGGATATCTATGAGTATCCTAGCTTAAACACCACGTTTATGCTAGAGATGATTACTCTAAACTCTACGCGAAGAGATCAAAGTAAACTCATAAACCAAAGAACAATAAAATAAAGAACTTACTAGAATTTAGAAGTCGAAATACTGAAGAATCCTGAGAACAAGCCTCGGGTTAGAAGAACTTGCTCCCGCAGGTACAACCTCGGAGTAGACACCGACAGGCCGGCTTCCTCCGATCTACACCTCCACTCTATCTCTCTCAATCTAGTAGAACTAATTCTACTTTCACATTGGATGCTAAGCCCTAAGAGGTGGGAACCCTAGAGGGAACCTCTCTCTCTAAACCCTAACTAGAGATATGCAACTGAATAATGAATTGGGGTCTTCTCCACCAGGGGTCAGGGGCCTTGCTTATATAGCCCTTTTGGATGAATTTGGACCGTCGGATCAAACCGACCTTCATCCTACGGTTTTCCTTGATCCTCAAAGGCGGTGGAGCATAATCCGCGAGACTCGACCTGATTGGTCCCGGGGGCAGGGCAGGCGCCCTATGTCCGGCCCCGTTACGGCTCCCGTTCGTTCCCGTGGCTTCTGGAATCTTCTAGATGTAAGATAATTACGTGTTCGGTTAATATCCCGTCATTAATCCGACATGTGGGCCTTTCTTCCGTATTTCCTGATAACCCCCTGCAGAAATAGATAAACAGCAAAACTCGTGGAATTCTGTTAGATCAAACCCTAATTCTAGGTGTTGCTTGCATATAGGTCCTTTTCTTTATTTATTTGATGGTTATAATTGATACTTAAGAACCGTCAACAAACACCCCCATACTTAGGCTTTTACTCGTCCTCGAGAAAAGGTTGGTTAATAAAACATCTGGGGTTGAAACATTCTTTCATACCTACAGGGTGTTGTAAAAATCCACTGTGCACTTATAGTCAGGGAAATATATGGTCAGAGTAAAGAGCCTTTCTTCTTCTTAATCCCTATCACTTGGAGTTTTTACATATTTTTGAAAAGAAAAACTTAGCATACCTTTATCCTCATAGGTGCTCTCAGAGTTACTCATTATCTTTTATATTTCTCTCTGAGGCTGTTTTGATTTTGCAAAAATAATTCTTTAAGCATACATACCTTGCATTTATTGTATGGTCAAAACCGGATCCGAGGAGAAGAATGCCATACTCTTAGATCAAAGATTTTGAAAATTAAAAACTTGTCACTCTTACTGGCATATTGCTTATTAGAGGGACCATGGGCTATCATTTTCTTTTCATCATATTTTTATCATATCTCATTTTTTTTCATTTTGGGTGGATACCGAGGTACCCCTAATTCTACTGCCGGATACTTGTCCATTTTTCTCCACGAGGTTATCGAGCACTTGCTCCTTTTTATTTCCTCGATATATTCATAATTTTGCATAGCCCATGCCTCTAACGCAATAATACTTCGGAAGAGTGAATCTTTCTGAATAAAAATGTCTTGATCTTAGGAGTATGATAAATCTCTCAACAAGGGTCTAACTTGTTTTGAACAAACTCAATCCAAAGCAGATAGCTTTAATTAATATTTTCATGTTTAGCAGGCATATAAAACTTGAGGATGGTAGCTATAATTTTGAGATTTTTAAAACAAATTCTCCAAGCAATAAAGATACTAAGAATAAGGTACTTATACCCTTACCATCTCTTATTCCACAATGACTTTTAGCAACACAGGGTTTTGAAATAATTTTAATAATTGCAGGTTTTCAGGAAATATCACAGAGTGAGATTGATCATGATTATAAGCATTTTTATCCTTTTAATTTATCATGTTTAGAGAGATAAAATTCTGCATAAACTAAGGTGAGTGTGTAAGTGTGTAATAAAAGTGTGCAGAGTGTGTACCTGGTTCATGGAGTGGTGCGATCGAAGTGTGTGTGACATGTCAGGGAATCTCCCCCATACTTGTTTTCTGCTTTCTTGCACAAAAGTAAAGTAGAGACACACAAGACATACTAATAATAATCTTTATTAATCTTGAGGCATTTATTACAACCGAATAATAATAATAACCGAATATAATAGATCTAAACTGATTATAAACGAACCTAATCGAATCTAATAATAACTAAGACATATATAGCCCCAAGATCTAATCTAGATAGCTCAGCGACGCTCACGCCTCCTAAGACTATGCTCTAACTCATCGATCCTCTTGTTGGTGTCGGGCTTTAAATTTTAATTGGAAGGTAAAAATTGATCACGTCTATTTCTTCTAATTCTTTATTGGGCTCTAAAAATAATTTAAGACGTTGACCATTTACCTTGAATAACGTACCTTCGTCATTTTGAAGTGTGATAGCTCCGTGGGATGATGAATGAATTACCTTGAATGGTCCTTCCCATTTGCTCCGGAGCTTTCCATGCCCGAAAAGCTTCACCCTGGAATTAAAAAGTAATACCTTATCTCCGGGTGAGAACTCCTTGATCCTCTTGTCATGCCATCTCTTGACTCTTTCTTTGTAGATCTTTGAATTGTGATATGCTTTCTCCCGCCATTCTTCTAACTCTGGTAATTGCATTCTTCTATGTTTTCCGGCGATATCTAGGTCCATATTCCATCTTTTTATGGCCCAGTGTGCCTTGAACTCAAGTTCAACAGGTAGGTGACAAGTCTTTCCGTACACCAATTGGTATGGAGACATTCCAATTGGGGTCTTGTATGCTGTCCGGTAAGCCCAGAGTGCATCGGGTAACTTGTCCTTCCATGCCGTTCCCATCTCGTTCACCGTCTTCTGAAGAATGTTCTTGATTTGCTTGTTAGAAGTCTCTGCTTGGCCACTTGTCTGAGGATGATAGGGAGTAGCGACGTTGTGACGGATTCCATGTCTTGATAGATAGTGCTCGAAGCGCTTGTCAATGAAGTGTGATCCTCCATCACTTATCACTATCCTGGGGACTCCAAATCTTGGAAATATGATTTCCTCAAACATCCTCTTCGAACTGATATTGTCGGCATGCTTGCAAGGTAGTGCCTCTACCCACTTGGAGACGTAATCAACCGCCACCAAGATGAACTTACACTTCTTAGATGGGGGAAATGGACCCATGTAGTCTATTCCCCAGACATCAAAGAGTTCAATCTGAAGGTTGTTGGTGAGTGGCATGGCATCCCTTGTATTTATGTTTCCGTGCCTTTGACATGGCCCACATCTTCTGATATATTGCTTCGTGTCATCGTACATCGTAGGCCAGTAGAATCCACATTGCCAGATCTTTGAATGTGTACGGAATGCTCCATAGTGACCTCCGTATGGTGATGAGTGACATCTGTCGATGATCTTCAATCCTTCCTCAGTGGTCACACATCTTCTAAGTAGGCCATCAGCGCATACTCGGAAGAGATATGGCTCATCCCATATATGTGAACGACTTTCCTGAATAAGCTTCTTCTTGTTTGCTCCGGGTGGTACATAACCTGAAACCATAAAATTAACAATATTTGCATACCAGGGGTCAGATCTGTTAATCCCGTAAAGCATGTCGTCCTGGAGTGAGTCATTAATGGGGGGTTCCTGTGAATTCTTAAAGTACATTCTAGACAAGTGATCAGCAACAGAATTTTCTACTCCCTTTTTATCTTTTATTTCTAAGTCAAATTCTTGGAGTAATAAAATCCATCTGATTAAGCGAGGTTTAGCATCTTTCTTAGTGAGCAAATATTTTAGTGCAGCATGATCAGTGTAAACAATTATCTTAGCTCCAACTAAATAAGATCTAAATTTATCAATGGCAAAAACAACAGCCAGAAGCTCTTTTTCAGTGGTTGCATAATTAAGTTGAGCTCTTGTCAAAGTTTTACTTGCATAAGCAATTGCATGATGCTTTTTATCTTTAGTTTGTCCCAAAACTGCCCCCACAGCATAATCACTAGCATCACACATAATTTCAAAAGGCAACGACCAATCAGGGGGTTGAATGATTGGTGCAGAGATGAGTGCTTGCTTTAATAAATTGAAAGAATTTAGACATGCATCATCAAATTCGAAAGGAGCATCCTTGGCTAGCAAAAGAGTAAGTGGTCTCGCAATAAATGAAAAGTCTTTTATAAATCTGCGATAAAAACCAGCATGGCCAAGAAAACTTCGAATTCCTTTTATATTCACAGGTGGAGGTAGTTGTTCAATTACTTCAATTTTAGCTCTATCTACCTCAATACCTCTTTCAGACACTAAGTGTCCTAGCACTATTCCTTCTCTAACCATAAAATGACATTTTTCCCAATTAAGGATTAAGTGCTTTTCTTCACATCTTTGCAAAACCTTATCTAAGTTCTCAAGACAACTATCAAAAGTTTTTCCATAAACTGAGAAATCATCCATGAAAACTTCCATAATCTCTTCAATCATATCAGAAAATATAGACATCATACATCTTTGAAAAGAAGCTGGTGCATTACATAACCCAAAAGACATTCTACGATAAGCATACGTTCCATATGGGCATGTAAAAGTGGTTTTGCTTTGATCATCAGGATGGATAGGGATCTGGTGATACCCTGAATATCCATCTAGAAAACAGAAAAACGAGTGTTTTGCTAACCGCTCAAGCATCTCATCTATAAAAGGCAAAGGAAAATGATCCTTTTTCGTGGCTTTATTAAGTTTTCTATAGTCTATGCACATCCGCCACCCAGTGACGGTGCGTTGCGGAATTAGCTCATTCTTATCATTAGTAACAACAGTCATGCCTCCCTTTTTAGGCACAACTTGAACAGGGCTTACCCACTCACTATGCGGCACAGGATATATAATCCCTGCATGCAGCAACTTTATAACTTCTTTTTTAACTACCTCTCTCATCGCGTTGTTAAGTCTACGTTGAGGCTCTCGAGAGGGTGTAACAGAAGGATCTGTCGGAATACGATGGGTACAAATCATAGGACTGATTCATGTGAGATCTTGAAGTGAGTAGCCGAAAACAGAGTGGTGTTTTTCAAGAATGGTCATTAATCGCAGAGTTTGCTCCTGAGTGAGTTTATTACTAACGATCACAGGAAACTCTGGATTATTATTTAGGAAAGCATAGGTAAGACCGGGTGGTAAAGTTTTGAGTTCTATGGGGGGTCTAGGTGTTTCTGCAAACTCATCTAAGGGTTCAGGTTCAGAAGGTTCGGCCTCTTCTTCAGTGAAGAAGGGGGCTTCCTCTTCTAAGTCTGGATCATCTAAAAGTTCTAGAGATGCAGCCTTTACCTCCTCCATAGGATCAGGCAAAAGATATGGCTCGGTCTTATTATTCAAGGAGTGAGTTATTGTAATTGGAAGTTTAAAATCCTTTCCCAAGAAAATGTGGAGCTTTCCAGTTTGACCTTCATAAAGGAGTCTTCTAAAAGGTTGTCCAATCAGTAGGTCGAAACCCCATATATCAAAGACATAAAAGTTCAAATGAACCATGGAGCCTTCTACCATAAAGGGTAGGACATTAATAATTCCAAGACTGGGGACTAATCGTCCCGAAGATTCCTTTATGACCTTTGTTGTGGGGGTTAAAACAAGTTTCCCAAATAAATTAAGTGCAAAAGCTTCGGACATAATATTGATCCCCACAACAGGATTATAGAGAGCGTTAAATTGATCAGAATTATAAGCACAACGTATAGTTATAGAGGGTGTGTCCACTCGGATTACTTCAGAGGAAAGCTCTGACTCCTCTAACCATTCGCTACTCATAACCGAGATAAGCTCTCTCAATTGACGTTCACTTGGTAAACAAATGCTAAATTGGCCGTTTTGGGGTCGGTCTATAGAATGGTAGTTTGAAATGTTTCCAAAATCGGCAAAGAGATCGGATTCTATGTCTAGCATGAAATCAGATGGTAGAATTTCTTCCTTTTGTGGCTCAGAACCTGGGATATCTAAAGTAGATGAAAAATTTGGCAGAGTGTCTACTTCGGCTCCGTAGGTTTTATCATGGAGGGCATTATCCATCTCAGCTTCTAGGATTCTATTCAAGATCCCCTTAGCTTCATCAGTAGGGATACGAAAGAAAGAACCTCTAGCCATAGTATGCAGCATTTGTTTATTATCTTTCTGAAGACCTCGAAAAAAGTGAAATAAAAGAACAGTGTCTTCAAGCAAAAGTTTTGGACCATATTCTAAAAGATCAGAAAAACGGTTCCAGGATTTCCCCAAAGTTTCATTATCTTTTTGTTTAAAAGATAGGACTTCGAGTCTAAGGTCACCAGTACGGTCAAGGGAATAAAAATTTAAACAGAAGTTGGCTCTTAAAACTCCCCATTCACCTTGCTGTTGACTTACCTTCTGACTATACCATCGTCTAGCTTCTCCTCTTAAGGAAAAAGGAAAAAGCTTCCAACGTAAAGTCTTATCAGAGATGCCATCAATGCGAAGACAATCGCATGTCTGCTCAAAATCTCTAATATGAAGGTAAGGGTTTTCGTCTTCCTTTCCCGAAAAAGATAAATTTTGAATCATCGCAATCAACCTTGAACTTAACTTATACTGGGATGTTTGGATAGGCTGTGATGACTCTCATGGTAAAAGGTCAGTTGCTGAAGGTGTTGCGGCATCAAAGATAGATATAGAACCTTGGTTTTCCATTTTTGGTAAAAAGAAAAAGAAAGAATGAAAAAGATAAGAAAATAAAAAGTATGAATACAAGCTAGTAGTAAGACTCAAGGTTATCTCAGCAAACCGTCTTTCTCCCCGGCAATGGCGCCAGAAATGCTTGTTGATATTTGGTAACGCAATTAGGAAATAGGATCCGCAAGCGCACGGATATCGGTGAGCACTTCACCCGAGATGTTATCCTGGGTATCGTATTTATATTTTTACCTTTAGGAGAAAGAGTGCATCTGACTAACCAAATCTATTACTACTAACCTTTAGGCTACAACCACTATGATTCGATGTGAGTGATGTATAGAGAAGACTACAACCGCACTCTTCTTCTAACCTTGGTAAGGATGATCTACTGTTCTATTGGGGAGGTTTACGGAATCTAGACACCACAAAGGATGTTCAACCCGCACCTATAAACCCTATCGATCCTGCTAACGGGATATGGAATACAAAGGTAACTCGGAATTGTCACGTTCCTCGCTACTACCACGGTCCGGCTAGACGAGGGGATATCTATGAGTATCCTAGCTTAAACACCACGTTTACGCTAGAGATGATTACTCTAAACTCTACGCGAAGAGATCAAAGTAAACTCATAAACCAAAGAACAATAAAACAAAGAACTTACTAGAATTTAGAAGTCGAAATACTGAAGAATCCTGAGAACAAGCCTTGGGTTAGAAGAACTTGCTCCCGCAGGTACAACCTCGGAGTAGACACCGACAGGCCGGCTTCCTCCGATCTACACCTCCACTCTATCTCTCTCAATCTAGTAGAACTAATTCTACTTTCACATTGGATGCTAAGCCCTAAGAGGTGGGAACCCTAGAGGGAACCTCTCTCTCTAAACCCTAACTAGAGATATGCAACTGAATAATGAATTGGGGTCTTCTCCACCAGGGGTTAGGGGCCTTGCTTATATAGCCCTTTTGGATGAATCTGGACCGTCGGATCAAACCGACCTTCATCCTACGGTTTTCCTTGATCCTCAAAGGCGGTGGAGTATAATCCGCGAGACTCGACCTGATTGGTCCCGGGGGCAGGGCGGGCGCCCTAGGGCACAGGGCGGGCGCCCTGTGTCCGGCCCCGTTACGGCTCCCGTTCGTTCCCGTGGCTTCTGGAATCTTCTAGATGTAAGATAATTACGTGTTCGGTTAATATCCCGTCATTAATCCGACATGTGGGCCTTTCTTTCGTATTTCCTAATAACCCCCTGCAGAAATAGATAAACAGCAAAACTCGTGGAATTCTGTTAGATCAAACCCTAATTCTAGGTGTTGCTTGCATATAGGTCCTTTTCTTTATTTATTTGATGGTTATAATTGATACTTAAGAACCGTCAACACATACCATGATTACAAACAAAAGCTCTACTTTGATTGTATTATTACATGGCATGGTTGGACAGAGAACTTCTGTTCTCTACATCCTTTATGTTTACAGTTGTTTATCATTATGTGGATTCAGCCCGTGTACTTGTTCCCATTTAACATTGCATATTATCTTAAAAATTTGAGCTGCAATTGCATTTAGATGTTCAATGGCTAATATTTCTCTACTGCTTTGAAATCTAAACTTTCCCTTTCTATAGACAATCTTGTAGAATAAATTTTGTTGTTTACTATGGTCCATATTGTGCGTTCTATGACTATTATAAGGAATAAGCATGTTAATGCTTTTACTTAGCATTTGCAATTGTGTTGTATAGCTTAGGAGAGTAAGTTGTATAGCATAACTTATATACAGAAGTTACACAGACTGACTTATGTGCACAGATTGACTTATGTAACTTTTGTTCTTAATTTTTTTTGTTGTCAAGTTTCTTATTTTTATTTATTAAATGTTAAATAGTTTCCAGATCTTTTGAGTGAAGATGCAGTGTTGTCATGTTATGCTGACGATGTGCTAGTGTCGGTGTCATAAGAGCAGTGAGTTCACTTTTCTCCTTCCCTTCCCATCTCCAGATCTAGGTGAAATGCACTATTAGCACTTGCATAATGGTGCCTTAGTTTTAATTACATGATCCACACGCTTTAGCACTAGCATAATCATTCCTCGATTTTGATTACATGGATCCTGAATTTTCTTCTACCCATGGATGAACATGCATGAGTCTCACGACATTAGCTTACAATATCAATATATAACATAGATTATGCCCACATTGTTCTGAGCTACATCACAGTTTGTCTGTGCTAACTGTTAAGTAGTTATGCTTAGCCTAGGTAGTAATAACCTATTTTTATCTGTGATAATTTAGTTATTTGATGGTGAGTACATCATGAAAAAGTAAGATTGGCCTATCTAGAATTTGACTAGTCCTATGGTGTGTTGCGCCCTTTAGAGATAATAGTCAATTTGTTAAACTCAAGTTAGCAGCATTGTATTTAAAATTATGTGATATGGTTTAGAACAAACTGTGAAGTACAAATGGTGACAAGTGTATATGGTGTTAATAAGATCTCGAAACACCCTTCTCCGCATGCACTCACAGTAACCATTTGTCCTTGTTTCTAGCTGGGAGGCAACTAGACACTCCTCAAGAGTCTCTTTATGTACTTGACATTGTGCTATATAAATTGCTTACTTTCGAGCAATCTTTGAATCAATGGTATTTTGTTTGGAGTTATTTTCTTGCGGCAAAGTAATATCCATTGTATTTTGCATTTTTCTAGAATATACTAGAACGCATACTTTATAGTTCCGTACATATACTTCTCATGTTCATAAGTTGGACACGTACTACATAATATTCTGCATATCTTGTGTCGTATAACTTAGGAATATAAGTTATGAAGTGTAACTTATCTACATAAGTTTTAGGGACTAAGTTATGTGCATAAGTTATTGTGAATAACTTATGGCTTTAGCAAGTTATGCCATAAGTCCAATTTTGATAAATCATATTTTCCTCCATTGCTCATTTGAATTGTCAACAAATTGCAGCTTTTAACATGTTGTAGTATTGTGAATTCTAATAAACCAAAATCAGATCAAAACTCTCACCTTGGCTCCCATTACACCAACCATGGTTACCTAGGGAGATTAAAGCTTAAATGGATCACATAATCTTATTGTGTGTCGTTCCTTTGTGCTCATATCTAATTTTGTGCACATAACTTTTTATCTCTAACTTTCTGCACATAACTTGTACCTATTAACTTTTATGTCTAAATTTTTAACACATAAGTTGTTTGGTTTATTATATTATATTTGTATATAACTTGCAGTTATTAACTTATGTGTTGAACTTGGTTTTACTAAATTATGTGCTTAAGTTTTGTTAGCAACTTATATGTCTAACTTAATGTTTTCAAATGGATACTTAATTAGGCATTGTAATAATGAATTTTTGATATGTTTTTGTTAAAACTTATATGTATATTTGTCAGGTTCAACTTTAAGATGCCGAACTTGTTCCAACTGCTATTTCTCATCACTTCTCAGAAAGATGCATAGATATAGTCTAGACAATGCTGACCTTATAAGTTTTGTTAATTAAATTGATTTTGTATTATCTGTATGTGTGGCTTTGTGATACACATGTCCTTTTCTGTTTAAAAATAAGGAGAAATGTTACGTTTTATGAATGGATTTTGTCATATTCATTCCATATTGGAATGCATAAAATTTGTTTGTTTTTGTCTAAAGGTTTTTGTCCTAGCTTGCAAGAATAGATATTGGTATGTTGTGATTGCAAATTTTAGGGAAAAAAGATTTGAAGTCATATGTCCTTTTAAGGACTTTAATATTGTCAAAGAAGATGCTCTTGTAATTGTCAGTAACTTTCGTAAAGTGTTCAAGTGTTCATATTCAGTATCGAGAAGAGTTGATGTTTACAGAATGGGTATTATTTTTGCTAGTGTGTCCAATTCAAGTAGCCAGTACTTTTCTTTTGACTTCTTCACCGATTTTTGCAAAATGAGTATCATTTGTTCAACCTTTAAAATATTAACATTTCAAACAAAAAATCATTATTCATATTTTTGCAGAAATGACAGTGGAGTATTTGTTCTTGAATTACTTAAATCTTATGATGGACAGACTCACCTTTATTTTAAAGAGGTATTACTTTGTGCTAAATGTATTAAAACTAGTCATTATACTCTAAATTTTTTAAATTGCTCAATTTCTATTTAAAACTGTGATCATTTGATTAGGACATTGCTAAGCAATATGTAAGATTTCATATTTGTACCTATGATTTGTTTGTTTGATGGAATTCTTATCTTTGCTCATTGTTAAACTTGTCATCGGGGTATAAAACTTTCAAATTCTGCATCAACAAAGTATAACAGGTATGATTTTTCTACTTAACTTATTACATTCATTGCTATTGAAATAGTTTCTTCCTTTTTTATGAGATTTTTTCAATTATTTGTGCTCGTTAATTTGCTCTATACATTTGTTCTATATAGTTATTTTTTTGTGCTATGTTAAATAACAGAGTTATTTATTTGTTTTTTTGTTTTTATGAGTGTGTTATTTAACTTAGTTGATTAACTTATACTATGGAGTTAAGTTTCTAACTTGTGTTTTCATGTGTATGCTACATAACTTTTTTTTGATTAACTTTAGTGTAAAGAGTTATATACCTAATTTGTGTTTTTATATGTATAGTACCTAACTTATGTGATTAACTTACTGTAGAGAGTTATGTATCTTATACTTGTGTTTTCATGTCTATGTTATATAGTCATCTTACTTTCCCTGCTAACTTATGTTTTTTCTTGCTATGAACTTTTTTTATTTGTTATTTTAAATATTAAATATTTTGCAGATGTTCCAATTGAAGACACAGATATGCTCAGTGCCATAGCTACAGAGATGCTGAGACTATCACAGATGCAGAAGTTACGAATGTTATTATTTATCTGGTGTTTGCAAGTGTACATGATATTATGAAATTTGTTGTGTATTATAGGTTATAAAAGTTACTTTTATTTTGCTCCCCCACCCTTTTTTAACCCTATTTCCATGTTCCCGAATGATTTAGTTTTTGAAAAAAATGCTGATGAAACCTAAAGAGAATGTTATTCTCGTAGCTATCTTAAAATTGTAAATTTTGCGCAAAAAGAAAAATTAATGTTGTATAACTTAGAACTGTTAAGTTAATCCTGAAAGTTATGCTGTGTAACTCAGTTTTCTAAGTTATGCATGTGGTTCTAAAAAAAAGAAAATACGAAAGTGAAACTACCGCTGCTTGTGTGGCTGTGCGCGAAAAGAGAAAAAAAAAGCGCACAACGACCGTCTAAAATCTAAAAGAGAAAGAGCCGCGCACACACACTATCCATAAAAGGAAGATGGTGCTAATTGCTTTTTTCCTAAAATAGTAAACTGCTGTCGGAGAATCGTTTGCTCCCTTCTGCTGCAGTGAACGTTCGCCAAATAGCGGGGTTGGACAAGTCCTTGAGTTGAAGAAGTTCGTCATAATCTGGTTGTCAGTGAGGACACTGAGTTCATGTTCAATTGCTCTGTCAGCAAAGCAGCGAGTGTGAGTGCTGTACGTTGCTTCCGCCATTAACACTGATTCCGCTTTGGGAAGTTGTGCTTTGATATAAAGACTAAGAGATCCAAGTTTGGTGTTGCCTGTGGATGTAGAATTAAGAAGACTCCTACCCCTGCATGCACATCTTACAGTGTAGGCTCATGGCTATAAGCTGTCTTGGTTGGCAGTTTTCTTTAACCGCCGCCGGTATTATTCCATAAATACATTCTTCATTCTTCGAGCAGCACTGTTCAGACCAAGCCACCGTACCTTCCATGGTGTGTCCATAGAGGTCAAAAATTGCAAAATACAAGAGTGAGGTTTCGATCTTCATTTCTTTCAAGGATGTTGCTCAATCATGCCTAACCCATGCCTTTTTAGATGAATCCTCCATAGTTTATGGCCTAACTAGATCTAGTTTTCATAGTTAGCATGGAGAGAGAATGCATGTGTTTGGGTATTTTAACACCGTATTAGGTAGCTTCATATGTTGCTTCAATTATATATCATCCATTTCATAATTTATGGATCCTAGGACCACCATACATGAATAGTAGGGAACAGGTCGTATCTAGATGATGAGTTTCTTTATTAAAATAGATTAATTAGTTATCCGTATCTATATATTAAATTATGTGTTGTGATTGTAATATCTATTCATATAGAATCTTATTTGAGACAATTGAGCAATTTTTTTTTCTTATGCATCTCTCTTTCTTATTTCAATCATTTGAATAATTTAGGACCAGTTTGGCAGAGCTCCACTCCCAGCTTCTTCAGATCCCTACTAAAGGCTTAAAATGCAACTGGATTCTAGTGGAGAGCTTATGAAAATCACTTCTTCATTTACACTACAACCTGAGAGCTAAAAAATCTGCTCTCCACCACTCTCCATTGCTCCCCATTCCAATCACCATTAGAATCACTTCAGAATGGATTCTTGCCTACTCTCCACCCTGCTCCCACACCCAAATCACTCCATCGAAGAATCAAGATGTGAAATTCAAAAATCTAGAAGAAGAGCAATGCCAAACTAGTTCTTAAGCTAGTTAATGTTATTTTTGGATTTGAATTAATTAATCATCGCGAGTGGATTCTTTTTGCAATTTAAAACGTAAAGGTCATGGATGTACAATTTTATCAAACTTGATTCAACCTATCAGTTGGAGGTTGATAGACTTATTAATATCGCGAAGAGGCCTACGTGAAGAGAGAAGATAAAGCATATACATTGTTCGTGCATCGGCTATAAGAACATTGTTGTATTTACTGACGCAGAACGGTTCATTGCACAATTGGTTTGCCGATGTTCTAATTTGGACCAAACACGGAGAGGGTAGTTCTATTTCTTATGCAATTGGCAACCCAGACAACACCACCATTGAGAGACGAGCTAAAGGGGAGCCCATGCAGCCTATGCGTCAGCTAAGTTTCGGAATGCCATCAGGTTCCTGGTTAGGAACGAACTAGACATTACAATCTCTATCGGAAGATGGTGCTTAAGGGGGGAAAGTCTTCCTTATGGAGTCAGCCGAGGAGAAAATTTGTTTCCCCAGAGGTTCTGAATGACCTCTTAAAGGAATATTCGATGAGGCAGTTGGCAATCAGCTTCCATAACTGGAGATCCAAACTGAATACCAATTTCGTGAAGAAAGGACTACACGCTACAAAGATGTACGACAAGATTACAGAAGCTCAGTAGCAGGTCTTTGTTTAGCAGAAGAGCTCAGATGAGTTCTTATGTATTAGTCAAGCCAACCCCTAGCTTGTAAAGAAGAATGTATCACCATCGCCTTGTCATGAGTGGTTACAAGCTCCAAATTTCGAAATGAAGGCACAAGAAGAGGCAATGAAGGCAGCCGAGTTGTCGGTGCTATTTGATGGCCTTGAAGAAAGGAGCTCCAACTATCTACGTGCTTGAAAACCACAAGAAAGTGATGCTGGTTTGTCATGGATAAATCCATTGACTAAGGAAGCAACCAATAATATAATGGCAATTGCCGCTAAGGAGAAGGAAGGATCATTAGAGCCCTAAAACGGGAGAGGGACATCCTTAGACTACCCGCAGTGGGTACTCTAAAACGATACTCTAAAGCTTTAGAGTATGAATATAGAGTAAAAACTGCTGCACTGAGTACTCTAAAACGATACTCTATCCTTTCTCTCACTCTATATTTAGAGTAGTACTGTGCTTACTCTATACTCTATAGTGGCGGGCCCCACTAGCTAAACAAAGGAAAAATGCTATAACTCACAAACCAAAAATCCAAATTAAATTTTGATTTCACCATTAAATTCGTCTCAATAAATCCTTCAAAACTAGATTACACATGGATATATTTAGATAAAGTGACAAGTGGGTCCTATAGTGGATAGAGGATGTCACACCCATTTATCGACCAAATGGAATGCTTACCCTTATGTGCGCCCAGAGATCAATCACACATAAGTTCACAAATTATAACAGAAGTATCATGGCAAATGTTATTACATCACGATATTTAAACACTTAGTCTTAACACAATTGTAGCGGAAGTATAAATAAAAATCTCTCGTGGTAGCTCCAGTCACAGGTACATTGACTGGTTGACAGCAAGACTAGTAATCCTCAGGGAAGTAGGCGTAGTAGTCGCTATTACCGCCATCTGTTACCCATCCGGGATTTTTATCCAAATAAGAAAAATAAACAAGCGTAAGTACATCTCGTACTCAACAAGTGTAACATGGGGTTCATGAGGCTCAAAAAGGCATAATCATTGGTTTATCAGCATGTAGCTTTTAGTTAACATGATTTTAGCATATCAATAGCATCAAAAGTCTCAATGTAAACAATAAACATATGATCCATGTGAAATGACTAATGAATAGCAAAAACATAAACATAAACAATTATTCAACTATTCCATAAGGGTTCAAGGCCACTTGTGACCGTGAGCACGGCTGTTATAACAGTTCTACACTCTGCAGAGGTTGTACACTTTCACTGTGAGTCGTGTTACCCAAATGCCCGGGTTAATTACTCCCAAAACACTACCAAGGTGAGCAGGCAGGGTAAACACTATGAAGTCTTTCGAAGGTTCGTCTAACAAGTTAGGGCCATTAGATTCACTCGGCAAACAGATGTAGAGCCCCCCTTCCAAATGGCACAATAACCCGCAGCCTATACACATAAGGACAGAGGCCGCACTATACCCGATTCGTCAAGCCATTCTTACGCCAAAAAGGTTACCTCTAACAAGCTAGAAAAGGTCCTTCTATATGACTAAAGCCAGAGCCATATAGCCCCCACAGTTGTACTGTAAATCCCGGATTGTCGCTTATAGATGAGTCCTTATGGAGAGCAATTAGAGCATCAAAAGTAACACACACGCTCTAATCCCCTTTAAACAATAATCAAAATCATATTTTAATGTTTGTTGCATATTCCTCTAATCAATTTACATGATCATAGTCCATGTTTAAGCACTAGCCATACTAATCAATGCATCACAATGGGTACCAAGGTATAGGATCAATCATTAAGTCATCCTTAACAAGGAATAAATGCATAATGATATTAATTGCATAAGGTGAATAGGACAACAAGGATAATCCCATGCTATACTTGCCTTGCTCAAACTGGTCCTGAAGATCTTGCTCGTAATAAGGCTCTTGATCTCCAACGAATTGCTCACCGTCTATACTCGATCAACCAATATCAACAACACACATCCAGAGGCAATCATGCAAAAACAAACAAGCTATAATTAGAACAATACACCAACAGTAAGAAAATAAGATAAAAAGTCTTTAAAACGAATCTACAACTCGCTAGGATCACACAGACGCGAAGATCACGAAAAACGGAGCTAAAACGACAAAGTTATGAATTTCCAAAGATTTCCTATAGAAAAATAAATACTTTAATTCAAACTCGAAAATAAATTAATCCAAACCTACTGTACAGTTGCATCATTAGATAGAGCTCTCAAATATGAATCTAACGCAATTTGAATGGATCAAATCGGAGTTAAAACGAAGATTCTACGACTAAAACAAACTGAGTGGCAAAACTGTAAATATCAGAAAGCGTATTTTTCTTTTTCCAAAACGAATTACGTTTTTATTTAATCAAAACGTATTTTCCCGGTTTACGCTTTGGACCGCGGGTTAGATATTTGAAAACCTCAGGGGCTCTTTAACAAAAATACCAGCCGAACCGTTATCGACTAATCTCAGCCGTAGGATCTAAAGCGAACGGCTCGGATGGGATCGGAGGATGAGCCGGCGGCGCTCCGGCCGGGTTTGGTCCCGACGGCGACCTCCCACGGCGGCGCCATGGCCGGAGTGGCCTAACTCGCGCCACAGTACACGAAATCGTGAAGCAAGGGTACCGGTAGGTAGATAACTTCAACGCGATCATACCTAGGGCAAAATTGTGGCCGGAGATGAAGCAATGAGCTCGTACGGCTCGAAGGGGCGGGCGGTGGAGGCGGTGCTTCGGGTGTAGCCACCCCGAGGCGATGTAGCTGCGATTTAGGGTCGGATGTGGAGCGGGGAGGGACGACGGCTCCGTTTTTATAGTCCGGAGGTGTCTCCAAGAAAGGAAAGGGAGGGATTCGACGGTGGATTCGGATCGGTAAACATGGAAAGCACCGAGGCCGGCGACTTGGGGAAGGGGACGCGACTGACGCGTGGGCCCGCGACGTCAGCGACTGGAACGGGAGAAGGAAAGCGCTCGCGTCGCTGCTGGGCCAACGGCCGCGACTGGGCTCGGCCCACGCGGGTGCGGGAGTGAGCGGGCCGCCGCTGCCGATGTGGGCTCGGCCCAAGAAGAAGGAGGCCGGCCGGGAGGGAGGGAAGGAACGGGCCGCGCTTGCTGGGCCGTGAGGAAAGCCGGCCCGAGAGCAGAGAGAAAATAAGAAATCTTTTTCAATTTTTCAAATGATTTTCAAATCAAATTTGAATTTGATTTTAAACCACTCAATACAAAACTCCAAATGCAGCAGCATGAATGCTCAATCATGTTTCTACCCTTATATTTGATTTTAAATTTATAAAATTATTCTTATTCTAAAGTTGCATGCTTCACAAAAATAAATATAAAAATCACATTTTCCTATTTTTCTTCTCTTCAAAATTTAGGGTGTTACAATTCTACCCCCCTTAAAATGAATCTCGCCCCGAGATTCGACCGGTGCTTACTCAAACAGTTGCGGGTAAGTTTTTCTCAGATCCTCTTCTCGTTCCCAAGTAGCCTCTTCTGCAGTATACCGATTCCACTGTACTTTACACATTTTGATTGTCTACTTCTTGTGACTCTGTCCGCAGTCTCCAAAATTTTAACCGAAAACTCCTCATATGTAAGATCCTCCTTAACAGTGAGTTCCTCTATCGGAATCTGTTCTTCTGGTACTCGTAAATATTTCTTCAATTGTGACACATGGAACACATCATGTACACCTGCCAGACTCTCGGGTAATTCCAATTGATATGCCACTTCACCACGTCTCTCTATAATCTTGAAAGGTCCAATATATCTTGGTGCCAATTTACCCTTCATGTTAAATCTCTTCACACTTCTCATGGGTGACACTTTCAAGTAGACATAATCCCCTACCTCAAAAGTCAACTCCCTTCTGCGAGTATCAGCATAACTTTTCTGTCTGGACTGTGCTATTTTTAGATTATCTCTAATCATTCTCACTTTCTTTTCAGCATCCTTTAATACATCAGGCCCAAACACTTGACTCTCCCCTGTCTGATTCCAGAATAACGGGGTTCTACACTTTCGTCCATACAGAGCCTCAAACGGTGCCATTTGAAGACTCTTCTGGTAACTATTGTTATAAGAGAACTCTGCGTATGGCAAACTATTATCCCAGCTAGTACCATATTGTAAAGCACAAGCTCTCAACATATCTTCCAATATCTGATTAATTCTCTCTGTTTGACCATCTGTCTGGGGATGATAAGCTGTACTAAAATTTAGTTTGGTCCCCAATGATTCATGTATCTTTTGCCAATAATGAGATGTAAACTGAGTACCTCGATCAGACACAATCTTCTTAGGAACTCCATGTAGACTCACTATTCTTTCCATATACAACTCTGCCAGTTTCGCACTGCTATATGTAGTCTTCACAGGCAGAAAATGAGCAACCTTAGTCAGACGATCCACTATCACCCAAATTGAATCATATCCTCTTTGAGTCCGTGGTAACCCAACTATAAAGTCCATACCGACCTCTTCTCATTTCCACTCGGGTATCTGCATAGGTTGTAACAATCCTGCAGGCCTCTGATGTTCTGCTTTCACCCTTTGACAAGTGTCACACAAGGCAACATACTCAGCTACGTCTCTCTTTAAACCATACCACCAATATTTCTCTTTCAGATCTAAGTACATCTTAGTACTCCCCGGATGTATGGAATAAGCTGACTCATGAGCTTCACGCAAAATTGCCATTCGGATATCCTTATCTTCGGGCACACATAGCCTTTTCCCAAACCATAGCGTACCATTTTCATCCTTACGAAATCCTGGAGATTTTCCTTTCGCTATGTTTTCAGCTATCTCTCTCAACTTTTCATCCTTCTGCTGACCTTTACGGATTTCTTGCTCCAGAGTAGGCTCTAATACTAGTTCCACTGCATTAGTAGTAAATCCCAAGTTCAGATGCTTGCACTCAGCACACAATTCTTTTGGCATAGGCATTACTTGTATTTCATTTGCATAACTTTTCCTACTAAGAGCATCAGCAACAACGTTGGCCTTTCCGGGATGATAATGCACCTCTAGATCATAGTCTTTTATCAACTCCAACCATCTACGCTGCCTCAAGTTCAAATCCGTTTGAGTGAAGATATACCTTAGACTCTTGTGATCAGTGTATATATCACTCTTATGTCCAATCAAATAATGTCTCCATATCTTTAATGCATGAACTACTGCAGCTAATTCCAAATCATGAGTAGGGTAATTTAACTCATGCTTCCTTAACTGCCTCGATGCATATGCCACAACTCTCCCTTCTTGCATCAGAACACATCCCAAACCCAATCAAGATGCATCACAATAGATAGAGAAAGGTTTATTCAGATCTGGCAAAACTAAGACGGGTGCAGTAGTCAATCTTTTCTTTAATTCCTCAAAATTAGCCTGACACTTTTCGGACCACACAAACTTGGCATTCTTTTCCAACAATGCAGTCATTGGTTTTGCAAGCTTGGAAAATCCCTCTATAAATCTCCTATAATAACCAGCCAATCCCAAAAAGCTACGGATCTCACTTGCATTGATAGGTGGTTTCTAGTTCAATACGTCTTTCACCTTGCCAGGATCTACTGATATTCCTCCATTTGAAACAATGTGACCCAGAAAAGAAACTTCCTTCAGCCAAAACTCACATTTACTCCTTTTTGCATATAATTGGTGTTCTCTGAGCTTCTGCAAGACCAACCTCAAATGTTCAGCATGTTCTTCCTCCGTCTTGGAAAACACTAGTATATCATCAATGAATACCACTACAAACTTGTCCAGATATTCCATAAACACCTTATTCATTAAATACATGAAGTATGCAGGAGCATTAGTCAAACCAAAGGACATCACTGTATACTCATATAACCCATACCGTGTGGTAAATGCGGTCTTGGGTATATCCCTGGCACGAATCTTCAATTGATGATATCCAGAGCGAAGATCAATCTTGGAGAATACACAAGCTCCTCTCAACTGATCAAACAGGTCATCAATTCTAGGCAATGGATACTTATTCTTAATCGTAACCTCATTAAGAGACCGATAATCTACACACATCCTCTGAGTTCCATCTTTCTTATCCACAAAAATCACTGGTGCTCCTCATGGTGAAGAACTAGGACGAATAAAACCCTTATCCTGCAACTCCTTAATTTGTTTCTTAAGTTCTTCTAATTCATTTACTCCCATTCTATATGGACGCTTAGCTATAGGTGCAGTTCCAGGTAATAATTCAATAATAAATTCAATGTCACGGTCTGGTGGCATACCTGGCAATTCCTCCGGAAACACATCTGAGAACTCCTCCACAACTGGATCTTCCTGGTTGGCACCATCATTGAGCTGGTTCACTGTAGCGGTCTCTTGTTTTTACACTTTTACTTCAACCCTGATTCTATCACCCTTTGGTGTTGTCAGCACAACTGATTTATCCTTACACTGAATCTCTGCTTGTTGTTGCATCATCCAATCCATTCCCAATATAAGATCAATCCCAGCTGTTCTCAATACTATAGGGCTAACTGTAAACTCTACCCCCCTTAAGTTGAGACTAATTGGAAGACAGCGATAAGATGCTGGCATGCTTCCACCAGGTGAGTTTACTAAGATAGGGTTCTTCATGGCACACAAATGGATTCTATGTATTCTAACAAATGATTGTGATATGAAAGAATGTGATGCTCCAGAATCAAAAAGAACAGTGGCGGGAGTAGAGTGGACATCGAACGTACCAAGCATAACTTCTGGCTCCTCCACTGTAGTTTCCTGGGACAAGTGATTCACCCTTCCCGAGTTAAGTGCGGGCTTCTGGTGGCTGCTCTGTCTCTGGGGAGTCTGCTGGTTAGGCTTCTCCGGGCAATTATAAGACAAGTGACCTTCTTTTCCACAACGGAAACACCTGTTGGGAGTATTTGGAGCACTAGTCTTTGCAGGAGTGTTGTGGGAAGGACCCTGACGCTGCGCTTGATTCCCATTCTGTTGTGGTGGACGTTGGTTGCTATTCTGTGGCTGAAATGGGGGACGTTGAGGGAACTGTCCACGGAATGGGGACTGACCACGATTCCACTGTCCAGAAGGAGGCCTCTGCTGAGTATTCTGTTGAAAACCAGTACGCGGACGGGTGTTGCTATTGGAGGCTTGTCCCTGTAACCTCTTCCTCTTTGCATCCATTTCTTTGCGCTTGTTATCCACCACGATAGCGCGGTTCACAAGCGTCTGAAAGTTAGGATAGGTATTGGACATCAACTGCAACTGTAGTCCATCATATAATCCCTTCAAGAAGCGGCGCTGCTTATCATTGTCATTGGCCACCTCATGTGGAGCATATCGTGACAATTGAGCAAACTTGTCACGGTACTCAGCTACAGTCATTGACCCTTGGGTCAGGTTCTTGAATTCCTCCGCCTTCAATTCTATCATTCCTTCAGGTATATGGTAAGCCCTGAAGTTCTCTCTAAAGTCCTGCCAGGTGACTGCAGGAGCATTGGCAGGACGACCATACTCATATGATTCCCACCAATCCTGAGCTTCTCCCTGAAGTTGCCCAGAAGCGAACAACACCTTCTGTCGGTCATCACATTGTGCAATAGTGAGTTGTTTCTCCACAGCACGAAGCCAATCATCGGCCTCCAAAGGATCAGCAGCATGTGTGAACACTGGGGGACGACCCTTCAAAAATTCACCACGCTTATCACGTGGTTGAACCCCAGCAACTGGCTGATTTTGCTGATTCTGCACCAGTTGTTGCATCAACTGCGTCTGTACTGCTAGCAGCTGCTCGATAGTTGGTGGCGGTGGTGGTGGTGGATTTGGGGGAATGTTTCCACGACCTCTGCCTCTTCCTCTTCCGGCCATCTGCCACCCATAAACATGCAAACTTTAAGAAATCCAGGTTATCAACCACTTATAAGATTAAGAATGAGATCTGAAAATTTTCTGGACGAGTAGCAATATTGACAGTTCATTATTTCAATCATATCTCGGGCTACAGAAGTCCAAAAGAGGCGTGCTTTATATGGTTGGAAAGCTTATGAAATTATCCACAATTTCTATTCAGACCTCGAGACCAGATTCTGTCGTTAAGTCTATGAAAAATAAGGCGTAACAGAAACTGTTCCAGATTCCAGACTGTGCAGAAACTTTAACTTGTGAAAATTATATCTCTCGAACCAGATTGGATAAAAAGGTGATTCCAGTGGCATTTGAAAGATGCTTGAGTCTAGTTTCTCTCATAAAAATTTCATAAATGTTGCACGAACCGTTTTTAAACTATAGCAGAAACATTAGAGACTGCTCCAGAAAACAGCAAGGACAGAAACGAGATAATATCAAACCCAACTATTATTCCCTGACTATTAAACTTATTATTCTTAAGAATGGAACTTGTAGACATGCCTACAAGTCCAGACACTCAAACAAAGATCCAACTCACACATAAGCATAATAATAAAGCAACTAGCACACCAAGGTTCAAACCACACGACAGACTCGACTGACTCAACTGACGTTACTAAGAACGTTCTTATTACATAAAGGACTCCTACTTCCTAAGGAAGTGGCTCATGCTCTAATGTCTCGTAGATCTTGGGCATGCCTTGGTTTGCTCGGAGCTCATCAATGGTTGCTTGGCACCTTTTGATAGTCTTCCCTTTGTGCCCTCACCATCTCTTCTAGTTGCAGCTTCCTGTCCATCATATCATAGACAAAGTTCACCATCACCCGAGGTAGTGGCTCTAGCTGCACTGGATCTGTCATAGCCCATCCAAGCTCGGGGTGTGCACGAGGAAGGAAGCGATGAATGTCATGCTTCATAAGGTTAAAGCGGAGATAGCGAAGACCCATACACGCTTCAAAAGCAGCATCTTCAATGCTATCTTCTATAGTAGCTCGATGTCCCACGTGAGAGAACATCCTGTCCAGCTGATATGCCCCCTTGTCTTGCTTGTGTGCAAAGATGCTTGCCCTTGCCTTCCAGTACGTGTCCTCCAGTGGATGAGTGTACTCCCAGCAGACGTACTCCACGGCTGGATGCCAATCAGCGAAGTAAGCAGTGAGCATCCCCACTAGGCGAATATGAGAGACAGCATCCCCTCATTCCTGTGGTAGATCCTCACAGTCCACCCCATTGGAGGAGGTGGCATATCTTCAGGAGCTTCATGTGGTGGAGACGGGGGTTGTACTCCTCCATTAGCTTCCTCCTCACCATCTTCAATCTCGACGATTTCTGGATCTTCTTCAGGCTCAGGCTCTTCTTGGGGAGGTGCTGGTGCTTGGACCGGTGCTACAGGGGTCTGCTCCTGTTCCTGAGGTTCTGGCTCTTGTGGCTCTTCAGTTGCATGAAGGGCACGAGGTGGGTAGTATCCTCCAGAGCTGATGCGGGCAGTCTTACGGTCACGGGCCATCTACAGAATTTTTAGATGAAGTTAGAATAGAGGCAAGCATAAAAATTTATCAAATAACAAGAGCAAGATAGTGAGCATAAAAATAGTATAAAGATGATACTAAATCGACCATTTCTAGCTAGGCTTGCATCCTACAGTCAACAAGAGCTATGATACCAATTTGTCACACCCATTTATCGACCAAATAGAATGCTTACCCTTATGTGCGCCCAGAGATCAATCACACATAAGTTCACAAATTATAACAGAAGTATCATGGCAAATGTTATTACATCACGATATTTAAACACTTAGTCTTAATACAATTGTAGCGGAAGTATAAATAAAAATCTCTCGTGGTAGCTCTAGTCACAGGTACATTGACTGGTTGACAGCAAGACTAGTAATCCTCAGGGAAGTAGGCGTAGTAGTTGCTATTACCTCCATCTCTTACCCATCCGGGATTTTTATCCAAATAAAAAAAATAAACAAGCGTAAGTACATCTCGTACTCAACAAGTGTAACATGGGGTTCATGAGGCTCAAAAAGGCATAATCATTGGTTTATCAGCATGTAGCTTTTAGTTAACATGATTTTAGCATATCAATAGCATCAAAAGTCTCAATGTAAACAATAAACATATGATCCATGTGAAATGATTAATGAATAGCAAAAACATAAACATAAACAATTATTCAACTATTCCATAAGGGTCCAAGGCCACTCGTGACCGTGAGCACGGCTGTTATAACAGTTCTACACTCTGCAGAGGTTGTACACTTTCACTGTGAGTCGTGTTACCCAAATGCCCGGGTTAATTACTCCTAAAACACTACCAAGGTGAGCAGGCAGGGTAAACACTATGAAGTCTTTCGAAGGTTCGTCTAACAAGTTAGGGCCATTAGATTCACTCGGCAAACAGATGTAGAGCCCCCCTTCCAAATGGCACAATAATCCGCAGCCTATACACATAAGGACAGAGGCCGCACTATACCCGATTCGTCAAGCCATTCTTACGCCAAAAAGGTTACCTCTAACAAGCTAGAAAAGGTCCTTCTATATGACTAAAGCCAGAGCCATATTGCCCCCACAGTTGTACTGTAAATCCCGGATTGTCGCTTATAGATGAGTCCTTATGGAGAGCAATTAGAGCATCAAAAGTAACACACACGCTCTAATCCCCTTTAAACAATAATCAAAATCATATTTTAATGTTTATTGCATATTCCTCTAATCAATTTACATGATCATAGTCCATGTTTAAGCACTAGCCATACTAATCAATGCATCACAATGGGTACCAAGGTATAGGATCAATCACTAAGTCATCCTTAACAAGGAATAAATGCATAATGATATTAATTGCATAAGGTGAATAGGACAACAAGGATAATCCCATGCTATACTTGCCTTGCTCAAACTGGTCCTGAAGATCTTGCTCGTAATAAGGCTCTTGATCTCCAACGAATTGCTCACCGTCTATACTCGATCAACCAATATCAACAACACACATTCAGAGGCAATCATGCATAAACAAACAAGCTATAATTAGAACAATACACCAACAGTAAGAAAATAAGATAAAAAGTCTTTAAAACGAATCTACAACTCGCTAGGATCACACAAACGCGAAGATCACGAAAAACGGAGCTAAAACGACAAAGTTATGAATTTCCAAAGATTTCCTATAGAAAAATAAATACTTTAATTCAAACTCGAAAATAAATTAATCCAAACCTACTGTACAGTTGCATCATTAGATAGAGCTCTCAAATATGAATCTAACGCAATTTGAATGGATCAAATCGGAGTTAAAACGAAGATTCTACGACTAAAACAAACTGAGTGGCAAAACTGTAAATATCAGAAAGCGTATTTTTCTTTTTCCAAAACGAATTACGTTTTTATTTAATCAAAACGTATTTTCCCGGTTTACGCTTTGGACCGCGGGTTAGATATTTGAAAACCTCAGGGGCTCTTTAACAAAAATACCAGCCGGACCGTTATCGACTAATCTCAGCCGTAGGATCTAAAGCGAACGGCTCGGATGGGATCGGAGGATGAGCCGGCGGCGCTCCGGCCGGGTTTGGTCCCGACGGCGACCTCCCACGGCGGCGCCATGGCCGGAGTGGCCTAACTCGCGCCACAGTACACGAAATCATGAAGCAAGGGTACCGGTAGGTAGATAACTTCAACGCGATCATACCTAGGGCAAAATCGTGGCCGGAGATGAAGCAATGAGCTCGTACGGCTCGAAGGGGCGGGCGGTGGAGGCGGTGCTTCGGGTGTAGCCACCCCGAGGCGATGTAGCTGCGATTTAGGGTCGGATGTGGAGCGGGGAGGGACGACGGCTCCGTTTTTATAGTCCGGAGGTGTCTCCAAGAAAGGAAAGGGAGGGATTCGACGGTGGATTCGGATCGGTAAACATGGAAAGCACCGAGGCCGGCGACTTGGGGAAGGGGACGCGACTGACGCGTGGGCCCGCGACGTCAGCGACTAAAACGGGAGAAGGAAAGCGCTCGCGTCGCTGCTGGGCCAACGGCCGCGACTGGGCTCGGCCCACGCGGGTGCGGGAGTGAGCGGGCCGCCGCTGCCGATGTGGGCTCGGCCCAAGAAGAAGGAGGCCGGCCGGGAGGGAGGGAAGGAACGGGCCGCGCTTGCTGGGCCGTGAGGAAAGCCGGCCCGAGAGCAGAGAGAAAATAAGAAATCTTTTCCAATTTTTCAAATGATTTTCAAATCAAATTTGAATTTGATTTTAAACCACTCAATACAAAACTCCAAATGCAGCAGCATGAATGCTCAATTATGTTTCTACCCTTATATTTGATTTTAAATTTATAAAATTATTCTTATTCTAAAGTTGCATGCTTCACAAAAATAAATATAAAAATCACATTTTTCTATTTTTCTTCTCTTCAAAATTTAGGGTGTTACAGAGGATGATATAGAGAATGGATGGGTGTGGAAGAATTGAGTATAGAGGAGAGAATCTTGCTGACTAGGACGTATAGAGGATGAATATAGAGGTCCATGAGTGCGGGTAGTCTTAGTCAATAGCTTGGCAACCTTGAGCACCCCGGTCACGTCCAAGGCATCTCCTCGAGGTTGAGTTGTTAAGAAGTGTTTCCTAGGTGGACAGACATGTAAACAAACGTGATCCGTACAAGGAAGCTATGGGAGAGTATTTTAAGGACGATGCTATAGGAAAGACTTTAAACAAATGAGGATGTCTCGTCAACAGAGCAAGCAGCAGCAGTAGCCACAGTAGCAGTTGGTCATCTGACAACCCTCAGAATTTTCTGTCAATCCGAGAAATATCGGACTTTTGGCAAACAAGGAGCAGTATGTAGATGATGACATCGTTGGGTTAACAGCTTGCTCACTAGTTATAGCATATGGTATCACTAATGTTCAGACGTTAGAAGTTTCCACTAGCTTGGTGATTCCAGGCCGCACGTTTCATTTTCAGCCTATTACTGATGAGTATGCCAGAGTACAAGTGCTGACAGTCGTGTCAGGCCATCAAACGACTTATTAGACGTCCTTACTTCAGAGAGGATCATGAACCTCGGACAAGCTATCAACAAGTTCATATATGCCCTCAATGAGATATCAGGCTAAATGATCACATCCCATTCCTTCGATGCCGCTTCTCAGATCGTTAGAATAAAGGCTACTGTGTCCTGAAAAGCGAGAACATAATCGACCCTCATCACCAACTCAAAAGGCACCAACCCCAACCGAGAGGCAAGAAGCATCGAAACCCAAAGAGCCAATACCTAACCCACCATCACCAACCAAAAACCCACTCTCCCTAAGTGAGGGACAAGGGGCTCAAGAACCTAAAGGCTAGAACCCAAAGGAAAAAGATCCTATTGTGCCCCCAAAGGGTTACGATATATAGCTTATAGGCTATCTACAGAGTTACGGGACCAAAACTTAACCCTTGCAAGAGGCTCTAATGAGAACTAGGGAAAGCATAAGTTACAATATATATCATTGTGGGGGGGTTATATTCTCTAACTCAATTTGCATTTACACACTTATGTCATGTTTGGTTTCAGTAGATGGTAATGCAAAGGAAATGAAATCAGATAACACTGTAATGGGTTTGGTTCGATCTTTATCTGAAAATGGAAATAGGATCTAATAATACTGATTACAGATGGTGGGAAGCAAACAAGTGTAATGGTAATACATAATGGGTTGTGTTACATTTGAGGCAACCAAACGGCTCGTTACTTGAATTCCTTGACTATGTGATTATATTTCCTAGTCTAGCTTGCTACGTTGGTTGATAGGATTAGAACCTAAGATGCAAAACTCTTTTTGCGTTAAAGGTAGCAATACTTAACAAAACCATATTGCATATTTAAATAGTATTTTGCATAGGTTTTGATAAGTAGGATTTAGAGGTTATTAATTTTTTTAGTTGCCTAATCCACCCCTCTATTAGGCGTCATGGTCCCTTCGGTGAGAGAAGAAAAAAAAACAACACTTGGGTCAAACAAGAGCAATGAAAAGTGCCTCAACACAAGAGGGAGCTCCACATTAAATCTAACCTCAAATTCCACCTAGAGCTGCTCATCACCGGACATTATCATTGTGCCGGAGCTGTTCGGCTGTCGGCTCCATAAGCTCCGCTACATGACTGCTGACATGTATGCTGATGTGGAGTCCGCAGAAGCGGACCTTTTTGATGTATGTGCACTAGTTGAGTTGAGCTCCATCGTAAGGGAGTTATATTACTTGGTGGCTTGCCCAGTATTCCCTTGCCAAGGTGAGGAGCAACTAATGGAATTCCAAGCGATAATCCATAGCCAAAACCAGAAGGAATGATTCGAGGCCATCGAATAATGGGCACAAACTGATGAATGCTAGACTGTTGGCCGGCCACTCGATAATGGAGTGCGTGAGGCATGACCTTGTTAGCAGTGGGTAACGAATCACTGCTAGTAGCACTACCACCATGCTGTGCACTCTTCTGGAACACACATCTTCCCTGTGGGGTCGGTCCCCACTTCCTTTTTCTCTTGACATGCTCCAAACGAGGTTTGCTGACTAATTCACCTGGGCTAAGCCGCCCAAATAAAAGGGTCCTCAGCTTCATTGTGTCCATTTTCCCTCTCATGAAATCTAACAAGTTCAAAGCACATTCTCTAAGGCATTTGCAAATCTTCTGCATCTGCACCTTTCCCACTGACCTTGCAAAATTTTGTGATCGGTCCAAGAAATCTTCAACCTGCATAAACAGAAGCAAAATTAGTGTTTTGTGTGCTTTTTCAGGGTAAGAGTCTAGTCTTTTGCTACTTGTTAGTGCTCGATGCACAAATACTTAACACTTAAATTGCCGGCTCCTTTCTTCCAGGTCTTGGAGATCCATGACGCTTCAAAATTGCTTGCGCACAGCCCATGCTCCCATAAACTCTCTGCTGATAACAGCTGCAGGACAAGGCCGATATATGGCCCTAATTAGTGAACACAATCATTTCCAATAACACGTTCAACAAAAAAAGAAACCTCATACCGTTATAAAACAAGTGTAAACTAATACTTCCTCCATTCCAAAAAAATAAGAGTTTTGACTTTTTAGATACATTGCTAGACACAATGTATATCTAAGTGCATAGTAAAACTTATGTATCTAGAAAACCTAAAACATCTTATAATTTGTAATAGAGGGAATATAAAATATAAATCACTGTTACAATTTGGTAGTATGTGGTGGAGCAACAAGTTTTTTATTCATAATTGTATGACCTCTGCAGCCTTATGGGGCTTAGCAATGGTATTTGTTTTCAGAATATGCAGTGGAGTATAGATGACCTCTATCAAAATGTTGCAAGATCTGACTAAGAAGATAAAGGCGCTCAGAGATCTGGCAAGTTCTCATGTGATAATCTTAATATGAGGTGCTTCTCTCCACGGCATGTGGGTTTTATTGCCCTGAGGTACCGGTATTGAAGGTGTTGAGGGTGGCAAGTTTCAAAAGGTGGACCTTCGTTGGTGCTTCTCTGAAGTCTGATGTTTAGCAATAGTTCTGTGGTTCAGGTTGTAAGCTTTGCATTTCTGTCCTTGATGACGTGGATAGTTGTCATGTGGTTATGGTTTCCTGATTGCTTTGTAAACTTCAGGTAGTTGGGGATGTTCCTGGTTCTGAACTTGAGTTGCAAACACTTCTGGTCTTTTGATTTTAACTGAAAGGCTGGGACATGGCCCTAAAACTCTAAAAAATAATTCTTGGCCAATGCAGTAATGACAAAAAAAGAGGAAGCTAAACTAGCTAAAGTTCAGGGGTATGGCACAATTAGTGCCTTTAGACCATAGTTCATGGCTAAAATGAACACGTACAGAAAATAACATGTCAACATGGGTACATAATGAGAATTTCTGCAAATGTAGTTCGAGCTTATCTAAATCTCCTATTTGTTGTAAAAAAGAACTATGAACAGTAAACATAACACATGTGTATGAGAAGTGCTCATCCAACATACCAAGGAACAATTATAAAAACATGTTCATATAGATTCAGTTATGGCAAGTAACTTCAACCACAAACATAAGTAGGAAGATGAACCTTATAGTTACTCACTTTACTTATCAATGATACAAACAGTTCAGCCACAGATTCTTTATTTTTACTCCCAAAACCCTTAAACAGTAAAGCGTTCCTCTCAACGCTTGTGCAGTCTAACCCATCTGCAAGAGTAAGAATATAGAAAGTTATCCTTGGTTTCAGTGGAAAAGTTAGCAGAATTATGCCAGTAAAAGGAAAAACAAAGAGCAAGCATGATAGAAGTTAACCTTTTAACAAGTCAGAGAACGCAGGCAATATTGGAGGATCCCGGGTCTGCACTGCACATTGATGTTTATATTCTTAGCCATGTATCAAATAAGTTGCTATTCAAACACTACCATAAAGGTAAATGGAGTAAAATCCAATTTCTGGTACACAGAATGCAATAGCATGAAGTGTAGGGATTCAGACTGAGGAAGTGTAGCAGAAGGATATCTATCACGTTTTCTGAACTAGCATAAATCCAATCCAGAATGTGTCGATACTAAAGGAGATAATTTATTGGTTCCTCAATATGTTTCATCTTATTTTCTATACAAATGAATCCAAAGCTTGTGTCTTCAAATACAGATTGATTAGTAGGCCAATTAATGAAAACAAAAGGTAATGAGGGACAGTTACTTGCAATTTAATAACCAAACCAAAATAATAATTAACCCATGGTACCTGCAAATGGAAAGCAACTAGTGAAATAATTGACATGGAGCTCATTGTCAGTTGTCTTGGGCTATTCAAATCATGTACCTTAGCCCAGAACTTAACCTGAAGAACAAATGGGAAAAAGGAAAAGATTGTTGTCACATAGTTTCAATTCATCACATGGCTTTGCTAAGTTACTAATTAGAAAGAAAACGAAGATTGCATTACCAAGTAACTTAGTATCTGAAACCTTTCATCAAGTGAGGAAACAAATTTGATGATCATTGACCTTGTCATGCCATCTTTATTTTCAACCGAAATATCACATTCGATCCCTGTGCCACAATCAATAGCCTTCAGTATAGGCACCCTAGCACTTATAATAGGTAAAACCCCACAGAAAATTCCACTCCCTGGATGGATCAGAAAAGAAAAGGTTGAATATATTTACAAATATCAATGGGCATGCAATGAATATCTGAAAATATTCTGTCCGGGGAAATACTTACTCTGATGAGAATATAGAACCTTGGAAAATTTCCTGATAATAGAGATCATTCGCTTGCGAGTATATCGCTCATCAGTATTAGCACTGAAATTGATAGAGAGGTCCAGGTCACTATGAGGAGTAAATAAATCCATCGTGAATGATCCAAATGGTTCCACAACCGGAGACCCACAGTTGCTACCTGATATTAGAGTTAAATAAAGGTCAAATCAACATGTAAGAGACGAAGTTCAATGTTCCGATGTGACTGGTACATGATTTCCTGAACATCTACAACTACAAGAGTCCACTCAATGCTCGGTGCCATTGCTCAGTGAGTTTACCCCAATAGAGTTCTGTACTTTTAGCAGCCGCTTGGCAATAGACAGACCAATACAACATCTATGTGTTCCCTTTTCTTTTTGGAAAATTCTCCATGCTTCCTAATACTTCTTAAACCAATGCATGGTGAAACAACAGGTGGTGCGTGATGATATATCCTGAAGATATTTGATGCAATGCAACAGGACAGGATATAAACTACTACTATCAGAATTGTGCTGGTATTGCACCCTTCCTCCACAACTGATTTCACAGACTCAGAATTGAAGAGAGTTTTTGAAAAATAATTTAAAAAATAAATAAAGAGAGCTCTCAGAGTGAGAACAACTGCAAATTTTATAACTAATCACCAGTCAGCATTCATATTACTACTTATTAGGGATGAATTTGGAGGCTAGAAGTTGATGACTATATTCAAAATAATCGATAACGTGGAAGAAATGGAAACATACCAAATCTTCGATTCACCATCTCCCTAAAGACATCAACCAAGGCGTTGCGCTGGTCATAGTCAAGTGGCTTGGGACGCAGAACGGCATACGCCTCGAGAAGCAACTGATTGAGAGCTGGAAGCAGACTGGGATTGACTGATATTGCCGTCAACTCCTCCAGCTCCAGACATTCAGCGTGCCTGCTTAATTCTGCACAGGAGAAGATAAGAGCCGGTTATATCTGCCAAAGCCCACACCGTAGGTCGCACTAAAACAAATTCGGGACAGATCGACAGTAGCATCTGAAAAAAAAAGAGCAAAAGAGGAAATCTGCTTTGGCTGTTTGATTTCTGGAGCGCAGGGTCCAGCTGTCCATGGAAGCATGAACCGGCAAAGCAGGCCTGGCACTGCTTCTTCTAATGGAATGACTAATGCAAACCGCGGGCATATGTTGGGATGGGAGCAAAGAGAAATGGAGATGGGGAGGGAGCAGCAAGCAGAAGGAACTAGTAGGAGGGTACCTTGAGAATCCCATGTGCTTGCCTCGCTGGACCTGCAACAAGGGAAGAGCGAAATCAATACCAACAACAGTAACAGCGTCAAGCGCGCGCGATGCAGAAATGCGATCCCGAGCACCCCGAAGGAGAAGGGAAGGGAACCAAATCGATCGTCTCCCATGGAGTAGATTGAACTTGGGGTTGCGGGGAATTGGAAGGGTTTGGGGAAGGGACGGACTAGGGAGAGAGACTAACTGAGAGGAGTCGGAGTCGGTGTCGTCGGACACGGAGGAGCTGGCCGCCAGAGTCGCCATGGCCAAGGACCACTGCTCGTCGTGCTGTGCCTGTGCCTCTCTCTCTACTTCAATTCAAGGTGGGACGGCGGCACGGCGCTCGCAGCCCACAGGTGCTCTCGCGGTTGCTAACGCCACGGTTTTTTTTTAAAGGGAATGCTATAAAAAAACAACCAATTTGTTTCGGAGAGTTATCTTTTACACAAGTGTATTTAAGTGTATATGCAATTTGAGAAACAATATTGCATATAAGAAGATATTTTTACATTGTCCCAAACTCCTTAATCAAATATTGGATATCTTTAGGGGTATTGTCGTAACATTCGTTTGCAGAACTCGCTAAAATGTCATCCAAGAATTGCATCCTCAATGATTGTGATACATGTGCATGCATGGCAGATAATATTACGTTATTATTTAATTATTTGTGGAATGTATGAAATATAGTTGGAGACTATATATGCTTACATTGTTGATCGATGGCAATCTTATACCATCCCACAACTTTATGTAATTGTATACCAGAAAGCCTCCTAAGTTGTTGTACAAGACCAATTGTTTATTTGATATACATAAATCAAATAACTGTTTTGTTATATCAAAGTTGAAACAAATGACAAGTGATTACCAGTCTTTATAGTTTGATGTAACCTTTGTTACACATGCAGGGTATTCTCGCTTCCATGAATATATACAGTGGTTTCTCTTTGATTTTGATAGTGCCATGGCGAGCATGAACATTCTAACAATAGTGTGGAATGTAGGTAGATATGTCATATCTTGACTATAACCCTCCAAACATGTCTGATCTTGTAGTGGATCCATAACCCTCACGATTTTGTTTTGCCTCACTCTCTATATTCTTCTTACTTTCTTCTGTATCCAGATCAGCAAAGCATTACTAATTAAATAAATAGGCATAAAATAATTTTCTAAAAGTAGTAATAAACGTAGTTCAAATTTACTAAAAGTAGTACTAAAACATAGCATAAATTTTATTCATCCCAAAAAGGTTTAGAGGAGTTCACCCGAGTCGTCTGGCAGGCTAGTATTTTTTTCTGGTGATGGTGTGTCAACTAGGCACATCAGTTCAAAGTTACTGATTTGATGCAACTTTTTACCAAGTAGAGTACAGGTACGTACCGTTATTGGGAGTGGATCCATCTGGTTCATGGGAAACTGGTTCTGGCAGGCTAGATTTTTCTTCTGGTACCGGTGTGTCAACTAAGGCAGGGGCATTTGTGGCAACTGCAAAAATCAGACGCATGCAAGAATGTTGAACGTACTCAGGAACAACCAAATCGAAACGCCCACAAATCATCCAAACCACCAACCAGAAGGAGTCATCTGGAGACAAAGATGGGAGACTTTGCTTGGACTGGGAGGGAAAGAAAAGGTATCACCTTGTAGGATTTGCCTCCAGACACCTCGAACCGCAGTGCACCGAACTCTGACATGGCTGTGACCGTTGCCGCCGGCGTGTTCGGCCCCTGTGCATGCGCCACCGCTGTAGAATCCAGCGCCGCCGGCCAGGGAAAAGCCATGACCGTTGCCGAGACTTGTTGTAGAACTCCGACGTGGCTGTGACCGTTGCCGCACGCGTGCTCCTTGGCCTGACGGACTACCCATGGACGTGAACTTCTTCAGCGATCGGCCGAGGGGCCAGGGCAGGGCGGAATCACGTTGCCAGAGAAGGGGCCGACGGATGGAGACGTGGAAGTGGAACTGCATGGGTCCAGCAAGTCTGTACGGCGCCGGTGCGGGAGGTGGCGACGACGGCGATCTTCCAGTGCGCGACAAGTCACGATGAGGATGGGCGGTTCTGCAGCGGTTTCCTGTCCGTGCCCTCTACGAGAGAAGGAGGGGATCGGTTCATGAACAGGGTAGCGAGGCGAAACGAGCGGACGGCACGATCGCGAGGGGAAGGGAAATATAGTTGGGTGCGAACGGACAGGAGTGAGGCGAGAGGGGCCGAAACGACGGGAACACGCGTGCGGGATCGGCTGGCGGCATAGGTACGCAGTGAAACACGCTGTCACATAAGTAAGGTCCCACCGGGATTATCGTTGGATGGAAATTTTGATGGATGAGATCGGGTTGGATGCTCTCCAATTCTTATGCTCTTTTATAGAGTAGAATAGAATACAGGATGACCACTCTCCAAATAGCAGCTTTAGGATTGCATCTACGTTCTTAGCATCACAGGCATGAAATAGATACATTTTTACCACTTTGGCTCGCGTGGCACGCCAGCTCGGCCGTCCAGCGTGGCAGGCGAAGAGAAAAAGACCTCCCTTGCCCCTGGGCTTTCATTTCTACGTCGTGCGGACAATGAATACATTTTTACCACTTTGGACAATGCAACCATGATACATGAACCAAATCATTGCATCAAGACACCAATAATATGGGCAAACACATGTACAAGAAGAATACATAACAATTCATTAACCAAATCATTTTTCATGAACCAAGTTATTGCATCAACACACAGTCATCATACATTAACTAGATGAAAAACATAAGTGTTGCCATAAGGGACATAAGTTGAGCCCACATACATGGTTCTGGGCACACAGTAGTGGTTCTGGGACACCCACATACATAGTTCTGGGCACACAACAGTGGTGGTGACGACATACAGTACATGTTCTGGCCAACCTAGGGCAATACGCAGTAGGCACTCAAAAGTTACAAGTTTGTTCATTTTACAATCAAAATAAATTTGTCTTGCTGGCAGCTGCAGTCACTTCTTTCCATTCTTTGTTGGAGTCTTCTTCTTCTTTGTTACGAGGAGCTTCCTCTTTGGAGTCATCTTTTTAGTAGGTGGTACAAGCGATGTTGTTGCTGTTTCATCAACCCCGTCGACAACTTGCAGGTCCCAACAAAGACTCCTGACTAAAAATATGGAAGACATATTGTCATATTGGCAACAGCAAGCATGCCAATAGCTTAGAAGGGAATAAAATTTGATATATAAATAGATCTAAATTTTCATATATAATTTGTGAATAAGCAAAGGTGGCCGTCAAATTAAGTGTCGTGTTCAGTATTTAAGTTTGAACATAATAATTAGTAAAGGCCACACATGCATCTGTAATGAAACTTGGCTCTTTGGCTTGTGATAAAAAAATATGGAAGACATATTTTATATTGGCAACAGTAAGTTTCGGCCAAGCATTTATTTCCAAGTAGGGCATACCTTCTAGCTATAGATGATGGTGGTGCATCCTCAATCTCAAGTGCAGGTATGACTTGTCTCTCTGCAGCTACTGCAACTTCTGCTGTTGCAGTAGCCTTGGCTGCAGCGTCCTCAGCCTCCCTTGCTGCCTTAGCTGCTGCTTCTCTAGCCGGTGCTAACCTTGTTCTTGGTGTATCTCCTCCACTAGGGGTAGGGTCTGTCTTAGCCTTCTTCCTTCTAGGTTTAGGTGCTGATTTTTTTGTTCTTTTCCTGCAATGCATTTGCTAGGGCCAATGCTTAACACTTATAACTAAATATAATAGTAGGGTATGAAATTACCTTTTCTTGGTACCAGTCAGTGCACACCTCCAGCTTCCCCTTCTATGGCCATATTCACTACATGCAGGGCATCTGACCTGTCTTGTTGCTTTTCCACTTCTCTCAGAAGGAGCAAGATGCATTTTCTTCTTCTGTTTGCCTGGCTATCTCTTCTTCATATTTAGTGGGAACAACTTGAATCCTTTGTCCACCGTGGCCACTGTGTTCTATCTGTTATGCTGGGAATGATCCCATTGTATGTAGCCTGGAACTTCTGAACTGAGTAGTAGTTGTTCACATACATGCCCATATTGGGTTGCCTCTGGGTTGTGATTAGAGCCAATGCATGAGGGCAAGGCTTTCCAGTCACTTGTCACTCTCTGCAAGTACAAATATGTTGGTTTGGATACACAACATGCCTCCTAACCTCCTCATATTTGTAGATCTCATTCACTTCTGCTTTCTCTTGGTAACCTTTAGTTACTTTCAGATGGTCTAAACCCCTAGAAGCTGCATTGAGCTAATAGATAACTGCAGGTAGAATTCTAGGAGACAAAGCATTAGCTATTTCCCTCCTCTTTGCAAAAAGAATGAGTGTCTTCTCCCTAATTGCATCAGCCAAACAGTGAACAGGTAGATCCTTATGCTCCTTGATCCAAGGATTCCAAGTCTCAGCCAGATTATTGTTGATGTAATCACATTTTATTTCTGTACTAAACTTGCTCCTAGCCCACATTAGGTTGTGATGTTGTTTGAGCCAATCAACCACATCAGGGTTAGTTTCTATTACCTTGTCAAAGAACCACTTGAACTTGTGTGGTGTATATGCTCTAGCAGCAGGCCACATGTTCTTGGCATAAACATCTCCATGGCAATATTTCTTCATGTTTTCCATCAAATACCTAAAGCACTCCCTCTATTCACAGTTTGGGAAAACCTTGGCAACTGCAGCTTCAAGGCCCTTGCAAGCATCAGTGCAAACAGCTAAGTTCTCCATAGGGCCTATTGCCTTGTTCAGTTGCTCCATAAACCATGTCCAATTTTCCTTAGTATCAGAGTCAAAAAGTCTAAAAGCCAAGGGGTACATCCAGTTATGTCCATCCAAAGCTTGAGCTGCTGACAGATGTCCATTCCAAAGTTCATTCAATGTTGTTGAGTCTATACTGATATAGGGTCTGCAACCATTTCTGAAACCATCAATTTATGCCTTGAAACAGCAGAAAAACCTCTTAAAATGAACCTTGTCATCCACAGTCTCAGTGTCTATCTCTAATATACTACCAGGTGATCTCATCTCAACCTCTGCCTTAAATCTGTACAACCAATCAAATGAATCATCCCATTTACCAAACAATTTGTCACATGCCCTTTGTTTACCATACACTACAGTCTAATAGTTGATGTCAATGTTGTACTTGTCCTGGAGGGCTTCCTGTAATGCCTTGACACCCATGCTGAGTTTTTTCTTTAAAAAGGGTATAGCCATCTCTGCCACCAAAGCCTAAGAAGCCATTGTACACCCAGAGACTCTAGATCTAGAAGCACAAGTGTGAGTGCCTTCATTTATCTGCACCTGCAAAATGACAAAAAAATCCTGCATAAGTGAAAAATGGTTGAAGAATACATAGAAAATGATAGAAGAAGAATGCATAAGTAAAAAATGACAAAAATAGGCTACATAAGTGAAAGATAACTGAAACAAGAAATTGTACCTTGACACTCCCATCATGATGTGTCCTAGCTCTAAGAACCCAAGGCATCCAAGAGCAGCACAGTGTACCCTGTATCTTTTCTTGTCGGAATGAGCAGTACCAAATTCAATCTTCCTTACTATGGCATGCCGCTTGACTGCTAGCCTTAGATCCTGCATGCTAGGGTAAGAAATTCCCACAGACAAATCAGGATTATCCTTGTTCCGATGGAACAATGGCTCCTCTGGTACATTGTCATCCACAGGAATAGCAGCTTCATTCATTTCTTGCTGCATTGCAGCTGTCATTGCAGGGATAGGTATTGCTTCCCTTGCTACATCGTCTGCACTCTGATCTGCTGCCCAAAATCCCATTGCCTCATATACTTTGTCCTCATCTACCACTGCAGTAGCATCACCATCATCTTTTTCATCTTGGTGTATGATGAGATTGGCCCAATCAACTGGCTCTAGTACTCCCTCCATCCCAAATTATAAGACGTTTGACTTTTTTGACCTCAAGTTTGACCACTCGTCTTATTCAAAAAAATTTGTACAAACATAGTCAAATTTAAGTCATTCTTGAAGAACTTTTATTAATATACCAAGCCACGATAAAAGAATTGATATTTTGCACAATTTTTTAAATAAGACGAGTGGTCAAACTTGGTGTCAAAAAAGTCAAACGTCTTATAATTTGGGATGGAGGGAGTATATTAGAAGGCACAGATGGAGGTGGCGAAGTACATGTATCACCTGTGCCCTCTGCATTCTCAAAAAAATTAAAACCACTGCCTACTACATTTCCAGGAATTCCACTGCCTTCACCAGTAGTCACACCAGATGCACATCTACGAGAAGAACTAGCATCACCGGAGATTGCATGTTTACTGACAACATCAACTATAAGTACAACAACCCTTTCTCTCCAACTATCCTTTACCATTTGCTGAAAATGTTCATCCCTTCTCACTTCCATTTAGAGCCAGTGTCAGTGTCGACTACCCACACTGATAGTGTTTGTGATGGCCCCCATATGATTTTTGTGGACATGTCATCATGAAATTTCTCAATAGTATACTGCCTAGTTATGTCCAGCCACAACTCATGCTCTTGCTCAGCCATTTCTGTCCCATACTCAACATCAGCGACATAATTACCAACCTTAACAACTAATCTAAACACGTTGCCAGGATCAATCCTGACATAATGCATCAACAAGAAATAAATCAACGAGTTAGAGTACATGCTGTAGAAGATATATTATCTTAATGAGAAGAGATATATATTAGTTTTCACTATGAACCTACTAGTTCCAATCCAATTAGCCAATCTGCAGCTCAATGTCAAACCCAACCATCCAAAAGCTAGCATCTATACCTCCAAAATCAATTGAAACAGAGGTTGCTGCTCTCACACCCTCACTGCTCCACACCAATCAGATGCTAATTTTCTATTTTTTTATAGAAAATCAATGAGAGGGGCTGATTCAACTTACCAAATGGGACAGCCACTCCAATCCATTATTTCAAGAATTGATGGGAACCCAGAACTGATAGATCAACTACCTAGGAAGGAGAGAATGGCAAAAACCAAATCAAATAGTCAAACCCTAACCCTAGCCCCAAAATTAAAGTGAAACCATGGAGCAAAGAGGGCCGCGTAGGCACATACCTTCACTCCAACGATGAAGTGCTTGGGGAGGACATGGCTTGTGGTCAGGGGCGGCGTTGGGCACGGCGACCTTGCCTGGGGGCGTGTGTGGCAGCCTTCCCTGGCAGTGTCGTGGAGCAGAGCGGGAGGGGGAAGGGGAGGGCGACAGTCGGAGCGGGCCGGGCGGTACTGTCCTGCGCACCGTGGGGAAGGAAATAGACGGGAGGGGGAAGGGCAGGGCCGGTCATTTGGCATCCCTCTCATCCAGGTTGCCACGCTAGACGGCCACGCTGGCATGCCACGCAAGCCAAAGTGGTAAAAATGTATCCATTTCATGCCTGTGATGCTAAAAACGTAGATGCATTGCTAAAGCTGCTATTTGGAGAGTGGCCATCCGGTATGATGGTAAAAAGTGAAATATCCCAAAATCTGCAGGTCTCCCGTGCTCGTGCAATGGAAGCCGCTGGTTCTAGGAGTCTGGAACCACAAGTTCGATGGAAACAAAATGATGCTCGCATAACCGCGGAGGCGGCAACAAAGTAATGAGGGAAATGCTTGAGTCAGTCCGTCCATCCGCTCGAACGCTAGCTTTCTGAGCACGCGGATCATCTCATCTGCGATGCCCGCACCGACCATCGAGCCCCGCTCCTCTTGACGCAGCACTCTCCGTCTCCCCCATGCCTTCCTTCATCCTCCATCTTCACCATATCTGTGCGCCGAGCGCCACGTGTGGCTAGGTGGCAGGAGAGGGGCTATCGTTGGCCAGGCATAGGCGCAGTTGGCCGCTGCCAGGTCAGGCCACCATTCTCAGCCGTTAGCTTACCAGAACCGGCTATTCCCCGGTCTACTTTGCGTCGTTCAGAAGAAGGATGAACAATACATGTTTCAAGAGTATGTTTCAAGTGCTTCAAATATTCCGTAGGTATGTTGCAAGTGTTTCATATGAATGTTGCAAAAGTGGATCGGAATGTTGCATATGTTGTAATGGTTATATACACATGTTGCAAGCTTCTATTTCCAATGTTTTATCTATTTTTCAGACGCATGTTGTAAGTCTGAATGTTACATATGTTTCACACATATGTTGCAAGTGTTTTATCTGGATGTTACATATGTTTTGCAATGGTTTTCAAGTGTTTTTAGGTGTTTTCACAAATGTTTTAGGCACATGTTTCATGTGTTTCATCTAGCTTCCAGACGTATGTTTCAAATGCTGTATTTGTACGTTTCAAAAGTAGACTAGATGTTGCAGTGTTGCAACGGGACCAACCTACCGCAGCCACCTGCAGCAGCTACTGAGTTGCCGCCGAGCGAACACAGACGGCAGAGGGGGCACGAGTGGTCCCCGTGCGCGGTCTAGTGGCGTAGGCCTACATGGGCGCGAAAAACGCAGGCACGACGAGGCATGCATACACGGGGGCAGAGTGCAAGTGCACGTGGGAAACAAAGCACGGACGGGGGTGTGCTGGCGTAGACGGGGGTGGAGTGGGGCGTCCGAACGTGCGCGTACATCCGGGCGGCAGCAAATAACGCGGCAGAAAGGTGGCGAAGAACCCAGACCGGGAGGGAACTGAAGAAGGTAGGAGCCGCTATGTCTTTTATTTTACAACAAACATCTTTATTTCAGCAGTATCTGGCTGCTAGGATGGATACAGAGTTTAAGTTTATAGACATTAAAGCTTCCATCACTGGACAATGCTGATCATGAGCACTATTAGAGCACACGGGCTTAAAGTCAAAGACTGAACTATTGGAGGAAGAGACAGAGCCCGTGTGCACTATTAAGAAGAGCCCTCACTACTGCAAAGGAAGGAACCATACCTAATGCTATTTGACCATCATTTTGTGGCTCTGTATTGTCCCTGTGTAGGAGTTCAGTTGTAAACAGAGCTGTGCTCTGCTAGATATTAGATGGTAAAATGGGTAAACATGAAGTCTATAGTTCAGTGTGTGTCATATGCTCCTCTTGGGTGGTTGAGTGTGTTCCGTCAATGCCTGCATCAGTAGAATAAATACCTTGGTTTGGAGTGTTGAGGCTATTGTTGTCTAGCTTGGATGGAGTGGTTGCCCTGACCCCTATGTCGCCCTCAGCTAGTTCCCTGTCGGTTTGGGAGCCAAGCTGCTGATGTTGTTCATCTATGGCACCATGGGGGACGCTGGGTTGCTCCAGATTATGCCTCTCAGCAGTAGCCATGGTCGGGTTGGTACCTGCAATCTCATTAATCATATATATTGTAGTTGTGGTGACTGTGTGTCGTCCCCAATCTATTGGAGGAGCCATGGAGATGGGCACCGGCTCCAATCCCGTGGTGAGTCCTATTGAGATTTGGGTAGGTTGTTGTGCTGGTGCTGGCCATCCAGTAGTGTTTGCAGTTGACTGTTGCATGTCCCTGTTCATCGATGAAGTAGGTAGTGAGTCTGTGCCTCGAGGTTGTGTTTCCTGTACTGCCTGTTGGGTGCTGATGTGTGCTGCCACGACGTGGTGTGCCTGCCAAGGAGTCCAAGATTTTCTCTGGAATCGAGTGTCATTCCTAGCCTTCCACAAATACCACATAGTGGTTAGAATCTTATTAAATAAAGCATCAGAAATTGAGTTGGAGACAAAAGCCTGAAGGGTTAATTGTACTCCATCATTTTCTTGGGGAAGGTTGCCAATGCGTAGAGAGGGTTCAAAGGAGAACCAAACAGCCTAGGGTAGATGGCAGTGGAAGAAAAGGTGAGTGTCGTCCTCCACTGCATCACAAGATGCATAGTGTTTGTCGATGTGAGTGGAGTAACTTGCTGCTCTATCAGCAGTAGTGAGGGCTCTTCTTATTTGTCTTCAGGTGAAGGCTTTGATTAGAGGGGATAGTTCCTTGCTTCTCCATTCTCTTTGCAAAATGGTGAATGCTTCTGGATCCTTGTTGTGGAAGCTAAATGAGCTGCTTATTACTGAGGTGCCTGTAGATGTTTTTAGTAGTGCATTGACCATTCTTGGCGGGTGTCCATCTTAAGATGTCGTTGGGGATAGTCTGGACACTAGTGATTTCCTGTACAGCCTTATCATCAAAGATGTTAGCTATAAGGTCTAGATTCCAAGAATGAGAGCTGGGGATCCAAAGATCAGAGACTGTAGCCGGCAGGGGGAAGGGTGTTACCGGTAAAAGCATATGGTCATGAATAGAGTTCCATAAAGGACACCAAGAGGTGGACCAAATGGAACTGTTACCTGAATGGATTTGGTAGATGGAGTTTGTGCAAAGGTCCGTTTTTACCTGCAAAATAGAAGACCAGAAGATGGACCGAGGCCCACTGGTGTTAGCTGTCCAGAAGGAGGTATTGTGGTAGTATTTAGCCTTGAGGACTGAGGTAAGAAGAGGATTTTTGTTAGTATCTATGTTCCAAGCAGCCTAGGTAAGAAGGCTTCTATTGGTAGTGTAGAGGTCCTGAAAGCATCTAGGCCTCGAGAGTTGGTTTCGGCAATTGATGACAACACATTATTACCATGACTAACGTGTGTTTTGCAGAAACTTTGATAAGTTAGGTCATGAGGTTGATAACTGCTTTGGGCACTATGGTATTCATGCCCCTTGATGGAAATCATTTCGGTTTTCAAAGGATTAACGACAAGATTAAGGACGGTTAGTTCTGGATGTCAAGGTGTTGAGTTACATTCGGAATAGTCGTTAGGATCTTCGCTTTGTTCCTTTGGCCATACTATTAAGGGGGGCATGAGCGAGTAGCTTGACCTAGGTGAGTCTTTTGTTTAGGTGTGGTGCACACTTGTCAAACTTAGCACTAGGTAGCTCAGGTAAAGCTCAAAGTTCAGTTGGAAGCAACTCGATTCAAGTTGCGTCGCGTTTCGAGGTCGTTTGAGCCGTTTACCCTTGACCGGACGCGGTCTCTGTCTCGATCGGACACGTCGGTCAGTACTAACAGTTACTGCGTTTTAGCTCAGTTGACCGGATGCAGTTTTTGCGAGGACCGGACGCGTTGATCGTGTTGACACGTGTCTCAGAGGGTAAAACAACTAATCGGACGCGACTGGGAAGTGATCGGACGCGTCCGATCACGTTCCAGTAAGGTACTTTGCTGACCTGACGCGTCTGGTCATCACTGATAGGACATGACCGAGTGTCAGGTCAAAGTACAGTAAGGACCTTGCACAACCGGACGGGTCCGGTCACCCCTGATCGGTGCATCCGGTCACTCAGCGGTGTAAGCCAGTTTTTCGACCGTTACGTTCGACCAGCGCGTCCGGTCACGTCGACCGACGCGTCCGGTCAGTGCGTATTTTACTGAGTTGGCACGTAACGGTTGGATTTGACTGTGGGGTATATAAATTCATCCCTCCACCTCTTTTAGAGGTCTCTTGCTCATTTGTTCAGATGAGAAACACCTTTCAAGTGCAAGGAAGTGCAAGAGCTCTAGTGAGGGTAGTGTTTTGAGAATCAAAGTTTAAGAATCCCTCATTAGTGACTAGGGAGTAGCAAGTGTGCATCCACCTTCTCATTAGGCTTGTTGTGGTCAAGTGAGAGTTCTAGCTTGTAACTCTTGGTGATCGCCATCACCTAGACGGCTTGGTGGTGATTGGGAGTTTGGTGATCATCCGACGAGCTTGTGGATGACCCAACTCATCTTGTGAGCGGTTTTAGACAATTCACCGCGATGGAGTGTCAAAGAATCAGCCCGTAGAGAGCACTTGATCCTTGCACGGATCAAGGGGGAGCTACACCCTTGCGTGGGTGCTCCAATGAGGACTAGTGGGTAGTGGCGACTCTCCGATACCTCGGGAAAACATCGCCTTGTTCCTAACCCTTACTTTCAAGCATTTACTTTCTTGTATTACTTTAATTGCTTGGTTTACTTTCCTAGAATTGCCATGCTAGACTAGGATTGGAACTTAGGGTGCAAAACTTTTTACCGGTAGAATCACAAGGAACACTAGTAGGCACTAGGGGTGAACTTTGGCTTGTAGGATTTAATTCTTGCAATTAATTTTTAGAAAAGCCTAATTCACCCCCCCTCTTGGGCATCTTGATCCTTTCAATTGGTATCAGAGCTGAGTTGCTCCTAAATTAGGCTTCACCGCCTAGAGCAAGATGTCTAATGGGGGAAGGACCACCTCCCATCTTTGAGGGAGATGATTTTCCATATTGGAAAATCCGCATGGAGGCGTACCTCGAAGCCATAGATGTTGGGTGTCTTAGAGCCGCCACCGAAGGGCTTCCCGCTATCAAAGATCCCGCCAACCCAAGTGGTGACGAGGAGAAGTACGACTGGTGGAATGCAAAGGCAAAAAGTGCACTCTACCGGGGCCTAGGCAAGGATATCTTCAATCGTGTGCGTAATGCAAAAAACGCTCATGAATTATGGGAAAACATTTGTGCTCTCCATGAGGGAACTAAGAGTGAGCGTGAGGAACACTATCACATTGCTTTGAAGAAAATTAATTCTTTTGAGATGCTTCCCAAAGAAAGTGCTAATGACATGTACACTCGATTGAATGTTCTTGTAGAGGATCTCAATGCTCTCGGGCTCACACAAATGAGTCAATCGAATGTTGCAAGGAGGATCTTGAGCGTTCTTCCTGTTGAGAAGTATGGTCACATTGTCACCGTGCTTCACCAAAGTGATCTCTCCACCGCAACACCGACACAAGTATTGGGAAAGATCAATGCACATGAGATGTACATGCACATCACTCCAGAAGAGGGCTCATCATCTTCCAAGAAGAAGGACTTGGCCTTCAAAGCTAGCCATGACAAGAAAAAGAAGAAGGGCCAAGCCATGATGGTGCAAGAAAGCTCAAGTGAAAGTGATATTGATGATGCATCACTTGCACTCATGGTGAGAAAGACCACCAAGATGCTAAAGAAGCTCAACAAGAGTGGCATCAAGTTCAATGGCAAGAAGAAGAAGTTCTTCACAAGTAGCAAAAGGAATCCTATATCCGAGATGGATTGCTACAATTGTGGTGAACTTGGCCACTTAGCTCATCAATGCCCTAAGCCTCCAAAAGATAAGTACAAGAACAAGAACAAGGGCAAGAAAAATGATTCAAGTGATGAAGATGAGAAGAAGAACAATCCATATAAGAAGAAAGATGGCAAGAGAAAAGAGTTTCACAAGAAGAAGAAGGGAGGCAAAGCCTACATTGTTGGTGATTGGCTCACCGACATTGAGTCATCATGTGAGTCCTCCGGCGATGAGAGCGACAATGAGAAAGAGAAGGTCGCCGCATTTGTGATTGGGCCATCATCATCTTCACCGACATCTTCATCACCACCTTCACCGCCACCTTCACCATCATCGTCCACTACTCACCTATGCCTTATGGTCAAGGGTGAACGAAAGGTACAAAATAATAAGAGTGATGATGATGATGATAGTGATAGTGATGATGAATATGATGCACCTTCTTATGATGAACTTGTAAAATTGTTGAACAAATACTCTAAAGTCATAAGAAGAACTAGAAATGAAAATGATGAGCTACAAAATGAAAATGACTCACTTTCATCTAAGCTTGAAAATGCACAAAAGACTAGTGATGAGCTCAAAGATCAAAATGAAATTATGTCTTCTACTCTCAAGGAGCTCAAAACTTCTAACAAAGAGCTTCAAGATGAACATGATAAACTTGAGAAGAAGCATGATGAGCTCCACACTAGGCACAACTTGCTAAAAGACAAATATACTACATTGAAAATCAATTATGATAGTCTTGTTGTTGCTAATGAGCTTTCTCTTGAGACACATGATGCTACTAACCAAGTTGTTAAGATTGATATAGCTACATCATATGATGACTTGATTACTAAGAGCATTGAGCAAGGCTCTAGTGGCAAAGGCAAGAATGTGGTTGAGCCCGACAACCATGATGATTATGTCAAGCTCAAGAGTGAAAATGAGATACTTAGAAATGAGAACAAGAAGCTAAAAGGGTTTATGACTCTTGAAAAGCAAACATGAAATGAGTCACTTATTGAAGAGAACAAAAAGCTCAAGCAAGAGAAAGAGCATCTCAAGACCGGCCTAAGCAAGTTCACAAGAGGCCAATATTTGCAAAGTGAGCTACTCATGAATACCGTCATGAAGATGGATAGAAGTGGCATTGATTACTTAGCAAATCAAGAGAAGAAGGCTAAAGCTCAACAACAACAAAGCAAGTCAAAGCCCAAGCCAAAGAGATGTGTTGAGTGTGGACAAGAGGGCCATTTTGCTCATGAGTGCAAAACTCCACCGCCACAACCCTTGTCCAAGCATGCTAGACCCTTTGCTTTCAATGCTCATTACATGCTTAGAAAAGATTCAAGTGGAAACAAGAAAGTCATGTTCTTGGGTCCTCCAAACAAGAATAGGCCTAAGAAAGTATGGGTTGCCAAGTCACTAGTTGAGAAAGTTAAGGGTCCCTCTCAAGTTTGGGTCCCTAAACAAAAAGCTTGATCTCTTGTGTGTAGGTGAACTACAAGACTGGTGGATCTCATTAGTTTATTGATAGTGGTTGCACTCAACATATGATCGGTGACCCTCGTATGTTCACCTCACTTGAAGAGAATGGGGTATGTCAAGAGAAGATCACATTTGAAGATAATTCAAAGAGCAAAGTCAAGGGTATAGGCAAGATTGCAATATCAAATGATCACTCTCTTTCAAATGTGCTCTATGTTGCTTCATTGTATTTCAACTTACTATCCGTTGGGCAACTTTGTGACCTTGGCTACCAATGCTTATTCACACCCAATGAAGTGGTAGTTTTAAAGATAGATGACAAGCAAATGATTTTCAAAGGCTTTAGATACAACAATCTCTATCTTATTGATTTCACCTTCGAAGATGCAAACTTGATGACATGCTTGTTCACCAAAACTTCACTTGGGTGGCTTTGGCATAGGAGGCTTGCTCATGTTAGAGGCTTGAAGGATGTAAAGTTTGAGAAGGACAAACCTTGTAGTGCATGTCAAGCCGGCAAACAAGTTGCAAATACTCATCCAACCAAAGCTTACATGTCAACATCAAGAGTGCTAGAACTTCTACACATGGATTTGTTTGGTCCTACAACTTACAAGAGCTTGGGTGGAAATCTCTATTGTCTTGTGATTGTGGATAACTATTCAAGATACACTTGGACTTTCTTTCTTCATGACAAATCCGAAGTGGCAAATTTCTTCAAGAAGTTTGCAAACAGAGCTCAAAATGAATTTGAAGTCAAGATAAAGAAGATTAGAAGTGATAATGGCAAAGAGTTTGACAACACAAACATTGAAGCTTATTGTGATGAGATTGGAATCAAGCATGAAGTTTCATCAACCTACACTCCTCAACAAAATGGTGTAGTTGAGAGAAAGAACCGGACATTGATCACCCTTGCAAGAACAATGCTAGATGAGTATAATACATCGGAAAAATTATGGGCCGAGGCAATCAACACCGTATGCTATGCTTTAAATCACCTCTTCCTACAAAAGTTTCTTGGCAAGACCCCCTATGAGTTGCTAAATGGGAAGAAACCGGACGTCTCATTCTTCCGAGTGTTTGGTTGCAAATGCTACATCTAAAAGAAGCGTCAACACCTAGGGAAGTTTCAAAGACGTTGTGATATTGGCTTTCTTGTTGGTTACTCATCAAAGTCCAAAGCATATAGAGTATTTAACCATGCCACCGGTTTGTTTGAGGAAACATATGATGTGGAATTTGATAAATCTAACGGCTCCCAAGGAGCAATTGAGAATTGTGATGATGTAGGTGATGAACCATTGAGGGAGGCAATGAAGAACATGTCAGTGGGAGACATCAAGCCTAAAGATGATGAAGACGATGTACAAATTGTCAATCCACCATCTTCATCACATGTGCCTCAAGATGGTGATAAGAATAAGAGAGTTGAAAATGAAGACACTCATGTCTCTCATGAACAAGCCGAGGCACAAGCTCAAGATGTTGATGCTCCCCAACCCTCTCCTCAAGTGGTTGAAAGAAGAAACTCACCTCTACTTCAAGCACATCCACAAGATCTCATCATAGGGAGTCCTACAAAGGGTGTAATGACTTGATCTCAAAAGCTTGCTTCTTTTATTGAACATCACTCTTTTGTCTCTTGTCTTGAACCGAAGAATGTAGAAGAAGCTCTTCAAGATCCGGATTGGGTGAATGCTATGCACGAAGAATTGAACAACTTCACCCGTAATCAAGTTTGGACACTTGAAGAGCATCCAAAAGGTGCAAGAATCATTGGAACCAAGTGGGTGTTCCGCAACAAGCAAGATGGCCAAGGCGTAGTAGTGAGGAACAAGGCAAGACTAGTTGCAAAGGGGTTCTCTCAAGTTGAAGGTCTTGATTTTGGAGAGACCTTTGCACCCGTTGCAAGACTTGAAGCCATTCGTATCCTTCTTGCATATGCATCGCATCATGAAATGAAACTATATCAAATGGATGTGAAAAGTGCATTTTTAAATGGCTTCATAAATGAACTAGTCTATGTTGATCAACCTCCCGGGTTTGAAGACCCTAGATATCCTAATCATGTTTATAAGTTGTCCAAGGCGATATATGGGCTCAAGCAAGCCCCTAGAGCGTGGTATGAGTGCCTCCGGGACTTCCTCATTGAGAAGGGCTTCACTATTGGGAAGGTCGACACCACACTATTCACCAAGAAGCTTAATGGGGAGATCTTCATTTGTCAAGTCTATGTTGATGATATTATCTTTGGATCAACAAATGAAGATTATTGCAAGGAATTTGGTGGATTGATGTCGAAGGAGTTTGAGATGTCTATGATTGGTGAGCTAACATTCTTTCTTGGTTTTCAAGTCAAGCAAATGTGAGAAGGGATTTTCATCTCTCAAGAAAAGTATACCAAGGATCTTCTCAAGAGATTCAAGATGGAAGAGTGTAAGCCAATCAAGACCCCAACGCCATCTAATGGACATCTCGACCTAGATGAGGGAGGTAAATCGGTTGATCAAACTCTCTACCGTTCTATGATTGGTAGCTTGTTGTACCTTACCGCATCTAGGCCCGATATCATGTTTAGCGTGTGCATGTGTGCTCGCTTTCAAGCGTGCCCTAAAGAACCTCACCTAAGTGTCGTACAAAGAATCTTAAGATATCTTAAGCACACCCCAAGCATTGGTCTTTGGTATCCCAAAGGAGCTAGATTCCAACTAGTTGGCTATTCCGATTTGGATTATGCCGGTTGCAAAATTGATAGAAAAAGCACATCCGGAGGGTGCCATTTGCTTGGAAGGTCTTTAGTATCTTGGTCATCTAAAAAAGCAAAATAGTGTAGCTTTGTCCACCGTCGAGGCGGAATACATTGCCGCGGGGGCTTGTTGTGCACAAATCTTATACATGAAACAAACCCTCCTAGACTATGGAGTTGTTCTTGATAAGGTGCCACTTTTATGTGACAATGAAAGTGCCGTTAAAATTGCTAATAATCCGGTACAACACTCACGCACCAAACACATTGATATCCACCACCACTTTCTAAGAGATCATGTTGCTAAAAATGATATATCACTCGAAGGTGTAAGAAGTGAAAATCAATTAGCGGATATCTTCACTAAACCTTTGGATGAGGCTACCTTTTGTAGGTTAAGAAGTAAACTAAATGTGCTTGATTCTAGTAACTTTAAAAAATGAAATTGTGTTGTCCCTTGCATTGCATTGTAATATATGTCATGTTTAATTCTCCAAAATGCATCTAGGACTTGTCTAACACGGTTACGATAACCCTCCTTTGGAGGAGTGAAGAAGCCTAACCGTGGATCAAACTTGACAAGCAACCTAGTCTTTCTTTCTCGCTTTGCATTGCATATGCATGGTTGTTGCTTTGTCGTTTATTTTCGGTTTGGCTTTGAGCAACCTCTATGTTCGTCCATGAATAGAGAGAGCATTTGACGCTCCCAAGGGTTCATAAACTCTATTGCATGGCCATACGTTGCTCCTCGGGTGTTTATTGCATATTTTCCTAAAAACAATACTAGCCTAAGGCAAAATATTTTGAAAATCTTGAGGGTTTGAGTGAGGTCACTCTTATCAGGTTCCAATTGGTGTTTATTTGAGTCTCTTTGAATTGGAACTTGATTGGGAGAAGTCGCGTCGAAGATCGGATTGAAGAAAGGCATTAAACAGCGATCGGACACTGGACCGGACACTGGATCGGACATGATGCTGCTTCATCACTGCGTCCGGTCCCGGCGACCACCAGCGCGTCCGGTCATCCAGAAGACAAACTCAAGGATCTATGACCGGATGCTGGACCGGACGCGACGTTGTGACCACTGCGTCTGGTCCTGGACCCCACCACCGCGTCCGGTCAAGTGTGTTGAGTTCCCCGGGTGATCTCTGATCGGACTCTATCCGTGTCCGGTCAGCCCTAACCGGACGCGTCCGGTCGCGCCAGGAGCTTACTGGACTCTGACCGGACGCTGCTCCACTAGGTCCGGTCAAGCGACCAGCGCGTCTGGTCATCGCGTTAAAAGCGGATCTACCCCTTCTTAACCGTTCAACCTGATCTAGTTTCTGTCTTCTTTTTCAATCCGCCGCCGCCGCCGTCTAATCCGTGCCCTAGCCTCCTCCGCGAATCTCCAACCGCATCGCCTCGCTCCTCCTCCGCCACTCGGGCACCGCCGTACATCTCTTACTTCATGTTTTTCAAAGTGGTACTAGAGCCTTGCTTATAATGTTGATCTCACGAGGTTTCTAGTTATGTTTGTACTTTTCCAAGTGGTATCTAACTACACAAGGTGCTAAGATGGTGTTTATCGCTACTCCGATGGTATCACGATTCAAAGGTCTATAATCTAAAACACTTAGCACCTATTGATAGTCAATGCTCCTATATTTTCCTATCTAACATGTATGCTTCCTAAATCCAAACATATAGCATACATGTAGGGGGAGCCATTGCTATCAATTTGAATTCATGATCACATGTCCATACTTCTTACACATGGTAATATACTTGGACAATGTGACATGGGTTCAATCAAAATTTTATCATAATATCTTTGTGAAAGGGTTGTCACCAATTACCAACAAGGGGGAGATTGAAAGTCCTATGTTTGGTGTTGGTAATTAGTGACAATGCCTAAGTACTAATCCTATGCCTAAGTTGTATGTAGCATATGAGGATTAGTACATTCCAAGGTTGGTGGCAAGATGGACATGGTGATTATGATGGCCACACTTGGATTTGGACGCAACCCTACGTGATCAAGGCAAAGGTATATGCTTAAGGGTTGTGTTTTAGTAACCAAGACACCTAGTGGGTGTGGTTACATTATAGGATAGATAGCCGTACTATAAAGAGGGGAATGACGCGGCTATTGAACTCCTAAGTGCCTCTAGGTGTGCATTTCATGTCATATGCATTTGGATAGAACTAATAACGCCTCGAAAAATGATTGTGAAAATGCTAACACACATGCACATGGTGATGATCACTTGGTGATGTTAGCACGTTTGCGAAGGCGGTGGAGTTTGAGCGGTAGAGAGGGTTTGGGGCTCTCTCTCCCTCCCACCGAGCTTGCGAGGCGGGATTCAGGCGTTTTCGAGGAATTGAAACGCCTATTTTCCACTACGCCGGAAGTCGGAAAAAGAAACGGAGGCGAACGGAGGTCACAGTGGTGACCGGACGCTGGACCGGACGCGGTCACTGTGTGACCGGACGCGTCCGGTCAGTGTCCAGTGTCTTCGCGTGTTTCAGTTGTTTGATCGGACGCGAGGCGCGTCCGGTCATAGTCGATCGGACGCGTCCGGTCGTCCAGGGAGCTTACTGGACTCCGACCGGACGCTGGCACTGTGGCGTCCGGTCAGTTCTCCAGCGCGTCCGGTCGACGTTTCGTTGTGCGTGGCTCAGAGTTGACCAGCGCGTCCGGTCAGTCACGGGACCAGTGCGTCCGGTCGTGACCAGCGCGTCCGGTCGTTGCGACCAGCGCGTCCGGTCAGTGGTTCGAAAATTAGCCGTTGCGTGACCGGCGCGTCCGGTCAGTTGGACCAGCGCGTCCGGTCAGCACGACTGCTGCTGAATCAAGTTTCTAACGGCTATATTCGAAGGGGTACGTCTATAAATACTCGTTGGCCGGCTCAAGGCTCTAACTGTTGGACTTTTGACATACTTGTGAGCACTTTGAGCTAAGCAACTCCCCTCCCACTCATCTCTCTTGCTTCTTTGCATATTCGAAGTGAGATTGAGTGATCCTAGTGCATTTGCATTGTAAGATAGCATCTAGTTGGCACTTGGTGGTTGATTTGCTGCGGGATTCTTGTTTCTCTTGGTGGTTGCCGCCACCTAGACGGCTTAGAGCAGCTTGGAGGCGTTGGCAAGAGTTGGTGATTGTTCTTGGCCACCTCCGGTGATTGTGAGGGGTTTGTGCCTACCTCGGCGAAGCGCCAAAGGCAACGTTAGTGGATTACTCGTGTCATTTGCAACCTTTTGCCATTTGGTAGGTTCTTGTGGCGCCTTTTGAGAGGCTCGGTGTGAGACCGATTAGCCACCGAACCACGTGGTGAAGAGGGACACAACGGGGACTAGCGTGCCGGCAAGCACGTGAACCTCGGGATAAATCTTCGTGTCATCACTTTCATATTGTGATTGATTGATCCCGGTGTTCGGTTGTTTTGGTATTCATTGTTGATCATATTGGTTGGCTCAATACTTCGCCCCTCGGTGAAACCCTCCTAACTCAACTCCGCATTACTTTCTTAGTTATCTTTGCTAGCTAGTTAGCTTTGCTAGAGTAGCTCTTTTGTGTAGCTTGCTCGTTGTAGTTGTAGTTACCTTCTCGGTTTGACTTGTGCGGTTGAGTGTCATTATACTAGAATTGTGAATTGGATAGGTGGCTTGCAAACACCCATAGGCTAAGCAAAACTCGCATCTCGCTATTTGTTGTATTGATAAACTTGTTTAGCTTGTCTTTGTAGAATTTTTTAAAAGGCTATTCACCCCCCCTCTAGCCATCAAGACCTTTCAAGGATACTTCACAGTTCGTGATCACTCCATGCTCCTCGGCACCCGACACGACTGCTTCTGTTCTCTCGTCGGATCCTTAGTTTTGTTTTTGGCGTTTGATGCCAAAGGGGGAGAGAGAGTAGATTCAGGGAAAGTTTTGATAGAGGGTTTCGTTTTTCCTTTGTGTGCTATATTCATGCATCATGTTTACTTTCCCGCACTTGCATTTTGTGACATGTGTGCTTGTGAGATACTTTAGTCATATGTGGTCTATCTTGTCACTATTATATATCATGTCACTTAATTGGTTCTAGCTCATAAGGTTGTGCTTCTGTGCCTTACTCCGATTTCATATAAGCTATGTTTTATGTGTACTAACTCTTCAAGTTTTATCTTGTGAGTACACCCTGTTGGCTTGGAACACATAAGCAATTCCTAACCCCTTGTGCTTATCGCCTTTTGCTTATGTGAACCAAGCATGTTCGAAAACCTCAACTCTTATATCTTATGAATCTAAGTGTTGTCATCAATCACCAAAAAGGGGGAGATTGAAAGCATCTAGGCCCCGAGAGTTGGTTTTGGCAATTGATGACAACGCATTATTACCATGACTAACGTGTGTTTTGCAGAAACTTTGATAAGTTAGGTCATGGGGTTGATAACTGCTTTGGGTACTATGGTATTCATGCCCCTTGATGGAAATCGTTTCGGTTTTCAAAGGATTAACGACAAGATTAAGGACGGTTAGTTCCGGATGTCAAGGTGTTGAGTTACATTCGGAATAGTCGTTAAGATCTTCGCTTTGTTCCTTTGGCCGTACTATTAAGGGGGGCATGAGCGAGTAGCTTGACCTAGGTGAGTCTTTTGTTTAGGTGTGGTGCACACTTGTCAAACATAGCACTAGGTAGCTCAGGTAAAGCTCAAAGTTCAGTTGGAAGCAACTCGGTTCAAGTTGCGTCGCATTTCGAGGTCGTTTGAGCCGTTTACCCTTGACCGGACGCGGTCTCTGTCTCGACCGGACACGTCCGGTCAGTACTAACCGTTACTATGTTTCAGCTCAGTTGACCGGACGTGGTTCTTGCGAGGACCGGACGCGTTGATCGTGTTGACACGTGTCTCAAAAGGTAAAACAACTAATCGGACGCGACTAGGAAGTGATCGGACGCGTCCGGTCACGTTCCAGTAAGGTACTTTGCTGATCTAACGCGTCCGGTCATCACTGATCGAATGCGACCGAGCGTCAAGTCAAAGTACAGTAAGGACCTTGCATGACCGAACGCGTCCGGTCACCCCTGATCGGTGCGTCCGGTCACTCAGCGGTATCAGCTAGTTTTTCGACCGTTACGTTCGACCGACGCGTCCGGTCACGTCGACCGGCACGTCCGGTCAGTGCGTATTTTGCTGAGTTGGCAGGTAACGGTTGGATTTGACTGTGGGGTGTATAAATACATCCCCTCCACCTCTTTTAGAGGTCTCTTGCTCATTTGTTCAGATGAGAAACACCTTTCAAGTGCAAGGAAGTGCAAGAGCTCTAGTGAGGGTAGTGTTTTGAGAATCAAAGTTTGAGAATCCCTCATTAGTGACTAGGGAGTAGCAAGTGTGCATCCACCTTCTCATTAGGCTTGTTGTGGTCAAGTGAGAGTTCTAGCTTGTTACTCTTGGTGATCGCCATCACCTAGACGGTTTGGTGGTGATTGGGAGTTTGGTGATCATCCGGCGAGCTTGTGGATGACCCAACTCATCTTGTGAGCGATTTTGGGCGATTCACCGCGACGGAGTGTCAAAGAATCAGCCCGTAGAGAGCACTTGATCCTTGTGTGGATCAAGGGGGAGCTACACCCTTGCGCGGGTGCTCCAACGAGGAATAGTGGGGAGTGGTGACTCTCCGATACCTCGGGAAAACATCGCCTTGTTCCTAACCCTTACTTTCAAGCATTTACTTGCTTGTATTACTTTCATTGCTTGGTTTACTTTCAACCTCGGGATAAATCTTCGTGTCATCACTTTCATATTGTGATTGATTGATCCCGGTGTTCGGTTGTTTTGGTATTCATTGTTGATCATATTGGTTGGCTCAATACTTCGCCCCTCGGTGAAACCCTCCTAACTCAACTCCGCATTACTTTCTTAGTTATCTTTGCTAGCTAGTTAGCTTTGCTAGAGTAGCTCTTTTGTGTAGCTTGCTCGTTGTAGTTGTAGTTACCTTCTCGGTTTGACTTGTGCGGTTGAGTGTCATTATACTAGAATTGTGAATTGGATAGGTGGCTTGCAAACACCCATAGGCTAAGCAAAACTCGCATCTCGCTATTTGTTGTATTGATAAACTTGTTTAGCTTGTCTTTGTAGAATTTTTTAAAAGGCTATTCACCCCCCCTCTAGCCATCAAGACCTTTCAAGTGGTATCGGAGCCGTGGTCACCGTTTGTAAGGCTTAACAACCTCGGTGTAAGATGGCTCAAGTTGTGTTCAACCATGTCGGGGGCAAGCCTCCATTCTTTGATGGTGTCTCATCTTTTGATCATTGGAAAAGAAAGATGAAGCAATATCTTGGCTCTATCAATGAGAAGGTTTGGGAGGTGACACATCATGATTATGCTATCATTGATCCCGACAACCTCATCAACAATGACCGCATCAACAACCAATGCAACACTATGGCTCTCAACACTCTCTACAATGGGATTGATGCAAAGGTCTTTGAGCAAATCAAGGATCTTGAGATGGCAAGTGAAGTGTGGACAAGATTAGAGGAAACATATGAGGGCACTTCAATGGTAAAGAGTGCCAAGCTCTATATGCTCAAGGATAAGTTTGCAAGCTTCAAGATGAAGGATGATGAGTCCATACCAGAGATGTTCTATAGGCTACAAGTTATTGTCAATGATCTCAAGAGCCTAGGAGAAGATGTCAAGGACAAGGACTTCTCACATAAGTTCTTGATGAACTTACCTAAGAAGTTTGCTATCTTGAGGAAGATGATCCAAAGAGAGGGTTTGGACAAGGTGACTCCAAACCAAGTGCTTGAAGATGTCATGACCGATGCTCAATATGATGATGAAGATGAAGATGAGAAGGAGATCAAGGTCAAGCAAGAGAAGCCCATTGCATTCAAGGCTTCATCTTCTAAGGGCAAGAGCAAGGTGGAGAGCGATGATGATGATCCATTCGATGATGAGACTATGGCCCTCCTAGTGCACAAGATGGGGAGGTTTATGAAGAAGAAAGGATATGGTGCAAGAAAGAGAAGAGACTTCATGAAGGCAAAGGAGATGCTTTGCTACAATTGCAATAGCCCCGATCATGTAGTAGCAAAGTGTCCCTATGAAGACAAAAGATATCATGATGGGGAGTTGAAGTTGAAGAAGAACAAGAAGGACAAGAAGGAGAAGAAAGAGAAGAAGAGCTTCACTATCAACAAGAAGAAGAAGGGTGGTGGCTATGTGGTCACTTGGGATAGTGATAACTCCGATAGTGATGATGATAGCTCAAGTGATGATGAGAGGACCACTCGGCGAGCCATTGCAAGCATCGCCCTCTCCAACAAGTCATCCATCTTCGACACTACATCGACATGCCTTATGGCCAAGCCTACCAAGGTAAAATATGATGATAGTGATGATGATTCTTATGCTAGTGATGGTTGTAGGAGTGATGATGAGGAGGATGAGGACTACTCCAAGGATGATCTATTGGGCATAATAGATCAAATGAGCAAGGGCTACAAGAGGACAACCAAGAAGTGCAAAATCTTAGAGCAAGAGCTCATTGCCAAGAGCAATGAAAATGATGCCTTGATGGAAGAGCTTATTGCTCTCAAAAAGAGTAAGGAGTGCAAAGGAATTGAACAAGAGCTTAAAGCTCTTAGGAAATCCTTTGATGAGCTAGAGGCCTCTCGTGAGTGTCTAAAGGAAGACCACGAGGACCTTGAAGTTGCTCACACTAGGCTTAAGGAAGCCCACTCCTCTCTACTTGAGCTCATTAAGGAGAAGGACCTTAAGTTTGAGAAGCTCATGAAGGAAGCTAAGGAGGAGCAAGTGATTGTCACTTATGATATTGGACTAACATGTGATATTATTGATGATTCTTTATTTGTTGGTCCTAGTAATGCTTCATGTAGCTCATCATCATCCACCACAACCAACTCTACCTCTACTACTAGTGATTCATCACTTGTGGTTGAGAATGAGACTCTCAAGAGAGAGGTGGATGATCTCACCCGCGCACTAGGCAATGCCTATGGTGGGGATGCCCGCTTGCTAAAATGCTTGGGTAGCCAAAGGTTCTCTCTTAACAAAGAGGGCTTGGGCTATACTCCCAAGAAAGGCAAGGCGGCCTTTGCTACTCCAAAGTCTTGCTTTGTGAAGAGCAATGGTCGTTATTGCAATAGATGCAAGCAAGTTGGGCATCTAGAGATTAATTGTAATAAAATGAACAAGAACAACAAGTTTCATGCTAAAATGGATTACATTCCTTTTAATTCTTGTTATGTGCTTACCAAGGGAGAGAAAGGTGTGCATGCTAGGTTTGTTGGTACACCAATTGTGGGTCCAAAGAAGAAGGCCATTTGGGTACCAAAGAGCTTAGTTACTAATCTCCAAGGACCCAAGCAAGTATGGGTACCTAAAAGATATTAAATTGTTTTGTAGGTAAATTACAAGGCCGGAGGAAGGCATTGGGTGCTTGATAGTGGGTGCTCTCAACATATGACCGGTGATTCAAGAATGTTCAACTCTCTCAAATCAAATGATAGTGGCATTGATAGTTTCACATTTGGTGACAATAGCAAGGGTGATGTGAAGGCTCTTGGAAGGATTGCAATCTCAAATGATCATAGCATTTCCAATGTGCTCCTAGTTGAAAAGTTGAACTTCAATCTTCTCTCGGTTGCTCAATTGTGTGATCTTGGTTTCAAGTGCATATTTGGTGTTGATGATGTGGAGATAGTTAGTGTTGATGGCTCCAACTTGATCTTCAAGGGTTTTAGATATGAGAATCTATACTTGGTTGATTTCAATGCTAGTGACACTCAACTCTCAACATGCTTACTCACCAAATCAAGTATGGGTTGGTTATGGCATAGAAGACTTGGTCATGTTGGCATGAAGCAATTGAACAAGTTAGTGAAGCATGACTTAGTTAGAGGCTTGAAGGATGTCACATTTGAGAAAGATAAGTTATGTAGTGCATGTCAAGCCGGAAAGCAAGTAGGCAACACTCATCCATTGAAAAGCATCATGAGTACTTCCAAGGCATTTGAGTTGTTACACATGGATCTATTTGGGCCAACTACATACACAAGCATTGGTGGTAACAAGTATGGTTTTGTGATTGTGGATGATTTCACTAGATACACATGGGTATTCTTTCTTGGGGACAAGAGTGATGTATTTGACATATTCAAGAAGTTCATCAAGAGAGTGCAAAATGAATTTGAGACCACAATCAAGAAAGTGAGAAGTGACAATGGAAGTGAGTTTAGAAATACAAGAATTGATGAGCTTGGAATCAAACATCAATTTTCGGCCAAGTATACACCTCAATCAAATGGCTTAGTTGAGAGGAAGAATAGAACCTTGATTGATATGGCAAGATCAATGTTGAATGAGTATAATGTGAGTCATTCATTTTGGGCCGAAGCAATCAACACGGCTTGCTTCTATAGCAATCGCCTCTATTGCCATAAGTTCTTAGAGAAGACACCATATGAGATCTTAAATGGAAGAAAGCCCAACATTGCATACTTTCGGGTATTTGGTTGCAAATGCTACATCTTGAAGAAGGGCTCTAGATTGAGCAAGTTTGAGAAGAAATGTGATGAAGGATTCTTACTTGGTTACTCCACTACTAGCAAAGCTTATAGAGTTTGGAATTTGGCTAGTGGTTTACTTGAGGAAGTTCATGATGTTGAGTTTGATGAAACAAATGGATCTCAAGATGAGGAAAATAACTTGGATGATGTGAGAGGAACTCAATTGACCAATGCTATGAAAGAAATGGATATTGGTGATATTAGGCCAAAGCAAGTGATTGATGTGGATGACAACAAAGATCAAGTGCTCCAAAGTCCAATTACACAAGCTAGTGGGTCTCTAATGCAAAATCAAGCTAGTACATCATCTCAAGTGCAACAAGATCAACAAGTGGCTAGTTCATCATCTCCGACTCATGATCAACATCAACATCCAAGCAATCAAGTCCAAGTGCTTCAACCAACTAACATTGCAAGAGATCATCCATTAGATTCCATCATTGGTGACATACAAAGAGGAGTTCAAACTAGATCAAGATTGGCATCATTTTGTGCTCACTCTTCTTTTGTGTCAATGAAAGAACCCAAGGACATTGATAAAGCATTGAGAGATCCGGATTGGGTAAATGCAATGCATGAAGAGCTCAACAACTTCAAGAGAAATGAAGTATGGGAACTAGTTGAGAGGCCTAAGGATCACAATGTCATTGGAACAAGATGGGTCTTTCGCAACAAGCAAGATCAAGATGGGATAGTAGTAAGGAACAAAGCAAGACTAGTGGCTCAAGGTTACACACAAATAGAGGGTCTTGACTTTGGTGAAATATATGCCCCGGTTGCAAGATTGGAAGCAATTAGGATCTTACTTGCCTATGCTTGTGCTCACAATATCAAGCTATATCAAATGGATGTGAAGAGTGCATTTCTAAATGGGTACATTCAAGAGGAGGTGTATGTGGAGCAACCTCCCGGTTTTGAAGATGACAAGAAACCCAACCATGTATACAAGTTAAGGAAAGCCTTGTATGGATTGAAGCAAGCACCAAGAGCATGGTATGAAAGATTGAGGGACTTCTTGCTATCCAAAGGATTTGTCATGGGCAAAGTTGATACAACACTATTCACCAAGAAGATTGGGAAAGACTTGTTTGTGTTGCAAATATATGTTGATGATATCATATTTGGTTCAACCAATCAAGATTATTGTGATGAGTTTGGGAAAATGATGGCAAAGGAATTTGAAATGTCAATGATCGGTGAACTTAGTTTCTTTCTTGGACTTCAAATCAAACAAATGAAGGAAGGAACATTTGTAAGTCAAACCAAGTACATCAAAGATATGCTCAAGAAATTTGGCATGGAAGATGCAAAGGGCATTACAACTCCAATGGGCACTAGTGGAAGTTTGGATAGTGACAAGAGTGGCAACATGGTGGATCAAAAGCTTTATAGATCAATGATTGGTAGCCTACTCTATGTGACGGCATCAAGACCCGATGTAATGTTTAGTGTATGCATGTGTGCAAGATTTCAAGCCTCACCAAGAGAAAGTCATTTGAAGGCAACAAAGAGAATATTGAGGTATTTGAAGCATACACAAGATGTTGGATTATGGTATCCCAAAGGTGCAAGCTTTGAGCTAGTTGGATATTCGGATTCCGACTATGCCGGTGACAAAGTTGAGAGAAAGAGCACCTCCGGGACTTGTCAATTGTTGGGAAGATCACTTGTGTCATGGTCATCCAAGAAGCAAAATAGTATTGCACTATCTACCGCCGAAGCCGAATACATTGCCGCGGGTAGTTGTTGTGCACAAATCTTGTGGATGAAGGCAACATTGAAGGATTTTGGAATCAATTTCCAGAATGTGCCATTGCTATGTGACAATGAAAGTGCCGTGAAGCTAACCAACAATCCGATTCAACATCAAAGAACAAAGCATATTGATGTTCGTCATCATTTCATTAGAGATCATCAACAAAAGGGTGACATTGCTATTGAGAGTGTGGGCACCGAAGATCAACTAGCCGATCTATTCACCAAGCCACTTGATGAGAAGAGATTTCACAAGCTAAAGAATGAATTGAACATACTTGACTTCTCCAACATGAGTTGATGCACCCCATATATGACATGCCTCTCCTTCGAGCCCCAAGGTACAATTGGTTGACATATCATACATTCTATGCTAAGGACTTGTTTAGTGCATCTAGTCATAATTTACATGTTCTAGGCTCATTCATGGAAATCAAATGACTTTGAAGTTTATATGGTGCCACTATTGTTTCCTTGTCTTGTATGATCTAGTGGTAGCATATAACTTGTTTAAGTAGCTTGTGATCCTAAGTGTTTAATCTAGATCACTTGTCTAAATATTTGCTTCAACATGGTGCATGATAACCCTTCTAGTGAGGTGTGAAGAAGCTTGCCCTTGGATCAAACCGAAGCATTTTATTTATGCAAGCAATCTAGGTTGAATCACAAACTTGATCCTCACCCCATAATTCAACATGATAATCTATCTAAAATTGGTCCCTTGTGGTCATTGGTGCCAAAGGGGGAGAGAATTGATAACACAAAGATAGAACTCAAAGGGAAAGAAGCACAAAGGGGGAGAAAATGTTGTTCACAAAGGAGAAAATCTAAAAGGAGGGAAAATTGATAAAAGAAGGGGATCAACTAAATTTTTGAGCACACAAGTAGGGGGAGCAAGCTCTTAAACATGAATGTTGCATTTTCATGTGCACTTCATATGTATGATGCATAGTTATGCATTTCTTTTTCTCCGATACATTGCTTGTGTGGTGACTTGCTAGTATACAATTGAATGGTGTATTGAGGTACTAGCATGAATAAGAAGTAGTTAGATTTCTCTTACTTCATGTTTTTCAAAGTGGTACTAGAGCCTTGCTTATAATGTTGATCTCACGAGGTTTCTAGTTATGTTTGTACTTTTCCAAGTGGTATCTAACTACACAAGGTGCTAAGATGGTGTTTATCGCTACTCCGATGGTATCACGCTTCAAAGGTCTATAATCTAAAACACTTAGCACCTATTGATAGTCAATGCTCCTATATTTTCCTATCTAACATGTATGCTTCCTAAATCCAAACATATAGCATACATGTAGGGGGAGCCATTGCTATCAATTTGAATTCATGATCACATGTCCATACTTCTTACACATGGTAATATACTTGGACAATGTGACATGGGTTCAATCAAAATTTTATCATAATATCTTTGTGAAAGGGTTGTCACCAATTACCAACAAGGGGGAGATTGAAAGTCCTATGTTTGGTGTTGGTAATTAGTGACAATGCCTAAGTACTAATCCTATGCCTAAGTTGTATGTAGCATATGAGGATTAGTACATTCCAAGGTTGGTGGCAAGATGGACATGGTGATTATGATGGCCACACTTGGATTTGGACGCAACCCTACGTGATCAAGGCAAAGGTATATGCTTAAGGGTTGTGTTTTAGTAACCAAGACACCTAGTGGGTGTGGTTACATTATAGGATAGATAGCCGTACTATAAAGAGGGGAATGACGCGGCTATTGAACTCCTAAGTGCCTCTAGGTGTGCATTTCATGTCATATGCATTTGGATAGAACTAATAACGCCTCGAAAAATGATTGTGAAAATGCTAACACACATGCACATGGTGATGATCACTTGGTGATGTTAGCACGTTTGCGAAGGCGGTGGAGTTTGAGCGGTAGAGAGGGTTTGGGGCTCTCTCTCCCTCCCACCGAGCTTGCGAGGCGGGATTCAGGCGTTTTCGAGGAATTGAAACGCCTATTTTCCACTACGCCGGAAGTCGGAAAAAGAAACGGAGGCGAACGGAGGTCACAGTGGTGACCGGACGCTGGACCGGACGCGGTCACTGTGTGACCGGACGCGTCCGGTCAGTGTCCAGTGTCTTTGCGTGTTTCAGTTGTTTGATCGGACGCGAGGCGCGTCCGGTCATAGTCGATCGGACGCGTCCGGTCGTCCAGGGAGCTTACTGGACTCCGACCGGACGTTGGCACTGTGGCGTCCGGTCAGTTCTCCAGCGCGTCCGGTCGACGTTTCGTTGTGCGTGGCTCAGAGTTGACCAGCGCGTCCGGTCAGTCACGGGACCGGTGCGTCCGGTTGCGACCAGCGCGTCCGGTCGTTGCGACCAGCGCGTCCGGTCAGTGGTTCGAAAACTAGCCGTTGCGTGACCGGCGCGTCCGGTCAGTTGGACCAGCGCGTCCGGTCAGCACGACTGCTGCTGAATCAAGTTTCTAACGGCTATATTCGAAGGGGTACGTCTATAAATACTCGTTGGCCGGCTCAAGGCTCTAACTGTTGGACTTTTGACATACTTGTGAGCACTTTGAGCTAAGCAACTCTCCTCCCACTCATCTCTCTTGCTTCTTTGCATATTCGAAGTGAGATTGAGTGATCCTAGTGCATTTGCATTGTAAGATAGCATCTAGTTGGCACTTGGTGGTTGATTTGCTGCGGGATTCTTGTTTCTCTTGGTGGTTGCCGCCACCTAGACGGCTTGGAGCAGCTTGGAGGCGTTGGCAAGAGTTGGTGATTGTTCTTGGCCACCTCCGGTGATTGTGAGGGGTTTGTGCCTACCTCGGCGAAGCGCCAAAGGCAACGTTAGTGGATTACTCGTGTCATTTGCAACCTTTTGCCATTTGGTAGGTTCTTGTGGCGCCTTTTGAGAGGCTCGGTGTGAGACCGATTAGCCACCGAACCACGTGGTGAAGAGGGACACAACGGGGACTAGCGTGCCGGCAAGCACGTGAACCTCGGGATAAATCTTCGTGTCATCACTTTCATATTGTGATTGATTGATCCCGGTGTTCGGTTGTTTTGGTATTCATTGTTGATCATATTGGTTGGCTCAATACTTCGCCCCTCGGTGAAACCCTCCTAACTCAACTCCGCATTACTTTCTTAGTTATCTTTGCTAGCTAGTTAGCTTTGCTAGAGTAGCTCTTTTGTGTAGCTTGCTCGTTGTAGTTGTAGTTACCTTCTCGGTTTGACTTGTGCGGTTGAGTGTCATTATACTAGAATTGTGAATTGGATAGGTGGCTTGCAAACACCCATAGGCTAAGCAAAACTCGCATCTCGCTATTTGTTGTATTGATAAACTTGTTTAGCTTGTCTTTGTAGAATTTTTTAAAAGGCTATTCACCCCCCCTCTAGCCATCAAGACCTTTCAAGGATACTTCACAGTTCGTGATCACTCCATGCTCCTCGGCACCCGACACGACTGCTTCTGTTCTCTCGTCGGATCCTTAGTTTTGTTTTTGACGTTTGATGCCAAAGGGGGAGAGAGAGTAGATTCAGGGAAAGTTTTGATAGAGGGTTTCGTTTTTCCTTTGTGTGCTATATTCATGCATCATGTTTACTTTCCCGCACTTGCATTTTGTGACATGTGTGCTTGTGAGATACTTTAGTCATATGTGGTCTATCTTGTCACTATTATATATCATGTCACTTAATTGGTTCTAGCTCATAAGGTTGTGCTTCTGTGCCTTACTCCGATTTCATATAAGCTATGTTTTATGTGTACTAACTCTTCAAGTTTTATCTTGTGAGTACACCCTGTTGGCTTGGAACACATAAGCAATTCCTAACCCCTTGTGCTTATCGCCTTTTGCTTATGTGAACCAAGAATGTTCGAAAACCTCAACTCTTATATCTTATGAATCTAAGTGTTGTCATCAATCACCAAAAAGGGGGAGATTGAAAGCATCTAGGCCCCGAGAGTTGGTTTTGGCAATTGATGACAACGCATTATTACCATGACTAACGTGTGTTTTGCAGAAACTTTGATAAGTTAGGTCATGGGGTTGATAACTGCTTTGGGTACTATGGTATTCATGCCCCTTGATGGAAATCGTTTCGGTTTTCAAAGGATTAACGACAAGATTAAGGACGGTTAGTTCCGGATGTCAAGGTGTTGAGTTACATTCGGAATAGTCGTTAAGATCTTCGCTTTGTTCCTTTGGCCGTACTATTAAGGGGGGCATGAGCGAGTAGCTTGACCTAGGTGAGTCTTTTGTTTAGGTGTGGTGCACACTTGTCAAACATAGCACTAGGTAGCTCAGGTAAAGCTCAAAGTTCAGTTGGAAGCAACTCGGTTCAAGTTGCGTCGCGTTTCGAGGTCGTTTGAGCCGTTTACCCTTGACCGGACGCGGTCTCTGTCTTGACCGGACGCGTCCGGTCAGTACTAACCGTTACTGCGTTTCAGCTCAGTTGACCGGACGTGGTTCTTGCGAGGATCGGACGCGTTGATCGTGTTGACACGTGTCTCAAAAGGTAAAACAACTAATCGGACGCGACTAGGAAGTGATCGGACGCGTCCGGTCATGTTCCAGTAAGGTACTTTGCTGATCTAACGCGTCCGGTCATCACTGATCGAATGCGACCGAGCGTCAAGTCAAAGTACAGTAAGGACCTTGCACGACCGGACGCGTCCGGTCACCCCTGATCGGTGCGTCCGGTCACTCAGCGGTATCAGCTAGTTTTTCGACCGTTACGTTCGACCGACGCGTCCGGTCACGTCGACCGGCACGTCCGGTCAGTGCGTATTTTGTTGAGTTGGCAGGTAACGGTTGAATTTGACTGTGGGGTGTATAAATACATCCCCTCCATCTCTTTTAGAGGTCTCTTGCTCATTTGTTCAGATGAGAAACACCTTTTAAGTGCAAGGAAGTGCAAGAGCTCTAGTGAGGGTAGTGTTTTGAGAATCAAAGTTTGAGAATCCCTCATTAGTGACTAGGGAGTAGCAAGTGTGCATCCACCTTCTCATTAGGCTTGTTGTGGTCAAGTGAGAGTTCTAGCTTGTTACTCTTGGTGATCGCCATCACCTAGACGGTTTGGTGGTGATTGGGAGTTTGGTGATCATCCGGCGAGCTTGTGGATGACCCAACTCATCTTGTGAGCGATTTTGGGCGATTCACCGCGACAGAGTGTCAAAGAATCAGCCCGTAGAGAGCACTTGATCCTTGTGTGGATCAAGGGGGAGCTACACCCTTGCGCGGGTGCTCCAACGAGGAATAGTGGGGAGTGGTGACTCTCCGATACCTCGGGAAAACATCGCCTTGTTCCTAACCCTTACTTTCAAGCATTTACTTGCTTGTATTACTTTCATTGCTTGGTTTACTTTTCTAGAATTGCCATGCTAGACTAGGATTGGAACTTAGGGTGTAAAACTTTTTACCGGTAGAATCACAAGGAACACTAGTATGCACTAGGGGTGAATTTTGGCTTGTAGGATTTAATTCTTGCAATTAATTTTTAGAAAAGCCCAATTCACCCCTCCTGTTGGGCATCTTGATCCTTTCAGGTCCCTAATTCCAAGTCCACCATTTCCTCAGGCTGGCAAATATCTTCCCACGATCTGAAGGCGATAGGAGAGGTGGGGTTGTCATCTTGGACTCCAGCCCACCAAAATCTTCTGATAATGGCATTGATTTTACCAACAAAAGTCTTTGAAAAAAGTACAGTAGACTTGTAGTACACCAGAATCGAAGCCAGCACAGATTTGATGTAAGTGAGTCTGCCTGCGTGGTTAAGCTTGTTAGCTTTAACAGTGGTTAATTTAGCTCTGAATTTGTTAAGAATGAACTCATAAGATTTGTTACTGTCATTGTGATTGAAAATGATTAGGTGGCCAAGGTGCATAGTGTTAGGAAGGAGGTCAGGGACAGGGAAGATGTCCTTGATTTGGGATTTGGTAGAACTAGGCACATTCTTACTGAAGAGGATAGAAGACTTCTGGAGGTTGGGAGCTGATCAGAAAGATTACAGAAATCGTGCAAAATAGTACGAATGTTGGTGGCCTCATGCACTGAGGCAACCCCACAAAGAATGAGATCATCGGCAAAAGGAGGGAGTGAATATGGGGGGCAGCCAGAACCAAGGGTGACACCCGAGAGGTTAGAACTGAGTAGTTCATTCTGAAGCCGAATAGAGAGTTCATTAATGGCAACAACAAACATATAGGGCAAAAGGGGACAGCCTTGGCGGATACCTCTCTGGAGGAGAAAGAAGCAGAAGGCTCTCCATTCACGAGAATAGAGAAAGTACGAGTGGAGATGCAAGACCGAATGAGGCGTATGAAGTTGGAGTGCAACCCCAGCCGACTGAGAGTAGAGGCAATGAAGTCCCAGTCCAAACGATCAAAGGCTTTAGCATGGTCAAGCTTAAGGAGGAAAGCCTGCTGGTTCCAATTCTTGAGGGTAAAGGAGTGGACTATTTCCTGGGTGATAACAATATTGGATGAAATGTGCCTATTCTTGATGAAATCAGCTTGGGATTGATCAATGAAGGTAGGGAGGTGAGGCTTAAGCCTGTCAGCCAGGTATTTAGCAATAACTTTAAATAATGTTACAAAGACTAATAGGTCTAAAATCTTGAGGCAAGACATGTTGCATTTTCTTAAGAATTAGAGCAATAAAGGTCTGGTTCAATTCAGGTTGAAGAAAAGCAGAGGTGTAAAAGTCACGTACCAGACTGCGAACGTCCTGTGATACCCAAGGCCAGGCGGCTTTGTAGAATGCCACATTGAGACCGTCCGGGGCCCGGAGAGGCATTGTTGTGCATACTTTTGATTATGCTGTGAAGTTTGTGTGCATCATGGAGTGAATTGGTGAAGTTACCATCGCGTGCTCCTGAATCTGTGTGCAGAGGAATGATTAGTAGCCGGAGCAATGGTAGTGGTAGAATCAGAGTTGGGGTGGCAGTGGTAGTCGTTTTGCTGAAGATATGCTGAAAATAAGCGGTTAGAGTATCTGCTAACTGTTCAGGGGTTGTAGAGTGGGTGCCGTCAAGATTCTGCAGGTCTATTTTTCCTGTGCCTTTTGGTGATGGAAAGATGGAAGAAAGTAGTATTGCGGTCTCTTCGAGTAGGTCTCTTCGAGTAGCCCAGTTTTTCTTGGCTCGCTGAAGGTGGAATTCCTCATCTTTGGCTAGAAGCTGGTGGTGCTGGTGAGTTAGATGAAGACAAAGGAAAAAGAAACTCACTAGTGATAATGTTCCGTACAGTGCACTCTAATTTTCCACCTCCATCCATATAAATTGGAGTGATTGAAGTGCAGCCAAAAAAGATCTCAGTTGTTGACTGAGAATAAAAAATCAAGCATCTGGGAAACATCTCCCATGATACAGAGCACCACTTCCACATCCATCTACGAACTAGAGACCTGAAATATCATGACCACCACCATATCTTAAGTTAGCCAAGACCCACATCAAAATCACACAAAAACATTTCAAGGCGGACATGGCCAAGCCGCACACCGTGCAGCACGAACAAAGATACCAGTAATTTCCTCCTTTTCTCATGTTTCAACCACCCCAACCGCCATTAGTCGTTGACTCGTTGCTGAACAAAAATTAGCAGTGACCCAAGTCCCAATCAGAGAAGACCGCCTCCCCATTCTGCCGCCACACCCAAAACCGTACATTACTTACAATAGGGCAGGCAGACCAAAACGAAATGAACCCAGAGAAAAAAAATTAACCAACGCATTAGATAGAGAATGAACAAAATTGAATACAATCATACACCACCCGCTAGCAACTCCACACTGAGACCAAAAACAATTCAGGATTCTTCTATCTTCTTGCTGTCTTCCTTGTATCTACATGATGAAGTATGCTCGAATCACCTCGATTATGGGTGCGCGGCACAGCGGGCATTTCCCTCCACCTCGAACCAATTCGTTCGCACATTTTGAGCATGTGCACATGTGCCCACATCTGATCAGTAATAAACACAAAAAAACAAGTTCACAGCTACTACCAACATATAGACTATGAGTCAACACTCCCATCCAATAAATAATAGAACATTGTTAATGTGAGCCAAACCTGTACAGAAGGGAGTCAATTGGAGTCTCACAGCATATGCAGCAGGTCCCTTTTCTCACATTTATCCATTTCGAACCATCGTCAATTATTTCTTTACTTTCACCACCTGAAATATCAATTACGCATATAGGTGGGATGTATGGAAAGTGAAATGCAATACCAGTACCATAAATGCAATACCAACTCAAGTACGACATAGTTACGTACATTATCAACTTAACTAGTATATAATGCTTCCCTGGATGCAAATCAGCATTCCATTATATCATAAACAAATGCTGTGCAATCCAATGGAACACAGATATAAGTAATGTGTTTGGGGTACCTTATTATCCTAAACTATGTGCCAATATGAAACCATAGTCCATAGCATAAGATGTCCAACATCCTAGCTATATGTTTCAAATAAGATAAGCTATAGTTAGCATTTTGCATCTTATGTTACTATGATTGATACACACGGCTATGCCAAGACTCAAGAGATCAGTCATCAATGTTACATTGCATAAGGAATTAAGAATGCTCAAAATTGCTTCCCTGACTTTTTCTCAGTTCAAACAAGTAACAGCACTGTAAGAAATGTAGCAAACATGACCATGCTGATTTACTAACCTTGCTCCCCAATAAAACGATTCAAGGCTGCTGATACTTCTTGCCTTACAGAACGCTGCAACTCTAGCTGCATATCCATGCAAGCTTCCAACATCCTTTGCATATGGCTCATGCCTTGCTGAAGTCTAGCCATATCAGCTCTTAAATCATTGATGGCCTCCCATTCCTGGACAGAAAAAACAAAACAAATATGAGCCTTTGCCACACATAACATATAAGCTATTCCCCAAAATTAATATAAATAGAAGAGTTGAATGCATTAGCCTACTATAAACATAGCCTACCAAATATGGTTTACAAATTCACCATAAACAACAAATGTATTGTATTCCAAGCACCAAAAAGATGAATTGAGCAAAGTAAAATATTAATGTACATGTGGTAAGGATATCAATGGCTATAGCTCACAATATCAGAAGATGAACGATGAATGTTTTGTCTGATCCAATTATTACGATGCAACTCTGAATGCCAAAGTGGCTGACGAGGAGGCATAGGTGGAGGTGGTATCACTAAAGGAGGCCTGTTGACAGTGTTCTGCAGTTCCTGGTCCTCGTCATCTCTTTGCTGCTCCTGATTTTGATCTGGTGAGGGAGGGGCAGGAGTTGTTCCTTCCAGATCCCAAGGGAGAGGACCACGACCTTGCCGTTCAACATATGACCGGATAAGCCGGTCCAAGTTTTCACGAAAAGCACTGTGAAGAAGATTAGAAACGCTCCTTCTGCATAATCAAGACAATTTTAGTATTTATACAAACACCAAATAAATTGCTTGTAACCACTTTCTTTAAGCAATAAACAATAACCTGCTTAGAAGTTCCCTCAATTCTGTGCTGTACACATTATCATCATCCCCAGGGATGAATGTATTAGCTCTTCTAATAAGAGCAGCATCGTGGTCAATTGGTTGGTCAGAATTATTATCATGCCAATTGTCTGCAGTATCATTAGACTCGTCATCATTATGCCACTCTTCATTTACTTCAGGGAGATGATCATCACTCTGCCACTCATCATAGACTTCAATAGGACGATCATCTCTGCTCCATTCCCCATGTGATTCCTGAAAATGATTATTGTCATGCAGCTCTTCAAACTCTGCAGGAAGATGATCACTGTCATGCTGATCTTCTTGCGCTTCAGGAAGACTACCATCGCTGATGGACTCTTCAAGTCCTTCAGGAAGATGTTCAACACTGGTTGACTCTTCATTTGCCTCTGGAAGATGATCAGTATTATCCTCTTCAACTGCTGTCCCCTCACGAGAAGAGATGTTGGCTGCATTTTCATGCCAACTTCTTTCAGATTCCTCTCCAATCACAGCATGGGAAAATTGTTGCCAGTCTCTTCTCTCATGTTCCAAATCTTCCTGACTTTCTGCTTGACTATGAGATCCACAGAAGACTTCAGCAATGCTAGGGCTGCCACTTTCAAATCCTGATGTTGTTGCCGTACTGTCAATTTGCTGAAGACTGATATTCTCACTTGTCAGCTCATGTCTCTCCTGAGTAGTTTCAGATGGTCTTAATTCAGAATGATCATTTGTAGATAATTCAACATCGTGAGCTGAAGAAGCATCCACTTGGCTATCTGCTTGACCACGGACAAGATTCTCCAATCTGAAGCGGAACTCTTCTCTAGTTATTAAAATTAATGAGTATTATTATTTTACTTAGCACATGATGAAACTCAGCAGCATTACAAGAGTACATTTTAATAGCACTAACAAGATCTGTCCATATGGTAAGTGAATGCACCAGCTTGCGATTGCTAGATGTGATCAGAAGAGAGAGAGGGTGAATAAGTAGATAACACAAGTAATCAATCGACTAGCTAGCTAACAAGTTGATATAACTAACTGATATGTTAGGTCCAAACCACATATTAAAGAATGTAATCACGTCATCAGACTAGCCGTGGTGGAAACAAGTCACATGTGGGCCTGTTTGGTACAGCTTATAAGCTGCTTATGGCCAAAATAAGCTGAAATCAACAGCCAAATGCCACGCTTTTCTGCAGCTTATTCTGGCCACGCTTAATTCCACCACTCCCATTTGTACTAAAAAGCAGAAGCTAGATCAAACCAGCTTATTTTGACTTGTGCAGCTTATCTGGGAAGCGCTTCTGAGATAAGCTGTACCAAACAGGCCCACAGAGCTCTTTGTGATGTTGTGATCGTTTCTTTGCGTCCATTAATCAGTGGAAGTGGTAAAGTCTAACAGTGGGATGGATGCAATTTCATTGCCAAAGTAATAAAATTTGGGGTCACCTGCTGTGGAACAAAAATATATCTCCATACTAGCAAAATGAGCTACACATTTATGTGTCTTACGATAAAATGACACCATGCGTCAAATATGGCAAGGAGGTAATAAGATAGTAAAATGGCTGAATAGCTCTCAAAGTTGCAAACATTTACAAATAGAACTCTGGTGTTCTTTTAAACAAAGATAAAATCAGTCTTTGCCTACATTATATTTTGACATAACAAACAACCAAAATAAGGCTAGAGGAACTGATGCACAAGGATGACATGATGATTAGCACTTTGGAGTTAGAAACGAATAATATGAGCAACAATAATCTGAAGTTGAGCAGTGACTGCTCGGTGAATTAAAGTTTACGTTACTAACAACACAAGTTTTTTATCCTTTATCAGCATCATATAAAGTACAAAACATATTAAGTTATCATCTTTTATGTGCTACCAGTATCTTTCTGCTTCTTGAGGCCAAACAATTTGCAAACTAACAGAAAAGCCAAGTGCAGCAACAGCTGAGGCAATATTAAGCATCATGAACTCCTTAAAGATGTAACCCCTCCAACTACATCAAAATGTAGAACCATTGATCTAGCATACAAATGCATTTATCCCAACAGAAAATATAAGAAAAAGAACCTATATATATCCATTAAGCAGCAGAAGCACCCTCAACATTCTTTTCTCAGCACGCGAGCTGACACATACCTCAAACCAGAGACAGGATGACGTTGTCGCAGCTGACCAAGCTCCCTTGCAGCCACAGATGGGGGTCTCCTCTCCTCCGGCAAACCGCCGTTGCGCAGAAACCGACCCCGGAGCAGCGCCTGCAGTAAAGACGGTAATTCTGATCACGTCAGTCAGATATATCTGACAAATGCGAAGTAGGACACTATATTGTCACATGTAATGGAACAGTGAGTTGAGAAAAAAAGAAGCACCGACGTGGATTCTGTTGCGGTGCGGGAAGTCGGAGACGGCGCGGTGCTGCGAGAGGCGGTGGAGCTCGGCTTGGCGGTCGGCGGCCATGCGCATGACGAGCTCAAGGCGCGCCTGGCGGCCGCGGATCCGGGGAGCGTCCCTGCGCGCGTGTTCAGGGACGGGGGACGGTGGGGGCCCGGCGTCGTCGTCGCGGTCGCGGGCAGCCATGTGGACCCACTCCCTGACGAGGCGCACCCGGTCGCGCTCGATCTCGCGGAGCCAGGAGGAGGACGAGGAAGAGGAGGCGCGCGAGATCTGCACGGCGGGCGCGCGGCGGAGGAGGTCGGGGGAGCCCTCGCGGCTGGATCCAGCGTCCCAGTCGCTGTCGCTGCGGGGCTCCGAGGGCTCACGGCGGCGGCGTGGGGTCATATCGATGTCGGGAACAAGGGGAGCTGGGGCTGGGGCTGGGGCTGGGGCTGGGACGTCGCCCATCGCCGCCGTCCGCGATGAGGCATGGGGCGGCGGGAAGCTGCTGCTGATTGGATTGGGTTGGATTGGGCTAGACCGAAGTCAATCCCCACCCGGACCAGAGTCCCAGCATCGGAGGAGACGCCGACGGAGGGGAGAAGGTGGAGTCGAGGCAAGTCCAGTTCCCTTCCAACGGCGAGACGACACCACTCACCGCGGGTAAAGGGTTTTCCATTTTCCATTATTTTTTTTCTTTTTAAAAATATATAGGATAAGCAATTCTGGAGGGAAACTTAAATTCTAAAACTATTATTATGTTCATTATCGTTGTGCCTATTTAGATACTCAATCCAGAACAGGCCAGTCCATGTGTCAAAACAGTTATTTAGACCTCCACTCTAGTTCTCTAAATTTTATACCTTATAAAATTGTGATTATAATATGAGAAAAAAAATCTCGAGTTGGCCATCCTTGCTCGATAGCCAAGGAACCAAATACTAAAATGATTAGAATAAACTTCTCTAATATATAGTTTAGCTAGACTTAAATAGTGGCTTAGACTAATCACAGTTTGGTGCCATCTGCTAGAGTTCTTTAACATTCCACCAATAAAATATCATATTTGCATCCAAAATGAGTTTTAAGCGTACTTGATACCATTTTTTATAATTTATCTGTCTACAAAGTTCTAACTTCAACATAGAAAGTTCTATTATGTGTGCATATAGTGGTGGAGCTTAGTGAGGACCATAGTGAGCCTCCCCCCTAGAACAATTCTTAATGTATGTCTTAGTTTTATCACTTTAAGTGCTATTGATATATTAATCTGCCCCTCCTCTTATATTTCATATCATATTGTCCCCTTCAATTTTATCGGCCAAGCTCTGCCATTATTATCCGTATATTTATACAATTTACTGTATTTGGTGCACCATCCTACATTCCTACACTATCCTCCCTGCCCACATAGAACAGGAACATTAAATATTGTGCTTCCATAATTCTAAAGCAAGAAGTGTGACCGACTAAGTCATTTTCTCTGTTGTACCCCACTTGCTTGAGATAACAACTCCACCATACACCCATAATGCTAATGTTTTATAATATGAAGTTCAAAAAAGTTGATATTTTTATATGTTATATTGATTCCATTAAATTATCTTACGAAGACTATCAGTTTTGTAATGGAAAAGGGTTTTGAGGCCTAGTTCGAAAAACAAAGATAATAAAATCGTCGACAAATACTACTTAAAGAAGTCGTACAACTTCAATTGAATCCAAAAGTACGTATCCAAACACTCAAATTAGGTCAAATCAAATATGTTAATTAAGGAAAAATGCTCTCATTCAACAATGATAAGTATTTTCTTGTTACAATATCTTCTGTCCCTGAAGGAAAGTGATGAGACATCGAGAGCTTGTAGAATATAGTTTCACACGAAGAGCAAGTATAACATACCCAAAGTTATGTGTGGAAACTACATCCACATATTTATTTATTGGTATATCAAATGAATTTGATAGATTATGATATATAAGTTCTAATGAACTTCACATTATGATTTTAGATACAAAAGTGGCATATGTGTACCAAGTCACACCATAACTCAAAAGTTCAAAAGTTAAAACACTCAAATCGATTTGTTATACAATTTGAGTTCCTTCCATTCTATAGCCACTCTGATTATGATTGCCTATATGGGATTGTAAAAGAAAAACATCTTCTGTAACAATAACTTGTTTAAGGATCATTGTACCCTTTCCCTCTACAAGTTTTCCTCATCAAACATTTAATGTAGTAATACTTAGGTGCCTAGCAAAAACTACCTATCAAAAAAGCTAAAAATAACTTACAATTCCAAATAGAAAGTTTGCATAGTACTTGTCGGTACCAACAGTATGGGGTACCCACATCCAACGATAATAAAAAACAAAACGACTAAGCCATAACAAAAGGCAGCCCACCTCAAAACGCGTACCGGGTCCGTCTCGTACGAGGCCAGCTCGACGGAGTGCCTCGACCGCGCTCCGGCTCCGACTCGTACGAGGCACCCCCGACGGGAACGCCTCGATCGCGCCCCGTCCCACACAACAGGGCACCTCGACCGCATTTCGACTCGCACGAGGCTCGTACGCCGACCAGAAAAACTCCGACTCATGTGACCCCGGGTCGGAGCGCTCGACCCGCTCAATTCACCTGCCCTGAGACAAAAGTCATAGCATTTAATGCGATTACCTGCTACCACCTGCCGACATGGCCGCAACCAGGATCGACGTGGGAACAACGCCGGTGTCAGTCCTCACTGTTTTACCACACATCTCGTGATGGGGGTTGGAACCTGTCACTATACACACCTTATCGATCACTGTTTATCGTCGGTCACCCTCGAGGGAGGATATGACAAGGTCCGTATTCCGCAATCTCGGGGATTCGGCCTTATCCGTCCGGCCTCGACCCAGCCTCGACGCCCAGCACAGTTCGACAGGGAGGGAAGGCCGGCATGGCACGGTGCTCCGGGTCATTTCGCCGTCTCATCCCCGACGTCGCCATGGTATCCAGGGATGGCCGGCCATTCCTGGGACACGCCGCTATAGTCACTCCCACAGGGATCGACAAAACGTCACCTCAAGGCTCCCCAGTGCCCTGGCCTCCTCTTACCCTATAAAAGGGCAGGCCAGGACCCTACAAGGAGACACGGACAAGAGGCAAGACACAAGCTCGAAGCCGAACACCAGCAATCCAAGACTCCCAACACCGAGATCAACATCTCAAGCAATCATCTTTGTACTCTTTTTTCTCTCTTTGAGACTTGGGCTCGCCGCCTTCTCTCGCAAGCTTGTAACCCCTACACAAGCACCTCGGTGCAAGGAAATACAAAACTCTCTCCCCCCCGCTGGACGTAGGGCCTTCTTCTGCCCGAACCAGGATAAACCCCCGTGTGTTCTCCTTGCATCACCATCCAGGTTAGGGACACGCAGCACACACTCGTCGGTTTAGGACCCCTATGGGACCGAACACCGACAGTTGGTGCGCCAAGTAGGGGACCGCTGCGTGCCAACATCGCTTTCCCGCCATTCTTTCCTGGATGGCTGACCCCGAATGTCCACTCCCGTTGGCCACGGTGATCTGGTTTGGGAGTTTGGAGTTCATGTCGCTTGGCCATGGCTACAATATGGTCCTCCTCCTGCCCAGGCACTCGACCGACGAGGATTACAAGCTCTCCCAGCCTGGGGGAGCACTGCGCCGGTATCGTCGCTCTCGACAGGCGCGAGCCGCCAGACGACGACGAGCCCGGCGCAACCGCCGTCTTCACTTCACGGAGGGTGGTGGGATTCCCCTATCCGGTGCCTCTCAGCCAGACACCAACCCAGATTTCCTCATTGAGGGTCTGTGTAGGATGAGCTTGGATGAGGGTAAGATGTCGACGGAGAATTCCGCCGCTCCCCCGTCCGGTGAGACACCGCCGCTACCCGATCCAGCCACTTCGACGCGTGCAACGATATCTCCATCAACATTCCTGTTTGGGCTAAACCCGGTTGTCCGGGCGTACGCTTCCTCTGTGAGCACTAACATGAGTGCTTACGAGGAACTCCCCGGGCACCATCTACGCTCCACTCTGGACCTTGTTGCATCCATGCCGGCTTCTGAGTATCTGGACTCTACGGAGACCCCGGAAACAGAGCCCCGTGTGATTGCTTCTCAACGTTGCAACCACGGAGGTGATTTACAACGGTCTCACATTCCCCCATCATATTACTACTTCGGTGCCCCTGACTCCGACTCGGCTGACGACACCTACGATCCGACCCGCGAGTGCTTCAACATCAACGAGGCAAGCACGTCGGAATCGGAGGACGAGGAGCCAGTTGAAGGAAGGCACATGCCACCTCATGTCGAGCTCCCTGCCGAGCGAGACGAGGCTCAATTCCTTGCGGATCAAGGAATGCAGCTCGAGCAAATTCGTGAGTTGCAGGACAGGCTCGACGAGGAACGAGAAAACCTGCACCTACTCCAGCAAACCCTCGGGCGTGAGCGTGCGGCACACGCACTTGGCTGGAGAGCTCGCGAGAGAGCTCGCAACGTCAATCGTCGCATCGACGAGGACCGAGTGGTCGACCCCCCGGTTTTCGCTCGAGCCAGCCAGAACGTCGTCGCCGCCGCCATGCTCCTCCGCAACATGCCCGAGCCATCAAACCCCGACGCTCATCGGGCTCGAGATGAAATCCGAGAACTCCTCGAGACCGCTGCTATGCAGCAGGCCGAGAGCTCTGCCTCGAGGCGACGCGAGCCAGCCTCGGAGCGGCTCGTCGAGCCCTCCTGACAGGAGAGAGAGGCCTCGGTTCATCCCGAGCCTGCCCGGCGAAACAGGGCGACGCCTGTCCCCGAGCACATTGCCGACGATCATGAACCTCGAGACACTCGTGGTAACATCGTCGAGCGCCGCACGCGCAAACACGGTGAAGGTGTGGCTCGAGGTTACCGTATGCACAGAGGCGGGCGCTACGACAACTCAGAAGATCATAGCCCTTCACCTGAGCCTCCGGGCCCTCGGGTCTTCAGTAAGGCTATCCGTGAGACGATACTCCTGACTCGGTTCCGCCCTCCCACAACTCTCACCAAGTACAACGGTGAAACCAAACCTGAACTTTGGCTCGCTGATTTCCGCTTAGCGTGTCAGCTGGGCGGGGCCACCGACGACTGGGTCATCATCCGACAACTCCCCCTGTTCCTCTCCGACACCGCTCGAGCCTGGCTCGAGGATCTCCCGCCTCGACAGATCCACGACTAGGACGATCTCGTGAGGGTGTTCGAGGGAAACTTCAAGGGGACCTACATGCGCCCCGGCAACTCATGGGACCTCCGGAGTTGCAAGCAAAAGTCGGGTGAATCCCTCCGAGACTATATCCGGTGCTTCTCCAGGCAACGCACCGAGCTCCCCAACATTACCGACTGCAACATGATCATGGCCTTCCTCTCCGGAACCACCTGCAAAGAGTTAGTCCGAGAGTTGGGCCATAACACCCCACTCACTGCCAATGGATTGATGGACATCATCATCAACTTTGCCGCCGGTGAGGAGGCAGTTGGTGCTATCTTTGGCGGTGACCAGGACAAAGGGAAGCAGAAGATCGACGATCCCGCGGGCTCTAGCCGGGGCTCCAAGAGAAACAACCGGAGAAAGAAGAAGAGCCAGCAGGGCAAGCTCGAGGCCCCGGCCGATGAACTTGTCACTGCTGTCGAGCCCAAGAAACCTCGAGGCCCCCTCGGCGGGGGCATCTTCGACAAAATGCTCAAAGAGCCGTGTCCCTAACACAAAGGACCCACAAACCATAACCTCGAGGACTGTCACATGCTCCGTAGGTACTTCGAGGGCGTAGGCATCAAGAAGGACGACAAGAAGGAAGATCCCAAGGGCGACGACAAGGATGGGGGATTCCTCGAGATCCACGACTGCTTCATGATCTACGGAGGACCCTCGACCCGTCTCTCGACGCGCCAGCGCAAACGAGAACGGCATGAGGTTTTCTCCGTACAGCCGGCGATCCCCCACTTCCTTGACTGGTCTGAGGTGGCCATCACTTTCGACCGTGATGACCATCATGACTACGTCCCCAATCCAGGAGTCTACCTGCTTGTTGTTGATCCCATCATAGTCAACACGCGCCTCACCAAGGTACTCATGGATGGCGGAAGCAGCCTCAACATCATCTACGCTCAGACCCTCGACCTCCTGGGGATCGAGAGGACGCGTCTCCAATCCAGCGTCGGGGGTTTCCACGGAGTTGTGCCAGGGAAACGGGCAGAACCTGTCGGACGGGTCGATCTGCCTGTCTGCTTTGGCACATCTTCCAACTTCAGAAAGGAGACTCTCACTTTCGAAGTGGTCGGATTCCGTGGAACATACCACGCTATCCTTGGGCGCCCATGCTATGCCAGGTTCATGGCGGTCCCGAACTACACCTACCTCAAGCTCAAGATGCCAGGCCCAAACGGTGTCATCACTGTAGGGCCCTCATACGAACACGCCTACGAGTGCGACGTCGAGTGTGTCGAGCACGGCGAGGCTATTTTGGAGTCGGCGACCTTGGCAGTGGACCTCGACGGTCTGTCCAATGAGATTCCTGACCCAAAGCGCCATGCCGGCAGCTTCGAGCCCGCGAAGGACGTCAAGCTCGTGCCCCTCGACCCTACTGATCCCAAGGGAAAGGCGCTGGCATCAGCGCCACCCTCGATCCCAAATAGGAAGCAGTGCTCGTCGACTTTCTCCGCGCGAACATCGACATCTTTGCATGGAGTCCCTCAGATATGCCGAGCATACCCAGGGAAGTCGCCGAGCACGCCTTGGAGATCCGGGCCGGCTCCAAACCGGTGAAGCAACGCTTGCGCCGCTTCGACGAGGAGAAGCGCAAGGTCATCGGTGAGGAGATACACAAACTGTTGGAGGCCAGGTTCATCAAGGAGGTTCATCATCCCGAGTGGCTAGCTAATCCTGTATTAGTTAAGAAAAAGAGTGGGAAGTGGAGGATGTGTGTAGACTATACTCGTTTAAATAAAGCATGTCCAAAAGTTCCCTTTCCTTTACCACGCATTGATCAAATCGTTGATTCCACTGCGGGATGTGAAACTCTCTCATTCTTAGATGCATACTCCGGCTACCACCAGATTAAAATGAAAGAGTCCGACCAGCTCGCAACTTCATTCATTACCCCATTCGGCATGTATTGCTACGTTACTATGCCCTTCGGTCTTCGGAACGCAGGGGCTACGTACCAGCGATGCATGCAACATGTTTTTGGGGAACACATTGGGCCAACCGTCGAGGCTTACGTCGATGACATCGTTGTCAAGACCAAACAAGCTGACGATTTGGTAAACGACCTCGACGTAGCGTTCAAATGCCTCCGGGCGAGAAACATCAAGCTCAATCCTGAGAAATGTGTTTTTGGCGTTCCTCGAGGCATGCTTTTGGGGTTCATCATGTCTAAGTGTGGCATCGAGGCCAACCCAGAAAAAATCACCGCGATAACCAAGATGGGCCCCATCCGAGATCTAAAGGGCGTACAGAGGATCACGGGCTGTTTGGTGGCGCTCAGCAGTTTCATTTCGCGCCTCAGCGAAAAAGCGCTCCCTCTGTACCGCCTCCTGAAGAAATCAGAGCACTTTTCATGGACCCTCGAGGCCGAAGAAGCTCTTGCAAAACTCAAAGCTACACTCACTAATTCACCAATTCTCGTCCCTCCGAACCCAGGAGAGCCGCTCCTACTTTATATCACCGCGACAACACAAGTAGTTAGCGCGGTCTTGGTCGTCGAGAGGGACGAGGAAGCACATACCTTGCTCGTCCAGAGGCCGGTCTATTTCATTAGAGAGGTGCTCTCGAAAACCAAGGTACGATACCCACAAATCCAGAAGCTGTTATATGTCGTCGTCTTGACACGGCGCAAACTCCGCCACTACTTCGAGGGTCACCCGATAACTGTGGTTTCTTCTTTCCCCTTGGGAGAGATAGCCCAGAATCAGGAGGCCTCGGGTAGAATTGCCAAGTGGGAAGTTGAGCTCATGGGCGAGACCCTATCTTATGCGCCGCGCAAAGCTATTAAGTCACAGGTGTTAGCAGATTTCCTGGCAGAATGGACCGACACTCAACTCCCCCCTGTACAGCTCCAAGCTGAACTGTGGACCATGTACTTCGACGGGTCATTGATGAAAACAGGAGCAGGCGCGGGTTTGCTCTTCATCTCACCCCTCGGGGTTCACATGCGCTATGTCATCCGGCTTCATTTCCCTGCATCAAATAACGTCGCCGAATACGAGGTGCTCGTCACGGGTCTGAGAATTGCCATCGAACTCGGGGTTCGACACCTTGACGTTCGAGGCGACTCCCAGCTCGTGATCGATCAGGTCATGAAAAACTCAAGCTGCCGCGATCCCAAGATGGAAGCTTACTGCGAAGAAGTGTGGCGCCTTGAGAACAAGTTTCACGGCCTTGAGCTCAACCACATCGCACGCAGGTATAATGAGGCCGCCGATGAACTGGCGAAAATCGCGTCCAATCGAACTACGGTTCCACTAGACGTTTTCGCGAAAGATCTCCAGCAGCCATCCGTCGACCTCGGGTCGGAAGGAAGGGTCGACGGGCCGTCACTCGACCCTCCACCTGTGACAGAAGCCCCCTCGACCGGGGCTGAGGCCATGCAGGTGGAAGGCTCGACCCCGCCACCCGACCCCAAGCCTGACTGGCGCGTTCCGTACCTCGACCATCTCATCTGAGGGGACCTTTCCTCGGACAAGACCGAGGCTCGACGGATCGCTCACCGCGCCAAAACCTTTGTGATCTTTGGCGACAGTAGGGAGCTGTACCGCCGCAGCCCTACTGGCATCCTCCAATGTTGCATCACAAATGAGGAAGGCAGAGACCTGCTCGACGATCTACACTCGGGGGCTTGCGGTCACCACGCAGCGCCTCGAACCCTTGTCGGAAATGCTTTCCGACAAGGTTTCTATTGGCCGACCGCGGTCTCCGACGCTGCCAAGCTAGTACGCTCCTGCAAAGGTTGCTAGTACTATGCGAGACAAACCCATCTTCCAGCACATGCCCTGCAAACCATCCCCATTACGTGGCCGTTTGCTGTTTGGGGGCTCGACCTTGTCGGACCCTTAAAAAGGACAACCGGCGGCTTCACCCACTTGCTCATTGCTATCGACAAATTCTCCAAGTGGATCGAGGCTCGCCCTATCACCAGCATCAGGTCCGAGGAAGCTGTGCTCTTTTTCACCGACATCATCCACCGCTTTAGGGTTCCCAACTGTATCATCACGGACAATGGCACCCAGTTTACTGGTAAAAAGTTTCTGAATTTCTGCGACAACCACCACATCTGTGTGCTCTGGTCAGCCGTTGCTCATCCAAAAACGAATGGCCAAGTGGAACGTGCCAACGGCATGGTCCTGCAAGGCCTAAAACCTAGAATCTTTGACAAGCTAAACAAACATGGGAAGAGATGGGCTGCCGAGCTCCCCTCGGTCCTATGGAGCCTAAGAACAACGCCGAGTCGAGCCATGGGGTTCACTTCGTTCTTCTTAGTCTACGGATCTGAGGCCATGCTCCCCACTGACATAGAATATGGATCCCCAAGGCTAAAAGCCTACAACGAGAGAAATAACGACGCCGCAAGAGAGGACGCCCTCGACCAGCTCGAGGAAGCCCGAGATGTGGCTCTGTTACATTCTGCCAGGTACCAGCAAGGTCTCCGACGCTACCACGACAGACACATACGCAGGCGCGACCTCAACGTCGGTGACCTGGTGCTACGTCGAAACCAGAACACCAAAGGACGGCACAAGCTCACGCTCCCGTGGGAAGGACCATACATCATCGCAGAAGTACTAAAGCCGGGCACCTACAAGCTATCCAACGAGAAGGGCGAAATCCTCACCAACGCTTAGAACATTGAACAGCTACGTTGCTTTTTCCCTTAAAAAGCCTCGAGGCTCTGTAATTTCTTTTTAATCTCATCAATAAAGAATACAACAATGTTCAAACTTTCGTTTCACAAACAATGAGGAAGGATCGACTCTACTCTCCCAGAATCGACCCTCCCTCGGGGGCAACAAGGGGTGAACCCCCAGTCCCCGAAAAAACTTGTACCCTTTTTCAAAGTTGAAGAACTACCTCTTAGGTCGACAACGCTGCGAAAGCACCCTGAGGCTCAAAGGGGCTCTCGAGCTGTGAGATCACTTACGCCACCGAGGCTACGGTACCTCCACTCACCCCTCATGCCTAGGGGCGCGACCACACGCTAAGTAGACCTAATGGTGGTTCATAACTTTGAAAAAGAGTACACCCCCCGTTGCTTAAATCTGGTTCTTACACGATATGCGAGGCCGCAAGAGCACCCTAGAGTTTGAGGGCCGTCGAGCCGCGAGATCACTCATGCCTCCGAGGCTACGGTACCTTTGCTCACTCCCTTACGCTCAAAGGCGCGACGGCGTGCTAAGTAAATCATGCAAAAACATGATTCAAGCAATAAAGGGAAGAAAAGCTCGAACCAAACTTAAATAACCAGCGCAGGTTTACGTTTTGAGTTTTTAAGGCCTCCGAGGCCACTACGACCAAAGTTCAAAACACTAACTTATTACATGGGCCTCTGTGCCCAGATTTGTCTCACAGGCCCTCGTCGTCGGCGGGTGGAACCACCTCGGCCTCGAAAAGCTTGGCCAAGTGGCTTCCAGGCTCCTCGGCGGCTCCGATTAGGTCCAAGCAGGCGTCCTCGTTCTCCTCGTCCGTCCGGTCTGGGTCGGTAATGAAGTCAGACCGAACGACGGCCAGTGCTCTCTTCACGCCGTGGTGGAGGCTGCCCCGTATCCTTTCCCGGACAAGGTGGCCCAGCGCCACCATCCGGCGGACGAAGGAGTTCCCCGGGGTGTCCTCCCCGGTGTCGGCGTCGGGCTCGACCCCCAGGCCGTCACACACGGAGGTAATCGCACCCTGGAGCATCTGAGTCTGCTAGGCTTCTGTCACAGAACCTCCTAATTATGATGGCCCACAAGTACACGTCATTGCCATAATGACCTCTGACAGTCGTACTTATGTTCACCATAACTTAAAAGGCCTGCTTTCCTCCGAACAGGATCCAATCACAGGAGTATTGCAATATTACAACAGTTTATTCAAAATATTCAACAGAGTAAAGTAGCGGAAGTCTTACAATAACATAGGTTTACAAACCAGTTTTCAAACTTCGAACCTTATGTACATTATTACAAACCATTAGTAGAGAAGTATCGGTAGTAACTTTATTACATCACACAAGCGAGATGCCTTGCCCAAAGGCCACACAGTCTACTCGTCGTCGCTTTCTTCAATCACGACGGTCATGCAACAAGGCTCGAAGCAGACTTGTTCATGAACCGCACCTGCAACAAGGGGTTCAACAAACCCTGAGTACAAAAGTACTCAACAAGACTTACCCGACTAAGACAAAGACTCCAAGGCATGCTAGCTTTAGGGAATCAAGGTACGGGTAAATCAGAATCAAGATTTTCTTTTGCAGAAAAGCTTACTAAGGTAAGTCCTTATCTTCAACATTTTACTTTTACCATTGATGGTTCATTAACCAACTCTAGGTGATCCTAATCTAGATCAAAGTAATTATCATCAAAACATTTCTTATTCTTTCTTTCAATTCTAGTTCTTAACTATGATGCAGGACAGGTGATCGAGTCTCCATAACCGAGGAGCAACGACGATTCGAACCGATTATACCCAGCTGGGGATCCCTAACATCACGACATATGTAGAACCGAATCTGCATATATCAACCCTCATTTAGATCTCCCAAAACCAGAACGTGTCCATCGCCACCCGAGAGTACAGTACTCCTCGAACCCGGCCCGATTCTAGCCCCGAGGGTACACGCTACTCCCGCCATCTCTCCACTCCCAGTGCGAGGTTAGACGTTCTCGTAATGGAATCACCAACATTTTGGGCTTACCCAAGGCATGAGGCTAGTTGCAAAGTCTCGAAACACAAGCGGGCCATACAACGGACGGTCCTTAACTGACAAGGCGGAAACACTACATTGAGACTCCTTTCTCAATATATGTTAGCAGTGGCCAAACCACCCGCCCGATCTTCTAATTCATTCTCATACTTCATTATTCATTAAGTATGCCGTCATGGCTATGTAAACATTTCATTTAAAAGCTTAACTTCTAGGCATAGCGAAGCATACTACGCATTTTCCATAAAATAGATATCAAGGTTGATATTGCAATAATCAAGGATGATAATGCAGCAATTAGGTTATCACTCAACTCCTAATTACTTAATGCAATAAACCATAATATAAATATTAAAACATTTGTAAAATAACAAGGTAGGGTTTAAATGCACCGGGGCTTGCCTTGCTCTGACACGACGACTGACTCAGACTCGAGAACTCCTCCGTCGGGTCCGGGATCTGCCGACGATCGCTCTTCTCCAGAGGCCTGCTCGACGACTTCGGCTTCTTCGAAAGCGGTGACTACACGAATACATAACATGCTTTAACATGATGCTCAATGATAAACATGATGCTTGATGATTACATGCCACGTTTTATGATTCGAGTACAACTTCCCTTCACGGTACAGTCGTAAACAGAAAACCTACTAACTAGTAGCAACGATTCCCTGCGATACCAGCTTTTAACCTAACAAGTTACTAACGAGCTCAATCATGAAATTAAAGTGCCAGAGATCACAAAAGGGTAGTGACCTAAGGACATCATTCAATCAAAAGGCACACAACACTTAAAGTTCTCAAATTAACATTTATTTTCTATTTAAATAATTAGGGCATAATTAGAAATTGATCAAACTTTATCTAAACAAGCTCAAACTTTTTCTATGGGTTAACAATGATTTATAACAGTGCCATAATCAATTTCATAATTTTTGGATAAATAAATAAATTATTAAAATTACTGGAAGTTGCATTTAATCTTTATTGGAACCAATTAATTCTACTGCATAAAGTATTCAAATTCATGATTTAATATTTTTCCTAGATAGGTTATACATTGAGAAGCTTATACAAAAATTTTCATAAATTTTGGAACTCTACACAATTTTTAAACAAATAAACAAATAACAACACTATTCATTTATTTGGAAAAGAAAAACAAAAACGAAATAAAACGAACTCGGGCTGCTTTTCCTCGGTCCGGCCCAACCAGGCGGCCCGCTAGCGCGCCCGCGCCCGCACGCGACCGGCCCAGCCGCGGCCCAGCCCAGCGCTCGCCCGCACCCGCGTGCTCTCTCCCGCACGGTCGCTGACATGCCGGCCCCACTCGTCATCTTCTTCCTCTCGCTCGCGCGCTCTCTCTCTCTCGCGTCCGCGCGCTCGCCCACGGTGACCGGCTGACAACCAAAGCCTCGGTCGACGAACCGAAGCGACCAACACGATCCCACCATCCCCGTGAACCATCTGCACCCCTAAAAGCTAAGGCTCTCCTTCCCAAGCACCCTTCCCGATGGCCATGGCGGCTCGGGACGACGGCAAGGCGGCTGACCCCCATTCCCCTGGCGGTAGCGGTTAAAAACAGGCGAGCATCACGCTCAGGAGCTCACCATGAACTCACTGACGAACTCGGTGAGGGTAGAGGTGGTCTGGAGTGCCCGGTCGACGGTGAGGCGGTGAGGGCGACTCGGACGGTGGCGACAAGGCGCTGTTCCGACGAACACAGGACATAAAAAGGAAAACCGTCAACGCGGTGAGCATCACAGCATCGAGTAGGACCTTGAACATGAAACAGTTAAGCCGGAGACTCACCGAGACGGGCTGGCCACGGAGAGCTTGATCGCGGCGGCGATGGTGACCACCGCGAGGAAGAAAACGGCCTAACCAGGTTCGGGATGAAAAGGGGCTCTGCAACGGGGCTCAAAGCGTGCGCAAAGGCAAGGCGGAGCTGGCTGCGAGAGGGAGTGGCTGGCGGTGCAGTGACGGTGGTGAATTTCACCGGCGAAATTCAACGGCGGCGACGGTTAAACGGAGGAGAAAAAGACGAACTCGGTGACCTCAACATATATATAGGGCTAGGCACGGTGATCGGCTCTGGAAGACGCTCGTCGTTGCGCTGGCGTTACTGGCGCGCGCGAAGACCGTGGAAACGGCCACGGCGGCGGTCGGCCGGCGCCCATGCCGCGCGGTGCCCGGCGGTGATACGTCGCGTACTGTAGCTCCCCCCCCCAAATTTTGAAATTCAAACTGTTTTCTCAAATTACTTCCAAATTTGTATAACAACTTGAAAATCTTCCAATGTATGAAATCTTCAGAATTTCAAGCTCTACAAGTTTAGTATTGAACACTTTTTCAAATTCTGCTTGGATTTTGAAATTTGAGCTTAAATTCAAAAAGGGACACATTTTTCAGATTTGGAAATTTAGAAATTACTTTTGATTTTGTATTGAAACTTCAAAATCTCCAAACATCAAAGTTGCTCATCTTGACCAGACCTACAACTTTGTTGTTCAAAACTTTTTCAAATTCAGTCTCCATTTTGAAATCTTAGTTTGAGGACAAAAATGAATTAAAACTGAAATTTGTCTATTTTCAAAATTACTCCACATTTTACACTAAAACTTTGAAAACTCAAAACACCAAAGTTGTAGCCCTTGAAAAGTTCTACAAACTTGGTTTTGAACTTTTTCCAAAATTTTGCTTAGATTTTGAATTATTTCAAAAGGGGTAAAATAGGGTTTTGAATTTTAGGGTTTTTGGAGGGATTTCAAATTGGAATTTGTTTCTACCTTGATTTGTGATTACTTAATGATCAAAACCTCACCCAAGGGCATCATTTGGACCAACATGACATGGTTGACCAAATGTCACTCTTGGTTGACCAATTTACTTTTGAAATTCTTTTACATTTTCCCCAAATTTGAATTCGAATTCGAATCGGAAAACTCGCGACAAGTTTTGGGATTCCAATTCAAACTCAATTTTGGAGCTTCATTTTAGATGTTGTACTTAAGCTCATACCCTACACTTGACACTAGTGTGCAACACAGTCACGCACTTCAAATTACGCAGGGCATGTACTAAGCATTTGCGGTGGTATTCGAAATTAGGGTTTTCGATTTCGGAGCACACCACAGAGAAACACATTCAACCTAATGAAGTAAACTTGTTTTAGTTGATGCATAACAAGGTTAACCTAACAGAAATGCTTTGCAATGTATTATGATGACATGGCAGATTAATTAGCACTATAACACCCGGGGTGTTACAGCCCTTCCCCCTTAAAGAAATCTCGTCCCGAGATTTAAAGCCTTGAGTTAAGTAATGGAAAAGGAAACGTGTCAAGCAAACACGTCCAAGACTTGTCTACAAAACCGATAGGGGTTTTCTGCATTACAAAGATTTTAAAAGGATAGGTTACAATTTAAAGAAGAAATTACAACCTAGATAGAAGCAAAGAACTCCGGGAACTTTTCCAACAGGTAGTCTTCCGATTCCCAGGTAGCCTCCTCTTCTGAATGTTGATTCCATTGTATCCTGTACCATTTAGTGGTTCTACTTCGAGTAACATGATCTTTTCGATCCAAAACTCGGACAGGATATTCAGAATATGTCAAATCAGGCTCAAGTTCAACTCCATCAACATCAACAATTTGATCAGGCACTTGAAGACACTTCTTCAATTGCGATACATGAAATATATTGTGCACAGCCGACAGTTGTTCAGGCAACTTTAACTTATATGCTACCTGTCCACATCTTTCAACAATTTGAAATGGGCCAATATAACGTGGTGCGAGTTTACCTTTGACTCCAAATCGGTTAACTCCCTTCATGGGTGATACTTTCAAATAAACATAATCCCCTACTTGAAATACCAAAGGTCTACGCCTTTTATCAGCATAACTCTTTTGTCTGGACTGAGCAACTTTCAAATTATTCTGGATCTGTTTAACTTTTTCTTTGATGTGAGTTATTCCAGAATTATTTCTCTGAGCAGATACAATCTGATCTTTGATTGTCGATTCTACTGTGACATTAGTCAACTGACCTTGTTGAATTATTTCAATATTCAACTTTTCCAATTCATAACACAAACTGTAATCCATTGGTTTCACAGTCGTACAATTGCAATGATTCTTTCTACTGAGTGCATCAGCAACCACATTTGCTTTTCCGGGGTGATAGTGTACTTCCAAATCATAATCCTTTATCAATTCAAGCCATCTTCTTTGCCTCATATTCAATTCTGACTGAGTAAAGATATACTTTAAACTCTTGTGATCTGTATACATGTGGCAAGTATTACCCAACAAGTAATGACGCCAGATTTTTAATGCATGAACCACAGCTGCTAGTTCAAGATCATGTGTCGGATAATGTTCTTCATGGCGCTTCAACTGTCTCGAGGCATAAGCAATGACTCTGCCTTCTTGCATCAATACGCAACCAAGGCCAATACCCGAGGCATCACAATAAACATCAAATGGCTTTTCTATATCTGGTTGTGCCAAAACTGGAGCAGTTGTCAATGACTTCTTTAGAATTCTAAAAGCTTTCTCACATTCTGGAGACCATATGAACTTAGTTTGATTCTTCAACAGTTCTGTGATTGGCTTGGCTACCTTTGAAAAGTCAGGTATGAATCGACGGTAATAACCCGCCATTCCTAGAAAACTCCGGACTTCATGAACTGAGATTGGTGGTTTCCAATTCAAAATATCTTTCACCTTGCCAGGATCTACTGCTACTCCTTCGGCTGACAATACATGGCCTAAGAATTGCACTTCTCTTAACCAAAACTCGCATTTACTGAACTTGGCATACAGTTGGTGATCTCTCAGACGATTCAGAACAACTCTGAGATGCTCAACATGCTCTTCTTTACTTTTGGAATATACCAGAATATCATCAATAAACACAACCACAAACTTGTCAAGTTCCGGCATGAAAACTGAGTTCATCAGATACATGAAATGTGCCGGTGCATTGGTGAGACCAAAAGACATAACTAAGTATTCATACAACCCATATCTGGTGGTGAATGCAGTCTTTGGGATATCTTCAGGTCGAATCTTGATTTGATGGTACCCTGATCGAAGATCGATCTTTGAAAATACCTTTGCCCCCGCAAGCTGATCAAAGAGCAGATCAATGCGCGGCAACGGATATTTGTTCTTAATGGTTACTTTATTTAGCGGTCGATAGTCAACACACATCCTTAAGGTCTGATCTTTCTTCTTAACAAACAGAGCTGGACATCCCCATGGTGAGGAACTGGGCCTGATAAAACCTTTGTCACGTAACTCTTGCAACTGATCCTTGAGCTCTGCCAATTCATTGGGTGGCATTCTGTAAGCTCTCCGGGATATTGGGGCAGTACCCGGTTTTAACTCAATCACAAACTCTACATCTCTGTCTGGTGGCAGACCTGGTAGATCATCTGGAAACACATCTGGAAATTCACAGACTACTGGTATATCACAAACCTCTTGTACTGAAGTTGCACATATCCTTTCAACGGTTCTCTTTGGGATAGGAAGTTGGATAAGAAGATGAGATTTGTTATCTGGCAGGTTCAACCTTATAGTTCGGTGCAGTGCATCTATAAGGGCTCCTCTTTGGTACATCCAATTCATACCCAGGATTACATCTATATCCTGTTTCTGTAATATTATCATTGAGGTAGGGAATATATGCCCACCTAACTCTATAGGTACGTCACGTACCATCTCCTTAGTACACAGTCGTCCCCCAGGTGACTGGATAAAGAAATCTTCTTGTGTTCCCAAAATTGGAATGTCATGCTTAACAACAAAGGTGCGATTTATGAATGTATGCGATGCACCTGAATCAAATAACAGTACTGCTGGATGATTAGCAACAGGGAACATACCCATCATCACAGGTTCTCCCTCTGGGATTGCACTTGCTTGAGTGTAGAACACACGTCCGGTCTTCTTCTTCTCACCCTTACCCTTCTGAACATTCAGATTATTGTTCTTGCTTTGAGATTGTTGCTGTTGTGGTACAGGAGCTCTGGGATAGTTGGGATTGTACTGCCTTGGATACGGGCAGTCCTTTGAAAAGTGGCCTGGCTTTCCACAATTGTAGCAGGGAAAGTTATGGGTGGCTGGAGCTTGGTTTCGAATACCAGGGGCATTCGGCTGTTGTGTAAATTGCGGGGTTGCGGCAGGACGATAAAACGTCTGCGGCTGAGCTTGGTATTGCGGTGGACGATAAGTTGGGCGGAAATGGTTCTGAGGGTGGTAAATAAACTTCTGGCACTTCTTAATGCCGCCAGACGGGCTTGAAAACACTGGCTTCTTTTTCTTCGACTCCTTGTGCAGTCGGGACTTCTCTTCTGACGCAATAGCCACGTTGACTATCTCATGGTATGTAGCATTATAACAGGTGACTAATGCTTCCTGGATTCTGGTACTCAATCCTCTCATGAAACAGCTTTTCTTCTTCGCATCAGTGTTCACATATTCTGCTGCATACTGGGACAGATGATTAAATTTACCCACGTACTGCAGAACTGTCTGGTTCCCTTGCTTCAGCGAGAGAAACTCCTCTAGCTTCATGGCCATGACACCATCTGGGATATAATGTGCTCTGAAGGCTTCACGAAACTCCTGCCAAGTGACACGGTGGCCAGCAGGCCGTGCGGCGACCAGATTCGCCCACCACGCCCCTGCGGCACCTCTAAGCTGCTGCGCTGCAAACACGGGCTTCTGGTGCTCTGTGCACTGTAACAGTTCAAACTTCTGCTCCATGGTACGGAGCCAGTCATCTGCCTCTAGCGGCTCATCTGCCTTTGAGAATACTGGCGGACGGGTATCGGTGAAATCCACATAGGTGGTTTCCCCTCCATTGTTACGGCCTCTACGACCCTGATTTCCATTCTGATTCTGATTCTGAGCCAACAGTGTAGTGGCATTAACCAAAGCGGCAATAGCCTCTGCCAAGGTGGGTGGAAACGGTGGGGGATTCGGAGCATTGTCCCCTTGCTGAGAAGTTCCAGTACCGTCCATCTGTTGTACACAAACCATATTTATTTACATCGCTTTATTGAATTAAAAAGCATTTAACACAGAACTTGTATACACATACAAACTTATCTTACATTATTTTATTACAAACTTGCTCGCAAGCAAGAAACTACCCACTAAGGTTCTTAGAAGGCAGGAAAGACTACTATATTACATAGCCATCCATGTCAACACTTCACTCCTCATCATCATCGCTGATCACGATCACTTCATCATCCACCTCTGGAACACTGGCACCAGTGACATGACTTGCATCATCCCCACTTTCCATCATGGGTTCATCTTCATTATTGTCCTCTATACCAGGAACAATCACGGCACCAACATCATCTTCCACTGCCTGGGGCTGATGATTGGGATTCATCAGATCATTTAGCCTATGGACTTCCTCATGCAGAACAGTATTGTACTGCTCCAGGTGTGTCACATAAAGCTCCAACTCACGAACACGAGCTCTGGCTTCTGTCTCCTTTTCCAGAGACTCGTTCTGGAACTGCTTCCAAAAACGCATATTGCGCTTCAGTCGCTCCACTTCTGATGTAAGCCTTGCAACCTCTGATTCCGAATCCGGGTTCGGATTACGGCTACTGCTTGCTCCATCAACTCTGGTGGCCAACTGATGACGCGGCACTCCTTGCGGACCCGTTTTCTTGCGAGGAGTTGTCTTCACACGTGCCATCCTAAAGCAAGATAGAATTAGGACGATGAGAACAGATAGGGGGATCTGAAGGTTAGCATGAATAGGATTGAACCTTACTTAACCCAAACCACTTTAAAAGGGAAGGTAACTTAAGCAGGTTAATTAAACATGATGCATGCATCGTACTTACGATCTAACAGAAAGATTAAGTAACACATGCAAACTTTATAACATAGGGCACTATACATGATACTTCACTACGAAGCTTTCAAATATGATCTAAGGAAACTATAGAATAGATTAAGATAAGCAAAAGCAATTTGGACCCAAAATATCAATATTAAGTTTATTTGACCCAAAACGTTTTGAAGTTTTACAAAGCAATACTACAATAACTCGAGTGATTATGCTCTGGTACCAGCTGTCACAGAACCTCCTAATTATGATGGCCCACAAGTACACGTCATTGCCATAATGACCTCTGACAGTCGTACTTATGTTCACCATAACTTAAAAGGCCTGCTTTCCTCCGAACAGGATCCAATCACAGGAGTATTGCAATATTACAACAGTTTATTCAAAATATTCAACAGAGTAAAGTAGCGGAAGTCTTACAATAACATAGGTTTACAAACCAGTTTTCAAACTTCGAACCTTATGTACATTATTACAAACCATTAGTAGAGAAGTATCGGTAGTAACTTTATTACATCACACAAGCGAGATGCCTTGCCCAAAGGCCACACAGTCTACTCGTCGTCGCTTTCTTCAATCACGACGGTCATGCAACAAGGCTCGAAGCAGACTTGTTCATGAACCGCACCTGCAACAAGGGGTTCAACAAACCCTGAGTACAAAAGTACTCAACAAGACTTACCCGACTAAGACAAAGACTCCAAGGCATGCTAGCTTTAGGGAATCAAGGTACGGGTAAATCAGAATCAAGATTTTCTTTTGCAGAAAAGCTTACTAAGGTAAGTCCTTATCTTCAACATTTTACTTTTACCATTGATGGTTCATTAACCAACTCTAGGTGATCCTAATCTAGATCAAAGTAATTATCATCAAAACCTTTCTTATTCTTTCTTTCAATTCTAGTTCTTAACTACGATGCAGGACAGGTGATCGAGTCTCCATAACCGAGGAGCAACGACGATTCGAACCGATTATACCCAGCTGGGGATCCCTAACATCACGACATATGTAGAACCGAATCTGCATATATCAACCCTCATTTAGATCTCCCAAAACCAGAACGTGTCCATCGCCACCCGAGAGTACAGTACTCCTCGAACCCGGCCCGATTCTAGCCCCGAGGGTACACGCTACTCCCGCCATCTCTCCACTCCCAGTGCGAGGTTAGACGTTCTCGTAATGGAATCACCAACATTTTGGGCTTACCCAAGGCATGAGGCTAGTTGCAAAGTCTCGAAACACAAGCGGGCCATACAACGGACGGTCCTTAACTGACAAGGCGGAAACACTACATTGAGACTCCTTTCTCAATATATGTTAGCAGTGGCCAAACCACCCGCCCGATCTTCTAATTCATTCTCATACTTCATTATTCATTAAGTATGCCGTCATGGCTATGTAAACATTTCATTTAAAAGCTTAACTTCTAGGCATAGCGAAGCATACTACGCATTTTCCATAAAATAGATATCAAGGTTGATATTGCAATAATCAAGGATGATAATGCAGCAATTAGGTTATCACTCAACTCCTAATTACTTAATGCAATAAACCATAATATAAATATTAAAACATTTGTAAAATAACAAGGTAGGGTTTAAATGCACCGGGGCTTGCCTTGCTCTGACACGACGACTGACTCAGACTCGAGAACTCCTCCGTCGGGTCCGGGATCTGCCGACGATCGCTCTTCTCCAGAGGCCTGCTCGACGACTTCGGCTTCTTCGAAAGCGGTGACTACACGAATACATAACATGCTTTAACATGATGCTCAATGATAAACATGATGCTTGATGATTACATGCCACGTTTTATGATTCGAGTACAACTTCCCTTCACGGTACAGTCGTAAACAGAAAACCTACTAACTAGTAGCAACGATTCCCTGCGATACCAGCTTTTAACCTAACAAGTTACTAACGAGCTCAATCATGAAATTAAAGTGCCAGAGATCACAAAAGGGTAGTGACCTAAGGACATCATTCAATCAAAAGGCACACAACACTTAAAGTTCTCAAATTAACATTTATTTTCTATTTAAATAATTAGGGCATAATTAGAAATTGATCAAACTTTATCTAAACAAGCTCAAACTTTTTCTATGGGTTAACAATGATTTATAACAGTGCCATAATTAATTTCATAATTTTTGGATAAATAAATAAATTATTAAAATTACTGGAAGTTGCATTTAATCTTTATTGGAACCATTTAATTCTACTGCATAAAGTATTCAAATTCATGATTTAATATTTTTCCTAGATAGGTTATACATTGAGAAGCTTATACAAAAATTTTCATAAATTTTGGAACTCTACACAATTTTTAAACAAATAAACAAATAACAACACTATTCATTTATTTGGAAAAGAAAAACAAAAACGAAATAAAACGAACTCGGGCTGCTTTTCCTCGGTCCGGCCCAACCAGGCGGCCCGCTAGCGCGCCCGCTAGCGCGCCCGCGCCCGCACGCGACCGGCCCAGCCGCGGCCCAGCCCAGCGCTCGCCCGCACCCGCGTGCTCTCTCCCGCACGGTCGCTGACATGCCGGCCCCACTCGTCATCTTCTTCCTCTCGCTCGCGCGCTCTCTCTCTCTCGCGTCCGCGCGCTCGCCCACGGTGACCGGCTGACAACCAAAGCCTCGGTCGACGAACCGAAGCGACCAACACGATCCCACCATCCCCGCGAACCATCTGCACCCCTAAAAGCTAAGGCTCTCCTTCCCAAGCACCCTTCCCGACGGCCATGGCGGCTCGGGACGACGGCAAGGCGGCTGACCCCCATTCCCCTGGCGGTAGCGGTTAAAAACAGGCGAGCATCACGCTCAGGAGCTCACCGTGAACTCACTGACGAACTCGGTGAGGGTAGAGGTGGTCTGGAGTGCCCGGTCGACGGTGAGGCGGTGAGGGCGACTCGGACGGTGGCGACAAGGCGCTGTTCCGACGAACACAGGACACAAAAAGGAAAACCGTCAACGCGGTGAGCATCACAGCATCGAGTAGGACCTTGAACATGAAACGGTTAAGCCGGAGACTCACCGAGACGGGCTGGCCACGGAGAGCTTGATCGCGGCGGCGATGGTGACCACCGCGAGGAAGAAAACGGCCTAACCAGGTTCGGGATGAAAAGGGGCTCTGCAACGGGGCTCAAAGCGTGCGCAAAGGCAAGGCGGAGCTGGCTGCGAGAGGGAGTGGCTGGCGGTGCAGTGACGGTGGTGAATTTCACCGGCGAAATTCAACGGCGGCGACGGTTAAACGGAGGAGAAAAAGACGAACTCGGTGACCTCAACATATATATAGGGCTAGGCACGGTGATCGGCTCTGGAAGACGCTCGTCGTTGCGCTGGCGTTACTGGCGCGCGCGAAGACCGTGGAAACGGCCACGGCGGCGGTCGGCCGGCGCCCATGCCGCGCGGTGCCCGGCGGTGATACGTCGCGTACTGTAGCTCCCCCCCCAAATTTTGAAATTCAAACTGTTTTCTCAAATTACTTCCAAATTTGTATAACAACTTGAAAATCTTCCAATGTATGAAATCTTCAGAATTTCAAGCTCTACAAGTTTGGTATTGAACACTTTTTCAAATTCTGCTTGGATTTTGAAATTTGAGCTTAAATTCAAAAAGGGACACATTTTTCAGATTTGGAAATTTAGAAATTACTTTTGATTTTGTATTGAAACTTCAAAATCTCCAAACATCAAAGTTGCTCATCTTGACCAGACCTACAACTTTGCTGTTCAAAACTTTTTCAAATTCAGTCTCCATTTTGAAATCTTAGTTTGAGGACAAAAATGAATTGAAACTGAAATTTGTCTATTTTCAAAATTACTCCACATTTTACACTAAAACTTTGAAAACTCAAAACACCAAAGTTGTAGCCCTTGAAAAGTTCTACAAACTTGGTTTTGAACGTTTTCCAAAATTTTGCTTAGATTTTGAATTATTTCAAAAGGGGTAAAACATGGTTTTGAATTTTAGGGTTTTTGGAGGGATTTCAAATTGGAATTTGTTTCTACCTTGATTTGTGATTACTTAATGATCAAAACCTCACCCAAGGGCATCATTTGGACCAACATGACATGGTTGACCAAATGTCACTCTTGGTTGACCAATTTACTTTTGAAATTCTTTTACATTTTCCCCAAATTTGAATTCGAATTCGAATCGGAAAACTCGCGGCAAGTTTTGGGATTCCAATTCAAACTCAATTTTGGAGCTTCATTTTAGATGTTGTACTTAAGCTCATACCCTACACTTGACACTAGTGTGCAACACAGTCACGCACTTCAAATTACGCAGGGCATGTACTAAGCATTTGCGGTGGTATTCGAAATTAGGGTTTTCGATTTCGGAGCACACCACAGAGAAACACATTCAACCTAATGAAGTAAACTTGTTTTAGTTGATGCATAACAAGGTTAACCTAACAGAAATGCTTTGCAATGTATTATGATGACATGGCAGATTAATTAGCACTATAACACCCGGGGTGTTACAGCCTCGGCCTCGAAGAGGCTTTGGAAGGAGTTGGCCGCCGCCTGGGCCACCCGCTGCTCCCTCTCCAACTCTGGAACACAATTAACTAAATTAGCACTAATACGGGGCCTCGACGCCAAGGCTGTAACACCAATACTTACCCTCGGTATGGGTCTGCAAGCCCACGATCTCGTCACGGAGCCCCCCGCACGTCCTCTCGAGCCCTTGGAGAGTGCCGTCCCTGTTACGAACGGCCGCCCTCAATGTCTCGATCTCCTGGCAGGCGTTCAGAAGAGTCGCATCCTTCTCCTGAACGGCTCTGCTCAGCGCCGTGACCTCGTCCTTCAGGGCACCGAAGCGAGCGGTTACCTGCCCGATCTGGACGTTGAGGGTGTCACGATGACGGGTGACCAGGGCGACGTCCTCCTCAAGCTCTTTCACCCGTGCCGACAGGGGCACGAGATCCTCGCGGGCCTTAGCTGCCTCCTCCCGGGCCTTGGTCACGTCTTCACGCACCACGGCCTCAGCCACCCAGGCCTGCACCGCCTCCTCCTTGACCACCGTGTAGCCGACGTGTAGCTCGGCCATCTCGGCACTCTGATCAGAAAGCCGCTTGTTGGCCTCCTCGACCAGTGCCCGTTGCCGGGCAAGCGCCACCCACACACCGCTCTCATTTCGAATGAAGAGCGACTTGCGGCGGGACCGCTCCTTGAGCTCCTAATCACGGTTCGAAAAAACCAAAGAGGTTAAGAACCAAAAGAAAGGGGGCAAAAGGACGGCAAAAGGACAGCAAAAGAACTGATAAGCCAAACATACCTTTGTGGCGTCCCGCATGCCTCGTGACACGGCCTCCGTCACCACACGAAGCGATCGATCTATGTGTCGACGGAGACCCTCGAGGTATTCCCAGTGATGCACCTCGTCTCTGTCGTTCAGGGCGAAGACGGGGTCCGCGCCGGGGTTGGAAGCGTCCCTGAACTCAAGGGACGGTCCCCCCAGCGCGGTATCTCCTCCTCCGCCCGTACTAGGGCCAGCGCGGCGAGGTCCGGCCACTCGGACGACGGCCCGGCCGGGGCGCCCTCTGGCCCTGCAGAAGGACCGGCTTGAGCCGCAGCTCCGGCCCCATCAACCGCCGCCAAGGGACCAGCCTGGTGCACGGCCTCGACCTCCACGACTCCCACCACCTGCTTCCCCTTGTCCAGGGGGAGTCGTCGAGGGTGAGGTCGACCATGGCTGGCGTCGACCCTTCCGCCAGGGCCGGCCCCTCGACCGCTGGCACCTCCTCCTCCGGGACCACGGGCGGGGGCTCGACGACCCCACCCTCCACCATAGCCGCCGGCTCCGCCGGCGGGTCTTGCTGCGGCTGCGGCTCTCCCGGCTACGCAGCGTCCTATCCCGCCGCCGGCAGGACTTCCTCCATCACCACATCCGCATCCGCCCGCTCCGCGTCGCGGACGAATGCCTCGGCCATTGCGGCCTCGATGGCAGCCTCGGCGGTCGACGATGACCCCGGCTCCACCGAGGCCTCGGGGGCTACACCCGGCGGGTGCGCTCGCGCGCCCCCACCGGAAAAAACCGCGGCGCTACGACTCCAGTTCATTAACTGACAAGCCTCTGGGAGAGTGATCACACACTCACCCAAAGGCTCGGGGGATACTGTCGGTACCAACAGTATGGGGGTACCCACATCCAATGATAATAAAAAACAAAATGACTAAGCCACAACAAAAGGCAGCCCGCCTCAAAACGTGTACCAGGTCCGTCTCGTACGAGGCCAGCTCGACAGAGTGCCTCGACCGCGCTCCGGCTCCGACTCGTATGAGGCACCCCCGACGGGAACGCCTCGACCGCGCCCCATCCCGCACAACAGGGCACCTCGACCGCATTCCAACTCGCACGAGGCTCGTACGCCGACCGGAAAAACTCCGACTCGCGTGACCCCGGGTCGGAGCGCTCGACCTGCTCAATTCACCTGCCCCAAGACAAAAGTCAAAGCATTTAATGCGATTACCTGCTACCACTTGCCGACATGGCCGCAACCAGGATCGACGTGGGAACAACGCCGGTGTCAGTCCTCACTGTTTTACTGCCCATCCCGTGATGGGGGGTTGGGACCTGTCACTATACACACCTTACCGAGCATTGTTTATCGTCGGTCACCCTCGAGAGAGGATACGACAAGGTCCGTATTCCGCAATCTCGGGGATTCGGCCTTATCCGTCCGGCCTTGACCCGGCCTCGACCCAGCCTCGACGCCTAGCACAGTTCGACAGGGAGGGAAGGCCGGCATGGCACGGTGCTCCGGGTCATTTCGCCGTCTCATCCCTGATGTCGCCATGGTGTCTAGGGATGGCCGGCCATTCCTAGGACATGCTGCTATAGTCACTCCTAAAGGGATCGATAAAACGTCACCTCAAGGCTCCCCAGTGCCCTGGCCTCCTCTTACCCTATAAAAGGGCAGGCCAGGACCCTACAAGGGGACACGAACAAGAGGCAAGACACAAGCTCGAAGCCGAACACCAGCAATCCAAGACTCCCAACACCAAGATCAACATCTCAAGCAATCATCTTTGTACCCTTTTTTCTCTCTTTGAGACTTAGGCTCGCCGCCCTCTCTCGCAAGCTTGTAACCCCTACACAAGCACCTCGGTGCAAGGAAATACAAAACTCTCTCCCCCCCGCTGGACGTAGGGCCTTCTTCTGCCCGAACCAGGATAAACCCCCGTGTGTTATCCTTGCATCACCATCTAGGTTAGGGACATGCAGCACACAATCGTCGGTTTAGGACCCCCACGGGACCGAACACCGACAGTACCGAAGTGCACATGTAAGTAATTCATCAACGTAGCAGTTGAAAGCCCAAGTTTGGTTTTAGTAATTAATGACACCAAGTTATTAATGTCATTGTGTCAAGTGAATTGAGTTAGGCGTAGCAACACATGTGATGAAGGAGCAAGGAGCATGATGGTGATGGCCATAAGATCACAAGTGCATGAAGATAAAGATGATGGTGAACATGCACATAGGTGATGGACAAGGAATGAGATGATTAAGGCAAAGGTATAATCATCGGATTCTCTTTTGCTGGTCTAAAGATGAGTAGAAAAGTGATTGACCAGGTTTAGAATTGATAGCCGACTATCAAGAGAGGCAATCACGGTCATCTCATGAATCCAGTGCTACTAGGTCCATATTTTTGAGCATATGCATTTAGTATCTAGTGAGATGCTAACTCCTTGAAAAATATTTGAGAAAATGCTAACACACGAGCACAAGATGGTGAACACTTGGTGGTGTTAGCACATTTGCGAAGGAGGTGGAGTTTGAGGGGGTAGAGAGGGGTTTGGGATTCGGCGCTTTTGTGGAAGTGAAACGCCTATTTTCCACTGCGCCGGAGGCGAAGAAACGGAGGCGAAAGGAAGTCACTGGGGTGACCGAACGTTGGACCGGACGCTGGATCGGACGCGGTTGGTGCGTCTGGTCAGTTCAACCGGCAAGCGCGTCGGACGAAGTGCTAGGGTTTGTGACCGGAGTGTCTGTGGCTCCACGGGACCGGCGCGTCCGGTCACGCACCTAGGGGAGCAACACGAAAGGAAGGATTGATCGGACGCCAGGGCGCGTTCGGTCACATGCGACCGGACGCGTCCGGTCGATGAAATCTGGACCCTTTCTGTACTCAAATCGGACGCCACGTGTAATGCGTCCGGTCAATTCTAGCGTCACGTCCGGTCATGCTATGACTGAGAAGGTAACGTTTCGTGACCGTTGGAGATCGAACGAATGAAATTTAAAATGGGACACGTGGCGGGCATTGGTGAAGTCAGTAGGTGTGACCGAACACTGTGGCCGCGTTCGGTCAATCAGACCTACGCGTCTGGTCAGCGCGCGCAGAGCAGTTTCTTAGGCCTAACGGCTCTATCTTTGAGGGATAGCTATAAATACTTGTTTGGCCAGCCTTGGGACATCTCTCCTGACTCTTTGAACACTTGAGACATACTTTGAGCTAGAGAACATCCTTTCCACTCATCTTCTTGCTTAATTGTGCATCCTAGTGAGATTGAGTGAGATTCAAGTGCATTGCTTTGAGAGTTGCATCTAGTGGCACTTGATCCATTGAGTTGGCTGTGGATTGCTTGTTACTCTTGGGTGTTTCCCGACGCCCTAGACGGTTTGGAGCAGCGGTGGTGTTGAACTCGTGATTGGAGATTGTTTTGAACCTCACTGATAAATTTGTGAGGGGTTCTTGAGCCTTCCCCATAGGAGATCGCAATTGGCTACTCTAATGGATTGCTCGTGGCTTGGAGGATCCCCATCTTATGTTGGATGTGCGGCACCCGCTGAGGGTTTGGCTTTGGAATGCCAATCAGCTCGTGATCCATCAAGTGGGTGTATCGCCACAACGAGGACTAGCTTGCCGGGAAGCAAATGAACCTCTGTAAAAATCTTGTGTCATCCTTTGCCGAGGATTCTCTTGTAACTGTGATTGATTCATTGCTATATATCTACTCTTCAACGTTGGTATAAGAATCTTTCACTTGTTCGTCTCCTTTGTGCTCTATCTCTTGTTTATCTTGTGTAGCTGATATATCACCTAGGAGTAATTAGCCTAGTGACATAGCTTTGTTGTTGTGGATTAGAGATCATAGCCTTCATATCTACTAGAATTGTTTAGGTGGCTTGCATAGTGTAGTTGATCTAGTGTTGAGAAGCTTTGCTATTTGTTTTACTAATATCTTGATTTAGTGAAGCTTGTAGAATTTTAAAAAGGCTATTTACCCCCCTCTGGCCATTTAGGACCTTACAACAGTGCACCTGAGTAAGAAAATAGCCCAAGAGAAAGGGGATTTGATTAGGCCAATGGTTGCTCTACTCTAGCTAAACTCTGATGCCATTGGTGGTATCACAGTACTCATATTGACCTAGTAGAAGTTGAATGTTGAGGAAGAAAAACAAGAAAAAGAAAAAGAAAAGGTAGTGTGCGATACTACTACCCTTGAACTCAATTGTTGTTGTTGGATACAACTTATATACAAATAGAACAACCAGTGTATTCTGTGGTCTAGGCACAACCACACATGTATTTCTGGCAGTGAAATTCTACCATCTCCTTAGCCAACCACCATTTACCAGGTCTGAAAGTGAGGGAGAACTCAACCCTGGATAGAACTCTCCTCTTCATGCTTATGTTGCAAATCATCAAATGGTCCATAGAGGATTTCAATAGGCCCACATAGTGGCGTTTGGTTTGGGCTTTTGGCCTAGTTATGGGTTTCCATTGCTATCATTTGTTCCTTCCTCTTTGGTAGCTGGGTTGGAATCAATTCACATGATATCAGATACAGACTTTAGGAACGACAATACCATACCACTCCTCTCCTAGTGGTATATATTTACAACACGCGACTCCCGCTATGTGTTTCTCTCCCCGCTCGTCTCTTCTCCACCCGTAAGCAAACTTTAGCCTTCTCCTGAACCCAGTGGTGGAGCTTGACTAAACAAATAGGGGGGCAGTACTTGCAATTGACCTTTAAACACTCATAAACAATACCAAAATTAGTGTTTACTCAATGAAGATTAAGCTGGACAAAGGAGACCATTATCCATGTTGATCTCAACCAATTAAGTTATACCTCCGTCTGAACCAAACAAATGTCGCTTTACGTTGTAAGAGCATCTCCAAGTGTATCCTAAATTTTCCTCCTAAAAACTCCATGTTTTCTAACTCCCAAAAATGTATTAGGAAAAAAAATAAGGCCATCTCCAATAATACCCAATATTTCACTTCTAAAAAATCAAAATCTGGTATCACTTGGGTTTTTTTCTTGCTATCCTTTTTTCGGGCGAAATTCTTCGTTCTCGCGCATACCCATGCTGTCGCTGCCTCGTTCCATTGTCGTGCCCTAGACCTACACCTCCCAGCTGGCGGTGACCTCTTCCTAGCCGGCCGTGGCCACCTCCACGTAGCCTTTCGCATGGACTAACATGTAGGAGCCGGCCAGCAGCACCTTGTGTTCTCCAGTGGTGGCGACCCTGCTGATGGCAAACGAGGTGGCCACCGAGGTCCTCGTAGTTGTTCTCGAACATGTCATAGTCACCAAAGTTGTTCTGGAGGAGGTGCATGGCGCAGCACATGGTGGCGTCGGGGCAGTCGGCGCGCGTGGTGGTGCAGGTGCCCCCGTGGAGCTTGGCAAGGAACATCGCGGCGAGGACGCCGTACTCGAAGCGATGGAGCGTGCCACAACGGAGGAAGCAGTCCAGGTAGGTGAGCACCACGCCGCTGTTCGGGAGCTGGAAGCCACAGTTCGGGAACGTGGGGCACTCATCGGAACCCTGTGAGAGGAGGCTGGAAACGGCGATGGCCGAGTCCAGGCCTGCGGAGGAGGATGGATTAGGAGTCATTTGAGAGAGATTTTTTCCTCATCTTGCTAAAACCAAGGATTAGGAAGGAAAATAGGGAACTCTCGGAGATGCTCTAAGGATCAGTGCCATTACCACTGCCCCTGTATGCGTCTAGAATGTTTTGGGACCGGAAAAAGAGTGCTCCTAGTCACATCTCTTACCTAATGAAACCTAAGCCAAAAGATGGCCAGGGAGCGTGGCCACATTGACCGCTTTTCGTGGCCATCCGATCGAGCGAGCAGACGACCTGGATCGGGCGAGCCCCGGTGTAAGTGCATCTAGCCCTTTAGTGGGTTTTGGTGAATTGAATGACAACAACATTAAAGATCTAACAAGTTTGCGAAGTGTTGAACAGAAAATTGAGTTTATTGCATAACTTGTGGATTGTGAAATGAGAAGTGTATATAGGTTCAACAAGAAGGAAAACCAGATGATATTCCACATATTAAGCTTGATTGATCTTAACATTCATATCAAGAAGATATTCAAGCAATAAGGATCACAATATTGAAGAAATAATTTTTAATGGATGCTCAATATGATGTGACTTGAGTATGGCTCGATAGGGTGAAGATAGCAAGAAAAGGGCTTCGAGGGACTAAACGAAGGTGAAGGGCAAGCAATGGTTTGTAGACCGAGGTACCATGGCTAAGGTGAAGAAGAGAGTACTTGCATTGAGTCGAGGTACTAATTGAGGCATGAGGAGTCATATTGTGTTGATGATCAAATCATTAGTGGAAGTGACTTGAAGCCATGGATTGAACTCACATGTGTTGAAATGGTTCAAGTCACATACTCAAGCTGTATTTGCTCAAAGAGAGGAGGTGAAGTTGATTGCATCCTTTCTGAAGTGATATTGAGAAGAAGTGACATATAAAGACATTGAAGACTCAAGTGGTTAAAATGGGTATATTCTTTTGACCTTGAGTTTAGGATATGCCGCACTATAAAGAGGAATGCAAATCTAGGTGGTCTGAGGAAGATAGAGTGCTCAAGCATAAGTTTAAAATCTAAAGAGAGACACTAAATCACCTCACGAACACTTAGTTGCACTTTGCAGACTTTCACCTGCCGGAAGTTTTGGGAATTGCTGGAAGTTCCGGCCCGCAAAGTTGCTGGAAGTTTCGACAATAGCTCGAAGTTCCGGCTGGCAAAGTTGCTGGAAGTTCTAGAAATAGCTGGAAGTTTTGGCTCACAAAGTTGCTGGAAGTTTCGGCAACTGCTGGAAGTTCCAGCAAATGCTAGAAGTTCTGGCTCCCTTTGCGAGCAAGCGCCGTGGACTTCTTTGTGAACAGTGTTTTAGTGTAGAGCCGGAAGTTCCAGCGATCTGCGCTGGAAGTTCCGGCTCAGATCAGAACGGTTGGATTTCTCTTTAGGTATAAATAGCTCTCACCTCTCTTCCAACCGTCAACCCTGTGATTCACTGCTCATATCCCTTTGTCTAAAAAGTGCCTAAGCACTCAAGAGCTCCCTCTCCTATCTCCTTTGCTCCTAACTTCGATTCCCCACGGATTTGAGTGATAGGAGAGTGGATTGAGTGAGAAAATCACATTAGCAAGCTTGAGCACTTGATTTCTTCGTCAAGCCGGTTGGATTTGCGTCTATTACTCTTGGGTTCTTGGAACCCTAGCCGGCTAGGCGTCACCCAAGAACTCTCTATCTGTGGGAGAACCTTGGAAAGTTTGTATTACCCTTGTTTTCTAGTGAAGAACTCAAGTTTACCTTTGTGGTTGCTTGAGTGAGACAAGGAGGTGAAAAAGACTCTGACCTTAGTGGTCACCTCAACGAGGACGTAGACAAGCCTGAGTGGCAAGTTGAACCTCGGGATAAATCCTTGTGTCTCGTGTTCTTGTTGTTGTTGGAAATTTGTTCTTGCATATTTGTTTTTGTTGTCTTTCTTCCTCCAAAAGTTATTCTTAGAGTTTGGACTCGATCTACCGAGTGTTGGCATTTCGACATCAAAAGACCAACCCCAACGCTTCACCTTACCACTAGGAAGTGGGGTTGTAAGTTATCATTGGCTCAAAGTTCATATTCTAGGTTGTAGCAGTTTTCACGAAGCTGTTGGAACTTCCAGGATTTGCTGAAAGTTTCGGGCCTGCTGGAAGTTCCGGCCCAAACTGCCGGAACTTCCGGTTATCACTGACATTTGCCTTTGAGTTTGTGTAGAAATTTATTAGATACGCCTATTCACCCCCTCTAGGCGACATCAAGGTCCTTACACCCGGTCATTTTTCAAAAAAGTCCTCGAACTTTGTTTAAATCAACCAGCAGTTCGGCCTCCTCTCTCAATTTTTTTTCAAACAAGCGCACGACCTTTAGCAAAATCAACCCGCACTCTAGTCTTCTTAATGGGCCGGCAGGCCTCAATGGGCCAAAAATAGCCCGTGACTCTCTTCTCCTTTTCTACGATTTTAACTTTTCTTTTAAAAAACAAAGAACTTTCAAAATTCATAAAAAATCACAGAAAAAACATAAAAATGTCAAACCAGTTTTGTTGAGTTTCTTATGACTAGATCTATGCATTAAACTTAAAATATCATATGCATTAGTGTATTTTATTTGGTATAGTTGTAGATCTATGCTCTTATGTAATTGATTAATTTGCCGTTTGTATCACAAGCAAATATAGCTCTATGCTGAAAAAAAACTAGGATCCTCTCAATAGCATTAACAAGTACACGCATCACTCTAAAAATATAAACCTTTAAAAACTACCATAGTTAAAAAAATCAAGTTTGTATCTTATTAATTCATTTCAAATTACAAGAAACATACTGAATAAGCTAAAACCTAACATGTTTTAATAACAACATATTTCTATTGGTAAAGACATATACTTAATATTTTCAAATACCACTAAATTATACAAAACACAAGAAGGCTGGCACAAACAACAAAAATTATAGACAGGGCGGCAACGCCGCGCCCTGGCTTTCTAGTGACGATGAAATCTTTGCCCAGCAACCGATGAACACACGCTTGGGTTCTGTTTCATGGCAAAAGAAATAAAGAAATAAAACCAACTGAAAAGGTCAAAAGGATAAAGAAATGCTCGGCAAATCGAGTGTCACTTGAAGACAGCGGAGCCTGTTAAGATGGAGAGCACAGTTCCCATGGCCATGATGGTTGATGGACGATTGGACTCTGGTCCAGGTGATACTAGTACTTGCAGCTAGCAGGCAAAAACAAGAGCAGCTATCTGCATATCTTGCTTGCTGATCTCCCGTCAAAGAGTCGAGACCCCCTTTGCCTTGCCGGGTGCCGCTTGGTCTCCTCGCCTCCTCGTCTTCTCCAGAAGCGCGAACGGACCAGCGATCAAATTGGCCTGGGCGGCTGCCGCCTGTCCACTTGGGCAGCTACTCCCTCAGTCTAAAAAAAATATCATTTTAGAATTTCAGATATTTTATTTGATCTTCCACTTTATTCAAAAAAATTTTATATAAATATCATTTATTTTATTATGACTTATTTTATCATTATATATACTTTAATAATAATTTATTTATTTTATAATTTATATAAAATTTTTAAATAAGACAAACGATCAACCACGGAAGTTTTTGGGACGGGGGGAGTACTCCTGGTCCGGGGCGGATGGATCTGTGCCAACAGCCCAGCACCACACCAGAAACTGTCCGCAAGCGCCAACCGCCTGGTCACGGGGCAGCCCGTACAATCCCAAGTACGTCTAGGCCATTAACACGCGGGCCCACTACCCGTCCCCGTCTTCTAGCTCGGGATCCCGTACCGTACTACCAGCCGAGTGAGCAGACAAAGGGCACAGTGTCTCTCGTTGGGTTCGAATGATTCAGAAAAACCGCACGACAACGAATCGAAGCCAAACACAAGCTGAAGCATATCATTCATTATCATCGAGCTGCAGCAGGCACATTTCTTTTCACAGAAACACACGCCATCCTCATGCAGCAATGCGATCACCAGCTACCCCTGTAATGGTAAGGCGACCCGCCAAATGTCAAGTGCGTGACACACATCATACACAGAGTTCAGGTTGCTGATCCACACCTGGCCAAGAGAATTTACCATCCGTCAAGGGATTTACATTGCATCCATGTCTGACAACAAGGAAGCTGGTAACAACGAGAGGCATCAGCTAGGTGACGAGCTCGACGCTGAAATCCCAGAGCCTCTTGGCCAGCTCCATGTCCTTGGCCTTCGCGCTTGGCTCATACAGGTTACTGTCGCAGAAGTACTTCCCGGACACGCCCTTCACCTGCGGGTGGAGTGCCACATAGCATGTAGTCGCTGCACCCTGTTAAAGTTCCAAGCAAACCAATCAGAGCCCCAAATTGTATAGCAGACTCATTCATCTAATCTAGGCTGCACCGTGTAGCCAGCAGCACATGATTACATGATACCAGCAGCTCAGATATAACTATAGCCTATTGCTGGTGAAATCTAGATTTGCAGTGTACACAAAGCCAGTCAACCTAGCACAGATCACAAGCTTTAGTAAGCACTAGTGGGGTTGTAGTTGTACAGCAGACCGTTAAGTTGCACAGCATGCCACGGCAAAGTGTAGGTGACATGATGGTGTTATAAGAATGACCTCCAACTGCTTTTCCACGAGTGAAGATTTTGCCAGATGAGTACCCATAGCAACTTGAGGCATGGTGATGGTACTGTCAGATCACAATATGGATATACTACTTTTAAGATGTTCCTGTATCTCTTCTGATTTAACATAATGGTTGCCAGTTCTGCCGGATGCAATGTCACTGATCTACACGGAAGCTTATTCTAATGTCTCAATACTACCTGGGAAGGGGACTCCTGAGTTATGGATTTTAGAAAATGTCTTTCTAGTCAAGAATATAACAGCTGGTTGGGTCTCTTGGATAGTATCCAGGACATCACTTTAACAGACAACAAAGCTGATTCTGTGATTTGGGGGCTAAACAAGAACAATCAGTTTTCCACCAAATCTCTCTACAGATTCCTTACTGACAGGGGTGTCAGTAGTAAGATTGCTGGACACATTTGGAAATCTAAAATCCCACTCAAAATTAAATTTTTCCTATGGCAAGCTTTTAACAACAAACTTCAAGTGGCTCAGAACCTGGTGACTAAAGGTTGGAAAGGGGGTATTGCATATTGTCTGTGTGGATGTGTAGAATCTGTTGATCATGTTCTTTTTAAATGTCACTTAGCTGCGGTTGTCTGGAGCTTCATCAAGGAGGTGTTTCATCTGGATGACTACCCTACTTCTCTGGAAGATTTTTCATTCAAATGGCTCAGGGGCAAGGGGCCCTTACCTATTAGCTTGATAGTTTTCATATTCATATTTGCAGGATTCACTTGGGAGATGGCCATTGAGAAGAAAGTGCCTAAAGCCCCAACTGATGTAATCTATACTGCGCTGTCGTTGATGCAAGTAGAGTTTCAATCTTAAAGAGAAGTAGAGTTTCAATCTTAAAGACCCTGAAGACTTAAAATAAAAAAAATACCTGCTCAGCATTTTTCAGCACCAATTTACCAAGCGTACGATGGAGAACTGCATTCAGCAGAAAATTCAATGTAATCAGTGTCGATTGAAAAAGATGTAATCAATGTCGATTGAAAAAGAAGTAATTAGTGAAGCATAGCTGCGAAAGGCAACAAATTCTATCAGGCTGTAACTGCAACCAAGTGACAAACATCATTCACATTCTCAATTGCTGATAATTTAAATTATCTTGATTGCCGTCTTTCTTATGCATGTGGATCTAACCCTCAATGTTCCTTCTATGCCCTCCTAATTGCCATGGTTTGTTCATAAAAATAAGAAGCATAAACTGACATAGTTCAGTAAGTTCTATTAAACTAGCCAAATATTTATGTTTCCCTTTCAGTTTATAAGACTAGGAGAGCTAAACGTTGTGGAAAGAATGCCAATTATACTTACCATCTAGGATACTGTGGTAGCGAAGAAGGTTCGTGATAATGGAGCCAGGATGAAGAGAATTTGCAGTTATGTTGACATTCTCTTCCTGTCAGACAAAATATTGTATAATAGATGGACAGAAAAATAGTTATAGAACACCCTAATAAATTGGAAACTGAATGGTAACTGTAAAGAGATATATAATCAGCAAAATCTGGAACATTACAATTCTTGTGATTGGATGATGATTGTTCCTTCAATTTGCTACACCAAGATTAGCATTTAATGCACTCAAATTTCCACATCCAAATCGGAACAACTCACTGCCCAATGATCTTTATTTACCAAAAGTTACAATTTTCAAAATTCACATGCAGACATCTTTGAAACATAATGCAGGTGATGTTGGTCACAAGCCAGGTATCCATGATACAATGTGTAACACGTCCCCAGGGTTGGGGAGGTGTAGGGCGGCGGCTAGGGCTGAGGGTGGTGGTGGCGGCGTGAGGAAGAGAGGAGGGGGCGGCGCACAGGGAGGGAGGAGAGGTGGCAGGCGCAAGAGAGAGGGAGAAGGGGTAAGGGATAAACCCTAAACTTTTGCTTAAGATTGAAAGGTTACATAGCCCCTGTATTTATAGTCCTGGGAGACTTAGCCCCTAAGCAATCTAAACCTATCCATTCTAACCTAGGGCGGCGGCGGCGCTACCGTCGGTGGGTGAACAGTACCCATGACGCTACACTACCCGTGGGTACTGTTCACGCTAGGTCCGTATTGGCCCAGCGCCCTCCTTTGGGCCTTGCCTGGCCCAATAGCATGGGGGCCAGGCTCCTCCATTAGGCGCGTGACATCACCTCCCCCATTTCGAGTCAGCGCGTCCTCGCGCTGAAACCACGTCCAAGTAGTGGTGCCGTCAGAGGGAAGATCGTTGCCTTGTAGGGCGCCTTCAACCTTGATGTGGAGGCTGCCTTGAAGTGGGTCGGTGAGGATGACGTTGTTGATGGTGTGGTGGATGTCGAGCTTGAAGCTGTAGAGGAGGTTGCCGATGTAGCCATAGTAGTTGTGAGCCTGTGTTGTTGCCGGCGCCTACTGCTTGGTGGCTTGTCACGAGGAGTGGTCGAGGTATGGTGGCCGCCATGGTGAAGTGGAGCATCGGTCGGGGCAGGGCGATGAAGTCGTTGACGCGATTGTCGTTGACGGGTGTGATGTAGGTGGGGATGCGACACCAAATCGTGGCGCTTGAGCGTGTCGGCGGGGTCGTCGTCAAGTCTAACATCGTGCCAAACATGAAGTGGCCCAAGTCAAACTCATCCGGTGAAGGGCGGTGTAGGTCGCAGTCGGGGCGGAGGGCGATGTAGACGTTGTCGATGCGGATGAACTGTCGGCCCAATTTATCGATGAAGACCGCGGTGGTGGTAGACACCGTGCTGCCTTGGGGCCATGTGCGCCCAAGGAGGATGCTCGTCGGTGCACCATTGTCGTGTGTTGTAGACGGATGTAGGTGCAAGTCGAGTGCCAGTAGTTCCATGCGTCTTGGTCCAGCATGTAGCATCACCTGCAGTATGTCAGCTAGAATGGATGATGCGGCAGGTATGTCGAGACGACCGTTGAGGAAGATTAGCCCTTGGTCCATGGACCAGGCTTGCACTGTCGTGCCGTCGGCTATGGCGAGGGCGATGATGCGGAGCTCCTGTTGTTGGAGAGCGGCTTGGTGGAGGGCGGCTTGGTGGAGGTTGACGAAGGTGACGTCGGACGAGTCGAGGTGGTCAAGGGCGTTTGGGCGTCAAGCTCGGCTTGCCCAGTTCATCCCATTGCGTGTGGGTGGTGCAACATGGCGGTCCATCCTCTCGAGCGACGGTGGAGTAGGAAGGGCAAGGGCTGTTGCTGGAGTATGTGTGGACGTGCTGTCATGAAGGTGATGGGGTTGCTTTTGCGGTGGTACTGGAGCTGCAGGGTGGAGAAGTCCCATGTGAGGAGGCCAAGGCTTGCTAGCCAAGGTGTCCCGAGGATGATGTCGACGTCGTTGCCGATGTCAAGGAGGTAGGCGTTGATGTCGAAGACCTCCGCGTCGATCCGGAGCGGTATAGCAAATGCCGCTGCTCGGCAAGGCACTTCATTGCCGCTTCCAATGATGAAGGTGGTGTTGATGCGGTGCTCTAGGAGGCCGATGGCGCGGGCGACGTTGATGTCGATGTCGTCGGGGTGCATGGCTGGTCCGGTGTTGTAGCCGACCAGTGGAACGGGCGCCTTTGCGAGGGGTGTTGGAGTCGTTGCTGGAGGTGGTGCCGAGTCGCGTTGCATCTTGCCCGCAAGGGCGTCCATGTCCTGCTGTGCCGTGTGGTCGTAGTTGGCGTCGGTGTTGGGGATGGCTCCTGTGGCGTTGTCGGTTGGAGGCGCGAGATGCTCCTGGAGTGGATCTGGTAGACCGGCGATGAGGAGGGTGATCTGAAGAAGCTCGCTGGTGATGCCGACATGTAGCACGTATGCTGCGAAATTGTAGTTGTTCACGGTGCCGGCGTGTCGAGGTGGAGGAGGTCGCCGAGAGTTTCCCGATCGATGGACGGGACAGTTGCGGACGATGCGTTGGGTGAGGTTCGCCCACTCGTTCATGGGCTCATGCCCTGTTGAGCGGAAGAACCATAGTTGCGCCGCATCTGTCAATTGAAAAGCTACATACCGAACGTGTTGATCTGCAGGGAGGCATTGCAGCTTGACGAGGAGTTGTATTTGGAAGGACCGCGGTGATGGATCCATGTAGCCAACGTACGTCGGGGTTGTCAGCCAGGTTGTGACGGTTGACTGGAGCTGTGGTTGTAGTGGCGTCATCGAAATGATCAGGCATTCCAAAGATGGAGATGGGGGCGCCTGGGGTGCTGGCGGCCAATTGGCCGACTGTAAAAGTCGGTGGCCGGCCGAGGCTGATTGGACAGCCGCGGGGCTGGCTGGGCACCGGCCAAGCGAGGAGGGGCACGGCAGCAGCGGTGGCTGCAGTGCTGGCGGTGTTGTTGTTGTTGTCGGAGCCGAGGTGATCACGTTGGATCGTGGATACTCGTCATTGCGGTGATCATCGTTGTCCCCAATCTTGGTGGCGAGGTCGCTGTGGAGATGGCCGGCGGCGACGTGGCTGGCTGCATCTTTGCTAAGAGGTGCAGCAGGCAGCGAGGGTTTGACGATGTCGAGCAGCAGCGGGCTGCTGCTGTTGTTGGCGGCGATGGTAGCCCCAAGGTTGATGATCGGAGCGACGTCGGGTAGCAGCGGGCTGCTGCTGTTGTTGGTGATGCTGGTGTCGCTGTAGCCGCATGCTTTCTCGAAGGCGAGTAGGCGTGCGTCCAGTTCGGCGAGCTCGTTGGCAAGGTCGTCGTCGAAGCTCTGGGTCAGTTGTTGCACATTGGTGGTGGTGGCAGCCATTGCAGGATCAGACCGGTCTCCTGATACCAGATGTAACACGTCCCCAGGGTTGGGGAGGTGTAGGGCGGCGGCTAGGGCTGAGGGTGGTGGTGGCGGCGTGAGGAAGAGAGGAGGGGGCGGCGCACAGGGAGGGAAGAGAGGTGGCAGGCGCAGGAGAGAGGGAGAAGGGGTAAGGGATAAACCCTAAACTTTTGCTTAAGATTGAAAGGTTACATAGCCCTTGTATTTATAGTCCCGGGAGACTTAGCCCCTAAGCAATCTAAACCTATCCATTCTAACCTAGGGCGGCGGCGGCGGTGCTACCGTTGGCAGGTGAACAATACCCGCGATGCTACAGTACCCGCGGGTACTGTTCATGCTAGGTCCGTATTGGCCCAGCGCCCTCCTTTGGGCCTTGCCTGGCCCAATAGCATGGGGGCCAGACTCCTCCATTAGGCGTGTGACACAATGCATACAAATGTACTATAACTATACATACACCATATGATCAAGAAAAAGGGCGTGAGTTAGACGGAACAAGAGATACCTGGAATCGCCTAGCAAGTTCATTAGCATGCAAGATGTTTGCAAGCTTTGACTGCCCATATGCTCCAAAGCTACTATACCTGCACAACACAAGATTGAATAAGTGGCTAGGTTTGCTTCGAAACGAAGTAGACTAGACCGTAGAACATAATAACTGCACAGCAATTACATACACTGATTCATCGTTGATCTTATCAAAACGGATGCCTTCCTGATATGCAAATCTGTGCCCCTCTGACGAAACGTTGACTATTCGTCCTTCCACATTTGATTCACGAGAGGTCTTCTTCATGGTATCCAATAGAAGGTGTGTCAGCAGGAAATGCCCTGAAGATTATGAAATTAGAACCGCAGTTTAGTAAAATTGTGTTTAAACACCATGATGAATGAAAACTTTTGAGTGTTAGGTCAGGTAGAAAATTGCAGCGGTCTGTTGAGTTAGAGTGCTAGACTTGCCTGTGCTTAAGGCTGGACGAAAAACTCGAAGCTCGTTAGCTCGCTCGGCTCGTGGCTGGCTCGACTCAGCTCGGCTCGGCTCGTTACGATAACGAGCCGAGCCGAGCCAAGATTTTAGCTCGTTAGCTATAACGAGCCAACTCGAGCCAGCTCGCGAGCCGCTCGCGAGCTAAACGAGCCAAGCTTTCAGGAAAAAAAGTATCAAAACTTGTATTAGTTTTTGTATTACTTCATGTCTTCTACTTTACAATTGACTAGTAACTGGTCTAGACCCTATAAATTGACTGGTAACTGGTCTAGATGTATTTCTTTTGTATTATTATTATTCTCAAACTTTAAATAAATACAAATATTATATTTTGTGTATTTTTTATACCTGGCTCGCGAGCTTAACGAGCCAGCTCGAGCTTTTAACGAGCCGAGCCGAGCTGGCTTTCTGGCTCGTTAGGATAACGAGCCGAGCCGAGCTGGCTCGTTATCTTAACGAGCCAGAACGAGCCGAGCCCAAACGAGCCGAGCCGGCTCGTTATCCAGGGCTACCTGTGCTATACATTGCTATACAACAACAACAAAGCCTTTTAGTCTCAAGCAAGTTGCTATACATTGCTATGTGATTTGAAAATTGAAATAGGGAAAATCCATACACACAACGGATTAGCCAAGCAGTCAAGTGTACTGAATGCATACCAACATGATTAGTAGCAAACTGCATCTCAATTCCATCCTTTGAAAGCGCAAAAGGTATTGCCATTACTCCTGCATTGTTGCTGCCAGCAAAAGGGCCAAGTAATCAATTAAATCCCATGAGATATATTGAAGCAACACTTGGAACAAACGTCAAGAGAACCAGTACTGAATTAGCAGACCTATCAGTATACCAAGTCAGATTATTAGAACAGGCATAAGAAAAATCTCAAACACAAGAATCACGAAAACTAAATAAATGGTACCTAAAACAGAATAGTATGCAATTAACATGTCCCTCCTCTATTTCCAATGATGGACAGCCAAACAACGAGTGGTAAGCAAGGAGGGATTTGATAGCTTTCAAGGCACATTTTACACAACAAAGCGCCCACCACATGAATCACCCCTACTCCACACTAAGACACCCATTTGTATAACATCCCAAGGAAATGTGGAAGATCATCATAGTATTCGGAATAATAACCATACCCAGTTTAGTCTATATACATGTACAGTATATGTAGGCTGAACTTATTATGCCACAGTATCCTGAAAGGAGCAGGCAGTAGTAGTTGTCATCCTAGTGGCATGGTACTAGAGAGATCCAGACTTGAATAGACTGATTGACGTGGTACTAGCAGAATATGCATCACATGAACTAGCTAGCAGTACTAGTTTCTCTTTCTCCTGATTGAGTTATTAGTGATTGGTTAGGAGTCATGACTCATCCCAGGTCGCTCTCTATTTATCCTCAAGGATGGCGGTTGGCAGCACAGCAGGCAACAATTAATATCAACAGAATACATACACGAGGATGTTGAGGGGGAGACCGCTGTCGATGAATTGGGACGCGAAGGCGCGGACGGAGGCCATGGACGAGAGGTCGAGCTCCATGACGTCGAGCTTGGCCTCCGGCGCCTGGGCGAGGACGGCGTCCCTGACGGCCTGGGCGGCGGGGAGGCTCCTGACGGCCATGACGACGTGGGCCCCGCGCAGCGCCAGCGTCCGCGCCGTCTCGGCGCCGATGCCGCTGGACGCCCCTGGATGGGATGAGATTGGGTTGGATTATTAGTGAAGGTTATTAGAGGGGTTTTGGGATGGGATTTGCGGTTGGAGAAGGAAGAACTTATTGTCGGGGGAATAAGTACGGACCGGTGACGATGGCGGTGAGACCGGCGGCGGAGATGCCCTGCGTGACTTGGTCGGCGGTGGAGCTCCAGGAGAAGCCGGAGGGGCCCCGGCGGCCCAGAAGCCACGAGGTCATCATCTTCGCTCTCTCCCTCCCTCTCCTCTCTCAGAAAATGGCAACTGGCGAGACTCAAGAGCCTGACTGGCTGCCTTTCAGAAAATCAGTCCACCCCGCCGCCCTGGCGAAGCTACCCAGGCCAGGAGCCTTTTCCCGTGTGCTATCGACAAAAGAGGGTCGATTCGCACAGACCCCTACAAAAGTTGGCGGTGTTCTCTATGTCCGCGTTCACTTGCTACAGTAACTCGAAATATTTCCTCTTCCACCCATCACATCAAATCTTTAAACGCATGCATGAAACATTAAATGTAGGTTAAAAAAAAACTAATTGCATAGTTTGGCTGTAAAGTTCGAGACGAATCTTTTGAGTCTAATTAATCCATGGTTGAACAAATTTTACCAAATAACAACGAAAAGTGCTACAGTAACTTTTCACCCAACTTTTTCATCTAAACACACCCTAGATCGTCTAAAAGAAATATTCCATGCTAAACATCAAAATTCTCTCTTTTATATTCAATTTTTTCGCACTCATCTATCCTCTATATTATGGGTCTCATATATCATACACCATCCCCCTCTCTCTCCCTTTCTTCTCTCTTCCCACCGATCCCCACCGGTCTCTCTCTTCTTCCTTTCTTCTCCCTCTCCCTTTCTTTTCCCCTGCCCTCGACGGCGTGGTCTCCTCCGACTCCTGCAACCGCACGCTAGGATGGAGCCTTGCAGGGCCAGCCTCCTCGCGCGGCGGGGGCAGAGCAGCGCTGGCGAGCATGCGGCAGAGCGCACGGCGGAGTGGGGCCGGCCTCCTCGCGCGGCGGGGGCGGAGCGGCGCCGGCGAGGATGCGGCGGAGCGCACGCCGGCAAGCACGCAGTGGGGGTGGGCTCGGCCTCCTCCTCTGCTCCTCTTCTTCGTGGCCGGAGCGTCGCCGGCGCGTGGCCGTGGCGGCGGCGGCTCGCCTGCGTGCGGCGGTGCGGGAGGCCAGCTCTGCGCACTTAAGTTAAATATCAGAGAAACTCGTCACGAATATTTCTTAAGCCCTGATCCGGGTGCTAAGCGAGTTCGTAACACCCGGGGTGTTACAATCAGCGGGTTGGTCTTGCTTGTGCCCAGGGTACAAGCAAGGCGTGTGTTTTCGAGACACCCAGCTGGGCACATTGATTCACGAATCGCCGTCATTTTGACGGTCCAACATGACTATAATCTAGCATCATAGCAAGAACTATGGAAGACGATAAAATAGTTCTGATTGCTTACCACCTGCTTGAAAGTAGCCTTGGTTTACATAGACTGGTTGGTTAATGAACTAATGAAAACGGCTAATAAAAAGAAATATAAGGATGCATCTTTAGTAATGCTTCTTGCAGTTGTAATAAACCCACAAGCCAGAAAGCCTTGCATAATCCTTGGAGTCTTTTCTTTCCTCCTGATGGGTAAGTCTTGCGGAGTATAATTGAGTACTCAGGGTTTGTTCTACCCTATTGCAAGTGTCAGGTGCTGCCAAGCTGACACTTCTGTGTGGAAACCTCCTGGTGGGCTCAGCGAGGATTTCCTTTACGATGCGGAGTAGAGTTATTTATTCGAACTCTCACCAAAAGCTTTACAAAGAAAATACTGATAACTTGTTATCATTCATGGTTATAAAAGTTCATCATGTTAACGTTTATCTCATGTTAGTGTTTACTTTATCATTAAATGTTTTTATTTCTGCTGAACGCTGATAACCTTTTTATATTCCGCTGTTATAATCAAATAATGAATTACTCTGATGTTGTACTAAAGGTGATGTAAGAAATGGCAAGGATGTTGTAAGCTTTACTCTCTCATTTGTGACCCTGATGTAAAAATGTGGATCTACGAGTTCTCCCTTGCGGTGTGCTCGACGGAATCACATAGTTTAGTGTTCTCCCTTGGGTACTTAGTGTCTAATAGAAGACAAGTACTCTCGGGAGGACATTAGATTAGCCGGTTCTGCCACAGGTGGTATCAAAGTCAGGTTGAGACAATAAAGCTTCGAAATCCTTCGTAAACTAAAATTTGATAATCAAACCTTTTCAAAAATTTAGGACGTTTGCATGCAAAGTTATATAAGTAGCCCTATTACTATGGTCATGTATCTAGGATAGATGGCACTCTGCTGACTTAGTTAGGCTTAATCAAGTTTTCTGCAGGTACCCTAATCCCGAGACTAGTTCGATAGCGTCGACTAGCTACAGGGAGAGTACGATGTGCCAAAAATCTTAGAACAGTCGCCCTATATGTCGGTAACAGTGTGAGGATGGATAGGACGTGCATTCATGCATACGCTATTGTGCAATAGTTGTTGAGGTCGACCAACCTTTGTCCGTGTGGCCATGATGGTACTGTAGTATCTTGCATCATGCACGCCTGTTGGTTCACGCCTGTCTGACCCATACATTGTCGTACCCCCTTCTGCGCTCTTGTCGAACCTCTGCCCTATAGTCGTACTAACCCTTTATGACCTCAGTCACAGCTCGTCGTGTGCGCGTAAAGATCTTGTTGTTCACTTTTACTGGCCCCGTGCAAGGCTCGAGGGTGGACGGCGACAGGACCACTGGCCGTGCTGCCTTTAAATAGGGCAGGCCTGGCAACCATCATTCGGTGCATCCCAGCTCACTTAGCTCTCTTCGTCCGAGCAAGTTTCTTGCTCAAGCCTTCCTTGCATCACCACCCACCAGGGATGGCTAGAGTCTAGGTTAGCAGCTACTGCCTGAACACTGAGGGTTTTCCCAAAATCCTGTATGCCACCCTGCAAAAACTCGGCGTTCGAGAGCGTCCCGAGTATGAGGGCCGTGAGTACATGAAGCATGGCACTGAGCGATGCAAGGTCACCATCTACATTGGCAAAAGCGAGGAGTTTCCCAACGTCACTGAAGCCTGGAATGTGACCGCAACTGGGTTTCGCTTCGGCGACACCTACCAAGTTGTGGCCTACAAAGCCTTGCGGCATCTCTGCTAGATCTATGAAGGGCCCATTGCTCGTACCCCCATGCGGTTCTTTCCCCCTTAGGACAAGAATTGGCGGGTATGGAGGGCTCGCATGGAGGCCTTGCAAGGTCTAGACGTGCAAGAGGACAACCCAACTGTGGTGCACCTAACCTCGTACGTGCTGGCCCTGGATGAGCAGTATGACCGACAAGCCTCAGAGCTGAGGGAGGGTCTCCATCGAGCTGAGGAAGCCGAGATCTTCTCCAGGATGCTCGAAGTGCAGCTTGCTGAAGCCCACGCCAATCTAGCAGCCGCTGAGAGTCGTGAGACTGCCATGGCAGAAGCCATCAAGGTGGACCAAGACCGGCATGCTCAGGAGCTGGAGGACGCCTATCTTGCCACAAGAGCCAAGCATAGGACGCTCGCCATGGAAAGGCAAGAACCCTTGATCTTGGAGGGAATCCCTGTCCATCAGCGGGAGAGAAGGAGGACTGGTGTTGCTGTACTGCCAGCACCTCCACCCACGGAAGCCTCAGAGATAGAGCCTTTCCTTCCCCTCACCTAGCCTCTACCAAGAGAAGAAGCAGATCCGTAGCCCAGTGTAGCAGAAGAGCCCCAAGAGCCTAGGAATGAAGTCATTCGCCCCGACGAAGTGGATTAGTCGTCTTAGGGGAGATGTAACCGTAGTTGGTAGTGTTTTTCATCACTGTCCTCTAGTGTGTAATCTTTCCATTGTGTTCTATCCATAGTTGTTATGACCTCCTGGTTGTAGGGTGCTAGTGTTGTGTCAAGAGTGGGAGAGTGAATGCCTGTATGTTGCACCCGTGTACGATCGTTGGAATGAGAAATTGCCTTATCCGTTGTGTTGTTACGTCAATTTACCTTTAGTCCTTGTTAGGCTTGCTTAGGGTTCTTGAGACGATCGCAAGTAGGTTACAAGAGGAACAGTTATTCAGATACAGCGGATCAGCTGCGATTGGATGACAAAGGACACTGTATCAGATAATTGTGGATGTCCCAGTAGAACACTTGAATCCCCTTGAATTAAATCCGCCTTGGGATTTATTTTACTTGTTCCTTGTTTTGAAAAGGAACCCTTGTTGCCTGAATTTCCCTTGCAATCCTTTCTAAACCTATGGTCTATGACCCCACTACCTTTGCTGCGAGTAAGTTGGTAATAGTTTCCTGGTTAATAGCTTATGGTGCCGCGACGGAACCAAGGACCACCTGTGGATCGCGACCACATGGTTGGGTCGCTCGGCGCGCACTGGTATCAAGGTTGTTGACCAAGCACTTTTACTAAGTTACACCATAGTACCACTCCTGCTATAGATATTCTCCTTGGTAAAAACATCCTGGTGTTCTAACGGTAAATCCACAATGGGTTGATGTAGTGTTCTCACAAATGTGACCGAGATAGCGGAGTTTTGGAAGAAGCATGTACGTTCAGATCTCAGTCTATACGAAAGGCTGGTGCCAGAGAAGAGCGACAAGGAAAGGATAGCCATCAGTGATCTGGAGTAATTGGAGCACCCGATTTGACCTCGTCCCTGTGCCCGGTGACCGTGCTACACTTGCTGGGTTGTTGTCACTACTGTTCTACGAATGCCATCGGTGACGGGGCCCACGTGTGCCGCGTTCGCGTGGCCGCGGCATGGCGCCGCACTCACCTTGCCCCTTGCACTGTACACCCCTCTTTTCCCCGGCACACTTGTCGGCTGTAGATTTTCGCCTCGTCCCTGTACCGGACCCCCCCTCTCTTTTCTTTTCTTGTAGGCACCGTCTTTCGCATGCCTCCTTGCCGAGCGAACCTCGTCCCCTCCTTTTTTTCCACTCAAGCTTGTACAGGGAGCGCACCATGGCGATGTTGTTCCCCACCTCGTGTCCCACTGGTGATCCCCCTCCACATCACCTCCGCTTCCGGTGCGCTGCACCACCACCTCCGTCCATCAGGCTATAAATGCCACCTTGCTTGCCTCTCCTCCATCCCCCCTCCAGATCTGAAGTAGAGCTCGTAGAACCGATCCCCTCCGTCTGTGCTCAGGTGGGAGAAGCTCGAAAAGCAGTTGGGAAAGAAGTAGTTGGAGGCAGAGCTACGATATCCGACCGTTGCTCGCAGATCTAAGGTCACTAGTCAAAGGTGATGGTGTAACTTGAGAAGAAGGGATTTGGTTTCATCGAAGAAGTTCAAGTCAACCTCAGTTTCATTTTGGTCTTAGAGTTCACGATGATCTATTTATCAATCTCTTGTTTTTGGATCTATTGGGCATACGCCATGTTCTAGATAATCGTTTTCCTATTGCTCTTCCACTGTCCCCGCCTTCGTCGATTTCTGGAGAGGTTGTGAGTGTATCAGTTTATACTTAGCCATGATGCCTCTAGATCCCTGAGTGCTTTAGTTTTCAAGGCCATGTAATCTCCTATTGTAATCTCTGCTGAGAAGTGAAATCGAGTTTTCCCTCTTTTCTGATTCTTGCTCCGAATCTCGGGACGAGATTCTTTTTAAGGGGGGTTGATTGTAACACCCCGGGTGTTACGAACTCGCTTAGCACCCAGATCAGGGCTTTTGTGACGAGTTTCTCTGATATTTAACTTAAGTCACATAGGAAATGGAGAACCAGACCGTATAGGGCTCACTCTTGTGATTAAAAGGAATCAAATAAATGGGCAATCATTCTACTTTAGTGCTTAAAATGTTTGATAGAAACCAAAGGCAATAAGTGATTTTATTCGTTTAGATGTGAAAACAAGTTGTATAGACAAAACTAAAATACAACTTGTGTATAGTGTTGAATAAGAATTGAAGTATGGGTTTAGTAGTCGAAGATGTAACTTTAATTCTGGAGGGTAAATAATGTTCACCAGTATTTTGCTAACTCCTAAATCGCCCTTGCTCGTAAAAATTTGGCAGTCAAAAACCTTGGTGCGATCTTGCAGTGTTTAGTATTTAATTCTGAATAATTGAGCTAAGCACCTGAGTCATGTGTTTTGCGCTGTGGTTTGCAACTTAGAGAGAGCCTTGCGATGGTGTGAGAGTTGGATTGTTTGGTTTTTGTTTTGGCCATCGCATAAATTCGTCTAAGCGCTCGATAACCTACTGGTTTGGCCGTTTGGCCGTGGTCACCAAGCCCTCAGCACGTCATTGCCGTGCCCTGGGTGGCCGGGGTCGCCGCTTGCGTGTTGGCTGGCCCGCCCTATCGCGTTGGCCAGCTGTGGCCACGCGCTGTGGCGTCCTCGCCCCTCCTGCACCTCTGCCATGCCGCGTGCACCCGCGTGCTACCCCCGCCGCCCTATCTGCTGCGTCGGTGCTTAAGGTTGAGGCAAGCGCGCACGGCTCCTCGCTCGACCTCTCTCTCTCTCTCTTTGTGGCTCGTGCAGGCACGCCCGCCATGACCGGGCAGGGCAAGTCGGCCGCTCAAGCTCAGCTCTGCCGCCGACATGTCCCACCGCTCGCACCGGCCTCCATCCCTGTGGGAGAGCGCCTTGCCCCCCCCTCGCATTTCCCCGCATCGCGCATCGGCACCACCACCTCTGCCTCGCTTTCTGCTGTGGCCCCGTGTGCGCTCGCCGCAGCGGCATCGCCAGGAACCACCGTGGCCCCTGCTCGGACCGGTGCCACCACGCGTGCACGCGACCAGGCCACTACACCCTGCCTCAGCACAGGAGCGGCTCAGCCGTGTGCCTGTTGTGGCCGTCCGGTGCCACCGCGCTGCCCCTCTCGCACTTCTCCCTCAGCCCGCCGTGCCTCGAAGCACCGCTGCCACGCAGCTGTCCTCGCCGGTGCCGCAGGTGTGTGTGGCCATGGCACCACGGGCCACCTCAGGCCACGTTGTGGCCACCCTTTGGTCCGCTGGGGTCCCACGAAGCTCGTCGGCCGGCCATCCGCCGCTGTCGTGGCCGTCTCCGGCCGGAACGGCCGGCGTGCCGCTTTTCCCTGCTGCGACCGCGTGGCCATGGTGCCACGACACGCCACCGACTGGGCCGTGACCCTCCTCGAGTGCGCGCTGGCCCAGGTGTGCCCGAGCGCTGCCTCCCCGCCGCCGGCGCGCCCAGCCCGGCCTAATCGGCTCAACCGCGGTCCTCCTTCTGTCGCCGCGAACAAAGAAGCAGCTCACGTCTGGGTCGAGCCAGCTGGGCCGGCCTGCTATGCTCGTGCCTGTGCTCGCGACTCGGGCAAGTTGGGCCGTCAGGTTAGCGCACCACCCTGTCGGGCGTTGGGCCACCTGAGCGCGTGCGCGGCCGCGCCTCGCGTCGGGCTGCTGGGCCGATTGGGTTGCCGCCGGCCCGTTAGTCCTCCAAGGTATTTTTTCTAATTTATTTCGGCAGCAAATTTGTAAACCCAATATAAAAACATGTAGGAGTCCAAAAATCGTGAAACAAGTTTGGTTGGGTTCCAAAAATCATGATCTATCTAAGGGTATAATTGGTGCACGTAGTTTCTTGATATTTTTAGGTTTGCTCGAAGTATTTTGAGATGCTTAAAAATTATTAAGCATGAACTTGTAGGAATCATTATGATTAATCCATGATAGTGTTGGTTCTAGAAATTTTACAGCGGCTTTATAAAAGTATTATCTACTTACTGTAGTTCGATAGCTCCATAATAATAAATGTGTTAGGGTAGCCATTGAACGCTAAATTGAATACATGTGTTTAAGCGGTAAAATGCTAAAGCAATAACTTGGGTTTCATAACTAAAATGTTTGTTGGAAAACAGCGTGTTGCGGGTAGGAAGGATACGTGGTTTAGTACGTGAGTCTCTACGCTAGTTCGTTAGCTTGAGAGGCGAAATCATTTTCTAAATTGCGACTATCGAGTTTATTTACGTCTCTGCATTGCATCCAAGAATGTCATAATAGGAGCATCGATGGATTGCGGAGTCCTTTGGAGCAGCAGAAAAGATAGCGCCTTGATGATCGTGTCACCATGATGGAATGCTAACTTGATTATATTTTACCCAGGCAAGCCCCGGTGCATAACCCCTATTATTCTGCACGTTAAATTATGCTTGTGCATTAGGTTTACAGGAGTTGAATGAAACCCACTTGCATAAATATATCCATATCCTATGGGTATTACTAGTATGATAGGATCGTGTAGTGTGCTATGCTATAGGATCCCCGTAGAAGTCGAGTGATTACCTGTCACTCGCGAGAGATAGGAAATATACTACTGTCATTATTATGATATTACTATCATATGGAATGTATATGAATAATAATTGGAGACCGAGCAGAACGGGTTGGATGGACTTGTTCTTGGTTGGGCAATAGAGCGGGGCTCTGGTTGCATTTGTTCCTCCTGTGTCGATTAAGGACCGTTCGTTGCATTGGATTCCATAGTCAGGTCACAGACCTACTTGTCCCGAGCATATACTTGCTTATGGGGGCGGGAAGACTTGTTTCGCTCTTGTCATGGGTTCTAGCTCTTTTCGGACTGGCTTTTTAGGTGGTTATATATATATATATGGGTTGAGGACGTCTGAGCACCATACTGAGGCCGGGCCTGCAGTGTTGGGGGCTTAAAGTCCGAGCTTGGGCAGGGACCTGGACCCCTTGACAGGAGTGGAGTGGGTTGGTCTAGCTTATGCCCGGGGGACAAGTTAGGCATGTGTTTTCGGGGCACCCAGCTGGGCACATTGATTCGTGAATCGCCGTCATTTTGACGGTCCGATATGACTATAATCTGGCATCGTAGCAAGAACTATGGAAGATGGTAAAATGATTCTGATTGCTTACCACGTGCTTGAAAGTAGCCTTGGTTTACATAGACTGGTTGGTTAATGAACTAATAAAAACTGCTAATAAAAAGAAATATAAGGATGCATATTTAATAATGCTTCTTGCAGTTACAATAAACCCACAAGCCATAAAGCCTTGCATAATCCTTGGAGTCTTTTCTTTCCTCCTGATGGGTAAGTCTTGCGGAGTATAATTGAGTACTCAGGGTTTGTTCTACCCTGTTGCAAGTGTCAGGTGCTGCCAAGCTGACACTTCTGTGTGGAAACCTCCTGGTGGGCTCAGCGAGGATTTCCTTTACGATGCGAAGTAGAGTTATTTATTCGAACTCTCACCAAAAGCTTTACAAAGAAAATACTGACAACTTGTTATTATTCAAGGTTATAAAAGTTCATCATGTTAATGTTTATCTCATGTTAGTGTTTACTTTATCATTAAATGCTTTTATTTCCGCTAAACGCTGATAACCTTTTATATTCCGCTATTATAATCAAATAATGAATTAGTCTGATGTTGTACTAAAGGTGATGTAAGAAATGACAAGGATGTTGTTAGCTTTACTCACTCTCTCATTTGTGATCCTGATGTAAAAATGTGGATCTTCGAGTTCTCCGTTGCGGTGTGCTCGACAAAATCGCATAGTTTAGTGTTCTCCCTTGGGTACTTAGTGTCTAATGGAAGACAAGTACACTCGGGAGGGCATTAGATTAGGCGGTTCTACCACACCCTCTCTCTTGCGGTGGCAAAACCCTAGTGGCGACGGATCTAGCGGTGTTGGGGAGAGAAGACGATGAATCCCCCGTGCTTGTGGCGGCGCATGAGAGCATGGATTTGACCATGGATACAGAGGAACTGCGTGGAGCAGGCATGGCGTGGAATGGCACGGGCGAGCGACTGGATTGGTTTCGAGATGGGTGGGTTCACTGCTGCCCCCTTGATTTCACGGTCTTAGGCCACCTTGAGTGTCTCAATGTGATTAATGTATTGATATTCAGTGCCCTACGCTACCGATCCGTGTTAAGGTTTATTGATTACATGATCGTTGTTCATCTGTAGGATGTACCTAGAAACTAGTTTCAACTTAGAAATCCGGATTGTTGCTCCCAATTCTCGTGCGCGGTGGTTTTCGTTGAACCAAGTGGTGGATGCTGACCACACTTACTTTACTAGGTTGGTTGCTGATGTGGTCGACAAGTATCCTCATGACTACGGTGACATAGCGAGCTTGTTCTATTTCTGCACAGAGACTAAAATGAGTATCCAAGTCCGCAGTGACCAAAATTTGGTAGAAATGTTTGCAAAACATAGGGCTTCCAGAACATGCTTGTTGACTGTTGCATATCATAGCCCAAGTAGTGAGCCCCCTGTGCTTCCTGATTGGAATTTTGGTAGCCCAAGCACTGTGACCCCAATTCGCCCCTTCAATTCCTTGTCCAAGCTTAGCAGAACCAAGCCATGCCACATACTCTCAATCTACTGAACCTGAATACCTGGCTAACCCAAACCCAATGAATGAACATGTGGGTGTTTGAAAGCTCTATGTTTGGTGTTGGTAATTAGTGACAATGCCTAAGTACTAATCACAAATGCTTAAGTGTGGTAGCAAAAGGTGATTGGTATAACTCCAAGTTGATGGCAAGGATACATGGTGATCATGATCATATGATGCCACAATTGGAGAAGAAATGGTGGATTGGTGCAACCCTATGGAGCTCAAGGCAAAGGTATTTTGCTAGGGTTTGCTTTTGGTGATCAAGACATCTAGTGGGTGTGATCATATTTAGGTTTAGTAGCCATACTATGAAGAGGGGGAAATGGCGTATCATTTCATGTCCTGCATGTGCCTCTAGATGTGCATTTCATAATCATATGCATTTGGATAGAGAGCAAATTCTTCGCCCTGTGGGATTAACTTGAAAATGAGCTAAAACATGTGCTAAAGTGATACACATACTTAGAATAGTTCATATGTGAAAGGGGCAAACAAGTGGAGCAACAAAATCTTGAAAATTGCCTGAGATACACGCGATAGACGCTGGCACTAGGGGCAAGAGACGCTAGCTCTGGTGTTTGTCAGGCAACCCTAGCTCGGCCAGCAGAGAAGGAGGCGACGGACGTGGGCTTGCTGAGTAACAGACGCTGGACGTCAGTCTCCATCGGCTCTGGTGTCAGCAGCTCCGCGGGATCGGCTGCGATAGATGCTGGACGACGTCTGACGGTGTCACGATAGATGCGTCTGTCGGCTTGTGGACGATCTTCAACCCTCTCTAGAGCACGTCTGTCGATCGACAGATGCTTGGGCGTGCGAGCGTTGTACGCGTCTATCGAAGTGAGCGTGAGCGTCTGTCGCTAAAGTGACAGACATGTCTATCATGCACGATTTCTGCCCAACGACTCTTTGTGAAGGGGTATGTCTATAAATACTTGGTGGCCGGCTCTTGGCTCTCACTCTTGGACATTTCACATACTTGTGAGCATATTGAGCTAAGCCAAAGCATTCTCTCTTATCCCAACTCATCTCCTTTGCATTCGTTTGCGATCTTTGAGTGAGATTGAGTGATTCAAGTGCATCGATCATTGATTTGTATCTAGAGGCACTTGAGGGATTGATTTGCTACAATTTTTCTTGTTACTCTTGGTGGTTGCCGCCACCTAGATGACTTGGAGCAGCTTGGAGGCATGGCAAGTGTTGGTGATTGTTCTTGGCCACCTCTCGTGATCTTGTGAAGGGTTTGCACCTTCTCAGCGGAGTGCCATAAGGTAGCCATAGTATATTGCTCGTGTCATTGCAACTCCTAGCCATTTAGTAGGTTCTTGTGGCGCCTTTTGAGAGGCTTGGTGTGTGATCGATTAGCCACCGAACCACGTGGTTGAGGGGGACACAACGGGGACTAGCGCGCCGGCAAGCACGTGAACCTCGGGATAAATCATCGTGTCTTCACTTCATTGATTGTGATTGATTTGTCTCAGTGGATTGGTTATCTTGAATATCATCACTTGGAATTATTGATTGGTTGGCTCAATTCATCACCCCTCGGTGAAATATTTCTTACCCTACTCTTGCATTACATTTCAAGTACTTAGTTGTTTTCTCTAGTGCTTAGTAGCTAGAGTAGAGTAGCCTTTTAGTTTACCTTTTGCAGTTTAACTTGTGCGGTTGTGTGACTTTCACTAGAATTGTGTATTGGATAGGTGGCTTGCAAACCCCCTTTAGGCTAAGCAAAACTTGCATCACGCTGTTTGTTATATTGATAAATTTTTTTAGCATACTTTGTAGGAATTTTTAATAGGCTATTCACCCCCTCTCTAGCCATCAAGACCTTTCAGTGTTGATGATGAAGGGTTGTATATTGATCTTGGTCCTAACTATCCCCCTCCTTCTCCCAATCCTCAGAGCCAAGGCTGGAGTCAAAGTTCAAAAAGGCGACGCCTACACTCCACCTAGGCGCGATTAAATGCAAGTTGGAGGGTGTCCACCTAGCCTATGGGGGTAGGCGGACCTGTAGGCGCTAGGCAGCGCAGAGGCGTCACAGAGGCACGCTAAGCGATGCAGAGGCAAACGCGACTGGGCAAGCGCATGGAAAGATTCCACCGCGGGCGAGCGCACGAAGACTTCTCGCGTGGAGGCGGAAGCCGCAGCTGAGCGCACGCGTGTAGCTGGCTTCGCTCGTGCGAAATCAAGCAGGAGGATAAGAGGGAGAGGACGCACTTCCCGCTTGCCATTTGGTCCTCTCCTTCGGGCGCTACACTCCTCGCCGAACGTGCTCCTCCCGTGGGGTGCTGCTCCTTTCGCCGGATGCGCTCCCTGCCGGACGTGCTCCTTCTGCCGGGCGCTGCTCCTTCTGCTGGACGTGCTCCTCCCGTCGGACGCGCTCCCCGCCGGACATGCTCCTCCCGTCGGGCGCTGCTCATCCCCGTCGGTCATGCTCGTCCCCGTGACCTCGCCTGGAGCTAGAGCTCGTCCCCGCCGGTCATGGTCATTCCCGTCGGGCACGTCCTCCCGCCGGTCTTCTCCCTAAGGCCCAAGGTCAGTAACTCAATATGTCCTCCCCTGCTCCTCTCCTTTGTTCCTTGCTCTTCTCCTTTATTTGCTTTGAAGTGCTATGAAGTCTGAACTAATCTGATGGCCTGAATATGAAGTCTACAGTGATTGTGATTGTGATTACTAAATGACTGGTATTTGTCATTTGTTTGCTGCATATATGTTGCTTGAGTACTTCACTGAATCTGTGAATGACATATTGATATCTATGTATTTGTAATCTGTGGATTACAGTATGCATCTAATTGACTAAATGTGAACTCTGAAGCCTGCTCCTCTTTTATTTGTTACTTGAGTACTTTACTGAATCATTTGTTGGCTGCATCTGCATGTATGTATTAATGTATCTGTGAATGTATAGCTCATTGAGTGATTGCTTGAACTCTGAATTTAGGATGTCGACAACAGAGGCTAAACTTGCAACTGCTTATGGAGCAAGTGTCCTAAGAAGGAATTCAGAATGATGTGGGATGGGATTATGGGGGTTCTTATTGATCCTAGCAACAAGGACAAGGTGAACTCTATGACAAGGTGATATAAGGAGGGATTTATCGGTTGAGTAGCATGTGACCCAAGAAGGAAGAATGCGATGAAATGCAAGACAAGAACACCGGAGGCTCTGGAGGCTAAAGAGAAGTGTAAGAAAGCACTCAATGATGCAAAAAGGAAGAGGGAGGAGAAGACTATTCATGAGCTAGAACTTAGAGAGGAAGTGAATGTTTCTCGAGTTGGAGGTGGAGAGTCAGAGGAAGTCACTTATATTGGAAGTTCAGAGCCTCACAAATTAGGACCCATTGACAAATGGACACGTGCTATTGATCCTAAAGCAACCAAATTTGAATCTTTGACTCAACAGAAGATGAACAAGGAGCTTTGGAAGGAAAGAACACATGAGATTCATAAATATATTGCAAGATGGGTCTACACACATGCTAATTTCCTATTCTGTATTTATATTTCAGAATTCATTAGATGCTAATATGGCTATACTGCACACTAATTAACCTTCTTTTTTTTGTAACATTGATAGCAATACCATTCAATGCATGTGATAATGATGAGTTCAAGCAGATATGTGAAGCTATTAGACAGTTTGGGGCTAGACTTAAACCTCCAACTCAGTATGATTTGCGAGAGAGATTGCTGGAAGAAGAATATGCAAGAACCAAGAGTTTGCTGCAAGAACATGAAGCCGAGAAGATGAAGAATGGGTGCTCTATTATGACTGATGCTTGGTCAGATAGGAAGAGGAGAAGCATAATGAACCTGTACACTAATTGTGCTGATGGAACTAGTTTTATTAGCTCAAAAGATATGTCAGATGTGTCACACACAAGTGAAGCCATCTTTGAACTAGTGGACTAAGCAACTAAAGACATTGGTCCAGATAATGTGATGCAAGTAGTGACAGACAATGACTCTAACAACATGGGAGCAAAGAAGCTATTGCTTGAGAAGAGACCACAGATATTTTGGACCTCTTGTGCAACTCACGCAATCAACTTGATTCTCCAAGGAATTGGCAACATGCCTCGGTTCAAGAAGGTGATTGACCAAGCAAAGGCATTGTAACAGAACTGACCAATTATACAAAATTAAGTAAGAAAATCACTGCCAGAGTAGGTAATTTGGCAAACTTAAGCCCATATAACCCGATAGTCCGTGAAACCATGAAGGATTTCAAACCAACCAACATACAAATCAAGATTGTACAAGTTTAGCAGCCACAGTCACATCTTACATAAAGTTCACAACATCATTTCAAATACATCAGAGTTCGGAACATAAAGTTATTACAAAATAAGTTCAGAATAAAGTAGCGAAAGCAAATAGTTTTGAGACTTCACACACACACTTAGTTTGGATTACAGTGCCAACTAGTAGTCATGTCCAACAAAAGCATCAGGTAAGACCTACGAAGCGACCATGCCCTTGATCCTAATTGTCGCCCATCACAGGATACAGACAGTTGATGCAATATCCATAATACATCTGGCCATCTGCAACAATAATGGGAACAAAGCTCTGAGTACAAGAATGTACTCAGCTAGACTTATCCGCCTTAAACGGAAATAAAATGACACCAACGTGTATGTAAGGCTTTCTTTTAGTGGGCTAGCTGACTCTATTGCGAAAAGCATAATTTATCTTGAATAAACCATTTTAAGAATTAGCATCATTTTATTATAACCTATCACTCTAGGTACGCACCTATGCTATAGCAATCACTTGATTAACCATTAACATCCAATTACCATTGCAGGTTTAGCATTTTTAACATCATCCATATAACCATCTGTGTTCCATCATCATTACTACGATGCCGTAGCTCGAGTTAAGTGCTCACTATCCAGGAGCGATGGCCATTCGAATCGATTCCTAACCAGCTGGTGATTTATTCCTCACACAAAGCACACTCATCGATCAAATGAGCTACAATCACCAATGACACTATTCTGATAAACGTCGCGGGACAAACTGGAGCTGCAATACCCAGGGGCCGCCCGACTGCCAGGAATCAGGCCACGCCTGCCCTTGGGCTCACTCTTCGCGCCCCTATCATACCTCCATCAGCACTAATATGCGCGTCCATGTAGATCCCAGGCCGAATAGTGCCACTAGCTTCGCGGTCGAAAGGTGCTTTATTCGGCTAGCTAAATGTGAGGCATGAGTTCAGCATGACAATAGGGACGAGCAATGATCGGTCCTTAACCGACACTTGTAGAAACTACAAGCACCCCAGAACCCTGTCTGGTTGCACAACATTCATCCCGCCCGGTCTCCAATTATCCATTAACACTTGGTTATCTCCAGGATATCATCAATTTCATAGATAAAGTATTCCGGTAACCACCTATAGTTGCCGGTGATAGGAAATCACCGACTACTTCCGGTCTAAGCAGGGCTAAACATTTAATATGGTCCTAGACTTATCTGGATATATAGATATACAAGGTAACAAGGATATAATAAATGCATCAACGGTTTCACTCAACTCAACTTAATGCAACAATATATATATAGAACTTATATAATTAATTGCTTTTATAAAGTAGGAGACTTATAATGCTCCGAGGCTTGCCTCTTTCGAAGGAACTAGGTTGATGGTACACGCACTCGGGCAGATCCTCTCTTTGCTCCTCGACCTCGGGCACCTCCTATGCCTGGATTTCTTGTGGGTCGGTCCCAGCCTGCTCCTCTTGTACCGATACTTGTACTTCCTCCTGTGATCTTGTATGATGCATTTATATAAGTAATTATGCACTAGTGCATCAGATGAGATGGCATATGATGCTCATGATTGTGTGCAATGTAGATGAACATGTTTAACTTTATTCGACAGAGTAGGTATAAAACTCTTCTACTAGGTACTGAACAACATCCAAGAACATGTACCATAAGCACATGTCATCTACTGCGTTCTCTTCTACTACTAACTACCATATAGCCACAACACAAGTACTACTATACTAACACTACAATGACTGCCATAACATGCCAAGTCATACCAACAAGTTATTTGATGCTTCAAAGATACACCAAAGCTACACAATTAAACTAATCATGTATAAAGAAGGTTATTTTATTTCACTTTAAACTAAGGTTACAATAGCAACATGTATTTCTGGTGTATAGAAAAATCTAGAAACATTACAGTGGCTTAGTCATGCTAAAGATAGACTACCATGAAATTTTTATTACATTTGGATAAGTATGATAGCCTACACAAAAATGACAAGTTATGATGAATAAATGAGCATGAAAATACTTTGTACTATGAAAAGTATTAAACAATAAATTTCATATTTTTCCCATGGTCTACATAGTATAGGAACATTATAGAAAAAGTTTCACCTACATGTATTATTCATATTTTTGGCTCTAGCAATTTTACAAGAAATAGCAAATAAATGCACATAAATTAGATAGTCATATTTTCTATAGAATATGCATGTTATATATTTTTCACAGAAAGTGCATCACATGACTAGATCAACAAAACAAGTTTCACATTTTTCTGACCTATATTCTATTTACTATGTATTTTCCAAGAAATCAGTATTTTAATCATTTAAATAAAGCTATATATAAAAGTATCACAAAATCAACATATAATATTTTTAACAGCTAGCTCTAGTAACAAGAAGTCTAACAAAATTGGTCTCATCAAATTTGGAGCTAATCTGACCAAGATATGAATTTTTAAGTGTTTAAACATTTTTTGGAAATCTATTTTCTAATTTCCTTTTCAAAAACTCGCCCTGAAATGCTACGCGCACCCGGTGCAGTGCACCCACACTAGTAATTGGTGGCTGATAGTGGGGCCCGAGGCCCCACATGTCATTCATCCGAGAGGGGGGGAAGATCACCGACGGCGAGAGCTCGCCGTCGGTGAGGTCTCCGGCCTCGGGGCGAGCACCACTGTGGTCCCCACAGCAAGGTGAGGCAGGTGCACCAGATGGGTGGGCCGGAGGAGCGCCGGTACGGGCTCGCCAGCGGCGATGGTGGAGTGGCAGTGCTGTTCGTCGGCAACTCATGGGTGCGAGCACAAGCTCCGTGGTGCGAAGACGACAACGGTGCTCAAGATAGAATAGAGAGAGAGAGAGTAGAGGGGGCTCCGGCCACGCGCGGTCGTGAACAGCGGCCATGGCGCCATGGTGGAGGAGACGCCCAAATGGGCCTTACCCCGAGCAAAAACGGTGGCGAGGGCGGTCGCTGAGGCTGGAGCAGCGAGAGGCGGAGCGATGGGCGCGTGCTGGCGAGTGGAGGTGGACCACCGGTGGTGTATTTCGCTGGCGGGGCTGCGGCTTGCGGTGGCGAGCTCCTCTGGCCGCACTGGCGCTACAAGGAAGGGGAAAGAGGAGGCGAGGCGGAGTGAAGGAGCGAGGGAGGGTAGAAGCGGGCGACCTGGTGGGTTAAGGCGAGGGCGTGGTTGCGGGGCCCGCCGGAGCGCTAGCTATCACCGTCGCTAGCGCATGGCGGCCACGCGGTGGCAGTCCTCTACCACGGTCATGTGCAGGCGCGCGTGCGGGCGTGAGCGCAGGGGCAAATGTGGGAGCTGGGTCGGGCCGACTCCACAAGCGGGCCGGAAGTGAAGCAGTGGCCCATTTTCTAAAAGAAAATGATCTTTCTTTTCTTTTTCAAACAAACAACCCCAAAATCACCATTTTGAACCTCAAAAACTCATTTTCAAAAAGTGACTCCAAAACAAAATTTGTTCTAAATTTTAAGATCTTCAACTTTGCTAAAAGGAGCCAAGTCAAAATCCCAATAGATTTTGAAATAAAGATTTAAAGTTGATTTTTAAATCAAAACTCCATTTTCTAAGATTATTTTTAAAGCCAAATTTGAGAAAATTTTTAATACAAACCTTGCTCCAAATTGTTTGCTAAACACTTTTAAGTTGTTTAAGATGACACATAAGCACATATGCAGCATAACAAGCATCAAACTAGCATTCAGCTATTGAAAACAAGTAAATGCAATATCTATGTTTCACTCACATGTTTCATATGTTTCAAGGTCTATATTTCATGTGATGCTTAACAATGCATAATTATGCTTATGCATGTGATTTGCAAATGCTAATGCAAGCCCAACATCGGGGTGTTACAGGCATTCACCATATTTGTCTATGGGCACACAAGAACATTGAAGTGCTTGAGATACTTTACAGAGGGGAGAGAGATTGTAAGGCCAGGAGTGACTAGGTTTGCTTCAACCTTTCTCACTTTGAACAACATACAAGAGAAGAAGGACCAGCTAAGGAAGATAGTGGTTCATAGTGTAACACCCCTGGGTGTTAAGCATGCATTATCATTTCAAAGCATAAGCATTCAACATCATTTCATGATTAACATTGTTTGAATTGTAGCTTTTTCAAATTAAATTTGAAAAACAAATAAATGGGAACCCTAAGTTTGATATAAGTGTCAAAAAGTTGGTGTACTTTTGAGAAGTAGCAATTTTAAATAATCTAGAATAAATCAATTTGATTTTTGGAGCAATTCTTGAATTCAAGTTTTCCTCAAATTCTATTTTAAAAATATTCTAAATAAATGAGTTTTTGATTTTTAATCTAGCTTTAAATCCCAAATTCAAAATCTATTGAGAATTTTGAAAAATGCTCTATATGAAAGTTGTAGAGAATAAAATTTTGAACAACTTTTATTTTGGGCCAAAATTTTGAAAACCCCTTTTTCATCTCCAAATTTAAGTTTGAAACAAGGATTTAAATCTGGAATTATTTTTGGAAAAAGAAAAATCGGATTTCGCTTGCTGGGCCGCAGCCTCACTTCCCGGCCCATGGCCGAAGCCGGCTTGGCCCGCCTTGCGCCGCCGCCCGCGCCCGCGCGCGCGCCCGCGCCAGCGCACGCCGCGCTTAGGCCGCGGCCGCCGCGTGGCCGCCGCTCGCCGCCCCCGACGTACGGGTGGCGGGCCGTGGACCCCACCGGCCGCGCCACGCGCCATGTAACCGCGCCCGCCTCTCCCTCGCCATTCACGCCCTCCATTTCCGCCCTCTCGGTCTCGCGCGAGCAGCAGCCGCAGCCGCTCCCGCCTCCGCGTGCTCGCCGCCGCCGCGAGCTTCCGCCCCTCGTTCCACCGCCGGCCGGGCATCTCCGAGCAATTGCTCTCGCAGACGGCTTCGCCTCGTCCTTCTCTTCCCCGAACACGCCTCCTCGCTCCGTCTCAGCCCTGTGGTAAGCCGCCACACCGCGCGCCCCGCTGCGGCGCCATTCCCGCCGCCGCGCGCTCACCCCCGCCGTTCCGGCATATCCTCCCCACCTCGCCACTTGCTCACTGCCCCGGGGTGTCCGCCGCCCTCACCGTGTTCCCGTGCGCTCCGCCACCGGTGTCCGCACGGCCGGGACCGGCCGCTAGCCGCCGGCGGACTTCACCGCCGCCGCGACGTCGCAGCCGCGCGGCCGCTCCCCGCGCGCCCCGCGTTCCGCCCCTCCTCCTGGCTCGCTGGGCCGCCAGCTTGGGCCGAGCCACCAAGCCGGGCCGCCCTTTTATTTTCCCGCGCGCGGCGCCCCAGCCGTTTTCGGCAGCGGGCCGGTTTGGCCGACTGGGCCGGCTCGTTCAGCAATTCCGAATTTCCATTTTGAATTTCTATTTATATTTAAGCAAAGAAAGTGCTCTAGAAAATGTTGTGTATAGTTTATGGCTCCAAAAATTATGAAATAAATTTTGAAATGTTCCTCTTGAATAGATCTACAGTTTAAAAATATCTCAAGTTATTTTTGTGACTGTTTATTGTGCAAATTTATTTAATTGCTATAAATGCTGATATTTTAGAAAATATGTAGTAAATAAAATAATGTAGGGAAAAATGTGATTCTTGTTGCAGTAGTCTTTATTAGTGATGTACTTTCTAGGAAAAATGCTAGTGAAGCATGTTCTGTGGGAATTTTTTGAAGTGTAGTTCAAATGCTTTTAATTGGTAATATTTGTTATTTTTAGTAGAGAGCAAAATTTGTATACAACATACATATGATAACTTTTGTAGTATGTTAGTTTACTGTTAGTAACCTAGGAAAAATGTGAAATCTGTTGTTTGATACTTTTCCTAGTATAAAATAAATTCATACTCACATTTAGGCTATAATTTGTTTATTTTGTACAGGTAGTTTTACATATGCAATTCTCATGAAAATTTAGTGGTAGGTTAGTTAGGGTAATAGTACTCTACTGTAATTTTTGTAGATTTTTATCTACACCAGAGATAGGTGTTGCTGTGTAACCCTAGTTAAATAGGGAATAAATGATTATTCTTTATGAGAAATTAAGAATAATAAAATATGTTTGGTGTATCTTTGAAGCATCACTATGCCTTGCTGATGTTGTGGATGAGTTAGGTTGGTAAGATTTGGTCATTTAGGGTCACTTGCTTGTGTAAGGTGTATGATAATTAGTGGAACCACAATGTGCATGCTTTAGGGTACATGTTCTTGGATGACGTGGACTACCTTGTAGAAGATGTAGTTTTATTCCAGCTGCTCATTCCATGCGCTCATCTGCATCTCATGTTATCAAAGCACTCCACCATATTCCTATGCATCATTCACATAGTTCCTCATGCAACTGCATCATATAGGTAGCAGTACCGGGGAGCAGGCTTGGACGGACCAGCCGGAGCCCCAGGCACAGGAGGTGCCCGAGGAGGAAGAGCCAGGCGAGGAACTACCAGAGTGCGTCGACCACCATCCTAGCTCGTTCGAAAGAGGCAAGCCCCGGAGCATTTTAAGTCTCCTATTTTATAAAAGCTATTTCTTTATCACCTGAATTATAATTATATATTGTTGCATTAAGATATAGGAGTTGAGTGAAACCGTTGTTGCATTACTATCCTTGTCCACCGGATTACTGTTACCTTATTAGGTCAGGGTCGAGTAAACTGCTTAGCCATGCTTAGATCGATAGAAGTCGGGTGATTTCCTATCACCTGTGAGTTATAGGTGAATACCTGGCTATGGTTAGCAGTATTTGTGAATCTTGAAAAGTAACCAAGTGTTGATGGATAAGCGGAGACCGGGCGGAGTCTTATAGGGTTTTGGACTATAGTGATTCTGTCTGTGTCAGTTAAGGACCGATCTTTGCTCGTCCCTCTTGTCATGTTGAACGCATGCCTCACATTTAGCTGGCCGAATAAAGTACCTTTCGACCGCGAAGCTAGTGACACTTTTCGAGCCGGGATAAACTCGGGTTGGCAGACTGGTGTTGAAGGGGGTGTAACGGGGACGCGAAGAGTAAGCCCAAGGTGCGTCCTGGCAGTCGGGCGGTCCCTGGGTAGTGCGATCCATGATTGTTATCCCGCGGTTTCTTGGAAAGTGTCATTGGTGATCTACGCGACCCTGACGGGGGAAGCATGGTTTGTGTGAGGAATAAATCTCCAGCTGGATAGGAATTCGATTCGAATCGCCGTCGCTCCCAGTTAGTGAGCACTTGACTCGAGCTATGGCATCGTAGTAACAAAAAAATGGAACACTGATGGTTAAGTGAGTGCTGTTGGAAATGCTAAACCTGATATGGTAGTCTAGATGTTAATGCTGTATCAAGATATTGCTTTAGCGATAGGTGCTTATCTAGCTTAAGTAGGTTATAATAAAAATGATGCAAAAGTACATAATTTAGTTATTTATAATAACTTATGCTTTTCGCAAATGAGTCAAGCCAGTCCACTATATAAAGCCTTGCATGCTCCTTGGTGTCATGTTTATTTCTGGTTTTTGACGGGTAAGTCTAGCTGAGTACATTCTCGTACTCAGGGCGTTGTTTCCATTGTTGTTGCAGATGGTCAGATGTACTATGGGTACTGCTCCAACTGTCTGTATCCGGCGATGGGTGACAACTAGGACCTTGGGCAAAGGTCGTTCTGATTGTCTTATCTAATGCTTTTGTGGAACATGACCATCTACTGGCACTGTAATTGAACTAAGTGTGTGTGTAAAACTACTCGCTTCCGCTACTTTATGTTGAACTATGTTGTAATAATTTTTATTCCGAACTCCGATGTATTTCCGCTTTTATGGTAAACTCTATGTATCGTGTGAACTCTGACTGCTAAATCAGTACGATCTTGGTTGTATGTTGGTTGGTTTGAAATCCTTCGTGATTTCACGGAATCTCTAGTTATACGGGCTTAAGTTTGGTAAATTAACTGCTTCGGTGGAAGATTTTCGTACTTAATCTCGTATAATTACGTTGATCCGTTACACATAGTAGGTGGGACTCATTGAAGGATGTGAAATCAAAGAAAGGAAAAGATGCCACAACTATTATATTGAATCCAACCTTTTGGAAGGATGTGAAGCTAACATTGACTGTTTTTGAGCCATTGGTCAAAGTTCTCCGTTTGGTTGATGGGTGTTGACGGTCCTTAAGTACCAAATATAGTTATCAAATAAATAAAGAAAAGGATCCAAATGCAACCAACACCTAGACTTAGGGTTTTATCTGACAGAATTCCACAAGTTTTGGTATTTGTCTATTTCTGCAGGAGGTTATCAGAAAATACGGAGGAAAGGCCCACACGTCGGGTTTACATAGAGATAATAACGTGTTCACCGATTTTCTATCATCTAGAAGACTCCAGAAGTCACGAGATCGAACGGGAGGCCGAACGGGCCCAGAGGCAGGGCGCCCGCCCTGCTCCCTAGGGCGCCCGCCCTGGCCTGAGAGCCAATCAGGCTCCGTCTTGCGGATTATGCTCCACCGACCTAAGGGATCAAGGAAAACTGTGCGATTAATGTCGGTTTGATCCGACGGCCCACGTTCACTTGAGGGGGTTATATAAGCAGGACCCCTGGCCCCTGGAGGAGGCACTCCCTCATTCTCAATTCCTCAAACCCTAATCTCAGGAGGAGAGTCTCTGATCAAGCCCTAGAGCCACCACATCAACTAGATCTCTAGTATAGCATAGCTACATAGGATTAGAACTAGAAGGAGTCAATCTTCGATTGGTTTCCGGATCTATCAAGAGGATTCTTGGTAATTCCTTTACCGTTCTTCATTGTTCATCTTCGTTCTTCAATATTATGAATACAACTTTGTTCTATTTCAATATATTGATTATGACTATGCTCTACTTGTTTATGTTTGCGATTATATTGTTCTTAGTCTATCGTAGTTATACGCTTGGCTTAGTTAGATTGGAATTATATACATGTTTAGGATCGTATAGCGTTTATCCATCGGATCCATGGGTAAATGATAAATATTGTGTAGGCGCGGTGCTTAGACCATATTTATCTGCGATTGTATCTTATATGCCGGATCGTGGGGTGGTCCGCGATGGTGACAGCTTCGTTGGTTCTTATATAGTCCCCCTCCCGTGTGTAAGGCAGGCAGAGCAACATTATTACGGGGGAGTGATTGCTATGTTTCTCATCTTCCTTGATAATATCACTATGCATGGGCGTAGTCCTTTCTCGCAATGATTGCCAAGTGTACTTGCACTAACTATGATATGCTAGACTTTATAGTTAAGAATAACTTAGGAAATATCCTTGTAGTTCGTCCTAATACCATGCTAATGACTTGCTAGAATATCTGTTGAGGTGCTTATCATTATTATATGTGGCTAGCTGATCAGATTAATTATCTTTGTCACCATTCATACTTTATCTATATTTTATGTGACACTTACCCCTGTATGCAAGAGATAGATGAATGCTCTCACTTATACATGAAATGATTGATACTCATTCCTATATTCCATTCCATAATCAACATTGATGTTAGTAATCCCTTCCCAGTGGTAAAAATATAAATAACGATACCTGAAATACTTCCCGGTTAAAATGCTACATCGGTATTAATCTGTGCGCTTGCAGATCTTATTTATTATTTATTTAGAAGAGCAGTTGCATATTTCAATACCGCGTCTCTCATGTTATGCTGGGGATGACAACTTGGCTTAAGTGGCATGAGGGATAGGTTCAACATTTTTGGCGCCGTTATCAGAATTAGAAAACTAAGTCTACTTTTGGTAATGACGTTAAGAATGCCCAACAAGCATTTTTGGCGCCGTTGCCGGGGAAGGTTGATTTACTAACAAGGAATGAATACGGAATTTGAGTCATCATTCGCATCATTAAGTGATTGAGATCATCAATTCTCCCATACAGATTTACCCCTGTATTTTTCCATTCTTATTGTTTTGCAGGGTGATGTATGAATAGAGGACATCTTCTAGAAAATTTTGTTGACAACCCCGAAGCATTAATCAGAAAGGCAAGAGCCAAGCTCAAGAAGTCAACACTTCGACGCAACACTTCATCCAATCCAGAAGACCGCCGAAGTTTCATCCGGAATTTATCAACAGAGTTCGCAGCCATGGCGAACAAGACGATCTGTGAGTTCTCAGCTCCCACTATGGACAACATCTGCACTGGACCTGCCGCGGACATCGACAAGAACTTTGAGCTCAAGCCAGGGCTCATCAACATGGTACAAGCCAACCAGTTTTGTGGGAAGCCGTACGAAGATGCAAGTGCTCATCTCCAACACTTCCTGGAGATTTGTAGCATATTCACTTTATTAGATGTTCCCAGAGACGCCATACTACTTCGCCTTTTCCCATTCTCACTATTGGGGAGAGCGAAGCAGTGGTTCTACGCGACGAAGGATAAGAACACTACGTGGGCACTCTGCTCTATGAACTTTCTGGCTAAGTTCTTTCCCATGGGCAAGACCAATGCTCTCCGTGGGAAGATTACAAGTTTTCAGCAACAACATGATGAATCCGTTCCAGAAGCATGGGAGCGCTTTCAAGATTACATCCTAGAATGTCCCCATCATGGAATGGAGAGCTGGCTACTTATGCAGACTTTCTATCATGGGCTCATCACTAGTGCTCGTGAGACCATGGATGCTGCAGCTAGAGGCGCATTTCTATCACTCACCATACCACAAGCTACAGCCCTTGTGGAGAAGATGGCGTCCAACCAAGGTTGGAACGAAGAGAGGACTCAAACACGCAAGAAGGGTGGAGGTATGCACCAGCTCAAGGAGGTAGACATGCTGTCTGCAAAGTTAGACCTACTCATGAAAAAGCTCGATGACAAAGCTAGAGACAAAAGAGAAGTCATGAACGTCTACGACTCTCACATGACTTGTGAGGAATGTGGAGATACTGGACACTCAGGCAATCACTGCCCTGAGATGCTTGAGGATGCAAGGTACATCAACAACAACAACAACTACAACCGTCCTCAACAAAATCAAGGTTGGAATCAACAGAGGCCTAACTACTCAGGTAACTACTCAGGTAATTATCAAGGTAATAACTCTTACAACAACAATAATAATTTTCCACCCCTGAGAGAGTTAGTGTCTAATCAAGGAAAGCTAATGGATAACTTGTCTAAGAAATTGGCATCCAATGATAAAATACTAGAAGACATAAATAATAGAATGGATAATTTCTCTACTGCCATCAAAAACCAAATTAGCTTTAATAAAATGATTGAATCTCAGTTAAATCAAATAGCTGCTGCTGTTCCTGCTACTAACCCCGGTATACCATCACAACCGGAAGGATTAGAATCTGCAAATCTTGTAGACATGTTTGATGCAGGTAACTATTAGAGTAATCCCGCTGTCGAAGTACATAATAACCTTCTGCCAGTCAAGAGAGGCGATCCAGGACGCCCCGTCATCCCGATCTCCATCGGCATGGTGGACTTCCCAGAAGCACTCTGTGACTTTGGCTCCAGCGTCAACATTATGCCCAGGGTACTCTATGAAAAATTCTTTATGTATCCTTTATCAGAAACAACTATGTGTTTGCAGCTTGCAGATCGGACACTAAGCTTTCCTAAAGGAATATTAAAGAACATGTGTGTCCGAGTTGGTACCTCGTACGCTCCAGCTGACTTTGTGGTGATAGAGACCGGGTCCGATGAGAGGTCACCAGTTATTCTAGGAAGGCCATTCCTGAACACCTCGGGAGCTATCATCTACGCCAGCACTGCGAAGATCAACTTCAACATCAAGGGGAGGAAGGAGACGTTTTCCTTCAAGAACAAGATTACACAAATCCCAGAGCAACCCCAACATGAACCAAGGAAGAGGACCAACAGGAGGAACAAGCAGAACAAGAATAACCAAGGATGGACCGAATCAGCTAAGATGGTCACTGCAGTTCAAGGAGGTCAAGATGGACGACCCAAGTCGCCGTTCCTAATCAAGAAGGACGACCCAGGTATGCCAAGCATTGAGTGCTCAATCAATGGATACTTCTTTCAGAAGGCGCTCTGCGACACTGGATCAGGCGTCAACATAATGGCCACAGTCACCTATCAGCTCTTGTACAGAACCATGCCCTTAAAACCAACATACACTCAGCTCCAGATGGCAGATCAGACATCCCGAAAGGTCGAAGGTATAGTAACCGATGTCCCTGTTAAAATTAACGACTATTTTGTCCATACAGACTTTTAGGTCATTAACATGGGAGACGACGAGTACGATCCACCCATCATCCTAGGAAGACCGTTCCTAGGCACCGTCAAAGCAATCATCTACATTGGAACCGGAGAAGTCCATATGCATTTCCCCTCTGAGAAGGTACGCCGCTACTTTAATGACCCTAACTATATAGTTGAAGATTCTAAGCAGGTCAGGACAAGAAGAAGGCGACGTAATCGTAACCAAAGGAGGCAAACCATCAAGGACGTATGGGCAGACTATGAAGGAGAGGTCATAACGCTCAAGGATACACAACAGGAGACCGAAGCACCAAGTCGGGTATGGAAAGTGAAGACAGTTACACAAGAAGAGGAGGCGCTGCCGGAACCACCGTCTACGCCACCCAAATCCCAGGACAACTAAGAAGAAAAGAAGTCCTGTTCGGAGGACTTAAACACCGAACGCCATGCCAAGAGGTAAACTTGGTAGTTATCATTTTCCCTTTAATTATTGCTCATTAATCATGTTCATTCTGTCTAAAAAAAATGTTGAAAACAGTAAGCCCCATGTGAGTATGCGAGTGGCATAAAACCCATAAGTACATTCACTATGGTGGCATAAAAAAATAATAATAATATATTTTTTCTGTTCTATAAAAATGAAAATAAAAATAGAGAGTGACATTTATCAAGGAAGCTCAAACATGATAAAGGCTAGATATTTATGCTAACGCTTAATCAAGTTCCACGAAGCTTTGTTGTCTATTTGAGCTCTACAGAATTCAGGAAGACTAGCAGACGGATGATATCCTAATCGTTGTCAGGGTGCTGCCGACATTCAAATACATCTCTACACCTGCTAGCTACATCAGAAGAAATTACGTCAAGATCCAGCTTGGGGGAGAGCACCCCCATTTATCCCGATAAGTATTTTTATCTACATTTATACCTATGCTTTATTAAAATAAAAAGATGCATAATCATGAAAACCCAAATAAATATTTTGTGTTTATATATATTTGCTTAGTTTAATAAATAAATAAAGTAGCTATGCTAAACTGAATCTTGAAAATAAAACTCTAGCATGGATATGATGAATAGTTGCTCTGCCTAATTTTCAAATTTGTTTTCTCTCTAGTTTAGACATAACTGTTATAATTTAAAACTGGCTCTAAACCTGAACTAGTGGGAAGAGAACTTGATCTGAAGTCTAAGTTGTTAACGGATATGATATGGGAAGGTTGAGCTGCTGTTTATCTGTTCCTAGAGATGCTAGAATTCTGGAGAATTTTATCTTTCAAAATCTTTAAAATGTTGCATGATGAGTTCCTGTATGATGAGAGTTTAAATTCCTACCACAGCCATATATACATGCTTGTTAGATTAAGAGCCGCCCTTTTACTACTTACTGCTTATGGGCATTGAGTGTGGTCAAGCTGTGTAGACCCTTAGGAACTTGTCATGTGGTTAAAATCAAGATTCACTTGCACGTTCACTCATACATGCTGCTTCTACTCCGGAAGTACGCATCCACATATATCCACTCATTTCCATCTCCAGATTCACCCAAAATTATTCTACTCCTGACCCGGGAGAGAATAGCCAAAAACATTATCTCATTCCTGTTATTCCCTGTGAAGTTAATGCTCAAGTCATTTCTACTACCACTTGCTATATTTTCAAAAGAGGGAGATTGCTCTAAATAAATAATAAATAAAAATAATAAATACGAGGAAATAAAAAGGAGCAAGTGCTCGGAACCTCGAAGAAAGAAAAAGTGAGACGAGAGGTAAAAATGGACAAGTGTCCGACAGTAGAATTAGGGGTACAAGATACCCACCTGAGAGAAAAAAAAGAAAAGAGAAAAAAATAAAAATAGAGCATCTCATTCCCCTCAAAAGTTTTAAAAAGCAAGAAAGGTATGTATTCCCTCAAAAAGAGCATTAGACTTTTGTTATCACCATACACCACTCATTTACCACACATGCACATCTTGATTTGACTTATTGACTTGTTTCTCTGGATCCATGGTTTGACTATGCAATAAATGTTCTATGAGTATGTATACTGTATCTCCCACCTATGAGCTCCAGATATCAAAGCCTTATTAGAGTAGGGTGAGAGAGAAGGCAATGTCACTACGCCTTATACCATAAATACCACATACTTTGAGAGAGAAGGCATATACCATTACTGCCTTGGTAAGGATCCAGAAATACCACAAAAGAGAGACCCGAGAAAGTCATACAAGGAATCTCTGAGTTTTATTTGAAAAATTTGCAAAAACTCCAGAGCTATAGCTGATCAAGAATAAGAGACATGGCGTTTGACTAGACCGTTCTATCTTTTAATCACTCAAGATGCAAGTGACGGTTGCAAGCCCCATGGTGAAAGGAAAAATGAGTAAGTTTTAAGTCTTGACAGTTTACTCTAACTCAGGGATGAGACCTTATTTGAAAGCATATGTACCGTCAACGTTCAAAGGCATTGCAGCAACTTCTGATCCATAATGAGTCTATCCTTGCTCAGGGACGAGCAAGAGGTAAGCTTAGGGGAGTTTGTTGACGGTCCTTAAGTACCAAATATAGTTATCAAATAAATAAAGAAAAGGATCCAAATGCAACCAACACCTAGACTTAGGGTTTTATCTGACAGAATTCCACAAGTTTTGGTGTTTGTCTGTTTCTGCAGGGGGTTATCAGAAAATACGGAGGAAAGGCCCACACGTCGGGTTTACATAGAGATAATAACGTGTTCACCGATTTTCTATCATCTAGAAGACTCCAGAAGCCACGAGATCGAACAGGAGGCCGAACGGGCCCGGAGGCAGGGCGCCCGCCCTGGCCTGAGAGCCAATCAGGCTCCGTCTCGCGGATTATGCTCCACCGACCTAATGTCGGTTTGATCCGACGGCCCACGTTCACTTGAGGAGGCTATATAAGCAGGACCCCTGGCCCCTGGAGGAGGCACTCCCTCATTCTCAATTCCTCAAACCCTAATCTCAGGAGGAGAGTCTCTGATCAAGCCCTAGAGCCACCACATCAACTAGATCTCTAGTATAGCATAGCTACATAGGATTAGAACTAGAAGGAGTCAATCTTCGATTGGTTTCCGGATCTGTCAAGAGGATTCTTAGTAATTCCTTTACTGTTCTTCATTGTTCATCTTTGTTCTTCAATATTATGAATACAACTTTGTTCTATTTCAATATATTGATTATGACTATGCTCTACTTGTTTATGTTTGCGATTATATTGTTCTTAGTCTATCGTAGTTATACGCTTGGCTTAGTTAGATTGGAATTATATACATGTTTAGGATCGTATAGCGTTTATCCATCGGATCCATGGGTAAATGATAAATATTGTGTAGGCGCGGTGCTTAGACCATATTTATCTGCGATTGTACCTTATATGCCGGATCGTGGGGTGGTCCGCGATGGTGACAGCTTCGTTGGTTCTTATATAGTCCCCCTCCCGTGTGTAAGGCAGGCAGAGCAACATTATTACGGGGGAGTGATTGCTATGTTTCTCGTCTTCCTTGATAATATCACTATGCATGGGCGTAGTCCTTTCTCGCAATGATTGCCAAGTGTACTTGCACTAACTATGATATGCTAGACTTTATAGTTAAGAATAACTTAGGAAATATCCTTGTAGTTCGTCCTAATACCATGCTAATGACTTGCTAGAATATCTGTTGAGGTGCTTATCATTATTATATGTGGCTAGCTGATCAGATTAATTATCTTTGTCACCATTCATACTTTATCTATATTTTATGTGACACTTACCCCTATATGTAAGAGATAGATGAATGCTCTCACTTATACATGAAATGATTGATACTCATTCCTATATTCCATTCCATAATCAACATTGATGTTAGTAATCCCTTCCCAGTGGTAAAAATATAAATAACGATACCTGGAATACTTCCCGGTTAAAATGCTACATCGGTATTAATCTGTGCGCTTGCAGATCTTATTTATTATTTATTTAGAAGAGCAGTTGCATATTTCAATACCGCGTCTCTCATGTCATGCTGGGGATGACAACTTGGCTTAAGTGGCATGAGGGATAGGTTCGGCATTTTTGGCGCCGTTATCAGAATTAGAAAACTAAGTCTACTTTTGGTAATGACGTTAAGAATGCCCAACAATGGGGATGTGAAGCCTTCTATGAGTTTTGTTTATGGAGAACTACTAAAGGCAAAGAGAGAGATCAAAGAGGCCTTTGGTAATATTGAGTCTCGTTTTAAGGAGGTAATTGCTGTCAAGAAGATGAAAGGCAGACTTGATTCTCCATTGCATTTGACAGTTTGCTGAATCCACACTACAGTTATGCTAACCCATCAATCTTTGATGTGCCCACAATAACAGAAGGATTTATCAGTTGTGTGGAGACTTTTTATTATCATAATGAGGATAAGCAAGATCAGGCTGCTAACATTGAACTGAAAAAGTTTTAGAATAGAGAAAGACCATTTAACAAGAAACTTGTAAGGACTTTTGAAAACTTTGATTACAACCCAGGTAGAGGTACTTGTTATTACAATGAATTTGATTACAACATGGTTGTTTGCTGTTTTCATCTAACAATAGAGGTTTTTTTTCATTTGTTTCAGCATCATGGTAGCGGCTGTATGGAACTGAAACACCAGCTTTACAAAAGATAGCTACAAGGATCCTATCTTTGGCAGCAAGCTCTTCTGGCTGTGAAAGAAATTGGAGCGGGTTTGAAGAGGTTAGTACCTGTCTACCTGAAAATTGCAGCATCATTACAATTAAATTGCAGATCTAAAAATGCTCTTATTTTAAATTTATAGGTACACACTAAGAAGAGAAACAAGCTTACTACAGCCCACTTGAACAAATTGGTCTATATTCAATTCAACTCCAAGTTGCTAAATAAGAAAGGAAAGATCAAGTCAAATAAAATCAGTGATGTTCTCTTGTCTAGTGAAATAACTGAAGCTCAAGGTTTTCTGTATGAGGATGGAGATGATTGTGCAATAGTTATCTATAGAGATGAGGAAGATGAGATGGAAGGTACATGGATACCTTGGTCTGTTATTGGAGATGCAGCGGGAGTAGAAGAACAACTTGACCTACGTAGAAGTGCAAGAGTGAGATAGCTCTATGAAGGAGAAGAGTTTGAATTTGAACAAGAAGAGATTGATGAAGATGAGAATGAATATGTGGAACTGTATTGAAGAAGTCCTACTGTGTGCCTATGTTTTAGCTTTTATTGTGCATTCATGTATCTTTAACTTATGAACTTAGAACTCCTATTGTTTGTGTGCTTGTGTTTTGTGTTGTGAGAATTGAGAACTGAGAATCATGTGCTATAATGTACTGGTACTGCTAGTCTGCTAATGTACTGCTAGTCTGCTATCATTTTATTTTTTGTGTTCCTGCCTGCTGTGTGGTGTCCCTACATGATTGTGCTTTCAAAAGGCTATCCGATGCTGCTGAATTGCTGATAATGGATGGGAGAAGGCTCAGATAAGTACCTAACTTGCTATTTTCTATTTTTGTACCACTTATATTGATGCTCAATTATATCTAACAGTGTTGTCCACTTCTATTGCAGTATTGCTGTAGGAACATCACTTTTGTATCAACTTCAACTAAGGACTAAGGACCTAAGGTATGTATGTCTACTGGTCCTTCCCTATTTTTATCTAATTTATTCAGGATTTCTGCTATATATATTATATATATCTTGTGTGCTAAATTTGGAAAACGCATAGAAAAATACCTTGGAACTCCTAGGCGCTAGGCTAAGGCTCAGCGCCTAGAAAGCATCTAGCGCCTTCTTAAACTTTGGTTGGAGTAAAGAAAGGGGAGGTGAGAGTTCTGGTGTTGATGATATGTTGATAGACTCTGATGATGAATCCTCTGAGTCCTCCTCTGATGATATAGTATCTGACATAGATGATGTGGTTAAAGATAGAGAGCCTGAACATATGCCTGATGTTCATTATGACAAGAAGGACCCTCTTATGTCAGTAGGCACAGTGTACTCAGACATTGATGCTTTTAAAATTGCTTTAGCTACTCATGCTGTTAAACATGAGTTTAATTATGACATTGAGAAGAGTGATCCAAGGAGGTATAGGGTGAACAGCTCACAGAAGAGTGAGGGCTGCAGGTGGAGACTTCATACCTCAACTACAAGGGATGGACACACTGTTATGGTAATGTGTTACTACATTGTTTTCAGTGACTGTTCTCTATTTTTGTTCCAATGTGTGGCTTCTAATATGTGCATTACTTGACTGCTTTGTAGGTGAAAAGGAATCCCAACCCTCATGTGTGTCAGAGCACTGGGAGGCAAGGAATTTGTGTTGGAGTAACACAGTTCTAGGTGTGTAGTCAGGTGCTTGATTGGCTGAAGGAAGATGGAAATCTGGGTGCTACTGAGCTGCAAAGGATGTTGAAGGATGCACACAAAGTTATGGTGCCCTAAAAGGGAGTGTACAAAGGTAAAAATCATGCCATGGATAAGATTTTTGGGCCTTGGGACAAAAGTTTTGATAACCTGTATAGGCTTAAGGCCTAGTTAGAAGAATCATGTCCTAGATCATGGCTTGTCATTGATAATCACACCATCAAGAATAAGATTAGGTTCAATAGGCTATTCTTTGCACTTAAGCCATGTGTTGATGAGTTTCTTAGAGGCTCTAGACCATATCTTGTAGTAGATAGCACTTTTTTGACTGGAAGATTTAGGGGACAGTTGTACATTGCTTGTGTAGTAGAAGGGCACAACTGGATATACCCAGTAGCCCTCAAAACCAACGAGAACTGGGTATGGTTCATGGAAAGGTTGAAGGAAGCAATTGACATCCTAGAAGGCTTGACATTCTGCACAGATTGTGGCCAGGTAGTCATGAATGGTGTTAGTGAAGTTTTTCTAACTGCTAAACATAGAGAGTGTATGTATCACTTAGTACAGAATTTCAAAAAGAGGTATAGTGGGAAGGTATTTGATGATCACTTGTGGGCTTCTTCATATTCATGGAGCCCTTATATGTTTGAGAAGCACTATCAAGTAATGGCTGCAGCCAATCCAGAGGCAATGAAGTATCTACAAGAAACACATAAGAAACTTTGGACCAAGAGCCAGTATAGGACATTGTCAAAGGTTGATTATGTCACTAATAATTTGGCTGAGTCATTCAACAATTGGATCAAGCCTGAGAAGGAAAAGCACCTAGATGACTTGCTGGATACAATAGGACAGATGATTCTGATCAAATGGAACAATAGGAAGAAGGTAGCCAAGAAATTCACTAGAAAGATTCTGCCTCACATCATGCAGAAGTTAAGGGAAGACAGTTACAACTTGGACATTGAGGTGATCACAGCTAGCCTTGAGGGTGTGGCAGAACTAAGGGCTAAGGGAGGTAGTGGCTTCAGGTTTGTGATCAGCCTACCTGACAAAACCTGCTCCTGTAGGGTTTAGCAGGGGTTAGGAATCCCATGCAAACATGTAATTGCATACATTACTTCTATTCCTGGTGAGAAGCTTGAAGACCATGTGGATGATTACTTCTCTGTGAACAAATTCAGAGCTACATATGTGGGTTCCATCCCTTGTATTCCTGACAAGAGCATGTGGCCCAAAGCAACTCATGGCTTCTTCATGCACCCTCCCTTGCTTATATCCACAGGAGGTGGTAGAAGGAAAAATAGGATGAAATCAGCTCTTGAGGGAGGCAACAACAAGAAGAAGACAAAGAAACATGAGTGCCCCATTTGCCATGAGTTAGGACATCACTGGTACACTTGTAAAAATAGGAATCCGGAGCATATAGCTGCAATGGAGACTAAAAGGTAAACAATGTAACTAATTTACATTGCTAATTCATGTTCACCTTCAATAACTTAGTTAACCCATGTAACTTGTTTTATGCAGGGGCCTACCAAAGAAAAGGTTGAAAAAAGCTGCAGCAGCTAATACAGAGACTAGTATTATGGTTGCTACTACTACTCCTTCCCAGATGGTATTCCCACATAATGAAGCAGTGGTCAATGCTACATACAAGAAAAGAAAGAGGAAGTCTTCTTCTACTAATTCTGCTGCCAAGCAGAGCAAGGGGGCAGCTACCACTACTACTACTTCAAGCTCAGGTCCAAACAGTGTGTCCAACACTGTGTCTAACAGTTATGTTTACCACCTATGCAATTGATCACAACACTTATATCAATAAACTGTCTTCTAATGCACACTGTCTTCTACCAAGGTCTGGAACTAGTTCCAATGACCCAATTCCAATCCAAACTGTGCACCTGGCCCCTTTCCATGAAGACTATTACAATAGAGATTAAGCCATTAAAGACAATAATACCAAAGGCTTCACCAAGGAGGAAGATAGGGCTCAAGAAGAAGCTTACACCAAAGAAGCTTCAAGTTGCACCAACCAGCCCAGCCAGCCCTACTTCAAATACTAGAAGCAAGAAGAAGCTCCAGCTGCAGTGAAAGGTACCTACTGATTGTTCTTTTGGTGATGTGGTTCTGGAAAACAACTGCCATGTGATAGCACCACTGTTCTTTTGCTCTGTGATGAATGTTGCTTTGTTGTGTGATGGCATGACAGTAGTTGTAGATGAAAACTAGTAACTTAGCTACTTTTGTGATGAATTCTGGTGACATGTCGGTGCTGTTGTGTGATGAACACCATTTATGTAATGGAACATGTAACACCCTAAATATTTTTTGAATATTTTTAAATAGGGAATTTGATTTAGTTAAGCATTTATGTGTGCATGAAAACTTAGCGAAATAATGTTTTTGTTTAAATAAAATCAAATATAGGGTTAAAATATGTGTTTGTGCATACATGCTGTTGCATATTTTATTTGGGTGATTGGTTTTTATTTTAAAAAGAAAATTATTTCAAGAATCATTTGAAAATGTATTTGAAGTATTAGAAAAAGAAAAGGAAATAGAAATAGGATTCTTCTCAGCTTCGGGCCGAAAGCCAGCTCTCCTTTTCTCTTCTTTTGGCCCATCCGCGCCCCTCATCTCTCTGGCCATGGGCCGCGCCATGGGCCGGCCCATCCAACCAGAGCCGCAGGCCGCCTCGGCCCTCTCCTCTCTATGTCTCGCTGCCACCCGGTCCCACGCGTCAGCCGCTACCGTCTTCATCTCCTACCTCGTGCTCGAGCCGGACTCGAGCAAGAGTCTGATGCCGCCGGCCCTTCCCTCGCCTTGTCCCGCACGCCTTAGACGGCCATAAATAGCAGCCGCAGCCGCACCGTTCCTCCCCACGCCACCACAAACGCGAATCACGCCCTCGCCATCGAGCTCTAGCCGCCGCAAAGCCCTAGCCGCCACTGTCAAGCTCGGAGTCGTCAAGTTTGGCCTCTTGGTCATCCTCGTCAGCTGCAGTCACGTTCGTGACGCCCCTACGAACTCGCCAAGCTTAATTTCTTCTTCTTTTTCGGTTTAAATCGCTGATTTCCTCTTGCTATCGTCTACAGAGAAGCTCCGTCCGCCATTGATAGTCGCGGGGCGTCTTCGGTCGATTTCCGTCGCCCTAACCGGTCTAGGTGAGTCCGCAAGCCTCCGTTCTTGCCTCCGGTGTATTTGAGTCGAAGAATAGTGCACTTAACCTCTTGATTGAGCAACGCCGGCGAGCCACCGGTCAACCCGCCGCCGCCGGTTACTATAGCCGGCCGGAATCCCCTCCTTCTCACCCTCCGATCAAATCCCGACCGTCCGTTGCAGATCTAACGGCCTAGATCTTAAGATACCCCTTCGGGTGGAGATTTTGCTTAAGAGCCCCTGGCTTTCTTCGTTTTTAAACCCGCAGTCCATGGCGTATTGGCTGAATACGTCTTGTTATTTTGAAAACGTAAACTTCGTCGGTTTAAATGAAAATACGCTTTCAGCTATTTACAGAATTGCCACTAGATCTATTTAGGTCATAAAATCTCCGTTTTAACTCCGATTTAATCCGTTCAAGTTGCGTTAGGTTCATAATTTCATACTCTACCTATTAGTACTGCTGTATAGTAGATTTTATAATTTTAAAATTCGAGGTTAGATTTAATCTATTACTTTAATAAAATAAATCTTGTTTAAATCATAACTTTTCCGTTTTAGCTCCGATTTACGTGAACTTCGCGTCTGTGTGATCCTAGAGTGATGTAGATTTGTTTTAAAAACTTTTCATCTTATTTTACTACTGTTGGTGTACTGTTCTAATTGTAGCTTTGTTTGCTTTGCACGATTGTCCTTGGATGATTGTTGTTGATGTGCTAATCGAGAATAGACAGTGATTAGTTCATTGGTGATCAAGAGAACTATTACGAGTCAGATCAACAGGATCAGCTAGATCAAGGCAAGTATAGCATGGGGTTATCCTTGTTACCTACTCACTTTAATTCACTTAATTCATGCTGCATGTGTCTCCTTGTTAAGGATGCCCTAGTATTGATCTTGTTCCTTGAATCCTATGGTTATTGGCATTGGGTAGTGGCTAGTGCTCACATAAACAATGACCTTGTAATTTGACTAATGATATATGCAATAACTCTAAAAGATGATTTTTAGCAACAGGGAACAAGAGGGCTAGAGTTTTCTCTAGATTCCTCTCCGTAAGGACTTATCTGTAAGCGAACATCCGGGACTTACAGTACAGCTGTGAGGGCTACATGGCTCTGGCTTTAGTCATATAAGAGGACCTTTTCTAGCTTGTTAGTGGTTACCTATATGGCGCAAAAGGGGTTGTGTTCCGGGTTGGGTGTAGTGCGGCTCCTGTCCCTATGAGTATAGGCTGCGTGTCATTGTGCCATATGGAAGGGGGGCTCTACATTTGCAGGCCACAGAAACCTAGCGGCCCTAACTTGTTAGACGAACCTTGGAAAGACTTCATAGTGAAACTTGATTGTCCAATGGGGAGTCATGACCTCGGGCTTTTGGGGATCACGACTCACAGTGAAAGTGTACAACCTCTGCAGAGTGTAAAACTGGTATATCAGCCGTGCTCACGGACACGAGCGGCCTTGGACCCTTACGGAATAGATATCACTATTAATTTACTTGTTTTTGCTATTCATTATTCTCTTTACATGATCATATGTTTATTACGGGAATATTACCTATTTGATGCTACTCAATTGCTTAAAACATGATCAACTAAAAGCTACATGCAGTTGAGCCAGTGTCTATCCTACTTGAGCTTCATGAACCCCATGTTACACTTGTTGAGTACTTTTGTGCTCACCCTTGCATTCCCCCACCACAGGATGGAATCCCGAAAGTGCAAATAGTGATTACTACTACTACTTTCCTAAAGATTACTAGACTTGTGGTCAACCAGTTGACGTGCCTGTGCTATGGAGCTAGCTACCACAATATTTATACTATGTTTCCGCTTAATTACGTGAAGACTCTGTGATACTATTCGTTATGTAATAAACATTTGTGATGATACTATTTATATTTGTCATCTTATGTGTGATTGATCTCTGGGCGCACATAAGAATATGCATTCCATTTGTTCCTTAGAAATGGGTGTGACAGATTGGTATCAGAGCTATGTTGACTGTAGGACGCAAGCCTAGTTAGCAATGGTCGTTTTAGTTCTCTTTTTTCACTTGTTTCATGCTTATCACTTTACTCTTGATAATTGCTAAATTATTATGCTTCTTTCGCCTCATTCTATTATGAAAATAGTGCCTCTAATTTTAACTTACCCTTGGACTAAAATCTGTAGATGCCTCGTGCCCGCAAGACTGTCCGTATCACCGCTGGAGGTTACTATCCACCCCGTTCCCTGGAGGAACCAGAAGAGCTTCAGGAGGAACCAGAAGAGCTTCAGGAGGAACCCGAAGAGCTTCAGGAGGAACTAGAAGACACTACACCAACTCCGCCATCAACACCAGATCAAGCGCCAGAACCAGTTTTGCCTCAAGAGGAAATTGAACCTAAAGAGGAGGTTATCTATTTGAGTGATGATGATATTCAGCTTCCTCATAATGGAGGACAGCCCCCTTCGCCTCCACAAGGTGGTTCCGCTGAAATTGGTGTGCCGTCCCTTCCTATGGGCTGGATTACGAGGATCCATCACAAGTCAAGCCATGACACTCCGTCACACCACCGACTGGGTGACATGCTTAATGCCTACTTCACAGATTGGGATCCTGCAATTGAGTATGTCTGCTGGGAGCATAAGCACCCTTTGGAAGCTACTTATTGGAAGTGCAGTGTGCGTATCTTCGTTAAGAACAATGAGATGGGCACCTTTTTGCTGGACCGGTGTTTTTCCCATAGTGGTCGTCGTGCCACTATAGAAGATGGCATAGAAGATGCAGCCTTTGAAGCATGCTTGAGACTTCGTCACCTTCGCTATGAGATTATGCAGGATGATCAATATCGCTATTTTCCCCGTGGAGACCCAGAGTATGGATGGGTAATGACGAACCCTGGGAATTTGGATTTAGTTCCTCGGGTCATGGTGGATTTTGGTCATGACATGATGGTGACAAATCATCGGTTGGTAGCCCTAGTTAAAGCTTTGGGAAAAGATGTCAAGAGGTATCAAGAAGTGATAGATGGCTTAAGGATTGACCAAGGCATGGAAGCGATCTATGATTATCATGAACACCAAGCCCGTCCTTAGGAGTTGGAATACCATTTATGTAATAATACGATAGTACGAGTAGTGTCAAGTTAAGTTGAGTTTGTGGTGTCGTGTGAACTTTGTGTGGTTAGTTGAGTTATTATTGTGCTTATGTGTGAGTTGGTTTTTCTATGTAATGAGTGCTGGAGCTTTGTGGGCTTGTCTACAAAAGTTCCTAATTATATAATACTAAGTTTTAGTGTGATAAATAAATAAATTAGTTGGGTTAACTTTTCTCTCTGTTCTGTCCTTTCTGGAGCGGTCTGTCTTTCCTTTTATGCTTTAAATTAACTGTTCAGCGAAAAATTCTGAAATTTTTATGAGAGAATCTAGACCCACGTACCTTTCCAATGCCTCTGGAATCACCTTTTTATCTATTCGGGATCATGAGTTATAAACGTTACAAGATGAAGTTACTGTGCAGTCTGGAAGTCAGAAACAGTTTCTGTTGTGTCCTGTTTTTGGGTAACTTCGTGACAGAATCTGGGATTATGAGTTAAATAAAAGTTGTAGATAATTTCATAAGCTTTCCAACCATATAAAGTACACCTCTACTGGATATCTGTAACTCGAGATAGGTCTGTTTTACCGAACAGCTGAAATTGGGGTGTGTCCAGAAAGTTATCAGATTCTAATCCCTATCTCTAGAATTATCTATTATGTGGTAATCTCTAAGATTTGATACTGTATTGGATAACAGATGTCTGGAAGAGGACGAGGTCGAGGCCGTGGTCATGGAGTTGGTCCACCACCTACTATTCATGAGCTTTTGGCCATACAGACACAACTAATGGAAGCTCTGGTGAACAATCAGCAAAATCAGCCAGTTGGAGGAGCACCTGCGCGAGATAAGCGTGGAGAATTTTTGAAGGGTCATCCCCTGGTGTTTACACATGCCTCAGATCCATTGGAAGCTGATGATTGGCTTCGTGCAGTAGAGAAGCAGCTCAACATTGCTCAGTGTAATGATCAGCAGAAGGTGTTGTTTGCTTCGGGACAACTTCAAGGAGCAGCTCAAGATTGGTGGGATTCATATCAGTATGGCCGTCCTGCCAATGCCCCCGCCATTACTTGGCAGGAGTTTACAGAGAGTTTTAGGTCCTACCATATACCAGAGGGGGTGATAACACTGAAGGCAGAAGAATTCCGTAATTTGACACAAGGATCTATGCCTGTGGCAGAGTATAGAGACAAGTTTGCCCAGTTGTCACGTTATGCGCCAAATGAGGTGGCTAATGATGCTGATAAGCAGCGACTTTTCTTGAAGGGTCTACATGATGGTCTTCAACTGCAGCTAATGTCCAATGCTTACCCAGATTATCAAACACTAGTGAATCGCGCTATTGTGGTGGATAATAAGCGCAATGAGATGGATGCTAAAAGAAAGAGACTTCAGGGACAGATATCTGGAAACAACACTCGTCAACGTACTGGTTATCAACAAGGTTTTTAGCAGAGGTATCCGCCCAACCAATGGAATCGTGGTCAACTTCCTCCACGTAATCAGTTTCTGCAACGTCCTCCTTATTAGTCGCAGAATGGCAATCAACGCTCTCAACAGCAGAATGGGAACCAGAATCAGCGACAGAGTACCCCTAACAACACCCCAATGAAGACTATTGCTCCTAATACTCCAACTAAGTGTTTCCGTTGTGGAAAGGAAGGACACTTGTCTTATAACTGTCCTGAGAAGGCCAATCAGCAAACTCCTCAGAAGCAGAACAGTAATCAGAAGCCACCATACTACGGGAAGGTGACTCACGTGTCGGAGGAGACTGCAATGTCAGAACTTGAAGTTATGCTCGGTACGTTCGATGTCCACTCCATCCCTGCCACTGTTCTTTTTGATTCTGGAGCTTCACATTCATTCATATCTCAAATATTTGTTAAGACAAATAGCATTCCTTTATGTGCCATGAAAAACCCTATACTAGTTAATTCGCCTAGGGGTAGTATGCAAGCTTCCTATCGATGCCTCCCTATTAGTTTAAATTTAAGGGGGTAGAGTTCAAAGTGAGTCCTATAGTGTTAAGAACAGCTGGGATTGATCTTATTCTGGGATTAGACTGGATGAAGCAAAATCAGGCAGTGATTCAGTGTAAGGAAAAGGCAGTAGCCCTGACAACACCGAAGGGAGATCGAATTAGTGTGGAGATTGTAGTGCAGAAGCCGCAGACAGCTACAGTAAATCGACTTGATGATAATGCTAATCAAGAGGATCCAGTTGTGGATGAATTTTCGGATGTGTTCCCCGACGACTTGCCAGGTATGCCACCCGACCGCGACATTGAGTTTATTATTGAATTATTGCCTGGAACTGCACCTATAGCTAAGTGTCCATATAGAATGGGGGTTAATGAATTAGAGGAACTTAAGAAACAAATAAAAGAATTGCAAGAGAAAGGTTTTATTCGTCCTAGCTCATCACCATGGGGAGCTCCTGTGATCTTTGTTGATAAGAAGGATGGTTCTCAACGAATGTGTGTTGATTATCGGTCACTCAACGAGGTAACTATCAAGAATAAGTATCCGCTGCCAAGGATTGATGACTTATTTGATCAGTTGAGAGGTGCTTGTGTGTTTTCTAAGATTGATCTTCGCTCTGACTATCATCAGTTGAAGATTCATGCCACGGATATACCAAAGACAGCATTCACCACCCGATATGGTTTGTATGAGTATACAGTAATGTCCTTTGGTTTGACTAATGCTCCTGCATACTTTATGTACTTGATGAATAAGGTATTTATGGAGTATCTTGATAAGTTTGTAGTAGTGTTCATCGATGATATCCTGGTATACTCTAAGACTAAGGAAGAACATGTGGAACATTTAAGGTTGGTCCTGCAGAAGCTCAGAGAGCATAAGCTCTATGCTAAGCGTAGCAAATGTGAGTTTTGGTTAAAGGAAGTTGCTTTTCTGGGTCATGTGGTCTCTAATGGTGGAATATCAGTGGATCCTAGCAAGGTAAAAGATGTGTTGAATTAGAAACCACCAACTGATGTGGGAGAAATTCGTAGTTTCTTGGGATTGGCTGGATATTATAGAAGATTTATTGAAGGGTTTTCTAAGCTTGCCAAGCCAATGACAGCGCTGTTGGAGAAGAATGCCAAATTTGTGTGGTCTGATAAGTGTCAGGTTAATTTTGAGGTGCTAAAGAAAAGATTAACAACAGCCCCGGTGTTAGTTTTGCCAGATTTGAATAAGAGCTTCTCTATTTATTGTGATGCATCCCGTTTGGGTCTTGGTTGTGTGCTTATGCAGGAAGGCAAAGTAGTAGCATATGCATCTCGACAGTTGAGGAAGCATGAGTTAAATTATCCTACTCATGACTTGGAGTTAGCAGCAGTGGTGCATGCTTTGAAAATATGGAGGCATTATTTGATTGGACATAAAAGTGATATTTACACTGATCATAAGAGTTTGAAGTACATTTTCACTCAATCAGATCTAAACTTGAGACAACGTCGCTGGTTAGAGTTGATTAAGGATTATGATTTGGAGGTACACTATCATCCAGGTAAGGCTAATGTGGTTGCAGATGCCCTTAGCAGAAAGAGCTATGCTAACGAGGTGCAAGTAATGCTTATGTCAAATGAGTTATGTGCTGAGTTTGAGCATCTAAACTTGGGTATTGCTATTAATGCAGTGGAATTAGTAGTAGAGCCTATGTTAGAGCAACAAATACGCGAGGGTCAGTTGACAGATGACAAAATAAAGGAGATAGTGAGGAATATACCGAAAGGTAAAGCACCTGGATTTCGGATGGATGATAAAGGAACCCTATGGTTTGGGAAACGATTATGTGTGCCTGAGGACAAAGCTATAAGAGAAGCAATCCTACAAGAAGCTCATGAGTCCGCTTACTCTATTCATCCCGGAAGTACAAAGATGTATATGGATTTGAGAGAGAGGTATTGGTGGCATGGTTTGAAAAGAGATGTTGCAGAGTATGTTGCACTATGTGACACGTGTTAGAGGGTTAAGGCTGAACATCAAAGACCTGCAGGATTGTTGCAACCGATGCAGATACCTGAGTGGAAGTGGGAAGAGGTTGGTATGGACTTCATAGTAGGGTTACCACGCACTCAGAGGGGTTTTGATTCAATATGGGTTATAGTGGATCGTTTGACTAAAGTTGCTCATTTTATACCAGTTAGAACTACATATTCTAGTGCAAAGTTGGTGGAGCTGTATTTGGAAAGAATAGTAAGTTTGCACGGAGTTCCAAAGAAGATAGTGTCTGATCGAGGTACCCAGTTTACGTCATATTACTGGCAGAAAGTACAAGAGTCATTAGGGACTAAGCTGAATTTTAGCACAGTGTATCATCCTCAGACGGATGGGCAAACAGAAAGGATTAACCAGATATTGGAAGATATGTTGAGAGCATGTGCTTTGCAGTATGGTACAAGTTGGGACAAAAGTTTGCTGTATGCGGAGTTTTCCTACAATAACAGTTATCAGAAAAGTCTACAGATGGCACCCTTTGAAGCTTTGTATGGTAGGAAGTGTAGAACTCCATTGTTTTGGAATCAGACGGGAGAGAGTCAAGTATTTGGTCCTGATGTGCTTAGGAATGCTGAGAAACAAGTAAGAATGATTCGAAATAATTTGAAAGCAGCTCAGTCCCGGCAGAAAAGTTATGCCGATACTCGACGGAGAGAGTTGACTTTTGAAGTGGGAGATTATGTTTACCTGAAGGTGTCGCCTATGAGAGGTGTAAAAAGGTTTAATCGGAAAGGAAAGTTAGCACCGAGGTATGTCGGTCCTTTTAAGATCTTAGAGAGACGTGGCGAAGTGGCATATCAGTTGGAATTGCCTGAGAGTTTAGCGGGTGTGCATGATGTGTTCCATGTGTCACAGTTAAAGAAATGTTTGCGTGTGCCAGAAGAACAAATACAATTGGAAGAACTCACTGTTAAGGAAAATCTTACTTATGAGGAGTATCCCGTGAAAATTTTGGAGACAGCGGAAAGAGTTACTAGGAGCCGAGTTATAAAGATGTGTAAAGTTCAGTGGAGTCGGTATTCGGAAGCAGAGGCTACGTGGGAAAGAGAGGAAGATTTGAGAAAAGCATACCCACAGTTATTTGAGTAAGCATTGTCCGAATCTCGGGACGAGATTCATTTTAAGGGGGTAGAATTGTAACACCCTAATTTTTTTTGAATATTTTTAAATAGGAAATTTGATTTAGTTAAGCATTTATGTGTGCATGAAAACTTAGCGAAATAATGTTTTTGTTTAAATAAAATCAAATATAGGGTTAAAATATGTGTTTGTGCATACATGCCGTTGCATATTTTATTTGGGTGATTGGTTTTTATTTTAAAAAGAAAATTATTTCAAGAATCATTTGAAAATGTATTTGAAGTATTAGAAAAAGAAAAGGAAATAGAAATAGGATTCTTCTCAGCATCGGGCCGAAAGCCAGCTCTCCTTTTCTCTTCTTTTGGCCCATCCGCGCCCCTCATCTCTCTGGCCGTGGGCCGCGCCATGGGCCGGCCCATCCAACCGGAGCCGTAGGCCGCCTCGGCCCTCTCCTCTCTATGTCTCGCTGCCACCCGGTCCCACGCGTCAGCCGCTACCGTTTTCATCTCCTACCTCGTGCTCGAGCCGGACTCGAGCAAGAGTCCGATGCCGCCGGCCCTCCCTCGCCTTGTCCCGCACGCCTTAGACGGCCATAAATAGCAGCCGCAGCCGCACCATTCCTCCCCACGCCACCACAAACGCGAATCACGCCCTCGCCATTGAGCTCTAGCCGCCACAAAGCCCTAGCCGCCACTGTCAAGCTCGGAGTCGTCAAGTTCGGCCTCTTGGTCATCCTCGTCAGCTGCAGTCACGTTCGCGACGCCCCTACGAACTCGCCAAGCTTAATTTCTTCTTCTTTTTTGGTTTAAGTCGCTGATTTCCTCTTGCTATCGTCTACAGAGAAGCTCCGTCCGCCATTGATAGTCGCGGGGCGTCTTCGGTCGATTTCCGTCACCCTAACCGGTCTAGGTGAGTCCGCAAGCCTCCGTTCTTGCCTCCGGTGTATTTGAATCGAAGAATAGTGCACTTAACCTCTTGATTGAGCAACGCCGGCGAGCCACCGGTCAACCCGCCGCCGCCGGTTACTGTAGCTGGCCGGAATCCCCTCCTTCTCACCCTCCGATCAAATCCCGACCGTCCGTTGCAGATCTAACGGCCTAGATCTTAAGATACCCCTTCGGGTGGAGATTTTGCTTAAGAGCCCCTGGCTTTCTTCGTTTTTAAACCCACAGTCCATGGCGTATTGGCTGAATACGTCTTGTTATTTTGAAAACGTAAACTTCGTCGGTTTAAATGAAAATACGCTTTCAGCTATTTACAGAATTGCCACTAGATCTATTTAGGTCATAAAATCTCCGTTTTAACTCCGATTTAATCCGTTCAAGTTGCGTTAGGTTCATAATTTCATACTCTACCTATTAGTACTGCTGTATAGTAGATTTTATACTTTTAAAATTTGAGGTTAGATTTAATCTATTACTTTAATAAAATAAATCTTGTTTAAATCATAACTTTTCCGTTTTAGCTCCGATTTACGTGAACTTCGCGTCTGTGTGATCCTAGAGCGATGTATATTTGTTTTAAAAACTTTTCATTTTATTTTACTACTATTGGTGTACTGTTCTAATTGTAGCTTTGTTTGCTTTGCATGATTGCCCTTGGATGATTGTTGTTGATGTGCTAATTGAGAATAGACGGTGATCAGTTCGTTGGTTGTCACACCCATTTTTAAGGACAAAAATAGGATGCATAAAGTACTCATGTGCGCCCCAGGTCATGATCGCACACATAAGCAGACAAATTACATAGTATCATCACAGTGCTTATTACATAGCGAATAAATATTTAAAACATAGTCTTGAACGATAAATGATAATATCTAGTAATAATCTCCAGCGGAAACTCCACACAGGGACACGGTTGACTGGTTGACACCAAGACTAGTACTCATTACGATAATCCTCATCATAATCTTCATCTGTTATGGTGGAAATAGCAAGAGTGAGTCCATGTCGAACTCAACAAATATAACACAGGGTTCATGAGGCTCAAATGGCTAGACACTGTTTAACTGCAGTTAGCTTTTAATATTATAACTTTCATTTGAGTAGCATCAAGATAAACCACTTCCCATTAAAGAACCAATGATTAATTGCAATAATGATAACGAATAACATTAACAAGAGCATAATATTAATCAACAATAATTAAACATAATATAACAATGGTGATCATCTATCTGTAAATGTTCCAAGGCCGCTCGTATCCGTGAGCACGGCTAGTATACCAGTTTTTATCTCTGCGCAGAGGTGTACACTTTCACTGTGAGTCATGATTTCCAAATGAGTGGGGAGATCAAGCCCAAACACTCAAAAACCATATAAAGCCACTCAAGAGTTCGTCTAACAAGTTAGGGCCATTAGATTCACTCGGCAGGCAGATGTAGAACCCCCCTTCCCTGTGGCACAACAACCGCAGCCTATACACACTAAGGACAGGGGCTCGCACTACACCCAACGTGGCAAGCCATTCTTACGCCATTTAAGGTAACCACTAACAAGCTAGAAAAGGTCTCTTGAACAACTAAAGCCAGAGCCATATAGCCCTCACAGCTGTACTGTATATCCCGGATGATCACGTACAGATAAGTCCTTACGGAGAGTAACTAGAGCATAAAAAATAATACACATGCTCTAGCCCCCTTTTAACAATAATTAAATCATCTTAATAATTGGTTGCTTGATCCATTAATCATATTGCAAGATCATTGTTCTTTGTTTAAGCACTAGCCACAGCTACCCATATGCATACCCAAGGTTGACAAGGAATCAAGATATCAAGCACTAAGTTATAATCTCTAAGGTTGTCAAGGTAAGCATATGCATATATATGATAATTTTGATGAATAGGTAACAAGGATAGTCCTGTGTTATACTTGCCTTGATCAAAGCTCTCCAAATAGTACTGCTGACTTGGCTCAAAGTAATACTCCGAATCGTCCAAGTACTACTCACCTTCTATACTCGATCATCAACCAACAACATACATGCATCCAATCAAACATACACGAAGCAAACAAATAGATATAATTAGAACAGTACACCAACAGTAACAAAACAGTAATAAAAGTTTATAAAACTCTTCTACACGTTTCTACGATCACACAGACGTAAAGATCACCAAAATCGGAGTTAAAACGTAAAAGTTATGAATTTTCTAAGATTTCCTATAGATTAATAAATACTTAATTATAAACTCGAAAAATAAATTATCAAAACTAACTGTAAAATTATACTAACACGTAGAGTTCGCAAATACGAACCTAACGCAATTTGAACGGATCAAATCGGAGTTAAAACGAAGATTTTATGACTAAAACAATTCTAGTGGCAAAACTGTAAATTGCTGAAAACGTATTTTTGAATTAACCGATTGAAAATACGCTTTCCAAATGTGAAAACGTAATTCTCAGGAATGCGCCAAGGACCGCGGGTTGATTCACTGAAAACTAAGGGTCTCTTTAACAAAATTGCCATTGAAAGGGTATGATCTAATCTGGATCGTTGAATCACGATCGGACGGTTAAGATTCATCTGCAAGTCTACAGTATAGAAACCGACCCTTCTCCCTCGGTTCCGGCCGCCGGCCACCGCGCCCGCCATGACCGCCTCGCCGGAGAACATCGGCCACGCGAAAACCGACTACCACTCACCCCCCAACCAACTCCAATCGGTGGAGAAGCTCCACGCGATCTCATCTACCCGAAAACAAACGTTCTACGGTCACCGTACGCTACCCGCGACATCAAGGGGGCGGCGGCTCCATGGCCGACTCGTCGGCGACCTCCAAAACCTCGATTCATCACACTAAAACACCAATTGAAAGTGTAGAAAGCAAGAGGAGAAGAAAATAAGCTCACCCACGTAGAAAAATCGACCTCGATGCCTCCCGAAAACTCCACCCGCAAGGCACCGCCGGTCTCCAACAACCCAAACCCTAAAACTCAATTCTCCCGTGGCAACCCTAACTTTTTAGTTGAAAAACGGAATCTAAAGGTACCCGGCTACCCTTTTATAAGTTCACTTCATCGATTACGGTTAGGAAATCAAAGATTTGATTCGGTTGAGATCGTGCTCGAGTCCTTCCCGGTTACGACCGGAGGTGGAAGAAACGGCTGACAGGCGGGGTCCAGTCGTCAGCGACTTAGAGGAAAAGAAAGCGCGGCTTGACTGGCTGGGCCGACTTGGGCCGCTGCGAGGCTGACGGTCCACGCGAACAGGTGTTCAGCTGGGTCGGCCCATCAGCGCGAGCCCGGGGAAAAGCGGCGGTTGATTCGGCCCACCGCGCGGAAGAACAACAGGCCGGCCCTGGCTCTCCAGGCCGCCACAGTAGGTAAGTTTTCTTTTTTTTTTATTTACTTGTTTTCAAAAATATATCAAATAAATTTTCTAATCCAAAATAAAAATAAAACAAAACCACACCACATAACAAAATAAATGCAACAGCATGAATGCAACATCAAACTTATTTTATTATTATTTTAGTTTTGTAATTATTTATCATCTAACTTATTCCAATTTTGTTATCTCAAAATTTGGGTGTTACAAATTCTACCCCCCTTAAAAGAATCTCGTCCTCGAGATTGAACTGCTTACTCAAATAACTGCGGATATGATTTCCTCACTTCATCCTCTCTTTCCCAAGTTGCCTCTGCCTCTGAATATCGATTCCACTGTACTTTACACATCTTAATAACCCGACTTCGAGTAACCCTCTCAGCAGTCTCCAAAATCTTAATTGGAAACTCCTCATATGTAAGATCCTCCTTAACAGTCAACTCTTCCAAAGGTATCTGCTCCTCAGGCACCCTCAAACACTTCTTAAGTTGTGAAACATGAAACACATCATGCACCCCAGATAAATTCTCAGGCAACTCTAATTGGTAAGCAACTTCCCCACGTCTAGCAATAACTTTAAATGGTCCAACATACCTTGGTGCTAGTTTACCTTTCATGTTAAATCTCTTCACACTTCTCATAGGTGACACCTTTAAATAAACATAATCACCTACTTCAAAAACTAGATCTCTTCTCCTATTATCAGCATAACTCTTCTGACGAGACTGTGCCACTCTCAAATTCTCACGAATCACTCGCACTTGATCTTCTGCGTTTCTAAGAACATCTGTACCAAACACCTGAGTTTCACCTGTCTGATCCCAAAACAATGGAGTTCTACACTTACGTCCATACAAAGCTTCAAACGGTGCCATCTTAAGACTCTGTTGATAACTATTATTGTAAGAAAATTCTGCATAAGGCAAACTCTTATCCCAACTAGTTCCATATTGCAATGCATAGGCTCTCAACATATCCTCTAATACCTGGTTGGTCCTTTCAGTCTGTCCATCTGTCTGTGGATGATATGCTGTACTAAAGTTCAATTTAGTTCCTAAAGATTCATGCACAGCTTGCCAAAAATGCGATGTAAACTGCGATCCTCGATCAGACACAATCTTCTTTGGTACTCCATGCAAACATACTATTCTCTCCATATACAAGGTAGCTAATTGTACTCCCGTGTAATTAGTCTTGACTGGAATAAAATGAGCAACTTTAGTCAACCTATCCACTATCACCCAAATAGAATCATAACCTCTCTGAGTACGCGGTAACCCCACTATAAAGTCCATACCAACTTCCTCCCACTTCCATTCAGGAATTTTCATTGGTTGCAACAATCCAGCAGGTCTCTGATGCTCTGCTTTCACCCTCTGACAAGTATCACACAATGCCACATACTCAGCCACATCTCGCTTTAATCCAACCCACCAATATTTCTGTTTAAGATCCAAATACATCTTAGTACTACCAGGATGAATAGAATAAGCTGACTCATGAGCTTCACGAAGAATTGCCTGTCTAATAGCCTGATCCTCAGGTACACACAGCCTCTTTCCAAACCACAAAATTCCATTATCATCCATTCTAAAGCCTGGTGACTTACCAATCACTATATCCTCCGCTATCTTCTTTAGTTTCTCATCCTTCAATTGACCCTTATAGATCTCTTGCTCTAAAGTAGGCTCTATTACTAATTCCATTGCATTAGTAACAATTCCCAAGTTCAAATATTCAAATTCAGCACATAACTCACTAGTCATAGACAATGTTCTTATCTCATTGGCATAACTCTTCCTACTAAGAGCATCAGCTACTACATTAGCCTTACCAGGATGATAGTGTATCTCAATATCATAATCCTTAATCAACTCTAACCATCTGCGTTGCCTCAAATTCAGATCTGACTGAGTGAAAATATACTTCAAACTCTTATGATCAGTGTATATATCACTCTTATGTCCAATCAAATAATGTCTCCAAATCTTTAAAGCATGAACAACAGCTGCTAATTCCAAATCATGTGTAGGATAATTCAACTCATGCTTTCTCAACTGTCTAGATGCATATGCCACAACTCTGCCTTCTTGCATCAGAACACATCCCAAACCTTGACGAGAAGCATCACAATAAATAGAAAACTTCTTACTCAAATCTGGTAAAACCAAAACAGGCGCTGTAGTCAACCTCTTCTTCAATTCCTCAAAACTAGCTTGACATTTATCAGACCACACAAATTTAGCATTCTTCTCTAACAGAGATGTCATAGGTTTAGCAAGTTTAGAAAACCCTTCAATGAACCGTCTATAATATCCAGCTAAACCCAAGAAACTGCGAATCTCGCTAACATCTGTAGGTGGTTTCCAATTCAATACATCCTTCACCTTGCCTGGATCCACCAATATACCTCCATTAGAAACAATATGACCAAGAAAAGAAACTTCCTTCAACCAAAACTCACATTTACTTCGCTTCGCATACAGTTTATGCTCTCTAAGCTTTTGCAATACCAATCTCAAATGTTCAGCATGCTCTACCTCTGTCTTGGAAAATACTAGTATATCATCGATAAATACCACCACAAACTTATCCAAATATTCCATGAACACCTTATTCATCATGTACATAAAGTATGCAGGTGCATTGGTCAATCCAAACGACATAACAGTATACTCATACAATCCATATCTTGTAGTAAAAGCTGTCTTTGGAATATCAGAGGCACGAATCTTCAACTGATGATATCCAGAACGTAAATCAATCTTAGAAAACACACAAGCACCTCTCAACTGATCAAACAAGTCATCAATCCGGGGCAAAGGATACTTATTCTTGATAGTTACTTCATTTAGCGACCGATAATCAACACACATCCTCTGACCACCATCTTTCTTATCAACAAAAATAACTGGTGCTCCCCAAGGTGATGAACTAGGTCGAATAAAACCCTTATCTTGTAATTCTTTAATTTGTTTCTTAAGTTCTTCTAATTCATCTACTCCCATCCTATATGGTCGTTTGGCTATAGGTGCAGTTCCAGGTAATAATTCAATAAGAAATTCAATGTCTCGGTCAGGTGGCATACCTGGCAATTCATCAGGGAAGACATCCGGAAATTCCTCAATCACTGAATTCTCCTTATTAGTATCTTCAATCTGATTCACCACCGCGGTTGGTTGCTTCTGCATTGCTACATCCACATTGATTTTATCTCCATTAGGCGCAGTCACAACTACCACTTTCTGCTGACACTGAATCTCTGCCTGATTTTGCTTCATCCAGTCCATACCCAATATCACATCAATCCCAGATGTTCTCAACACTATAGGAGTTATCTTAAACTCTACCCCCCTTAATACCATACTAATTGGAAGGCAACGATTACTGGTTTGCATGGTACCTCCAGGTGAATTTACTAAGAGAGGTTCTTTCATAGCTAGCATGGGTATACTATGCATTTTAACAAAAATATTGGATATGAATGTATGAGATGCTCTAGAGTCAAAAAGAACAGTTGCGGGAGTGGAATGTACATTGAACGTACCAATCATAACTTCTGGTGCACCATGAGCTGTATCAGAAGACACGTGATTCACCCTTCCAGTACCCGATTGCCTCTGGTTGCTCTTCTGGCTCTGAGGAGTCTGTTGGTTCTGCTTCTCAGGACAATTATAAGACAAATGGCCCTCTTTACCACAGACAAAGCATCTAATAGGAGTACTGGGAGAATTATTCTTCATGGGGGTAGCATTGGGATTTCCAGTGCGAGGAGTCTGTTGCCCACTCTGCTGATACTGTTGACGCTGTGGATATGATGAACGCTGTTGCGACTGATTGTTTTGCCAATTTTGGGACCACCTCTGATTTGAATTGCGATTCCCCTGGCTAACCGGTCCCTGAAACTTCTGATGAAAGCCATGCTGAGAATTTGTGCGTTGGCGGTTGTTGCTTCCTGAGCCTTGCACCTTCATCTTTCTCTTTCTATCCATCTCCCTACGTTCATTATCCAGCACAATAGCCTTGTTCACCAGCTCTTGAAAACTAGCATAGTTATTCCCCTTCAGCTGCAAGCGAAGATCATAATATATTCCCTTCAAGAAAAGACGCTGCCTGTCTGCATCTTCCCTAACTTCATTGGGAGCATAGCGAGCCAATTGGGTAAACCTGTCATGATATTCACTCACACTCATCTGTCCCATCCTCAGGTTTCTGAATTCTTCCTGCTTCAGCTCAATTATACCTTCAGGAATATGACGAGCTCGAAAATCTCTAACAAACTCATTCCAAGTGATAGGAGGAGCATTGTCAGGGCGTGCAGCCTGGTACGACTCCCACCAAGTCTGAGCTGTTCCTTGTAACTGACCAGATGCATACAACACCTTCTCCATATCATTGCATTGGGCTATGTTCAGCTGTTTCTCCACCGCCCTCACCCAATCATCTGCTTCTAAAGGATCAGCAGCATGAGAAAACACTGGAGGGCGTCCCTTCAAAAATTCTCCACGCTTATCCCTTACTTGAACAGGTGGTGGTCCTCCAACAGGGGGATTGTTCTGCATATGCTGCATAAACATCTGCATCAGCTGATTCTGAGTTTGCATGAGTTCCTCCATAGTAACGGGTGGATTAGCACCCCCACGACCTCTGCCACGACCTCTGCTTGACATCTGTTTCCAAAACACAGAAGATGGAATTCAGTACAATCCGAGATGATGTATACAATAGATAAACAAAATCTGATTTTCTGGGCAAACTCCAATTTCAGCAACTCAGTAAAACTGTCATATCTCGAGCTACAGACGTCCAAATCAGATGATTCTTTACATGGTTGGAAAGCTTATAAAATTATCTACAACTCGTATTCACAACACTTTTTCTGATTCTGTCAATAAATTGGTCAAAAACTGAACTTAACAGAAACTGTTCCCGAATTCCAGACTGTGCAGTAACTCCAACTTGAAACAAGTATATCTCTTAACTCATAATAGATATTAAGGTGATTCTTGTGGGATTGGAAAGATACAGAAGTCTAATTATTCCCAGTAAAATTTCTTAAATTTCCCATGAACGGATTTTAAGTTATTTCTAAAACATCCCGGACTGATCCAGAAATCAGCAAAGGACAGAACTAAGTTAACCTCATGTTCACTAATATATCTTGATCAAACTTAATATTCTTAATAATAGAATTTGTAAGCATGTCAACAAAACTCCAGCACACATTACAAAGATCCAAATCACACATTATCATAATAACAATCCATCAATCACACAATTGTTCACACCACAAACTGACTCTTAAAACAATCCAAACTCGAAATTAACTCGCAACTACTATCGTTCTTATTACATAGGGACTTTTCCTATTTCCTAATTAAGCTTCTCATAAATCTTAGGACGACCTAACTCCGCCCTTAATTGGTCAATCTCCTTGTAAGCTTGCTCCTTAAGTTCTTTTTCCTTCAACAACTCATCCTTCAGATCCGCCTCATGAAGAGCCAATTCACGAGCTAATGCCACCGTAGCTTGCAAAGTCAAGGAGGAATCATCTGCAAGTGGCACGGTCCAAATTCCCTTGTCATGCAAGAAACAAGGAAAGTGCCGAAGTGCACCCTTTAGCGTCTTGTCCGAGCGTAGACCATGGTAGTAAACAAATGCATTGAAAGCGACATCCTCCATGCTTGTCTCCACGGTTGCCCGGCTCACTCGGGTAATAAACTTTGACTCCACCTTAGGCTCCTTAGTGGTAGGATCCCTTTTCTTGACCCATAACTCCGTCTTCCAATAGGAATCCATCCATGGATGACTATACTCTGCACTGCGATACTCTAAAGTAGCCTCCCAGTCGTAGTAGTAGTTGTCCAAGGTTCTTGTCAACATATCATGGAAGAAAGCATCAGCCTTAGGAACCACGATATGAGACTTCGTAGTCCACCCTATAACCACATCCTCCATAGGTGTATCACCAACTCTTGATTCAGCATCAGATAGCTCTTGATCACCCTCTTCCTTTGGCTCCTGGGGTTTGAAACGAGCAACATATTGTGCAGCTGACAGATGAGGATGAGGAGGCATCTACAAGATTTAGACATAGATTAGATAGAATCAATGTATTTTCGCAATAGAATAAAGTAGAGGAAGCATAAAACTTTAGTAATTAACAAGGTGAAAAGAGGAAGCATGAATTAAGTGAAGTATGGATGCTATCAACGACCATTCTAACTAGGCTTGCGTCCTACAGTCAACACGGCTTTGATACCAATCTGTCACACCCATTTTTAAAGACAAAAATAGGATGCATAAAGTACTCATGTGCGCCCCAGGTCATGATCGCACACATAAGCAGACAAATTACATAGTATCATCACAGTGCTTATTACATAGCGAATAAATATTTAAAACATAGTCTTGAACGATAAATGATAATATCTAGTAATAATCTCCAGCGGAAACTCCACACAGGGACACGGTTGACTGGTTGACACCAAGACTAGTACTCATTACGATAATCCTCATCATAATCTTCATCTGTTATGGTGAAAATAGCAAGAGTGAGTCCATGTCGAACTCAACAAATATAACACAGGGTTCATGAGGCTCAAATGGCTAGACACTGTTTAACTGCGGTTAGCTTTTAATATTATAACTTTCATTTGAGTAGCATCAAGATAAACCACTTCCCATTAAAGAACCAATGATTAATTGCAATAATGATAACGAATAACATTAACAAGAGCATAATATTAATCAACAATAATTAAACATAATATAACAATGGTGATCATCTATCTGTAAATGTTCCAAGGCCGCTCGTATCTGTGAGCACGGCTAGTATACCAGTTTTTATCTCTGCGCAGAGGTGTACACTTTCACTGTGAGTCATGATTTCCAAATGAGTGGGGAGATCAAGCCCAAACACTCAAAAACCATATAAAGCCACTCAAGAGTTCGTCTAACAAGTTAGGGCCATTAGATTCACTCGGCAGGCAGATGTAGAACCCCCCTTCCCTGTGGCACAACAACCGCAGCCTATACACACTAAGGACAGGGGCTCGCACTACACCCAACGTGGCAAGCCATTCTTACGCCATTTAAGGTAACCACTAACAAGCTAGAAAAGGTCTCTTGAACAACTAAAGCCAGAGCCATATAGCCCTCACAGCTGTACTGTATATCCCGGATGATCACGTACAGATAAGTCCTTACGGAGAGTAACTAGAGCATCAAAAATAATACACATGCTCTAGCCCCCTTTTAACAATAATTAAATCATCTTAATAATTGGTTGCTTGATCCATTAATCATATTGCAAGATCATTGTTCTTTGTTTAAGCACTAGCCACAGCTACCCATATGCATACCCAAGGTTGACAAGGAATCAAGACATCAAGCACTAAGTTATAATCTCTAAGGTTGTCAAGGTAAGCATATGCATATATATGATAATTTTGATGAATAGGTAACAAGGATAGTCCTGTGTTATACTTGCCTTGATCAAAGCTCTCCAAATAGTACTGCTGACTTGGCTCAAAGTAATACTCCGAATCGTCCAAGTACTGCTCACCTTCTATACTCGATCATCAACCAACAACATACATGCATCCAATCAAACATACACGAAGCAAACAAATAGATATAATTAGAACAGTACACCAACAGTAACAAAACAGTAATAAAAGTTTATAAAACTCTTCTACACGTTTCTACGATCACACAGACGTAAAGATCACCAAAATCGGAGTTAAAACGTAAAAGTTATGAATTTTCTAAGATTTCCTATAGATTAATAAATACTTAATTATAAACTCGAAAAATAAATTATCAAAACTAACTGTAAAATTATACTAACACGTAGAGTTCGCAAATACGAACCTAACACAATTTGAACGGATCAAATCGGAGTTAAAACGAAGATTTTATGACTAAAACAATTCTAGTGGCAAAACTGTAAATTGCTGAAAACGTATTTTTGAATTAACCGATTGAAAATACGCTTTCCAAATGTGAAAACGTAATTCTCAGGAATGCGCCAAGGACCGCGGGTTGATTCACTGAAAACTAAGGGTCTCTTTAACAAAATTGCCATTGAAAGGGTATGATCTAATCTGGATCGTTGAATCACGATCGGACGGTTAAGATTCATCTGCAAGTCTACAGTATAGAAACCGACCCTTCTCCCTCGGTTCCGGCCGCCGGCCACCGCGCCCGCCATGACCGCCTCGCCGGAGAACATCGGCCACGCGAAAACCGACTACCACTCACCCCCCAACCAACTCCAATCGGTGGAGAAGCTCCACGCGATCTCATCTACCCGAAAACAAACGTTCTACGGTCACCGTACGCTACCCGCGACATCAAGGGGGCGGCGGCTCCATGGCCGACTCGTCGGCGACCTCCAAAACCTCGATTCATCACACTAAAACACCAATTGAAAGTGTAGAAAGCAAGAGGAGAAGAAAATAAGCTCACCCACGTAGAAAAATCGACCTCGATGCCTCCCGAAAACTCCACCCGCAAGGCACCGCCGGTCTCCAACAACCCAAACCCTAAAACTCAATTCTCCCGTGGCAACCCTAACTTTTTAGTTGAAAAACGGAATCTAAAGGTACCCGGCTACCCTTTTATAAGTTCACTTCATCGATTACGGTTAGGAAATCAAAGATTTGATTCGGTTGAGATCGTGCTCGAGTCCTTCCCGGTTACGACCGGAGGTGGAAGAAATGGCTGACAGGCGGGGTCCAGTCGTCAGCGACTTAGAGGAAAAGAAAGCGCGGCTTGACTGGCTGGGCCGACTTGGGCCGCTGCGAGGCTGACGGTCCACGCGAACAGGCGTTCAGCTGGGTCGGCCCATCAGCGCGAGCCCGGGGAAAAGCGGCGGTTGATTCGGCCCACCGCGCGGAAGAACAACAGGCCGGCCCTGGCTCTCCAGGCCGCCACAGTAGGTAAGTTTTCTTTTTTTTTTATTTACTTGTTTTCAAAAATATATCAAATAAATTTTCTAATCCAAAATAAAAATAAAACAAAACCACACCACATAACAAAATAAATGCAACAGCATGAATGCAACATCAAACTTATTTTATTATTATTTTAGTTTTGTAATTATTTATCATCTAACTTATTCCAATTTTGTTATCTCAAAATTTGGGTGTTACAGTTGGTGATCAAGAGAACTATTACGAGTCAGATCAACAGGATCAGCTAGATCAAGGCAAGTATAGCATGGGATTATCCTTGTTACCTACTCACTTTAATTCACTTAATTCATGCTGCATGTGTCTCCTTATTAAGGATGCCCTAGTATTGATCTTGTTCCTTGAATCCTATGGTTATTGGCATTGGGTAGTGGCTAGTGCTCACATAAACAATGATCTTGTAATTTGACTAATGATATATGCAATAACTCTAAAAGATGATTTTTAGCAACAGGGAACAAGAGGGCTAGAGTTTTCTCTAGATTCCTCTCCGTAAGGACTTATCTGTAAGCGAACATCCGGGACTTATAGTACAGCTGTGAGGGCTACATGGCTCTGGCTTTAGTCATATAAGAGGACCTTTTCTAGCTTGTTAGTGGTTACCTATATGGTGCAAAAGGGGTTGTGTTCCAGGTTGGGTGTAGTGCGGCTCCTGTCCCTATGAGTATAGGCTGCGTGTCATTGTGCCATATGGAAGGGGGGCTCTACATTTGCAGGCCACAGAAACCTAGCGGCTCTAACTTGTTAGACGAACCTTGGAAAGACTTCATAGTGAAACTTGATTGTCCAATGGGGAGTCATGACCTCGGGCTTTTGGGGATCACGACTCACAGTGAAAGTGTACAACCTTTGCAGAGTGTAAAACTGGTATATCAGCCGTGCTCACGGACACGAGCGGCCTTGGACCCTTACGGAATAGAGATCACTATTAATTTACTTGTTTTTGCTATTCATTATTCTCTTTATATGATCATATGTTTATTACGGGAATATTACCTATTTGATGCTACTCAATTGCTTAAAACATGATCAACTAAAAGCTACATGCAGTTGAGCCAGTGTCTATCCTACTTGAGCTTCATGAACCCCATGTTACACTTGTTGAGTACTTTTGTGCTCACCCTTGCATTCCCCCACCACAGGATGGAATCCCGAAAGTGCAAATAGTGATTACTACTACTACTTTCCTGAAGATTACTAGACTTGTGGTCAACCAGTTGACGTGCCTGTGCTATGGAGCTAGCTACCACAATATTTATACTATGTTTCCGCTTAATTACGTGAAGACTCTGTGATACTATTCGTTATGTAATAAACATTTGTGATGATACTATTTATATTTGTCATCTTATGTGTGATTAATCTCTGGGCGCACATAAGAATATGCATTCCATTTGTTCCTTAAAAATGGGTGTGACAGAACACATTAAGGTAACTGTTGTTAAGTGATGAACACCAGTTATGTGATGAATGTTGGTTTACTGTTGCATTACTCTAACCTGTTGTTATTGTTGTCATAATTTGTTGCATTCTGGACAGTGAACAAACTCATTCATCATTCAACATTGTTTCATTCATTCATTCATCCATGCATCCATACATCCATTCATCCATGACTACACACACATAGGCACCTAATTCTTGAAAATAGCATACAAAGCAAGAAATATGCAAACATTGACCATCTTTTCAATTCACCTAAGCTGCTGCATAACCCTATTGTCCACTTGTGCATTGCCTACAACTCCAGCAGCCTGGGAACCTTCCTAGATGATGGCCAGAGGAGCTGCTGTAGGGAAACCACCAGGTGGTGCCACTGCCTGTAGGGAAACTGCCTATAGTGGAGCAGGGGCTGTAGGTGTCTACACTTCATTGTCCTCCATTTCATCCTCCCACTGATAGTACTGGCAGCCTCCAATCTGAAACCCAAAGCATCAACCCATTGTCATCAAACAACAACAAAGAAATAGACAAAGGCAAAATTGAGCAGAGAAGGAAACACAAACTGCATAATAGGGGCACTTGTGAAAGGCACAGTTGTGGTTCTTCCTAGTCATCGAGATGAACTGATTGGCAAGAACATGACAGTTGAGGCAAGCCACTCGCTTCACCCTACCATCATAGCTGCTAGTAGTGATGAAAGCGGACGGAAACGAACGGAAAATCGCTTTACCGTTTTCATTTTCATATTTTTAAACGGAAACGGGAGCGGGAGCCGGACAGCCGGGAACGAAAACGGTAGCGGAATAAACGGTAATACGAAAACGGGTAAATACGGTCGGAAAATAGACGGAAACGAACGGTAAGCGGAAACTTAAGCCGGAACATGTATGCCGCATATAAAATATATACTGCCCAGTGCCCACACATAAATACGCTCGTAGATGAATGAATTATCAGATGATGAAAGGGCGGACACTGGCACACTGCTGTGCACTCTACCAAAACAAAAAGATGATGACTTTAATATATATGTGACATGTCCACACAGATGAAAAGAAAAATAAAAGCAACTCAGGCATGTGCTTTCATAGCCCAACAGGCCCAGCATCTCCTAAAAAAAAAGGCCCAACAGGTCCATCCCGTATTGAAGAAAAACGGGACGAAAAACGGGATATCCCGGTTAAAAACGGGATACCGCAAATACGGACGGACAAATGCTCTACCGTTTTCGGTCCCGTTTCCGTTTACTCCGTCCCGTTTTCGGTCCCGTTTCCGTTTATCCCGGAAAAAACGAAAACGGTCGGGAAAAAACGGTATACGGTTGCGGACGAAACGGGATTCATCCCGTCCGTTTTCATCCTTGGCTGCTAGAAGCTTGAGACATGGCTGTTGCATGAGAGAAGGAAAGGAGATAGAGCTCAAGATAGGGCTGAGGACCTATAGATAGGAGAAGGCCAGGTGCTCAGTTGGTGCCAACAACCCAGCCTTTGGCGCCAACACCACAACCCCTTTGGCGCCAAAACGCACGGCCTCTGCTGGGAATGGCATAGAAGAAAACCAACAAGTTCACAGAGCCTCTCAAGCCTAAAGGCATCTAAGTCATTTGGCTGAGCCGTTACCCACCGTTAGGAGTAAAACTGGACGGAATGGCGTGTTAGACAAAAGAGTTTAGTGTCATGGCACCATGGTCCATGCCAACTTTTTAGTGGCTCGTGGGAATCAACCATCTTTCATAATGGTACACAGAGAAAAGGCTCTTGTCTTTGGGAGTACTTGTGGAAGTCCTGTGGATTCTAGAACGGGAAGAGGGAGCAGGGAGAGGATGGGCCTGTAGCGCGTGCGCGTGCGCATGCCGTGTTCTCTCCCATAGAAAAACAATATTTCTGCACTCATTTTCACTTCTAGGTGCACGTTTGCCCTTCTTTTTTTTTCCATATTTGCCCCTACTTTCTAAATTTGAGTGTTTGTGTTGCCCTCGTTCTGTCGAGTGATACTAACGGTATGTGCCAGGGGCTGTAAAGACATATATACCCTTGTCATGAATAACCCTACGTTCCGCAGATATAAAAAAATAGCAAGATATATTTTCCAATTAAATTACAAAATCACATAATATATTTTAGGTATATTTAAGCACATATTTTTGCGAACTTCAGTACACAATCTCTTTGAGGAAACAATTCCACCATCGTCGAAGAAGCCCGCCACGCCGCTCATTGTAGCCTGTGTAGACTGCCCCGCCATAGTTCGCCACGTCAGTTGCCCACCTGCTCGCGCAAACTCTCGGCTGCCGTGTCAGTTGCTTTCCCGACTGCACCACAGGTTGCCATGTCGTTTGTCAGCCCGCCCACGAAGACTGTCATGCCAATCGCCCACCCGACCGTGCAGAATGCTGCGTCATAGGCCGCACTGCATAGCTCACCCCGCCAACCGCTTACCTATCGTGCTGCTAGCCTACGTGCGGCTTGGACATGTGGAGAATAAGGCAGGGATATGAAAGTCATTTAGGCTTCCCATTTTCATTTCTTTTTTATTTTTTCATTTCCATTAATTTGCTTGAGGTGACGGTGTTTAGACTCGTTTAGTTCAGTGAATTGGGGGAGAAAAACACTGTATCAGAATTCCTGTAGCATTTCGTTTGTATTTGGTAAAAATTATCCAAATTTTGACTAACTAGGCTTAAAATGTTCGTCTCGCAAAGTACAACAAAACTGTGCAATTAGTTTTTTTAATTTCATCAACATTTAGTACTCCATGCATTTGCCGACATTTTGATGTGACGGGGAATTTTCTTTTTGCATAGTGAAATTTAGGGAGAATTGGGGGAACTAAACAAGGGCTAAGAGCAAACGAAAGATTGAAATCGAGAAAGGGAGGGCAAATCTGCGAAGCCTAAAAAGCAAGGGCAAATATACAACTGCATGTAAAATTGAGGGCAGAAACACAATTTGCCCGAAAACAAACCTTATACTGTAGACACAAGCAGGACACTAATAACAATCATAGTGCTGCACGCTGAGTCATGCGATACCGGAGTGGTCAACCACGAGAGGTAGGGGGTACTGCTGGATGGAATTGGCCCGTGAAGTGGAGCCACTCGCAATTCGCGAATTTGTCAATCCTTGTCTATCTTCCATCTAGTTTAATATAAGGTACAATTTGGCATCTTAGAAATATTTTCTAGCTGTAAATAAGTTCTAGATGTATTTTCTAGTACACGGCTGTAAAATGTTGTTAATCCAAAGATCAAAAAACAATATAGAAGAACAAAGGTTGTAGATGTAGCCGTATAGGCCAGAGACCAGCGCGCGATGCTTTCTGATAGTCCCCGTTCACAAATTAAAAAAAAAACACTTTTGTCACTTGAAATTTTTTGAAACTTGGTACATCTATAGTTCATCCATACATGAACTCACACAAAAAAAGTTGAGTTGCAAAATATATATTTTTTAAAAAATATATTTCATGTGTATTTATACTATTGTCTTCTAGTGCACATACAAGTAGTGAAATTTGTATGAATTTTTCAAAAAAGAGTTTGTATCTTAAACTTTGCATGTGAATGAATAAATATATAGATGCAGTACATATAACAAGTTTCAAAAAAATTTGAGTTACCAAGATATTCGTTTCTACCCCTTCCATCCCAAATAATAAGACATTTTGGATTTTCTAGGTTCATGGCTTTTGCTATGCACCTAGATATACATTATGTCTAGATAAATAATAAAAATAATGTATCTAGAAAAACAATGTATCTAAAAAATGCAAAACGTCTTACGATTTGATTTGAAATGGAGGGAGTATATTTCTGCCTACTGTGTGATTTTCATAGGGCTAGTTATTTGTTTTTTTGGTTTCTTTGGTTCGGTATTTTTTTTATTAAACCGATATCTGTAATCATGGAGTAAGGAAATACATACACAAACACAGACATACGGTAGCAGTATGTAAGCTGCTAGCACACAATCCCCACATAGAAACAACGAGGTCGCTGAGGACCAGTGAGAACAGCTCCATCGGAGAAGCTAGAGCTTCGACGCCACCGCACCCGCCTAGACACCGCGAAGGCCCACGAGGTCGCCGTCGAAAGCCGAAAGAAGCAGCGAAGAGCACCCCCCCCCCCAAACGGAGGAGGCCTCCATCGCAGAGCTTTGAAGAGGAGAGCCATTGATTGAAAGCAAACGTAGAAGCCACATCGGCTGGGGAGCACTACAACTGGACCGAGCCCGCTCGCCGAAGCCTGACGAGGAAGACGACCAGATCCAGCCTCTAAAGGCCTAGCATGAGCAGCTAGACCACCGTGCAGCATCGCCAGCATCAAGACACTAAATGACGCCGCGAGCTTCCTCCATAACCAGAATCGAACACATCGGACCCCAACTCCACGAGATCGTCACCAGTGTCGGAGGAAAACGTCGTTGAGGCGGGGAAGAGCTCGAGAGACCTTATTCCTTGGAGACACCGTCGCCACCGCCACGCCGCTGCCTCCAGGAAACCTAAACCTAAACCTAGACCTACAACTAGGACCTACCCACCCAGCCGGCGAGAGATCGACGGTCTCCTCCACCTCGCGACGCCCAAAGGGCAGCCGGAGGCGAAGGAGACCACCGCCTCCGCCCGCGGCGACGAGATTGTCTTTTTTCGCCTCTCTCAACTGTAGCAGGGGAGAGCCTTCGAGAGAGACCAAGACAGGGGAGTAGCCGTTCTAAAAGACAGCCTTGGTTCGGTATTTTTCGTTGTATGAGAACTACGGTTTTGAAAAACCAACATCCGATCGGTGCAGTAGAATATAAAAATCAATAACTTTGACATTTGGTTTCTCGGTTCGGTGGTCGATTTCCACCAAATACACCGAACAGAAGTCCCAGGGCCGCCACTGCTAGGCTGCTATTTGCTCCACGCCGCCACGGGGCCGCCCAAGGAAAAAAATATCGGCCGGTAGAATCTGAAATTTTCGAGATATCCCGTTTATCGGTTGGGTTCGAAATTTTTGCTCTATCGTCCGAAATTTTCATATTTTTAAAATTTTGTCATCCAAATAGACGCTAAAGCCCACTCAATACTCTAACCTTAATCCATGTTTAATTTTCTCTTCCCTTCTCTTCTAAATTCAAGTTGCCACCGCCGCAACACACTCAGCACGCTACAGCCATGTCACTGCCCTCCTCATTGAATAAGCAATTGATAATATGTTTTATTTAGTTTTTTATGTTAGATTGTTTAGAAATGATCTATGTGCTTTCCTGAATAAAATGAGTCATTTTTTATCTAATCCGAAATTTTATTTCTATCGTCGATAAATTTCCGATATATCCGATATTTCTGTTTATCGGTGGCCACCGAGATTTTTAAAATACCGGTAGAGAAAACCTTGGGGCCGCCACCACTCGTCTGTTGTAGCTAATGCACCGCACGGGTTGAGTGTTTTTTTTTCTTCTAATCCTGATGTCCCCAAATCATTTTTTGTGCATCCACATGTGTCTAACCCCCGCGTGGGTTTGCTTCTATCAAAACCAGGAAATGTTCTAAGTGTTTGTTACTCTCTCCATAAAAAAAGTCGCATAGGGTTTTATATTGGTCAAACTTTCTTTAACTCTTATTAGATTTATAGAAAATATTAGCAATGTTTGTATCTTCGAATAAGTTTATTATAAAAATATTCAACGATTAATCTGATGATATTACTTATGCACTATAAATACTAATATTATCTTGTATATATTTAGATAAAGTTAAAAATATTGGAAATGAGAATGACATTTCTTTGTAGGACATGCTCATCATCAATAATTCAATATATATAATTACTTAATTTCTTCTGACGTCTAGAATAGATAGCGAACGGTAGGGATTATACAGCAGGAAGCGATACAAAATGAACGTGAGTTACGTGAACTGCCAGCAGAAACAATTGGGACAATATGAAAACAGCAAGCACTACACGTTTAGCACACACTAGTCTTTTTGCGCGCGCCCATGCGCGCGGGGCATTGGCCCGTGCCGTGTAAGATCATTGAAACAGAGCAGAGCTAAAAACATACATGATCATAAGGCTGGAGCAGTAAGCTGGTAAAGATATCTAGCCATCGCGGTCACTCGACATGAGAAAGGAGTTGGTCCTTTACAGGACGTGGCAATAGTACAGAGCAGAGTATTATCACTGTGGAACAACAACGATGAAGAACACGTATTAACACATAAATTGCAACTCACGTAAGATTACATAGCAGAGTAACTATATGAGCCACAAGACTGCAGAGCAGGGCAAAAAAAACGATCCAGATTTCACATAGCACATAGAAACACTGTTCAGACATAGAACACAAGCAGTGATTGGCGCGTGCCTTGGCGCGCGGGGTTCATGCCGCGGATATGGTGCTCAAACGTGGCGCACCCCTGCACGCGGGTTGGCACCATAAATATTGTTACATTTAGTACTCAATATAAAAAAAGAAAACCGAGTGCAATTAGATAAAATGATAAACACTTGGGGTAAAAGAACCGAAGACTACAGGTATCTTAGAGTCTTATTAGTCCCCCCTTGACAGAGGGGGACGTATCATAAACGGCGTAGTTTATTAACCGCGATAGTCAAGCACACCATATTTTACATAAAAAGTGCAGTTCTTAATAAACCAAAAAATATGTCTACTGTGTACTACATACATGCAGCTTGAAAATAATTTTGCAAACTATATAGAAAATCTCTATATAAAATCAAAGAACATAGAATTGAATTCAGAGTCCTGCCGCATCATCTCTTCAATCCGCAAGAAGGTTATCAAAACAACCTGCCAGTCCTAGAACCTGTCAGTTATTCCACTCATGAAGAAAGGAGAAAAGATAGAAGAGTAATAGACACCGACTAATGAATGAGTGCAAAGGTTGTTTTGATAGTGCCAGAAGATTAATCTAAAAACTGAAAAGTTCCTTAGAAGCCACATGGTCTTACAGCATGAGCGCAACAACCTGCATCCTTTTATAAAAAAAAACAACCTGCATTCGAAATTTGACCAACCAGATTGGCACCAATTTTGCTACACGTATGTTTTCTCAAACCAGATTGAAACCTCTATCTAACCGAAGCCTACACGGAGAGCTATCGAATGTGATCAGATGGAAATACAAGCAACAACATGGCCAACTCCTGTCCTATTGAATTTCCATAATAGCAGTCCCTAATCTCAAAATGCCACATTCAGAAACAGAAAGAGAGCCTGATTCATTCAAATTTCAGAGCAGTCATACCCAAAAACATTAGAGTCATAATGACCGGACCAAATGTTGGTGAACACCAATCATAAATTTAGAGTGGATGGTGTAAGTTTTTTTTCGCCAATGTGGACCTTTTGGCCGAACCCTGAGGCTTGCAGCTCTAAAGAAGCTAATGTACTGCTTAACGTGATATATCACTTCTTAGCAAGAACAAAGAAGCCAATGTAATAAACTATTTCAGTTCCTGACACTACATGAGCAATGTTCTAAAATTTCTTTTTTTTCTTCATACTAACCAGACCATCAACCCGGAGTATTAATGTTTTTTCTCTAAAGTAATAGGAATTAGAAGTTGAAAGAAAGAAATGACATTTACCTTAGTATGCATTTGTGTCTTCTTGGCCTGCACCCATGTGAAAGGAGTATATTTTTCTCACGGTCTGCAACTCTGCAATTAAACCATTATTCATAAGCTTACATACAGAAGCTCAGAATAAAAATGATTGACATAAAAATAGCCAAATCCTGATGAGGCAGTTGAACTTGGTTGCATATTCTAAATCCATACAAAAGCCAATGTAATTAACCAATCTAGATCTAGCTATTATAATTACCTATTATCATCTAAGTGTGCAGAGATAACATCCATAATTAGTCTGAAAACACAGAGCCAGGCAAAGAGGATGATTTTTTTCACACGTGATACTTATAATAGCTAATTAGAAAAGCACACTTAGATTCATAGCAACACAATTATTGAAAGGTATTCATCAATTGACATCTATAGCTGATCTTGAGAAGCACTCACATCTAGTATAACTCCAAAATATAAATCGTCCATGGCCTCAAGATATAACAATAAGAGAACGTCACAACCTTCGTTGGAGCACCACCCTTGCTGTTGATGGAGGATGGTCTATGTACCTTTGCGTGGCCGAGGTTTGGACTTGCCAAGTGGGATGGAGGCTGGAGCACCACCCTTGCTGTTGAGCCGTGCCATCCGAGTTAAGCTACACCATCGCTGCTGAACCATGTCTCCGGAGCCGAGCACGACCTCATCGGTGAGACGCCCTGTTTTATCACCTTAATTTGTTGTTGTCGAAGCAGCACCACCACGACAAATCCACCATGGTGTCCCTATAATATTGTAAGAAGTAAAATAGCACTGGCAGACACCCTAATTGCGCTAGAACCATACATACTATGTAAATAAACTCAAAGCAACAAATGAATGCGCAGGCACTGAAGTGAACATCTAAGAGCGAACAACCAGAAGCTTACTAAATCAGCGATTGTGGAGGCTATCTTTGTCTGCATGGGAATAGTTCAGCAATTCACAGGATATGCTTTTAATCCTGTGAAAGGTAAAATAGCATTGTGAAATATATTGAGTAGAGCTCTATATGGATAGGCAAATAATGAAATATACTGAATACGGCTCCCTATGGATAGGCAAATATAAGCACATATAAGCACATGCCACCTGAGACTCTGAAAGATAAAAAGAAGCTGAACTGTGCACATATAAATTTATTTTGGGACTTGACTACAACCTGTAGGGAAAAGGAGGAAACACAACATTAAAAGGCCAAATTGGATGGAGGCACTAAAGCTAGAATTTTCTTAGTTCTACTGATGACTCTCTTTTCATCTAATAATGTTTATGTCCATGCACCAATTGGATATGAAACAGAACACGAGGTTGACACTATAGCCATCTATTTTTTTAGCTGTCTCTTTACCTTGCTGTAGCAGAGGCATTTTTCTTAGTAGCTACCAAGCAACAAAGCTACCTGTATCGCAGCAAAGTAATCAGCCTGTTACTGTTGACATCATTTTTGGCACGTGTCGAAATGATCAAGAGTGGGCTAATCGGCAGAAGAAAAGTTATTGTATTACGCTGATAGAAGGGTGCCGATGAAGATCAGCTTGTGAGGATTGTTGCCGATGAATGGTGGTGACCGATGGAAAGGTTGACTTAGACTCAGAGGCATTGCTGGTAAGATGAGAGATGTTATTGCCGATGCCGATGAAGGAAGATTTGAAGACTACTGCGGATGAAGCTTGTGATGACGGGAAGCATGCCGATGAAGAGGAGGTCAATAAAAATTGTATCATAATTTAGGCGGACAGGAAAGTAGATAGGTGTTGATTTCTTTTTCTATATTTGTTAGAGTATGATTCAGGTAACAGTCACGTTTTTCCTTAGATATGGACTCGGTGTCTAAGTCGTGTCTGGTTATGTTTCCTCAGATTAGGGTATAAATATAGACTGAGGGACAATGTAAGATAGAATCAATCAATATCAAACCAATTTTACTTCTATTTGCATCTACTTACTTTTCGGCGACTTCGTCAATTTGCATATTTTTCTTTTTACGAGTTCTCATCGATTCGACGAGCTGCATCGCTTCAGTGCGACCTTCGACGATCCTCGAGTTCCGTGTGAGTACCTCTTGGCCGTGGCTTTCGGGCGTATCGCTATTGTCAGGACCAAAGTACTCGAATTTTCATCCTTATCGATTAACAGGTCAAATCGACTAGCATGCTTTGGATATCGAATTGGGTATTAGCCCTATGTGTTTGCAGATCCACTTTTGCATCAACACATCTTTTGGCACGCCCAGTGGGACCAATCAACACGATCAATATGTTCAATCCTGAGATCGATTCGGGGAACGTCATCGTGATATCAGAAGATCTTAAGGAAGATCAGAAGCAGGCTATGGAAAAGGCTATAGAGGATTATAGGCAGCTTTGCTTGAAATCATTCAGCTTAAACAGGAGCGAAGAAGTCATCCAGAAGCAAGATCTGTCATTGCCTCGGCAGGTTACCTTTGATTCCAATCCTGGTAAACTTCAAGAGATGGTTAATTCTGCAGTAAATCATGCTTTGATTAACCACTCCAATGTGTTGTCCAATACTGTTCACAATGCTGTGGTTCAAACTTTTAAAGAGGGACAAGTGCCACCACAATACGTTGGGCCAGCTTATCACCAACCAGAACTGGCATCGGTCAATGCTCCATCGGCTCCCTCAGCCGTTGTGGGTACAGAAGTTACTTCTCCTCCAGTATCGACAGGTTTGCCTAATGTCCAATCTACACCGATAAGATCAGATCCAGTACTTTCAGGAGGACGAGTTTAGCTCAATACAAATCTATCGGCATCAGCTATGTCAGGGCCTGTGTCTCAAAACAGCCAGATTCCTGCTAATTGGTGGGGATATGGTATACCTCCGGAGTTGTCTGCCTTCAATTCTAGGTTACCTCAAGTGTTTGATGCAGTAGGAAAAAGCTCCTATATCATCAGCTGTTTTAGCGATGAATCAGGTACCTCAATATGCTACATCAACTACTGTGCAACCAACTTCAGGAGGTTCCCAGATGCCTTCGTTTCAAGCACCCAATACAAGTCCATCGGCAAGCCTACTGCCGATGCAGCAGAAGGCCCCTGCTATGAGTCAACCTGGGGTGCAGTTCATGCCTCAAGCCGGTTATGCTAATTGTTATCCAACAATGTCAGCAAGTTACCAGCCATCGGCAGGCTTTGTACCGATGAGTTCTAATAATGGTTGGTCAGGACAGTTACCTGTTCAGCATGCAGTTCAGCAGAATCTGCAAGTTGTAGGAATTCAGCAAGGTCATATGCAAGCTGGTTTTCAGAATCAGGCATCGACAGCTCAACCGATGAATCCTTTCCAACAGGTTAGTGGGCCACAAGCAGCAGCGAATATGCCGATTGCTGGAGATCGTGTACCACAAAGATATGTGGAGGGATATCAGCAGGTACCTCCTATAGAAATTCAGCCAGCTCGTCAGCAGGAGGCTGATGCTTTTTGGGCCGATAAGATAGCAGAAATCATAAGAGATCAGTTTGGGATAAAACCCAAAGTTAATACTTATTCTTATCAGACTCCATACCCTCCAACATATGATTTAATTCCTCTCCCAAATCCGTACAAGGTACCAGATTTTACCAAATTTTCTGGACAAGATGATACATCAACGATGGAACACGTCAATCGCTTCATTATTTAATGTGAAGAGGCAGCTAGCAGAGATGAATTAAGAGTTCGATTATTTTCATCATCTTTGTCTGGATCGGCATTCACGTGGTTCATATCATTGCCACCAAATTCTATCATTACTGGGCTGATCTAGAAAAACAATTTCATAAGTATTTCTTTGCTGGAATCCATGAAAAGAAGCTTACCGATTTAGTAAAGTTGAGACAACGTAATGATGAATCGGTAGAAAGCTTTGTGCAGAGGCTACGAGATGTGAAGAATAAGTGCTACAGTCTGGTGCTGGATGATCGGCAGCTTGCCGATCTGGCTTTTCAAGGGTTATTTGATCTTTTGCTTCAAGAAGGTCAAATTAAGCTGTCACCTAATCATGTGATTCCATCAGCAGAAGAGTTGAAGAAGGTCTTGTACTGCAAATGGCACAATGCAACTTCACACAGTACAAATGAGTGCAAGGTGTTCAGGCAATAGTTGCAATCGGCCATTGAATCTGGGAGAATTAAGTTTGGCAACTCCAAGACCCAGAAGCCGATGAAAATCGATCAGCACCCTTTTCCAGCAAATATGTTGGATGCCAAGGGTAAGACCAAGGTATTGACATCAGAGGCTGCTGAGAAAAACGCATCAGTGGATCCCCAGCATCAGATAACTACCGATGACGCAAAAAGCAAGGGTCGGTTGGGAGAAAGTGGTAATTCCAAAAAACCTCCTCGACCTGGCATTGTGATTACCCATCGAAAGCAGCAGGAGGGTTGGCGTCAGCGTAGAGACCGATATCGACAACAGCAAGAAGAGAGACGTCGGGAAGAGTGGTATCGGCATAAAGATCATTGGAGGTGCCCGTTTTTCATCCATTGCTGGGAAGAAGGCATTAAATTGCCAACTATTGAAAATTGCCCCGAGTGCAATGGTTACTATGGGGCCAATCGACCAGAAAGGAGGTTTCAGCATGGTAATCAGGGTTTATCTATCAATGAGCCAATCAGAGGCAGATCATCAGTGCATGATCGACTAGGGGATAGATTTAGTGTACATGAAAGGCTTGGTAAGCGCACTGGATATTTTCCAAGGAATCAAGAGGAGCTTGAGGAGATGGCAAACGCAAGAGTTCCTGATGAAGAAATATTCTACAGGGACCCTAATATACGTCGTGTAGAATCAACTGGGGTCTGTTATCAGCCGGTCTCGAAAACTAAGCTTCCTCGATGGTGCCTTGAGGGTCTGACAAAGACACAGAAAAGGAGAATGCAGCGTGAGCGTCAGGAGGACCTATACCGAGAGGAAAGCTCTTCGAATGAGAGGTCCGGACATCGGCAGTGGTAGGTGAAACACAAAGATAAGGGCCCATCGGCAGATGTTAATATGGTATTTATGTTGCCGATGGAGTTTCTGGCGCTCTCCGATGATGAGGAAGAAGTTGTCCTCTCCGATCAAGTAGCTCAGCTGGCACTAGATCCAATGATGGCTGTTTTTGAGAAACCTACCGATGACGAGAGACAGCATCTCAAAGCTTTGTTTGTGAAAGGCAGAGTTGATGGGCAGTTTGTATCTAAGATACTTATCGACGGGGGAGCTGCGATTAATATTATGCCTTATGTGATGTATCGGAAACTTGGTAAAGGAGATGACCAAAACCGATTTGATGCTAAAAGATTTCGAAGGCAATGTGTCACTAGCTAAAGGGGTAGTATGCGTTGAATTGACCATCGGCAGCAAAACCTTGCCGATGACGTTCTTTGTTATCAATGGTAAAGGTGCATACAATCTGCTTCTAGAAAGGGACTGGATTCATGCCAATTGTTGTGTTCCTTCCACAATGCATCAATACCTCGCACAGTGGGTTGGGGATAAGAGTGAGGTTGTCCCTGGTGATTCTTCTTATATCATCGCATCGGCAGAATCAGATACTTATGAGCAAACCAAATGCATATCAGGAGAAGTTTGGGAGAAAGAGTTCCTCAGAGTTGCTGATTATGAAATTCCACCGATCCAAACAGTCGGTTCTGAGGAGGAGTTTTAATGGATAGGTTTGCCGATGATGGAAAATTAGGTCAGGGGTTCACATCGGCTGATGATTTGGTAGAGGTAGATATTAGTGATGGTGATAGGCCAAGGCCTACTTTTATTAGCGCCAAGTTAGATTCCAAGTGTAAGCAGCAAATAACCAATTTGTTAAAAGAATATAAATATTGTTTTGCTTGGGATTATACTGAAATGCCTAGATTAGACCGATTGATAGTTGAACATCGGTTACCTATCAAATCTGGATTTCAGCCATATCAGCAGCCAGCGCACCGATGCAACCCTAATATACTTCCTGACATTAAGGTCGAAATAACTAAATTAATTGAGATAAAGTTTATTCGGCAGTGTCAATATGCGGAGTGAATTTCTAATGTGGTTCCTGTTTATAAGAAAATGGGAAACTTTGTGTCTGTATTGATTTCAGGAACCTCAACAAAGCCACACCGATGGATGGTTATCCAATGCCTATTGCTGATTTGTTGATTGATGCTGCAGCCAGACATCAGATTATCAGCTTCATGGATGGTAATGTAGGTTATAATCAAATATTCATGGCTGAAGAAGATATTCCCAAGACTGCTTTCAAATGTCCAGGTCATGTGGGGTTGTTTGAGTGGATAGTCATGACTTTCGGTTTGAAAAATGCCGGTGCTACTTATCAGAGAGCTATGAATTTTATTTTTCATGAGTACATCGGCACATTAGTGAAAATCTACATTGATGATGTAGTGGTTAAGTCTAGGGAATCACAAAACATCTAGCCGATCTATGAAAAATACTGGAGTTCACGAGGAAGCATGGATTGAAGATGAATCTTAATAAATGTGTGTTTGGTGTATCGGCAGGTCAATTCTTGGGTTTTATGGTGCATTAGAGAGGTATTGAAATCAGTAGGAAGTCTCTTGATGCAATTAACAAGGTGGTTGCTCCTGCTGATAAAACTGAATTACAATCTTTGATCGATAAGTTTAATTTCATTAGAAGGTTCATATCTAATCTATCGGGTAAGATCAAGGCTTTCAGTCCGTTGCTTAAATTGAAGGCCGATCAGGAATTTGTATGGGGAGCTGAGCAGCAGTTGGCCCTAGATGAAATTAAGTACTTAACAAACCCTCCAATGCTAGTTCCGCCCCAACACGGGAAACCCTTCAGGTTGTATTTGTCAACTGATGATACTGTTATCGGCTCAGCTCTTATTCAAGAATTTGAAGGAAAAGAACATGTTATTTATTATTTGAGCAGAAGATTGGTGGATGCTGAGACAAGGTATTTGGCCATCGAAAAATTATGTCTGTGTCTATACTTTTCTTGTATTAAATTGAGGCATTATTTGCTATCGGCCGAATGTACTGTCATATGCAAAGATGACGTGGTCAAATATATGCTGTCGATGCCGATATTAAGTGGTAGAATCGGCAAGTGGATTTTAGCATTGTCAGAATTTGACATACGTTATGAATCGGCTAAGGCAGTTAAAGGGCAGGTTATGGCTGATTTTGTCACTTAGCATTGCAGTACAATGGACTCTCTAGAAGTTGCTCCTTGGACACTTTTCTTCGATGGGTCTACGTGTGGTGAAGGAGCAGGTATTGGCATTGTGTTGATTTCACCTCAAGGAAAGAAGTATGAATTTTCATTGCCGATTGTTGCTACATCGACAAACAATCAGGCTGAGTATCAAACTTTGATAAAAGGGTTGGAATTACTTAGGGAGATACCTGCCGATGCTGTCAAAATCTTTGGTGATTCTATGCTGGTTATAAATCAATTAGCTGGGATTTATGAATGCCGAAGTGAAGTTTTGATCTCATATCATGAGAAATGTTTGCAATTATTGAAAGAGTTTAAAGATTTTTGTCTTGAACATATTTCTCGATTGCATAATGAAGAAGCTAATCGGCTAGCTCAGCATGCTTCAGGGTATTATCCTATCCAGGAGGTGCTAACATCGGCAGTTGATACCGATGACTGGAGAAAGGAGATTGTCGATTACTTAAGGGATCCATCTAAGAAGCTTGAAAGACGTATAAGATTTCAGGCCACTAAGTATGTGCTCCTCGAGGATGAATTATATTATCGGACTATAGATGGAGTTTTACTCAGATGTATTAGCGGTGATGAATCGAAAAGCTTGATGGGTGAAATTCATGAAGGAGTGTGTGGGGCACATCAATCGACTTTCAAGATAAAGTGGATGACCTGATGGAATGGATACTATTGGCCGACTATTCTTGAAGATTGCTTTAAATATTTTAAAGGATGTCAGGGGTGTCAGAAGTTTGGTAATATTCAAAGGGCGCCTGCATCGGCTATGAATCCTATAATTAAACCTTGGCCATTCTGGGGATGGGCTATCGATCTCATCGGTCAGATTTATCCACCATCGAGCAAAGGACATAAATTTATTCTTGTTGCTACCGATTATTTCACAAAATGAGTTGAAGCAATTCCTTTGAAAAAGGTGACATCGGCTAGTATGATCGATTTCGTGAAAGAGCATATTGTTTACCGGTTTGGTATTCCTCAAACTATCACTACCGATCAAGGTACTATGTTTACATCGGGAGAATTTGATGAGTTTGCTGTTGGTATGGGAATTAAGGTTTTGAATTCTTCTCCCTATTATGCTCAAGCTAATGGTTAGGCTAAGGCTTCTAATAAAGGAATTATCAAACTCATTAAGCACAAAATTAAAGAAAATCCTAAGCGGTGGCATACAGTATTGAATGAGGCCCTATGGTCATATCGGATGGCATGTCATGGTGCAATCAAAGTAACGCCTTATCAGTTCAGTAGAGCCTCGAGCTTGGACTTGAATTCTGCCGATATTGTCCCCAGTGCAAGAGAAGAGCTTGCCTCCTCTCCGTCATCGTCAGAAACGTCGATGGCAAAGGAGAATAAATAGTTTGGGGAGTCTTGTTCTTGAAAGAAGAAAAGAGGTCAGTTAAGGACAAGTATGAATATTATAAATCGGCTAGGTCAGTCGGCTTACTTGCTTCAAGGTAATTTCTTATCTTTGACTGGAGGAAGCAACCTAGAGTGTGCCATGTGAAGGATCGGCTGAGCATGCCGATGGGATATTTTTAGCTTTAGGATTAACTGGTGCTAGGATTGATGGCAATTCCTCTATGGTCTCATCGATAGTTGGTCCTTGGGATACGATGGCCGATGACATGCCCTGTGTAGGAGGATCGACTGCTTGCTTAGTTGCATCGGCCGATTCTGGTTGGCTCGGAGGTGCTGGATCAGATGTTGGGATCGGTACAGACTTCTACCGTTTTGGCTGTGCCTTAGTATCTGTTGAAGCTTTGCGCTTTGTTTGGGCCTCAGCAACAGTTGGCTAGGGGGCATCGGCACTTGTTGGTTGTGAAGGTTGGACATCTGGTACACTTACCAATGTACCCGTTTGTTGCTGCAAAACAGGTGTAAGATATGATATTTGACAGATTAAATGTAAAGTTGAAGGAATACCTCTGAAGGTTTGTCAGAGATGGTAGTGCTTGATGCCAGAGGAGTTGCCGATGATGATCCAGCAGTAGTTCTTATATCCTGAAAATTAGTGTTAGTACAGTCTGAGATCGGCATAAGTTGGAATAAACAGGGTTGTTACCTTGAACGTTTTTATCAGGGTCGCAGCGGCAGCCGATGGAGTGGCTCTAGCCAGTTTTGGCTTGGTAGTGATTTTCTTGGCACGGGTTCTTTGATGAGTCAGAGCAGCCAAGGTAGGGGTGTTGTAGCCGATCGGTGATATTGGGGAGACAGGTCGAAGATCAAAGGGTCCCCCACTCCGGCTTATAGATGGTGCTGGGTCATCGACCTGTCACAAGAAAGTTAGTTGCCAATATATAAAAGGAAAAAAGGGTGTTAAAAGAAACTTACTGCGTCATCAGGAATGACATGCTCACGGTCAATCATATGCCGATATGTATGAATGGATGTTGCAAATAATTGTCCCTTCCACTCTTGCCACCATAACTTATATGATTCGGTGATAAAAGAGGCTGGCATCCAGGTGGATAGATCAACATCTGTAGCATCGACATCAGGAGAGAGTCGCACTACCCTGCTCCAGTCCGTTCCGCTGGTGATTGTTTCTCTCGGTTTAATCACATCGGCAAAACAAAGTTTAATTGGCAGCTGTCCAAAGGCCAATTGACGTGATACTGCCGATGGATTGTAGAATTCATAGGTGATGTTGGTGTTTTTCCCACTGCTGAATCTATTCATTGGGATTGCCCGGGGAGTAATGATGGCCATCATAACTTCATCATCCTTATTCAAGGTATCATCGACGAAATTGAAGATAAGGGGGAATCTGGTTTCTTCATCGATGTAGGGCATCCAGGCCCGATGATCACGGGAAAGACCGTTGTAAAAACTTTGGAAGAATCGGCCGATCTGATCTTTGTTGGCCTCTGTTCCAAGAAGAACAATTATGGCTTCACCAAAATTGAGGGGTGGGCGTGTTGCCAATTCTTCATCTCCAAGTTTGTAGTCTTCAGCGATATCTCACGGGAATTGCTGGGCAAAGAAGTCCCATTGCAAGCGTTTGTGCATGTGGGTGTTGGACATTCTTAACGTCATTACCAAAAGTAGACTTAGTTTTCTAATTCTGATAACAGCGCCAAAAATGTCGAACCTATCCCTCATGCCACTTAAGCCAAGTTGTCATCCCCAGCATGACATGATAGACGCGGTATTGAAATATGCAACTGCTCTTCTAAATAAATAATAAATAAGATCTGCAAGCGCACATATTAATACCGATGTAGCATTTTAACCGGGAAGTATTCCAGGTATCGTTATTTATATTTTTACCACTGGGAAGGGATTACTAACATCAATGTTGATTATGGAATGGAATATAGGAATGAGTATCAATCATTGCATGTATAAGTGAGAGCATTCATCTATCTCTTGCATACAGGGGTAAGTGTCACATAAAATATAGATAAAGTATGAATGGTGACAAAGATAATTAATCTGATCAGCTAGCCACATATAATAATGATAAGCACCTCAACAGATATTCTAGCAAGTCATTAGCATGGTATTAGGACGAACTACAAGGATATTTCCTAAGTTATTCTTAACTATAAAGTCTAGCATATCATAGTTAGTGCAAGTACACTTGGCAATCATTGCGAGAAAGGACTACGCCCATGCATAGTGATATTATCAAGGAAGATGAGAAACATAGCAATCACTCCCCCGTAATAATGTTGCTCTGCCTGCCTTACACACGGGAGGGGGACTATATAAGAACCAACGAAGCTGTCACCATCGCGGACCACCCCACGATCCGACATATAAGGTGCAATCGCAGATAAATATGGTCTAAGCACCACGCCTACACAATATTTATCATTTACCCATGGATCCAATGGATAAACGCTATACGATCCTAAACATGTATATAATTCCAATCTAACTAAGCCAAGCGTATAACTACGATAAACTAAGAACAATATAATCGCAAACATAAACAAGTAGAGCATAGTCATAATCAATATATTGAAATAGAACAAAGTTGTATTCATAATATTGAAGAACAAAGATGAACAATGAAGAACAGTAAAGGAATTACCAAGAATCCTCTTGACAGATCCGGAAACCAATCGAAGATTGACTCCTTCTAGTTCTAATCCTATGTAGCTATGCTATACTAGAGATCTAGTTGATGTGGTGGCTCTAGGGCTTGATCAGAGACTCTCCTCCTAAGATTAGGTTTTGAAGAATTGAGAATGAGGGAGTGCCTCCTCCAGGGGCCAGGGGTCCTGCTTATATAGCCCCCTCAAGTGAACGTGGGCCGTCGGATCAAACCGACATTAATCGCACGGTTTTCCTTGATCCCTTAGGTCGGTGGAGCATAATCCGCGAGACGGAGCCTGATTGGCTCTCAGGCCAGGGCGGGCGCCCTAGGGAGCAGGGCGGGCGCCCTGCCTCCGGGCCCGTTCGGCCTCCCGTTCGATCTCGTGGCTTCTGGAGTCTTCTAGATGATAGAAAATCGGTGAACACGTTATTATCTCTATGTAAACCCGACGTGTGGGCCTTTCCTCCGTATTTTCTGATAACCCCCTGCAGAAACAGACAAACACCAAAACTCGTGGAATTCTGTCAGATAAAACCCTAAGTCTAGGTGTTGGTTGCATTTGGATCCTTTTCTTTATTTATTTAATAACTATATTTGGTACTTAAGGACCGTCAACAAACTCCCCCAAGCTTACCTCTTGCTCGTCCCTGAGCAAGGATAGACTCATTATGGATCAGAAGTTGCTGCAACGCCTTTGAACGTTGGTGGTACATATGCTTTCAAATAAGGTCTCATCCCTGAGTTAGAGTAAACTGTCAAGACTTAAAACTTACTCATTTTTCCTTTCACCATGGGGCTTGCAACCGTCACCTGCATCTTGAGTGATTAAAAGATAGAACGGTCTAGTCAAACGCCATGTCTCTTATTCTTGATCAGCTATAGCTCTAGAGTTTTTTTTGCAAATTTTCAAATAAAACTCAGAGATTCCTTGTATGACTCTCTCGGGTTTCTCTTTTGTGGTATTTCTGGATCCTTACCAAGGCATTAATGGTATATGCCTTCTGTCTCAAAGTATGTGGTATTTATGGTATAAGGCGTAGTGACATTGCCTTCTCTCTCACCCTACTCTAATAAGGCTTTGATATCTGGAGCTCATAGGTGGGAGATACAGTATACATACTCATAGAACATTTATTGCATAGTCAAACCATGGATCCAGAGAAACAAGTCAATAAGTCAAATCAAGATGTGCATGTGTGGTGAATGAGTGGTGTATGGTGATGATAGTGATAACAAAAGTCTAATGCTCTTTTTGAGGGAATACATACCTTTCTTGCTTTTTGAAACTTTTTGAGGGGAATGAGATGCTCTGTATATATATATATTTTTTTCTTTTTTCTTTTCTTTTTTTCTCTCAGGTGGGTATCTTGTACCCCTAATTCTACTGTCAGACACTTGTCCATTTTTACCTCTCGTCTCACTTTTTCTTTCTTCGAGGTTCCGAGCACTTGCTCCTTTTTATTTCCTCGTTTTTTTTATTTTTTTTAGAGCAATCTCCCTCTTTTGAAAATATAGCAAGTGGTAGTAGAAATGACTTGAGCATTAACTTCACAGGGAATAACAGGAATGAGATAATGTTTTTGGCTATTCTCTCCCGGGTCAGGAGTAGAATAATTTTGGGTGAATCTGGAGATGGAAATGAGTGGATATATGTGGATGCGTACTTCCGGAGTAGAAGCAGCATGTATGAGTGAACATGCAAGTGAATCTTGATTTTAACCACATGACAAGTTCCTAAGGGTCTATACAGCTTGACCACACTCAATGCCCATAAGCAGTAAGTAGTAAAAGTGCGGCTCTTATTCTAACAAGTATGTATATATGGCTGTGGTAAGAATTTAAACTCTCATCATACAGGAACTCATCATGCAACATTTTAAAGATTTTCAAAGATAAAATTCTCCAGAATTCTAGCATCTCTAGGAACAGATAAACAGCAGCTCAACCTTCCCATATCATATCCGTTAGCAACTTAGACTTCAGATCAAGTTCTCTTCCCACTAGTTCAGGTTTAGAGCCAGTTTTAAATTATAATAGTTATGTCTAAACTAGAGAGAGAACAAATTTGAAAATTAGGCAGAGCAACTATTCATCATATCCATGCTAGAGTTTTATTTTCAAGATTCAGTTTAGCATAGCTACTTTATTTATTTATTAAACTAAGCAAATATATATAAACACAAAATATTTATTTGGGTTTTCATGATTATGCATCTTTTTATTTTAATAAAGCATAGGTATAAATGTAGATAAAAATACTTATCGGGATAAATGGGGGTGCTCTCCCCCAAGCTGGATCTTGACGTAATTTCTTCTGATGTAGCTAGCAGGTGCAGAGGTGTATTTGAATGTCGGCAGCACCCTGACAGCGATTAGGATGTCCTCCATCTGCTAGTCTTCCTGAATTCTGTGGAGCTCAAATAGACAACAAAGCTTCGTGGAACTTGATTAAGCATTAGCATAAATATCTAGCCTTTATCATGTTTGAGCTTCCTTGGTAAATGTCACTCTCTATTTTTATTTTCATTTTTATAGAACAGAAAAAATATATATTATTATTTTTTTATGCCACCACAGTGAATGTACTTATGGGTTTTATGCCACTCACATACTCACATGGGGCTTACTGTTTTTAACATTTTTTTAGATAGAATGAACATGATTAACTAAGCAATAATTAAAGGGAAAATGATAACTACCAAGTTTACCTCTTGGTATGGCGTTCGGTGTTTTTAAGTCCTCCGAACAGGACTTCTTTTCTTCTGAGTTGTCCTGGGATTTGGGTGGCGTAGACGGTGGTTCCGGCAGCGCCTCCTCTTCTTGTGTAACTGTCTTCGCCTTCCATACCCGACTTGGTGCTTCGGTCTCCTGTTGTGTATCCTCAGGCCTTATGACCTCTCCCTCATAGTCTGCCCATACGTCCTTGATGGGTTGCCTCCTTTGGTTACGGTTACGTCACCTTCTTCTTGTCCTGACCTGCTTAGAATCTTTAACTATATAGTTAGGGTCATTAAAGTAGCGGCGTACCTTCTCAGAGGGGAAATGCATATGGACTTCTCCGGTTCCAATGTAGATGATTGCTTTGACGGTGCCTAGGAACGGTCTTCCTAGGATGATGGGTGGATCGTACTCGTCGTCTCCCATGTCAATGACCTGAAAGTCTGTATGGACAAAATGATCGTTAATTTTAACAGGGACATCGGTTACTATACCTTCGACCTTTCGGGATGTCTGATCTGCCATCTGAAGCTGAGTGTATGTTAGTTTTAAGGGCATGGTCCCGTACAAGAGCTGATAGGTGACTGTGGCCATTATGTTGACGCTTGATCCAGTGTCGCAGAGCGCCTTCTGAAAGGAGTATCCATTGATTGAGCACTCAATGCTTGGCATACCTAGGTCGTCCTTCTTGATTAGGAACGGCAACTTGAGTCGACCATCTTGACCTCCTTAAACTGCAGTGACCATCTTAGCTGATTCGGTCCATCTTTGGTTGTTCTTGCTCTACTTGTTCCTCCTGTTGGTCCTCTTCCTTGGTTCATGTTGGGGTTGCTCTAGGATTTGTGTAATCTTGTTCTTGAAGGAAAACGTCTCCTTCCTCCCCTTGATGTTGAAGTTGATCTTCGTAGCGCTGGCGTAGATGACAGCTCCCGAGGTGTTCAGGAATGGCCTTCCCAGAATAACTGGTGACCTCTTGTTGACGGTCCTTAAGTATCAATTATAACTATCAAATAAATAGAGAAAAGGATCCAAATGAAACCAACACCTAGACTTAGGGTTTTATCTGACAGAATTCCACAAGTTTTGCTGTTTATCTATTTCTGCAGGGGGTTATCAGGAAATACGGAAGAAAGGCCCACATGTTGGATTAATGACGGGATATTAACCGAACACGTAATTATCTTACATCTAGAAGAGTCCAGAAGCCATGAGAACGAACGAGAGGCGTAACGGAGCCGGACACAGGGCGCCCGCCCTGGTCCTTAGGGCGCCCGCCCTGGCCCCGGAGCCAATCAGGCTCTGCCTCGAGGATTATGCTCCACCGACCTAGAGGATCAAGGAAAACCGTCCGTTCAATGTCGGTTTGATCCGACGGCCCAGATTCATCCGAAAGGGCTATATAAGCAAGGCCACTGCCCCTAGAGGAGAGGCCCCTCATCTCATACTTCAAACCCTAATTCAGGAGGAGAGCCTCTGATCAAGCCCTAGAGCCACCACATCAACTAGATCTCTAGTTAGCATAGCTACATAGGATTAGAACTAGAAGGAGTCAATCTTCGATTGGTTCCCGGATCTGTCAAGAGGATTCTTGGTAATTCCTCTCTTGTTCTTCAATTGTTCATCATTGTTCTTCAATATTATGAATATGACTTTGTTCTATTTCAATATATTGATTATGACTTTGCTCTACTTGATTATATTTGCAATTATATTGTTCTTAGTTTATCATAGTTATATGCTTGGCTTAGTTAGATTGGAATTATATACATGCCTAGGATCGTATAGCGTTTATCCATGTGTACAGTGGGTGAATGATAATTATTGTGTAGACGTGGTGTCTATACCGTATTTATCTGTGGTTGCACCCTATATGCCGGATTGTGGGGTAGTTCGCGATAGTGACAGCTTCGTTGATTCTTATATAGTCCCCCTCTCGTGTATAGGGCAGGCAGAGCAACACTATTACAGGGGAGTGATTGCTATGTTCTTCATCTTCCTTGCTAATATTCACTATGCATGGATATAGTCTTTTCTCACCATGATTGCCAAGTATAATTGCACTAACTATGATATGCTAGACTTTATAGTTAATAATAACTTAGGGAATATCTTTGTAGTTCATCCTAATTCCATGCTAATGACTTGCTAGAATATCTGTTGAGGTGCTTATCATTATTATATGTGGCTAGCTGATCAGATTAATTATCTTTGTCACCATTATCACTTTACCTTTACTTAATGTGACATTTATACCTGTATAAAGAGCTTGATAAATACTCTCAGTTATACATGCAATGATGTGTACTCAGCTCCATATTCTCATTCCATTATCAACCATGATACTTAGAAATCCCTTCCCAGTGGTAAAAATATAAATAACGATACCTGGAATACTTCCCGGTTAAAATGCTACATCGGTATTAATCTGTGCGCTTGCAGATCCCTTTTATTATTTATCTTGATGAGCAAATGCATATTTCAATACAGCGTCTCTCATGTCATGCTGGGGATGACAACTTGGCTTAAGTGGCATGAGGGATAGGTTTGGCATTTTTGGCGCCGTTATCAGAATTAGAAAACTAAGTCTACTTTTGGTAGTGACGTTAAGAATGCCCAACAAGCATTTTTGGCGCCGTTGCCGGGGAAGGTTGATTACTAAGTAGGAATGAATACGGAACTTTGAGTCATCATTTGCATCACTAATCTGATCGAGCTTATCAATTCTCTTATACAGTTTTACCCCTGTATTTTCTATTTTGATTATTTATTACAGGGTGATGCATGAATAGAAGACATCTTCCAGACAACTTTGTTGACGATCCCGAAGCCTTATTCAGAAGAACAAGAGCCAAGCTCAAGAAGACATCGTCAACACTTCAGCACAAAGCTTCATCCAAATCCGAAGACCGCCGAAGTTTCATCCGGAATTTGTCGACTGAATTCGAAGCCATGGCGAACAAGTCGATCCGCGAGTTCTCAGCTCCCACTACGGACAACATCCGCACTGGACCTGCTGGGGAGATCGACCGCAACTTCGAGCTCAAGCCTGGGCTCATCAACATGGTGCAAGCTAACCAGTTCTGTGGGAAGCCATATGAAGACGCTAGTGCTCATCTTCAACACTTCCTGGAGATCTGCAGCACTTTCACCATGGCTGAAATCCCCAGAGACGCCATACTACTTCGCCTTTTCCCATTCTCACTGTTGGGGAGAGCAAAGCAGTGGTTCTACGCTACAAAGGAGAAGAACACTACGTGGGCACTCTGCTCCACGAACTTTCTGGCCAAATTCTTTCCCATGGGCAAGACCAATGCTCTCCGTGGGAAGATTACAAGTTTTCAGCAACAACATGATGAATCCGTTCCAGAAGCATGGGAGCGCTTCCAAGACTACATCCTAGAATGTCCCCATCATGAAATGGAAAGCTGGCTACTGATGCAGACATTTTATCATGGGCTCATTAACAGTGCCCGTGAAACCATGGATGCTGCAGCTGGAGGAGCATTCCTATCACTCACCATACCTCAAGCCACAGCTCTTGTGGAGAAGATGGCATCCAACCAAGGTTGGAATGAAGAAAGAACTCAGACACGCAAGAAAGGTGGAGGTATGCACCAGCTCAAGGAGGTAGACATGCTGTCTGCCAAGCTAGACCTACTCATGAAGAAGCTCGATGATCGAGCTGGAGAAAAGAAAGAAGTCATGCACGTCTACGACTCCCACATGACTTGTGAGGAGTGTGGAGGTACTGGACACTCGGGCAATCACTGTCCTGAGTTGCTGGAGGACGTGAACTACATCAACAATAACAACAACAACTACTACAACCGTCCTCAGCAGAATCAAGGTTGGAATCAACAGAGGCCTAACTACTCAGGAGATTACTGGAGTAACCCTATCGTGGAAGTAAGTACTGACCGTCTGCCGGTCAAGAGAGGCGATCCAGGACGCCCCGTCATCCCGATCTCCATCGGCATGCGAGACTTCCCTGAAGCACTCTGTGACTTTGGCTCCAGCGTCAACATCATGCCCAGGGTACTCTATGAAAAACTCTTTTCACAACCATTATTAGAAACAACCATGTGTTTGCAGCTTGCAGATAGGACACTGAGTTTCCCGAGAGGAATATTGAAGAACATCTGTGTCCGAGTGGGTTCCTCGTACGCTCCAGCAGACTTCGTAGTGATAGAGACCGGTTCTGATGAGAGGGCTCCCATCATCCTAGGGAGACCATTCCTGAACACCGCGGAAGCTGTCATCTATGCTAGTGCTGCCAAGATCAGTTTCTACATCAAGGGGAGGAAGGAAACGTTTTCCTTCAAGAACAAGACCGCACAAATCCCAGAGCAACCCCAATATGAACCAAGGAAGAGGACCAACAGGAGGAACAAGAGCAAGAAGCAAGTATGGACCGAGACAGCTAAGATGGTCACTGCCGTACACAAAGGTCAAGATCGCCAACTCAAGTCACCGTTCTTGCCTAAGAAGGACGACCCAGGTATGCCAAGCATTTATTGCTCCATTAATGGGTTCCACTTCTACAAGACACTTTGCGACACTGGGTCGGGCGTCAACATAATGGCCAAGGTCACCTATGAACTTCTGTTCGGAACCATGCCCTTAAACCCAACATATATTCAGTTCCAGATGGCAGATCAGACATTCTGACAGGTCGAAGGTACAGTAACTGACGTCCCTGTCAAGATAGACGATCACTTTGTCCATACAGACTTTCAGGTTATTGACATGGGAGAAGATGAATACGATCCACCCATCATCCTTGGAAGACCATTCCTTAGTACTGTCAAAGCAATCATTTACATTGGAACTGGAGAAGTCCACATGCACTTCCCCTCTGAGAAGGTACGTCTTTACTTTACTGACCCTAACTATGTATTTGAAGAATCCAAGCAGGTCAGGACAAGAAGAAGGCGGCGTAACCACAATCAGAAGCAACAGGTCATCAAGGACGGATGGGCAGATTATGAAGGAGAAGTGGTAAGATCTGAAGACATACCACTCAACCAACACTGTTCTGAGGAGACCAAAGCACCGAGACAGGTATGGAAAGAAAAGACAGTTGTACATGAAGAAGAGGCGCTGCCGAAACCACCGACTATGCCATCCACCAAGTCCCAGGACGACTGAACGAATAAGAGTCCCGTTCGGAGGACTTAAAAACACCGAACGCCTTGCCAAGAGGTAACTTGGTAGTTATCCTTTCCTTTTAATTATTTACTTTATCTTAAATAGTTTGCTTAGTTAATCATATTCATACTATCTTAAAAAGAAAATAAAAATGTTAAAAACCCTAAAGCCCCATGTGAGTATGCGAGTGGCATAAAACCCATAAGTACATTCACTGTGGTGGCATAAAAATATATATATATATATATATATATAATAAATACATAAATATTTTCTTCTGCTTTATAAAATAAAGAAAAAAAAACAACATAAAAAATCAAGGAGGCTCAACATGATAAAGGCTAGATATTTATGCTAACACTTAATCAGTTCCACAAAGCTTTGTTGTCTATTTGAGCTTCACAGAATTCAAGGAGACTAGCAGACGAAGGACATTCTTATCGCTGTCAGGGTGCTGCCGACTTTCAAATACATCTCCGCCATCTGCTAGCTACATCAGAAGAGATTATGTCAAGATCCAGCTTGGGGGAGAGCACCTCCATTATCTTGCTAAGTATTTCTATCTTTATCTTTATATTTATATATACTTCTACCCTATAAAAATAAAAATATACATAACTATGAAAAAACCAAATAAAGATTTTGTGCTTATATATATATACCTATATCTTTTGCTTAGTGTGTTTTAATAAATAAATAAAGTGGCTATGCTAAACTGAATCTAAATAATAATAAAACTCTAGCATGGATATGATGAATAGTTGCTTTGCCTAACTTTCAAATTTGAAGTCCTCTCTCTAAGTTTAGACATAACTGTTATCATTTAAAGCTTGCTCTAAACCTGAACTTGTGGGAAGAGAACTTGATCTAAAGTCTAAGTTGTTAACGGATATGATATGGGAAGGTTGAGCTGCTGTTTATCTATTCCTAGAGATGCTAGAATTCTGGAGAATTTTATCTTTGAAAATCTTAAAATGCTACATGATGAGTTCCTGTATGATGAGAGTTTAAGTTCCTACCACAGCCATACATACATGCTTGCTAGACTTTAAGCCATACCTTTACTTTTTACTGCTTATGAGCATTGAGTGTAGTCAAGCTGTGTAGACCCTTAGGAGCTTGTCATGCGGTTAAAATCAAGATTCACTTGCACGATCACTCATACATGCTGCTTCTACTCCGGAAGTACGCATCCACATATATCCACTCATTCTCATCTCCAGATCCACATAAAATTATTCTACTCCTAATCCGGGAGAGAATAGCCAAAAATATTTTCCCATTCTTGTTATCCCCTGTGAAATAAATGCTCAAGCTATTTTGGTTACTACCACTTGCTATATTGTTCTAAGGAGATGAGTGCTCTATACGAGGAAATAAAAAGGGGCAAGTGCCCGGAACCTCGAAAAGAAAAAAGATACGAGGAAATAAAAAGGAGCAAGTGCTCGGAACCTCGATGAAAAAAAAAGAAAAAGTGTGAGAAGAGAGGTAAAAATGGACAAGTGTCCGACAGTAGAATTAGGGGTACAAGATACCCACCTGAGAGGAAAAAAAAGAAAATATAGAGCACCTCATTCTCCTCAAGAGCTTTAAAAGCAAGAAAGGTACGTATCCCCTCAAAAGAGCAAAAGTAGAATTAGACTTTCACCATTGTTATCATCACTATCACCATACACCATTCATTCGCCACACATGCACATCTTGATTTGACTTATTGGCTTGTTTCTCTGGATCCATGGTTTGACTATGCAATAAATGTCTTGTAAGTATGTATACTTTATCTCCCACCGATGAGCTCCAGATATCAAAAGCCTTATTAGAATAGGATGAGAGAGAAGGCAATGTCACTCTGCCTTATACCACAAATACTACATACTTTGCTTTGAGAGAAGGCAGACACCATTACTGCCTTGCTGAGGATCCAGAAATACCACAAAAGAGAGACCTGAGAGAGTCATACAAGGAATCTCTGAGTTTTATTTGAAAATCTGCAAAAAACTCCAAGAGCTATAGCTAATCAAGAATAAGAGACATGGCGCTTGACTAGACTGTTCTATCTTTTAACCGCTCAAGACAAAGGTGACGGTTGCAAGCCCCATGGTGAAAGGTATAATGAGTAAGTTTTAAGTCTTGACAGTTTACTTTAACTCAGAGATGAGACTCTATTTGAAAGCATGTGTACCGTCAAAATTCAAAGGCATTTCAGCAACTACTGAGTCTCTCCTTGCTCAGGGACGAGCAAGAGGTAAGCTTGGGGGAGTTTGTTGACGGTCCTTAAGTATCAATTATAACTATCAAATAAATAGAGAAAAGGATCCAAATGAAACCAACACCTAGACTTAAGGTTTTATCTGACAGAATTCCATGAGTTTTACTGTTTATCTATTTCTGCAGGGGGTTATCAGGAAATACGGAAGAAAGGCCCACATGTCGAATTAATGACGGGATATTAACCGAACACGTAATTATCTTACATCTAGAAGAGTCCAGAAGCCACGAGAACGAACGGGAGGCGTAACGGAGCCGGACACAGGGCGCCCGCCCTGGTCCTTAGGGCGCCCGCCCTGGCCCCGGAGCCAATCAGGCTCCGCCTCGAGGATTATGCTCCACCGACCTAGAGGATCAAGGAAAACCGTCCGTTCAATGTCGGTTTGATCCGACGGCCCAGATTCATCCGAAAGGGCTATATAAGCAAGGCCCCTGCCCCTGGAGAAGAGGCCCCTCGTCTCATACTTCAAACCCTAATTCAGGAGGAGAGCCTCTGATCAAGCCCTAGAGCCACCACATCAACTAGATCTCTAGTTAGCATAGCTACATAGGATTAGAACTAGAAGGAGTCAATCTTCGATTGGTTCCCGGATCTGTCAAGAGGATTCTTGGTAATTCCTCTCTTGTTCTTCAATTGTTCATCATTGTTCTTCAATATTATGAATATGACTTTGTTCTATTTCAATATATTGATTATGACTTTGCTCTACTTGATTATATTTGCAATTATATTGTTCTTAGTTTATCATAGTTATATGCTTGGCTTAGTTAGATTGGAATTATATACATGCCTAGGATCGTATAGCGTTTATCCATGTGTACAGTGGGTGAATGATAATTATTGTGTAGACGTGGTGTCTATACCGTATTTATCTGCGATTGCACCTTATATGCCGGATTGTGGGGTAGTTCGCGATAGTGACAGCTTCGTTGATTCTTATATAGTCCCCCTCTCGTGTATAGGGCAGGCAGAGCAACACTATTACAGGGGAGTGATTGCTATGTTCTTCATCTTTCTTGCTAATATTCACTATGCATGGATATAGTCTTTTCTCACCATGATTGCCAAGTATAATTGCACTAACTATGATATGCTAGACTTTATAGTTAATAATAACTTAGGGAATATCTTTGTAGTTCATCCTAATTCCATGCTAATGACTTGCTAGAATATCTGTTGAGGTGCTTATCATTATTATATGTGGCTAGCTGATCAGATTAATTATCTTTGTCACCATTATCACTTTACCTTTACTTAATGTGACATTTATACCTGTATAAAGAGATTGATAAATACTCTCGGTTATACATGCAATGATGTGTACTCAGCTCCATATTCTCATTCCATTATCAACCATGATACTTAGAAATCCCTTCCCAGTGGTAAAAATATAAATAACGATACCTGGAATACTTCCCGGTTAAAATGCTACATCGGTATTAATCTGTGCGCTTGCAGATCCCTTTTATTATTTATCTTGATGAGCAAATGCATATTTCAATACCGCGTCTCTCATGTCATGCTGGGGATGACAACTTGGCTTAAGTGGCATGAGGGATAGGTTTGGCATTTTTGGCGCCGTTATCAGAATTAGAAAACTAAGTCTACTTTTGGTAGTGACGTTAAGAATGCCCAACACCTCTCATCGGACCCGGTCTCTATCACCACGAAGTCAGCTGGAGCGTGCGAGGTACCAACTCGGACACACATGTTCTTTAATATTCCTTTAGGAAAGCTTAGTGTCCGATCTGCAAGCTGCAAACACATAGTTGTTTTTGATAAAGGATATGTAAAGAATTTTTCATAGAGTACCCTGGGCATAATGTTGACGCTGGAGCCAAAGTCACAGAGTGCTTCTGGGAAGTCCACCATGCTGATGGAGATCGGGATGACGGGGCATCCTGGATCGCCTCTCTTGACTAGCAGAAGGTCATTATATACTCCGACAGCGGGATTACTCCAATAGTTACCTGCATCAAACATGTCTACAAGATTTGCAGATTCTAATCCTTCCGGTTGTGATGGTATACCGGGGTTAGTAGCAGGAACAACAGTAGCTATTTGATTTAACTGAGATTCAATCATTTTATTAAAGCTAATTTAGTTTTTGATGGCAGTAGAGAAATTATCCATTCTATTATTTATGTTTTCTAGTATTTTATCATTGGATGTCAATTTCTTAGACAAGTTATCCATTAGCTTTCCTTGATTAGACACTAACTCTCTCAGGGGTGGAAAATTATTATTGTTGTTGTAAGAGTTATTACCTTGATAATTACCTGAGTAGTTACCTGAGTAGTTAGGCCTCTGTTGATTCCAACCTTGATTTTGTTGAGGACGGTTGTAGTTGTTGTTGTTGTTGATGTACCTTGCATCCTTAAGCATCTCAGGGCAGTGATTGCCTGAGTGTCCAGTATCTCCACATTCCTCACAAGTCATGTGAGAGTCGTTGACGTTCATTGTTGACACTTACTAACACCACTTAAATACTAGGTTGTCATCCCCAGCATGGTGCCAGAGTGTACATAGGTATTTATAAATGTAAAGGGCTCTTTAGAAGATAATCTATTCTATCCGCAAGCGCACAGATAAAATACCTCATTGTAGCATTTCACCAGGAAAAGTATTCCGGGTATCGTTATTTATATTTTGCTTAAGAGAACGGTGAAAGCAGGTGTAGAATGACATAGACTAGAGATCAACTTTGCTAAACATGATTACTAATGAGAAACTCGTCACACAGTCACTTGCTTTGGCAGGGGGTAAGCCATAAATAAAGATAATGAATTATAAGCTCATGGGTAAATAACACAGCGATTAGAAATAGACTACTCCATATTGATATAAGGTGACGTCGGATTAGCTAGAGAATGGATTCTAAGTATCTACTATCTACTAAGTCACAATCTACTCTAAACATTCTACAAGATCATATATAGCATAAAAGACTCTTTATTTATGTATAAGGAACATTGCTAAAGTAAATCAGAACATAGTAAGACTTACTCCGCAATACAAATTCTGCCTGTCCTATCAACGGAGGGTGGACTATATAAGAATCAACGAAGCTGTCACTATCGCGAACTACCACACAACCCGGCCAATAGGATACATTTGCAGGTAAATAATATCTAAGCACCACGCCCACATATGATCTACCACTTAACTCCCTCGAGGTAAGAGCTAAGCGCTTTGCAAACTCATACATAAACTCATTATCAATCATAACTATATCAATTATAGAACTAGAGTAAACTAAGAACATAATAAATAGAGACATAATACAATTAGAATAAAGTAGTAGAGAATGATATGAAATAATACCAATCTTTATTGATGAAGATCCGAAATCCAGAGCTTGAATGCTCTACTTCTCTAATTCTATCTAATCAAACCTTTAAGACTTGAAGAACAATGGAGTAGCTACTTCTAATTCTCTGCGGGAGAGAACTTCCTAAACCCTAACTTTTCTGGCTTCCTCTGATAATGATTTCTCCTCCCCCTGGGGTGGTGGTGCCTTGCTTATATAGCCCTTTCAAATGAATCTGGACCGTCGGATCAAACCGACTTAGAACGGACGGTTTTCCTTGATCTAGAGAGGCGGTGGAGCATAATCCGCGAGGCAGAAGCTGATTGGCCCGAGGGGCAGGGCGGGCGCCCTGTGTCCTGGCCCATTACGGCTCCCGTTCGTTCCTGTGGCTTCTGGAGTCTTCTAGATGTAAGATAATTGCGTGCCAAGTAATTTTCCCGTCATTAACCCGACATGTGGACCTCTTTTCCATATTATCTGATAACTCCCTGCAGAAATAGATAAACACCAAAACTCATGGAATTCTGTCAGATAAAACCCTAATTCTAGATGTTTGGTGCATATTGATCCTTTTCCATGTTTAGTTGACAATTATATTTGATACTTAAGGACCGTCAACAAACTCCCCCAAGCTTAACCTTTGCTCGTCCCTGAGCAAACAGACAAACTTAGATGGATCAGGAGTTGCTTCGATGTTTACTTTTCTGTCAGGCACACATACTTTCATATAAAATTCTCCCAGATTAGAGTGAAGTGTTCATGGGGCTTAGTACCTGCACTTAAATCTTGAGTAATCGAAAAGACAAAGTAATTAAGTCAAGCACTATTCCTCCTGTCTATACTTCACCTTATTCTGGAGTTTTGCATAAGTTTTCAAAAAAATAAAGCTCAGAGTTCCTAGACATGATTCTCTCAAGTCTCTCTATATGTGGTATTTGTGGATCCTTACCAAAGAGATCACTTTCTTATGACTGATGAAATATTTATGTGGAGCTCATAAGAGTGAAAAATGGTTCATATATTGTCTAATCGAGCCATGGATCCAAAGGAACTCAGCATATAATTAAATCAAGATGTGCATGTGTGGTGGAATAAACGATAATGACGGTGATAATGTATAAATAATAAACTTACTTCTCATTGCTCCTCATATTGCTATCTCTCCTCCTTCTTGATCTTTGCTTTTAAGAACATGGGCTATCTTCTTTTTTTTTTCCTTAGGTGGGTATCTTTGTACCCCTAATTCTACTGTCGGACACTTGTCCATTTTTACCTCTCGTCTCACGCTTTTTCTTTTTCTTTCGAGGTTCCGAGCACTTGCTCCTTTTTATTTCCTCGTTTTTTTCTGAGGTTCCGGGCACTTGCCCCTTTTTATTTCCTCATATATAAATTTTTGCATAACCCATGCCTCTTCTGCATCGAATCTTTTTGAAGAGAGAAAATAACAATACTTGGGACAACAAGTAGTAACAATATTTTTAACAGGTTTTTGATGAATGGTGATGAATGGTGTAATAGATGTGTGCAAGTGAATATCTTGATTTAACCACATGAAAAGCTCCTAAGGGTCTACACAGCTCGATCAAACTCAATGTGGTGAATGAGTAGTAAAAGATATAGCAATTATAGCAAGTATGGCTGTGGTAGGAATTTTTTCCAATCATGCTAGGAACTCATCATGTGATTTTGTAAATTTTCAAAATAAATCTCCAGAACTTAGTGTAGTAGAAACAAGATAAACAGCAGCTCAAAACTTTATATCATGTCTTTCTTTTACCTAGACTTTAGTTTTAGGTTCATGCTTCCCACAGAATAAAGATTTATTAGTTTTAGCAATTCATGGGAGAACTTAATATGAAAGTTAGGTACTTGAAAGTAAGCAAACAGAGCAACTATTCATCATTTCCATCAAACATCTTTTTGGTCTTTTTATTTTTCTAGAGATGAAAACTTAGCAGATAAATTAAAGCACACTTATCTACACTCTTTTTATTTTGTTTTCATGTTTTATGGAAAGCAGTAAATTAAATTAAAGCAAGAAAGAAAGTATTTATAGGGATTTTTTTAATATGAAATACTAAAGCAGAAAATAAATAACAAAAACAACTAACAACTTACTTGGTAAAATGGGGAGGAAACTCCCCCAAGCTAGATGTTGGCGACGTCTTTATTCAATGTTGAAAAAACTCATCATGCTGGCAATGTTATTTTCTATCGTAGCCGTATCCTCCCTTAGGCCTTGTATCTGGGCAACTTGCTCTTGGTTCCACTTCTCTTGGGCTTCCCAGCGGCGCATTTGTTCCGCTTGTTGATTCTAGATGTTGAGCAGGGCGTTGTCGGTGCGGTTGTGGAATGCACGGGTATCATAGTAATAATCACCCGTGAACACATAGGAGGCGTCGGAGTAGCGTCCTGCATCAAAGTGGGGCTGGGTCCTGGAGGTTGAGGCTCCATAGGGATCAGTAGAAAATCTGCCTGCAGTGTATGGTGGGTTAGCCCACTGATGGTCTTGGCCCTCCGGCCATTCCTCCGGTGTTGGTTCAGGCGGCTGTGTGGATTGAACCCATGGGTCCCTAAGGACTCGGGGGTTGTAATCACGATAGTGAAGATGTGCTGCTTCCTCCGGTCCAGGATCAGCTCCAGACCAGTCGTGTCTTTGATGAGTGGTAATCCTTTCGGATGCCACGCGTTGTGGTACACGCTGGTTCACTGGCTCTGCTGCAACATCAATCAAATAATTTTATACGGCATAGAGGCCAAGGCTCGGGTTAGGTAACCGAACCTTGACATCATTGTCATACAACATATACATAATTCCAATTTCCCTTTTTAACATCCTCGCCTGCCAGAATGTGTCATAGCCATGATATGTTCTTGATTATCAATAAATTCAAGAGATGAATTTTCCAATAAGTTAAGATTTATGGCAAGGCAAGTCACAAGTGAGGTACAACCGACTGGACCTTGAAGAGTGGGGATAGCAAGCCAATGGGAGACTAAAAGCATGACGGGTGAAACGGCGGTTTTGTTAATGGCAGCATAGAGAAACTGTAAATCTCCAATCCTAACCTTCCTAATGTCATCACGAAAGAACAAATTATACCCGAGCCATTTGTGGAACATCCTTAGAGTCGAATGCTCCATGTCACTGGTTCGGGGCTGGTTGAAAGACAGATCTCGAGAGATTTCTCTCCAAAACTGGTTCCGATCAAAATTTGGTAAACCGGTATCAATGTCTAAAAGACATCTTGGAGAGAAACCAAGATGGTCACTTAGTTCTCTCCAAGACAACATGATGTCTTGTTTGAACATCCGGAAAACAATGCCCCCTTCACAAATTTGCAAAGTGCACAAAAACTCAATGGTGAGGAGACGAGAACCCAGTTCTGTGATATCCCAAAAATTAGTCCACTCCAGCATGCGAAAGATAAGATCAAACTCGGTGCCCATCCCCGTTTCTAGTAAAAGCAATGGATCAAGAGTGGGGGTATGGATGAAGTACCTACCTTTTAACTGCTGGTAGATGTCTTTCTCTCTACGGCTCTTGAGATCAAGGTCTCCTGGCTTGAGGAGCACTTTGATCCTAGGAGCGGAGGAGGATGATGGAGCTTGCTGGGGTGCCGGATCGACGCTCATTTCCGAGTGGCGGGAGGAGTGTCAGGACGAACTCCTTGTCCCGATATTCTTGATGGCCTTGCTAGCCTTCTTGATCTTCCTCAACATCCTGTAAAAAGAAAGAGTAGACACCAACACAACTAGTGGAGAATATGTTAGAAAAATGTCAGCGGTTAGCCGTCCAAAAGTCAGTCGTCCGGGGGTTAATCGTTCAAGACAAGTTTTAATTTTAACAGGGCCTCCCCCTAACAACTTTTAGTTCCGCTGGACAGCGGGATTACTGCTGACTAAGTGACCTAGCTCTCTTACTCAAAAGAGCTCTTAACCTTCTCACACTCTCTTCCCCTTCTTCACTCTCTCTTCTCTTCTCTACTAGAACTATGCTTTGGAAACTGAGAACTATGAGGTTGCAGGGTTTTCTGAAATGAGTGTGTGAAGAGAAGGAGAACTGGAGGTGGCTTTTTATAGAAGGAGCAGGGGACAGGGCGGGCGCCCTGGGTAGGTGGGCGGGCGCCCACCCCTGGTGCCCATCCTGGCTGCCTCTTCTCCACTTGGTCCTTTGCTTTGATCTCATGCAAAAAAAAGGATGTTTTGATAGTGGTTGGACGGTGGAAAGATGTCTGGTGAGTGGAAACATATTGGTGGATGAAATTATGTGATGGGATGTATGTGAGGTGAAGTGTATGACATGTGGGACCCAAGGGTGTGGGTCATGCTTCTAGAAGGTTGAAAATGATAATATAATGCAGGAGAAAAACTAAAGAAATTCAAAACAATTTGAAATGATCATGGAAAAATATTTTTATGCCACCACTATAATTAATAAATATGGGTTGTTACACACCATATGTATTATTTATATGGGGCTTCTCTCTTTTTTTATTATTTATTATGATGCTATGCATGAATATAACTAATGCAAGAATTAAATATGCAATGGATAAATACCGATTTACCTCCCGGCGAGGGTTTGGGAATTTTAGGTCCCCCAAGCTGGACCTCCAAATCTTTCAATCTTCTAATTTACCTTCCTCCGGAGATGGTGCCTCCAGTGGTTCTTCTTCATGAACTTCCTTCACTATGGAGTCTCTCTCTGGTCTGGGTTTGAATGTGAAGTGTTCTTCTTGTCCGTTTATGTTGAACTTGATTTCTCCCTTTCCGACATCAATGTGGGTGTTGGCGGTACTCAGAAATGGCCTCCCAAGGATAATGGACACTTTTGAGTCGGGACTCATGTCCAGTACCACAAAGTCTACTGGTATAATGAAGTCTCTTATCTTGACTGGGATGTTTTCGGCGATGCCCATCGGGTGTCGAATTGATTGATCTGCTAGTTGTAGACACATTGATGTTGGTTCAAGGGTTGTATGCTTGAGCTTCTTGTAGACTGATGCTGGCATCACGCTGACGCTTGCTCCGAGATCACAAAGTGCATTGTTGAAGTGTTGGTCTCCGATCGAGCAATCAATGGTGGGACATCCTGGATCTTTCTTCTTTCTTAATGGTATGTTGAGGATGGCCTCACTACACTCTTCTGTCAGCTTGATCACCTCAGTGGTGGGCAGTGGCCTCTTCTTGTTAAGAATATCTCTAATGTACTTTGCATATGTGGGTACCTGTATGGCATCAAGTAGAGGTATGTTGACATATAATTTCTGAATTACCTCCACAAACTTACCAAACTGCTCATCCGACTGTGGTCCTCTGTTTCTTCTAGGGAATGGCAAATAGTTGGTGTCTAAAAATCTTTCATCATTTCTCCAGTTCTTGGTGATCGTAGCAGCTCTTCTGCTTCAACAGGGTTTTCTTCTATCACTGCTGGTTGCACTGATGCTGGTTTTCTTTGCCTCTCTTTTGGGAAAGGAGGATCCTTAGTGGCCTTCCCTCCACTGGTAATTATGTTCTTTACCTGCTCAAGGTTAGTAGCAACAGGCAGTGCAGCAGCTAGCTTTGCTAATTTAAGTTCTACCCTTTTATTAATAGTGTTCTGCTCATCAAAGGCAGCTGATAGAAAATCCATTTTATTATGTATATCTGTTAGAGATGATTCATTTGTATCTAGCCTTTGTTTAACTTTATCATTAATTTTGGTTTGTTGAGCTATTATTTCCTTAAGTGGCTTGAAGGAATTACCTAAGTTAATACCTTTACTATTGGGTTGACTTACAGTGGGTTTATGTGCTGTTTCAATGACTCTTTGATCTTCTTTGAACTTGGCCCTCTGATCAATCCAATGGAGCAAATTCTCCATCGTGGTTGATATTGCATGTACTTCTTCTGGTATTTCTTCAGTTTGATGACATTGTTGAGCTTTGTCTTGGAACCAGCCTTGATTTTCTGATATCTTCTCCAAAAGTGTCTCAGCTTGTCCAATTGTAAGCTCCAAGAATGATCCTTTAGCAGATGCATCTAGGCACTCACGAGCCTTTTGAGTTAATCCATGGTAGAAGGTCTGCATAAGTAACCATCTAGCCATTCCATGGTGAGGACAATCTGATATGTATCCTTGAAAACGCTCCCATGCTTCTGAAATGGCTTCTATCTTCTGCTGCTGGAAATTGACAATATTTCCTCTTAAGGCAGCTGTTTTGCCTATAGGGAAAAACTTTGCTAGAAAGGCATCTGACAAGTCCGTCCAGTTATTGATGTTGTCTTTATGAGTGTAAAACCACTTCCTCGCTTTTCCTTCTAATGAGAATGGAAAGAGGCGAAGTAGTATGACGTCCTTGTGAACACCGTTGATGCGGATTGTGCTTCCAATCTCCAGGAAATTCTGCAGATGTGCATTTGCATCTTCGTGTACCTTTCCAGTGAATTGTGTAGCTTGCACCAAATTGATGAGGCTTGACTTGAGCTCAAACTCGGGTGCTTCTTCTTCTTCTTCTGCTTCAATTCTTGGACCAGTTGGAATGTTCTCAAGAGTTGGAGCAGAGAATTCTTGTAACGTCTTTTGTGCCATAGCTTCAACAAATGGTGACTAGCTTCTTCTTTTTGATTGCTTTGGTTCTGATGATGAAGAGTTGAATGTACCAAAGTCAATCCTGATATACCCTGTATAAAAATATAAACATAGAAAAACAACAGGGTGAATCCTGCCAAAGTAGAGGTGCCTTGTTATGATTTCTCACTTAGTAGCTGTTTTTGCAATTTTTCTCAATAGTCTAGTTTAAAAAAATTTTATGTGAATAACCTTGATGACTTCCTGACTTTCATTACCGATGCCCGGCAACGGCGCCAGAAATGCTTGTTGACACTTACTAACACCACTTAAATACTAGGTTGTCATCCCCAGCATGGTGCCAGAGTGTACATAGGTATTTATAAATGTAAAGGGCTCTTTAGAAGATAATCTATTCTATCCGCAAGCGCACAGATAAAATACCTCATTGTAGCATTTCACCAGGAAAAGTATTCCGGGTATCGTTATTTATATTTTGCTTAAGAGAACGGTGAAAGCAGGTGTAGAATGACATAGACTAGAGATCAACTTTGCTAAACATGATTACTAATGAGAAACTCGTCACACAGTCACTTGCTTTGGCAGGGGGTAAGCCATAAATAAAGATAATGAATTATAAGCTCATGGGTAAATAACACAGCGATTAGAAATAGACTACTCCATATTGATATAAGGTGACGTCGGATTAGCTAGAGAATGGATTCTAAGTATCTACTATCTACTAAGTCACAATCTACTCTAAACATTCTACAAGATCATATATAGCATAAAAGACTCTTTATTTATGTATAAGGAACATTGCTAAAGTAAATCAGAACATAGTAAGACTTACTCCGCAATACAAATTCTGCCTGTCCTATCAACGGAGGGTGGACTATATAAGAATCAACGAAGCTGTCACTATCGCGAACTACCACACAATCCAGCCAATAGGATACATTTGCAGGTAAATAATATCTAAGCACCACGCCCACATATGATCTACCACTTAACTCCCTCGAGGTAAGAGCTAAGCGCTTTGCAAACTCATACATAAACTCATTATCAATCATAACTATATCAATTATAGAACTAGAGTAAACTAAGAACATAATAAACAGAGACATAATGCAATTAGAATAAAGTAGTAGAGAATGATATGAAATAATACCAATCTTTATTGATGAACATCTGAAATCCAGAGCTTGAATGCTCTACTTCTCTAATTCTATCTAATCAAACCTTTAAGACTTGAAGAACAATGGAGTAGCTACTTCTAATTCTCTGCGGGAGAGAACTTCCTAAACCCTAACTTTTCTGGCTTCCTCTGATAATGATTTCTCCTCCCCCTGGGGTGGTGGTGCCTTGCTTATATAGCCCTTTCAAATGAATCTGGACCGTCGGATCAAACCGACTTAGAACGGACGGTTTTCCTTGATCTAGAGAGGCGGTGGAGCATAATCCGCGAGGCAGAAGCTGATTGGCCCGAGGGGCAGGGCGGGCGCCCTAGGGCACAGGGCGGGCGCCCTATGTCCTGGCCCGTTACGGCTCCCGTTCGTTCCCGTGGCTTCTGGAGTCTTCAAGATGTAAGATAATTGCGTGCCAAGTAATTTTCCCGTCATTAACCCGACATGTGGACCTCTTTTCCATATTATCTGATAACTCCCTGCAGAAATAGATAAACACCAAAACTCGTGGAATTCTGTCAGATAAAACCCTAATTCTAGATGTTTGGTGCATATTGATCCTTTTCCATGTTTAGTTGACAATTATATTTGATACTTAAGGACCGTCAACATTCATGACTTCTCTTTTGTCTCTAGCTTTGTCATCGAGCTTTTTCATGAGTAAGTCTAACTTTACAGACAGCATGTCTACCTCCTTGAGCTGGTGCATACCTCCACCCTTCTTCCGTGTTTGGATCCTCTCTTCGTTCCAACCTTGGTTGGACACCATCTTTTCCACAAGGGCTGTAGCTTGTGGTATGGTGAGTGATAGAAATGCGCCTCCAGCTGCAGCATCCATGGTCTCACGAGCACTAGTGATGAGCCCATGATAGAAAGTCTGCATAAGTAGCCAGCTCTCCATTCCATGATGGGGACATTCTAGGATGTAATCTTGAAAGCGCTCCCATGCTTCTGGAACGGATTCATCATGTTGTTGCTGAAAACTTGTAATCTTCCCACGGAGAGCATTGGTCTTGCCCATGGGAAAGAACTTAGCCAGAAAGTTCGTAGAGCAGAGTGCCCACGTAGTGTTCTTATCCTTCGTCGCGTAGAACCACTGCTTCGCTCTCCCCAATAGTGAGAATGGGAAAAGGCGAAGTAGTATGGCGTCTCTGGGAACATCTAATAAAGTGAATGTGCTGCAAATCTCCAGGAAGTGTTGGAGATGAGCACTTGCATCTTCGTGCGGCTTCCCACAAAACTGGTTGGCTTGTACCATGTTGATGAGCTCTGGCTTGAGCTCAAAGTTCTTGTCGATGGCCGCGGCAGGTCCAGTGCGGATGTTGTCCGTAGTGGGAGCCGAGAACTCGCGGATCGTCTTATTCGCCATGGCTGCGAACTCTGTTGACAAATTCTGGATGAAACTTTGGCGGTCTTCTGAATTGGATGAAGTGTTGCGTCGAAGTGTTGACTTCTTGAGCTTGGCTCTTGCCCCTCTGATTAATGCTTCGGGGTTGTCAACAAAATTTTTTGGAAGATGTCCTCTATTCATACATCACCCTGCAAAACAATAAGAATGGAAAAATACAGGGGTAAATCTGTATGGGAGAATTGATGATCTCAATCACTTAATGATGCGAATGATGACTCAAATTCCGTATTCATTCCTTGTTAGTAAATCAACCTTCCCCGGCAACGGCGCCAAAAATGCTTGTTGGGCATTCTTAACGTCATTACCAAAAGTAGACTTAGTTTTCTAATTCTGATAATGGCGCCAAAAATGCCGAACCTATCCCTCATGCCACTTAAGCCAAGTTGTCATCCCCAGCATGACATGAGAGACGCGGTATTGAAATATGCAACTGCTCTTCTAAATAAATAATAAATAAGATCTGCAAGCGCACAGATTAATACCGATGTAGCATTTTAACCGGGAAGTATTCCAGGTATCGTTATTTATATTTTTTACCACTGGGAAGGGATTACTAACATCAATGTTGATTATGGAATGGAATATAGGAATGAGTATCAATCATTGCATGTATAAGTGAGAGCATTCATCTATCTCTTGCATACAGGGGTAAGTGTCACATAAAATATAGATAAAGTATGAATGGTGACAAAGATAATTAATCTGATCAGCTAGCCACATATAATAATGATAAGCACCTCAACAGATATTCTAGCAAGTCATTAGCATGGTATTAGGATGAACTACAAGGATATTTCCTAATTTATTCTTAACTATAAAGTCTAGCATATCATAGTTAGTGCAAGTACACTTGGCAATCATTGCGAGAAAGGACTACGCCCATGCATAGTGATATTATCAAGAAGATGAGAAACATAGCAATCACTCCTCCGTAATAATGTTGCTCTGCCTGCCTTACACACGGGAGGGGGACTATATAAGAACCAACGAAGCTGTCACCATCGCGGACCACCCCACAATCCGGCATATAAGGTGCAATCACAGATAAATATGGTCTAAGCACCACGCCTACACAATATTTATCATTTACCCATGGATCCAATGGATAAACGCTATACGATCCTAAACAGTATATAATTCCAATCTAACTAAGCCAAGCGTATAACTACGATAAACTAAGAACAATATAATCGCAAACATAAACAAGTAGAGCATAGTCATAATCAATATATTGAAATAGAACAAAGTTGTATTCATAATATTGAAGAACAAAGATGAACAATGAAGAACAGTAAAGGAATTACCAAGAATCCTCTTGACAGATCCGGAAACCAATCGAAGATTGACTCCTTCTAGTTCTAATCCTATGTAGCTATGCTATACTAGAGATCTAGTTGATGTGGTGGCTCTAGGGCTTGATCAGAGACTCTCCTCCTGAGATGAGGGTTTGAAGAATTGAGAATGAGGGAGTGCCTCCTCCAGGGGCCAGGGGTCCTGCTTATATAGCCCCCTCAAGTGAACGTGGGCCGTCGGATCAAACCGACATTAATCGCACGGTTTTCCTTGATCCCTTAGGTCGGTGGAGCATAATCCGCGAGACGGAGCCTGATTGGCTCTCAGGCCAGGGCGGGCGCCCTAGGGAGCAGGGCGGGCGCCCTGCCTCCAGGCCCGTTCGGCCTCCCGTTCGATCTCGTGGCTTCTGGAGTCTTCTAGATGATAGAAAATCGGTGAACACGTTATTATCTCTATGTAAACCCGACGTGTGGGCCTTTCCTCCGTATTTTCTGATAACCCCCTGCAGAAACAGACAAACACCAAAACTCGTGGAATTCTGTCAGATAAAACCCTAAGTCTAGGTGTTGGTTGCATTTGGATCCTTTTCTTTATTTATTTAATAACTATATTTGGTACTTAAGGACCGTCAATAGTGGGCATTCAGCCACATGTTAATGAACCACCACAGGCCTCCTAAGTTGCCGATGGGTTCACCAAGCAGAAGCTTCTAGGACACTTGGTGTAAAAGGTGATAAGTGGAGCTCAGAAGATATCGGCCAAGAGGGAACCTTACACCGTTGGCCAGTAGTTCAGCTGCGGGGAGGTAAGCATTGGTTGGCCCTACCGATCGACCACAGAAAATGAATTTTTCTAACCACATGTTTAGGAATGTGGCATGTTCCCTTTGACCAACTGTCCCGGTCCTCCTGTATTCTTGAATATACCATGTCCAATCGCCGATGTTACGAGTATTCACCCTATACTCAGATTTTCTGCCGTAAATGGAGGCCTCATCGGCAATTGAAATATCTAGGCCGGTGAGCATGTATACATCGGCAAGGGTGGGAGTAGCTGGGCCGTGTCCAAACATGAAGGTATTTGTTGTGTCTGACCAGAAATAAGTGGCAGCAATCATCATCGACTCATTCTTCGGCATATCGGCAATGGACAGCCTGATGCACTGGTCTAGCTTTCGCTCTGCCCAGTACACTTGCATTGACCCGTTTACCCTCAGATACCAATCTTTCCACCCCTTGGTAGTTTTAGGCCAAGATCGGAAGGTATCTTTCCATAAATTTAAAGAGAAATTATGGGCTCTGAAGGGAATTCTGTTAGTCTCTGCATAGATCAAATCGGTTGGATCTGGGTTGCCCATTGGGCCTAGACATTGGATGTGCGGTTGATTGGTTGGGATAACTAACTTGTTGCATAGTTCCTAAGTTTGGAGGATCAAAAGAACAGAGAAAAAGAGAAAAAAATTACCAACTATATGAACTTGCAAGGGCAAAAGGAATCGCAGTAAAAAGGGATAAAGGTGAAACAAACCGCAGGGACGTCGAAGTTGATTGCCATTGTTTTGAGAAGGATGGAGGCGCAGCTGGAGACTCGAGGTTGCCGCTGGGGAAGGTTCTTGCTGGTTGAGGTCGCACGGTTGTTCGTCGGGGTCGCCGCCGAAAAGAGAGAATGCCGAGGGTTGGAGTCTAAGGGTAGAAGACGAGCATTTGGGAGAGATTTATTTATAGGCCGATTGGAATAGGGGCATTCCGGACTTATCTCACTACCGCACGCGTGTAGGTCGAGGTAGTTCAGATGGATATGGTAACTGTTCACACGATAATCAAGGAATTGTACAGATGATTTGATGGCAAGTAATTATGGCTCAGAAGAAATCTCGGTACAGGATATTTTAATTCCGAGAGCGGCAGCGTCACTGTGTTTGGTTCTTGCTGATGGACTATTGTTTTTGTATCTTAACTATAATCGGAGCAAGAGTGGTTGAAGATTGTGCGATATTTACTGAGACGTGTGAATCAGGACTAGATTTGATTGGATTTGGTAACATATTATGTTATGCTCAGAGGATGAATTAAGATAATTGGGTGAAGGCAATCATTGTCTGGAGTAAATTTTGGAGCATCAATGATTTTATACTCTGAAATTGGGGGGCATGTGTTGACACCATTTTTGGCACGTGTCGAAATGATCAAGAGTGGGCTAATCGACAGAAGGAAAGTTATTGTATTACGCTGATAGAAGGGTGCCGATGAAGATCAGCTTCTGAGGATTGTTGCCGATGAATGGTGGTGACCGATGGAAAGGTTGATTTAGACTCAGAGGCGTTGCTGGTAAGATCAGAGATGTTATTGCCGATGCCGATGAAGGAAGATTTGAAGACTACTGCCGATGAAGCTTGTGATGACGGGAAGCATGCCGATGAAGAGGAGGTCAATGAAAATTTCATCGTAATTGAGGCGGACAGGGAAGTAGATAGGTGTTGATTTCTTTTTCTATATTTGTTAGAGTATGATTCAGGTAAGAGTCACGTTTTTCCTTAGATATGGACTCAGTGTCCTAGTCGTGTCTGGTTATGTTTTCTCAGATCAGGGTATAAATATAGACTGAGGGACAATGTAAGATAGAATCAATCAATATCAAACCAATTTTACTCCTATTTGCATCTACTTACTTTTCGGCGACTTTGTCAATTTGCATATTTTTTCTTTTTACGAGTTCTCATCGATTCAACGAGCTGCATCGCTTCAGTGCGACCTTCGATGATCCTCGAGTTCCGTGTGAGTACCTCTTGGTCGTGGCTTCTGGGCGTATCGCTGTTGTCAGGACCAAAGTACTCGAATTTTCATCCTTGTCGATTAACAGATCAAATCGACTGGCACGCTTTGGATATCGAATTGGGTATTAGCCCTTTGTGTTTGCAGATCCACTTTTGCATCAACAGTTACAAACCATACAAGATCTAAAATCGAAGGGAACTACATATACTGTCCATAAAGGTGATGGCAGTGCATGTGCAAAGAATATGATGGCAGTGAAAAGTATGCAAAAATATTGCAGAAACAAACAGAGGAGGCACAAAAACTGCTGATCAAAATGATACCTCAGAAATTAGCTGAGCTTCTCTCCTTTCTTGAGCAGTCAAGGAACCACTGACATACAACATGATTAACAATGCTGATCTATTTAACCAGGCTTAATTGAGAAGATCTATCAGCAGAATGACACGCATAAAGGAGCTAGTATCTGATGATTTTTTTGTGCAGAATTAGCTCCATCAAAATTAAATAACTGGTATAAAATCTTATATTCTAAATTTCTAATCAGTGCAAAAGGATCTAATACATGGAAGATACTGAATATGCAGATAACAGACACAAATGAGCTGCTATCCAATCAAACGTTTTGGTTGGATTAGCTTCATGAAAATCAGTTCTCATCTCCACCCTCAACAATGAGCATTTGATTGTCCATTCTGACCAACCATCTGCCAGCAAACACCAATATTGTTGGTCCCATTTTAACCAATCAATATGCAATATTCTAAGCACAAACCGAGTACAACGCTAGCATGGTTCTAATCAGAGCACTCAAGGATGTAACCTGATGTTGTGCAAGGGCTCGATGCATGACAAATTGTGCATGTGCTGCAGACAATGCACAGCCAGTGATGAAACCGATCCCTTCTACCTCTGGGAGCTTACAGTTCAAACCCATGTTGCAAAAATAAGGGGGCTCTATGGTCCTGCCGTGATAAAGAGGGCTTAACCATGTCTGCTCCGTTAATCCATTATTGAAGCCAAGACGCTAACCTGCGTAACTGAAGTCGAGAAAGGGCATTGTCACTTTGGACCTCCCCCGTCGCACACCCAAACAGTCGCCATCACGAGCTCTGCACCCAAATTAGGCCTAGGAAGAAGCTCTTTTTTGTGTCTAAAAACCAGGCAGAAAATACTCAAACTAACAAGACATCATGCAATATTAAATCAGTAAGCTCATAATTTTTCTAAGATGTTGTCATTAGATCCTGAGCACGAAATCACATTAAATCAATCTTCAGACAACCACGGGGCAAGACATACCACCATTTTTGCTGAATCAACCTCAAAACTATAGAATCACTGTGAATACATACCAAAAATCAACATCCAATCAAAATAGCTGTAACCTAAAAATTGTGTCGATCAGTTCACAATACCCTACCTCCAGCAGCCTACTTCCCGTTGTGCACCACCGGCATCCTTGCAGGCATGTCGTGACCGCATGACAGTGATCTCATAAACTACAACCACCAGGCACCATTAGAATCAAATCATGGGGAATAGAAAAATAGAGCAAGGACCAGCTGAAAGGTCTTGATGGCTAGAAGGGGGGTGAATAGCCTTTTAAAATTTTCTATAAAGACAAGCTAAACAAGTTTATCAATATAAAAAATAGTGAGATGCGAGTTTTTCTTAGCCTATGGGGTGTTTGCAAGCCACCTAACCAATTCACAATTCTAGTATATTTGCACTCAACCGCACAAGTCAAACCGAGAAGGAAACTACAACAACAACTAGCAAGCTACACAAAAGAGCCACTCTAGCAAAGCTAACTAGCTAGCAAAGGTAACTAAGAAGGTAATGCGGAGTTGAGTAGGAGAGTTTCACCGAGGGGCGAAGTATTGAGCCAACCAATATGATCAACAATGAATACCAAGACAACCAAACACCGGGATCAATCAATCACAATATGAAAGTGATGACACAAGATTTATCCCGAGGTTCACGTGCTTGCCGGCACGCTAGTCCCCGTTGTGTCCCTCTTCACCACGTGGTTCGGTGGCTAATCGGTCTCACACCGAGCCTCTCAAAAGGCGCCACAAGAACCTACCAAATGGCAAAAGGTTGCAAATGATACGAGCAATCCACTAATGTTGCCTTTGGCGCTTTGCCGAGGTAGGCACAAACCCCTCACAATCACTGGAGGTGGCCAAGAACAATCACCAACTCTTGCCAACGCCTCCAAGCTGCTCTAAGCCCATACATGGCGGCAACCACCAAGAGAAACAAGAATCCCGCAGCAAATCAACCACCAAATGCCAACTAGATGCAATCTCACAATGCAAATGCACTTGGATCACTCAATCTCACTTTGAATATGCAAAGAAGCAAGAGAGATGAGTGAGAGGGGAGTTGCTTGGCTCAAAGTGCTCACAAGTATGTCAAAGAATGCAAGAGAGAGAGCCTTGAGCCGGCCAACGAGTATTTATAGATGTACTCCTTCGAATAGAGCCGTTCGGAACTTGAAACAGCTGCAGTCGCGCTGACCGGACGCGCTGGTCGAATTGACCGGACGCGCCGATCACACAGCGCCTACGCTCGTGAACCACTGACCGGACGTGCTCCACGCAATGACCGGACGCGCGAAGCTCGACCGGACGCGCTGGTCCCGCAACAGACCAAACGCGCTGGTCAAGCCTGAGAAGCGCTCCAACGAGTCAGCGACCGGACGCGCTGCAGAACTGACCGGACGCCATAGTGCCAGCGTTCGGTTGGAGTCCAGTAAGCTCCCTCGATGACCGGACGCGTACGATCGAGCGTGACCGGACGCGCCACTGCGTCCGATCAAAAAACTGAGACACGCGCAGACGCTGAATACTGACCGGACGCGTCCGGTCAAACAAAGACCGCGTCCGGTCCAGCATTCGGTCACCTCTGTGACCTCCGTTCGCCTCCGTTTGATTCACCCTTTTACATATGAGCTAGACTAAGTATGTGTGTCGCTTTAGCACATGTTTGAGCTCGTGAAACAACATGTGACAACGCCTCCAAAACTCGACATTGGCGTAAAGGAAAATAGGCGTTTTAATTCCTCGAATACGCCTAAATCCCGCCTCGCAAGCTTGGTGGGAGGGAGAGAGGACCCCAAACCCTCTCTACCGCTCAAACTCCAATGCCATCACAAATGTGCTAACACCACCAAGTGATCACGTCATGTGTGAGTGTGTTAGCATTTTCACAATCATTTTTTGAGGCGTTATTAGTTCTATCCAAATGCATATGATTATGAAATGCACACCTAGAGGCACTTAGGAGTTCAATAGATGCGTCATTCCCCTCTTTATAGTACGTCTATCTATCCTATAATGTAACCACACCCACTAGGTGTCTTGGTTACTAAAACACAACCCTTAAGCATATACCTTTGCCTTGATCATGTAGGATTGCGTCCAAATCCAAGTGTGGTCATCATGATCACCATGTCCATCTTGCCACCAACCTTGGAATGTACTAGTCCTCATATGCTATATACAACCTAGGCATAGGATTAGTACTTAAGCATTGTCACTAATTACCAACACCAAACATAGGACTTTCAATCTCCCCCTTGTTGGTAATTGGTGACAACCCTTTCACAAAGATATTATGATAAAATTTTGATTGAACCCATGTCACATTGTCCAAGTATATTACCATGTGTAAGAATTATGGACATGTGATCATGAATTCAAATTGATAGCAATGGCTCCCCCTACATGTATGCTATATGTTTGGATTTAGGAAGCATACATGCTTACATAGGAAAATATAGGAGCATTGACTATCAATAGGTGCTAAGTGTTTTAGATTATAGACCTTTGAAGCGTGATACCATCGGAGTAGCGATAAACACCATCTTAGCACCTTGTGTAGCTAGATACCACTTGGAAAAGCACAAACATAACTAGAAACCTCGTGAGATCAACATTATAAGCAAGGCTCTAGTACCACTTTGAAAAACATGAAGCAAGAAAAATCTAACTACTTCCTATTCATGCTAGTACCTCAATATATCATTCAAATTATACTAGCAAGTCACCACACAAGCAATGTATCGGAGAAAAAAATGCATAACTATGCATCATACATATGAAGTGCACATGGAAATGCAACATTCATGTTTAAGAGCTTGCTCCCCCTACTTGTGTGCTCAAAATTTTAGTTGATCCCCTTCTTTTATCAATTTTCCCTTTTAGATTTTCTCCCCCCTTAGAATCTATCTCTGTGAACAACATTTTCTCCCCCTTTGGCACCAATGACCACAAGGGACCAATGTTAGATAGAATATCATGTGATGTTATGGGGTGAGGATCAAGTTTGTGATTCAACCTAGATTGCTTGCATGAATAAAATGCTTCGGTTTGATCCAAGGGCAAGCTTCTTCACACCTCACTAGAAGGGTTATCATGCACCATGTTGAAGCAAATACTTAAACAAGTGATCTAGATTAAACACTTAGGATCACAAACTCTCAAACAAGTTATATGCTACCACTAGATCATACAAGACATGGAAACAATAGTGGCACCATATAAACTTCAAATTCATTTGATTTTCATGAATGAGCCTAGAACATAAGAAATCATGACTAGATGCACTAAACAAGTCCTTAGTATAGAATGTATGACATGTCAACCAATTGTACCTTGGGGCTCGAAGGAGAGGCATGTCATATCATGGAGGTGCATCAACTCATGTTGGAGAAGTCAAGTATGTTCAACTCATTCTTTAGCTTGTGAAATCTCTTCTCATCAAGTGGCTTGGTGAATAGATCGGCTAATTGATCTTCGGTGCCTACACTCTCAATAGCAATATCACCCTTTTGTTGATGATCTCTAATGAAGTGATGGCGAACATCAATATGCTTTGTTCTTTGATGTTGAACTGGATTATTGGTTAGCTTCACGGCACTTTCATTGTCACATAGCAATGGCACATTCTTGAAATTGATTCCAAAATCCTTCAATGTTGCCTTCATCCACAAGATTTGTGCACAACAACCCGCGGCGATGTATTCGGCCTCGACGGTAGATAGTGCAATACTATTTTGCTTCTTGGATGACCATGAGACAAGTGATCTTCCCAACAATTGACAAGTTCCGGAAGTGCTCTTTCTCTCCACTTTGTCACCGGTATAGTCGAAATCCGAATATCCAGCTAGCTCAAAGCTTGCACCTTTGGGATACCACAATTCAACATCTTGTGTATGCTTTAAGTACCTCAATATTCTCTTTGTTGCCTTCAAATGACTTTCTCTTGGTGAGGCTTGAAATCTTGCACACATGCATACACTAAACATCACATCGGGCCTTGATGCCGTCACATAGAGTAGGCTACCAATCATTTATCTATATAGCTTTTGATCCACCATGTTGCCACTCTTGTCACTATCCAAGGTTCCACTAGTGCTCATTGGAGTAGTTATTCCTTTTGCATCTTCCATACCAAACTTCTTTAGCATATCCTTTATGTATTTAGTTTGGCTCACAAATGTTCCTTCCTTCATTTGTTTGATTTGAAGTCCAAGAAAGAAACTAAGTTCACCAATCATTGACATTTCAAATTCCTTTGCCATCATTTTCCCAAACTCATCACAATAATCTTGATTGGTTGAACCGAAGATGATATCATCAATATAGATTTGCAGCACAAACAAGTCTTTCCCAATCTTCTTGGTGAATAGAGTAGTATCCACTTTGCCCATGACAAATCCTTTGGATAGCAAGAAATCTCTTAATCTTTCATACCATGCTCTGGGTGCTTGCTTCAATCCATACAAAGCTTTTCTCAACTTGTAGACATGATTGGGTTTCTTGTCATCTTCAAAACCGGGAGGTTGCTCCACATACACCTCCTCTTGAATGTACCCATTTAGAAATGCACTCTTCACATCCATTTAATATAGCTTGATATTGTGAGCACAAGCATAGGCAAGTAAAATCCTAATTGCTTCCAATCTTGCAACCGGCGCATAAGTTTCACCAAAGTCAAGACCCTCTATTTGTGTGTAACCTTGAGCCACTAGTCTTGCTTTGTTCCTTACTACTATCCCATCTTGACCTTGCTTGTTGCAAAAGACCCATCTTGTTCCAATGCATTGTGATCCTTAGGCCTCTCAACTAGTTCCCATACTTCATTTCTCTTGAAGTTGTTGAGCTCTTCATGCATTGCATTTACCTAATCCGGATCTCTCAATGCTTTATCAATGTCCTTGGGTTCTTCCATTGACACAAAAGAAGAGTGAGCACAAAATGATGCCAATCTTGATCTAGTTTGAACTCCCCTTTGTATGTCACCAATGATGAAATCCAATGGATGGTCTCTTGCAATGTTAGTTGGTTGAAGCACTTGGACTTGATTGCTTGGATGTTGATGTTGATCATGAGTTGGAGATGATGAACTTGCCACTTATTGATCTTGTTGCACTTGAGATGATGTACTAGCTTGATTTTGCATTAGAGAACCACTAGCTTGTGTAATTGGACTTTGGAGCACTTGATCTTTATTGTCATCCACATCAATCACTTGCTTTGGCCTAATATCGCCAATATCCATTTCTTTCATAGCATTGGTCAATTGAGTTCCTCTCACATCATCCAAGTTATCTTCCTCCTCTTGAGAGCCATTTGTTTCATCAAACTCAACATCATGAACTTTCTCAAGTAAACCACTAGCCAAATTCTAAACTCTATAAGCTTTGCTAGTAGTGGAGTAACCAAGTAAGAATCATTCATCACATTTCTTCTTAAACTTGCTCAATCTAGTGCCTTTCTTCAAGATATAGCATTTGTAATAAAATACCCGAAAATATGCAATGTTGGGCTTTCTTCCATTCAAGATCTCATATGGTGTTTTCTCTAAGAACTTGTGGCAATAGAGGCGGTTGCTATAGAAGCAAGCTGTGTTGATTGCTTCGGCCCAAAATGAATGACTCACATTATACTCATTCAACATTGATCTTGCCATATCAATTAAGGTTCTATTCTTCCTTTCAACTAGGCCATTGGATTGAGGTGTATACTTGGCCGAGAATTGATGTTTGATTCCAAGCTCATCACATAGCTCGTCAACTCTTGTGTTTCTAAACTCACTTTCATTGTCACTTCTCACTTTCTTTATTGTGGTCTCAAACTCATTTTGTACCCTCTTGATGAACTTCTTGAATATGTCAAATACATCACTCTTGTCCACAAGAAAGAATATCCATGTGTATCTATTGAAATCATCCACAATCACAAAGCCATACTTGTTGCCACCAATGCTTGTGTATGTAGTTAGCCCAAATAGATCCATGTGCAATAACTCAAATGCCTTAGAAGTACTCATGATGCTTTTCAATAGATGAGTGTTGCCCACTTGCTTTCCGGCTTGACATGCACTACATAGCTTATCCTTCTCAAATGTGACATCCTTCAAGCCTCTAACTAAGTCATGCTTTACTAACTTGTTCAATTGCTTTATGCCAACATGACCAAGTCTTCTATGCCATAACCAACCCATACTTGATTTGGTGAGCAAGCATGTTGAAAGTTGAGTGTCACTAGCATTGAAATCAACCAAGTATAGGTTCTCATATCTAAAGCCTTTGAAGATCAAGTTGGAGCCATCAACACTAACTATCTCCACATCATCAACACCAAATATGCACTTGAAACCTAGATCACACAATTGAGCAACCGACAACAAGTTGAAATTGAGCTTTTCAACTAGTAGCACATTGGAAATGCTATGATCATTTGAGATTGCAATCCTTCCAAGAGCCTTTACATCACCCTTGCTATTGTCACCAAATGTGATGCTATCAATGCCGCTATCATTTGATTTGAGAGAGTTGAACATTCTTGAATCACCGGTCATATGTTAAGAGCACCCACTATCAAGCACCCAATGCCTTCCTCCGGCCTTGTAATTTACCTACAAAACAATTTAATGTCTTTTAGGTATCCATACTTGCTTGGGTCCTTGGAAGTTAGTAACTAAGCTCTTTGGTACCCAAATGGCATTCTTCTTTGGACCCACAATTGGTGTATCAACAAACCTAGCATGCACACCTTTCTCACCCTTGGTAAGCATATAACAAGAATCAAAAGGAATGTAAGATACATTAGCATTTTTCTTGTTCTTGTTTATTTTATTACAATTAATCTCTAGATGCCCAACTTGCTTGCATCTATTGCAATAACGACCATTGCTCTTTACAAAGTGAGGCTTTGGAGTAGCAAAGGTTGCCTTGCCCTTTTTGGGAGTATAGCCCAAACCCTCTTTGTTAAGAGAGAACCTTTGGCTACCCAAGCATTTTAGCAATCGGGCACCCCCACCATAGGCATTGCCTAATGCACGGGTGAGATCATCCACCTCTCTCTTGAGAGTCTCATTCTCAACCACAAGTGATGAATCACTAGTAGTAGAGATAGAGTTGGTTGTAGTGGATGATGATGAGCTACATGAAGCATTAGTAGGACCAACAAATAAAGAATCATCAATAATATCACATGTTAGTCCAATATCACAAGTGACAATCACTTGCTCCTCCTTAGCTTTCTTCATGAACTTCTCTAACTTGAGGTCCTTTTCCTTGATGAGCTCAAGTAGAGTGGAGTGGGCTTCCTTAAGCCTAGTGTGAGCAACTTCAAGGTCCTCGTGGTCTTCCTTTAGACACTCACGAGAGGCCTCTAGCTCATCAAAGGATTTCCTAAGAGATTTGAGCTCTTGTTCATTTCCTTTGCACTCCTTACTCTTTTTGAGAACAACAAGCTCCTCCATCAAGGCATCATTTTCATTGCTCTTGGCAATGAGCTCTTGCTCCAAGATTTTGCATCTCTTGGTGGTCCTCTTGTAGCCTTTGCTCATTTGATCTATTATGCCCAATAGATCATCCTTGGAGTAGTCCTCATCCTCCTCATCATCACTCCTACAACCATCACTAGCACAAGAATTATCATCATTATCATCATATTTTACCTTGGTAGGCTTGGCCATAAGGCATGTCGATGTAGTGTCAAAGATGGATGGCTTGTTGGAGAGGGCGATGCTTGCAATGACTCGTCGAGTGGTCCTTTCATCATCACTAGAGCTTGCATCATCATCACTATCGGAGTTGTCACTATCCCAAGTGACCACATAACCACCACCCTTCTTCTTCTTGTTGAATGTGAAGCTCTTCTTTGCTTTCTTCTCCTTCTCTTTCTTATCCTTATTGTTCTTCTTGAGCTTCAAGTCCCCATTATGAAATCTCTTATCTTCATAGGGGCAATCCGCCACTATGTGATCGGGGCTATTGCAATTGTAGCAAAGGGTCTTTGCCTTCATAGTGTCTCTCCTCTTCCTTGCCCCATATCCTTTCTTCTTCATGAACTTTCCCATCTTGTGCACAAGGAGGGCCATGGTCTCATCATCGAATGGATCATCATCATCGCTCTCCACCTTGCTCTTGCGCTTAGAAGATGAAGCCTTGAATGCAATGGGCTTCTCTTGCTTGACCTTGATCTCCTTCTTCTCATCTTCATCTTCATCATCATCATCATATTGAGCATCGGTCATGACATCTCCAAGCACTTGGTTTGGAGTCACCTTGTCCAAACCCTCTCTTTGGATCATCTTCCTCAAGATAGCAAACTTCTTAGGTAAGTTCATCAAGAACTTATGTGAGAAGTCCTTGTCCTTGACATCTTCTCCTAGGCTCTTGAGATCATTGACAATAACTTGTAGCCTATAAAACATCTCCGGTATAGACTCATCATCCTTCATCTTGAAGCTTGCAAACATGTCCTTGAGTATATAGAGCTTGGCACTCTTTACCATTGAAGTGCCCTAATATGTTTCCTCTAATCTTGTCCACACTTCACTTGCCATCTCAAGATCCTTGATTTGCTCAAAGACCTTTGCATCAATCCCATTGTAGAGAGTGTTGAGAGCCATAGTGTTGCATTGGTTGTTGATGCGGTCATTGTTGGTGAGGTTGTCGGGATCAATGATAGCATAATCATGATGTGTCACCTCCCAAACCTTCTCATTAATAGAGCCAAGATATTGCTTCATTTTTCTTTTCCAATGATCAAAAGATGAGACACAATCAAAGAATGGAGGCTTGCCCCCGACATAGTTGAACACAACTTGAGCCATCTTACACCGAGATTGTTAAGCCTTACAAACGGTGACCACGGCTCCGAAAGGTCTTGATGGCTAGAGGGGGGTGAATAGCCTTTTAAAATTTTCTACAAAGACAAGCTAAACAAGTTTATCAATATAACAAATAGCGAGATGCGAGTTTTGCTTAGCCTACGGGGTGTTTTGCAAGCCACCTAACCAATTCACAATTCTAGTATATTTGCACTCAACCGCACAAGTCAAACCGAGAAGGAAACTACAACAACTAGCAAGCTACACAAAAGAGCCACTCTAGCAAAGCTAACTAGCTAGCAAAGGTAACTAAGAAGGTAATGCGGAGTTGAGTAGGAGAGTTTCACCGAGGGGTGAAGTATTGAGCCAACCAATATGATCAACAATGAATACCAAGACAACCGAACACCGGGATCAATCAATCACAATATGAAAGTGATGACACAAGATTTATCCCGAGGTTCACGTGCTTGCCGGCACGCTAGTCCCCGTTGTGTCCCTCTTCACCACGTGGTTTGGTGGCTAATCGGTCTCACACCGAGCCTCTCAAAAGGCGCCACAAGAACCTACCAAATGGCAAAAGATTGCAAATGACACGAGCAATCCACTAATGTTGCCTTTGGCGCTTCGCCGAGGTAGGCACAAACCCCTCACAATCACCGGAGGTGGCCAAGAACAATCACCAACTCTTGCCAATGCCTCCAAGCTGCTCCAAGCCATCTAGGTGGCGGCAACCACCAAGAGAAACAAGAATCCCACAGCAAATCAACCACCAAGTGCCAACTAGATGCAATCTCACAATGCAAATGCACTTGGATCACTCAATCTCACTTTGAATATGCAAAGAAGCAAGAGAGATGAGTGAGAGGGGAGTTGCTTGGCTCAAAGTGCTCACAAGTATGTCAAAGAATGCAAGAGAGAGAGCCTTGAGCCGGCCAACGAGTATTTATAGACGTACCCCTTCGAATAGAGCCGTTCAGAACTTGAAACAGCTGCAGTCGCGCTGACCGGACGCGCTGGTCGAATTGACCGAACGCGTCGATCACACAGCGCCTACACTCGCGAACCACTGACCGGACGCGCTCCACGCAACGACCGGACGCGCGAAGCTCAACCGGACGCGCTGGTCCCGTAACAGACCGGACGCGCTGGTCAAGCCTGAGAAGCGCTCCAACGAGTCAGCGACCGGACGCGCTGCAGAACTGACCGGACGCCATAGTGCCAGCGAACGGTTGGAGTCCAGTAAGCTCCCTCGACGACCGGACGCGTCCGGTCGAGCGTGATCGGACGCGCCACCATGTCCGATCAAAAAACTAAGACACGCGCAGACGCTGAACACTGACCGGACACATCCGGTCAAACAAAGACCATGTCCGGTCCAGCGTCCGGTCACCTCTGTGACCTCCGTTCGCCTCCGTTTGATTCACCCTTTTACATATGAGCTAGACTAAGTATGTGTGTCGCTTTAGCACATGTTTGAGCTCGTGAAACAACATGTGACAACGCCTTCAAAACTCGACATTGAAGTAAAGGAAAATAGGCGTTTCAATTCCTCGAATACGCCTGAATCTCGCCTCGCAAGCTTGGCGGGAGGGAGAGAGGACCCCAAACCCTCTCTACCGCTCAAACTCCAACGCCATCGCAAATGTGCTAACACCACCAAGTGATCACGTCATGTGTGAGTGTGTTAGCATTTTCACAATCATTTTTCGAGGTGTTATTAGTTCTATCCAAATGCATATGATTATGAAATGCACACCTAGAGGCACTTAGGAGTTCAATAGCCGCGTTATTCCCCTCTTTATAGTACGGCTATCTATCCTATAATGTAACCACACCCACTAGGTGTCTTGGTTACTAAAACACAACCCTTAAACATATACCTTTGCCTTGATCATGTAGGGTTGCGTCCAAATCCAAGTGTGGCCATCATGATCACCATGTCCATCTTGCCACCAACCTTGGAATGTACTAGTCCTCATATGCTATATACAACTTAGGCATAGGATCAGTACTTAGGCATTGTCACTAATTACCAACACCAAACATAGGACTTTCACCAGTGAACCTGTGCGGAAGCCGAAATGAACAGAGGAACATGTGCCCACGACCGGAGGGAGGCGGAGCACCGGGAGCAGACACGCAGGAGGTTGTGGCCAACGCCCTCGCCGGCCCATGGTCGTCCACCATGCCGCCGCCGCCCTTAGCCTCCGGCGGCTTCATGCTAAGCGCCCTGCACAAATCCAACGAGAGGACTGAAAGGATCAAGATGCCCAAGAGGGGGGGGGTGAATTGGGCTTTTCTAAAAATTAATTGCAAGAATTAAATCCTATAAGCCGGAATTCACCCCTAGTGCCTACTTGTGTTTCTAGAGAGTCTACCGATAAAAAATTTTGCACCCTAGTTTCCAATCCTAGTCTAGCATGGCAATTCTAGGAATGTAAATAAAGCAATGAAAGTAAATACGATAATGTAATTGCTTGAAAGTAAAGGGGCAAGGAACACGGCGATGTTTTTCCGAGGTATCGGAGAGTCGCCACTCCCCACTAGTCCTCGTTGGAGCACCCGCGCAAGGGTGTCGCACCCCCTTGATCCGCGCAAGGATCAAGTGCTCTCTAAGGGTTGATTCTTCAACACTCCGTCGCGGCGAATCACCCAAAACCGCTCACAACATGAGTTGGGTCATCCACAAGCTCTGCCGGATGATCACCAAACTCCCAATCACCACCAAGCCGTCTAGGTGATGGCGATCACCAAGAGTAACAAGCTAGAACTCTCACTTGACCACAACGAGCCCAAATGAGGAGATGGATGCACACTTGCTACTCTCTAATCACTAGTGAGGGATTCTCAAACTTTGATTCTCAAATCTCTATCCTCACTAGAGCTCTTGCACTCCCTTGCACTCTAAAGGGTTTTCTCAGATGTTTGAATGAGCAAGAGACCTCTAAAAGAGGTGGAGGGGTTGTATTTATACACCCCTCAAAGAAAACGAACCGTTACTTTCTGACACAGGCTGACCGGACGCGCCGGTCGAACTGACCGGACGCGCCGGTCGCCCGTAACGGTCAAAACCCGATTTTGAACAGAACCACCGGACGCGCCGGTCAGGGGTGACCGGACGCGTCCGATCGTGCAAGGGACCTTACTGTACTCACACCGGACGCGAGGCCGCATCCGATGGATGATGACCGGACGCGTCCGGTCCTCTCTGGACCTTACTGGACTGTGACCGGACGCGGCGATCACGTCCAGGTCGCGTCCGACGGCCGTTCTCCCTAGGTGACACGTGTCGGTCGCTGACCACCGCGTCCGGTGGTCAGGGCCGAACCCTAGCCGCGGTAACGTACTGACCAGACGCGTCCGGTGCTGCCGAAGACCGCGTCCGGTCACTGGAAAACAGCCCGAAACTTTCCGAAACGCGTCGCAACTTCAACCAAGTTGCTTCCAACTGAACTTTGAGCTATTCTAGGGTTGCCTAGCACCAAGTTTAGCAAGTGTGCACCACACCTAAACATAGGACTCGCCTAGGTCAAGCTACCCATTCATGCCCCCCTTTATAGTACGGCCAAAAGAGAAAAACGAAGATCCTAACGACTATTCCGAATGTGTCTCAACACCTCGACATCCGGAACTAACCGTCCTTAATCTTGACGTCACTCTTTTGAAAACCGAAATGATTTCCATCAAGGGACACGAATACCATAGTGCTCAAAGCAGTTATCACCTCCATGACCTAACTTACCAATGTTTCTGCAAAACACACGTTAGTCATGGTAATAAAGTGTTGTCATTAATTGCCGAAACCAAACCTTGGGGCCTAGATGCTTTCAATCTCCCCCTTTTTGGTGATTGATGACAACACTAAGTTTCAAAGGATTAGAGTGAAGGTTTTCGAACATGCTTGGTTCACATAAGCAAAAGACAATAAGCATAAAAGGTTAGGAATTGCTTATGTGCTCCAAGCCAAAAGAGTGTACTTCATAAGATAAGACAAAAAAGCATTAGTACACATAAAGATATAGCTCATAAGTAATCGGAGTAAGGCACGGAAGCACAACCTTAGAGCTATAGCTAAAACGGTGACATATATTAATCACTGAGACGGATAACACATTAAGACTCAAAGTTTACGACTCGACGACAATGTCACACGAATGCAATGCTGAAAAGTAAACATGATATGCATGAAAGTAGCACACAAAGAACGAAAACCCACTAACAAACTCCCCCTGAAACTACTCTCTCTCCCCCTTTGGCATCAAGCGCCAAAAAAACTAATCTAATCTGACGGGGGGACAGACGGAGCCGTGTCGGGTGCCGAGGTGCGCGGAGTAATCACGAAGTGAAGCGAATCGCCCTCGGAGTCTGAGCTATCTGGCTGACCCTCTGAAGAAGCACGTGGCTGCGAAGCGGTCTGGGTCTGAGCAGGAGCAGGTACTGACTGTGTAGCAACAAGTGGATCTGTCTGAGTAACCTGAGCCTGAAGTGCGCCAGTAGCTGGGGGATCTGTCGAGGCAACTGAAGAAGGGATGGTCTCTGTAGTCCCGGTCCCTGTCACTGGAGGAACGACTACCTCAGGAGCTGACAACCCTGACGAAGTGTGAAACGTAGTAGTGTGCGAGGGTGTCGGCTGACCAGTCAACTCGCTGTAGGTGGCACTGAAGTCACCAATAGGTGTGCCTGTCAGAAGGTGCGGGCGAGGCTGGTCTGACGGTGTAAACCCCGTATGTATAGGAGTGAAGCTCGGGGACTGAAAGGACTGGAGAACCTGCTGCTGTGGAGATGTAAACTGTAAGCTCAGCTGTCCCTGACTCGACGGACCACTGGAATGCAAAGCCTGAGTCATGACAGATGCAGGCGGAGGAACCCCAACTGTGATAAGGTGGCGCAGGAGATCCATGTACTGCTGCTAACTCTGTCGCTGCATCTCAACCTGTTGCCTCTAGATCTCAAGCTGCTGTCTCTGAAACTCGTCCTGGCGAGCCTGTATCTGTGCAAGTGCTGCAGCTGTATCCTGTGCCTGTCGCTGTATCTGCTGCTGCTACTGCTCCTGAGCCTGGGTCAACCTCTCAAGAATAGCCACCATGGCTGGGTCTGAGCGGGAGGCTGAGCCAGATCCACCGGCCTCGTGGTCGTGAGACCGAGGAGACCGGTACCTGGGGATGGGCTGGTAGTCCTCATTTGTGCTGTCTGAAGTGACATCCTCAGGTATGTCAGCAGTCTGAGCCTCAAGGTCCGCGAGCTCTGCCTCGGCAAGCTCGTCAACTCTGGCGTCCTGCTCAGCTGCTGTCTCAGGAACGTCTGGGCGCTCACGCTGTCCTGGCGCTGGGGCCTGATCTCTAGTAACAGAGGCCCAAAGCTGTCTGATATCATAATCAGGGAAAGCTGTAGTAGTGTTAGCTATCTCCGCCCTGATCTCTGGTGGCATCTGGATAGCAGATCTGATGATAAAACAAATCCAGTGGGCATAGGGAAGCTGACGGTTACCCTTGAATCCCTCAGCAATGGTGTCCTCCATCTCACTGAGGATAAGATCCCAGATGTCAAACTGTCGCTGTGAAAGGAGGTGGTGAACAACCCAAAGCTGCATCCTCATCAGTCCCTCTCTGTAGCCGAGTCTAGGAAGTAAAGTGCGTCTGAGAATAGCATCCAAGACCCTGGCAAGTGGCGTCAGACTAGCAGGCGTACGACGTGACCCTTCGCCAAAAGGCTCGCGAAAGCAGGGTCGAACTAGGTCGGTAGGTGGCACTGAACCGCCGTGAGGGCGTCTGGGAGGTGGAGTCTGTCCATAGCATAACTGATGGATCCTTGTGTCAGAAGCTGGAAGTCTGAGGATCTCTCGAGCTCTGGAGCTGTACAATCTATGATCGCGGCCTCTGAAAGCAAAGTGTATGAACTCATGGGCAGGATCAATCCATAGTGAAGCATAGAACTCTCTGACCCATGTGCCGCAGTATGCACCTGTCCGTCCAAGAAGATCTGATAAGCCAGGCATATAGGACAGGTGCGGACGGAGCTGCTCTCCCACGACATCAACCAATGCCTCAAGTCGACATACCCTCTGAGGTCTGAATGCAATACCACTGTCAACTAGGGCCCTATAGAAGTCCTCCTGAAGTGGGGTGTAGAAACCCTCTGAAGCTCTGTGATCTCTGACTGGTGGGAACCAACGGCTGACCTCCACAAACCTCAAACTCTGCACCTGACGTGCTGAAGCACCCCTCAGGTCAAAGTGCTCGACCGGGGGTGACCCTCTAGCTCTGGGAGGAGGACGTGCTCCACGACGCTGGCCCTCTGGCCTAGGTGTCACCTGAGTACGAGCACGTGTGGAGCGGCGACATGGTGGAGACTGAGCTGGCTGCTCCTCTGTATCCTCAGTGGCCTGTGGAGCCTCAGTAGCCTGTGTAGCCTCAGTAGCCTGTGTAGCCTCTGTCTGCTCTGTGGGTGGATCTACTGACATCTGCTCGGAAGGTCCAGTAGCCTCGGTACCCTCAGTGGCCTCAGTGCCGAGCTGTCGACCTTCAAGGTGAAAGCGACGCTCGCCTATGTGAATGCCACTGCGTCTACCACCTCTCTCTGCCTGCTCTGCAGCGTCTGCCACGGCCTGAGCAACCTCTGCCTCTGAAAGCGTCTTCCTCTTCTTCCTGGCTGCAATCTTGATGCGCTTACCACGCGCAATCTCATCACGGCGGGGAGGACTGTTGTCCCCGTCACCAGGAGCACCACCGGCGTTCTTGCAACACACCATGCTGATCGACTGCCTGAAAACCTCTGTGAGATGATGAACTGACACTCGAGAGGCTTGGCCTCAATCCGTATCCGCAGGCTTGGCCTCGGATTTAGCGAACAGATCTGACCCTGACACACCGACTGACTCGCTGCACGTATGGAATAGAAAGGTATACTATAAGCACGTATATAACTAAAGATACGAAACCCTAGATAGCAAGCATGTGAGATACGAAGTGAGACGTGACGCGAAGCTACCTCGGATCGGCGAGACGACGGTGAGAGGAAGCGGTGACCTAGGTTGCGAGAACCCCCGAGATCGACGATCGAGCTCTGAAACGACCGAACGAGATAGTCAATGGATGTAATCGGTCAAGGTTAGCCCTAACAAATGGAATGACGTGACTTGAATCGAAGAAAGAGCGAATCGTCACCTGAAGAAATTAGGGTTTCGATCAAACCCTAGGTTAGGGTTTGGGTGAAAACCCTAGAAGGCTCGGGTACGGGTGGAGAAGTGGAGCTAGGGCACGAGGGGAGAAGGTGGTGGCTGCAGTGAAGCTGGTGCGGCTCTCAGCGGTGTATGGCTCGCCGGCGGCGAGGTTGGATGCGTGGGCGGGCGCGGCAGGCGGGCACGCGCGCGGCAGCGAGCAAGAGGGCGAGCGGGCTAGGCAGGCGTGGCGCAGCTGCCGGAGGTCTCGCCGGCGGCAAGCACGACGGCGAGGAAGCGGCGGAAGACGGCGAGTCGGCGAGTTCGGATGAAAAAAAAACAGAGAAGACGAACGGTTTTATGAGGGGCTCAGATCCGCTCGACGCGCGTTGACCGGACGCGGTGGTCATTATGACCGGACGCGGTGGTGCAGCGTCCGGTCACACTCCAGTAAGCGCCTGGAGTGACCGGACGCGTCCGGTGTGGACTAACCGGACGCGGTCAGAGTCCGGTCGCTGAGTGCTCGGGAATTCATCGCGGAGCACCGGACGCGGTGGTGGTAGCCGGGACCGGACGCGGTGGTCGTCAGAGGCGCGTCCGGTGCAGCGTCCGGTGCCTAGGTCTGGAATTGGTCTTCTGGATGACCGGACGCGCTGGTGGACGCCGGGACCGGACGCGGTGGTGAAGCATCACTGCGTCCGGTGCAGCGTCCGGTCCAGCGTCCGGTCGCTGTTCTTCGCCATTCTTCGTTCCGAACTTCGACGCGACTCCTCCCAATCAAGTTCCAATTCAAAGAGACACAAAAAACACCAATTGGAACCTGATATGAGTGACCTCACTCAAACCCTCAAATTTTTAAAATATTTTGCCTTAGGCTAGTATAATTTTTACGAAAATAGGCAATAAACACCCGAGGAGCAACGTATGGCCATGCAATAGAGTTTTTGGACTCTAGGAGCGTCAAATGCTCTCTCTATCCATGGACGAACACAGAGGTTGCTCAAAGCTAAACCGAAAAGAAACGACAAACAAAAAACCATGCATATGCAATGCAATACGAGAAAGTAAAGCTAGGTTGCTTGTCAAGTTTGATCCACGGTTAGGCTTCTTCACTCCTCCAAAGGAGGGTTATCGTAACCGTGTTAGCCAAGCCCTAAATGCATTGCGATAAAATAAACGTGACATATGATACAATGCAATGCAAGGGACAACACGCGCTCATTTTTTAAAGTTACTTGAATCAAGCACATTAAGTTCACTTCTTAGCCTACAAAAGGTAGCCTCATCCAAAGGTTTAGTGAAGATATCTGCTAATTGATTTTCACTTCGTACACCTTCTAGTGATATGTCATTTTTAGCAACGTGATCTCTTAGAAAGTGATGGCGGATATCAATGTGCTTGGTGCGAGAGTGTTGTACCGGATTGTTAGCAATTTTAACGGCACTTTCATTGTCACATAAAAGTGGCACCTTTTCAAGAACAACTCCATAGTCTAGGAGGGTTTGTTTCATATATAAGATTTGTGCACAACAAGCCCCCGCGGCAATGTATTCCGCCTCGGCGGTGGACAAAGCCACACTATTTTGCTTTTTAGATGACCAAGATACTAAGGATCTCCCAAGCAAATGGCACCCTCCGGATGTGCTTTTTCTATCAATTTTGCAACCGGCATAATCCGAATCGGAATAGCCAACTAGTTGGAATCTAGCTCCTTTGGGATACCAAAGACCAATGCTTGGGGTGTGCTTAAGATATCTTAGGATTCTTTTTACGGCACTTAAGTGAGGTTCTTTAGGGCATGCTTGAAAGCGAGCACACATGCACACACTAAACATGATATCGGGCCTAGATGCGGTAAGGTACAACAAGCTACCAATCATAGAACGGTAGAGAGTTTGATCGACCGGTTTACCTCCCTCATCTAGGTCGAGATGTCCATTTGATGGCATTGGGGTCTTGATTGGCTTGCATTCTTCCATCTTGAATCTTTTGAGAAGATCCTTGGTATACTTTTCTTGAGAGATGAAAATCCCTTCTCTCATTTGCTTGACTTGAAAACCAAGGAAGAATGTGAGCTCACCAATCATTGACATCTCGAACTCCTTCGACATCAATTCACCAAATTCCTTGCAATAATCTTCATTTGTTGACCCAAAGATGATATCATCAACATACACTTGATAAATGAAGATCTCCCCATTAAGCTTCTTGGTGAATAGTGTGGTGTCGACCTTCCCAATGGTGAAGCCCTTCTCAATGAGGAAGTCTCGGAGGCACTCATACCACGCTCTAGGGGCTTGCTTGAGCCCATATAGCGCCTTGGACAACCTATAAACATGATTAGGATATCTAGGGTCTTCAAACCCGGGAGGTTGATTGACATAGACTAGTTCATTTATAAAGCCATTTAAGAATGCACTTTTCACATCCATTTGATATAGTTTCATATCATGATGCGATGCATATGCAAGGAGGATACGAATGGCTTCAAGTCTTGCAACGGGTGCAAAGGTCTCTCCAAAATCAAGGCCTTCAACTTGAGAGAACCCCTTTGCAACTAGTCTTGCCTTGTTCCTCACTACTATGCCTTGGTCATCTTGCTTGTTTCGGAACACCCACTTGGTTCCAATGACTCTTGCACCTTTAGGATGCTCTTCAAGTGTCCATACTTGGTTGCGGGTGAAGTTGTTCAATTCTTCATGCATGGCATTCACCCACTCCGGATCTTGAAGAGCTTCTTCTACATTCTTAGGTTCAACACAAGAGACAAAAGAGTGATGTTCAACAAAAGAAGCTAGCTTTTGAGATCGAGTCATTACTCCCTTTGTAGGACTCCCTATGATGAGTTTTTGTGGATGAGCTTGAAGTAGAGGTGAGTTTCTTCTATCAACCACTTGAGGAGGTGGATGGGGAGCATCAACATCTTGTGCTTGTGCCTCGGCTTGTTCATGAGAGACATAAGTATCTTCATTTTCAACTCTCTCATTCTTGTCATCATCTTGAGGCACACGTGATGAAGATGGTGGATCAACGATTTGCACATCGTCTTCATCATCTTTTGGCTTGATGTCTCCCACGGGCATGTTCTTCATGGCCTCCCTCAAGGGTTCATCACCTACATCATCACAATTCTCAATTGCTCCTTGGGAGCCGTTAGATTCATCAAATTCCACATCATATGTTTCTTCAACCAAACCGGTGGCATGGTTAAATACTCTATATGCTTTGGACTTTGATGAGTAACCAACAAGAAAACCAATATCACAACGTCTTTGAAACTTCCCTAGGTGTTGACGCTTCTTGTAGATGTAGCATTTGCAACCAAACACCCGGAAGAATGAGACGTCCGGCTTCTTCCCATTAAGCAACTCATAGGGCCAAGAAACTTTTGGAGGAAAAGGCGATTTGAAGCATAGCATGCGGTGTTGATTGCCTCGGCCCAAAACTTTTCCGGAGTGTTGTACTCATCTAACATTGTTCTTGCAAGGGTGATCAAAGTCTGGTTCTTTCTCTCAACTACACCATTTTGTTGAGGAGTGTAGGTTGAAGAAACCTCATGCTTGATTCCAATTTCATCACAATAAGCTTCAATGTTGGTGTTGTCAAACTCTTTGCCATTGTCACTTCTAATCTTCTTTATCTTGACTTCGAATTCATTTTGAGCTCTCTTTGTAAACTTCTTGAAGCAACTTGCCACTTCGGATTTGTCATGAAGGAAGAAAGTCCATGTATATCTTGAGTAGTCATCCACTATCACAAGACAATAGAGATTACCACCCAAGCTCTTGTATGTTGTAGGCCCAAACAAGTCCATGTGTAGAAGTTCTAGCACTCTTGAGGTTGACATGAAAGCCTTGGTTGGATGAGTGTTTGCAACTTGTTTGCCCGCTTGACATGCACTACAAGGTTTGTCCTTTTCAAACTTTACATCCTTCAATCCTCTCACTAACTCTTTCTTCAATAGCTTGTTGAGAGTGTTCATTCCAACATGAGCAAGCCTCCTATGCCAAAGCCAACCAAGTGAGGTCTTGGTGAACAAACATGTCATCAAATTTGCATCTTCGGAGGTGAAGTCAACAAGATAAAGATTGTTGTATCTAAAGCCTTTGAATATCACTTGCTTGTCATCTATCTTTGAAACTTCAACTTCATTTGGTGTGAACAAGCATTGGAAGCCAAGGTCACAAAGTTGCCCGACGGATAATAGGTTGAAACTCAATGAAGCAACATAGAGCACATTGGAGAGTGAGTGATCATTTGATATTGCAATCTTGCCTATACCCTTGACTTTGCTCTTTGAATTATCCCCAAATGTGATCTTCTCTTGGCATATCCCATTCTCTTCAATGGAGGTGAACATACGAGGATCACCGGTCATATGTTGAGTGCAACCACTATCAATAACCCAATGAGATCCACCGGTCTTGTAGTTCACCTACACACAAGAGATCAAGCTTTTTGTTTAGGGACCCAAACTTGAGAGGGGCCCTTGACTTTCTCAACTAGTGACTTGGCAACCCATATTTTCTTTGGCCTATTCTTGTTTGGGGGACCCAAAAACATGACTTTCATCTTTCCATTTGAATCTTTTCTTAGCATGTAATGAGCATTGAAGGCAAAGGGTCTAGCATGCTTGGGCAAGGGTTGTGGTGGTGGAGTTTTGCATTCATGAGCAAAGTGACCTTCTTGACCACACTCAACACATCTCTTTGGCTTGGGCTTTGACTTGTTTTGTTGTTGAGCTTTTGCCTTCTTCTCTTGATTTGCCAAGTATCCAATACCACTTCTATCCATCTTCATTACGGTGTTCATGAGGAGCTCACTTTGCAAATATTGGCCTCTTGTGAACTTGCTTAGACCGGTCTTGAGATGCTCTTTTTCTTGCTTGAGCTTCTTGTTCTCTTCAATGAGTGACTCATTTGTTGTTTGCTTCTCAAGAGCCATCAAACCTTTAAGCTTCTTGTTCTCATTTGTAAGCTTCTCATTCTCACACTTGATCTTGGCATAATCATCATGGTTGCATGACTCAACCACACTCTTGCCTTTGCTACTAGAACCTTGCTCAATGCTTTCAATGATCAAATCATCACATGATGTAGCTATATCACACTTAACAACATTGTTAGTAGCATCATGTGTCTCAAGAGCAAGCTCATTAGCAACCATAAGACTATCATAGTCAATTTTTAATGTGGTGTATTTGTCTTTTAGAGAGCTATGTCTAGTGATGAGCTCATCATGCTTCTTCTCAAGTTTATCATGTTGATCTTTAAGCTCTTTATTAGAGGTTTTGAGCTCCTTGAGAGTGGAAGACATAACTTCATTTTGATCTCTAAGCTCACCACTAGTCTTTTGAGCATTTTCAAGCTTAGATGAGAGTGATTCATTTTCATTTTGAAGATCATCATTTTCACTTCTAGTCCTTCTTATGATTTTAGTGTATTTGTTTAGCAATTTTACAAGTTCATCATAAGAAGGTGCATCAAATTCATCATCACTATCACTATCATCATCATCATCATCACTATCATGATTTTGTACCTTTCGTTCACCCTTGGCCATAAGGCATAGGTGAGTAGTGGACGATGATGGTGAAGAGGACGGTGAAGGTGGTGATGAAGATGTCGGTGAAGATGATGGCCCCATCACAAATACGGCAACCTTCTCTTTCTCATCATCGCTCTCATCTTCGGAGGAGTCATAAGATGATTCAATGTCGGTGAGCCAATCACCAACAATATATGCCTTTCCACCCTTCTTCTTCTTGTAGAACTCCTTCTTCTTGCCATCCTTTTTCTTGTATGGCTTGTTCTTCTTCTTCTCATCTTCTTCATCGCTTGAATCATTTTTCTTGCCCTTGTTCTTGTATTTGAACTTGTCTTTTGGTGGTCTAGGGCATTGATGAGCTAGGTGGCCAAGTTCACCACAATTGTAGCAATCCATCTCCGAGATGGGCTTTCTCTTGCTACTTGTGAAGAATTTCTTTTTCTTGCCATCGAACTTGATGCCACTCTTGTTTAGCTTCTTTAGCATCTTGGTGGTCTTTCTCACCATGAGTGCAAGTGATTCATCATCAATATCACTTTCACTTGAGCTTTCTTGCACGATCATTGCTTGGCCCTTCTTCTTCTTCTTGTCATGGCTAGCTTTGAAGGCCAAGTCTTTCTTCTTGGAAGATGATGAGCCCTCTTCCGGAGTGATGTGCATGTACATCTCATGAGCATTGATCTTCCCCAATACTTGTGTTGGAGTTGCGGTGGAGAGATCACTTTGATGAAGCACGGTGACAATGTGACCATACTTCTCAACGGGAAGAACACTCAAGATCCTCCTTGCAACATCCGATTGGCTCATTTGAGTGAGCCCAAGAGCATTGAGGTCCTCTACAAGAACATTCAAGCGAGTGTACATGTCATTAGCACTTTCTTTGGGAAGCATCTCAAAAGAATTAATCTTCTTTAAAGCAATATGATAGCGTTCCTCACGCTCACTCTTAGTTCCCTCATGGAGGGCACAAAGATTCTCCCACAAATCATGAGCGTTCTTTGCATTACGCACACGATTGAAGATATCTTTGCCTAAGCCCCGGTAGAGTGCATTTTTGGCCTTTGCATTCCACCGGTCGTACTTCTCCTCGTCACTAGTGGGGTTTGCGGGATCCTTGATAGCGGGAAGCCCTTGGGTTGCGGCTCTAAGGCACCCGACATCTATGGCTTCGAGATACGCCTCCATGCGGATTTTCCAATATGGAAAATCATCCCCCTCAAAGGTGGGAGGTGGTCCTTCCCCGTTAGACATCTTGCTCTAGGCGGTAAAGCCTAAAATAGGAGCAACACGGCTCCGATACCAATTGAAAGGATCAAGATGCCCAAGAGGGGGGGGTGAATTGGGCTTTTCTAAAAATTAATTGAAAGAATTAAATCCTATAAGCCGGAATTCACCCCTAGTGCCTACTTGTGTTCCTAGAGAGTCTACCGATAAAAAGTTTTGCACCCTAGTTTCCAATCCTAGTCTAGCATGGCAATTCTAGGAATGTAAATCAAGCAATGAAAGTAAATACGAGAATGTAATTGCTTGAAAGTAAAGGGGCAAGGAACACGGCGATGTTTTTCCGAGGTATCGGAGAGTCGCCACTCCCCACTAGTCCTCGTTGGAGCACCCGCGCAAGGGTGTCGCTCCCCCTTGATCCGCGCAAGGATCAAGTGCTCTCTAAGGGTTGATTCTTCGATACTCCGTCGCGGCGAATCACCCAAAACCGCTCACAACATGAGTTGGGTCATCCACAAGCTCCGCCGGATGATCACCAAACTCCCAATCACCACCAAGCCGTCTAGGTGATGGCGATCACCAAGAGTAACAAGCTAGAACTCTCACTTGACCACAACGAGCCCAAATGAGGAGATGGATGCACACTTGCTACTCTCTAATCACTAGTGAGGAATTCTCAAACTTTGATTCTCAAATCTCTATCCTCACTAGAGCTCTTGCACTCCCTTGCACTCTAAAGGGTTTTCTCAGATGTTTGAATGAGCAAGAGACCTCTAAAAGAGGTGGAGGGGTTGTATTTATACACCCCTCAAAGAAAACGAACCGTTACTTTCTGACACGGGCTGACCGGACGCGCTGGTCGAACTGACCGGACGCGCCGGTCGCCCGTAACGGTCAAAACCCGATTTTGAACAGAACCACCGGACGCGCCGGTCAGGGGTGACCGGACGCGTCCGATCGTGCAAGGGACCTTACTGTACTCACACCGGACGCGAGGCCGCGTCCGATGGATGATGACCGGACGCGTCCGGTCCTCTCTGGACCTTACTGGACTGTGACCAGGTCGCGTCCGACGGGCGTTCTCCCCAGGTGACACGTGTCGGTCGCTGACCACCGCGTCCGGTCCTCGCGAGGACCGCGTCCGGTGGTCAGGGCCGAACCCTAGCCGCAGTAACGTACTGACCGGACGCGTCCGGTGCTGCCGAAGACCGCGTCCGGTCACTGGAAAACAGCCCGAAACTTTCCGAAACGCGTCGCAACTTCAACCAAGTTGCTTCCAACTGAACTTTGAGCTATTCTAGGGTTGCCTAGCGCCAAGTTTAGCAAGTGTGCACCACACCTAAACATAGGACTTGCCTAGGTCAAGCTACCCATTCATGCCCCCCTTTATAGTACGGCCAAAAGAGAAAAACGAAGATCCTAACGACTATTCCGAATGTGTCTCAACACCTCGACATCCGGAACTAACCGTCCTTAATCTTGACGTCACTCTTTTGAAAACCGAAACGATTTCCATCAAGGGACACGAATACCATAGTGCTCAAAGCAGTTATCACCTCCATGACCTAACTTACCAATGTTTCTGCAAAACACACGTTAGTCATGGTAATAAAGTGTTGTCATTAATTGCCGAAACCAAACCTTGGGGCCTAGATGCTTTCAAGGACGACGAATCCAGTCATGGAGGCACCGGATCCGCCAAATCCGCCGGTGTGGGCCTCCGCCAGCAAGGAAGACCGAGCCGGCTAGCCTAGATCGACGTCCATCCCGGCGCCGGAGAAGGAAGGCGAGGCGGAGCAAGAGAGGGAGCGAAGCACCTTAACCTGCACAGCGACCGAGCAGCAGTCCGTACGGCTCGCGGCCACAGTGCCCGGCGGTGGCCGACCGGCGCGGCCCTCGTCCAGCCGGGCTACAGGAGGTCAACAGGCCTGCTCACAGCGCCGCGCTCGCACCGCACCGCCGTGCCACCTCCACATGGGGGCTTGCAGGCCACGACGCCTGGGCCGCCGCACTGCCACGCTGGGTCACCGCACCGCCGCACCTAGGCCCTCCCGTGCCACTGAGAGATAGGGGGAGGGAGGAGAGGCGAAGACGAGACGGAGAGAGGGAGCGCCGCCGAGAGAGGAGGGAGAGAGGCGAATGTGGATGCACAACTGGGAGCTAGGGTTAGAGCCGGTATATATTCGGTATGAGAGGAGACTGCAGCACCATCGATGGCCATATCCAACGACCAGCATTTGATTCATCGACGTGGCCACCGTGAGGCAGCGTTGTGGCCACAGCGTTTCATATCTTTAGATGCATTTCATGCTTAGCAGACTCTAATGAGTACAAAAGATCAGGAACTATAACTTGTGCGACCAAACCATGTTCAAATCACATCTTGTCTTACCAAAAACAGATCCCACCACACAAGCTATCCCCTTCTAAAACTAGAACCCTCTGCTTCAATATCAAGTCAGCTGCAAAATACACCCGCCATTTTACAATCACTCATGTCGCAACACAAACTTGACCTCCAAACTTTCGTAGCACCCTGCAGGCTTAGCTTCAGATCCAAAACATGTTCAAATCACATCCATGCTGTTGTCCTCGACCATGTTCAAATCACATGCATGCTGTTGCCCTCGACAGAATTTCTTTAGTCAGCCATTCCTTCACTTTTCAGGACACAAAACAAGTTTCACATGATCCGCAGCTATTGCTTCTTTCCACCCTGCAAAACATAACCAAGCTTCACTACTGAGCTAAATAAGGAAGAACCACAATAAACTTTCCTAATTAAAAAGGTATGAATAATTATTTTACTCTAATGCAAATAAACATAAATATGCCAAAATAATGCTGTCTACTTTTAGAATGGCATCAGTTAACTTGAGCACTTGTTTTGTTTTCCTCAGAGACTCATGTAGAATAGATAGATGGTTTCCTGTGTTCTTTTTAAAAAAGAAAGGAAAAGAACCACCAGGTCAAGTTAATATTGTAAAATGAACTTTGTTATGTAGAGGAAAATTTATTGGTTAGCAACACTTCAAGGGTGTTCAAATATAACAGCAGCAAGATGTTTACTTTGAGAAAGAAAGGCTGTCACTTCTTTACTGGAAAACATGGAGCTTTGTAAATGTTCATCCACTACTAAATCTGCACTGCAATAGGTTGAATAACTGATTTCATCTGCAGTAACACTGGAGTGAGAACGGTTCTCAGCTGCTGGCATACTATTACTATCACTATGAGGAATGCCTTCATTTCTGTTACCCTCATGGGTAGGTTGCATCACCTTGACTGATGCATGTTTCACTGTTTTTGAACTGGGAGGGACTGGGTCATTCTTGGAACGAAAGTCCTGCAAGTGTTCACTACCATCTTCAATTGCAACACTTATAGATCCTATTAGCACACGAGAGTTTTTGCTAGGACCCATGCCATGTTCATCTACATCTAACTCATGTTTTTGGCACTGTTCTTCAATCTCGGATTGCAATTTCAATGTGCAAGTTTTGTTTCTACTTGGCACAGAACAGACATTTGGATCCTTGTAATTTGAATGCCTCACAAAAGCTGGATGGTTTGAAGTAACTACAGGACCAGGTACGATGCTATTTTCAGCAAGCCTCTCTGTGCTGCCTAAACAACGCCTTGAAATGTGTTGCCTTAATACAACACCTTTATCCATTTCAGGCCCCAAATCACAACAGATATCTTCTACCAATAGGTCCACATTAAAAACATTGTCAGTTTCTGAAGTAATTGGTGCTGGAAATTGAAGATACTGTGATTCTTCTTGCTCAAAATGGTCAGGATCAGAAATGGACTTGACACTTTGAATGACAGTAGAACATGTCGCATCATCCATGATTTCGGGTGACTGAACTGTCACATCCTCATCCTTGAGGTTTTTTAACCTCTGTTCTTTCTGCCTAAGTTTCTTCATCCGCTTCCTTTCCATCAGTTCGGCTTGCCTTCAAGATATAGAAGAAAACTTAAATAAATTCCACCTCAAAATTGAGCAAAATGATGGTTTGCTAGCTTTTTGAATTTTATGGTGCACTCATAGTGGCTAACCTTTTCTGAGCAGCTTCCTCTTCCTCCTCTAGCAACTTCTGGCATCTTAATGCTTCAGCAGTCTTGTCAGCACACCATGCTTCAACCTATAGTTCGATTTGCAGTAGCAGAATAAATTGATCAAACTTACACTTAAAAGGGTAAATGCAAAATATCTTTTTTTTCACAACAGAAGTACTATCTTACCAGCTTTTGTTCAAGCATGTAACTAACACACGAAACAACATTTTTCAACTCAGTTGCAATTTTGTCTACCTCTCCGTCAAATAAAAACTTCTGTATACAAGCAGCTGTATTTGTGCAAAGAAATGTTTTCTCACTTGCTTCATCAAGCAAGCTAAATAGTTCATCCGATGACACAGGCAGATGCATTGAAGCCTTTGTTTGAATCAGATCCTGTAGAGAAGAAAAGGAACATATGATGCTGGGTTCTAAATGCACGCCATAGGTCAACAGCAACAACAACAACAAAGCCTGTCAGTCTCAAGCAAGTTGGGGTAGGCTAGAGTTGAAACCCACCAAGAGCCCCTAGTCACGGTTCAAGCACATCAATAGCTACTTTCCAAGCACTCCTATTCAAACATAGATCTCTAGGTATATCCCAAGCTTTCAAATTTCTTTTTATTGCCTCCCCATAGGTCAGGAAAAGGTAATTCAAAAAACTTACCAGAAGCTCACTGCCAGCTCTGGCATATGCCATTGGCAATGAAGCATACCCTGGTTTACACATCCATGATGATAATGCTGTTAAAATTGATGAACCAGTTACACCCTGAAAATGTATTTATATTCCCAGTTACTGATTTGAAAGGGAAACAGGTTTACATATGTCGCATGTTATCTGGTAGTACAATACTTACCTCTACAACAACACCTGTCAAGGACAAAATTGTGCTGGCATCATCCACAGTCAGCTAAAGAGAACAAAAACATTCCAAGGTATGAGCATTGAGCAATGTTTCGGCGCAGAATAAAACCAAATTGTAATCTATAAAGAAATACTTAACTAAACAAGCTAATGCACTAATCTAGATATACTCCACAATGTAAGGATAAATGCACAAAAACTAGACCGAAAGTAGTACTTGCACAAACACATGCATATCCTTTTACATGAAATATAACAAGGATATGACACGTACAGGTTTCTTTAAAAACTTAATAACAAATCTATAACCTGGATGCGAGTTACTTCAACTATTACATAATATGTGATCAAGCTTAGAGTAAAAGTCCAGGAAATTGGCAAAGTAAGAAGCAATTTATTGAAGATAACTTACTTTATTCCAGAATGCAGCGAGAAGGTCTCTATTCTTGGGAAAATCCTGCAGAGCATGAACAAATATGTCATGCCAATGTATGGCAATGTGATGGAGGAGCAGTTTCATAGGGAAAAAATGACTATGTGAAATAAATGAAGTTCAGTATAACAACAGTCAACAAACACTACTTTACCATCGATTATAGTTGTATACCGCTAAGATGTTTAAACTAGTGTAACGGGGAAAAATTTAACACTACACAGGGACTGAAGGCTTTCAACCATTCAAGATACAAGTTAGTAAGTGATTTCGTGATTACTATTAGAGGTTGTTGTGCTAAACTTTCTATAGATTATCAGACAGCTGAGGAGTCCTGGATATCCCAAATTTCATAGAAGTGAAAAGTCTCATTTTGTATGGTCAGACTATATCTGACGTGGCCTCATCATAGATGTGGGTAGACAACTAGTGATGTGTCTCAAACTAACCCAAAAAAAAAAGTTCTTCACACAAATAGGTGAACCATCCAGTCTTTTTTTTTCTTGAATTAGTAGGAGAGCCGGGCATCAGTATATTAAAAGAAGAAAAGGTGGAAGTCTAAGAAGACTCGTACAAGCCCATTAGGGCATGGTTCTTACAAGAGTACTTATCAGAAAAATAGAAACTACGACCAGCAACCATAAGAGTCCATAGAAACTACAACTCGGCCAGACTTTCAGCACCATCAGAAAAGGAAATGAATAACAATGAGAATTTTGACTTGGGAAGCAAGCTAATTATCCACGAAGAATACATTCTTCCAATTCACAACTTGATGACTCGTGTTAAAAGGATCCTGCATTATAAAAGCAGAAAGACCTACGTCATCGCAAAAGCCAGGTACGTGGTGCTGAAGCAGTTTGGTGTGATGACCAAGGTCACAGGATCGACCGCCCGAGGCCGACCTCCTACCTTATTAATTAATTTATTAGAAGACTCGCAGTTCCCCCATACTTCCCCCATTTGTCTAACTACTATGGTAAGTCGGTACATAATTGGAGGGAAAAGACAAAAGCACAAATCGCTTACCCTATCTATCTTGAGGGTTCTACGATGAACACGTTTATGCCTCCGGAAGTTGATCGCGGAACAGAATTCTCTTGAACACTTGGTACACTTGTCCAACTGCACCTTAGGAGGTGAGAACAATGGCCACCCTGGAAGATCTGGAAGCATACATATAGAGGTTTAATTGCTGACAAGGGAATTTCTTCTGCCTATCCAACAACACCTATTGGAGCTGCCTATACCACAACCGAAACGAATACCAGTTTTCTGACAGGACATACATTTCTCAGTCTCACCATTTGCCTTTGCTGCAGCCTGCGCAAGCGCAGCAACAGCGTCCGGGATTTTGAGGGGTTGGATTTGGCCGGACGTGGTGATGATATCCCTCGCGGTTTCTGCACTGTCCTTGCTGGAAACATGGTTGGATTTCCTGGACGCGTTCATCTCCGGCTGCAAACAGGGGCGCGGTAATTCTTGCAATCAGTCAAAGTTATAGGCATCATGTATGCACTTGTCACTGGACCAGATCCAAATTTACATTAGGCCATTAGGGTTTGGAGCGTTCGGTTTCGCGCAGCGGGTAAGGACGAGAAGGGGGGCGGACGTACCTGGCGGGTGCTCGTCGCCGGGCAACACCTGCAGAACGGCGGCGGCGCTCGCCCAGTCGTCGCCGCGAGGAAAGGAAGGCCAAAGAAGAGAGCGATGAACGGGAGGGGAGAAACAAAAGGAGGTGGGAAACGCTGAACACGGACGCCGATCGTTCAGGCGTGCAGGGGGCCTTTTGCATCCACCGTTGTTTCCGATCGGACGAGCGAATGAAGACGAGGGTTGTGCTCTCTCTCCCCCCCTCTCTTTCAGCCGACATCATGGGCCCACAAAATGTACTATAGCACGTACGAGTATCACCTTTCCAGTCAGTCGCGCCATGCTCCACAGTGATCGACAAAGATCTGCGCGGCCGCGCGCCCCGCTGCCCAGGTGTTCGTCGAAATTCCTCGCCGCGCGCCAGCACCAAATCCCTCCCCATATCGATCTCCAGCCGCGGTTAATTACGTCTGCACCAGTCGGCTCACGTCGCTGGCGCTACGGAGAGGGTCATCTTTGCGTCGACTCCGACCTGGGCATTTGCGTAGACTCCATACCGTTTGTTGTAACACATCTTGAACAGAACGTGCATAGTTCAGAACTTCAGATTTACACTACCGTCTACCAATATACTATATAACATTTCTAGCATGATCTCTGAACATAAGCAGGTGCAGGCTTCCCAAAAATAACCGTGCACCATCACTATCTAGGTTAACCAATTGCGGCTGCATCTAGCATGATCTGCATCTTTGTTTGTGCTCCATCTCTTGTTTCTACTGTACTCCTGAATATTTATATCCTAATGCACATTGATTATTGGATTATGCTTATCTATATCTAGTCACAACAGTATTACTAGCTACCCCTACTCTGCTTTCATGGCATCTGCAGGCTGCAGCAAGATACATGCATACTGTACATTAGTATTTACAGTAAGTTCAGCTCGCATGGGAATTCCATTTCCAGGATTTACTAGATGGGGTTGCCATAGCCCGTAGGATGTCGAGCGATCTCCACTCGGCATCGGACGTGATCACCGGCCGCCGCTTCCTCTCCAGGCTGCAGCACCTCAGCGCCAGCTTCATCAGCTTCTCGGCCTGCACCTCCGGCCAGGGCCCGGCGGACGCGTCCAGCACGCTGTGCACGGCGTCCATCTTCACGGCCTCGCGCGCCTGCTCCGCGATGTTGAGGTCCAGCAGCCCCGTGAGCATCTGCAGGATCACCATGCCGAACGCGTACACGTCCGACTCCGTGGTGAGCTCGCCGGTCATGAAGAACACGGGGTCCATGTACCCCGTCGTGCCCATCGGGTTCGTGCGCCGGCTGATGGTCTCCTCCTCCAGCGGCTTCACGTGCACCGCGCGCGCCGTCCCGAAGTCCCCCAGCCGGCTCGCGTTGCCGGCGTCCAGGAGGATGTTGGTCAGCTTCAGGTCGGCGTGGATGATGGCGTGGGGGCGCCTGGAGTGGAGGTACGCCAGCGCTGAGCGCAGCTCGGCGAGGATCCTCACGCGCTCCTTCCACAGGAGGCCCTTGGAGAGCCTGTCCATGAGCGTGCCGTTGGGGAGGTGCTCGTACACCAGGCCGCACGACTCCGGGCACACGCCAATCAGCCTCACGATGTGCGGGTGCTCCAATTTGCTCAGCACCACCACCTGCGGATCAGAATTATTCCCAACACGAGTGTAATTACTTCCTGCGATCATGGTATGCTATTTGCGCAGTTAAAAAACTTTGCTTCTTATTATTAACGCATAAGAATTACCTCTTGCTGATACTCTGAGAAACCTTGTCTACCACGAGGCTTCAGCAGCTTGATAGCCACTGATGTGCCACCTAGTTTTCCTTTGTAAACTGGGCCATAACCTCCTTCTCCTATGAAATTTCTTGAGTGGAAGTTGTCAGTCGCTTTTTCAATTTGCGACATCGAGAATTGCTCAATGTTCTCTGGGATTTGCAGCTCTGGGTATCTAGGTTCTGATAAACTCTTCCGCTTCAGTGAAGCAGCCATTTGTCTGGGTGACAAGCTCCTCTCGCCATGATTAGGCTCCTCTCCTCTGCCTTGCAGCTGTTTCAGTTTCTTTTGCAGTCTTTCTATTTCCTCCTGACCAAACAAAATAAGAGGTGCTGAATACCCATACTTATATGATGCACTTGGTGATTTTCTTTACTTTTTATCATCAGCATTAAGGAGATTCAATACTTTAGTGCTATCAATCATGTGACATACATTTTATTCCATATAATTTCTATCACCTATTTCTCTGAACCTGTCACAAGTTGAAACCATCTGTATCTGCAGGTAACTAAGGCTTCTGGATCTGTGTTTAGAAGTAGTAGAATCTGATGAAGGTTGTATTGTTTAACTCTTACCATGATTTTTTCAGCCTTTTCAGTAATGTTTCTGAAACTCTGTATCTCATCAGATTGATCAGCACCCTCTTCAAAAAAGTTTTCCATCTCTTCGGAAGTGACTGATTCCTCTGTGCCTTGTTCAGTCAATGTTTCATCTTCCTGCACATCATCGTAGAAGCAATCAATCTATTGCACCGACACTGGTAGACACAAATTTCAAAGACTCCCAAACATAGAACTTAAATGTCGTTTGTTTCTAAAAGAAGAGATTTTGAATGCACATATCATAGAAATTTACCCTAAAGACAACTCTCAGAAAGTATGTGTACCGTTACTAATTGATCAGAATCATTCATTTCAGTCGACTCCTCATCCATGATTTCGTCTACCTGAAATAGTACAGCAGAATTAGGACTAATTTTGAATTATGGCCACAGACTTGTTGGTAGAAATGGTTATTGTTTTCGTGAATGGCAATTCTTCACCGGAAATTTACTTACAAGATCACTTGGTGGTGTCACGTAGCCATCGGATTCCTCACCTAGCTCATGTATAGATGCTAAAATACCTGAGCTCCCTCCATATCCTATATTTTCACTGTGCTCCAGGTGATCATTGCTGTATTTAAATAATTGTATTCATCAAGTCATTTCCAAATTTGGTCCGGAGGTTAATGAAAGTAGGTCATCGGTAATTAACATAGTTGATCTCTAGTATACCTGGTGGAGATGTGTTTGCCGTTGAGTACCACCCAAACCTGACAGCACTGGCGAAGCATCACTTGCTTTGACATGTTCCTGCACAACTTAGTTTAGTTTTCATTCTAGCATAGAGCATTAGTTTTATCTGTGCACAGGTTGTACATAGAGCAGCATATCTGAAGAGATGCTTCCTTTTTTTTCTGAATGAGATGTTTGAGGTGTAGATTCAGTTCTAACCTTGAACCGATGATGATTCTCTTAATTCTGAGCTTCTTTATCAGGTTCACAACTCCAGCAACAGTGTCATCATGTGTAAGGTAATGTGCGCTAACCTGCAGTAACACATACTTGTTTACAAGGCATATTCCCTGACAAATAAATAGCTATCTTAATCCTTCGTTTTAGGAGCTAGTTGCAATATTAATTTCACTTTATGGTACTGCTAATGTAAATTAACATTGCTGATGGCATTCAAATAGTATAGCAAAGAGGAATGTCTAATTGTCCTTTCCTTCTTGGTTCAGATCACTTTTTTTTTAAACAAACTCAGATCACTTTTTTAGTTGTTTTTGTTGTCTGCCTTTTCCTCTTTCCTCTCTCCTGGGCAGACCTAGGCCTTCTTGGCCTTCATTTAGCCCTTCTTTTATTTCCTTTTCCCTTGCATGAAGATTGAAGAAGGGCCACTGACATGCATATTTACTAGTATTAGCAGTTTAGCACCCAACTTAGCATGAAGCCTCTGAATATCTGATTACTTGAATTCTTTTACCATATAACCCCAAATACGCACTGCATACGCACTGCATAAGCTGATGAGGTCTATTAATCTGAACTCAAATATAAGGATAAATAGCATTACCTTTCTCGTCCCGCACAGATTTTTGTATCGTGATAACATATTGACCATTACTTTCATTTCTCTGCCTCTATGCATCTCCTTCTCCTTCTCATCAGCGAACTTGTATAACACTCTGCCACCCACTGCAGTTGATGGAAAGGAGAGAATGATTTTTAGTACAGCTAATGACAACAATAATCGCCTCTACCCTGCCAATGCTTATGGTCATCGAGCATAGCCATTAAATTGCTTGTATTATGCTTGTGCTCTTATACCCTGCTAGTGCTTATGATCATCATTAATTAGTCAATCCTTGTGCTCATGGGCTGGTAGTTTCTTAAGGTAAGATGGCTATCATTCATCTTCGTCTATCAATTAATAGTTTGTAATCCTTTGTAGTGTTGGATTCGAGGGCCATATCACTTTGTATTCAGCACGACGGAAAAAAATCAAATGAATTAAAGACAAGTACACAGGTAACCCTTGGAGTTGTTCAAAGGATTTGTCTGGAGGATTATAAAGATCTTACTGAAAGGCATCCACTTGGAGGGCCAGTGAACGTGGACAAGAACTATGGTGGCCCTGGGGAAATTGGCAGCAGCCCATAGTATGTTGGCTTTCTCCTTTTTTGAGTTCTTCCCAACTGCGATATGGACCTCTTCCTCATCCATGTTTCTCAGCTTGCTCCCTACATGTACTATCAGGAATCAAGCTAAGATTCTGCTATGCTTTTGCAATCTGCTTCAGTGGAGCACGCATGGCCAGAATAGCAGAATAGGGGAAAGTGAGGCGGTTACCTTTTTTCGTGTCGCGCCACTTTACAACAACCCTATGGTAATTGTATTGGTATCAACGTCGCCCTTGTGCCTTTTGCTGCTTATTATTCCTAGGAAGGTTAGCTCAGAGAGCTAAGTGGCAACAAGAGGCTGGAAGCGTAGCTTTGGATTTGGTCTACTTCTACTTATGGTGGTGTGCTGTGTACAGCATCATCCGGCACGTCAGGTCAGTATCAGACTACGGCCCCAAGTGTATAATTCGATTAGAGAAGTCTCTCGCTTCAGTTTGGTAGGCATTTTCAGTAGCCAATTGAATCATTTTTCTTTTTTTAAAAAAGACCAGGTTCCCATGGTTTGTGGTATTCTGTTTCAGTAATCAATTCTCTGGAGTAATTTCACCATCGTTATCTATGATTTGCAATAAGAGAAGGTTTTTCTTCAGCTATGGAAGTTGGTAGGAAGCTAACATGGTGTTAGACTTTCAGTACGTACGTCCTATGAATTATGTCTAAAATTTCTACACCAATCCAAGAAGGTGCAGCCGATGCCTGTCCTCTCGGCAACTGACTTTTGATAGATGCTTGGTGTTGAGGTTTTCCCATTAGAATATCATATGGCGATTATCGCAGTTTATCGCATCTCCTGGCCGGCAAGGCAGCTGTGTTTTCACAGCTTCAAAGCGGTTGCTTTCAAGCTGCCCAAGAAATGTCCATAATATGTCCATCTGGCATGAGAGCTTTGGATTCTGGTGCGCCGGTGAATGGCGATTGGACCTTGTTCTTTCTTCTGCAGTGCCTGTCATAGCATTCATGCTGTCAAAGCTGTCAATATTCTTTTTTTTTTTGAAACAAACGGGGGAGAGCTTCCCCACCTAAATTTCATTACTTAATTGAGTTTAGTAACAGAGTTACAATTGAGGAGATAGGAACGCCAGTCATTCAGACTGTTTACAAGTTCTCGGCGCAGGCGCTTTCGCCATATGACAAGATCATCACAGACACGATTCACCACTATTCTGCTGTCACTGTGTTCTCTCCGAAAGATTTCCCCGTTCCTTGCATCCCATAGCCTCCAGAGAATTGTAAGAAGAATGAACGACCACAATCGATCGTCCAACCCAGTTGGGGGCGCAAAGCTCCACACATCTTCATCTGACAGAGTTGCTACATCGGCCAAACCGAGTCGCTGCCGCACACCAGCACTAACTGAGCAGCCAAAGAACGTGTGATACCTGTCTTCGGTGGACTCGCTGCATCTTTGGCACTGTTCGCTGTCAACAACATGCTTGGCATGCAAGTTCACACGCGTGCTTATCCTGCCCTTGAAGTAGAGCCAGGCAAAAATTTTAACTTTATTCGGCACCCTTTTTTGTTTCACGTCGAGACATCTGCTTCAAATTTATCAACATGGACTAAATAGCATATACCGGTATCATTCTTCGAGCTGGGTGACGTGAAGATTGAGGCCGAAACTTCTGTGCAGTGGTTAGGGCATTGAACCGATGCACACTTGCAGAAGAGACGGCACTGCACATGAGATAGACAGAGATCGACGATAAGATAGATAGACGACTGGAATGCAAATGCAAGGCACGGTTCACGATTACTGGCTTCAGAGGATCCATCCCTCCCAGTTGCTTTCGCCAGTTCGCCACGCACAATTCCTTCTCGTAAGTTTCTTCTGAGCAGATTGCTACTGGCAGCTTTGGTCCGTCGTCTGTGACAGTGACACAGCGCCCTTTGGAATTTCCTGTGATTTGCACAGGGGTGAGAGTGAGACTTTGACAAACCTGGGCACTGGACACGCCTTTCAAACCAAGATCTTTTTGCCTATCTCAATGACGTTCATTCATCTAAAAGCAGTCAACGAAGCAAGCATGCAGCATTACTTATGTGTGGAAGGTCATTATGATGATTTCATGATTACCTCAGGTACTTTTGAACCTTTTTCTTTTCTTTTCTTTTTTCTAACTTTCAGATCAGACAGTATATCGATGGATATTCTGAATAGCTAGAAGTTCTAATTTGCCCGACTTTATAATACTAATATTAATGGCTGTAAAATTTGACATTATGAATTTGATAGTACAATCAGACAGGCATTTTCCTTCCATTTACCATCTGTAAAATGCCACCTGCCACGTATTCAATATTCACACAAGCAGTATGCACGCCCAGTTAACTATTACTCAGAACTCACCACAAGGATTACAACTATGTAATGGCCAGCAGTTTTCATTCTGTAGAATCCTGACCGATATTAAGCATGCCGCTAATGAGTTGGCTCCTTGTTTATTACATTTTGTTTACATGTATAACTCAAAAAACAAGACCTGCGTATATGGCTCTATCCGTATCCTGTCTTTCTGGAAGGCACAGGAAAGTTTTTTTTCTTCCTTCTTGTACTAGTGCCTATAAACATAGTCTGGGCAAGAAGGAAGATGGTCTGGGCAATAATATCCTTCCTAAGGCAATGGTTGGAAAGGAGGGGGTCAAATTCAAATTCTCATGACGTAGTTTAGATATGAACTAAATCCTGAAAAATCTAAACTAAATCCTGAAAATTCCCACATCACCCTCATCCGAACACTTTATGTTCCCTGATAAGAAAGCAGACCTATTAATCTCCATTTGTCTGCAGCCACTCTTGAATTGCTGAGCGGAGAGCATGGTTAGGCAAAAGATCACGGTGGGATAGCTCAAGGTTTGTCATAGGTGATGTACGGTGGCCACTGTCCAGCCATTCCCTTATAGCCTCGGCTTCGTAGGTAAAACCATCTGCAGCAATTAGAGGGTCCCGCATGACATCCTGCAACACACAAATGCAAAGTTTAAACAAGGTGGAACAAGTTCATGCAAAAATCAACTGATTTGATCTAAATGACTATGGATAAGAAATGGGAAGGAAAAGGTTAAGAGGATTTTTTTAATTAAGAAGAAATAAGAACCCAAGGTTGCCTCTATAGGACTTGTATTGGATGGTCTGAGCTATACATGGTCAGTCCTTTAAGAGGAATTTAAGGTTAGACAGACGTTTAACCTCAGATATGGAATCACATGAAAGAAATTACTCTTGGGCCATGTACAGCCTTATTTTCCATTCTTCTATATATACCACAGTAAGGAAGGAGAACATTTGCTAAGGAAGGAGAATATATTTCCTTCTATAAAATTTTTCTCATGTATGAGTTACCTGTAATATAGGACAGATGAAGTAGGATGGCACACCACCAAGGTCTTCTGATACTGACTTAAATGACAATGAACACAGCATTGTTGAAGCAGAGTTCAACATTGGTTCAAGTACAGTCCAAACCTCTGTTTGCAAATCAGGACGATGTTTCCTCCTTATTTCACAGCATCTCAAACCTACCTGAGCCAACTGCTCAGCATAAATGGCAGGCCACCCCCCAGCAGATGAATCTAGTATTGCTTGCAAACAACCCTTTTCCACTGCCTGTTGCACTTCTTTCAGTAGACCAAATCCTGATCTTCCAGTCAGAAGACGCAGGAGTACGATGCCAAAAGAATATACATCAGATAGGGGTGTCAGGTCACCAGAGATAAGGTATTCAGGATCAATATACACAAAAGAACCCTTTGGGTGGGTATAACGATATAGAGTCGTTGTGGCCTTGAACTGATCAGATAATATTTGGCATACACCAAAGCCACTGAGTTTAGCAATATTGTTTCCATCGAGAAGAATGTTAGATGCTTTTAGGTCACTGTGAACAATGCTATGAGGCTTATTAGAATGGAGGAAAATGAGTGCGGAGCAAATGTTAGAAGCAATACGGGTCCGTAATTGCCAACTAAGAGGCTTGGAATTATCTTTGCAAGCCAGGCGATCATCCAAGCTTCCATTTGGCATGTACTCATAGACAAGAGCTTGAGCATCTTTGCATGCTCCTATAAGAGTAACAAGGTTTGGATGCCGCACCCTGCTAAGAATCTCCACCTGACAAGCAGAAGGAAGAAAGGCTTTTAACTGCCTGCAAGACAGTAATGTATTTAAACCAACAAAATGCTAATTAATTTTATACTAAATAAAGTGACTAGAACTGAGAATTTAACCTCTTGATTGAACTGTGACTGTGTCTGTGTACTTTCAGGATTCAATTTCTTTATGGCTATGTTTGTGTGCCGAAGAAAGCCCTTGTATACACTTCCATATACGCTTTCTCCAATCTTCATTGAGTGGTCAAAGTCATTAGTTGCTTCCTTAATTTCTGAGTAGGAAAACTCTGTTATGTGCATCATCCCCTCTGCAGTTGCAGTAGATTCTCCTTTCTTTGCACGTAGTTTTTCTGCCTCTCTTAGTGCTTTGTCACGCTGCAACATCAAATCCTTGATGATACGGTCAGAATGGGCACCTCTCTTCTCCAGGACAATTCTTTGCTCACGTTCCCCTTGAAGTTTTAAGCAAAGCTCATCAGTCCTTATTGTGAGACTCTCAATCTCTTCCATTATTGTTGTCAACTTTTCTTCTAGTTCATTCTTTTGCTTCAATTCTCTCAAGTACAAAATTTCTGAGGTTTGTGCCTGTTGGGGAAACTAAATGTGAGATACAAAGAAGTTTGCTCACTTCTGCAAGTTTTTTTAAACAACTGCTATGTTTCTGACAGTGATTTGAAAGTTTGAATGCATGGTAAAAGGAATTTCTCTCACATATATTATGCCCAATGCAAGTCACTTAAGTCTTCTACTATCGCATGCAATGTAAATGACAACTATAAAGTAACATACTTTCTGGAAAGCCTCATACAACTCTCTTTCCACTTCCTCGCGTCTGCATTTTTCTTCATAAGCTTCTCGCCTTGCACTCTCTAACTCCTTGAGGAAATGCTGGAAATTCACGCAGGAATCATAAGATTCCTTGATATTGTCCTGCAAGAGATCAATTTCACACATCACAATTTTATTGAATATTAACTACTACTAAATAACTAAGACGTTGCTTATGCATGAGAAGGTAAGTTAGTGCTGTTAAGACATTGTGATTCTAGAAATTAGATATGAAAAAGAGTGATGGACTGTGCATCTGTCAAAAAAGATTTTCTTCCACATATACAGGCTATTTCAGGTGCTGGTTGCATCAATAACTGTTACATCATGGACCATAAACTAGCAGTCATGCACGTTGATTATCATTTACTGAAATGCACCGAAATAAGTCTTATAAATTAATAAGAGTACCTTCTTTGTTTCTTGATCTTAAGTTTGACACAATTTCAGCACCATCATTACCTTGCCACTAATGTAGGATGGGTCTGAAGTAGTCCTTTCAATCTGCGGTTCCCTGATTGATTTGCATAGCCATGTGCTGGCAACACACCACATTTCTGACAAACTTGCTGATTTTTCTACTGAATTATGTATGACCCCAGAGCTTTGTCTACATTCCTGTATCTCTTCATGGCTAAGTTGAACGGCTTTCCTGGAGTAGAGGAACAATGGAATTAAATTCATATCAAGGCATGCATGATTCAAGAAAGTACATTGATGTTTTTCCTCATTTCGCATATGCACATGGTCTGCAGCCTAGAAACTGCCACTATAACTGTAAGCACAAAAGTAAAGTATATCCTTGGGTCACTAATCATACCTCTGGTAAACAAGTGTCCCTTTACAGATAAACCATATTTTGCACAATGGATCTGCCTGATGTTCTACAAATCGTGCTTTCCTAGACTTCAGAATCTTCATTTTCCTGAATTCTTGAGACCATGAGTTAGGTTTTAGTGAATCAATAGGGAACAACTTATTATTTAGAGTTGCAAATGTGTTGTAGGCTGTAGCCATAGAAATGGGTAGCTAGTTGTTTAGCTGAGACCATGAACTAACAAATCTCCAGGGAGCATGTATGAATCTTAAATCTATGGGTCATCACCAACATTCACCATGATTAGAAAGTATTTTAAATGTAATTCTCGTGCACAGAGATTATACTAAGGTGTCAATACCACTGAGAAGTTTGCCACTTACTTTGTATAATGCTTATCAGCCGCTGCCCCCATAACAAGTTTAGTAACATGAAGCTCAGAAATGAGGTCCACTAGTCCCTGTGCGACATCATCTGATTCAACCACCAACTTTTCAGCATGCATCTGCCAGATGTACAGTGCAGTGAGTTAACATGGTGGACTAGTATTTTGATATTCTGTGATATATAAATCATGCATAGGTACGATTGTGCTGCAAACGATTATTGTGCAGCTTTTCCATTTCTAGAATTGACAATTGCACAGAAGAAGTCAAGTGGCAGACCTTTTCTTGTGCACACAAGAGTAGGTACTGGTCCAAACTGTCACTGATTCTCTGTAGTTCCATCTCCTTGTGTGCAGCTAGCTCCTGCTCCCTAACCTGGGCAGCAGGAATCCTGGCACCCACTGCACACAACTTTGGAGCATAAACATCAAAAGCACGTGCATCCATATGCGTTTAATCAAAATTCTAATCAACATCTGGAAGATATAATCCTACTATATGCTGATTCAACAACAGAGCCAATGGTGCTGCAACCACAGACAAAGTTCCCATCTTTGAGTTAAATTGGGCTATATTGCAGTGCACACAGCAACAGGGTGGAACTCTAGTGCAAGTAAATTTTAGGGAATATTTGACATGAAGCTGTTACGTCAGGTAAAGAAATCCATAATTTTGACTCCCCTCTTAATAGAGAATGTATAATGAAACTGTTAAATTGCAGGAATTGAGGTTGGAAGTTGGAACACAAAGGTTGCCATGAGAAAACAGTCAACCATATCATCTCCTAATAAAAGAAAGACCTTTTCATCTGCAGTGGAGGCCAGAGAAGAGGAAGAGGACGATGAGGCAACTTACGGAAGGGAGGCCAGAGAAGAGGAAGAGGACGATGAGGAAACTTACGGAAGGGAAGGAACTTGGGAGGCGAGTAGACATGGAGCAGCACGAAGGCGCCTTTGGGGAATTTGTGCAGCGCCCAGAGCAGCGTGGCCCTGGACTCAGCCACCTCCCTCCCTACCGCTACGTACACCTTCTCGGCGGGGAACGACGGCTCCGGCGAATCATCGGCGTGCGGCGTGGGCGGCGAGGAGGAGCCGGCCGTGGCGGTAGCCATGTCCGCGTGCTGGAGCTGCTTCCTTGGAATTTTCCCCGGCGTGTGTCGGGTCCTGCTGCCGTTTCTGGTTTGGGCCCCTTACCCTTTTATAATGGTTTCTGCCCACCCAACACGTACAAAATTCATCATGCCGTCCTTTGAAATGTGCCATCTCTTTTTTGTTTTTTTTTTCTTAATTTTTTTCCAACCCTTTCTTGCTTTTCTTTGATGAAAATCAGCAGGGACATTCCTATATCATCTTTTCTCCTTTTCTCAATTCACCCGTCATTGCATAAAGGCAAGACTACGGTGCGTTTTGGAGAGCTACATCTTCAGCTTCTTTAGAAAGAATCACTTCCAACCAACCAGACGCTCAAAACACCAACTAATTTAGGTGAGGAATTAAGGAGTAGAGCTCAGGAAGTGAGATTTTCAATATACCAACAAGTGTACTAAAAAGTATATTCAAGTACGTATTTATAATTAAACTAATTTAATATTGTAAATGCTGCTATATTTTTTTGTAAACTTACTAGTTAAACTTAAGGAAGTTCGATTTTGAAAACCAAACAACTTATAATATTTCAGTACGGAGTGAATATGTATTTCCTTTTCCAAAAAAAAAACTTTGTATGAACTAAACATGCTAAATTAATAAAGCATAGAGGATACGTATACACACACCATTGTTTAACGTTTGATAATGCTAATTTGTTTGTGCAAACACAAACAAAATTTGAGGTCGTAAAAGAACGTGTGAATTACATACATAATATAAGCGATTGCAAATAATGCAAGGTTGTTGACATTTTAGCGTACTTATTAATTTCTCAACAGGGTAATAAATCGCATGGACTTGACTATAGTTGTGCGTGCTAGCAGTATAGGTACACTAGCAGTAGCATACAATACAACTGCACAGGACATATTGACACGGAAACGCGTATATTTGCATTGTTGTTGAAAATTAAGGTTGTCACTTTCCTTCCCTTCATGACGACGTGCTCACTAATCACTATGCTTTAGCAATTGATATGATGTAGCTTACTTTGCGCGTCAGTATGATTTTCTAGACACGTAATTACATATGTCAACACGCACTAATAGTAGTACTGGTACTCTCTTCGTTTTAGAAAGTTATCATTTATTTAGTTTTATCATCATATGTCAAATATTTCATCTTTGCATATCAATTCATGAAAAAATTTATAGTTAAATTCACAGAAATTCTTATATTTTAATAATATATGAGAAATTTTTCATAGTAAATATAAAATATTAATCTTATAATATCATATTATATGGATTTTGAAGAATTAATGGTTAATTAACCATTATTAATCTTATAAAGATGAAAAATTTGCATTAGGACTCAGAACAAAGTGAAAATAATAGTAGTAAAATTATTCAGACGGATGAAGTATTTGATAAGTATACTCAATGGAGGTCCGACACTTTGATAAGTATAGGCAAAGCATCGGTTGTACCGTTGCTTCCAACATATATATTATTATATCCAGTGTATGTTCATACTTCATGTGCTGAACTAATTGCTTACCTGGCTGTCTACGTCCGGTACATTCAATAAACACAACTGATCAAGAGTAGTTCACACTTCGCAAAACAACTACTCCCTATGTCTCAAAACAAGGGTATGTTTTTCACGACTCCGCTGAACTAACGGTGTGTTTAGTTCACGAAATATTTTGGGTTTGACTACTGTAGCACTTTCGTTTATTTGTCAATTAGTGTTCAATCATTGACTAATTAGGCTTAAAAGATTCGTCTCGTAGTTTTCTACCAAACTGTGTAATTAGTTTTTTCTTTCATCTATATTTAATGTTCTATGCATATGTCCAAACATTTGATGTGACCGAGAATCTTAAAATATTTTGGAAACTAAACATGGCCTAATTACCTACCTAGCAGTCTACGTCTGATACATTCAATAAACACAATTGATCAGCAGTTCACATTTACGCAAAACAACTACTCCCTAGGTCTCAAAACAAGGATATGTTTGTCACGACTCCAACTTTGGCAGCAACAACTTCGGTAGAAGAGCCAGAGAACTATACCAAACGTCTGAGGGCAGTCCCAACGACAATTAATGAGGTCGTTTCTATCCGCATTGATGATCCTCCACGTAGGCAAAAATCCGCTGTGGTGATGAGGTACAGGCCCGATCTTCCAAGAGGTAGCCGGTAAGTTCGATTTGTGGGGATCTCGACGTTAGCGATCCGGCTTCAAATCAGACACGATTTGAACCCTGCAACCGTTACACCACTGCTCCGTTGGTTATCAACCAAGCACAACTTGATTGATCTCGCCAAGAAGGCTTTTCCTGCAGGCGAATCGAAGAGCACAAGCAAGAAGGTAAAACACGCAATCTAAAATTGCAAATATGAATGATGCGAATATCAATAGAGGGTTCAAGAACTCGGTTCCAAATGACTAATTGACACAGTGAAGGAGATCAAGAACAGGAGCCCTGGATCACTGTAAAAGGATTTGTCACCACGTTACAATGAACGATTCAGTTTCTCGATGGAAACTAAACTCTAAACAAAACCCCATCGTCTAGCAGCGGCGGCGGCGGCTGTGTTTATAGTTTAAGACTCGACCTAGGGTTGGGGACGGCCAGGGGTTGGGCACCCACAACTTGGGCTTAAGGCCCGATATGATACATGGCCAAGTTGGCCTAAATAGGTGACACAACACCTTGTCGTGGTCACACAGAATGATCCACAGATCTTCTGGAGCTGGGACCAGATCCAAAATGACGACGTCATCGTCCCCTTTCCAACGCATCCAAGAACGTCCCTTTTCGATGTCGTATGAGAGAGTTATGACCGAAACAATGACGACGTGTCTGCTGAATCTGAGGCTGATGTGGCAGCTGAGTTGGGGACGAATTACAACTCGAAGAAGACCATAGCGTCGGTGTGTCCAGCGTGACGATGTCCTCATCATGTGGCGTCCCAATAAATGAAGAAAGAGAGACCAAATCAAGGAAATCGTTTCGCCTGCATGAAACGGCGTCGACTCTTGAGCCGAGGGAGGAAGAAACAACATTTTCTGCATTGGGAGGAAACGACCAGAGTCCATGGCATTAACCGCCCGCCGGCAGCTGCGCGTGCTCGCTCGCCGGCCACGGCGCGTCCTCGCCCGCCGGCAACAGCGCTCGCGCGCTCGCACGCGCCACCATGGGTGCTCGCCGGAGCCGCCGCTGGAACTCCGCCGTGCTCTCCTGTCGCTGACGCGCCTGCCGCTCGAGCAGGCCGCGCCACCGCCGGCTGCTGTGCTCGCGCCGGACGCGCTCGCGGACGCAGGCCACACCGTCGCCGGTCAGCTGCTGCGCTCGCGCCGGACACGCTCGCCCATGCAGGCCGCGCCGCCGCCGGCTGCTCGGCTGTGCCGCTGTGCTCGAGCTACCAGGGCCGGCCATGCTCATGTGCGCTGCCCGCACCGCCGTGCTCGCGTGCGCCGGTCGTGCTGCCGTGCTCACACCACTGCGCGCTCGCTCTCGCCAGCACTGCCCGCGCTGCCGTGCTTTACTGCGTTGGCTGCTCTTGCGTGTGCTCGCCCGCCGACCACACTCGGCCGTGCTGCCGCACTCGCCTGCACTAGGTAGCTGCACTCCAGCCAGCCATTGCACTCACGCACGCGCAAGGAAAAGCGAGAGGATGAGAGAGCTTCGGAAGCAATAAGGAGAGGGAACTATGCACATTTATTACACGAGGACATCAGCCGTTGGGTAGGTTAGTGTCTATGTTACGATTTTTGCTGATATAGTGACCATGAAATCCCTGCCCTGTTTTATCATTGCGACTGCCCTGAGGAGGAGCTATGATTTTTGTTCCTTTATCCAGCTCTGGCTCCCGCGCAGCAGCCTCTCGGTGAGGAGTTGTTATATAGTGACTCAAATCCTATTGCTTGCAGTAGGACTCAAGAAAGGTGTGCTATTAGAACTTCTACTTCTACTAGGACTTAGGGTGCGTTTGGACATGAGGATCGGTTCCGTTTCTCACGTGAAACACCATAATTCGCGCCAAACGTTTTTTTGCCGATTCGTTTATGAGGAGAAACGGCTAGGACCGTTCTATGATTTTTGCCTACTTTGGTGAAATAGCTGGAACCCCGATTCATCCGGTTCGGTTTCCAACCTCTCCTCTGCGCTTAGCGCTTGTATTTTTCAATTAATTATTTTGAAGCGCAAAAAAAAGAGTTGTATTAAGTTTTCCTGCATCCGCAAAAAGTTCTAACATTTTGAAGCATATTTTTGTTATATATTTTTAATGGAAAAAAATTATGTGGATCGGAATCCAATCTAACAGCCAAATGGTTTCACAAAGTTATTCTGATTCATCACTTGAAACATTTATAGAGAGAATCTAGATCTGGAACATTTTTACGAGAATCCGGAGCCCTATCAAACAAAAACTTAAGTGTAGAATTCTACTAGGAGAAGGACTCTTACTTGCATATATGGGGGCCCTTAGAGGGGAGTATACAAACAAGAGGTGGAGGCAGTAGGCATAAACCAAGCTAACACAAGGATCTGATCCAAAACTTATAAGGAGCAATTAGGAGCACTCAAGAGGATTAAGTTAAAAGTTCTATTGTACTATGTATAGGGACGAGAATCAATGGTCCTAGAGGGTCAAGTAGGGTTGTGAGAGCACAACAACCACTTGTACTCTTTTGGAGTTGTGCTAATAGAATTTGCGGTTAGATTCACCAAATCCTAATCTCTTGTCGTGGTTGCTTCAATATCATCGTCTAGGGTTTTCTATGCGATTCAACTTAATACGGTGCAAGCTTGTGTCATACTCGCAACATCCTTTGAAAGATCTGAGGGTTGCTATGCATAACTAGGTGTATTAGATTCTAACAAGTGGTATCAGAGCCAAGGTCAGATTGATTTGATTTTGTAAGAAGATTGACAGGGCTAGAAAGCACAAAATTAAGACAATGTCAGGGATGTGGAATCAAGTAGAGAAATTTGATGGCAAAAGTAATTTTAGTGTGGCAAACTGGCAATGCGTGATACAAGATGTGCTTGTCCAACAAGGATTGATTGATTGATTCTCTTGAGGGCACCAAGGCACTGATGAAGCATGGAAGGTGATGGAGTGGAAGGCTGTCAATACAATTCGACTATGTCTCTCCGATGAGGTAAAGTACTCGGTAATCATGGATAATTCACTGAAGAAATTATGGAAGAGCCTCGAAGAGTTGTATATGGCAAAGTTGCTGACAAATCAATGGGTACTAATAAAGTGTCAACTATTCGGGTTATGCATGGAGGAAGGTAGATGATTTGTCAACCATTTAAATGTCTTCAATAAGCTTGTCACGAAGCTCGTTAGTGTGGATGAAAAAATTGGGAGAACAATAAGGTTGTCATGCTGGATTCATCCTTACCACCATCGTGGGAGCAGTTAGTGATAAATATTCTAGTAAAAAAACACTCTCAACTTCAACAAGATAATTGCATACCTATTAGAGGCAGAGTCCTCGAAGAAGCCACAAGAATCTTCATTCTCGAGTGATCAAGCTTTGATTGTTTCAGGTGGAGTAGAAAAATTCAAGAATAATGGGAAGAAGAAAGGCAAGAGCAAGAGATAGCTGTAACAGAACCGACAAATTATATGAAATTAAGTAAGAAAATCATCCATCAAGCAGACGATTTAGCAAACTTAAGCCCGTATCACCCGGTAGTCCGTGAAATTACGACGGATTTCAAACCAACTTACATACCAGCCAAGATCGTAATAAGTTTAGCGGTCACCATCACAAGTTACATAAAAGTTGCGTCACAAATACATCGGAGTTTAAACATAGTTATTACAAACCTATTTCAAATAAAAGTAGCAGAAGCATTTAGTTCAAACCACACACACACCGAGTTCGAAATAAGGTGCCAGCTCATGACCATCTCCAGCAAAAGCATCAGATCAGACGTAGTGAATGACCACTGCATGGTCCTAAGCTTCACCCATCGCAGGATACAGGCAGTTGATACAATAGCCGTAATACATCTGCCCATCTGCAACAAGTGGGAACAAAGCCCTGAGTACGAGAAGGTACTCAGCTAGACTTACCCGACATAACCGAAAATAAAATGACACCAAGGATCATGACAGGCTTTATGGTGGGGTAGCTGACTCATTTGCAAAAAGGCATGTTTAATATTAAAGAATCTTTTCCAAAAGCTTGCATCAAGTTAAATCTTTATTAACTTGTTAACTACATTTGCACCTATACTAGAGTAATATGTAATTAAGCAGGTAAGGATAACCAATGATCATTAACAACCTTCATCATGTCATATTCCCTATAACTGTCCAAGTGTTCCATCAATATTACTACGATGAAGTAACTCAAGTCAAGTGTTCACTATCCAGTGAACGATGGCGATTCGAATTGATTATTAAACAGCTAGTAATTTATTCCTCACACAAACCTCACTCACCCGCTAAAGTGAGGTATTGGTCACCGAGGCAACTATTCAGGTAAAGTCACGAGTTTGCCAGGAACCACATGTACCCGGGGGCCGCCCGACTGCTCTTTGGCCTTATCATCGCGCCCCCGTGTCCTACCACACCCGCTCCAGTACAGTGCGTTAAGGGCAATCCGCTCGGCTCGAATAATCTCTCAGCTTCGCGGTCGAAAGGTACATTATTCAGCCAACTAAATGTGAGGCATGCGTTCAACATGACTCGAGGCCCAACAATGGTCGGTCCTTAATCGACACAGACGGAAAACACTACAGTCCGAAACCCTATAAGTCTCCGTCTGGTCTCAATTCCAAATTGACACTTAGTTATTCTCAGATGACATACTTTTCCAAGCAGATCCAGGTAACCACCTATAGCTCGCAGGTGACAGGAAATCACCCGACTTCTACCGGTCTAAGCAAGCTAAGCATTTCTGGACGGCGAATACCAAGGTAACAAGGATACGGTAGAGCAAGGGTAAAACAAGGTATAATGCAGCAACGGTTGCAAATAACTCCTAAATGTAATGCATCAATTAAAGTAAAGCATTAATAAAATATTTATAAACCGGGAGAGAAATGCTCCGGGGCTTGCGTCTTTCGAAAGAGCTCAGACGGTGGTCTGGGCACTCTGGAAGATCCTCACCGACATCCTCGTCGGCTTCGGGCACCTCCTGCTCTTGCACCTCGGGCTGTTCTTTCGGCTCCTCAGAAACTGCTACCGGAGTTACTTCCTGCGATCTTATATGATGCAAATGTATAAGTGCTCATGCCTAGGTGTATTGCAGCAATAACATGAAACGATGATGATGAATGAGCTGTAGATGAACAGGTTTCCTTAATTAGATCAAGTGGGAATACAACTCTTCTACAAGGAAGTCTACATCATCCAAGAACATGTACTCATAAACTACTACAAACATTCTCTACCATGGAAAGTCACTCCAGCACCCTAAGATGCTTCAAAGATACACCAAAGCAAATTTTATCAACTAATCTTGCATTAACAATGTTAATTGAACCCTAGTTGACACTATGTTTGAATAGCAACACTTCTTTTGATAGCATAGAAAAATCTGATAAAATTACAGTGGATTACTATCATCTACTTTAGCATGCCACAAAAATTTTACTACATTTGGAGTACTAGAACTGCCTACATAAAAATAACAATATAGGGCCTAAAAATGAGCAAAAAATACTTTATACTATGAAAAGTATCAAACAACAGATTTAGCAATTTTCCTACATTCTACACACTAAACAATCCCTATAAAAAAATTAGTATATGCATGTTTTATTTATATTTTTCTCTCTATAAAAAATAATAATTTCTAACAATAATAAGCACTTGTACTACACATAAGAATTTTTCTACAGAACATGCATGGTACATATTTTTCCTAGAAAGTACATTATACAAAAAGATTAACAAAATTGAAACCATATTTTTTTGAGTTTTCTATGATTTATTACATATTTAACAAGAAAACATCAATTTTAATGATTAAATAAAAACCATACACAAAATTATTGCAAACTTGACATGCAACATTTTTAGATCATAGATCTGGTCCTAAGAAGTCTACCAAAATTCGTTTCACAATTTTTGGAGCTAAAATGAGCAAGTTATGGATTTTAGAAGCCCTTTTATCATTTTCTGGAAAACATTTTATTTAAATCCTTTTGAATCTGACCGTTCAGCGCTACACGCACCCCCGAACTGAACACAGAGAACACAGACGAGACAGACAGGTGGGCCCGTGACCCACGAGTCAGTCATAGGGAGAGGGAGGGAGACGCCGGCGTCCACAGCTCGCCAACGGCGAGGTTTCCGGCCAGGCCAAAGGCGCCACGCGGGTACACACGCGGTGGCCAACGGAGCACGGAGGACCGGTCACCGCCGTCCATGGTGGAACGGTGGCACGGGTGGTCACTGGCCGGCCATCTCCGACCATGGAACGGGCAATGGAAGGGTGCTCGAGCACCGGTGAGCCATGGCGAACAAGATGCGCGCGCTAGAAGGGAACAAGGTGGAGCGGAGAGGTGCGGTCCACGGAGCGGAAAGCTCCGGCGAGCTCGGCCAGAACTCCGGTGAGCGATTCCCGCAGATGGAAAGCTTACCACGGGCGACTGAGGTGTGCACGGGCTGCGCCAGAGGGAGGGGAAGCTCGAGACAAGATGGAGCGGCTCGTGGTGAGACGGAACAGCCGGAACGCCGGCTCCGGTGATGGCGTGCGCGGTGGCGGAGGCGGGATTGCGGCCGGTGCGCACGAGAGAGAGCGAGCGAAATGGAGGGGGAAGAGGCAGGGCGAGGCGCTGCGGGCGGTTTGAAGGGGCGAGTGCGCGCGCGGGTGAGGCGACCGGGGTGCCACCTGGTCGGCGTTGCCGGCATGCGGCCGCCACGCGACGGGCGAGCTCTGCCGGTCGGGACAGCGCACGGCGCACGTGGGCGTGAGAGGAGACGAGCGCGCGGTGCGGGTCGGGCCACGGTGCTTGCGCGGGCGCGCGCGCGCGGGAGAAGGATGGGCCGCTTTGGCCAGCGGGCCGAAAGGGAGACGGTGGCCCGTCAAGGTAAGAACACTGTTTTCCATTTTTATTTTCCAGAAATTTTTCAAATAAATTCAATTCACAGTTTTAAAATTCCATTTTGAGCAAGAAGATGGATTTTTTTCTGAAAATGGCCTAAAAATGAAAGTTGCTTAGAATTTAATTCTCTACAACTTTTATTAAGGGGTTAACTCCAAATTCCCCACAGATTTTGAATTATAGAATAAAAGCTAAATAGGAAGGGTTTTTGACCATTTTCTAATAATATTTTTCAAAGCAAAATTTTGACAAAACTTTGGTTATCAAGTTGCTCCAAAAATTGGACTAAATAGTTCTAGGTGATTTAAAAATTATAGCTACAGATGTTTTATTAGTCTAACCAACATAATTAGGGTGAAACAATTATAAACAGTATATGCAACAATAGTTCCATAGAAATGCTTTAACTACGGTGCACTCTAAATTACATGTGATCATGAATGCAATGACATATCATGCGTATGATTTGCAATGCTAATGCCTGCGTAACACCGGGGTGTTACAACCCTCCCCTTATAAAAATCTCGTCCCGAGATTTGGGTTATGAACCGTTTGTTATAAAAATCTTCATAAACTTTTTGTAGATATTCACCCGTTTTCCAAGATGCATCCCCTCATCATGATGACTCCACTGTATCTTATATGTTTTCACCACATTATTTCATGTAGCCCTCTCTTTAGAGTCCAAAACTCGAACTGGCTGCTCACGATATACCAAATCTGACTTGAGCTTTATGCCTCGGGGTTCAATTCTTTCCTCTGGAACGCGCAAACACTTCTTGAGATGCGATACATGAAAAACTAGGAATATAGCACCCATTGTCTCAGGTAACTCTAACTTATAAGCTACTGGACCTTTTCTTTCCAAGATCTTGTATGGTCCTACAAATCTGGCAGCAAGCTTTCTGCGTACTACAAACCTTTTCTTCTTCATTGGTGTGACTTTCAGATAAACATAGTCACCAATTTCGAACACAAGCGGTCTCCTCCTTCTGTCCGCATAACTTTTCTAACATGATTGAGCTGCTTTCATATTTTGCTGAATGATATGAACTTTCTTCTCGGCTTCTTCTACAAAGTCAATACCATAATATCTTCTTTCTCCTGGCTCGATCCAGTTTAGTGGTGTTCTACACTTTCTGCCATACAGAGCTTTGAATGGGGCCATTTTGATACTTTTTTGATAACTATTATTATATGCAAATTCTGCTAAGGGTAACCAAGATTCCCATGAACCCCTGGAAGATAATACACAGGCTCTCAACATATCCTCTAGAACAACATTAACTCTTTCGGTCTGACCATTTGTCTGAGGATGATAGGCAGTATTACAAATCAAACTAGTTCCCAATCCTTTGTGCAAGTGCTCCCAAAAGTGAGCAGTAAATTGTGACCCTCTGTCAGACACTATAGTCTTCGGTATGCCATGCAATCTCACAATCTCAGCATATTGAGGTGGTCGATAATCTGTCTTGATAGGCAAAAAGTGAGCTGTCTTTGTAAGACGATCCACGATTACCCAAATCATGACCTTTCTGAGTAGAGGGCAAACCTGTGATGAAATCCATACTTATATCGTCCCACTTCCAACTAGGTACGGACAAAGGTTGTAACAATCTGGCAGGTCTCATGAATGGCTTTTACTCTACAACATGTGTCACATCTTGCCACATAGGCTGCAATCTCTTTCTTCATTTTTGTCCACCAAAACGAGGCCTTAGTTCTTGGTACATCTTGCTACTTCCGGGATGGATAGAAAGCTTAGAAAGGTGAGCCTCATCCATAAGTTTATTTTTAAGCTCCCGATCCTTGGGAACAACAAGACGATCGTCAAACCACAACACATCCTGTTCATCCACCCTAAAGTGCTTGGATGGTTCTTCTTTAATTTTCTCTTTGATGTGGAATATCCCTTTGTCGGTTTTCTGGCCTTCTATTATCTTATTCTCCAAAGAGCAACTAATCTGAATACTATGTAACACAGCAGGGTGCATCAGATCAAAACCATCTTTGAGTAAAGGTTGCACATTCAGGCAATGTGACTTTCTACTCAAAGCATCTTCCACTACATTGGCCTTTCTAGGATGATACTGCATATTCAAGTTGTAATCTTTGATCAATTCTAACCATCTTCGCTGTCTCATGTTCAACTCTGGCTGGGTAAAGATGTACTTGAGACTCTTGTGATCGATGAAAATATTGCACACATTACCAAGTAAGTAATGTCTCCAGATCTTTAATGCATGCACCACAACAGCAAGTTCAAGATCATGTGTTGGATAGTTGATCTCATGCTTTCTCAACTGACGAGAGGCATAAGCAATGACTCTTCCTTCTTGCATAAGAACACAGTCTAATCCTGTTTTCGATGCGTCACAACACACATCAAAAGGTTTCTCAATGTCCGATTGCGCTAGAACTAGAGCAGTGGTCAATAGTTTCTGCAAGGTGTGGAAAGCTGTCTCACACTCCTCTGTCCACACAAACTTGTGATCTTTCTATAACAGACTCGTCATTGGCTTGGCAATCTTTGAGAAATCTAGTATAAAACGGCGATAGTAACCAGCTAATCCTAAGAAACTTCTAACTTCTGAAACTGTGGTTGGTGTTTTCCAATCCATAACCTCTTGCACTTTACTCGGATCTACTGAAACTCCATTTTCTGACAGAATGTGACCAAGGAAAGGAACTTTCTTCAACCAAAATTCACACTTGCTAAACTTAGCATACAACTTATGATCTCTAAGTCTGGTCAAGACAATTCTCAGATGCTCTTCATGATCCTTCTTGTTCTCGGAGTACACTAGAATATCATCAATGAACACAACCACACACTTGTCCAATTCTGGCATGAAAACTGTATTCATCAGATACATAAAGTATGCAGGAGCATTTGCTAAGCCAAAGGACATAACAAGATACTCGTACAGCTCATATCTAGTGGAAAAGGTGGTTTTCGGTATATCTTGTGGCCTAATCTTTATCTGATGGTAACCCGATCTGAAATCTATCTTGGAGAACACTCTGGCTTTGGCTAACTGATCGAACAAAACATCAATATGAGGTAAAGGATACTTATTCTTGATAGTTACAGCATTAAGAGGCCTATAATCCACACACATTCTCAAAGTACCCTCTTTCTTTTTCTTCACAAACAAGGCATGACATCCCCATTCAGACTTACTTGGCCGGATAAACCCTTTTTTAACAATTCCTCTAGTTGCTTCTTCAGCTCAGCTAACTCATCTGGAGGCATCCGATAAGGTCTTCTTGAAATTGGAGCTGTCCCGGGGATCAACTCAATCCCAAACTCAACATCTCTATCTGGAGGAAGACCAGGTAACTCATCTGGGAACACATCCGGAAACTCACACACTACCGGAATCTGATGAATAGGAATGACTTCCATAGCACATGTTACACTCACAAGGTCTGTTCGTCTGGGCAATGGTACCTGAAAAGTACCCTCACCCTAGGGATCCTTAAGGGTAAGTACCTGACTCCCAGTATCTATAACTGCTCCCCAATCCTTCATCCAATTCATCCCTATGATGACATCTAGTACTAGTCCATGCATAACTATCAAGTTCACTCAAAACTTTCGACTACCTAATTCAAGGGTTGCCCCTCTAACCATCTGATTGGTTAAAACATCAGCCCCGCTGAACTTATGCGGTAACCATAACTCAATTTTGTGTATAGTTGTTCATATTTCCATGCAAATGCTTGACTCATAAAAGAATGTGATGATCCAGAATCAAATAGAACAACTATAGGGTGTTGGTTAACAGGAAACTTACCAATGGTTAAGGGCTCTCCCTCAGGAATCTCATCCACGGTGGTGTGGTGTACCCGAGCAGTATAGGTCTGTTGCTTCTTTCTGGGTGGGTAAGGACAGAACTTTGAAAAGTGACCTGGCTGATCAGAATTGTAGCAAGGCCCCTTCACTGTACCAGCAGACCCTATAGCTCCCTTAGAGTTGCCCTATCCTACAGCTGCGGCTGTTTTTGCTGGCGGCACGTCCATCTTGTACGGCTTCTGCGGTCCCTTGTAGTTCTGAGTTTTATGCTGTGGTGGCCTAAACCTTGCACCTAGTGCGGACGGACGATAGGCAGAGCGATTAGCAGTGAGAACTCTGGGCTGTGATGGTCCTAACTCAAAGATCCTCTTGCGAGTTTTGGATGCAGTGTACGCGTTGTTATTCTTCTCTTGTTTCAGACAATCACTGATGAAGTCATTGAATCTGGCGTGGGTATTGGTACCCACATGCTTCATCATCTTTGGACCTAACCTTCTCTTGAAACTAGCAATTCTCTTAACATCTGTGTCAACCATGTCGGGAGCATAACGACACAAGTTGTTGAAGGCATGCAAATACTGCGTCACGGTTTTGGTGCCCTGATTTAAAGCCAAGAACTCTCCTAACTTCATTGACCACCCCTGGTGGAATGTAAACTTCACGGAAGGCTTCAGTGAACTCTCTCCAGGAGATCTGGGCATTTGGAGGGAAAGTGGTGCGATGATGCTTCCACCACATCCCTGCTGGTCCTTGTAATTGATGTGCAGCATATTCTGTCTTTAGTACTTCAGTCAGCCTCAATACACGGAACTTATCTTCCATGGTGTTGATCTATTCTTCAGCGTCAAGTGGCTCTGTTGCTTCCTTGAAAATGGGTGTCCTGGTGTCCATGAAATCCTTGAAGTTGCTGTACTGGTTCACCACATTGCCACCACCTTAATTATTACCACGCTGAACATTGTTGGCAATGGTACGTAGGAAATCTTCCATGTTCTTCTGCGATTGCTCGGTATTGCGCCGACTTCCAAGAAACTGCGCAAAGAATACCTCTGCAGTGAGCGGTGGAGGAGGCTGCAAATGTGGTTCCGGGTGTGGCTCATTGTGGTTGATGTTGTTCTCACCACTCCCACCTGCCCCTGCACCGTTACCAATAGTTTCAGCAGCCTCATACGTGGCACGGCGAGTGTTTGCCATCTGCATATTTCAGCAACAAGTAATGATTAAGCGAAGCTGTAGTAATTGTAATAGAATGAACAATTATGCCATATTGCATTCATTGGAGAGAACAAGTCATACAATAAAACAGAGGCACAATAATCGCATTCCAATTAGAACAACACCACTAATTAAATTACTTCGAATGCAAACATCGCGTCCAATACAACAACGTTGCCAGCATACATACACTGGACTTTTATGCGCTCAGGTATCGCATGAACAACCAAGTTCCAACATATTGCCAAGTCTCAAGATCGAAACGAGATACATCAAGATACATGAAAACAAAAGAAAGGTCATCGCGACAGGGCCTAGTAGCTAACGCAAAGCAACTAGCCTACTCCTCGGGGCCATCGTTGGGGTCGGAGACATCACCATCGCTACCATCAGTAGCGACGTCATCGTCGGAAGGTGCAACTACAGGCTCATCCTCGTCGTCGTCGATGTCCATACCAGCGGTGTCCGGAGGAGCATACGGGCCCATCCCGTTGTAGAGCGCATGGAACTCCTCATGCAAGTTGGCGTTATACTCCTCTAGCTCCTCGACCCTCTGCCTCAGAAGGTCCCTCTCGTTCCAGGCTTCATTCCTCTCCTGAACCAGCTGTCCAATCATGCTGTCTGTATTATTGTTGGCCTGAGTCAATGTCTGCACCCGCTGCATAGCACTATCACCTCTCTTGAGAGCCTGGTCCCGCTGCAAGCTCATGTCAGCCAACTGCTCCTGCAAGCTAGCTAAAGCACGGGCCTGCTTCTTCTTCTGTTTTCTTGCTTCAAGCCGGTCATCACCACGCAGACCAGTCAAAGTCCAATAGGTACTCTCAAGACCCTGGTATGCTCTGATAGCTGCATACATCGCACTCATAGCGTGGTTGTCGCTAGCCCGTCCTTCGTTTGGGCCTCTAACCAAGGCACTTCCTTGCAGCTGCACCCAGATAGCATCGCGAGGATCATCTCTCAGAAAGGTGCCAGCCAAGGCTGCTGCCAACTCGTTGGGAAACCTGCTCATTATGTCTCTGATGACACGGAAGGTTGCTCCCTCTGCACCCTCAACTAGAGTGCGTCCCTCAAATTCCAAGTGCCAACCATCCCACTCTGGAGCATCACCAAGAGCAGGGACGGTGATCTCCACTACTGTAAGTCCATCCTCAGCTAGCTGGCTCTCACTCCAAGAGTACACCGGCTCCTGACCCTTCGGGTACCCCACATCATGGAGCACTCTCCAAAGCAAGGTTGGCATGCCAAACTCGCTTAGAAAGGTGTCCGTGCTGCGACGCTCCCGCGGGGCCAACTCGTGTCGGGGTGCTCTTCCGCCTGTGGACTTACAGGCAGTCAGCTTCGTGCGGGCCATCTGTAGCAAAAGTTTTGATTACCCGGTGAGAACATATTTTAAGTTGATACAATTTTTATCAAAAGGGGATAATCACTTTATAAGGGGAGGAATGCATGACATGAATAAAATGCACAAGCAATATGATGTATGCACGTGTCTGACGTTCTCACAAACTTATGAAATAATAATATCTAACGATGAATTCGGTGGCATACAGGTGATCTCTCATATACGTAACTAATACGTTCTACACGAGAAATGTTGTTATGTACCTGCATAAAATTCATTTCAGCCCAATTCCCCATGAATGCATGAAAGCAGTAAATTTACCTACACGCCCTACACGAATCCCCAGATGCGTGTACAACGGTAGTAGCTACCCATAACATCGTCCTATTGACGGCATCACCTCAACGGACGGAACAACCACACATGCGACACTTTTGTAAAACATTGCATAGAACATGTATTTACTCCAGCATCATATAAGTACTCTCCCTAGATCGGCGGTGTATTCGATCATGCTCTCACAGCTCACACTTACCGAGGCATAGAGGCAGCTGATCCATACATTACCACTCAATTAAGTGGCACTCATACAATAGCACGCCATATGAGCAACGAAAGAGAAATATGGTGCAAGAACCGCAAGTCAGTACTTAAATAAGCCATCTAGAGTCCTTAACTGGGCATAAAGGATATGACCACTGGCACACTTTTAGTTTGGAAATCATGCTTTTGAAACATAATTTTGTTTTAAATACAGTTATGAACAGTAAACACGCTAAACCATGCTCCGATGCCAGCTGTAACAGAACCGACCAATTATACGAAATTAAGAAAATCATCCATCAAGCAGACGATTTAGCAAACTTAAGCCCGTATAACCCGGTAGTCTATGAAATCATGACGGATTTCAAACCAACTTACATACCAGCCAAGATCGTAATAAGTTTAGCGGTCACCATCACAAGTTACATAAAAGTTGCGTCACAAATACATCGGAGTTTAAACATAGTTATTACAAACCTAGTTCAAATAAAAGTAGCGGAAACATTTAGTTCAAACCACACACACCGAGTTCAAAATAAGGCGCCAGCTCATGACCATCTCCAGCAAAAGCATCAGATCAGACGTAGTGAATGACCACTGCCCATGGTCCTAAGCTTCACCCATCGCAGGATACAGGCAGTTGATACAATAGCCGTAATACATCTGCCCATCTGCAACAAGTGGGAACAAAGCCCTGAGTACGAGAAGGTACTCAGCTAGACTTACCCGACATAACCGAAAATAAAATGACACCAAGGATCATGGCAGGCTTTATGGTGGGGTAGCTGACTCATTTGCAAAAAGGCATGTTTAATATTAAAGAATCTTTTCCAAAAGCTTGCATCAAGTTAAATCTTTATTAACCTGTTAACTACATTTGCACCTGTACTAGAGTAATATGTAATTAAGCAGGTAAGGATAACCAATGATCAGTAACAACCTTCATCATGTCATATTCCCTATAACTGTCCAAGTGTTCCATCAATATTACTATGATGAAGTAACTCAAGTCAAGTGTTCACTATCCAGTGAACGATGGCGATTCGAATCGATTATTAACCAGCTGGTAATTTATTCCTCACACAAACCTCACTCACCCGCTAAAGTGAGGTATTGGTCACCGAGGCAACTATTTAGGTAAAGTCGCGAGTTTGCCAGGAACCACATGTACCCGGGGGCCGTCCGACTGCTCTTTGGCCTTATCATCGCGCCCCCGTGTCCTACCACACCCGCTCCGGTACAGTGCGTTGTGGGCAATCCACTCGGCCTGAATAATCTCCCAACTTCGCGGTCGAAAGGTACATTATTCGGCCAGCTAAATGTGAGGCATGCGTTCAACATGACTCGAGGCCCATCAACGGTCGGTCCTTAATCGACACAGACGGAAAACACTACAGTCTGAAACACTGCAAGTCTCCGTCCGGTCTCAATTACAAATTGACACTTAGTTATTCTCAGATGACATACTTTTCCATGCAGATCCAGGTAACCACCTATAGCTCGCAGGTGACAGGAAATCACCCGACTTCTATCGGTCTAAGCAAGCTAAGCATTTCTGGACTGCGAATACCAAGGTAACAAGGATATAGTAGAGCAAGGGTAAAACAAGGTATAATGCAACAACGGTTGCAAACAACTCCTAAACGTAATGCATCAATTAAAGTAAAGCATTAATAAAATATTTGCAGACCGGGAGAGAAATGCTCCAGGGCTTGCCTCTTTCGAAAGAGCTTGGACGGTGGTCTGGGCATTCTGGAAGATCCTCACCGACCTCCTCGTCGGCTTCGGGCACCTCCTGCTCTTGCACCTCGGGCTGTTCTTCCGGCTCCTCGGGAACTGCTACCGGAGTTACTTCCTGCGATCCTGTATGATGCAAATGTATAAGTGCTCATGCCTAGGTGTATTGCAGAGATGACATGAAATGGTGATGATGAATGAGATGTAGATGAACAGGTTTCCTTAATTGGATCAAGTGGGAATACAACTCTTCTACAAGGTAGTCTACATCATCCAAGAACATGTACTCATAAACTACTACAAACATTCTCTACCATGCAAAGTCACTCCAGCACCCTAAGATGCTTCAAAGATACACCAAAGCAAATTTTATCAACTAATCTTGCATTAACAATGTTAATTAAACCCTAGTTGACACTATATTTGAATAGCAACACTTCTTTTGATAGCATAGAAAAATCTGATAAAATTACAGTGGATTACTATCATCTACTTTAGCATGCCACAAAAATTTCATTACATTTGGAGTACTAGAACTGCCTACACAAAAATAACAATATAGAACCTAAAAATGAGCATAAAAAATACTTTGTACTATGAAAAGTATCAAACAACAGATTTAGCTATTTTCCTACATTCTACACACTAAACAATCCCTATAGAAAAATTAGTATATGCATGTTTTATTTATATTTTTCTCTCTATCAAAAATAACAATTTCTAACAATAATAAGCACTTGTACTACACATAAGAATTTTTCTACAGAACATGCATGGTACATATTTTTCCTAGAAAGTACATTACACAAAAAGATTAAAAAAATTGAAACCATATTTTTTTGAGTTTTCTATGATTTATTACATATTTAACAAGAAAACAACAATTTTAATGATTAAATAAAAACCCTACACAAAAGTATTGCAAACTTGACATGCAACATTTTTAGATCATAGATCTGGTCCTAAGAAGTCTACCAAAATTTGTTTCACAATTTTTGGAGCTAAAATGAACAAGTTATGTATTTTAGAAGCCCTTTTATCATTTTCTAGAAAACATTTTATTTAAATCCTTTTGAATCCGACCGTTCAGCGCTACACGCACCCCCGAACTGAACACAGAGAACACATACGAGACAGACAGGTGGGCCCGTGACCCCACGAGTCAGTCACAGGGAGTGGGAGGGAGACGCCGGCGTCCACAGCTCGCCGGCGGCGAGGTTTCCGGCTAGGCCAAAGGCACCACGCGGACCACCTCATGCTTGCGAACTCAACGGTACACACGCGGTGGCCAACAGAGCACGGAGGACCGGTCACCGCCGTCCATGGCAGAACGGTGGCGCGGGTGGTCGTCCGTCGGCCATCTTTGACCACGGAACGGGCAATGGAAGGGTGCTCGAGCACCGGTGAGCCATGGCGAACAAGATGCGCGCGCTAGAAGGGAACAAGGTGGAGCGAAGAGGTGCGGTCCACGTAGCGGAAAGCTCCGGCGAGCTCGGCCGGAACTCCGGTGAGCGATTCCCATGGATGGAAAGCTTACCATGGGCGCGCGCGGGTGAGGCGACCGGGGCTTCACCTGGTCAGCGTTGCCGGCATGCGGCCGCCACGCGGCGGGCGAGCTCTGCCGGTCGGGACAGCACACGGCGCGCGCGGGCGTGAGAGGAGACGAGCGCGCGGTGCGGGCCGGGCCGCGGCGCTTGCGCTGGCGCGCGTGTGCGGGAGAAGGATGGGCCGCTTTGGCCAGCGGGCCGAAAGGGAGGCGGTAGCCCGTCAAGGTAAGAAAACTGTTTTCCATTTTTATTTTCCAGAAATTTTCAAATAAATTTAACTCACTGTTTTAAAATTCCATTTTGAGCAAGAAGACGATTTTTTTTCTAAAAATGGCCCAAAAATGAAAGTTGCTTAGAATTTAATTCTCTACAACTTTTATTAAGGGGTCAACTCCAAATTCCCCACAGATTTTGAATTGGAGAATAAAGGCTAAATAGGGAGGGTTTTTGACCATTTTCTAATAATATTTTTCAAAGCAAATTTTTGACAAAACTTTGGTTATCAAGTTGCTCCAAAAATTAGACTAAATAGTTCTAGGTGATTTAAAAATTATAGCTACACATGTTTTATTAGTCTAACCAACATAATTAAGGTGAAACAATTATAAACATTATATGCAACAATAGTTCCACAGAAATGCTTTAACTACAGTGCACTCTAAATTACATGTGATCATGAATACAATGACGTATCATGCGTATGATTTGCAATGCTAATGCCTGCGTAACACCGGGGTGTTACAATAATGTACATGCTATCTATATGAAGGAGGGTCACATGATAAAGGATTGTACAAGTTTGAAGACTATGAGAGGAGCATGGTCAATGGCAAGTGAGGATGAAAGTAATGTACTTTCCATCAGTCAGTCAGGTACTATCCATGATTGGACATTAGATTCAGGGAGTTGTAGTTAGGGAGATTTGATGAATGATCTCTACACCTAGCGAATGGAACTGTTCACTCAGTGGATTGCAAGGAGTATGCAGTCACGGAGATGGGAATGGTAACATTGGAGATGCATAATGGAACACATTGAACACTGATGGGAGTTCAGTATATCCCGGGCTTGAAGAAGAATCTAATATATGTGAGTGGTCGCTAGAACTCCATGGTTGTGGCTTATCGCTTCAAGGTGGAGTCATGCGAGTTACTTGCAACTGGCAGGTAATTATGAAAAGTATCTAGAACTGTAAGCACAAAATTAAAGTATATCCTTAGGTCACCAACCATATCTCCGGTAAACAAGTGTTCCTTTATAGATAAACCATATTTTGCACAATGGATCTACCTGATGTTCTACAAATCGTCCTTTCCTAGACTTCAAAATCTTCATTTTTCTGAACTCTTGAGACCATGAGTTAGGTTTTAGTGAATCAATAGGGAACAACTTATTATAGGGACACGTTTCCCATTGAGATAACTAAAGGACCTATACTTATTTGAGGTATTGAGCGTCAAATTGACTTGATTCCTAGAGTAAGTTTGCCAGAAGATTTAGCGTTAGGTCCAAGACCACTTGGACCGCAGGTACATATGTGAGAGCCTTAGTCTTTGTGTTGTTCTGGTTCTTTTGGTTCAAAAAATAGATGACAGTTGGCGCATGGGTGTAGATTGTAAAGCCATTAATAATATTACAATAATGTATGTTCATCCTATTACTAGGTTAGAAGACATGCTTGATGAGTTAAGTGATTCTATAATTTTTTCTAAAGTAGACTTGTGCAATGGTTACCACCAAATAAAAATAAAACAAGGAGATAAATGGAAAACTACTTTTAAAACCAAGTTCGACTTATTTGAGTGGTTAGTAATGCCTTTTGGCTTGACTAATGCCCCTTGTACTTTCGTGCATTTAATGAATGAGGTTTACATCCTTGCATTGGAAATTTTGTGGTGGCCTAGTTTGATGAAATTTGATGTACAATAAATCTTTAACTGAACATCTTAATCATCAATGTGTTGCTTTTGATGCATTATTAGCTGCATGTTTATTTGGTAACCTCGAGAAGTGCACTTTTTGTACCGAATGAGTATGGTTTCTTGGCTATGTTATGACCTCAGAGGGAATTGAGGTAGATGAAGTCAAGGTGCATGCCATACAGAGCTGGCCAGTGCCCACCACCATGACACAAGTGTGGAGCTTTCATAGATTTGCAGGATTTTATTGTCGCTTTTTTTAAAAAAATCAGTACCATTGCAGTCCGATTACACAAGCTAACAAAGAAGGATGTGTTGTTCCATCTACGAGAAAGAACATGGGGCATCATCCTTTCCTCTTTTAAGGGACAAGCTTACTCACGTGCCATTGCTGCAACTTCCTAATTTTGGTAAAACTTTTAAGATTGAACGTGATGCTAATGGAGCTGGAATTGGTGATGTTTTGATGTAAAAAGGAAAACCTGTTTCTTACTTTAGTGAGAAATTGAATGAGCATGTTTTGAATTATTTTACGTATGATAAAGAATTATATGCTCTTGTTCGATCATTAGAGACGTGGCAACATTATGTTTAATCTAAAGAATTTACATGAATCGCTTTAGCATATTCGTAGCCAAAAACAAACTGAACCGTAGATATGCTAAGGTTGTAGGATTCAGGTGTTTTGATCTGAATCCGGATCGGTGTATGGCATCTCCACAAAATCGATAGTTATCTCCACGTAACAGAAGATCAGGAATCCCGTCCCATCACCTAGAAGACCACAATAAAAATGGAAATGATGTATGCAGGGCATCTGACCTGTCCGGATGTCCCATCCTAGGCCTGTGGAATTGCCCAATAACCTTCTGCATCTGTCCCTTCCGTTGCAAGTATACATTTCAGATGTTTTAGAGGTTTGTTAATGTTTCATACGGATGTTACAAAAGTAGATCGGATGTTACATATATTGCAATGGTTATACATGTATATTGCAAGCGTCTATTCCCCATGTTTCATCTGTTTTTTCATATGTATGTTGCAAGTGTGTTTATCTGGATGTTACATATGTTTCACACATATGTTGCAAGTGTTTTTATCTGGATGTTACGTATGTTTGCAATGGTTTTTATGTGTTTTTGCAAGTGTTTCAGATGTATGTTTCAAGTATTTCATCTGTCTCTCAGACGTATGTTACAAGTGTTACATCTGAGTGTTCGTAAGTAGATCAGATGTTGTATGTGGGATGCACGTGGTAAGTGGGAGGGGGCGCGAAAAGTTGGCGCGGGCATGGGAGTGCTGGCATGGGTCAGAGTGCAAGCGCATGCCGGAAACAAACTGGCGCGGTCCACTGTACCATCCGATGAATGGGTATCCAATTGAACGTCTAGGCACCAGTAGTTTTGCAAAAAAAACCCTCATCCAATGCAATGGTCAGAGGTACCAGGAATCATCCTCGGCGGCATCACCGAAGTTCAAGACGTGTCCCAGCATGCGTCTTCGCATAGATGGTCCATAAAAAACGTACCTGAGGGTCAGTTTTTTATACTCTCCCCTTAAAAAAAACATACAATTCTAGTATTAGCATAGTATCACATTTTAGTATCTTAAGTTTGATCAATTATAGATAAAAAATATTAATATTTATGATCTCAAATAAGTATCATTAGATTAATTATAAAATATATTTTCATAATAAATTGAATTGGAGCCATAAATATGAATATTATTCACTAGAAATTTGGTCAAACGTGAATTACTTTTTTTGGCACGCAACTCATAACTGCATGTTTTTCTGGACAGAGAGAGTATTATCTAGGCAGGTTCATGCAGTAGGCACTTTTATATGCATGCGTGGATCATATAACATTTATAAAAAATTTATTATAGCTCCTAAATTTGTAAAATTAATTTTGCAAACTTTTTTACGATGTCTGTGTATCTTTTAAAAATGTGTTTGCACCACGAATGATGTTTTCAATTTTAATTAGAATTAAAATTTATTTTTGCTTGTGAAATACATAGTTAATTCTTTAGTGATTGAAAAAAAAATCATGAAACTAATTTTAATACAAGTGACTCCCGCAAAAATCTTTCTTGCACAAAATCATTGCATAAGATCGAGAAGAAACGATTCACGCGGTTACAGTGCTTGTCGCTTCCCCACATTCTCTATGTACTCAGGCCTTGTTTGCTTGTCTTATAATCCATACTTTTCAGCTTGTTTTTTTCAGCCGGAACAATATTTTTCTCTCACAACAAATCAACGAACAGTACTATCGGTTATGGCTTTTCAGCGAAGCGAATGGGCTCTCAATCTACTACAATACTGGCTAGCAAATTATTTGAGACCCAGCTAGTGAGGAAGGAAGGAAGCTATGACCAGGTACTCGAGAGTTTCCTGCGAGCATACCACCGATCGAGGAACCGCGTGGAAACTAGCCGGTAAATGCATTGCATGGCCTGCCTTTCGATCCCATAGTTTACGACGTCGCCGTCTGGCCGGGGCCGGCCGGGATGTTTTGTCTGATTGGCTTTGTTTCCATTGAAGAAGTCTACTGTATTCCGCCGGACCGAGAAAATGCATGGAGATTGACCATTGTGGACCGTGCAAAATCCATAAAGGCCACGCGAAATTTCCGTGCAGCATGGCTACTCACGCGCGCGCATATAGAGACGCCAGCATGCCGCAGGTCATGTCACACAGTCACTGCAACTAGTGAGCACATCTCATGCCATGCATATTGCCAAGGTCGACTTCCACTAAATTCTCCAAATCGATCTTATCTTTAATTAAAATGCATGGAGTCACTTGTATTAGCACCTGAACCCCTCGCTACTACTGTACCCATTATCACAGGCGGCCATTTTGGCTTCCCAGAGGCAGGTAGGGCGTCCGCCTCCAACTCCCCACCACTGTTAATCATGCTTTCTGGAGGCGATCTAACGACGCAAGTTGTTGTGGGTTGAGCGCCTCTGTTAATAAATTAACAGTGAATCATTAATGGAGGCAGTTGCCTAACGACGCCCACCTTTGTTAATAAGTTAACGGAGGCGGCCGGCTTAAAGCGTCTGCCTTCGTTAATAGAGGATTAAGGATGCAATCGTTTCTTCCCTGGGGCCTGTCATTAACAGAGGCGGTACGTAGATAGGAAAAGTGGGGAAGTACCATAACATGTCCGTCTACGTTAATGTTTGGGCAATGTCTCGCAAAATCATTTATGTAGTAGTGTCTTTTGTGAACACTTAGGTAATATGTGACAAAAGCTTATCTATCACTGGTATTCAATCGTTGTGATAAGATGAAGTCCATCTAATACTTCCTTCAGTTTTCTTTACAGAGAGTTTGAGGCTGAGCTAAAAGTTGAACTATATACAAATAAAACCTTTGGCGAGTTGTTTGATGAGTATGAAAGTCAATATACTACTTTTTCATGGACAGTGCACGTAGGAAACCCAAACTAACTCAGACGGGTTCTCTTAAGACAACTGCCCCTAGATACATATACCTACTTTCATGGATGGTCGATCATCCTATGAAAACCATCCTGAAAATGTGATTTCCAGGGATGGTTCTCTTAAGACGTCCTCCCCTTGAAAACACATTTTTAGAGGTGTTTACTAAAGGGAATCAGCCCTAAAAAAACTTACATATAGGGACTATTGAACTAGTGAACTGCCTTTGAAAATACTCCTTACAAAAGCGATCTTCTTCCTCGTAGGAACTGTACAAACTACCGTAGAGGTACCATTGTTGAGTTCTTTTGGAGGTGGAAATTTGCAAAAAGAGTGGAGAGAGGTTTTTCCCTTGAAATACTTAAAAGAGCTGGCTTTAAGAGGTAAGACTATGCCATCCTTAATGTCTATTAAAAATTTTACGTACATTTGTTTCTTAATTAGGGTTTCCATCTAGAGAGAGGGAAGGATCGTAAGTTTCCATTTTGACATCAATATAGGCCGATTTTTTTGCCCAACTTATTTTTTTATGCCTTAATATTTCAAGTGCAAGTTGTAGTATCTGAACTTGCGTACAAACACACACCACACACCACACTCACGCATGCGCACACACTTGAACACAAGCTAAGCCTACTACACCTATACCTAAAGACACACGCAACTGAGAAGTACTTGAGATCATTAGATCTCCAAGTATGACGGACACGACACCTTGACCATTGTGGAACATCCACGCTCGAGGCTTCAAAAAAATGAGGAAAAACCCCGGTGCAAAACCTGTGTCGAGCGGGGCTCGAACCTAGGCCTAGTGGCTCCACCGAGTGACTCCCACCACAGAGTAGCCGAGTAGGGTCCTATGATTCTCTAGTCATTTTGTCCAGATTTCTTGCTTCTTACAGGATTATAAGATGTTGTCCACAGATGAGGATGTTTGTATATCTAGATATATGTATAAATGGCAATGCATGGAGCGTAGTGAGAGAGAGGTGATCTTTTTTTTTGCAAAAAATGAAAACAAAGTGTTTCTCTAGTTAATGATTTTAAAATTCCATTTGTACTTTAAAGGGGAATAATACTTTGAAGCAATTATATGTTGCCTAGAGTTCATTTGTTCGAGCCCTGGATTTCATTGCTCGGTGACTGGTGAGAATTGTTTGGCCCAGTTGTCGGGTGCCAGGCAAGCTGTGTTTGGATGTTGCCCTTGCCTGGGACTGCCCACCAGACACGCACATCCCACCCTAGGCGCTCGAAATCGAACGCCTGTGAGTGATGCCTGGCACAGGCAACTTTCCCACGCTGCAATCCAAACAGCCCCGAATGCCTAGATTTGTGACGCGGTTGCCTGGCTACAATCACGTACTGCTCTTATAAATAAAACTAAGTGCAGCCCCAGGCAACTAACAAACCAAACGCCTTTTACGTGCTCTGGCACATACCGTGGGCTTAAACCAAACAATTCAGTTGATTCTTGATTTGCTTGACCATGTGTTGACGTTGAAGATGACCTCAAGCCAACACACAAGCGAGGGCCTTGGACGCCCAAAGAGGTTGCACACAACCTACAACGCAATAAGAACACATCGTAATCGACCAAAACGATCGAGAGACTGATAAGGCCGATGTAGAGCCCGTTCTTGGCTGAAAAAAGCTCCCCAACTTCTTCCGGGAAGACCCGTCGGAGAGGATCATGTTGAGGCTCTCCTAGGACCAGCAAGGCTGCCTAGGATGCTGACAAATCTCGCGCGGGAGACGTGCCGAACAGCAGGAGGGGTTGAGAGAGGGGTAAATGGTTGATAGGAGTTGATAGATTGTGTTTTTGATGATTGGATAGATGGGAACTTAACCGGCTGTGAACCTCTCGTATTTATAGAGAAGGGTGGTCTTATTCCAGTAGGAAACAAGTCCAAATCATAATCTCTAAGTTTTCCACGTTAAAAATTACCTAAAACCGACTTTTAGTCTTAACTTAGTCGGTTTCTAGACACGAGTCGGCTTAGCCGATAGGGGAAGTCGGCTAAGCCAACTTCTTCGGGCCTAGGCAGCCCCCGTGGGCTAGATGAAGGAGCAGTCGGCTTAGCCGACTCAGGGTGTCAGCCAAGCCGACTGGGGGGTTGAGCTGGCCAAGCCGACTTGGCAAGTCAGCTAAGCTGACTGGCTTGGCTTGCCGACAGCTCGCCGTCTTCTCCGCTCGTTTTGTTCACTATTTTGTCGCGCCGCTTGACCCCAAACATGTCCAAGATGTTAATAACTTATTCATGGTGCCTGAAATCACCTTGGAACATTTTTGAGTGTCAACATATGCCCCCTATTTTTAGGTGAATGATGCATGGACCTGAAAACACTTGATCAAATAAAAAAACCAAACACCGACGATACCCATCTCATCGGTTGCTCAACGACTAAGGGCGATGTATACATCAGTCATTTTTGTTCTAAGGGCGATACATATATCGGCCATTGCTTGAGAGCACTTAGGTGTCACACCCAAATTTAATGGCAAATTTGGATATAAACCATGTGTGCCCAGGAGTCAATTACACACATACAGAGACAAATAAAAGAAGAGTACCAAGCACAGTGCTTTATTACCTCACATATATTAATCCATTACATAAATTCATCAATGTCTAGCAAGCGGAAATAAATAAATAAATAACTCCATGGCGCCTCCATTGCCACAGGGACGGTCGACTGGTTGATCGCAAGACTAGTAGTCTTCGGGAAAGTAGTCATACCAATTGTCACTGCCACCTGTTACCCATCCAGGATTTTTATCCAAATAATAAAAATAGCAAGCAATAAGTACATCTCGTACTTAACAAGAATAACATGGGGAATGGAGCTCAAAAGGCTGACACAAGTTGTACTGCAGTTAGCATTTTTATTAAGTCATAATGTTAACCCTATATTAGCATATAGTTGTGCTTAACAACAATTATACCACATGATCATATAAAGCAACATTTTATCTCATCATTAGCTATAACACTCCAGGTGTGTAACACCCTGGGTGTTATAGTGTTAATTAATTTGCCATGTCACCATAATGCATTGCAAAGCATCCATATTTAGGTCAACCTTGTTATGCATCAACTAAAACAAGTTTACTTATCTAGATTGGATGTGCTTCTCAGTGGTGTGATTCGAACCTGAAAACCCTAATTTCGAATGCCACCGCAAATACTTAGTCTATGCTCTGCGTAATTTGAGGTGTGTGACCGTGTTACACACTAGTGTCAAGTGTAGGGTATGAGCTCAAGTACAACACCTAAAATGAAGCTCCAAGTTTGAGTTTGAGTTGGGATCCAAAAGCTTGTCACAAGTTTTCCGATTCGAATTTAAATTCAAATTTGGGGAAAATGTAAAAGAATTTCAAAAGCTAAATTGGTCAACCAAGAGTGACATTTAGTCAACCATGTCATGTTGGTCCAAATGATGCCCTTGGATGATGTTTTGATCACTAAGTAAACACTAATCAAAGTAGCAACAAATTCCAATTGAAAATTCCTCCGAAAACCCTAAATTTCAAAACCCTATTTTACCCCTTTTGAAATAATTCAAAATCTAAGCAAAATTTGGGAAAACGTTTAAAACCAAGTTTGTAGAACTTTTCAAGGGCTACAACTTTGGTGTTTTGAGTTTTCAAAGTTTTAGTGTAAAATGTGGAGCAATTTTGAAAATAAACAAATTTCAGATTTGACTCATTTTTGTCCCCAAACTAAGATTTCAAAATGGAGGCAGAATTTGAAAATGTTTTGAACAGAAAAGTTGTAGGTCTTGTCAAGATGTACAACTTTAGTGTTTGGAGATTTTGAAGTTTCAATATGAAATCAAAAGTAATTTCTAAATTACCAAATCCCAAAATTGTGTCCCCTTTTGAATTTAAACTCAAATTTCAAAATCCAGTTAGATTTTGAAAAAGTGTTCAATATAAAACTTGTAGAGCTTGAAATTCTGAAGATTTCATATATTGGAAGTTTTTCAAGTTTCCACATGAATTTGAGAGTAATTTGAGAAAACAGTTTGAAAATTCAAAATTTGGGGGGGGCAGCTACAGTACACCGACGAATCACCGGCGGGCAGCGGACGGCATGGGCGCCGGCGAGACGCCGGACGGCTTCGGCTGGCTTCCAGGCGTGCCCAGGATCGCCACCGCGATGACGAGCGTCTTCCAACGCTATAGCCGCAACCGTTGCCTATATATATGTCGAGGCCGCCGTGTTTTTCTTTTTCTTCCCCGTTTTCACCACCGCCGCCACCGTAGCTCCGCCGCTCGCCACTGCCGCTGCCAAGCTGTCTCCAGCCAAGCAAATCGCACCAACAGAATCGCCGCATCCTCGTGCACGTTATGAACCACCCGAGCTAGCTTGATTTCGCCTGAATCGCAACCGCCACCGCTTCCCGTGCCTGACTCCGGCAACGGACCGCCACCGTCGCCCTCACGTGGCCAGCGGCCTCCAGTGCCTCTCCGCTTCAACCGAGCATGGTTTCGTGTTTGTGGTATGCCACTGATGCTTCCCGTCCCCTCAATTTAGCCTCTACCGTTTTGTGTGCACCGGCGTGCTGCTCCCGTGTCCACCGTGCCGCCATCGCCGTTGCTCGCGGGTCGCTAGAGCTCGAACCATGGTGCTACCTAGCAAAACGGAGTCGTGGGAAGGTGTAGATGGTGATGGTAGGGTTAATTTGTCGACCGAAGCTCCGGTCATCGGCCGGCCACCGCGCGAGGGTGAGTGAGCGCTCGGGAGTGAGCGGGAGGACGAGAGGTTGGCAATGACAAGTGGGGCAGGGCTGTCAGCAAGAGAGAGAGAGAGCGTGCGCGGGCGGAGCGGGCCGCTTGCTGCGCCACGCGGCTGGGCCGATCGTGAGCGCGCGAGCGCGGGCGAGCGCGCGGGTGCGTGGGCCGCTCGGTTGGGCCGGACCAGAGGGAGAGAAGGGAATCGGCCTGGTTCGGTTTTTGTTTTTCTTTTTTAAATTAATGAATAGTGCAGCTATTTGTTTATGTCATTAAAAATTGTGTAGAGTTCCAAAATTCATGAAAATTTTTGTGTGAGCTTCTCAATGTATAAACTATCTAGGAAAAATGTTAAACCCTAAATTTGAGTAATTTGTGCAGTAGAATTAATTAGTTCCAATAAAGATTAAATGCAACTTCCAGGAATTTTAATAATTAATTTATTAATACAAAAATTATGAAATTTATTATGACATTGTTTTAAATCATTCTTAATCCATTGAAAAAGTTTGAACTTGTTTAGATAAAGTTTGATTAACTATTAATTATGCCCTAATTAATTAAATAGTAAATAAATGCTAATTTGAGAACTTTAAGTGTTGTGTGCCCTTTTGATTGAGTGATGTCCTTGGGTCACTACTCTTTGGTGATCTTTGGCACCTTAATTCCATGTTTGAGCTCATTAGTAACTTACCTAGTGATAAAAGCTGGTATCGCTGGAGTTGTCGCTTCTAGTTAGTAGGTTTTCTGTTTGCGACTGTACCGTGAAGGGAAGTTGTACTCAAGTCGTAACTCGTGGCATGTTATCATCAAGCATCATGTTTATCATCGAGCATCATGTTAAAGCATGTTATGTACTCGTGTAGTTCCCGCTTTCGAAGAAGTTGAAGTCGCCGAGCAAGCTTCCGGAGAAGAGCTATCGTCGGTGGGTTCTGGACCAGACGTTGGAGTCCTCGAGTCTGAGTCAGTCGTTGTGTCAGAGCAAGGCAAGCCCCGGTGCATTTAAACCCTACCTTGAGTTTTACAAATGTTTTATTATTTTATTATTATGGTTTACTGCATTAAGTAATTAGGAGTTGAGTGATAACCTAATTGCTGCATTATCATCCTTGATTATTGCGATATCAACCTTGATACCTGTTTTACGGTAAATGCGTAGTATGCTTCGCTATGCTTAGAAGTTAAGCTTTTAAATGAAATGTTTACATAGCCATGACGGCATACTTAATGAATATTGAAAGATGAGAATGAACTTGAAAGATCGGGCGGGTGGTTTGGCCACTGCTAACATGCATTGGGAAAGGAGTCCCAATGTAGTGTTTCCGCCTTGTCAGTTAAGGACCGTCCGTTGTAACCTGGCCTGTGTTTCGAGACTTTGCAACTAGCCTCATGCCTTGGGTAAGCCCAAAATGTTAGTGATTCCATTACGAGAACGTCTAACCTCGCACTGGGAGTGGAGAGATGGCGAGAGTAGCGTGTACCCTCAGGGCTAGAATCGGGCCGGGTTCGAGGAGTACTGTACTCTCGGGTGGCGATGGACATGTTCAGGTTTTGGGAGATCTAAATGAGGGTTGATATATGCAAGATTCGGTTCTACATATGTCGTGATGTTAGAGATCCCCAGCTGGGTATAATCGGTTCGAATCGTCGTTGCTCCTCGGTTATGGAGACTTGATCACCTGACTTACAATGTAGTTAAGAACTGGAATGGAAAGAAAGAATGAGAAGTGTTTTGATGATAATTACTTTGATCTAGATTAGGATCACCTAGAATTGGTTAATGAACCATCAATGGTAAAAGTAAAATGTTGAAGATAAGGACTTACCTTAGTAAGCTTTTCTGCAAAAGAAAATTTGATTCTGGATTACCCGTACCTTGATTCCCTAAAGCTAGCATGCCCTTGGAGTCTTTGTCTTAGTCGGGTAAGTCTTGTTGAGTACTCTCGTACTCAGGGTTTGTTGAACCCCTTGTTGCAGGTGCGGTTCATGAACAAGTCTGCTTCGAGCCTTGTTGCATGACCGTCGTGGTTGAAGAAAGCGACGACGAGTAGACTGTGTGGCCTTTGGGCAAGGCATCTCGTTTGTGTGATGTAATAAAGTTACTACCGATACTTGTCTACTACTGGTTTGTAATAATGTTACATAAGGTTTGAAGTTTGAAAACTGGTTTGTAACCCTAAGTTATTGTAAGACTTCCGCTACTTTACTCTGTTGAATATTTTGAATAAACTGTTGTAATATTGCAATACTCCTGTGATTGGATCCTGTTCGGAGGAAAGCAGACCTTTTAAGTTATGGTGAACATAAGTACGGCTGTCAGAGGTCATTATGGCAATGACGGGTACTTGTGGGCCATCATAATTAGGAGGTTCTGTGACAGCTGGTACCAGAGCATAATCACTCGAGTTATTGTAGTATTACTTTGCAAAACTTCAAAATGATTTGGGTCGAACAAACTTAATATTGATATTTTGGTCCAAATTGCTTTTGCTTATCTTAATCTATTCTATAGTTTCCTTAGCTCATATTTGAAAGCTTCATAGTGAGTATCATGCTATAGTGCCCTATGTTATAAATATTGCATGTGTTACTTAATCTTTCTATTAGATCGTAAGTACGATGCATGCATCATGTTTAATTAACCTGCTTAAGTTACCTTCCCTTTTAAAGTGGTTTGGGTTAAGTAAGGTTCAATCCTATTCATGCTAACCTTCAAATCCCTCCCATCTGTTCTTATCGATCTAATTCTATCTTGCTTTAGGATGGCACGTGTGAAGACGACTCCTCGCAAGAAAAGTGGACCGCAAGGAGTGCCACGTCATCAGTTGGCCGCCAGAGGTGATGGAGCAAGCAGTAGCCGCAATCCGAACCCGGATTTGGAATCAGAGGTTGCAAGGCTTACGTCAGAGGTAGAGCGACTGAAGCGCAACATGCGTTTTTGGAAGCAGTTCCAGAACGAGTCTCTGGAAAAGGAGACAGAAGCCAGGGCTCGTGTTCGTGAGTTGGAGCTTTATGCGACACACCTAGAGCAGTACAACACAATTCTGCATGAGGAAGTCCATAGGCTAAATGATCTGATGAATCCCAATCATCAGCCCCAGGCAGTAGAAGATGATGTCGGTGCCGTGGTTGTTCCTGGTGGAGAGGACAATGAGGAAGAAGATCCGGAAGAAAATGAACCCATGATGGAAAGTGGGGATGATGCAAGTCATGTCACTGGTGCAAGTGCTCTAAAGAATGAGGATGGAGTGATCGTGATCAGCGATGATGATGAGGAGTGAAGTGTTGACATGGATGGTTATGTAACATAGTAGTCTTTCCTGCTTTCTAAGAACCTTAGTGGGTAGTTTCTTGCTTGCGAGCAAGTTGGTAATGAAAATAATGTAAGATAAGTTTGTGTGTGTACAAGTACTGTACTAACTGCTTTTTAATTCAATAAAGCGATGTATATAAATATGGTTTGTGTACAACAGATGGACGGTACTGGAACTTCCTAGGATGGGGACAATACTCCAAATCCCCCACCATTTCCACCTACTTTGGCAGAAGCTATTGCCGCACTGGTCAATGCCACTACCTTGTTGGCTCAGAATCAGAATGGAAATCAGGGTCGTCGAGGCCGTAATAATGGAGGAGAAACCACTTATGTGGATTTCACCGATACCCGTCCACCAGTGTTCTCAAAGGCAGATGAGCCGCTAGAGGCGGATGACTGGCTCCGCACCATGGAGCAAAAGTTTGAACTTTTACAGTGCACGGAGTACCAGAAACCCGTGTTTGCAGCACAACAACTCAGAGGTGCCGCAGGGGCGTGGTGGGCGAATCTGGTCGCCGCACGGCCTGCTGGCCACCGTGTTACTTGGCAGGAGTTTCGTGATGCCTTCAGAGCACACTATATCCTAGATGGTGTCATGGCCATGAAGTTAGAAGAGTTTCTCTCGCTGAAGCAAGGGAACCAGACAGTTCTACAGTATGTGGGCAAATTCAATCATCTGTCCCAGTTTGCAGCTAAATATGTGAACACCGATGCAAAGAAGAAGAGTTGTTTCATGAGAGGTTTGTGTACCAGAATCCAGGAAACATTGGTTACCTGCTATAATGCCACATACCATGAGATAGTCAATGTGGCTATTGCGTCAGAAGAGAAGTCCCGACTACACAAAGAGTCGAAGAAAAAGAAGCAAGTGTTTTCTAGTCCGTCTGGCGGCATTAAGAAGCGCCAGAAGTTTGTTTACCACCCTCAGAACCATTTCCGCCCAACTTATCGTCCACTGCAATACCAAGCTCAGCCACAGATGTTTTTTCGTCCTGCCGCAACCCCGCAATATCCACAGCAGCCGAATGCCCCTGGTATTCGAAATCAGACTCCCGTAACCCATAACTTTCCCTGCTACAATTGTGGAAAGCCAGGCCACTTTTCCAAGGACTGCCCGTATCCAAGGCAGTACAATCCCAATTATCCCAGAGCTCCCGTACCGCAACAGCAACAACCTCATAGCAACAATAACAATCTGAATGTGCAGAAGGGTAAGGGTGAGAAGAAGAAGACCGGACGTGTATTCTACACTCAAGCGAGTGTAATTCCAGAGGGAGAACCTGTTATGATGGGTATGTTCCCTGTTGCTAATCATCCAGCAGTACTGTTATTTGATTCAGGTGCATCGCATACATTCATAAATCACACCTTTGTTGTTAAGCATGACATTCCAATTATGGGAACACAAGAAGATTTCTTTATCCAGTCGCCCGGGGGACGACTGTGTACTAAGGAGATGGTACGTGACGTACCTATAGAGTTAGGTGGACATATATTCCCTACCTCAATGATAATATTACAGAAGCATGATATAGATGTAATCCTGGGTATGAATTAGATGTACCAACGAGGAGCCATTATAGATGCACTGCACAGAACTATAAGGTTGAACCTGCCAGATAATAAATCTCATCTTCTTATCCAACTTCCTATTCCCAAGAGAACAATTGAAAGGATATGTGCAACTTCAGTACATGAGATTTGTGATATACCGGTAGTCTGTGAATTTCCAGATGTGTTTCCAGATGATCTACCAGGTCTGCCACCGGACAGAGATGTAGAGTTTGTGATTGAGTTAAAACTAGGTACTGCCCCAATATCCAGGAGAGCTTACAGAATGCCACCCAATAAATTGGTAGAACTTAAGGATCAATTGCAAGAGTTACGTGACAAAGGTTTTATCAGACCCAGTTCCTCACCATGGGGATGTCTGGCTCTTTTTATCAAAAAGAAAGATCAGACTTTAAGGATGTGTGTTGACTATCGACCGCTGAATGAAGTAACCATTAAGAACAAATATTTGTTGCCTCGCATTGATCTACTTTTTGATCAGCTTGCGGGGGCAAAGGTATTTTCAAAGATCGATCTTCGATCAGGGTACCATCAAATCAAGATTCGACCTGAAGATATCCCAAAGACTGCATTCACCACCAGATATGGACTATATGAGTACCTAGTTATGTCTTTTGGTCTCACCAATGCACCAACACATTTCATGTATCTGATGAACTCAGTTTTTATGCCAGAACTTGACAAGTTTGTAGTTGTGTTTATTGATGATATTCTGGTATACTCCAAAAATGAGAAAGAGCATGCTGAGCATCTCAGAGTAGTTCTGACTCGTCTGAGAGATCACCAACTGTATGCCAAGTTCAGTAAGTGTGAGTTTTGGTTAAGAGAAGTGCAATTCTTAGGACATGTGTTGTCAGCTGAAGGAGTAGCAGTAGATCCAGGCAAGGTAAAAGATATTCTGAATTGGAAACCACCAATATCAGTTCATGAAGTTCGAAGTTTTCTGGGAATGGCGGGTTATTACCGTCGATTCATACCTGACATTTCAAAGGTAGCCAAGCCAATCACGGAGTTGCTGAAGAATAAAACTAAGTTCATATGGTCTCTAGAATGTGAGAAAGCTTTTAGAATTCTAAAGAAGTCATTGACAACTGCTCCAGTCTTGGCACAGCCAGATATAGAAAAGCCATTTGATGTTTACTGTGATGCCTCGGGTATTGGCCTTGGTTGTGTATTGATGCAGGAAGGCAGAGTCATTGCTTATGCCTCGAGACAATTGAAGCATCACGAAGAGCATTATCCGACACATGATCTTGAATTAGCAGCTGTGGTTCATGCATTGAAAATCTGGCATCATTACTTGTTAGGTAATACTTGCCACATGTATACAGATCACAAGAGCTTAAAGTATATCTTTACTCAGTCAGAGTTGAATATGAGGCAAAGAAGGTGGCTTGAATTAATAAAGGACTATGATTTAGAAGTACACTATCACCCTGGAAAAGCGAATGTTGTTGCCGATGCACTCAGTAGAAAGAATCATTGCAATTGCATGACTGTGAAGCCAATAGATTACAGTTTATGTTACGAATTGGAAAAGTTAAATATTGAAATCGTTCAACAAGGTTAGTTGACTAATGTCACAGTAGAATCAACATTCAAAGATCAGATTGTATCTGCTCAGAGAAAGAATTCCGGAATAGCTCACATCAAGGAAAAAGTTAGAACTGGTCAACAGACAGATTTCAGTATTGATGATGCAGATGTGTTATGGTTTAAGAACCGGCTAGTGGTCCCAAAGGTTCCAGAGTTATGTCAGCTCATTCTTGATGAAGCACATAGTACAAGGTTTTCTCTTCATCCAGGGAGTAATAAGATGTATCAAGATTTTAAACAGAGATTCTGGTGAACCAAAATGAAAATTGAGATCGCCAAGTATGTTGCCAGATGTGACACTTGTTGTAAAGTGAAGGCTGTACATTTGAAGTCGGCAGGAATGTTACAACCCTTGCTCATTCCATCCTAGAAATGGGAAGATTTAAGTATGGATTTCATTACTGGGTTACCCAAGACCTCAAGAGGCTTTGATTCAATTTGGGTCATTGTGGACCGACTCACAAAGTCATCTTATTTTATTCCAGTCAGAGTGGACTATACTGCTACAACTTATGCAAAAATATATATTGCACGAATCCTGAGTCTTCATGGGGTACCAAAGACCATTGTATCTGATAGAGGTACGCAGTTTGTCAACAATTTTTGGAGACACCTATATGAGTCCCTGGGTACAAAACTTCTGCACAGTACCGCTTATCATCCACAAACAAGTGGTCAGACTGAAAGGGTCAATCAAATTCTAGAAGACATGTTAAGGTCATGTGCACTTAATTATTCAGACATTTGGGACGAGTGGTTACCTTTAGCAAAATTCTCCTACAATAATAGTTATCAAGAGAGTATCAAAATGGCACCGTTTGAAGCATTGTATGGCCGCAGGTGCATAACTCCATTGAATTGGTCAGAACTGGGAGAAATGTGGTTTTTCGGTGTTGATCTTGTGAAACAAACAGAAGAAAAAGTTAGACAGATCTACAATAATTTGAAAGTTGCTCAGTCCAGACAAAAGAGTTATGCTGATAAAAGGCATAGACCTTTGGTATTTCAAGTAGGGGATTATGTTTATTTGAAAGTATCACCCATGAAGGGAGTTAACCGATTTGGAGTCAAAGGCAAACTTGCACCGCGTTATGTTGGCCCATTTCAAATTATTGAGAGATGTGGAAAGGTGGCATATAAGTTAAAGTTGCCTGAACAACTGTCAGCCGTGCACAATGTATTTCATGTATCACAAATGAAGAAGTGTTTGCAAGTACATGATCAAGTTGTTGATGTTGATGGAGTTGAACTTGAACCGGATTTGACCTATTCTGAACATCCTATTCGAGTTTTGGATCAAAAGGATCGTGTTACCCGAAGTAGAACAACTAAATGGTACAGAATACAATGGAATCAACATTCAGAAGAGGAAGCCACCTGGGAATCGGAGGATTACCTGTTGGAGAATTTCCCGGAGTTCTTTGCTTCTATCTAGGTTCCAATTTCTTCTTTAAATTGTAACCTATCCTTTTCAAATCCTTGTAGTGAAGAAAAACCCCTACCTGTTTTGTAGACAAGTCTTGGACGTGTTTGCTTGACACGTTTCCTTTTCCATTACTTAACTCAAGGCTTTAAATCTCGGGACGAGATTTCTTTAAGGGGGAAGGGCTGTAACACCCCGGGTGTTATAGTGTTAATTAATTTGCCATGTCATCATAATGCATTGCAAAGCATCCATATTTAGGTCAACCTTGTTATGCATCAACTAAAACAAGTTTACTTATCTAGATTGGATGTGCTTCTCAATGGTGTGATTCGAACCCGAAAACCCTAATTTCGAATGCCACCGCAAATACTTAGTCCATGCCCTGCGTAATTTGAGGTGTGTGACCGTGTTACACACTAGTGTCAAGTGTAGGGTATGAGCTCAAGTACAACACCTAAAATGAAGTTCCAAGTTTGAGTTTGAGTTGGAATCTAAAAGCTTGTCACGAGTTTTCCGATTCGAATTTAAATTCAAATTTGGGGAAAATGTAAAAGAATTTCAAAAGCTAAATTGGTCAACCAAGAGTGACATTTGGTCAACCATGTCATGTTGGTCCAAATGATGCCCTTGGATGATGTTTTGATCACTAAGTAAACACTAATCAAAGTAGCAACAAATTCCAATTGAAAATTCCTCCGAAAACCCTAAATTTCAAAACCCTGTTTTACCCCTTTTGAAATAATTCAAAATCTAAGCAAAATTTGGGAAAACGTTTAAAACCAAGTTTGTAGAACTTTTCAAGGGCTACAACTTTGGTGTTTTGAGTTTTCAAAGTTTTAGTGTAAAATGTGGAGCAATTTTGAAAATAAACAAATTTCAGATTTGACTCATTTTTGTCCCCAAACTAAGATTTCAAAATGGATGCAGAATTTGAAAATGTTTTGAACATAAAAGTTGTAGGTCTTGTCAAGATGTACAACTTTAGTGTTTGGAGATCTTGAAGTTTCAATATGAAATCAAAAGTAATTTCTAAATTACCAAATCCCAAAATTGTGTCCCCTTTTGAATTTAAACTCAAATTTCAAAATCCAGTTAGATTTTGAAAAAGTGTTCAATATAAAACTTGTAGAGCTTGAAATTCTTAAGATTTCATATATTGGAAGTTTTTCAAGTTTCCACATGAATTTGAGAGTAATTTGAGAAAACAGTTTGAAAATTCAAAATTTGGGGGGGGGGGCAGCTACAGTACACCGACGAATCACCGGCGGGCAGCGGACGGCATGGGCGCCGGCGAGACACAGGACGGCTTTGGCCGGCTTCCAGGCACGCCCAAGATCGCCAGCGCGATGACGAGCGTCTTCCAACGCTGTAGCCGCAACCGTTGCCTATATATATGTCGAAGCCGTCGTGTTTTTCTTTTTCTTCCCCGTTTTCACCACCGCCGCCACCGTAGCTCCGCCGCTCGCCGCTGCCGCTGCCAAGCTGTCTCCGGCCACGCAAATCACACCAACAGAATCGCCGCATCCTCGCGCACCTTATGAACCACCCGAGCTAGCTTGATTTTGCCTGAATCGCAACCGCCACCGCTTCCCGTGCCCGACTCCGGCAACCGACCGCCACCGTCGCCCTCACGTGTGAAAGCCCAAGTTTGGTTTTGGTAATTAATGACACCAAGTTGCTAATGCCATGTGTTAAGTGTTTTGAGTTAGACATAAGCAACACATGTGATGAAGGTGTACGTGGCAAGGAGTGGTGGCCACAAGATCACAAAGAAATGGTGCATGGACATGAATGTCGATCATGGTGAAGATGCACATAATATGATGGACAGGATGATCAAGTGGAGGAGAAGGATCTAAGAGCGCAAGGCAAAGGTATAACCATAGGGTTTTCCTTTTGCCGGTCTAAGATGAGTAGAGAAGTGATTGACCGGGTTTAGGATACATAGCCGACTATCAAGAGGGGCAATCACGGTTAGCTCGGGAATCAAGTGCCACTAGATCAATGTCTTGAGCATATGCATTAGGATCTAGTTGAGAGCTAACATAACGCCTTGAAAAATGTTTATAAAATGCTAACACACATGCACATGGTGTTGTACATTTGATGGTGTTAGCACATTTGCGAAGGCGGTGGTGTTTGAGCGGTAGTAAGGGGTTTGGGATTCGCTCAGGCGTTTTCGAGGAAATGAAATGCCTATTTTCTATTGCGCCGGAGGTGAGAAAAGGTGGTGAAAGTCCGAAATGATTATCACTGAAAATATAGTGACCGGACGCTGTGGTCGAATTGACCGGACGCGGCTGGCGCGTCCGGTCAGTTCAAACCACAGACAGACGCGCGTGTGAGAAGGGTCGCGGACCGGCGCGTCCGGTCCCTTGCGGAACCGGCGCGTCTGGTCATGCACCTAGGAGTTCAGCACGGAGGGTAGATGCGATCGGACGCGGTGGCGCGTCCGGTCACGTTCGACCAGACGCGTCCGGTCACGGTGGACCGTTACTGGACTCTGATCGGATGCGTCCGGTCGCGATGGGAGCTTACTGGAACGCGACCGGACGCTGGCACTGTCGCGTCTGGTCAAACGTTTGAGCGCGTCCGGTCACGGCAACGGCTAGTTCTGACGCGCACTGTTTTCGCTTGTCCTGTAGTGACCGGACGCGCCCGGTCACCCTGACCGGTGCGTTCGGTCAGCGCGATTTCAACTGTGTCGTCCGGTAACGGCTAGCTGCATACCCCTTCGCTATAAATAGATGTTGTCCGGGGTTTGAGGGTAACTCTTGCACATTTTGAGACCTAGAGACATCCTTTAAGCTAGAGAACAACCCCTCCACTCATCTCTTTGCTTGGTTGCACATCTTGAGTGAGATTGAGTGAGATTCAAGTGCATTGCTTGAGAGTTGCATTCTAGAGATACTTGATCTTCGAGTTGCTGCGGATTTCTTGTTACTCTTCCGTGTTTCCCGACACGTTAGACGACTTGGAGCAGCGGAGGTGATTGAGCTCGCAATTGGAGATTGTTGGAGCCCTCACCGAGTGTTGTAAGGGGTTCTTGATCCTTCCCCACGGGAGTTCGCAAATTGGATACTCTAGTGTAGCTCGTGGCTTGGAGGATCCCCATCTTGTGTGCGGTTGTGCGGCGCCCGCTGAGGGCTCGACTCTTGATAGTCGATTAGCTCGTGAACCGACAAGTGGGTGCATCGCCACAATGAGGAGTAGCTTGCCGGTAAGCAAGTGAACCTCAGTAAAAAATCTTGTGTCATCCCTTTGCCGAGGATTACTCTTGTGGTTGATCATTGTGATTGATTCTTTGAGTACATTACTTCTCTACATCGTTGGTATAAGAATCAAGTCACTTGCTCTTTACTTTCTTGTACTAGTTCTAGTGTAGTTTGCTTAGTGTAGCTTTTATCACATAGGAGTAAGTAGCTTAGTGACTTAGCCTTGTTGGTGTGTATTAGAGATCATAGCCTTGCTTCACTAGAATTGTATAGGTGGCTTGCATAGTGTAGTTGAGCTAGTGCTTGAATTAGCTTAGCCATCTTTTATACTAACGTGGTTGTTTAGTGAAGCTTGTAGATTTTTAAATAGGCTATTCACCCCCCTCTAGCCATTTGGACCTTACAAGTGGTATCAGAGCTGAGGCACCGTTTATTTGAGGCTTAACAACCTACGGTGAAAAAAAAATGGCTCAATTAAGCTTGCACATCAACAACACCAAGAAGGCACCTCATTTTGATGGCACAAATTATGCATATTGGAAGGCTAAGATGACCGCTCACCTCAAGTCAATCAATAGAGAAGTGTGGAAGGTCACCGAAACAAAATTTGAGGTTGCTAATTGTTGGGCATTCTTAACGTCATTACCAAAAGTAGACTTAGTTTTCTAATTCTGATAACGGCGCCAAAAATGCCGAACCTATCCCTCATGCCACTTAAGCCAAGTTGTCATCCCCAGCATGACATGAGAGACGCGGTATTGAAATATGCAACTGCTCTTCTAAATAAATAATAAATAAGATATGCAAGCGCACAAATTAATACCGATATAGCATTTTAACCGGGAAGTATTCCAGGTATCGTTATTTATATTTTTACCACTGGGAAGGGATTACTAACATCAATGTTGATTATGGAATGGAATATAGGAATGAGTATCAATCATTGCATGTATAAGAGAGAGCATTCATCTATCTCTTGCATACAGGGGTAAGTGTCACATAAAATATAGATAAAGTATGAATGGTGACAAAGATAATTAATCTGATCAGCTAGCCACATATAATAATGATAAGCACCTCAACAGATATTCTAGCAAGTCATTAGCATGGTATTAGGATGAACTACAAGGATATTTCCTAAGTTATTCTTAACTATAAAGTCTAGCATATCATAGTTAGTGCAAGTACACTTGGCAATCATTGCGAGAAAGGACTACGCCCATGCATAGTGATATTATCAAGGAAGATGAGAAACATAGCAATCACTCCCCCGTAATAATGTTGCTCTGCCTGCCTTACACACGGGAGGGGGACTATATAAGAACCAACGAAGCTGTCACCATCGCGGACCACCCCACGATCCGACATATAAGGTGCAATCGCAGATAAATATGGTCTAAGCACCACACCTACACAATATTTATCATTTACCCATGGATCCGATGGATAAACGCTATACGATCCTAAACATGTATATAATTCCAATCTAACTAAGCCAAGCGTATAACTACGATAAACTAAGAACAATATAATCGCAAATAATAACAAGTAGAGCATAGTCATAATCGATATATTGAAATAGAACAAAGTTGTATTCATAATATTGAAGAACAAAGATGAACAATGAAGAACAGTAAAGGAATTACCAAGAATCCTCTTGACAGATCTGGAAACCAATCGTAGATTGACTCCTTCTAGTTCTAATCCTATGTAGCTATGCTATACTAGAGATCTAGTTGATGTGGTGGCTCTAGGGCTTGATCAGAGACTCTCCTCCTGAGATTAGGGATTGAAGAATTGAGAATGAGGGAGTGCCTCCTCCAGGGGCCAGGGGTCCTGCTTATATAGCCCCTTCAAGTGAACATGGGCCGTCGGATCAAACCGACATTAATCGCACGGTTTTCCTTGATCCCTTAGGTCGGTGGAGCATAATCCGCGAGACGGAGCCTGATTGGCTCTCAGGCCAGGGCGGCCGCCCTAGGGGGCAGGGCGGGCGCCCTGCCTCCGGGCCCGTTCGGCCTCCCGTTCGATCTCGTGGCTTCTGGAGTCTTCTAGATGATAGAAAATCGGTGAACACGTTATTATCTCTATGTAAACCCGACGTGTGGGCCTTTCCTCCGTATTTTCTGATAACCCCCTGCAGAAACAGACAAACACCAAAACTCATGGAATTCTGTCAAATAAAACCCTAAGTCTAGGTGTTGGTTGCATTTGGATCCTTTTCTTTATTTATTTGATAACTATATTTGGTACTTAAGGACCGTCAACACTAATCCGGAAGCACCTACACCGGTGGAAGAGAAGAAGCTTCAATGCAATGACATTGCAATTAGTGCTCTTCATGAGGCATTAGATGACAAGACATTTGAGCAAGTAAATAACCTAGAAGTCGCACATGATGCTTGGGCTAAGTTAGAAGAAACATTTGAGGGCATCGAAGGCACAAAGACCGCTAAAGCTTATATCTTGCAAGAAAAGTTTTCTAGCTTCAAGATGCAAGAAGATGAGAGTGTACCGGAAATGTTTCATAGATTGCAAGTCATTGTGAATGAGCTCAAGGCACTTGGTGAGGAGGTCAAGGACAACCAATTCTCTATGAAGTTCTTGAGAAGCTTGCCCAAGAGATTTGATACATTGATCATCGTGCTAGTGAGGACTACATTGAAGGATTCAACTCCTCAACAAGTATTCCAAGAAGTGATGACCGATGATTCATATAGAGAAGATGATGAGAAAGAGGAGTTAGTCAAAAAGAAGAAGGAAAGTGAGAAGAAGGATGATGAGAAGAAGAAGAGTGTGGCATTCAAAGCCACCACATCCAAGGGCAAATCCAAGATTGAATCATCAAGTGATGAAGACTCAAGCTCTTGTGATAGTGATGACATTGATGAGAAGATGGCTCTTTTTGTCAAGCAATTTGGCAAATTCATGAAGAAAAAGGGCTTTCGTGCAAGAAGGAGGAAGAACTCATCCAAAAAGAATGAGCATACCATGAGATGTTTTAGATGCCATAGCAAGGACCATCTCATTGCAAAGTGTCCTTATGATAGTGATGATAAAGATGCTATCAAGAAGGAGAGGAAGAAGCAAAAGAAGAAGCAAGAAAAGGAGAGTTCTCATAAGAAGAAGAATTATTCTCATGTTGCTACATGGGATAGTGATGACTCCTCAAGTGATGATGAGGATGACAACAAGAGCAAGAAGAAGGGACATGCTAGCATTGCCATCCAAGAGAAAGTCTCCCTCTTCGACACTCCATCATGCTTCATGGCTAAGGCCGCTAAGGTATCATCCGACGATGAGAGTGATCATGATAATGCTAGTGATGGTGATAGTGATGAAGAAGAATTCACTAAAGATGAACTAATCACTATGCTAGAAGATTGCACTCAACATTTCAAAGAATCTAGAAAGGAGTGCAAGAGCTTGCTTAAGGAAAAGAAAAACCTTATGCAAGAACTTGATGAGCTTAGGGCATCTTATGAGAGTCTAAAGGTAGACCATAAGAAGCTTCAAAAGTCTCACACTAAGCTTGAAGAAGCTCATTCCTCTCTAGTTGAAAAATGTGAAAACATGCCAACTAATGTTGAGAAAGCTAAAACTTGCAACATAGGCATATCTTGTGATATAATTGATGAATCTTGTCATAAGCCTATTGTTGTTGCTCCCACTAATCCTTCATGTAGCTCATCTACATCATCCTCATCTAGTAGTGACGGTTTCACTTGTGATTCCACACTTATAGTTGAGAATGAAAATCTCAAGAAGGAGGTAAAAGAGCTCAATCACACCTTGGCCAAGGCTTATGGTGGTGAGGACCGCTTGCTTATGTGCTTGGGTAGCCAAAGAGCTTCTCTCTACAAAGAGGGATTGGGCTATAACCCCAAGAAAGGCAAGGCCGCTTTTGCTCCTCACAAGACTCGTTTTGTGAAGAACAATGGTAGCTATTGCAAAAGTTGCAAGCAAGTTGGTCACATAGAGCAACATTGCATGAACAAGAAATCCAATGCTAATGTATCCTCAATTAAGTTTGATTCTTCCTATATGCTTACCAAGGGTACTAATGGTGTTCATGCTAAGTTCATTGGTACACCATGGATGGGCTCAAAGAAGAAAGCCATTTGGGTACCAAAGAGCTTGGTCACTAATCTAGGAGGACCCAAACAAGTTTGGGTACCTAAAAAGAATTGATCTTGTCTTGTAGGTCAATTACAAAGCCGGAGGAAGGCATTGGGTGCTTGATAGTGGGTGCACTCAACATATAACTGGGGATTCTTGTATGTTCAAATCAATTGATACAAGTCTAAATGGTGGTTTTGATGCTATCACTTTCGGCAACAACAAGAAAGGCAAGGTCAAGGGGCTTGGTAAAATTGCTATCTCAAATGACATGAGCATATCCAATGTGTTGCTAGTTGAGAGCTTGGATTTCTGTAACACTCCGGTGTTACGCAATGCATTTGCATGACAATCATATTACATGACATTTCATCTCATCATAACCATGTATGATAAGGTTATAACTTGAAAGAAATAAAAGCTTGAAAATGATATATGTGATATAAAATATTAATATGATAATCACATTACACCAAAAATCTTGCAACTATAAATTGTATATCACTTAGAACCATAGTTCAAGTTTTGGAGCAACTGGATGACTCAAAATTTTGTCAAAAACTTGTTCAAAAATATTGATTAAAAATATTCAAAAATATCCCCCATTTTAGCTTTTATTCTGCCATTCAAAATCTATTAAGAATTTTCAGTTGGCCCCTTAATCAAAGTTGTAGAGAATGAAATTCTAAACAACTTTTATTTTTGGGTCAATTCCAGAAAAGGTCTTTTTCTTGTTCAAATTTGTGTTTGAAAACTGTATTTGAGATTGTTTGGAATTTAGAAATTTTGTGACTATCAAGAATAAATATCCTTTGCCTCATATCGACGTTCTGTTTGATCAGTTGGCTAAGGCTAGAGTGTTCTCCAAGATAGACCTAAGGTCAGGGTATCATCAGATAAAGATTAGGCCACAAGATGTGCCGAAAACCGCCTTTTCTACCAGATACGGGTTGTACGAGTATCTTGTTATGTCGTTTGGCCTAACAAATGCTCCTGCATATTTTATGTATCTGATGAATATGGTTTTCATGCCATAGTTGGACAAGTTTGTAGTTGTCTTCATTGATGACATTCTAGTATACTCTGAGAATGAGAAAGATCATGAAGAGCATCTGAGAATTGTCTTGACCAGGCTGAGAGATCATAAGTTGTATGCTAAGTTCAGCAAATGTGAATTTTGGTTGAAGAAAGTTCCCTTCCTCGGTCATATTCTATCTGAGAATGGAGTTTCTGTAGATCCGAGTAAAGTGCAAGAGGTTATGGATTGGAAGACTCCAACCACAGTGTCAGAAGTCAGGAGTTTCCTAGGGTTAGCTGGTTACTATCGACGCTTTATCCCAGACTTCTCGAAGATTGCCAAGCCGATGACAAGTCTGTTACAGAAAGATCACAAGTTTATGTGGACAGAGGAGTGTGAGACAGCTTTCCACACCTTGCGAAAACTGTTGACCACTGCTCCAGTTCTTGCACAGCCCGACATCGAGAAACCTTTTGATGTGTTCTGCGACGCATCAAAAACAGGATTAGGATGTGTTCTGATGCAAGAAGGAAGAGTCATTGCTTATGCCTCCTGGCAGTTGAGAAAGCATGAAATCAATTATCCGACACATGATCTTGAGCTTGCCGCTGTAGTGCATGCCTTAAAGATTTGGAGGCACTATTTGCTTGGTAATGTGTGCAACATTTTCACCGATCATAAGAGTCTCAAGTACATTTTTACCCAACCAGAATTGAACATGAGACAGCGAAGATGGTTAGAACTAATCAAAGATTATAACTTAAATGTACAGTATCACCCTGGGAAAGCCAATGTGGTAGCTGATGCTTTGAGTAGAAAGTCGGATTGTCTGAATATGCAACCCTTGCTTGAAGATGGTTTTAATCTAATGCACCCTGCCGTGTTACATAGTATTCATATCAGTTGCTCCTTGGAAAGTAAGATAATAGAGGGTCAGAAGGCCGACAAAGGGATATTCCACATCAAAAAGAAAATTAAAGAAGAACCCTCGAAACACTTCAAGGTGGATGAGCAAGATGTGTTGTGGTTCGACAACCGTCTTGTTGTTCCAAAGGATAGAGAGCTTAAGAATAAAATTATGGACGAAGCTCATCTCTCTAAGTTGTCCATTCATCCTGGCAGCAGTAAAATGTATCAAGAGCTAAGACCTCGTTATTGGTGGACCAAGATGAAGAAGGAAATTGCAGCTTATGTAGCCAGATGTGACACATGTTGTAGAGTGAAAGCAATTCACATGAAACCTGCCGGATTGCTACAACCTTTGTCAGTACCTAGTTGGAAGTGGGATGATATAAGTATGGATTTCATCACGGGTCTGCCCACTACTCAGAAAGGTCACGATTCGATTTGGGTAATTGTGAATCGTCTTACCAAGACAGCCCACTTTTTGCCTGTCAAGACAGAATATAGACCACCTCAATATGCCGAGAAGTATATTGCGGAGATTGTGAGATTGCATGGCATACCAAAGACTATAGTGTCTGACAGTGGGTCACAGTTCACTGCTCACTTTTGGGAGCATTTGCACAAAGGTTTGGGGACTAGTCTGATTCGTAGCACTGCCTATCATCCTCAAACAGATGGTCAGACTGAAAGAGTTAATGCTGTTTTAGAGGATATGTTAAGAGCTTGTGTGTTGTCTTCCAGAGGTTCATGGGAATCATGGTTACCGTTAGCAGAGTTCGCGTACAATAATAGCTATCAAGAAAGTATCAAGATGGCACCTTTTGAGGCACTGTATGGCCGAAAGTGTAGAACACCTTTAAACTGGATTGAGCCAGGAGAAAGAAGGTATTATGGTATAGACTTCGTGGAGGAAGCCGAAAGGAAAGTTCATATCATCCAGCAAAATATGAGAGCAGCTCAGTCACGTCAGAAAAGTTATGCAGATAAGAGAAGGAGACCGCTTGTGTTCGGAGTTGGTGACTATGTTTACCTAAAAGTCACGCCAATGAAAAAGAAGCGGTTTGGTATACGCAGAAAGCTTGCCGCCAGATTTGTAGGACCTTACAAAATCTTGGAAAGAAAGGGTCCAGTGGCTTACAAATTGGAATTACCAGAGTCAATGGGTGCTATATTCCTAGTTTTTCACGTATCACATCTCAAGAAGTGTTTGTGCGTTCCAGAGGAAAGGATTGAACCTCGAGGCATAATACTTAAGTCAGATCTGGTGTATCGTGAGCAGCCAATTCGAGTCTTGGACTCCAAGGAGAGGGCTACTCGAAACAGTGTGGTGAAAACATATAAGATACAATGGATTCATCATGATGAAGGGGATGCATCTTGGGAAACGGGTGAATACTTACAAAAAGCATACAAAGATTTTTATAATAAATGGTTCGTAACCCAAATCTCGGAACGAGATTTTTATAAGGGGGGAGGGCTGTAACACTCCGGTGTTACGCAATGCATTTGCATGACAATCATATTACATGGCATTTCATCTCATCATAACCATGTATGATAAGGTTATAACTTGAAAGAAATAAAAGCTTGAAAATGAAATATGTGATATAAAATATTAATATGATAATCACATTACACCAAAAATCTTGCAACTATAAATTGTATATCACTTAGAACCATAGTTCAAGTTTTGGAGCAACTGGATGACTCAAAATTTTGTCAAAAACTTGTTCAAAAATATTGATTAAAAATATTCAAAAATATCCCTCATTTTAGCTTTTATTCTGCCATTCAAAATCTATTAAGAATTTTCAGTTGGCCCCTTAATCAAAGTTGTAGAGAATGAAATTCTAAACAACTTTTATCTTTGGGTCAATTCCAGAAAAGGTCTTTTTCTTGTTCAAATTTGTGTTTGAAAACTGTATTTGAGATTGTTTGGAATTTAGAAATTTGAAAAATCAAATTTTGCCTTAGCAGGCCGCAGCTTCCCTTCTCGGCCCGCCCGCGAAGCAGCCCAGCCCAGCCGACCGCGCGCTCGCGCACTCGCCCACGCGTCGTGGCCTCTCGCCAGCGCGTGCCGCGACACGCACGCGCCCGCGCAGACACCGCGCGCCCCGTGGCCGGCATGCGCCGCTCGCCGTCGCCATCTGGCCGCCGGTGGCCCCCGCCAGCGCGCGCCCCGCTCTTCTAAGCCGCCTGCGCTCCGCACCCACTCCCCCGCTCCGAATTTCCTCACCCCGGCCCTCCTCCGCTCCGTGCCGCGCGAACGCCGCACCGCGCGAGCACCGCCACCGCCGCACCCGCCGGCCAAATTGGCCGACGGTGAGCCGCCATAGCTCGCCTTCTCGCGCACCCAGCTTCGCCCTCTTCTCCGACATCCCGTGCGCACCTTGTTGCCGCCTTCCGAGCCCAGCAGGTGCGGACCCCGTCCTTTCGCCGCCGGCGGCCATGGCGCCACCGCGCGCGCGGCCTCCCACGGAAGTGACTCCCCGCTACCCCTCTCACTTCCCTATCACCAAAAACGGGTTCGCCTTCTCGTCGCGGTTCTCGTGCGCGCCACACTCCGCCCGCTCGCGACTGGAGACGGCCGTTGGCCGTTGGCAGTCGCCGCGCTGCCGCGGTCAAGGTCGTAGGCGTGGCATGGCCACGGTCGCGCCCGACCGCGCGGGGCCAGGCCGGCCTTGGGGCAAAGCCCGAGCCGGGCCGGCTCGCCCTTCTCTCCCCGCGCGCGTAAGCAGGCCGTGAATGGCCATGGGCCGCTTGATTTCCCGGGCCGGCCCAGTGCCGTATAAAGAATTTCATTTCCTATTTTCTTTATTATTCTTGATGAAAATGCTTTGGAAAATATTTTTAGCAGTCATTTCAGCTCCAAAAATTGTGAAATAAATTTCTCTAGATGCATTAGAACCAGATCTATGATATAAAATTATTGCATGTCAATTTTGAGATACTTTTCTGTAGAGTTTTTAATTAACTATTGAAATGGCTGTTTTCTTGTTAAATGTTTAATAAATCCTAGAAAAATCAGAAAAATTTGATTCCAAGTTTATTAACCTTTTTGTACCATGTATTTGTTAGGGAAATTTTATCTCATGCCTGTTCTGTAGAAAAATGTGTAGGTGTAGTTCAAATGCTTTCTATCACTAATATTTGTTATTTTTGTTATTTAAATAAATTTGAACAGGACATGCAAGTGATAATTTTTTTATAGTGTTTGTTTACTGTGTAGAAAGTAGGAAAATTTCTAAATCTGTTGTTTGATACTTTTCATAATGTAAAGTATTTTAAATATTCATTTTAGGCCTTAGTTTGTTATTTTTGTATAGTCAGTTCTAGTAATCCAAATGTAGTAAAAATGTTGTGTCAGGCTAGTTTTGATATTAGTAATCCACTGTAATTTTCTAAGATTTTTCTGTGCTACTAAACTATGTGTTGCTGTTCAATTATAGAGCTAATTAGGGTTTACATTCATTCTTTAATGCAAAAATAGTTAGTAAACTATACTTTGGTGTATCTTTGAAGCATCTTGAGTATTCAAGTGCCCTTGCATGGTAGAGAATAGTGGTGGTAGTTTTTGAGTACATGTTCTTGGATGACATAGACTACCTTGTAGAAGAGTCGTAAGTCCCATGTAATCCAAAGAACGTAACATGCTCGTTTACATCTCATTCATTCATCATTATCCTCTCATGTCACTCCTGCAATGCACCTATGCATGAGCACTCATACTTCTGCATCATACAGGATCGCAGGAAGTGACCCCGGCAGTAGTTCCCGAGGACGCAGAGGATCAGCCCGAGGTGCCAGAGCCAGAGTTGACCGAAGCAGAAGAGGAGGCCGGTGAAGAGCTTCCGGAGTGCCCCGACCACCGTCCAAGCTCCTTTGAGCGAGGCAAGCCCCGGAGCATTTCTCCCCCGGTTTGCAATTAATTTATTATTAACTTTACTTAATTTGATGCATTACGTTTAGGAGTTGTGTGCAAATGTTGCTGCATTATACCTTGTTTCACCTTGCTTTACCCGATCCTTGTTACCCTGGTGTCCGCGGTCAATAATTGCTTAGCTTGCTTAGACCGGTAGAAGTCGGGTGATTGTCTGTCATCCGCGAGCTATAGGGGATTACCTGGTTTATGTGAAAGAAGGTCATGTGAGAATAACTAAGTGTCGAAATGAATCTGAGACCGGGCGGAAGCTTGCAGGGTTCTGGACTGTAGTGTCTTCCGTCTGTGTCGATTAAGGACCGTCCGTTGTCGGGCCTCGAGTCATGTTGAACGCATGCCTCACATTTAGCTGGCCGAATAAAGTACCTTTCGACCGCGAAGCCGGGAGATTATTCGGGCTGAGTGGATTGCCCGCAACGCACTGTACCGAAGCAGTAGTGGCAGGAAACGGGGGCGCGATGATAAGGCCAAAGAGCAGTCGGGCGGCCCCCGGGTACATGTGGTTCCTGGCAAGCTCGCGACTTTACCTGAATAGTTGACTCGGTGACCAACACCTCACTTTAGCGGGTGGGTGAGGTTTGTGTGAGGAATAAATTACCAGCTGGTTAATAATCGATTCGAATCGCCATCGTTCACTGGATAGTGAACACTTGACTTGAGCTACTTCATCGTAGTAATATTGATGAACACTTGGATAGTTATGTGGAAAATGACATGGTAATTATTGTTAATGATCAATGGTAACCCTTGCTTGTTCAATTACATGGCTAATCTAGCATATGTGCAAACATAGTCGACAGGGTAATAAAGATTAAAATACTACATGCTTTTGAAAAAGGACTGCTAAGTTAAACTGCTTTTCTTGCAAATGAGTCAGCTACCCCACCAAAAAGCCTATCATGATCCTTGGTGTCATTTTATTTTGGTTCTGTCGGGTAAGTCTAGCTGAGTACCTTCTCGTACTCAGGGCTTTGTTCCCACTTGTTGCAGATGGACAGATGTACTATGGTTATTGTATCAACTGTCTCTACCCTGCGATGGGCGAAGCTTAGGACCATGGGCAATGGTCAATCACTACTCCTCGTCTGATGCTTTTGCTGGAGATGATAACAAGCTGGCACTTTATCTCAAAACGCTGTGTGTGTGCGTGATTTAAACTACTGCTTCCGCTACTTTTATTCGAACCTGGTTTGTAATAACTATGTTTAAACTCCGATATATTTTGTGCCACGAACTTCTATGTAACTTATGACGGTGACCGCTAAACTTAGTACGATCTTGGCTGTGATGTGAAATGGTTTGAAATCCGTCGAGATTTCACGGACTACCGGGTTATACGGGCTTAAGTTTGTTAAATTGTCCTTCCGTTGGATGATTTTCTTACTTAATTTCGTATAATTGGGCGGTTCTGTTACAATTTCAATCTTTTGTCGATGGCACAACTTTGTGATCTTGGCTTCAAGTGCATATTTGGTAGTGATGATGTTGAAGTCATAAGTGTTGATGGATCAAATTTGATATTCAAAGGATTTAGACATGGTAGCTTGTACTTGGTTGACTTCAATGATAGTGAGACATAATTGACATCATGCTTGCTTAGCAAATCTAGTATGGGATGGTTGTGGCATAGAAGGCTTGGTCATGTTGGAATGCAACAATTGAACAAACTTTTGAGGCATAACTTAGTTAGAGGCTTGAAAGATGTAACTTTTGAAAAGGATAAACCATGTAGTGCTTGTCAAGCCGGCAAACAAGTTGGAAATACACATCCTAGTAAGAGTGAAATTTGCACATCAAAGGCATTTGAGCTATTGCACATGGACTTGTTTGGGCCAACAACATACACTAGCATTGGTGGCAACAAGTATGGTTTTGTGATTGTTGATGACTACACTAGATACACTTGGGTGTTCTTTCTCTATGACAAGAGTGATGTTTTTGATCTATTCAAATCTTTTGTCAAGAAAGTGCAAAATGAGTTTGAAATCACCATCAAGAAGATAAGAAGTGACAATGGTAGTGAGTTCAAGAATACAAGAATTGAAGATTTGTGTGATGATCTCGGTATTCGACATCAATTCTCACCAACATACACTCCTCAATCCAATGGTGTAGTTGAAAGGAAAAATAGAACCTTGATTGACATGGCTAGATCAATGCTTAGTGAATACAATGTTAGTCATTCATTTTGGAGTGAAGCCATCAACACGGCTTGCTATTGTAGCAATCGTCTCTATTACCATGGGAGGCTTGGGAAGACACCATATGAGCTATTAAATGGAAGAAAGCCCAACATTGCATACTTTAGAGTATTTGGTTGCAAATGCTATATTCTCAAGAAAGGCACTAGATTGAGCAAGTTTGAAAAGAAATGTGATGAAGGGTTCTTACTTGGTTATTCTACCACAAGCAAAGCTTATAGAGTTTGGAATCTCACTAATGGCACCTTGGAAGAAGTTCATGATGTTGAGTTTGATGAAACCCAAGGATCTCAAAATGAAGATCAAAACCTTGATGATGTAAGAGGAGATCAATTGTCAAATGCAATGAAGAACATGGACATTGGTGATATAAGGCCGTGGCAAGATGATGATGATAGTGACATACATATGATTAATCAAGATGTGCAAATTGATACAAATCAAGCAAGCTCAAGTGGTACTCATGATGAAGCTCAAGTTCAAGGTCAAGCTAGTGGAAGTAACCAACTCCCAATACTCCAACCTACTAGCATTGTAAGAGATCATCCTTTGGACCAAATCATTGGCGGTATTCAAAGTGGTGTTCAAACTAGATCAAGATTAGCATCCTTTTGTGAGCACTACTCTTTTGTGTCACTTGAAGAACCTAAGAAAATAGAAGATGCATTGAAAGATTCCGATTGGGTAAATGCCATGCATGAAGAGCTAAACAACTTCACTAGAAATCAAGTTTGGGAACTTGTTGAAAGGCCAAAGAACTACAATGTGATTGGTACTAAGTGGGTCTTTAGAAACAAGCAAGATCAAGATGGCATGGTTGTGAGAAACAAAGCAAGATTAGTAGCACAAGGATACACTCAAGTTGAGGGTCTTGACTTTGGAGAAACATATGCACCGGTTGCAAGATTAGAGGCAATTAGAATCTTATTAGCATATGCTTGTGCACACAACATCAAGCTCTATCAAATGGATGTCAAGAGTGCATTTCTCAATGGCTACATCAATGAAGAAGTTTATGTTGAGCAACCTCCCGGTTTTGAAGATGATAAGAAGCCCGACCATGTTTTCAAGCTAAAGAAGGCATTGTATGGTTTGAAGCAAGCACCTAGAGCATGGTATGAGAGATTGAGGGACTTTCTTCTCTCTAAAGGGTTCAAGATGGGAAAGGTTGACACCACTCTCTTCACCAAGAAGCTTGGAAATGACTTGTTTGTGTTATAAATCTATGTTGATGATATTATTTTTGGATCAACAAATCAAGACTTTTGTGAAGAATTTGGAAAAATGATGGCAAATGAGTTTGAGATGTCTATGATCAGAGAGCTTAGTTACTTTCTTGGACTTCAAATCAAGCAAATGAAGAATGACACTTTTGTAAGTCAAGGCAAGTACATCAAGGACATGATCAAGAAGTTTGGATTGCAAGATGCTAAGCCAATGAGTATACCAATGGGCACAAATGATCAATTGGGTATTGATGCTAGTGGCAACATGGTAGATCAAAAGCAATACCGGTCTATGATTGGAAGTTTGATCTATGTCATCGCTTCTAGGCCGGATGTGATGTTTAGTGTGTGCAAGTGTGCAAGATATCAAGCTTCACCTAGAGAAAGTCACTTGAAAGCAACCAAGAGGATATTGAGATATCTTAAGGGCACTCATGATGTTGGATTATGGTTTCCAAAGGGTTGAGTTGATTGGATATTCGGACTCCGACTATGGTGGATGCAAGATTGATAGAATGAGCACAAGTGGCACTTGTCAATTACTAGGAAGGTCTCTTGTTTCATGGTCATCAAAGAAACAAAATAGTGTTGCACTATCTACCGCCGAAGCCAAATACATTAGTGCCGGTAGTTGTTGTGCACAATTGCTTTGGATGAAAGCTACTTTGAATGATTTTGGAATCAAGTTCAAGAATGTGCCATTGTTTTGTGACAATGAAAGTGCTATCAAGATGACTCAAAATCTGGTTCAACATTCAAGAACCAAGCACATTGATATTAGGCATCACTTCATAAGGGACCATCAACAAAAGGGTGATATTAGCATTGAAAGCATTGGCACCGAAGATCAACTAGCCGACATATTCACAAAGCCACTTGATGAGAAGAGATTTTACAAGTTGAAGAATGAATTGAACATACTTGACTTCTCCAACTTGAAATGAGTGCACCCCCACATTCTTATATGACATGCCTCTCCTCCAACATAACAAGGTAAAGTTGTTTGGCATATCATCCATACTTTGCTAAGGACATGTTTAGAACATATAGACATATTTGCATGTCAAATAGGCTCATTCATGAAAATCAAATGAGTTTAATGTATATATGGTACCACTATTGCTTCTATGTTTTGATTGATCTAGTGGTAGCATATGACATGTTTGTGGGCTTGCAAACCTAGTGTTGAATCTAGAAAATGAGCTCATGATGTGTAATTCAACATGGTCAAGATAACCCTTATACTTTATGAGGTGTGAAGAAGCTTGTCCTTGGATCAAATCGAATTACATATTCTAGGCAAGTGATCTAGATTGAACCATAATTTGGACTCCCTCATATTGATTGACTTGACTCTCACTAAAATTGGCACCTTTTTGGTGATTGTTGACAAAGGGGGAGAGAAAAGTCACAAAGATAGAAAAGTCACAAAGATCATAAGTTCAATTGCAAAGAGGGAGAAAGATATAGTAAGGGAGAGAGAAAGCAAAAGTTAAGATCATAAGTTCAATTGCAAAGAGGGAGAAAGATATAGTAAGGGAGAGAGAAAGCAAAAGTTATGGCATTGGAAAGGGATCAATTAAAATTTGAGCACACAAGTAGGGGGAGCAAGCTCATGAACTATTTGTTGCATTTGTATGTGCATTAACATGACGAATTGTTGCATTGCAAAGCTTAAATTCATATTCATGTTTGTATGGTGATTGCTACAATTAGAACTTGAATGATGTTTTGTTAAGAGTAGCTTTACAAGTGGTATCTAGACACCTTTGCTTATAATGTTGATCTCACGGGGTACTTTAGTGTTTGTGATCTTTACAAGTGATGTATTACAAGTGGTGTCTAGCTACATCGATGCTAAGGATGGTATATAAAGGCAACTCCGATTGGTATCACGCTTCAAAGGTCCATTCTATATACCTTAGCATCAATTAGATAGTAGTAACTCTCCCAAAATTCAAATCCATACATATGTGCACAATTGAACCAAACTCATGGAAGCACATATGTAGGGGGAGCTAATACTATCGAAGTTGAAAATTGATTTCATTTCATATCTTTGTGATGGTTGTCATCAATTACCAAAAAGGGGGAGATTGAAAGCCCAAGTTTGGTTTTGGTAATTAATGACACCAAGTTGCTAATGCCATGTGTTAAGTGTTTTGAGTTAGGCATAAGCAACACATGTGATGAAGGTGTACGTGGCAAGGAGTGGTGGCCACAAGATCACAAAGAAATGGTGCATGGACATGAATGTCGATCATGGTGAAGATGCACATAATATGATGGACATGATGATCAAGTGGAGGAGAAGGATCTAAGAGCGCAAGGCAAAGGTATAACCATAGGGTTTTCCTTTTGCCGGTCTAAGATGAGTAGAGAAGTGATTGACCGGGTTTAGGATACATAGCCGACTATCAAGAGGGGCAATCACGGTTAGCTCGGGAATCAAGTGCCACTAGATCAATGTCTTGAGCATATGCATTAGGATCTAGTTGAGAGCTAACATAACGCCTTGAAAAATGTTTATGAAATGCTAACACACATGCACATGGTGTTGTACACTTGGTGGTGTTAGCACATTTGCGAAGGCGGTGGTGTTTGAGCGGTAGTAAGGGGTTTGGGGTTCGCTCTCCCTCCCGCCGAGCTTGCGAGCGCGGGATTCAGGCGTTTTCGAGGAAATGAAATGCCTATTTTCTATTGCGCCGGAGGTGAGAAAAGGTGGCGAAAGTCTGAAATGATTATCACTGAAAATACAGTGACCGGACGCTGTGGTCGAATTGACCGGACGCGGCTGGCGCGTCCGGTCAGTTAAACCACAGACAGACGCGCGTGTGAGAAGGGTCGCGGACCGGCGCGTCTGGTCCCTCGCGGAACCAGCGCGTCCGGTCATGCACCCAGGAGTTCAGCACGGAGGGCAGATGCGATCGGACGCGGTGGTGCGTCCGGTCACGTTCGACCGGACGCGTCCGGTCACCGTGGACCGTTACTGGACTCCGATCGGACGCGGCTGGCGCGTCCGGTCACATGCGATCGGACGCGTTCGGTCGCGATGGGAGCTTACTGGAACGCGACCGGACGCTGGCACTGTCGTGTCCGGTCAAACGTTTGAGCGCGTCCGGTCACGGCAACGGCTAGTTCTGACGTGCACTATTTTCGCTTGTCCTGTAGTGACCAGACGCGTCCGGTCAGCGCGATTTCAACTGTGTCGTCCGGTAACGGCTAGCTGCATATCCCTTCGCTATAAATAGATGTTGTCCGGGGTTTGAGGGTAACTCTTGCACATTTTGAGACCTAGAGACATCCTTTGAGCTAGAGAACAACCCATCCACTCATCTCTTTGCTTGGTTGCACATCTTGAGTGAGATTGAGTGAGATTCAAGTGCATTGCTTGAGAGTTGCATTCTAGAGGCACTTGATCTTCGAGTTGCTGCGGATTTCTTGTTACTCTTCCGTGTTTCCCGACACGGTAGACGGCTTGGAGCAGCGGAGGTGATTGAGCTCGCAATTGGAGATTGTTGGAGCCCTCACCGAGTGTTGTAAGGGGTTCTTGATCCTTCCCCGCGGGAATTCGCAAATTGGATACTCTAGTGGAGCTCGTGGCTTGGAGGATCCCCATCTTGTGTGCGGTTGTGTGGCACCCGCCGAGGGTTCGACTCTTGATAGTCGATTAGCTCGTGAACCGACAAGTGGGTGCATCGCCACAATGAGGAGTAGCTTGCCGGGAAGCAAGTGAACCTCGGTAAAAAATCTTGTGTCGTCCCTTTGCCGAGGATTACTCTTGTGGTTGATCATTGTGATTGATTCTTCGAGTACATTACTTCTCTACATCGTTGGTATAAGAATCAAGTCACTTGCTCTTTACTTTCTTGTACTAGTTCTAGTGTAGTTTGCTTAGTGTAGCTTTTATCACATAGGAGTAAGTAGCTTAGTGACTTAGCCTTGTTGGTGTGTATTAGAGATCATAGCCTTGCTTCACTAGAATTGTATAGGTGTCTTGCATAGTGTAGTTGAGCTAGTGCTTGAATTAGCTTAGCCATCTTTTATACTAACGTGGTTGTTTAGTGAAGCTTGTAGATTTTTAAATAGGCTATTCACCCCCCTCTAGCCATTTGGACCTTACAACGTGGCCAGCCGCCTCCAGTGCCTCTCCGCTTCAACCGAGCACGGTTTCATGTTCGTGGTATGCCACTGATGCTTCCCGTCCCCTCAATTTAGCCTCTACCATTTTGTGTGCACCGGCGTGCTGCTCCCGTGTCCACCGTGCCGCCATCGCCGTCGCTCGCGGGTCGCTAGAGCTCGAACCATGGTGCTACCTAGCAAAACGGAGTCGTGGGAAGGTGTAGATGGTGATGGTAGGGTTAATTTGTCGACCGAAGCTCCGGTCATCAGCCGGCCACCGCGCGAGGGTGAGCGAGCGCTCGGGAGTGAGCGGGAGGACGAGAGGTTGGCGATGACAAGTGGGGCAGGGCTGTCAGCGAGAGAGAGAGAGAGAGAGAGAGCGTGCGCGGGCGGAGCGGGCCGCTTGCTGCGCCGCGCGGCTGGGCCGATCGTGAGCGCGCGAGCGCGGGCGAGCGCGCGGGTGCGTGGGCCGCTCGGTTGGGCCGGACCAGAGGGAGAGAAGGGAATCGGCCTGGTTCGGTTTTTGTTTTTCTTTTTCAAATTAATGAATAGTGCAGCTATTTGTTTATGTCATTAAAAATTGTGTAGAGTTCCAAAATTCATGAAAATTTTTGTGTGAGCTTCTCAATGTATAAACTATCTAGGAAAAATGTTAAACCCTAAATTTGAGTACTTTGTGGAGTAGAATTAATTAGTTCCAATAAAGATTAAATGCAACTTCTAGGAATTTTAATAATTAATTTATTAATACAAAAATTATGAAATTTATTATGACATTGTTTTAAATCATTCTTAATCCATAGAAAAAGTTTGAACTTGTTTAGATAAAGTTTGATTAACTATTAATTATGCCCTAATTAATTAAATAGTAAATAAATGCTAATTTGAGAACTTTAAGTGTTGTGTGCCCTTTTGATTGAGTGATGTCCTTGGGTCACTACTCTTTGGTGATCTTTGGCACCTTAATTCCATGTTTGAGCTCGTTAGTAACTTACCTAGTGATAAAAGCTGGTATCGCTGGAGTTGTCGCTTCTAGTTAGTAGGTTTTCTATTTGCGACTGTACCGTGAAGGGAAGTTGTACTCAAGTCGTAACTCGTGGCATGTTATCATCAAGCATCATGTTTATCATCGAGCATCATGTTAAAGCATGTTATGTACTCGTGTAGTTCCCGCTTTCGAAGAAGTCGAAGTCGCCGAGCAAGCTTCCGGAGAAGAGCTATCGTCGGTGGGTTTCGGACCAGACGTTGGAGTCCTCGAGTCTGAGTCGATCGTCGTGTCAGAGCAAGGCAAGCCCCGGTGCATTTAAACCCTACCTTGAGTTTTACAAATGTTTTATTATTTTATTATTATGGTTTACTGCATTAAGTAATTAGGAGTTGAGTGATAACCTAATTGATGCATTATCATCCTTGATTATTGCGATATCAACCTTGATACCTGTTTTACGGAAAATGCGTAGTATGCTTCGCTATGCTTAGAAGTTAAGCTTTTAAATGAAATGTTTACATAGCCATGACAGCATACTTAATGAATATTGAAAGATGAGAATGAACTTGAAAGATCAGGCGGGTGGTTTGGCCACTGCTAACATGCATTGGGAAAGGAGTCCCAATGTAGTGTTTCTGCCTTGTCAGTTAAGGACCGTCTGTTGTAAGCCGGCCTGTGTTTCGAGACTTTGCAACTAGCCTCATGCCTTGGGTAAGCCCAAAATGTTAGTGATTCCATTACGAGAACGTCTAACCTCGCACTGGGAGTGGAGAGATGGCGGGAGTAGCGTGTACTCTCGGGGCTAGAATCAGGCCGAGTTCGAGGAGTACTGTACTCTCGGGTGGCGATGGACACGTTCTGGTTTTGGGAGATCTAAATGAGGGTTGATATATGCAAGATTCGGTTCTACATATGTCGTGATGTTAGAGATCCCCAGCTGGGTATAATCGGTTCGAATCGTCGTTGCTCCTCGGTTATGGAGACTTGATCACCTGACTTACAGCGTAGTTAAGAACTCGAATGGAAAGAAAGAATGAGAAGTGTTTTGATGATAATTACTTTGATCTAGATTAGGATCACCTAGAATTGGTTAATGAACCATCAATGGTAAAAGTAAAATGTTGAAGATAAGGACGACTTACCTTAGTAAGCTTTTCTGCAAAAGAAATAGCATGCCCTTGGAGTCTTTGTCTTAGTCGGGTAAGTCTTGTTGAGTACTCTCGTACTCAGGGTTTGTTGAACCCCTTGTTGCAGGTGCGGTTCATGAACAAGTCTGCTTCGAGCCTTGTTGCATGACCGTCGTGGTTGAAGAAAGAGACAACGAGTATACTGTGTGGCCTTTGGGCAAGGCATCTCGTTTGTGTGATGTAATAAAGTTACTACCGATACTTCTCTACTACTGGTTTGTAATAATGTTACATAAGGTTTAAAGTTTGAAAACTGGTTTGTAACCCTAAGTTATTGTAAGACTTCCGCTACTTTACTCTATTGAATATTTTGAATAAACTGTTGTAATATTGCAATACTCCTGTGATTGGATCTTGTTCGGAGGAAAGCAGGCCTTTTAAGTTATGGTGAACATAAGTACGACTCTCAGAGGTCATTATGGCAATGACGGGTACTTGTGGGCCATCATAATTAGGAGGTTCTGGGACAAGGTGTTAGGCTTGCATTTTGGCACTTGCATTGTATGAGCCTAAGCATCATTTGTTCATATATGAGCATGGAACATATGTGATGCACTAGTGCAATATGTGAAACATGTATATATAGAATGTGCTTGAAACATCTCCTTGAAACATATGCAACATACCTTGTTGTTCTATGTTTCAATGTGTGTATGTTTGGTGCTCATGCCTGGTAATGCAAGTGAGTGTAGATGTCACTTCTTTCATGTGTCTCACATCACTCTCTATCTATAGTGATCCCTAAAAAAGTTTCATGAAGTTTGGAATAAAAAAGTCACATGAAATGATAAGTCATGTCTTTGTTTCAATGACTTTACCAAGTGTTGGAATTGCACCATTAAGTGGAGGGAATTATAGACCATCAACCAAACCTTGCAAGCTTGCTCAAATGACTCTAGATGAACTCTACAACAAAAGTCATGAAGGGTTCATGTTGAGCAAATGTCAAGAAAATGCCCCAATTGGCCTAAAACCCTAGTTTAGGCTTTATCAAGTTGCTGCCTTGACCAAAGTGAAAGTTTCTGTACCAGTTATGAGGTTTGACCTTTAACAAAAGTTGTAGTTCATCTTATGTAGAACAAACTTTGTTAAATGGTCAAGAGCTAGTTTGGCTTCTAGCTTGGCCAAATAGAGCTCACAAGATTGAATCAGCTGCTGTTTTTGGGAGAGCAGAAAATATTCTAAGTCCTTGATTGACAGCAGAAAGTTGACATGTTCATGAAATTGTATCTTCTAAATCTATGTGGTAGCTCAATTTAATTCCTTACTATGAGTTGAAGTACTTTTCATGGTGAAAACAAGGAATCAAGTGTCACCCAATTTGGAGCTCAATTGGACCTTCAACAATAGTTCCCAAAACAGCAAAATTTTACTTTGTTACCTTTTGACATCGACACGTTGGCATTTCGCGTTCTCCAATTTGGTGGAGCAACTTGAGTTGGTCCTTTTATAGAAGTTGGAGGTTACATCATAGAGAAGAGCACATAAAAAGTTGGAGCCCATTTGACCAAGTTTTGATTGGGAATTTGAGATCAAAGCCGGGCAACCTTAATTGGATTTAAGCCACTGATAGTGTCAACTTTGGTGTTAATTATCTCTTAACCGGTTTCTCTAATGACCATAGTCGCTTAATAGAAAATGTATAGCATCATGTGAGCTACAAACTTTGTTTTTGGCCCAGGGTCCAAATTGGCCCGTAGCTAGCCCAAATTGACGTCCACCTTGGCCACCTCGCTGCACACCAAGTGTTCGGAGAATTGCCCCATCGGCGACATGTGCTCCCAACGTGGCCAACATGTGAGCCTGGCCTTGCTGTTGTGCGTCCCGACGCCTCGGCCTCTTCTAGCGCTGAAAGGTCCAAATTGGCTAGAGGGGGGTGAATAGCCTAAATTAAAACTCTACAAATCACTAGAGCAAGGATTAGTAACACAAATGGTGATAAATGCGGTTTGCTCTACCTCTAAGTGTTAAGCATGTCACCTAGTTTCAATTCTAGTTATCTAATGTCTCTATGGCACACACAAGCTAGGTTGCTACTACTACTACCTAGAGTGCTAGCAACAAGAACAAGCACAACTAAACAAGCTAAAACACAAGGTAAAGTTGCGGTAAGTAAACGATGGGAAGAAGATTTTATACCGAAGTGTAGAGGCAAGTGAACCAATGAAGAATACCAAAGTGAAGCCAATCACCGGGAGACAATCAATCACAATATCAAGAGAAACACCAAAATTTTCTCCCGAGGTTCACGTGCTTGCCGGCACGCTAGTCCCCGTTGTGTCGACCAACACTACGTGGTTCAGCGACTAATTGGGAATCCTCACCTAAGCTCTCTAAGAGCACTGCAAGAACCTACCACTAGTGAGGTAACTCAATGACACACGCAATATATTAGAGCTACCTTATGGCTCTTCGCCGGGGAAGGTGCAAAGCCCCTCACAAGTCATCGGAGCCGGCCATGAATAACCTCCAACTCGTGCCGGACCTCCTTCGCTGCTCCAAGCCATCTAGGTGGCGGCAACCACCATGAGAAACAAGAATCCCGCAGCAAAAGAACACCCAAGTGCCAACTAGCTGCAAACTCACAAGCAAATACACTAGAGATCACTCAATCTCACTTTGATTAGGCAATCAAGTAAGGGAGATGAGTGGGAGGGGATGTGCTCAACTCAAGAGGATGTTAGAGAGTCAAAATGTCCAAGAGAATCCTCTCCAAACTGGCCAAACACATATTTATAAGCAGCCCCAAAGAATAGAGCCGTTAGAAACAAAGTGCTGCTGCTATCGGGCTGACCGGATGTGCAGGTCGAAACGACCTAACGCGGCCATAGCGTTCGGTCATGCCGCGCTGCTCCGTTGGATCGCTACCATGTGTACGCATTTACACCAGAGCCGCACGATCGCCAATAGTCAAGAAATAAAGTCACACGCACAGATAAGTAATCGGATGCGCCGCTTGGTTTGATCGGACGCGCCCTAGCATCCGATCGCGCTGCTGAGAGGCCTGACCGGACGTGCCACTTGTACTGACCGGAAGCCACAGTGCCAGCATCCGGTCGATTCCAGTAAGCACCCACTTGCGACCTGACGCGTCCGGTCGATCATGACTTGACGTGCCACCGCGTCCGATCGACCTCACGTGCTTCATAGCTTCTCTAGGACTTGACCGGACGCGCCGGTCCTGTGACCGACCAAACGCAATGGTGCGTGCCCTACCTCTGCACGCGGGATGAACTGACTGGACGCGACCCTAGCGTCCGGTTGGCTCAACCACCACGTCCGGTCGCTCAGAAAATAGCGTTTCCACTTCCCGAAAAGCGCTGAATCCATCCCTACCGCTCAAACTCCACCGCCTTTGCAAATGTGCTAACACCACAAAGTGTACATTACCATGTGCATGTGTGTTAGCATTTTTACAATTATTTTCGAGGCGTTAAGTTAGCTCACCACTAGATCTAAATGCATATGCAAATGAATCTTCATCCAGTGGCGCTTAAGTGATCAATAACCCCGGAAATTTCCCTCTTTATAGTACGACTATCGATCCTAAGTGTGATCGCACCCTCTATGGTGTGTTGATCACCAAAAGCAAATCCTATCTATACCTTTGCCTTGAGCTCCATAGGATTTTGCCTCTTCTCCTCACCAAGTAGCCCCTTGATCACATTGTGGTCATCACCATCATCGCCATGATCATCTAGGCTTCACCACTTTGCATGGGACTTTATCAATTCATGTCTACACACTTAGCATAATGATTAGTCCCTAGGTTTCATCAATTATCCAAAACTAAACTAGGGCTTTCAAGCGCGGATGCCCGAGCTCCTCCCCATCCTCCTCCACTTCCTCTCACTCTCCCTCTCGCCTGCTCGTGGTCGCGTCCGCCATGGACGAGCGAGCAGAGCTCGCGCCGCCGCCGCCGCGCCGTCCCACCCCCACGAGCCGTCGCGAACCTAGTTGTGAGCGCCATGGTATCCATCTCGTCTCCCTCCATCCCTTGTGCATTCTCACCCAAGCCAAAAGCCGTCAGAGCCCCGCGGCCAGGCGAGCCACCGCTAGTGAGCCACTGCTTCGCGTGGCCCCGTCTCCTCGAGCCACCTCGAGACGAGCCGTGGACACCCACGGGTGCGCGCCGGCCTCCTCTTGCTTCCCCACCACTTCCCTGACGATGGCATGGCCTCCCTTCGCCGTAATCCGCGAGCTACATTGCGCCCCCTGCTGAAATTCACTACCAGGGGCTTCATCTTCGAATTCGAGTTAAGGGAAGGGCTTAAATGCACAGCTATAGACTCAAGTGAATAGTGCCTCAAAGGACCTGTTTGCAGGAATCTATGTGAAACTTTGGAAATTAATAGTAAATCATAGGAAATTCGTAAAATAGCAAATGAGGACTTTTTGGAATCCTTGTGAAATTTTATATGTATTAGATCTATAATATATCATGTTTTAGTATAAAGTTTTAGCTATAAAAATAGATTTGTGCATCTAGGTTTTCAATGCTAGTTGCATTTGTCTTTTTCATAACTGCAGTTGTATGGCTCCAAATGAAGTGAAATTTTTGTGGCATGCTACTCATGTGATGTTTGGTGTGTGATAAAAATTTCATGAATTTTGGTTTCTGTATGAGTGAGTTATTAGTGTATCTTGCTCTCACATGATTTTTTGCAATAGCCATTTGTCTTTTTATAGAGGTTGCTATGCTTATTCAAATGACATGAAAATTGTACAGTAGACTATTGGGAGTATATATAGGCCACTATAATTTTGGTACAATTTATTGTGTACTTTTGATATGTGTTCATAATTCCACCTAATTATCTAAATAAATTAAGAAATGTATTAAAAGAATTTATTTTGTAATGAAAACTATGTTTTCTGGTGTTCATTAGTCATGTGTGACATGTTGGTAAAGTTGGTTTTGTCCAATTATATGTTTGCAACATAAGTTAATAATTATTTCTTGCAAATGAGGTTTCTGGACAGATCTGGGAACTTAGCAAAGTTCTTCATGATAATGTGCTTTGTTGTGAAATTTGTATATACAAAAGTTGTAAAGAATTTATTTATCTAGATACTGTTAAAATTTGGTAGAATTTGGCCAAGTAGTTTAGGAGTTATAGCTGTATAAAATTGGGTTACAGAATTCCTTGCTCTCTGTCTTGTTAGACCAGTTTCTATGTTTGTATAAATTCGACATGTTAAACTTTAGAATTATGCTGTAATAATTATAAATGAAATGTAGAGAATTTTATAAGCTTTCCAGAATGTCTTGTTGCATGTCATTTGAAACTGTAGAACTCCAGTTATGAAGTTAACAAGCAGCTACTGTTTACAGTCTTGATTTTGACAGATTCTAGTTTTATGTGTTTACTTCTTGTGTTGCTAAGTGTGACTTATGCCTTGATGATAGTTAAGTTAGAGCACCTGAGATCTTGGGAAACTTGTGTCAATGCTTGGTGTTGTCTTCTTCTTTGCTATCTTAGCATGATAGATTGAGTGATGTTTAAGTTAAGCATTGCAAAGTATTTAAGTGTGTTTAGTGTAAACTATGCTTGTCTTGCTTACTGTTTGTGATGCATCATCCATTGCACTTCCATGTATTCATGCACTTGCATCTCATCTAGGTACGCTAGATGCACCACGTGAAGGACATGATGTGGAGCTGAACCCAAAGATGGTGTTGGTGGATCCATCCCGAGGATGGAAGGACCCTGGAGTGCATGCCTGGAGTGGAGACATCGGCAAGACAGTGCAAGCTAACTTGAATGGCTCGTGTCGGATCCCAGGCAAGCCTCAGAGAATTATAAGCCTCCTAATTTCTAAAATGCAATTAAGTACTATGTTATATATATTATTGCATTAAGTTATAGGTGTTGGATGAAAACACTTGCTGCATTGATATCCCATCCTTGTCCAGAAAGTATACCATGAATCCTATATAGCTCAGGATCGAGTAGATGCTTAGCCTTGCTCTAAGCGGTAGAAGTCGGGTAATTTCCTGTCACCTGTGAGCTTTAGGAATATATATGGCACGGTTGGCAATATTTACTATTGTGGAAAAGAACCATGTGTTAATGAAATGAAATGAGACCGGGCGGGATGATGATAGTGAAGCAACAAGGCATGGAGGTTTTGGGTGTGAATCTATCCCCATCTGTGTCAATTAAGGACCGATTCTTGGAGCCTTTCTTTGTCATGTTGAACGCATGCCTCTCTCTTAGCTGGCCAGACTCGAGTGTCTCTGACCGTGAATCCGAGTAGTTCAACTCAGGCCGGGCGTCGGCAAGTATAAAGTACGCCTCGGAAGGGAGCCGTAGGCGTGAGTCCAAGGGCAAGTGATTTAAAAGTCCTGATCGTCCTGACAGAAGGGTAATCCCTGAGAGTGCTGGCGCTGACCGAACCCGCGAAGTTGGTTCCTGAGTTGTCCCAAAGGTGACCTAATGCTCCCCGACGGGGGAAGTCATGAGTGAGAGTTAGAAATACCCCCTCAACTGAGTTGTAATTCGATTCGAGTCGCCATCTCTCACTGGTTAGTGAGAACTTGATGGGATTATCTCCAACGTAGATCTCACTAAATAACTTGATGGTTTAGGAATGGTGATGATGATGATGATGATGATGATGGCCTTATTATACCTGCTATGGTTAATATTGTTGGCTCCTAATAAAGTGATTGCTATAGTACAGGTGCTAATCTAGATGATAGGTTCATGATGATTAATTTGATGCTTAAGCATTAAATGATTACTTATTTGCACTAAGCTTTTATGCAAAATGTTGTCAAGCTGGCCCCACTGATATCTGCCTTGCATACTCCTTGGTGTCACTTTATTTCTAGTTTTTGATGGATAAGTCTAGCTGAGTACCTTCTCATACTCAAGGTTTATTCCCACTTGTTGCAGGTTGTGATGTATCATGGATACTGCAAGAATTGGTTGGCTCCTGCCATAGTGGCAGAGTGATCAGGGGCATGATCCTTCTGAGTTATCTTATCTCTAATGCTTTTGATGGAAGTGGATCTTGGTACTAGCATGTATTTGAAATAAGAGTAATGTTAGTTTCAAATTACTTTGCTTCCACTACTTTTCAACTTAAGTTGTAATAACTATGTTGAACTCCATTATATATTGAATTACTTGTGAAATGGATGTAACATGTGCCTTGTTATGTTGAATCACTATGATCTTGGCTTGTATGTTGGTTGGTTTGAAATCTCTCGTGATTTCATTGGACTACCGGAGTTATATGGGCTCAAGTGTGAAAACTTGATCACTTTGGTGATTGTTTTTGTACTTGTGCTCTTATAATTTGGACGGTTCTATGACATTAGACATCAGCAATAATGGTCCTCTATTCTGTGAGTTTTTCGAGCCATTTGTGTCCGTGAGCACGGTTGGAGTTTGTACACTTTCACCGCAATCCATGATTTACCCTTTCGCCTGAGGTAGCTAATCTCTTAACCCCCTTCCTAGGGAGGTCGGCAGGGTTCACTATGAATCTTTTCAAAGGTTTCCCCAACAAGATAGTAGCCGCTAGGATTCCTCGATAGGCAGATGTAGGAACCCCTCTTTCAAATGACACAATTCCTTCGCGGCTATACACATAGGAACAGAGGCTGTCCTACACCCAAATTGGCAAGCCCCTTTTGCACCCTTTTAGGTAACTACTAACAAGCTAGAAAAGGTCCTCCTACTAGGCTAAAGCCAGAGCCATGTGGCACTCCCAGTTGTACTGTAAGTCCCAGCTTTTGCTAATAGATAAGTCCTTAGGGAGGGCCAAGAGCATCATGATGAAAACAAGAGCTCTCTCGCCCTATGTCCAGTTTGCTAGAAAGCAAGTTTTAGTATGTGTTGCATATAATCATTAGTCACTGCTCAAATCAGGTATAATTAGTTTGAGTGCTAGCCAACTAACCATATGCAAGTATAACCCATCGGTAACAAGGTATAAGATAATCAAGAACTAGGATGTCCTTACGGTTATCAAATTGACACATGCATATGACTAATTATTTAAATAGTGAATAGGACAATAAGGAATCCCATGCTATACTTGCCTTGATCCATGAACTCCTGCTAGTCCTATTGGTCGTTGAAGTATTGGCCTTGATTACCGTCGTAAAGCTCACCGTCTATACTCGATCATCATCCACAAAGCAACACACATACATCCATGCAATCATGCACAAGCAAACAAGAGCTATGATTAGAACAGTACACCAACAGAGGAAAACATGTTTAAAAGCTTATAAAATTATTCTACACATTGCTACGAACACACAAACGTGAAAATCACTGAAATCAGATCTAAAACGTGAAGGCTATGAATTAAATGGGATTTCCTATAGTAGTTTAATAGAGTTAATATAACCACGAGTTTTAACAGTGAAAAACATAACTAATAGTACCATAAAGATGCAGATTACTGAATTATGAACCTAGCGCAATTTGAATGGATCGAATCGGAGCTAAAACGAATAAATTATGATGAAAATGGCTCTAGATGGCAAAACCGTAAATATCACGAACTAATTTTGTACTAAAAATAAATCAAAATCTGAATTTGAATCAGACCGAGGACCGTGGGTTTGATTACTGGGAATCAGAAGGACTCTTTAGCAAAACAGCCGTGAAGGGGTATGGGGAGATTTGAGCCATCGGATTGGATTTGAGCGGTTCAGATTAGAAATGGGAAGAGAGAGGGAAGCTGCCGGCGATCTACAGGAAGTCCGGCGCGGTGGCTCCAAGGTTGATGGTGAGAAAAGCTCGTCAGTGAACTCAGATAGGGCCCTAGAGGCCACAGTTCAGCATGGGAAGAAGGAGGAGACAAAGGCGAACTCACGTAGGGCTTATCCGCGGTCGAAGATGGGACAAGAATGAAGAGCGGCTCAGTTCAGTGGACTGCGGCTCCTGCGAAGGTTCGGCGACATCATGTAAGCAACTGAGAGCGAAAGAAAGAGAAAAATGGAGCAGGGAAGTTGACTACCGCGTTGAGAAGCTTGGCAGCAGACCGATGACGACGGAGAACGAGCAGAACGGCGGCTCGGTGCACGGCTACGGCAGCTAGGGCTTACGAGGATGCAACAATCTTGATGGAGGTGGTGGATGCTCGTAGATGGGAAAAAGAGTGCGATTGGACGGTGGTGGCTCTTATAGAGCAGATGGGTGTGGAAATCGCGCCAACCCACGGAAGGAACGGAGCCGGGGCTGTGGGATTCGGTTCGGTAGTTGTGACTCGACGCACGGGAGAGAGGAAGAGGATGGCACTGTAGCAGAGGGCCCCGCGCGTCAGCTGCACAAGGGAGAGGGGAGCGCGTGCGTCCGCATGGCCTAGGTTGCGGTTGCCCAGCTGGGCCGACCCAAGAGAGAGGTGCGCGTGGGCCTGCGGGAGAAGGTAGGGGAGGCAGGCCGGCTGAATGGGCCAGCAGGCCGAATGGGCCAAAAGCCGAGAGAGAAAGGAAGGTAAAAGAATTTCCTTTTCTTTTTATTTCTAGAGTTTTACAAATCAAATTTTCAAAAGCATTTAAAATTCTTTTCAGCTTTGGCCAAAACCAGTCATCCCAAAAATAGATATGTAGTAGCCTGAATGCATCAACATGTATCTAGGCTTATAGTGGATTTTAATTTCACAAAATTTATTGTTTCCCAATATTTGAATGCTCACACAATTGCATAAATAAATCATTTTAATCTATTTTGAAATGGTGCAAATTTTAGGGTGTTACATTAGGCTTCTTGCCAAACACTTGGAAAGTACTTTTTCAAGTACCTCCCATTAATTGCTCTTGTGAGAGGTTCACCCTTGCAATCTCTCTAGCAGATAGAAATTTTTTAATATGACTTGATCACTTTGTAAGGACCCTCTCAATTAGGTGACAACTTGCCAAGCTGATTGCTCTTCGATCTAATTGGTAGTATGGTTTTTCACACTAATTCTCCCACTTGGAAGGATTTGCTCTTAACATTCTCGTTGTATGCCTTGGCAACTCGAGCTTTGTCTTTCTCTATTTCCTTGAGAGCCTTTAATCTTATATCAGTCACCTCATCAATGTTGTCTATCATCAAATCATGATACATGATAGTAGATAAATCATTTTGTCTAGCAAGCCTGTATACATCCAAATTTTCTTCAACAAGCAACACGGCCTCTTGACCATATACTAACTCAAAAGGAGTAACCTTTCTGGCACCATGCCTTAAAATGTGATGTGCCCACAGAGCTTCAGACAAAACTTCATGCCACCTCCTTGGATTCTCCTCAATCTTCTTGTTGATAAGCTTGATCAAAGTCTTATTACTACACTCAGCCTGGCCATTGGCTTGAGCATAGTACGGAGATGAATTGAGCAACTTAATCTTATATAATTCAATAAATTCCCTCACCTCCTTAGACACAAATGATGTCCCTTGATCTATAGTTAATGTTTGAGAGATGCCGAACCTATGGATAACATGCTCAATGATGAACTCAATTACCTCCTTATGTATCATATTCTTCAAAGGAACTGCCTCGATCCACTTTGTAAAGTAATCCATAGCAGCCAACACAAATCGATGTCCCTTTGAAGATAGGGGATGAATTTGGTCAATGAAGTCAACCACGAAAAGGCCATGGTTTGATAATAGGATGAAGCATAGCAGTAGGCACAAGCTAAATATTTCTAAACTTCTGGCACTCTTCACATCCTTTGTAGTATCGAAAAAATTGGCCATCATAGTAGGCCAATAAAAACTGGCTCTACACTATAACCACTTCATCTTTGAGGCTGATTTATGTGTACCACAAATGCCTTTATAGACTTCTTCTATAGCCACTCTTGCTTGATCAGATCCTAAGCACTTAAGCAACAAATCTTTGATGGTTCTTCGATAGAGCTCATCATTATGCAACACATATTTCAAAGCGCTCTGCTGAACACTTTTATCAATTTTAGAGCTTGGGTCATGTAAATATCTCAATAAGGGAGTCCTCCAATCTTCTAAATTGGCTCCAACATCATTAGAAGTTACGTCGGGCCGATTTGGGAGCTTCTCGGGCGAATTGACCGGGCTAGTCATAGGGAAGTCGGCTTAGCCGACTTGGAGGAGTTGGCCTGGCCAACTAGGACAGTCGACCTAGCTGACTTGGCCATGACAGAGAAGAAGTCGGCTGAGCCAACTTGGTCAGTCGGCTTAGCCGACTGATCTGTACCTATATGGGAAAAATTAAAATTTTCATGCATCGGCTGTTCTTGAATATGAAAATTACACCCACCGATGTCAGAGCCAGATGCTTCTTGAGATAACAAGTTGGCCTCTTGATTTTCATGCCTCAGAATATGCCAAATTCAGAATTTGGGAAAATAGTCAATAATATCAAGGCAAGCATCAAGACAAGTTCTCAGTGATCCTTCTAAACATTGAAATTCACCAGCAAGGAATCACCATAGGCTTCAACATGTTTTACCTCCATGGAACGCAACGTGATCAACCCAAATAAGAGAGCCTGATATTCGGTTTGATTGTTGGTACAAAAGAAATCTAATCAGCTTGACATTCCAATTTCAGCACCATTGGGACAAATAAGAATAATACCAACACCTTGGCCATCTTTATAAACCGATCCATCAAAGTAAAGTTTTCATGGGGTAAAAGTAAGGTAATTGATATCATCACCTAAATCAATACCATGCTCAACAATAAATCAGCAAGAACTTGATCTTTCAAAGTTTTCAATGGTTCAAAAGTTAAGTCATATTCAATTAGTGTGTATGCCCATTTGCCTATTCTTCCACGAAGAATTGGTCGATATAACATGTGCTTTATTACATTGGCCTGGCAAGCAACCACACATGTACTAGTCAAAAGATAATGTCTCATCTTAGCACAAGCATAGTACAATGACAAGCATAATTTCTCTAATTGTCACACCCATTTTTAAGGAACAAATGGAGTGCATATCCTTATGTGCGCCCAGAGATCAATCACACATAAGATGACAAATATAAATAGTATCATCACAAATGTTTATTACATAACGAATAGAATCACAGAGTCTTCACATAAATAAGCGAAAACATAGTATAAATATTGTGGTAGCTAGCTCCATAGCACAGGCACGTCAACTGGTTGACCACAAGTCTAGTAATCTTCAGGAAAGTAGTAGTAGTAATCACTATTTGCACTTTCGGGATTCCATCCTGTGGTGGGGGAATGCAAGGGTAAGCACAAAAGTACTCAACAAGTGTAACATGGGGTTCATGTAGCTCAAGTAGGATAGACACTGGTTCAACTGCATGTAGCTTTTAGTTGATCATATTTTAAGCAACTGAGTAGCATCAAATAGGTAATATTCCCGAAATAAACATATGATCATGTAAATAGAATAATGAATAGCAAGAACAAGTAAATTAATAGTGATCTCTATTCCGTAAGGGTCCAAGGCCGCTCGTGTCCGTGAGCACGGCTGATATACCAGCTTTACACTCTGCAGAGGTTGTACACTTTCACTGTGAGTCGTGATCCCCAAAAGCCCGAGGTCATGACTCCCCATTGGACAATCAAGTTTCACTATGAAGTCTTTCCAAGGTTCGTCTAACAAGTTAGGGCCGCTAGGTTTCTGTGGCCTGCAAATGTAGAGCCCCCCTTCCATATGGCACAATGACACGCAGCCTATACTCATAGGGACAGGAGCCGCACTACACCCAACCCGGAACACAACCCCTTTTGTGCCATAAAGGTAACCACTAACAAGCTAGAAAAGGTCCTCTTATATGACTAAAGCCAGAGCCATATAGCCCTCACAGCTGTACTGTAAGTCCCGGATGTTCGCTTACAGATAAGTCCTTACGGAGAGGAAACTAGAGATAACTCTAGCCCTCTTGTTCCCTGTTGCTAAAAAGCATCTTTTAGTGTTATTGCATATATCATTAGTCAAATTACAAGATCATTGTTTATGTAAGCACTAGCCACTACCCAATGCCAATAACCATAGGATTCAAGGAACAAGATCAATACTAAGGCATCCTTAACAAGGAGACACATGCAGCATGAATTAAGTGAATTAAAGTGAGTAGGTAACAAGGGTAATCCCATGCTATACTTGCCTTGATCTAGCTGATCCTGTTGATCCGACTCGTAAAAGTTCTCTTGATCACCAACGAACTGATCACCGTCTATTCTCGATTAGCACATCAACAACAATCATCCAAGGGCAAGCATGCAAAGCAAACAAAGCTACAATTAGAACAGTACACCAACAGCAGTAAAATAAGATGAAAAGTTTTTAAAACAAATCTACATCGCTCTAGGATCACACAGACGCGAAGTTCACGCAAATCGAAGCTAAAACGGAAAAGTTATGATTTAAACAAGATTTACTTTATCAAAGTAATAGATTAAATCGAACCTCGAATTTTAAAAGTGTAAAATCTACTGTGCAGCAGTACTAATAGGTAGAGTATGAAATTATGAACCTAACGCAACTTGAACGGATCAAATCGGAGTTAAAACGGAGATTTTATGACCTAAATAGATCTAGTGGTAATTCTGTAAATAGCTGAAAGCGTATTTTCATTTAAACCGACGAAATTTACGTTTTCAAAACAACAAAACATAATTCAGCAAATACGCCTTGGACTGCGGGTTTAAAAACGAAGAAACAGAGGGGCTCTTATGCAAAATAGCCAGGCGAAGGGGTATCCTAAGATCTGAGCCGTCGGATTAGATTTAAACGGCCGAGATTTGACTGGGGGAGAGAGAAAAGAGGGCTCCGGCCGGCTACAGTGCTAGGGCCGGCGGAAGACATGGCCGGCGGCGAGGTTTTTGCCGGATTTCATCGTTTTCGGTGCTTCGAGCACCATTGACGACGGGACGAACGCAAAAAGAAAGAGGGGATCGTTGCGGACGCACCAAGGCAGCTTTTGGCAAAGGAAATCGGGCACGGGTGGCGCGCGGCTTCTCCAAGCGGTGCTTCCCAAGCTCAAGCGGTGGCGGGCTGCTTGCGGCGGCGGAAGCTCTATTCGAGGGCGGGATTCAAGTTTGCGGCGGCGTGGGGAGGAACGGTGCGGCTGCGGGCGCTATTTATGGCCGCTGAAGGCGTGCAGGTCAAGGCAAAGGGGAGGGCCGGCGGCTTCGGACTCTTGCTCGAGTCCGGCTCGGGCACGAGGTAGGAGACGACATCGGTAGCAGCTGACGTGCGGGCCCGGATGGCAGCGAAACGAAGAGAGGAGAGGCGCACGGCCTGGTGCGGCATCGGATGGATGGGCCGGCCCATTGCGCAACGTGCGGGAAAAGGAGGCTGGGCCTCGGGTGAGAAGGCCGAACGGCCCGGGAAGGAGAGAGGAGAGGCTGGGCCTTCGGGCCGAAATCAGGGAAAAGTAAATTCCTATTTCCTTTTTCTTTTTTCTAATATCTCAAATGCATTTTCAAATGATTTTCAAAATAATTTTCTTCTAGAAATAATCCAAGCAAAACAATTAAAAATATGCAACGACATGTATACACAAACACTCATTTAACCCTATATTTGATTTTATTTTAAACAAAATATCATTTGACTAGGTTAGAATGCTCACAAAATTGCGTAAGTAAATCAAATTCCCTATTTAAAAATATTCAAAAATTTAGGGTGTTACAATTCTACCCCCCTTAAAATGAATCTCGTCCCGAGATTCAGACGATGCTTACTCAAACAACTGTGGGTATGCTTTTCTTAAATCTTCCTCTCTTTCCCACGTAGCCTCCGCTTTCGAATACCGGCTCCACTGAACTTTATACATCTTTATAACTCGGCTCCTGGTAACTCTTTCCGCTGTCTCCAAAATTTTCACGGGATACTCCTCATAAGTAAGATTTTCCTTAACAGTGAGTTCTTCTGATGGTATTTGTTCTTCCGGCACACGCAAACATTTCTTTAACTGTGACACATCGAACACATCGTGTACACCTGCTAAACTCTCAGGCAATTCCAATTGATATGCCACTTCACCACGTCTCTCTAAGATCTTAAAAGGACCGACATACCTCGGTGCTAACTTTCCTTTCCGATTAAACCTTTTCACACCTCTCATAGGCGACACCTTCAGATAAACGTAGTCTCCCACTTCAAAAGTCAACTCTCTTCGTCGTGTATCGGCATAACTTTTCTGCCGAGACTGAGCTGCTTTCAAATTATTTTGAATCATTCTTACTTGTTTTTCAGCATTCCTAAGCACATCAGGACCAAATACTTGACTCTCTCCCGTCTGATTCCAAAACAATGGAGTTCTACACTTCCTACCATACAAAGCTTCAAAGGGTGCCATCTGTAAACTTTTCTGATAACTGTTATTATAGGAAAACTCTGCATACGGCAAACTTTTGTCCCAACTTGTACCATACTGCAAAGCACAAGCTCTCAACATATCCTCCAATATCTGATTAATCCTTTCTGTTTGTCCATCCGTCTGAGGATGATACGCTGTGCTAAAATTTAGCTTAGTCCCTAATGACTCTTGTACTTTCTGCCAGTAATACGATGTAAACTGGGTACCTCGATCAGACACTATCTTCTTTGGAACTCCGTGCAAACTTACTATTCTTTCCAAATACAGTTCAGCCAACTTTGCACTGGAATACGTAGTTCTAACCGGTATAAAATGAGCAACTTTAGTCAAACGATCCACTATAACCCATATGGAATCAAAACCCCTCTGAGTGCGTGGTAATCCTACTATGAAGTCCATACCAACTTCTTCCCACTTCCACTCAGGTATCTGCATCGGTTGCAACAATCCTGCAGGTCTTTGATGTTCAGCTTTAACCCTCTGACACATGTCACATAGTGGAACATACTCTACAACATCTCTTTTCAAACCATGCCACCAATACCTTTCTCGTAAATCCATATACATCTTAGTACTTCCAGGATGAATAGAGTAAGCAGACTCATGAGCTTCCCGTAGGATTGCTCCTCTTATAGCTTTGTCCTTAGGCACACATAATCGTTCTCCAAACCATAGGGTTCCCTTGTCATCCATCCGGAATCCAGGTGCTTTACCTTTCGGTATATTCCCCACTATCTCTTTTATCTTGTCATCCGTCAACTAACCCTCGCGTATTTGTTGCTCTAACATAGGCTCTACTACTAATTCCACTGCATTAATAGCAATACCCAAGTTTAGATGCTCAAACTCAGCACATAACTCATTTGACATAGGCATTACTTGCACCTCGTTAGCATAGCTCTTTCTGCTAAGGGCATCTGCAACCACATTAGCTTTACCCGGATGATAGTGTACCTCCAAATCATAATCCTTAATCAACTCTAACCAGCGACGTTGTCTCAAGTTCAGATCTGATTGAGTGAAAATGTACTTCAAACTCTTATGATCAGTGTAAATATCACTTTTATGTCCAATCAAATAATGCCTCCATATTTTCAAGGCATGCACCACTGCTGCTAACTCCAAGTCATGAGTAGGATAATTTAATTCATGCTTCCTCAACTGTCGAGATGCATATGCTACTACTTTGCCTTCCTGCATAAGCACACAACCAAGACCCAAACGGGATGCATCACAATAAATAGAGAAGCTCTTATTCAAATCTGGCAAAACTAACACCGGGGCTGTTGTCAATCTTTTCTTTAGCTCCTCAAAATTAACCTGACACTTATCAGACCACACAAATTTGGCATTCTTTTCCAACAGCGCCGTCATTGGCTTGACAAGCTTAGAAAACCCTTCAATAAATCTTCTATAATATCCAGCCAACCCCAAGAAACTACGAATTTCTCCCACATCCGTTGGTGGTTTCCAATTCAACACATCTTTTACCTTGCTAGGATCCACTGATATTCCACCATTACAGACCACATGACCCAGAAAAGCAACTTCCTTTAACCAAAACTCGCATTTGCTACGCTTAGCATAGAGCTTATGCTCTCTGAGCTTCTGCAGGACCAAACTCAAATGTTCCACATGTTCTTCCTTGGTCTTAGAGTATACTAGGATATCATCGATGAACACTACTACAAACTTATCAAGATACTCCATAAATACCTTATTCATCAAGTACATAAAGTATGCAGGAGCATTAGTCAAACCAAAGGACATTACTGTATACTCATACAAACCATATCGGGTGGTGAATGTTGTCTTTGGTATATCCGTGGCCCGAATTTTCAACTGATGATAGCCAGAGCGAAGATCAATCTTAGAAAACACACAAGCACCTCTCAACTGATCAAACAAGTCATCAATCCTTGGCAGTGGATACTTATTCTTGATAGTTACCTCGTTGAGTGACCGATAATCAACACACATCCGTTGAGAACCATCCTTCTTATCAACAAAGATCACAGGAGCTCCCCATGGTGATGAGCTAGGACGAATAAAATCTTTCTCTTGCAATTCTTTTATTTATTTCTTAAGTTCTTCTAATTCGTTAACCCCCATTCTATATGGACGCTTAGCTATAGGTGCAGTTGCAGGCAATAATTCAATAATAAACTCAATGTCGCGGTCGGGTGGCATACCTGGCAAGTCGTCGGGGAACACATCTGGGAATTCATCCACAACTGGATCCTCTTGATTAGCATTATCATCAAGTCGATTTACTGTAGCTGTCTGCGGCTTCTGCACTACAATCTCCACACTAATGCGATCTCCCTTCGGTGTTGTCAGGGCTACTACCTTTTCCTTACACTGAATCACTGCCTGATTTTGCTTCATCCAGTCTAATCCCAGAATAAGATCAATCCCAGCTGTTCTCAACACTATAGGACTCACTTTGAACTCTACCCCCTTAAATTTAAACTAATAGGGAGGCATCGATAGGAAGCTTGCATACTACCCCCAGGCGAATTGACTAGTATAGGGTTTTTCATGGCACACAAAGGAATGCTATTTGTCTTAACAGATATTTGAGATATGAATGAATGCGAAGCTCCAGAATCAAAAAGAACAGTGGCAGGGATGGAGTGGACATCGAACGTACCGAGCATAACTTCAGGTTTCGACATTGCAGTCTCCTCCGACAAGTGAGTCACCTTCCCGTAGTATGGTGGCTTCTGATTACTGTTTTGCTTCTGAGGAGTTTGCTGGTTGGCCTTCTCAGGACAGTTATAAGACAAGTGACCCTCCTTTCCACAACGGAAGCACTTGGTTGGAGTATTAGGAGCACTAGTCTTCATTGGGGTGTTGTTAGGGGTACTCTGTCGCTGATTTTGGTTCCCATTCTGCTGTTGAGAGCGTTGATTGCCATTCTACGACTGATAAGGACGACGTTGCAGAAACTGATTACGTGGAGGAAGTTGACCACGATTCCATTGGTTGGGCAGATACCTCTGCTGAAAACCTTGTTGATAACCAGTACGTTGACGAGTGTTGTTTCCAGATATCTGTCCCTGAAGTCTCTTTCTTTTAGCATCCATCTCCTTGCGCTTATTATCCACCACAATAGCGCGATTCACTAGAGTTTGATAATCTGGGTAAGCATTAGACATTAGCTGCAGTTGAAGACCATCATGTAGACCCTTCAAGAAAAGTCGCTGCTTATCAGCATCATTAGCCACCTCATTTGGCGCATAACGTGACAACTGAGCAAACTTGTCTCTATACTCTGCCACAGGCATAGATCCCTGTGTCAAATTGCAGAATTCTTCTGCCTTCAATGCTATCACCCCCTCTGGTATATGGTAGGACCTAAAACTCTCTGTAAACTCCTGCCAAGTAATGGCGGGAGCATTGGCAGGACGGCCATACTGATATGAATCCCACCAGTCTTGAGCTGCTCCTTGAAGTTGTCCCGAAGCAAACAACACCTTCTGCTGATCATTACACTGAGCAATGTTGAGCTGCTTCTCTACAGCACGAAGCCAATCATCAGCTTTCAATGGATCTGAGGCATGTGTAAACACCGGGGGATGACCCTCCAAAAATTCCCCACGCTTATCTCGCGCAGGCGCTCCTCCAACTGGCTGATTTTGCTGATTGTTCACCAGAGCTTCCATTAGCTGTGTCTGTATGGCCAAAAGCTCATGAATAGTAGGTGTTGGTCCAACTCCACAACCACGGCCTCTACCTCGTCCTCTTCCAGACATCTGTTATCCAATACAATATCAAATCTTAGAGATTACCACATAATAGACAATTCTAGAGATTGAGATTAGAATCTGAAAATTTTCTGGACACATCCCAATTTCAGCTGTTCGGTAAAACAGACCTATCTCGAGTTACAGATATCCAGTAGAGGTGTTCTTTACATGGTTGGAAAGCTTATGAAATTATCTACAACTTTTATTTAACTCATACCCCCAGATTCTGTCACGAAGTTACCCAAAAACAGAACACAACAGAAACTGTTTCTGACTTCCAGACTGCACAGTAACTTCATCTTGTAACGATTATAAATCATGATCCAGAATAGATAAAAAGTTGATTCTAGAGGCATTGGAAAGGTACGTGGGTCTAGATTCTCTCATAAAAATTTCAGAATTTTTCTCTGATCATTTAATTTTAAGCATAAAAGGAAGGACAGACCGCTCCAGAAAAGACAGAACAGAGAGAAAAGTTAACCCAACTAAATTATTTATTTATCACACTAAAACTTAGTATTATATAATTTGGAACTTTTGTAGACAAGCCCACAAAGCTCCAGCACTCATTACATGGAAAAACCAACTCACACATAAGCACAATAATAACTCAACTAACCACACAAAGTTCACATGACACCACAAACTCAACTTAACTTGACACTACTCGAACTATCGTATTATTACATAAATGGTATTCCAACTCCTAAGGACGGGCTTGATGTTCATGATAATCATAGATCGGTTCCATGCCTTGGTCAATCCTTAAGCCATCTATCACTTCTTGATACCTCTTGACGTCTTTTCCCAAAGCTTTAACCAGGGCTACCAACCGACGATTTGTCACCATCATGTCATGACCAAAATCCACCATGACCCGAGGAACTAAATCCAAATTCCCAGGGTCCGTCATTACCCATCCATACTCTGGGTCTCCACGGGGAAAATAGCGATATTGATCATCTTGCATAATCTCATAGCGAAGGTGACGAAGTCCCAAGCATGCTTCAAAGGCTGCATCTTCTATGCCATCTTCTATAGTGGCACGACGTCCACTATGGGAAAAACACCGGTCCAGCAAAAAGGTGCCCAACTCATTGTTCTTAACGAAGATACGCACACTGCACTTCCAATAAGTATCTTCCAAAGGGTGCTTATGCTCCCAGCAGATATACTCAATTGCAGGATCCCAATCTGTGAAGTAGGCATTAAGTATGTCACCCAGTCGATGGTGTGACGGAGTGTCATGGCTTGATTTGTGATGGATCCTTGTAATCCAGCCCATAGGAAGGGACGGCACACCAATTTCAGCAGGACCACCTTGTGGAGGCGAAGGGGGCTGTCCTCCATTATTAGCAAGCTCAACATCTTCATCGTCACTCAAATAGATAACCTCCTCCTTAGGTTCAATTTCCTCTTGAGGCAAAACTGGTTCTGGCGCCTGTTCTGGTGTTGATGGCGGGGTTGGTGTAGTGTCTTCGGGTTCCTCCTGAAGCTCTTCTGGTGCCTCCAAGGAACGGGGTGGATAGTACCCTCCAGTGGTGATACGGGCAGTCTTGCGGGCACGAGGCATCTACAGATTTTTAGGCCAAGGGTAAGTTGAAATTAGAGGCAATATTTTCATAATAGAATGAGGCGAAAGAAGCATAATAATTTAGCAATTATCAAGAGTAAAGTGATAAGCATGAAACAAGTGAAGAAAAGAGAACTAAAACGACCATTGCTAACTAGGCTTGCGTCCTACAGTCAACATAGCTCTGATACCAATCTGTCACACCCATTTTTAAGGAACAAATGGAGTGCATATCCTTATGTGCGCCCAGAGATCAATCACACATAAGATGACAAATATAAATAGTATCATCACAAATGTTTATTACATAACGAATAGAATCACAGAGTCTTCACATAAATAAGCGGAAACATAGTATAAATATTGTGGTAGCTAGCTCCATAGCACAGGCACGTCAACTGGTTGACCACAAGTCTAGTAATCTTCAGGAAAGTAGTAGTAGTAATCACTATTTGCACTTTCGGGATTCCATCCTGTGGTGGGGGAATGCAAGGGTGAGCACAAAAGTACTCAACAAGTGTAACATGGGGTTCATGTAGCTCAAGTAGGATAGACACTGGTTCAACTACATGTAGCTTTTAGTTGATCATATTTTAAGCAACTGAGTAGCATCAAATAGGTAATATTCCCGAAATAAACATATGATCATGTAAATAGAATAATGAATAGCAAGAACAAGTAAATTAATAGTGATCTCTATTCCGTAAGGGTCCAAGGCCGCTCGTGTCCGTGAGCACGGCTGATATACCAGCTTTACACTCTGCAGAGGTTGTACACTTTCACTATGAGTCGTGATCCCCAAAAGCCCGAGGTCATGACTCCCCATTGGACAATCAAGTTTCACTATGAAGTCTTTCCAAGGTTTGTCTAACAAGTTAGGGCTGCTAGGTTTCTGTGGCCTGCAAATGTAGAGCCCCCCTTCCATATGGCACAATGACACGCAGCCTATACTCATAGGGACAGGAGCCGCACTACACCCAACCCAGAACACAACCCCTTTTGCGCCATAAAGGTAACCACTAACAAGCTAGAAAAGGTCCTCTTATATGACTAAAGCCAGAGCCATGTAGCCCTCACAGCTGTACTGTAAGTCCCGGATGTTCGCTTACAGATAAGTCCTTACGGAGAGGAAACTAGAGATAACTCTAGCCCTCTTGTTCCCTGTTGCTAAAAAGCATCTTTTAGTGTTATTGCATATATCATTAGTCAAATTACAAGATCATTGTTTATGTAAGCACTAGCCACTACCCAATGCCAATAACCATAGGATTCAAGGAACAAGATCAATACTAAGGCATCCTTAACAAGGAGACACATGCAGCATGAATTAAGTGAATTAAAGTGAGTAGGTAACAAGGGTAATCCCATGCTATACTTGCCTTGATCTAGCTGATCCTGTTGATCCGACTCGTAAAAGTTCTCTTGATCACCAACGAACTGATCACCGTCTATTCTCGATTAGCACATCAACAACAATCATCCAAGGGCAAGCATGCAAAGCAAACAAAGCTACAATTAGAACAGTACACCAACAGCAGTAAAATAAGATGAAAAGTTTTTAAAACAAATCTACATCGCTCTAGGATCACACAGACGCGAAGTTCATGCAAATCGGAGCTAAAACGGAAAAGTTATGATTTAAACAAGATTTACTTTATCAAAGTAATAGATTAAATCTAACCTCAAATTTTAAAAGTGTAAAATCTACTATACAGCAGTACTAATAGGTAGAGTATGAAATTATGAACCTAACGCAACTTGAACGGATCAAATCGGAGTTAAAACGGAGATTTTATGACCTAAATAGATCTAGTGGCAATTCTGTAAATAGCTGAAAGCGTATTTTCATTTAAACCGATGAAATTTACGTTTTCAAAACAACAAAACTTAATTCAGCAAATACGCCTTGGACTGCGGGTTTAAAAACGAAGAAACAGAGGGGCTCTTATGCAAAATAGCCAGGCGAAGGGGTATCCTAAGATCTAAGCCGTCGGATTAGATTTAAACGGCCGAGATTTGACTGGGGGAGAGAGAAAAGAGGGCTCCGGCTGGCTACAGTGCCAGGGCCGGCGGAAGACATGGCCGGCGGCGAGGTTTTCGCCGGATTTCATCGTTTTCGGTGCTTCGACCACCATTGACGACGGGACGAACGCAAAAAGAAAGAGGGGATCGTTGCGGACTCACCAAGGCAGCTTTTGGCAACGGAAATCGGGCACGGGTGGCGCGCGGCTTCTCCAAGCGGTGCTTCCCAAGCTCAAGCGGTGGCGGGCTGCTTGCGGCGGCGGAAGCTCTATTCGAGGGCGGGATTCAAGTTTGCGGCGGCGTGGGGAGGAACGGTGCGGCTGCGGGCGCTATTTATGGCCGCTGAAGGCGTGCGGGTCAAGGCAAAGGGGAGGGCCGGCGGCTTCGGACTCTTGCTCGAGTCCGGCTCGGGCACGAGGTAGGAGACGACATCGGTAGCAGCTGACGTGCGGGCCCGGATGGCAGCGAAACGAAGAGAGGAGAGGCGCACGGCCTGGTGCGGCATCGGATGGATGGGCCGGCCCATTGCGCAACGTGCGGGAAAAGGAGGCTGGGCCTCGGGTGAGAAGGCCGAACGGCCTGGGAAGGAGAGAGGAGAGGCTAGGCCTTCGGGCCGAAATCAGGGAAAAGTAAATTCCTATTTCCTTTTTCTTTTTTCTAATATCTCAAATGCATTTTCAAATGATTTTCAAAATAATTTTCTTCTAGAAATAATCCAAGCAAAACAATTAAAAATATGCAACGGCATGTATGCACAAACACTCATTTAACCCTATATTTGATTTTTTTTAAACAAAATATCATTTGACTAGGTTAGAATGCTCACGAAATTGCGTAAGTAAATCAAATTCCCTATTTAAAAATATTCAAAAATTTAGGGTGTTACACTAATGGGCATACCTTGTCTCGGGATCAAGAATACGACGGTCAAGTGTTGGTATTTATTGATGCAAAAAGAATATGAAGGATTCCGCAAGCGCACTGTTGACGGTAGTTATTGTTCATCACAAACCATCAATTTAACTTCAAGAAATGCTTAAAAAGGATCACCAATAGAAACTTAGGGGTTTAAACTAACAATTTTCATGACTTTTGGTGAATTTGTATTTTCAGCAGGGTTATTCCAGAAAACAGAAAAGGAGGATCAAAACGTCAAAAAGAACCAAACTTAACCGTGATGAAAACTACTCCAGAAGGTTCCAAAGGACACTAGAAGACACCACGCCAGCGGACCCCGAGAGGCTGTCAGGTGGGGCCGGCCAACCTCACCATGGTGCCGCCCGGTCTCTGGTGGTGGCCCCTGTCTGTCAGCTTTCATAAGCTTCCTCCACAGCCTCCTAGGATTGCATCTACACCGTTCTTCAAGTCGGTTTGATCCAAGGGCTCTTGTTGCACCCCCCTAGGGCTATATAACCAGGCCCTGACCCCCTCTGGAGGAGGCCTCGACATCTGCCATAAGTCAAGATTAGACCAGAAATTAGGGTTTCCAGAGATTAGAGAGAGAGAACTCTAGTTCTTCAAGTTCTTAGTATAGGCTTTCTAGCAAGGTTCAAGTAAAGTTTGGGCTACTGCTTAGGATTCTGGATCTGCCGTCTAGAGACTAGTATTGGCCATTGTATCTCTTTATTTATGACTTTGTGCAACTTAAATATTATGTTGCTATTTATTATGTTCCTACTTTGCTCTAGTTTAGTGATTGATATAGTTATGATTGATGATGAATATATGCATATGTTCATAGAGCGCTTAATTTAGTACTCAAGTGAGTTAAGTGGTCAACACTATGTAAGCGTGGTGCTTAGATATTGTTTGCCTATGGATGCACTCTATGTGACAGGTCATGTGGTAGATTGCAGATGTGACACTCCCATTGAGTCTTTTGTAGTCCACTCCCCGTGTATAGAACAAGTAGAACCTCGTTTAGGAAGGAAGGGAAAGTTCTGTTCTCGAACTTTCCTAAGTAATGTTCCTTATGCATAGATCCAAAGTTAGTTATACTATAGATGAAAGTAAATATGCTTGAGTGTACAAAAGACTTAGTGATTAGGAATGACATAGGAATCTTTTGCTCTTACCGAATCTTGAGCTTAGTCATACTACATTTGTGAGTCTCTTTCTATCTCTGAAATACCTCTGTTACCTTTTATTTATTATTTATTTATCACTTGACTTACCCCTGCTAAAGCACAAGAGTGGTTGGATCATAAGTATTTATATTAGTCAATGTCTCAATGTCAACTCAACCCCTTAGCTCTTCCTTGTGGATTAAATATAAATAATGATACTCGAAATACTCCTAGGTAAAATGCTACAATAGTAATTGATCTGTGCGCTAGCGGATACTTAACTTTAATATTATTTTCTTAGAGTTTATAAGTGGCATTCATAATTACCAACAAAGCATTTCTGGCATCATGCTAAGGATGACAACTTAGTTAGAGTGATGCTAAGAAATATCAATATGCATAGAATACCATTGTAGCATTCTACCGGTAGTATTCCAGGTATCGTTATTTATATTTTTACCACAGGAAAACAATGAAGTAAAGATTATTGAATAACAAAGGGGTAACTACTAATCAACATACCGGCATAGCTAGAGGTTAATGTAATGATAGAATTTGTGTATAATGACTCTCAGGGAATTGATCATTAAAGATAAATAACTAGTTAGCTCGGAAGAACAACGGGTGAGGTAAATTCCTTTGATGTTCATATTACATGGTCAAAGTATACCCAACTATAATTAAGACTAACTCTACTCTTGTGCACTTCAGGACACCGCTAGACGGTAGAGCACCACAAAAGATAACTCTACTGACGCGACTACGACCCTACAATTTAAGAACCTGCTCAATTCAGAGTGGACTACAAAGGATAGACGGGGTTGTCACCTCCCACTACTACCACACAACCAGAGAATAGGGTGTACTCACAGGTAGAGCATCGTATAAGCACCATGCTTACATGAGGCTCGGCTACTTAGCCCAATCAATAAACTAGCAGGCTAAGCGCTCTATGAACCCACACACAAAAGTAAGGATAACCTTAACTAAGCAAGATATATATTCAAAGTAAGCATAGCCATATAGATAGGAATATGATAAATTGATAACAAGTGGGAATACAAGGCTTTGCCAAGCCTCCAAGACTAGATCCAGAACTTGAACATGAGCCCAACTTGATCCTCACTCCTGAGCTACTAATCTACTATATTGGAAAGTTCTAGACCTAACTCTCCTGGTGTGTGTTGATCTGAATGAGAGATACGAATTAGGGTTTCTAAGATGTCCTTAGGGAGAGGGTAGGGGCTGCTATATATAGAGGGAACCATCAATTCTGAGCCCTCAGATCAAACCGACTTAAAATAGCGGCGTAGATTGAACCTAGGAGGCGGTAGAGAACCGACATACGAAGGAGAGGCTGATAGGCGGGACCCACAGGTCGGCCGACCCACTACCGACACCATTTGGCCCAATCTCTGTGAGTTGTCTTCTAGATGCTTCTTGAGTCTTCCTAAGTCTATTTCATCACAGATAAACGTGATTTGATCTGACGATTGGGTCTACCTTGCTCATTTTCTGGATAAATCCTCCTGCATTTACAGATTCACCAAAACTTATGGAATTTATTAGTTTAAACCCCTAGACCTATGTTGGTGATCATATTTATGCAATTGTATAAGTTATATTGACGGTTTATAATGAACATTAACTACCATCAACAAACTCCCCCAATCTTACACTTTGTTAGTCCTTGAGCAAAGCTAAACTTGAACAATGGATCAGGAGTTGCTATAATGCTTTTACTCCTCAAAAGTACATATGCATTCAAACAAGAATACTCCTCCAGATTAGAATAAACTAATCTGACTTTCAAACTTACCCATATTACCTTCAACCATGGGGCTTCTTAGCCTTCACTTGGGTCTTGAGCAATAGAAAGACAACACGATCAAGTCAAGCACTATATTTCAAGTTCTTTGCTCCACCATTGTTCTGGAGTTTTTATATATTTTTAAAATAAAATTCAGAGATTCCATTGTATGACACCCTCAAGTCTCTCAATATATGTAGTATTTATGGATCCTCACCAACGTAATAAAGATGTTATGCCTTTTTCTCTTTCAACCACTAAGGCTTATGTGGAGTTCATAGGTAGGGAGAAAGCTAGAGTATACTTGCAATGCATATATTGTAAAGTCAAACAAGGATCCAAAGAGAAATGAGTCATACAATTAAATCAGGATGTGCATGTGTCATATATGGTGGCTATCCTAATTCTACTTTGCTCCTTGAAAACTTATCTCTCTTTTGAAACATGAAAATATTTCTACAAGAGAACAGAAGCTATCTTTGTTCATCTTTCTTCTTTTTTAGGCAGGCATCTGAGTACCCATTGTTTTAGATATCTCGGACACTTGTCCACTTTTTCTCTTCTTATTTTTTTCATCATTTTTTATTAATAACTTTTGCATAGCCCATGCCTCTTTTCTATAGTAGAACTTTTGACAGATAGCAACAAGAATTTAGAGCATTTATTTGGTGGATGAAAAACCTATAAAACATATTTTTGGTGTTTACTCCCAGTGTAGGAGTAAAATATTTTTGGCAGATCTAAATGGAAAGCATGTTTTTGCGCCTACCCCCAATGTAGGAGTAGTGCATATGTGGGTGGTGTGTACTTGATCTTGATTTTAAGAGGATGACAAATCTCTCATAAGGGTCAACAAATTTTGACAAAACTCAATGCAAAACAAGCAGCATATAAGTGGAAGTTTTTCTAGCCTATATAACATGTATGGCTCTGGTGGAAATTCAAGCTTTGTCATGCAGGAACTCATTATATAGTATTTGAGTTTTTTCAAATGATAAATCTCTAGAATTTTAGTGTCACTTGGAACAAGATAAATAGCAGCTCAGACCTTCTCATATCATATCCTTCAATTACCTAGATTTAGATCAAGCATATGCTACCCATGAATTTCAAGTGCAGAGTAAATCCTTATATCAAAATAATCTTATCCAAAACTCGAGGAATTTCAAGGTTGAAAACTATGTACTTAACAAGAATTATAACAGAGCAACTATTCATCATTTCTATTTTAAGATATTATCTTTAGAGTCCTTTTTATTTTACTCAGCTCCTAAAACAAATTAAAGCAAACGAGACACACTCCCTTTATTTTGTTTTTATTTTTAGATCACACATTACAACTATATTTCTATAAAGATAACTTTTATTTTGTTTTTAGTTATTCATATTTTTAAAAAGCAAACTAAGAATAATAACAAAAGGAAAAGAAATACTTATCTAGATTCACGGGGGATGTCTTCTCTCCCAAGCTGATTGTTGTCATGGTTGCTCAATGAGGTGACCGGATGTGGAGGTGCTAGAACAGAGCCTCCCAATTTTGATTTTGTTGTTGCTGGAGGCTGGCCATCTCGTGTCACATGCTTACCTGTCATTGTGTATGATTTTGTAATGTACCTTGTATGGCAGCATTTCTCTCCAATGGTTGTGAGTCTGTTGTCAAAGCAATGGTAGGCCTCTTGAGAGTCATGATACCCTCGGCCAGAGAAAGACATGTTTCCTCCCTCGTTTCGCTTTTGAAGGTGATGATTCTTGTGGTAGCGCCTCCATTAGTGGTGCTTCCAATGGTGGTGTCACATTCTTCTGCCAAACCTGTCTTGGTTTTGAGTTTGATTTTGGCTTGACAGGTTCATTATTCTTGACTTATTCTTCCTCTTTGTTCGGTGTTAGTAGTAAAAGCTTCATCATTGGAGTGTGATGGCACCATATGATGAAAGGTAGATGACTTATGGTGATCTTTTCTTTCTGCTTGAAGCCTTCCTTGCTTCACTAACTTCGTATCTTGAGTTGTTCATGAGCATCTTGTCTCATATGTTGTACTCCTTTCTCATTGTTTTGTCCTTTCTTTTGTGGATCTTGGCATTGTGTTGGACCTTCTGCTCTACTCATTGTTTCTTCACTGTGAAGGATTAGCGGACAACACATACCAGAAGGAATATACAAATAATTCAAAGCAAGGATAGTGTTATCATGGACCTAAAGGTCACCCTCTATGCTATAATAGAGTTGGTTTTAACATTTTAGTTAGCATAAAATCTTTATAACATATTTTTAATAATGTGCCTTATTGTTCACCACTACTTTAAATTTTCAACAAGGTTAAGGCAAAGATGTGTGAGATTGTTTTGAAGAATACCTCAAACCTTGATTTATTTCTACAAATGATCTCCTAACATTCCCAATAAAATTTGAATATTTTCTTGCAAGGGTTAGTCTATATATACAATCAAACTCTATACAAGTATGTTTTGATTCAATAATCATGTTCGAATAATATTCCAAAGCATACTTATAATAGAATAAGGAAGCTTGAAAGACTCAAGAGATTTATTCAAATAAAAACAAGAATATGTATGGTGACCTAAAGGAGCATTATAGAAATTTAACAAGTTGAGCTCATCATAAAGGTAGGGATAACCAAGATAAACTAGCAACATGATATGAGATGTTTTGAAAAACTCCATGTCACACCCCAAAAATATTAGTTTTGGGATGTGACTAGAAAACACTAAAAACATAACAGAAGTTTTTTACTATTTTCTAAAATATCTAACTTTACTTAAGTTATCCACAATTTAGATGTTGGAAAATGTGAGTTTCTAATTTTTTTGGAATTTAAATAAATGGTTTGTTGCATTTCATGTCTTTGCATAGTGTCTTTGTATGAAAAATGAGTTTAAATGTTTTTAAACATGCTTAGGGTTTGATCCAAATCAAATCTCTTAAGATCTTTGATCAAGTTTCCATAACCTCAGAACCATGATCAAATCCTTAGAAACCATTCATCTTGATCCTTGTTCCAAAAACCTTGGCGGGTCTTCAAGTTTCATCTTGTCAAAACCCTAACTAGCCCGGTCTCTCTTTCTCTCTTTTCTCCTCATTTTAGAGCTTCTAATTATTTCCGACCGAGTTTACTCCAAAGCACTAAATCTATGCTTGATGGCCAATCATTGTATGTCATCACTCTCACACAATTCTACCATCATGTTCAAGTAAAATCACTCAGATGTCACATACCCAAGTTAATCTCATTTCTTCCTCTTATCAACCCAATGGCAACCCTAACATTGTTCTCTCTTTCTAATGGGCTTATTCTTTTCTCTCCTTTCCTCACCTTGGGCAACGTCATCATGGACTCTTTTCTCTCTACCTTTTCCTCTTGATCAAAGCCCACAATCCAAGAAAGACCACAAGCAACCAGCCCTGTATTACTATCATCGCTTCGGGCCAAACCCGGCCCAAACTTTGCCTTAGCTCTCACCATGGGTCAAAGCCCAACCATCCTCCTCTCCTATGGGGTCCAACATCAAGCCCAACCAGCCCTCTAACTCTTCCTCTCCCCTCTCCCACGCCATTCCTTGGAAGCTCCTCCATCATGCACAAAAAATATCAACCAGGGCAAAGAATATCAAGCCATGACCCTTTGCCTTTCTACCCCTTCACCTCCCATCACTTCCCCTTCATATATACCTCCCCCATCTCCCCCTCACGCCTCCCCCTTCATTTCCCATGTGAAGAACAGAGGAGGGACGCCCCTACAGCTCCTCCTCCTTCCTCATGGCTGCCCCGATCAACCGCAACGCGAGAAGGATGCCCCGTTCTACTATATCGTCGTCACCGGCCGTCGTCGATGCATCTCCTCACTCCACCACACCCTTCCCCTTGGTGAGAACACTCCATCATCTCTCCCATCATGTTTTCATGGTCACCTCTGCATATCAAGTACCTTAGATGATGTATGGTTGATCCCTGGCGAAGTTTACCCGATGTATGTGTTGCTGTCCTCGCGGCCAGTTTTGCTGCTGCTGATGGAATTGGCGTTCCTCGCTGCTTCGTGACTCGAATCATCAAACCCTTTGGTCAAATTGTAGCTAACATCCTTGAACATTCCTATGTAAGATGGTTTTACCATAGGAGTTCAAGAACTAGAGATATCGTCATCACCGCGCCCGCTGTTCCTGCTATTTGGCCAGATTGCAGCTCTGAGTGGTTTTGACGTTCCCAGCTAATCCACTATCCAAATCATCGAGCCCTTGAACCTACATGTTCATGACATCCCTGCACATGATCCCACAAGTTGGTTCGGCTATGCAATCCCCGATGACCGAGATATGGAGATCGAAGTTCCTACTACGCCTGCTGTCCAAACAGCAGTCACCCTGTTTTTGGCAACGGCGTTCCCATTGATCCAGTGAACCCCAAGATGCATTCTTTGGCTATACCATCATCTATATAGTTGCACATGCCTCTGCAAAGTTTCATGGTGATATGACCAAAGATGAAAGATATATGTTCCTATCTTGTGCTCGCTGTCCCTGCTGCCCCGCAGCCGTGCTGATGCCGGTTGGCATGCGTGTTCCCGATGTTTCGCCGCTCCGGTGGTCAAGCCCTTCGACCACAATGTGCATCATATACTTGCACACATCTCTGTAAGTTTTCTTGGTCATATGAACCACAACACTAAGGATATAAGCATCACCATGTCGCTGCTCCTGCCATGTCAACAGCCACGTAGTGCCACCTTGCAATCTTGTTCCCCGCCTAACCGACGGTCAAAACATCATGTCCTTTTGTCACAATATGTTCTATGTAGTGCCTTGCAACCCTATCCAACGAATCACCATTTGTCTTTGTTATAACCATGCAATTAGTCATCATAACCACCGCTGTCCGCCGACGTGTATGTTTTGGATAGCTCGGCAATTCGCCATGTTCCCCGCTAAACCACTATATGATTCGCTAAGCCCTCTACCATGACCGCGTGTTTCCTAGTTGCACATGATCCTACCAAGTTCTATGCCAATAAGTTTGATGCATCTCTACCTTCTCATGGCCGCAGGCGCTGCTACCCGCCGCTGTCCACCACCGGGTACGCTCAACCGATGCACAAATCGCCATAATCGTGTTTCCCTTTGATCTATCATCCACCTTAGTGCACTGGTTTATCATGATATGTTCCCAAGTAACCTATACACATGTCCAACCCTTTTTGTTCCGAATATGTATCTTCAAGTCCAAACTCCACCTTCTCATATGAATTGAATCCTTCCCATCTATACCTTTCAACTATCATATCTTTTAATCGTGGCTCCTGTTTTGGTTAGTTTTTGCACTCTCGCGGTCTTAGAACAAGCCCTACTTGTTTAATAAACTTTATATCTTTTTTTATATATAATGATTGATGTAATTCTTCTAGGTTTGTCTATGATGCTTGTGATGGTTGTTGCTATCGTTAGATGAAGCTATACAAGGATGATCCATAAGGAGAGTTGGACAAGTTTGAGCACTATTTGAGGCAAGTGTAACATGAGTTCCCTTGTTACCTGATAACCTTATAATCACTTCATATGCATGTGTCTAATATGATGCTAAGGACTTTACCTAGTACTTTTGTACCCTCTTCCTTGTTACCTTGGGTTCATGCATATGGGTAGTTTTGCTTAGCTTGCAGTCACCAAATATTATAATGTTAATTCTGATTAATGACTTATGAAATCATTGGATAAAATGGTGCTTTTCGGCAACATGGACAGAAAGGGAGTTAGAGCATTGGGCCTTGTTGGGTGCTCTAGTCTGCCCTCCGTAAGGACTGAACCTTAAAGCGGCAACCCAGGACTTCCGTACAGCCTTGAGAATCAAAATGGGCACGATCTTAGTCGTATAGCTAGATTTCTCTAGCTTGTTAGTAGTTACCGAAAGTTTTCGGTGCAAGAGGGGGGACTAGGTTGCAGAATGGCTTCTTGTCTATCAAGGTGAGTACTGGGCTGCGGTCATGGTGTGCCACTCTTGAAGGGGGGCTCCATTCGCCTAGATGGTGAAACCTCGCGGCTACTAACTTGTTAGGGTAATTAGTGAAAGGCTTCGTAGTGAACCCTGCCGACTTACCTTGGAAGTGAGTCAAGGGTTGGCCACCTCGGGCATAGGGGTATTCACGACTCAAGGTGAAAGTGTACACACTCTGCAGAGTTTGATCAAACTGATATATCAGCCGTGCTCACGGTCACGAGCGGCCTGGATCCTTTTTGAGATAGATGGTTCTATGGATGGTTTGGGATATGATTAATCTTGATGGTGATAACTAATTATATTCACATGGGAGCCTTAAGCATAACTTAGAAACATAGGCATAAATAATAAAATATGACCAACTAAAAATGCTTACTTCAGTACAACCGAGTCAAGCCTTCTTGAGCCTTGCATAACCTCATGGTATACTTGCTGAGCATGGTGAGCTGACGCTTGTCGTTGTCACCAATAAAAATCCCGGATGGGTACCAGATGGTGAATCAAGTGAAGAGTTTCTTACGGAGTCCATGAGTACTAGGCGAGTGCTTCCCCCAGTCAACCGTCCCTGTGAGTATGAAGCCCCGAAGAGAAGATCAAGAATAGTTTCTGCTATGCTTTTATAATAGTTGTAAGCCCTGTTGTAACTATGGTCGATATATAATAAAGCATTGCTCTTGATATTCTCCATATTTGTCACTATATGTGTTGTGTGGACATCCTAGGCACACATGTAGTTAGCGCTTGGTATTCTTCAGAAAACCGGGTGCGACACTCCATCTCCCATACTTGAATTTTGTAGAATGCACAATCAAGTTTAGATGATGGAATTCTCCTGTGAATGTGATTTTATGTTGCATAATGTTTGATTGGATATATCTTGTGTTTTCCTTCGTTAAAATTATTAGTGACAAAAATACCTGAAGGAGGCTTATCCGATTTACCTATTGGCGAGAGCTCGTAGTCCTTTGAGCAGGACCTTTCCTTGTATTAAGCCTCGATCCTAGAGATGAGGATACATACAATTGCATGCTCTTCTTCCATCATTTTTTCTTGATTTTTGTTGATTCTTGGTTGACGAATTGGTGTTCATTGGAGATGTAACTCAAGTTTCTCCTTGATTGTCTTTGTCTTCTAGCAGCATGGTAGAGAGTTATTCTTTTTTGTTTGTTTGCGATACGCCAGCCGTCTTGATGATCAAGGAAGGAACTTCATTGATGTTTGCGTGAAAGCTTCATCTCCAATGACTTAGGGGTGTCTTTTGTGTGGCCATGGTCATTCACGGCCTTACGAGACACTGTCAGTAGTGAACCATTGATTGATGATGTCTGTTAGCACGAGAATATATGCCACGATGTAGTGGCATTTTGTTGTCTTGTCCTTGTTGATGACGTGCGAGATGGTGTCTTCAAAGGTGATGAAAGCAGGCATCAGATTGGCTGATATGAGGTGAGTTGCACACTGCTTCTCATCAGCCTCCTAGCTTGAGTCCTAGAAAGGCTCCATGCTAAGTTGCCTTCGACATTACTTATGGCCTGTTGATTTGTTCGTCCACTTTCTATGAGTGAGTGCTTCTATTATAGATCATTTTTGTGGCATTCATCCCATTTCTCTTTGTTCCATAGCTGAAGTGGTCTTTTGGTTTGGGTTCATAGATTCATACCAAACCAAGGACAGACACAGCTTATATTTATTCTTTCATGCAAAATGTTAATGGACACATACCCGACGGAATATAACAAATTTGAAAAATGGGTTGTTATCCATAATTTGTGTGATTTTCATCTATGCTAATGAAAAGATGGTTTTAGGAATACTTTAGCATATGTTTTGTTTATCATGTTTTTATAACAAATTTTATTTGTCTGCTGTATTCTAGCATGGTTCAAGGCAAAAGTAACTTGCAGCACAAGAGAAAGTGAATAAACTTTGATACCTTAGATCTTCCATCCATGAAGGATGAGCTGTGTCTTCTTTGCGCAAAGTTATTTTGAGTTCATCATGTACCTTGCTTCATCTTTGGTGTGAGTTTATTTTGGGACTTTTCCAAATTGAATTTGAGAATTTTCTGCAGAGGTTAGTCTAACAAAATAACCAGTGTCTACACAAGCAATTTTTAGTTCAATAACCAAACTAAACACCATGTCTAATTCGATTAGGGAAGGCATTTTAACCTAAGTACCGTACTTAATTTAAAAAACCTTTGGAAGTGTGAAGTACTTTCAAACCAAAACTTACTATGGTAAACAAAGTTAGCATGAAAGCACTATAGAGATTTATTGAAATAGAGATAAAAGAGCATGATCAGGGTGAGAGCCTTTTTTACACTTGGACCTTCATGTGTCCATATATTTTTTCTTTTTAAATGCAAATGATATGAATGTGTGTAAGGAACTAAACATGTTGTGGACTTGATATGAGAAAATTTAAACTAAACGTAGTGGATGTATCAATTATTTAAAGTAAACATGCATTGGAATACAAAAAGATAACTACTCATTAAGTTAAAAGTCCATGAGCATGACTATCTCACCTTTCTTAATCATACTTACCATGACTCACATGATGAAACTTGTGAGTAGTGCAACATTTGTTTTTATCACTTGAGATGTGATTTGAATTCTTGTGATATCGATCTTTTTCAAGAATCTACACATGGTTAGAATATATATGTCTATACAAACCCGTGAGATGGCAGGGTTCCAATGTTGATGGATCTTGAATGTTCAGGCACCCTGAGTTCTTCAATGTCTTTCTTCTTTTCTTGTGGAAGCTTGCCGGAAGGTCAAAACAGCGTCTGCTGTCCTGTCTTATTCCACAATTCAACAGAACAGGGGTAGTCCTACTAAAGTTAGTGGTATGTTAATGATCTAAATTTTTACGCCAATTGTTTCGCCGACAACGACGCCAAAAATACTTGTTAGTATTTATTAACGCAAAAAGAATATGAAAAATTTCGTAAGCGCACAAAATACCATTATAGCATTTTACTGGAAGTATTTCAGGTATCATTATTTATATTTTTACCACAGGAAAACAATGGAGTAAAGATTATTGAATAACAAAGGGGTAACTACTAATCAACATACCAACACAGCTAGTGTAGGGGTTAATGTAATGATATAAATTTATGTATAATGACACTCAGGGGATTAATTATTAAAGATAAATAACTAGTTAACTCGGGAGAACAACGGGAGAGGTAGATTCCTTTGATGTTCTTATTACATGGTCAAAGTATACCTAACTATAATTATGTAACACCTATGGTGTTACGAACTCCCTTAGCACCCGGATTAGGTCCTAAGAAACGTTCGTAAAAGAGTTCCTCGGGTTTTAAACTTAATTTTCACATGAAATGATAAAGCAATTCTTATAGACCAAAAATAAAAACATAACTTATGTACAATACTTAAGTAAAGTTTGATGAGCAAGTGGTGTAGATGGGAATGCAACTTTGGTTGTGGAGTACAATTGTTGTTAACTAGTATTTTTGCCAGCTCAAAAATCAAATTCGAAATTCAAATCAACCTCAACTCTAGATTTTTGTCATTTAAATTCTAACTAAATGGATTGAACACTAGCTTCATGTTCTTGTACTGTTGGTTGCCTCTAAATAAACACTTGAGCATGGTGTAGGTCGTAGTTGTGTTGGGTGTCATGTTGCCCTTCCTAAATTTTCCCAACTTCATTGAAACATGATGTAAACCATGTTGTTGGTGCTTTGTTCGTGAACCAGCACTTCAGTGACAAACCCAAGTTGGCATCCCTTTATCTCCCTCTCTGGTTGCTCTCTGGTCATGACGATTGCTTCGTTAGCTAGCTGGAAGTGTTGACTATAGGTTAGTGGGATTGATTGAACTTCAGTCGAGATGATCAGCAGTTTTTGCTTCGCTTCAAAACACGTGCACATCACCGTTTGTAGTTGTTTGGCCTGAGTCCGCGGTCACCATGCGCGTGCAGACGCTATTGTCGCTGGGCTCAAGCCGTGGCCGGGTTGTTGCCACTGGCCAGCCCGCGTGCTGTCGTCGTGTGCCCGGTCGGTGCTGCGCAGCGCCCATAGTCTTGTCGTGGCCGTGCCCCGCCTGGCGGCATTGGCCGGCCTTGGCTGGCTGCGGCCTGGCTCACACTATTGCTGCATGCACCACACTCGAGTGGCTAGCTGTTGTGCCCATTTCCTCCACTTGTCGTGCTGCCAAGCCTTGCGAGCCACGCGTGCGTACTGCTGCTGTGCCGTGCGCAGGGACGAGTTGAGGCTGCAGCTGCCGTCGCTTGGCCATCGTTGCGCTCACCCCGCCCTCTAATCCACCTATCGCGTCGAGCCTCCGGGGGGCATGTGCCACAGCCCGCCATGTCAGCGTTGTCTGACCCCGGTCATAGTAGCGATGGCGATGTCTCTCTGCCTTGCTTTGCTCCCCACTAGCTGACACTGGTGAGCCCAGCTTGGGGTCTTGTCACTCCATTCTAGGCACTTCGCACTGGGACTCCATGTCTTGTCATCTGTGCACACGTGCCTCATACTACTGCCATCGTTCGGAGCCGCCCCGTCTTAATTTGCTCGGGCTTGCTTGGGTGACCTCTTCACAGCCGCACCGTGCGCAAGACCACCATTCTTTCTCCCTTCCTAATCGCTAGCTCGGGCTTCGTAACACAATTCCTCATACCAGGGGGTGGCATAGGAAGTCGGTTAGGCGTCCCATTCTCCTCAAGCCTAGCCAAGCAATGCCGACTGACAAATCGGCGTTTTGCTCACCGTCGGCCATGCGTGCCGCCAAACTGGTAGATTTGGGGGTAAGGCCCGAGGGGTTGGTAGCGGTTCAATCGCTCGTATCCTCGAACTCACCTTGACTCCCTCTATCCGGTGCTCACACTATTTTGACTAGGGAACTCGTCGACGACATGGTGACGCGTCGGTGTCCAGCTTGGGGCATCGCCGCCATGCCCGGATGCACGTGGCCAGACCACCTTGGCCCTCCCCTGCTTCAACCGTCACTATAGCATGCACCAAGGTGAGCTACTGATGCTTCTCCTCCATCTCTACCTTCCTATGAGGGCGTAGGCTCACCGGGACGCTCACGCTATCGTTGGATCCATCATCGTCGAGGCTAGGGTTGGGTAGTACACCGTTGGACTTTCCGCTGCCTCCCACCATTGCACGTTGGTCCATGGCTCCATGTAGGCCCGATGGACACGTCGATTTGGCCCTCGGTAGGCCGGCGTGGCCGTGCTGTGCTGGCCAAAGCCGCACCGTCACGCACGGGGATGCCAGGGACCGCCCCGTTGCGAAGATGACACATTCTAGGGTCCTTAATACAAAACTAAATATGTTGTAATAGTGTGTCGCTGCGCCGCTTGATTGTCTAAAAATATGAGTCCTCTTTTGCAAAATGAGCATGCCCGCGTGGCCTCCCTGTATTGGGCCATGCTGGGCCGTCCCGACGCGTGTGCAGCCGCACTTCACCCTAGGCCGTTGGGCCGCTAGGCCAAATTAATTGTCACCGACCCCTTTCCTTTTCTAAAACTCTTTTCTAATTTAGTTTCTAGGTTAACTTGTAAATTCCATATAAAATTATGTAGAGGTCCAAAAATTGTGAAACTAAGTTTGTTAGGATCCTAAAATCATGATCTATCTGCTAGTATATCTTGTTCACATAGTTTTATAATATTTTCAGAAGTTCTCTAATTAATTTGAGATGCTTAATATTATTAAGATATAAACTTGTAGGAATTATTTGTGGTAATTTGGTGATAATGTTGACTCTAAAATTTCACAAGTAAATTCCTGATATTATTAGGTGCTCACAATAATTTTGTAGCTTCAAAATAATTAGTTTGCTAAGATAGCTAATGAGCCCTAGTTTGGATATATATTAAATCAGTGAAATAAAATAAAGAAACACCTTGGGATGGTAGAACTAAAACACTTGTTGGGAAAAAACGCCTTATTCGACAACACGGATACGTAGCCTAGTACGTTAGTCATTAGAGCTAGCTCATTAGCTTGAGAGACGTAATCGTATTTTAAGGTTTGCGGTTGCCACTGATTAATTACGTCTCAGCATGCATCCACGCATATCATAATAGGAACAACAATGGATCATGGAGTTGACCGGAGTAGCGAGAAAGATGGTGCCTTGATGAACGTGTTACCATGATGGAATGCTAACTTTTGGTTATATCTTACCCAGGCAAGCCGTGGTGCATAACCCCTATTATTCTGCACTTTATTTTATGCTTGTGCATTAAGTTTTAAGGAGTTGAAGAAATTCACTTGCATATATATATATATATATATAGTTTTAAGGAATTGAAGAAATTCACTTGCATATATATATATATATATATATATATATATCCTAAGGGTCTTACTAGTATAACAGGATCATGTAGATTGCTATGCTATAGGACCCGGTAGAAGTCGAGTGATTACTTGTCACTCCTGAGAGATAGGAAAGATATTATTGTTACTATTATCATATTACCATCACATGGAAGATATTGGGATAATAATTGGAGACCGGTCGAGACTGCACTTTGGATTTGGAATTTGGCTTGGTTAGGCAACCAAGCGAGGCTCTCCTTGCACTTGTCCCACCTGTGTCGATTGAGGACCATCTATTAGCGATGAAAACGGTCGGAAACGGATGGAAAAACCCTATTTCTACTTCTGTTTCTATATTTGTTGGCGGAAACGGGATCGGGTTCGGGAACAGAATCGGGATATGCGGATGCACGGAAACGAACCAATACGATCAGAAATTCAACGGAAACTGGCGGAAGCCAGAAACTTAAGCCGGAATACCGCACATCTTTATACTCACAATCACAATCACACACATCTTTGGTGATGAAAAATAGGCAAAGCATAAATTTAGAGATTTAGACGCAAATAAAAATAGTTTAGGATTTACTGTCCATGCACTAATACTGTGACACTTAGTTCATATCACAACTAGCAAATTAAAATGAGTAGCATGAACATAGCACAGTACATCACATAATAACATGGCATATTCTTCACAGATCTCCATCACAGCTCTGCAACATCATCCATATCGTTAGGATCACTTTCACTGTCATCTTCCTACATATAGTTAACACAAGCTGAATAATGCAAGTATATGGTTGTACTGATTTTTTTGGTCACAAGTTATTGCTGAATGTTGTAAATATAAGGCTGCTACAATGTTCTTAGATGGGCTAGTATTGGGCCTCGAGTTATTTGGGCCTGTCTGGAATCCGGGTAAAATGTGGTACAAATACGGAAATATTCTGACCAAATACGGAATTCTGCAAATATGGACGAAAAAACTCCGTTTCTACTTCCGCCCACATTCCGACAACCTCCGCCCTGAATTCTGAACCGATTCCGGATTTTCCCGAAAATGCGAAAACGGACGGGTCAAATGTAGAAAAACAGACGGTTTAGACCAGGAAAAATTTTCGTCTATTTTCAACGCTACTGTCCGTTGCTGTGGATGGTAGTCAGGTCACAGACTTATTACCCTGAGCACATACTTGCTTACATGAGCGGAAAGACTTGTTACTCTCTTGTCATGGGTTCTGGCTCTTTCCGGACCAACTTTTTAGGGGTGGACATTAGGTGGAGGTCTGAGCACCATACTGAAACCAGATCTCAGGTGTTGGAGGCTTGGAGTCCAAGTTTGGATGGGACCTGGACCCCTTGATAGGAGTGGAAGGGGTTGGTCTCATTTGTGCCGGGTACAAGCGAGGCGTGTGTTTCGGGGTACCCAGCTGGGATACTGTTGACGGTAATTAACTCCTATTATAAACCATCAATAAAACATGAAAAGGGTATAAATGTAATCACCACCATAGAATAGAGACTCAACTAATAGAATTCCACGAGTTTTGGTGAATTATGATTTTTTAGGGATTAAATAGGAAAAATAGGAATTCTAGAGAAGAGTTGGGCCCAAGGAACCAGATCAAATCGTATCAAACGGATCAGACCCCAACACTAGAAGACTCTAGAAGACACCAGAGAACACCAGAGCGAAGCAAACGCCTAGAGGACAACATCTGGGGCTGGCCGGCCCAACATGCAGGCCGCCCAGCCTCCTCCCGAGGGCTCTGCTCTTCTCCTTCACGCAACGCGTTACAACACATCTCTATGTCACATCTCGACTGTCGTTTCAAGTCGGTTTGATCCGAGGGCCGCGGTTTTTCCCACCAGACTATATAACCAGACTCCAGACCCCCTGAGGTAGAGCATCCTAAAGCCCTAATTCATTATCTTCAGATAGGATCAGAGAGAGGTGTCCCTCGAAAGGAAAACCTCTCTAGAGCCAGCTTTCAAGAAGAAGACTAGTTCTCCTCTAGTTTAGGTTTAGAATCTAGTCTTGAATTAGAATTAGAAGAGAGAGAGGGAAGAGATTTGGAGGGAGTACTGGCCTGTCGGTGCTGCTTCTATGCCTTGTACCTGCGGATTCAAGTTCTTCAAGGACATGCGTCTAAGATCTCTTCAGTGATCAACTTCTTTTTGTCAGTAAGTCTTAATGTTATTATTATTCTTCTAGTCTGTGACTCTTTTTAAGTACTTTATTCCTGATAGCTCTAGGGATAGAGTAGCTGTCGTAGTGTAAGTGTGGTGCTTAGACTTGATTGCTCGTATGATGTACCCTATATTCCGGATTAGTGGTAGCTCGCAGGGGTGACTTTTATAGCCTTGTTGAATCTTCCATAGTCCATCTCCCATTTATAGGCCGAGCAGGATTAGTTACTTGGGAGACTACACTCTGATTGTGCTATAGTAATCCCTAGTTGAATCATAATTAACATAACTTACTACAATAATAGAACTAGACAACCTTAGTGATCGCATTTATCTTCTATTTTCTATGTCCTTGTTTGCTACTCAGGGATTAGGTTTAAGACTAAAGTACATCATTCCATTCCTTTGGGTTCGATATTAAACTAGGTCATTTCGGTGAAGTGCTACATCGGTAGATTATCTGTGCGCTTACGGATAACTAGTGTGTGCATTAATTATACCAACAGATACATTGGTTCGTGAATCGCCGTTTCTGTGAAACGGTACCGACTTGGCTATGGTCTAGCACCATAGTAAGAACCAGAACATGTAAGGCGATAAAATGGTTCTGATTGCTTACCACATGCTTGGAAATAGTATAGCTGCTTACATAGAATAGTTAGTTAATGAACTAATTATGACTGCTAATAAAATTGAATATAAGGATGCACGTTTAGTAACGCTTCCTACAGATGTAATAAACCACAAGCCAGATAGCCTTACATATCCATGGTGTCTTTTTTATTTTCTCCTGTCAGGTAAGTCTTGTAGAGTACAATTGAGTACTTAGAGTTTTATTCTACCTCGTTGCAGATGACAGGTGCTGATAGAGCTGACCTTGTGTGTGTGGAAATCTCCTGGTGGGCTCAGCGGGGGTTTCCTTACGTTGCAGACATAGAGTTTAATTACGACCTTCACAAATAATGTTTTGAAAAGAAAAGCTTATAATCCGCTATCCTCACATGAATAAAATTATGTCTCATGCTTAACGTTCACTAGCTTACCAGTAAACTTTAATTCCGCTGAAACTCTGATCACATGTTTTATTCCTCTATTGTAATTATCTTGTTTATCATTCTGCTGTTGTAATAAGGGATGTAAGAAATGGCTAAGAATGTTGTAAGCTTTAACATCTGATTAAAAATAGCTAAGAATGTTGTAAGCTTTAACCTCTCATTTATGATCTTAATGAAAAACGTGGATTTTTGAGTTCTCCCTTTGGGTGTGCTTGACGGGACAACATGATTTAGTGCTCTCTCTTAGATACTTAGTGTCTAAGGGAAGACAAGTACTCTGTATAGGGCATTAGGTTAGGCGGTTTTGCCACAAATTAAGACTAACTCTACTCTTGTGCACTTTGGGACGCTGCTAGATGGTAGAGCACCACAAAAGATAACTCTATTGACGTGATTACGACCCTATAATTTAATAATCTACTCAATTCGGAGTGGACTATAGAGGATGTATAGGGCTGTCACCTCCCGCTGTTACCACACAACCGAGAACAGGGTCTACTCACAAGCAGAGCATCGTATAAGCACCATGCTTACACGAGGCTCAGCTACTTAGCCCAATCGATAAACTAGCAGACTAAACGCTCTATGAACCCGTACACAAAAGTAACGATAACCTTAACTAAGCAAGATATATATTCAAAGTAAGCATAGACATATAGATAGGAATATGATAAATTGATAATAAGTCTTATAAGATATAGAAGTGAAGATACAAGGCTTTGCCGAGCCTCCAACACTAGATCTGGAACTTGAGCATGAGCCCAACTCGACCCTCACTCCTGAGTTGCTATTCTGCTACATTAGAAAGTTCTAGACCTAATCCTCCTGGTGTGTGTTGATCTAAATGAGAGATATGAATTAAGTTTTCCAAGATGTCCTTAGGGAGGGGGGTAGGTGCTACTATATATAGGGGGAACCATAAATTCTGAGCCCTCAGATCAAACCGACTTAAAACAACGGCGTAGATTGAACCTTGGACGCAGTGGAGAACCGACATATGAAGAAGAGGCTGACAGGCAGGACCCACAGGCCAGCCGGCCCACTACCGGCACCATTTAGCCCAATCTTTGGTGAGTTATCTTCTAGATGCTTCTTGAGTCTTCCTATGTTGGTTTCATTGCAGATAAATGTGATTTGATCTGACGATTGGGTCCACCTTGCTCATTTTCTGGATAAATCCTACTGCATTCATAGATTCACCAAAACTTGTGGAATTTATTAGTTTAAACCCCTATACCAAGTTGGTGATCATATTTATGCAATTATATAAGTTATATTGAAGGTTTATGATGAATATTAACTACAGTCAACACCAAGATAAGCAATCGCATATTCTTTACCTTCGTCTTCGGCAGTAATATATAATTTAAAAGGAACTCTCCTTCTAGGTGAATGAAGAACCAGTGGTGTTGACAAATATTCCTTTATCTTCTCGAATGCCTCTTGTTGCTTTGCCCCCCAAGTGAATTCAGATTCATCCTTCAGCTTCAATATGGGGGTGAAAGGAATAATTTTCCCAGACAAGTTAGCAATAAATCTCCTCAAGTAGTTCACTTTTCCCAAGAAATTTTACAAATCCTTCTTGCATGTAGGCATCTGAACTTTCTTAATCTTCCCTATCCTCTTGGGATCAACTTCTATGCCTTTATCATGAATAATAAAACCCAAGAATTTTCCAGCCAATACTCCAAAAGTACATTTGAGTTTGTTCATCTTCAATCCATAGCGGTGCATCCTCTCAAAAGCAAGACATAAATTGGCCAAATGAGATTTATGGGCAGCCGATTTAATCACAATATCATCAATATACACTTTCATAATCACCCCAATTAGATCATGGAAAATCAAATTCATAGCTCTTTGATAAGTAGCAGCTACATTCTTAGCCCAAATTTCATCGCAACCCACTCAAAGAGACCAACAAACCTAGGACAAATGAAGGCCGTCTTAGACATACCTTCTTCGGCCATAAAAATCTGATTATAACCGACATTACCATCAAGAAAGCTAATAACCCGATGTCCTGAAGCATCATTGATAAGCATATCGGCTATAGGCATAGGATATTCATCTTTTGGAGTGGCTCTATTCAAATCTCTAAAATCGATGCAGACTCTGATCTTCCCAAAATCTTTCTTCTCAATAGGCACAATATTAGAGACCCACTCCGCATGCCAGCATGGCTAAATAAACCCCGCTTGCAACAACCAATTAATTTCTTTCTTGATCCGATCATAGATTGTAGAATTGAAGCGATGGGGGTGTTGCTTGAAAGGCCTAAATCCTTTCTTAATGGGGAGCCGATGCTCAACAAGCTCTCAGCTCAATCTAGGCATCTCTGTATAATTCCATGCAAAATAATTAACATATTCCATGAGAAGCGCAATTAACTCAACTTTGTAATTGGCTTTCAAGTTTGGTTTAATAAACGTCGGCCAGGGCATAGAGCTATCCCCAATATCAACTAGTTCCAAAGGGTCGGTCAACGTAAATCCTTGGCCCAACTTATCGAGCTCATCAAAATCATCAATGGCTTCACAGGCATCAGCCTTATTAGCCAGATACTATTCAACACGATGTTTTAACCATTCAACGTAAGCATCCATTACAATAAATGATTACATGATGATATTGAACCGATTATCAATCGGCTTCAGAGATATAAGAACAAAGCCTAGCATGGTAACACTAATAAATTCATAGCTAGAAAGATCTCTACCAGACAAGTAGGCAACAACATCGTGCCCCCGAGTGTAGGAGCATCGGCTGTAGCAACGTCAGCCAATGAATCTGAATGCACAACCTAATCAGCATCTCCCACCCATTGGATGAGAAAATTGGTGCAAGCTAGATGGTACACAGCGATTGGCATGGATCCAATCACGCCCAAGTATCAAATTATAGCTACCTTGCACGTCGGCAACGAAGAACGCCATGGCCAAAGTCTTGCTTCCAATGGTGAGCTCCATGTTGGCAACTCCTTTGGCCGAGATGGGATGTTGGATATTTTTAACGCACATAGAGAAATCCGCAAGCGCACGGATACCGATGTAGCTTTCACCCGGGAGTATTCCAGAGTATCGATTTCCACAGGGAACGTGAAGTGTACTAGAGAATCAAGGCCATCCAAGGATAAAGATAAGAGAAGAAAGATATATTTTTTTTGGCGGGAAGAGAGGAACTTTCTAGGGTTTTCTATTTTGATTGGGTGATCAAGATCAGGCTACTATACTTTACTTACTATGGAGCAACAGTACCTTTCCGACTCTCGAAAGAGACTGGGAAAAAAAGTAGTCGGGGGAAGGCTGCCAAAAGCTCTACGAAACACCAACCCGAACAGGGTGGATTGTAATGGCCGGACAGAGCTGTCACCTCTGAGGGCTACCACAACTAACCGTGAGATTGGGCGCAAACTCAGGTAAACTATAGCCTAGACACCATGTCTATGCTAGGGTTTACTACTCTAGCCAAATATTATAACTAGAGCACTCAAATACAAGTGGAGTTCAAGTAAATAGAATAAAGTAAGAATTAAATAAGAACTTAGAACTTAGAACTTAGAAATAATAATTGAAGAACCTAGAGATTGCTGAATGACGAACCAGATGCTGCAAAAGTACAATGTTGAGGAAGATCTGACAGATCTGGCTCCTCTCAGCTCTCTCCTCCTCTCTCTCTCTCTCTCCCTATTTTATAGATACAACTAGATGAACTAGAAGTAGATCTAGATGAACTAGAACTAGAACTAGATGAACTAGAGGGACCCTCTTCTACTTGGATGGAGAGTTGAAACCCTAGCTTTTGATCTATAGAAGAGATATGGTACCAAACCCTAGGGGGAGCCTTGGTTATATAGCCCTCTAGGAAGCACCACAGCCCTCGGATTAAACCGACCTTGATCTACGATTATTATTGATCCTCAAAGGCGGTGGAGGTAGGATCCAGGAGGTCGCTCCTGATTGACCCTGTAGCCTGGGCGGGCGCCCCACTTCCGGGCCTGTTTCGCCTCCCGTTTGTTTCCAGAGTCTCCTCATATCTTCTAGATTCCAGAAAAGTTGTTCGTACCCCTTTTGCCTCTATGTAAATCTGATATGTGGGCCTTCCTTGGTTCTTTTCAGCTGACACCCTGCAGAAACAGACATTTACCAAAACTCGTGGAATTCTGTCAGTAAACCCCCTATATCTATGTAGTAATTATGTTTAGGTCCTTTTTCATGTTTCGTTGACGTTTAAAATTGACACTTATCTACCGTCAATAAATTGCACCTCCTCCAACACCGTTGATCATCATGTTGGTCTTGATCAGCTCCTCATTAGTGCCACCGAGCTTCTTGTAAAGCGGATATGGCATCAAGTTCATGATTGCCCCATTGTCCTCAAACATATTGTGAACCGAAGTGCCATTGATATGGCCCTTCACATGTAGAGGCTTGAGATGGTTGATGGAGTCATCTGGTTTCTGGAATACAACACTCTTCGTCATGAAGTTAAACTCTACCGCCACCAAATCATCTCCAAGAATGTAGTAATTGGCGGACATATAGACCACATTGACCTCCGCTCTCTCCGGAGTGGCCTCATAATCAACCATCTCCTCATCGAGAACCTCAAAGACCTCCATGCCAACCAGAGCAACAACGATGGAAGCAAAATCATCGGAGGACATCTCGAAGGCTCCGGGGACAGTGGGAGTCAGCTGAGCCGACTCTAAAGTCAGCTTAACTCACTATGGGTCTTCTAGAGCAGTAGAAACAAAGGGAGTCGGCTTAGCCGACTAACTCAGCACAAGAGTCGGCTGAGCCGACGGGACAGCTACAGCAGTGGTGTTTTGATCTTTTGGAAGGATTTTGATATGTATTGGGTTGAAGATTTCACCCTCCATCGTGGCAAGCTTCTCCCTCTTCTGTTGCTTATGCCGAGCACGCTGCAATTTGCGCCGTTGAGTCTTATTTAACCCACGAGGACACCATATGGGTTGTCGGTACTTGAAATCTCCTTCGATGCATTCCTTCTCTTCAACTCCAGCAATTTCTTTAGGAGCCTCATCTTGTTTAGGTGCTGGAAAATCTTCAATTACAATCAGCCCATCATGATTAGTGACTGGAGTTTCCATAGAGCCGATTGTGATTACCATTGAGGCCTAGCTCTTGGTGGGGGAATGACAGGAGCCTCAACCTTCTTAGGCACATAAACTTGTTGTATTGGTGCCTTTCCCGATCCTTGTGGAGTCACAAAGTTTTGACTTGCACCACCGGAGCTCGATTGACCGTGGTTCGATCAGCTAAACATAGAGGTTCTTGGGACTTGACCAACAGGCTCTCCCCACCTTTGTTGACTATGCATAGGCACCGTCGGAGGATATGGCACCCAAACTCTACAGGGACCCCATTGTGGCATAACAGGAGGCGGAATCAGGGGACCCCAGTGAGATACACAAGGAGCAACTCTTTGAGGTGAAGCTACTGGTTGCACCACCGCTAATTGCTTGGACTTATCATCTTCTCGCTTAGGAGGAGTAGACTCTCTTTTTTCAATGGCCAATTCTAGGAATCGGCCTTTTGTTGCGTATACTTGGTCATGAGCCTGTCAAAGGTGCATTGCTTCTTGACCAACTCTCCCTGGTCCTTCTTTTCATTAGTCTTTCAGGTGCCAATCTCCGGCTATTGTGGAAGTGCGCAAAACATGAACATCGGAGGATCTAGGGCTGCTAGAACCAGGGAAGTCAGCTAAGCCAACTGAGACAGTCAGCTGAGCTGACTTGGCTATGCTAGGAGTGGAGTTAGCTGAGCTGACTGGCCCTGAGTGCTCGAGTCGGCTTGGCCAACTGGTGGAGTTAGCATAGCCGTCTTCTGCTGCACTGCAGCTATTTCTTACCACCGCTGTCTTCTCAACTATTGTGTTGATCCAGCAGTGATCTTCAGCTTGTTCTTGCTTTTATCATCCTTCTCAAGCACCACTTTGCATCCTGAATTCTTTTCGACATTTGGTGCTACACGTGGTTCGCCAATAATCACATTCTTGCCTTGAGCTTTATCGGCCTGCTCTGGATGAATCAAAACAGCGGGTGCCCCTGCTTTAGCCATATGTATGGGAAAAGAAGACTTATCAACTTACATCTCAGTAAGACTCAACCGTCCCTCATTGATTGGACCTACCGACGGAAAACATTGCAATCATTAGTGGCATGAGAAAAAGAGTTATGATATTTATAATAAGATCATGTCTTTAACTCATCCACTGAAGGCATTGTATAATTAATTCTAATATAACCGAATTTCAACAATTCATCAAAGATTCGGTCACATTTAAAGAAATCAAAAGTAAATTTCACTTCCTCATTCTGATTCTTATGAATCAGCTTGAGAGAAGGACAAATAACTAATTTATTCTCTGCTGGCCATTTAATTTCAGCAGCTAGAAACTCTTTATCATCATCATCAAAATTATTAGAACAATCACCAACAAAATGCACATTCTGACGATGAGACTTGTAAGCATCACGAGACTCTTTAAGGCGCGATTCAATTGAAATGGCCATTTGCATAAGTTGATTAACATTGTGGAACTCATAATGCTCAAGTTTTTCTTTAATACTAGGCTGCAAACCAGCAAAGTATAAATTGATTAAGTCTCTTTCAGTGATCATTAAATTAAAGCATCGGTTCTTGATTTCTCTAAATCATTTGAAAAAATCAAGGACTAACTAATCATGCCCTTGACGAACCGATGCAAGGTGAGACAATCTTGTTTCATGAGCACCATTATAAAAGTGATTATGAAATTTTTCCTCTAATTCAGCCCATGAACCAATAGAACATGATGGTAATCAAGTAAACCATGCAAAAGCTATGTCGGTAAGAGACAAAGAAAATTACGAACTTTCACAAAATCATAGGCACTAGCTTCACCTAATTGTGCAAGAAACATGCTAATATGCTCCATAGTTGATTTACTATCATCACCACTAAATTTTAGAAAACCAGGTACCTTTCACCCATCAGGTGCTTTCATGAAATCATAAGTAGAAGGGTACAGCTTTTGATATGTATTCCTACTAGATTTAAGTTGCACTCCTAAGCTACTCTCAAGAGATTTAGACAATTCTTCCTTAAACCGATTCAAAGCATCATCAAAATCGGTAGCAGGAGCATTAGGAGTAACATTAAACGTAGGAATTTGACTAGATGACTTCGGTGGGTTTGGTAAAACATTATGCCCTACCGAAGCTCTATTTCCTGATGCTCCATAATCGGTACAAAGAGCTCGACCCGAACTTTGTGCACCAGCACCTGTACGTGTAGATGTGCTAGCACCAAGCTGATTGGCCTTATCGGTTTTAGACGCCGAAGGGGCCGATTGAAATTGGCTAGGAGACATATGAGAGGTTTGATTTTCATAAAAATTTAAAGGCATACCGAATTGAGGTTGTTGCACGGCACCCGATTGATCGCAATCGGTTGTCTTGCCCTCGTACTTATCCATATGCACATTAAGTAGATTAGAAAGATGTTGAAGATTATTAAGATGCAATTTTCTCTCATCTACCAACATCTGAGCAAAATTAGCATGGGTTGGATAAGTATCGGTATTTACCTCCTCGTCGTACTTAGCTTTTCTGGCACCCTTTTCCTCGGCGCCTGAAGATGCAGAAGTGGTAGCATCACCGTAGGAGGGTTCTTGGAATTGAGTGACCTTGTCGTGCCGATTCTTGGTGCAGCTTTCCAAGAAAGCCTTGACATCGGCATCGAGCTTGGCCTGAAGCTTCTGGCGCAACTCATCTGGAAGCTCGTCCATGGATGTAGGAAACATCATGTTGCCCTCGTTGAAGGGGTTCGTCTTGTCCCCCTTGTTCGAGGCAGCACCGTCGTTGCCTCCCGTGTCGCTAGTAGATTTGTTCTTGGATTGCTTCGCTTTTCCCAGCGGAGTCGCCAAAAAATATATTGACGTTGAAGATGACCTCAAGCCAACACACCAGCGAAAGCCTTGGACACCCAAAAAGGTTGCGCATAACCTACAACGCAGCAAGAACGCAGTGTAATCGACCAAATTGATGTAGAGACCGATAAGGCCGATGTAGAGCCCGTTCTTGGCTGAAAAGGCTTTGAACTTCTCCTGGGAAGACCCGTCGGGGAGGAGCACGTGGAGGATTTCCTAGGAGTAGCAAGGCCGTCTAGGATGCCGACAAATCTCGTCGAGAGACGTACCGAACAGGGAGCAGTTGAGAGAGGGGTTAAGGGTTGATAGGAGTTGATAGATTGTGCTTTTGATGATTGGATGGCCTTAAACCTCTCGTATTTATAGAAGGGGTGGTCTTATCCCAGTAGGAAACAAGTTCAAATCATAATCTCCAAGTTTCCCACATCAAAAATTACCTAAAACCGACTTTTAGCCTTAACCTAGTCGGTTTCCAAACACGAGTTGGTTGGGGGATGGGTGGGGGGAGGGTGAGCTGGCCAAGCCGACTGGCTTGGCTCGCCGTCTTCTCCGCATGTTTTGTTTGCTATTTTGTCGCGTCGCTTGACCCCAAACATGTTAATAACTTATTCATGGTGCTCGAAATCACCTTGGAACATTGTTGAGTGTCAACACCAGGCATTTTTGCAACCGCTGGCAGGCATGTCACAGGCTTGTAAAATTTTTTTGAATGCAATGGTAGGAGTTCTGCCTTTCAATTAAGTAGGGGAGTAAGAGAGTTTATGTACAAGCAAAGAAAGGTGAGTGGGTTTTAGGACACTGATGCATAAAAAACACATAGAAACACCCTCAAAATGCTATGCGTGGGCGAAAACTCTCTTTCTTTGCTCGATGTGGTCCCAAATTCTTGCAGCCACCTGTAGCACCGTCTCTGAGGTGTTGTTGAAAATTCTCCTATTACGCTCCTTCCAGATGTTCTAGAAGGTGTAAATCACCATCCCATTGAGCCGTCTTCGTTCTGAATTTGACACTTTCCTTGTTGTCTCTTCCCACCATACTTTGATATGCACAGGGTCGCCCTAAGGCTGTGACCGCAGCTCAGGGAGGTTGTCCCAAGAGATTACTTGGTTCCAAACCGCTTTAACAAAGGGGCAACACAAGCAAAGGTGCAGGCCAGTTTCTAAGGGACCATTGCAAAGCACGCAACGTTCATGATGTGGCAATCCTCTTTTCTGTAGATTATGCGCTGTAAGAATCTTGTCTTGCACTAGAATCCAAGCAAAGATTTTGCATTTGTTCTCCACTTGCGCTCTCCAAATTAGATCATTTCGGAATAGACCGAAGGAGCCTTTGAATTGAATCCGATATGCTGAACGGGTGGAATACACCCCGTCCGGGGTCCATCTTCATGCGATGAAGTCTCTAACGCCTTGCTAGAGGTGCATGTCCTGAATCCTCACCCATAGGGAGATGAATTCTTCAATGTGGACAGCCGAGGTAATTCTTCCTCTTAGGGAGCGTATCCAATTATTATTTTGTAGTTCATGTTGCACTGTTCTGTTCTTTCTCAGAGCAAGCTGAAACAAGTTTGGGGCCACATATCTGGGAGCCTCTCCCTCAAGCCAATTGTGGTGCCAGAAGCGGGCCTTCGCGCCATCACCCAATGTTATTGTGATTGATGAGTTGAAGAGGAGGCGGTCAACATCACTGCAAGGGAGTTCTGATCCGAGCCAAGGTTTTGATTCTTCCACCCATTCTTGCCATAGCCAACGTAGGCGTAGAGCTCTTCCAAATCTGTCCAGATCAGGCACCCCTAGGCCCCCAGGATCCTTAGGTCTAGTAACTGTGGGCCAGTTAACCAAACAGTGTCCACCATTGGCATTCTCTTCCCCTTCCACAAGAACGATCTTCTAATTTTATCAATTTTCCTCCTTGCCCAAGTGTCCAGGCAACTAAGTCATGGATGCATCCAAATAGACCCTAAAGTGCATATCAAAAGCTACGTATCTAGAAAAGCTAAAACATCGCATAATTTGGAATGGAGAGAGTATTACATATCAGTTCATCCCAAACACGTGAGCCGTCAGAGTGGCATGCACATCAAACTTTATTTCCCAGCTCTAAAGTGATAAAATTTTTGATGTAAGAGAAAAAAAAAGGCTACCTAGAATGTGTATGTACACCTTCGAAGTTCGCACCACTTTGCTCACTTCAGAAACACGACACAGCGCAAACCAAATATGTGGTCAATCAGAAACTCAAAAAATCATTGCTGCTGTCCCATTTGCCATTCTTGTATAGCGAAGCGAAGGGCATTGTTGGGAATTAACTCATGGTGTGTCAAATTAAGGTAGGTCATGGGAGACATTGTATGCCCCCTTTGGATCCAATCTTTAATGGCGTCACCTTCATATGTGAATCCATCAGCGGCAATATGTGGATCTCGCATAATCTCCTGAAACAATGCAATAATGCATATGCAACATTATATTAGTTGAAAGGAATTAAAACTTTACTCTGGTGCTGACTGTTAAGAGTTGTATGTAATTACTGTGTGGTAAACTTACTGTCAGGCTCATAGGTAGGAGATTGTGATACTAGGAGATCGCCAAAAAGAAAAAGATTGTTATACTAGGTGTGTATGTGATTGTGATACTAGGTGAAGATTTATTTTTCATCTACGCTAGCTACTCCTGCAGCCCTGCCGAGTACTATAGCATTGTAGTCCCCCAGCTTGCCTACAAAGTTAGCATTATAGTCTTAACATTATGATGGTGTTTGTATTTATAGCGTGTTTATAGGCAAGACTATAATGTTAAGACCTGGCTCATAAGTTTGCTCCCCCAGCTTGCCAATTATAAGATTTATTTAGAGTCAGCTTCTACAATTGCAACTGACCTGTGTCATTGGGCAGACGAAATATGATGGTGCATCTGCCTCTGGAGGATGCGTTGAAGAAGGTGGCGGCTCATTCATCATAGCTTGCAGGATACCCCATGCCTCTTTTGCAAGATCAGGGCGGTCCTTTCTGTTTAACCGACAGCATTTCAGAGCTAGTCCTGCCAACTCTTCGGCGTGCTCAAGAGGCCATTCCCCTGCAGAGGCATCAAGTATCTCATGCAAGACACCACTGCTCATGGATGCCTCCACCTCACTCTGAAGGCCAAGTGGGCTCTTGCCTGTTAGCAAACGCAGCAGCACAACTCCAAAGGAGTAGACATCGTACTGCGCTGTAAGCTCCCCAGAAAGCATGTACCCTGGATCCATGTACCCCAATGTGCCTTTTATGTGGTCCGTTCTGTGGTAAGGGGTGACAGTGGTGTTTGTCAGGTCTAAGGAGCGAGAAATTCCAAAGTCCCCCAGCTTGCCTACAAAGTTAGCATCAAGGAGGACGTTGTCAGGCTTCAGATCACCATGGGCGATGCTTTTTGGTTTGTTGGAGTGGAGGAAGATGAGCGCTGTGCAGATGTCGGCAGCAATTCTGACGCGCATTCTCCATGGGAGTGGGTCAGTGTGTAGCTTGCACTGGAGGCGGTCCTCTAGGCTTCCGTTTGGCATGAATTCATAAACCAGCACCTTGGGATATCTGCACACTCCAATGAGAGTGACAAGGTTCGGATGTCTCATCCTACATAGAATCTCCACCTGTAAGTAGTATTTGCAAAAGTTGCAGATTTAGATTCATGTTTCCTCCCATTTAAATAAAGCCTACATTTGAAGTGGCTGAAAAATAAATTACCTCATCGTTGAACTCTTTCTCTCCTACTGCGCCTTCTCGGTTGAATTTCTTTATGGCCACAGTGGTCTGACGGAGAAAACCCCTGTAGACGCTAGCACATCCACCTTGTCCAATCTCCCTAGAGCCATCGAAGTTGTTGGTTGCTTCTTCAATCTCACTATAGCTAAACTCTGTCAAGGAAACTTCACCGGCAGAGGCAAAATTTCTGTTGCTATATAGTTTGCGCATCTCTTCAACCTCTCGTAGAGCGTCTTCTTTCTCACGCTGCAGCTCTCCTTGCAGCTGCTGGAGCTCTTCCAAAAGAGAGTTGGTCTGGAGAAGCTTATTCTCCAGTTGCGCCCTTTGCTCGTTTGCCTTCTGTAGCTCATTGTATATCTGCAACTTCTCCTTTTCAAGAATAGACTTTTCTTTGGTCAGTTTTTCCTCTACCTCCTTTTTTTCTTTGCGGAGTGAATTCTCCCGTGCTTTGGACTGCAAGAAAATTATTTGAAGACACGAAAGATTAGTTGACAAATTAAGAAAAAAATTGCTCATGTTTACCTTGCTGGCATTTGGATCTTTTGTTTTCTCAAAGAAAAAAAAAAGGATTTCTTCTATTCAGAGATAAGGGTAAGGGTAAACATGTAACATTATGATTAAGCAAGAAGAAAGTAGTTTACGAAAGCACAGAAGTCATACCTTCATGGAAACTTCAAACAGGTCCCTTTCTGCTTTTTGCCGGCCCTCACATGCTTCCTTTCTTGATCGTTCTAGCTCAGTGCGGGCTTGCTGTAAATGCTCAAACACTTCATTATGCATGCCATTTTCCACCTACAAAAGGTTAAGATCTGCTTTGAGTTCAACAAATAACAGAGCATTATCCAACTACTATAAGTATCTTTTGCAAAATCAAGAATATCAGCCAAATGTTCCATGACTGTTGCAAATTTGCAAATATATGATAAAGCAACATGTTCTAAGTTCTCAGCAAATGGTGAGCCTTTTTGACACCAGATAACACCATCAATCACAACAAGGGAGCTCTCCTGCATATTTACATTTTCTTTAGTTCTTGGAATAAAAGATCTACATCCCACATATTTACATTGAGTTACAACCATTACCATATAGAGGTTTTCAAAAAAGAGTTACAACCATATAGACATCAATGCCCCATGATTAGTAGCATTTTAAGTTTGCATTCCCAAAACTTCAAAAGGCTTTAATTTGTTCCTAGAACCGTAGGGAGAAAAAAAAAGAGTTGAAACTACAACTTTTTTTTGGCCTTTGGTCATAAAAATCTCTATGGATCAATGATTACTTGGAAATTTTGCATGTGATTCCTACATTCAAGAAGAATAATTTGTGTATGAATGGGTCATCAGGTATAGTTTAGAACTCGTAGTAACTATGTATTTGAGATCCATTTAAGCACAGGGGCACCTGGTACCTGATATTTTTTTTAACACATAGCAATTGGTTTCAATTGACCATGTTTTAAAGCATAGCAAATGGTTTCAGCTTAACATTATACCAGTAGTTATTTTGGCAAGCTCATTATTAGAGAACACTATTTAGTTCTGGAGTTACCATAGACATTTGTTGCTCTTCGTAGCTGATAATGGATGCCGGTACTGGCGACCCATCTAAACTGTCTGAATCCTTTAGACTCGATGAGGAAGACCCTTCATTGCTCGGGAGGCTGGAGTTCGGAGACCAATTTGTTGTTTTCACATGTATCGACTGCTGTGCTATAGGTGACATCCTTTCCACATTGTTTCCCATCAATCCTGACGAGGGGTAACTAACTGACTGTGACCGTCGAGGTAGGAATGGTTCATCAGGGGGGCCCCTGTAACCAGGATGCCCTGGTGGCAGTGACACCGATCTCGTAGGTAACTCAGTTTCATCTGAGAGAGTGCTTGCAGAACTGCTTCTAGGTGAATCGGCTTTTGTAGAGTCCAGATTGGCATCCCTGAAATTGAGGATGAATCGACAACAACATTGTTTTACCAGGTTGCCCAAAAAAATGATTGCTAGTCATTGCACAAGTCAGGATTGCTATACAATTTTTGAGCAGCAGGCATGCATGAGGGTCGAAGGGTAAATACCTAGTGCATTCAACAGACCCTTTGCAAATGAAGAAGATCTGGCAAAATGGTTTGGCCTGTTGATGCACAATGGCTGCAACTTTTGACTTGGGTACTTTCCTCTTCCTGTTCATGGAAATCAATGGTCAACAACATAAATAACAGAGCTGACCTCTAATTTAGACAGGGTGATGGTAACTATTTAGCAAGAAGTATCTTTTCTGTTGGCTATCAATCCTGTTGCCTTTCTTGTACTTATTAACATGGAAAGCAACAGATGCGGCGATGAACAAATTGAACATAGTACTTTCACAACTCAAACTTTTAGATAAAGAAAAATAATCTGGCCTCTATATCCACGCATGAATGTATATAGCCCAACTTTCACAACTCAGATGATGCTCTGATATTCCACTAAACGAAAGATGGTGTATTAATATCTATATAATAATCTATGCTGTTTAGGATAAAGTCATGTATGATTTATGATAAAAGCTCATCATAGCACTGGAATAATTGTATGTCTGCATACGTTGAGAAGGAAGACATTCCCATGACAAGCTTTGTGATGCGATGCTGATTAATGAGCTCTACAATGCCATTTGCGACATTGTTCTTCTCAATGATCAATTTTTCAGCTTGGACCTGTAAAAGTTAATGTTTTAGTGGGATAGCAATGGCATATAAATAGAAAAAAAAAAGCACTGCCTAGTTTGTAGTTTATGAGGAACGGCATTTTTTGGGGGGGAAATCCTGCCTTAGCAATTTCCTTATTACTAATTGAGGGGTTTTTTTTCTTTTCTTTTTTTTTGTGAACAAGTTGAGGGTTTTTTCATGATGTACTCTGATTTTTTTCCCACGAAGTTCTACTAGACCTGACACATAGATGCATGGTAAGTTGACCAGAGCGCAGAGATACAATACAAATAAAGAAATGCTGAGAAGTAGTTGAACTTTACAGATGGCTCAAGGAAATTAAATAATTGACTGACCTTGAGATACGACCTGCAGTGGTTCACGTAGGTGTTGAGAAGTCTGTCCATCTCTCCGTGTTCAATCTGCCTGTACGCTTTGAGTTCCTTTTCTTCTAGCTGGCTTGCAAGAACCTTGCAACCTAGTCCTACACACACAGAAATTAACATAGAAAAACATAGATCGGTGTTAACTCCATTTATGATTACAGTTTTTTTGCGTGCGTGAAGCGACAGGGCAATAGGAAAGATTACTTATTTTGCAGGCGTGGCGACTCTGTTAGCTCAGCTAGCTAGGCTAGGCTATGGAAAAGTGACAATGGCTAGAAACTAAACAAACAAATTAAATAAAGTTGATGGTCTGTTATTTACCGTTCATGATCCTGTCGGCAGGTTGGTGGACATGGAGCAGGACGAGCTTGAGATCGCCGCCGACGAGCCCGAGGCTCTGAGCGGCGCGGAGATTGGACTTGCCATCCTTGAGGTCCTTCCCGACGGCCACATAGAGCTTCCCGCCGCCTCCATCGTCGTCGGCCACCACCACCGCAGCCTCCTCGTCAATGTCTCTGAGGCTGGCGCTCCTGAGGCTACCGCTAGTACCGGTTGACGAGCGGCCGCTCCCTCCTCGCATGAACATCCTCTCGGCGTCTGGCTGAGGCTGAGGCGACGGTGGCAACGGTGGGGAGGGGAGGGAACGGGGAGAGCCGCGGGCGCTGACCACTGCCATGTGCCGCAAGTGCTTGCTGATATTACTCTACAGTATTGTCCAGCTAGCACTAGAGAAGAAGCAAGCAAGCGCTATACGCATATATATAATCGTCTACTCCCTCCCGTCGCAAACATAATTCTATCAAGGTTTATGCTAAGTTAAATTTTGTAACTTCAATTGTTTATCAAAAAATTAATTAAATCGAAAACACAAGCTTAATGGTTATAATTCATTATGAAGGTCTTGTTTGGCATAGCTCCTGGCTTCACGAGATGTCTGGAGCTGTTTTATGCCAAACAAAATAAAATAAAACAGCTCCACCTAAGGGCGCTTTGAAACATGCTCTTACAACTCGTTCCGGTAGACTTTGCATGTGATTTCGTAAGAAAATGTTTAGAGGAGCTCCACATATGAGCTCTTTGTCAAACGGTTTATAAAAATAGCTCCAGCTCTACAGGTAAAGTTGCTTATGGAGCTGAAGCAAAAAAAAATCTTCACTAGCAAAACAGATGTATCAATAAACACTATTTTTATGATATCCATTTATCTTTTTTTATTTAAGTAACATATTTTTTAATAGATATGGCTGCTTAAATTTAAGGAAGTTCGATTTAGACAAACTTAAAGTTTCTATAGATGTTTATGAGACCATTTTTAACGAGGGTTTCAAGCTCATTAAATGAGGCGCCGCATAGGAAAAAAATGATAACATGGCAAGAAAATAACATAATATTCTAAGGCATGCAAGAATTAATTAAAGCAGCAGATAGAGACGCCCATGAAGAAACAAACGAAAAGGCCACTCCTGCCCTATGTGTGCGTCTGCGAGGGTTACGTTGTTTCCATGCTTCTCTCAGCCCTGGTGTTTGGATTCATCGTACTGCCACAAAGATCGCTTCGGCTGTGCATCATACATCATTCCTGGCTGTGCATCATACGTCATTCCTGTCATCATTGTATCATTAATTACTAGCTAGTGCTAAACAAAGGGATTCTATGAGACCATCCGCACCGGGGACGGTATACGCGACCGCTGAAGGGACATCATGGACATAGCGGCTGAAATCGGCTGCAGCGGCTATGGCAAACCGACCGCTACCCACTCCTCGTCCGCCATTCCTGGCGATGTCGCGGACGTTCGCTACGTGCTTGGGGCGGCCCCACCTCGTGTGTTGTGCCCAACCACCTTGCGCTCGCGCACGGATAGGGAAAAGGGAAGGGAGCAGAGGAGGAGGAGGAGGGACGACCACCGCTGCCTAGCCAGAGGAGACGAGCCACGCCGGACGGGGAGAGGAGGGGGCTCGCTGGGTGGCTCGCCGGCGGGGAGAGGAGGGGGCTCACCGGGCGGCTCGCCGGCGGGGAGAGGAGGGGGCGCGGCGGGTGGCTCGTCGGGCGGAGCACCAGGTTCGGCCTTGCGACTCATCCGCCCGCCCGAGATTGGGGACCGGACGGCATGGACGCGCCCGCAGCCGGAGGAGGCCGCCGTCGCCAGAGCCGGAGGAGGCCGTCCCCGCGCGAGCCTCATGGCCCGCGGTCATCGCGCGGGCGACCACCGGTGGAGGGAGCGGGGAGGGTGCGGCGCGGAGGACGGACGCGCAGGCCCCCACGTCAAGCTCCTCTGCCAGCCGCCGCGAGGATGGCGCGGACAGGGCTCGGGCAGGTGGCGGGCGAGGGTGCGCTGGCCAGGAGGGAGTGCGGAGGTGGCGAGGCTAGGCGGTTCGCCGGCGGCTCGAGGAAGCAGCCGAAAAAGAAGATAGAGGAGAGAGAAGAGGGAGGAGAGGGAAGGGAGAGAGAAAATAAGAGTATGACGTGTGGACCCCATCAATTTGTAGTTGGTATAGAGGATGGATGAGTGTGGAAGAAAGTAGTATAGAGGAGTGACTGGAATGGAATATTCCTTTTAGAGGATGAATTTAGAGTACCACGAGTGCGGATAGTCTGAGGAGAGAATTAAACCCAATGAAGATGCTACTCCCTCTGTCCTCAAATATAAGACATTGAGAGTTCAAAATTTGTATTAAATATATAAGGTATTTTAAGTGAACAAACACCCCCAAAAAACAGCATTCACATACACACCTACCATTAATATCTATCACCAACCCAAATATGATAATTAGGAAAAGTTATATGCGTGTTGTCTTACCGTATAATATGTCCTAAAATTTTAAGAATTTTAATACTCTCTTTGTCCTGTAATATAGTGCATTCTAAAAATTCTAAGACAGCTTAAGGGAAGACCCAAATGACGCATGTGCCCATAGATTATTTCAATTATAGAGTTTCTCCTTAAATCATGGTTTCCTTTTTAACAAACTTTGCCAAATCTAAACATAGTCATTACGTAGAATGGATTATATTTTAGTAAAAATTTTAGAAGTCACAATACACTATATTTCAGGATAGGGGAGTATGTCCTAAGATTACCTGGATACCTTATACTATTTTAGAATTGGGGTGTACTTTATTTTGCAAATTAAGAAAGAAAGAAAGATGGTTATTGGTCGTGGGAAATTGAATTAAGACACCAATAACAGTCTAATTTCGCGGAAGTTTCCTCTCTTTGTACTTCTCTTGCCGGTCAACAACAGTACAAGTTGTTGTAAAAAAAACAGTACAAGTTGGTTTATCTTGTGCCTGCAGGAACGAAGCTGGCCTGGGAGAATATACCTGCATCTAGTCATTGATTCTGCTCTCGACCTCAGCCGCTTGCTTGCGTTGGAAGCTTGGTAGTGATGCACGTATTCCGAGGCTGATCCCATCCTGTTGTACTTAACTAACTTGGATGGGTGCTTACTGCTTGGTAAGGTCAACACTTGGAGCTGCAACGTTTGTTCTCCAATTAATTGCAACGACGCGTTATTACAAGTATATTTATAACATATACTATAGTTTATGCAGTGCATTTTAAATTTCTACGTGGACGAGGACGAACAAGCTGGCAATATACGATGCTTATATATACTGTATATACGATCGTCAGTCACTAATTATGCAATATATATAATGCGGCCATTATATTATATCCATCGAAGCTAGGTATATGGAGGAATAATGGATGGGATATTCCACGACGACGACGATGCATATGCCTCGCCTGCTTCATCGTGTTTTGTTTTTGTTTCCACGGAACGATAACGCGTGTCGTTGATGAGTGTGTGTTGAAATTAACCGAAGCACCGTGTGCCCCTATACATACATACATACATTAATTTATGCAGCCGCCCGGAACGTGTCTATCTCAGGCTATCGACATCACCATCGCTGACGGCGTAGCCAAGGCCATGATTTGATTTATTATTATTATTTGTATGGAACTAACTTGCAACTACAATTAGTGGTTGTTGCAATGTTGCATGCCATATGGACTAGCATGTACGTAGTGTAGTATAACTATTAATTAAGTGATCTATCTCTCTGCAGGGTCGATTAGGTCAACCGAACGACCAATGGGGACGATTTATTTCTTTTACGCACGTCATTTGTTTGATCGATCTGTTATTTCTTGGACCCATCGGTCGGTCCATGGGTATCACTAACATATTTTAGTTGGCTGAAGATATAGCTGTGCCTGTACTATGTCATATCATAAACACAGTGTATATATATATATATATATATATATATATATATATATATATATATATATATATATATATATATATGTGCTTCCTTTCGTCGTCACACATACAGCTACTTACAATTGCATTGCGCCAAACGCTAAACCTGACTTTACTGGAGCCATGGCCGCCCCGCTCCTCCTCATTGGGTCCGTTGACCCCATGAAATTTATAATTCCTTAGTAAATTACTGTTCAAGCTTAAGAAAATTTATATCACATAATGAAGTTGACCTCGATGATCCTATTTGTGTTTTCGGCTAGATTTACCACTGTCCTCTCCCAGAAACAGTCTAACTTTTGTAGGCTATGTATGCGAGTTGAGACCTGACACTTGAGAGCCCATATGGACTCTTGAAAGCTAGTAACTGCCTCAAAACGTTACGTTGTGTGAATAAATAAGACTCTACCTTCCTCTAAAAAAGGGTACGGTACGTTCAATTGATTATTAAGGTAAATCATCGGGCAGTCGTGACAACAATTAATCAAGCTAGTATTTGCACTAGAAGCCTAGCTATAAGCTAGGTCTATGCAAAGAAGAAGCCAAGGAATGACATGTTTAGTTTTACTTTGGGCTGGAGGACCGACCACAATGCAAGACCACTATACGCATGCATGCAGGCTGCTGACTGAAAAACCCATCGATCGAAATCACTTGCCAATTGGTCTTTTTTTTTCGAGTTGGAGCCTGTTTAGTTGCCTCCTCAACCCAAAAAGCAAACCCAAAAAGTGCTACAGTATCTGTCACATCAAATCTTGCGACATATGCATGGAGTACTAAATGTAGACGAAAGAAAAAACTAATTACACAGTTTGTCTGTAAATGTCGAGACGAATCTTTTGAGTCTAGTTAGTCTATGATTGGATAAATTTTGCCAAATAACAACGAAAAGTGCTACAGTAGCCGAACCCAAACTTTTTCACCATCTAAACACACCCTTGGTCGGTCGGGTCAGTCGTCTGCCTGCCACGCCCACAGAGCCGCAGACTGACGCTTCTGCCTGGTCTGAACCTGACCCTCCTGCGGCTTGCCGCCAACCAACCAGTCAAGCACGTGGAGCGAACGTATAGTCCGTTCAAAATATGGACTAGCATGCACGTGGAGCCTTGGGCCTTGTTTAGTTACCCTCAAAATTCCAAGTTTTTTCACTCTCTCTCCATCACATCAATTTTTAGCCGCTTGCATGGGGTATTAAATGTAGGTAAAAAAATAACTAATTACACAGTTTAGTTGGAAATCACGAGATGAATCTTTTAAGCCTAGTTGGTCCACGATTGGACAATATTTGCCAAATAAGACGAAAGTAGTACTATTCATCGGGTTGAATTTTTTTTCAATCTAAACAAGGCCCAAATCAGACTCCAAACATTGGAGACAGTTTAGGGTGTGTTTAGTCGCTCCTGTAAAATTTTTGGAATCTTTCATTTGTATTTGATAAGTAGTGTCCAATCATAGACTAATTAGGTTCTAAAGATTCGTCTCATGATTTACAACCAAACTGTGTAATTAGTTATTTTTTACCTATATTTAATGCTTCATGCATGCGTCCAAAGATTCGATGTGACGAGAAATCTTGTAATATTTTTGGAAATTTGAAGGAACTGAACACAGCCTTAGTCTATGATCAAACTTCTTTGCATAGACGTAGCTTATACTAGCTAGGCATCTAGTGCTAATACTAGCTTGATTAATTGTTGTCACCTGATGATTTACCTTAATAATCAATTGAACGTACCGTACTTTTTTTTAAGAAAGGTAGAGTCTTATTTATTCACACAAGGTAATGTTTTGAGGTAGTTAGTAGCTTCTACCCGTCATTAGTCAATACTCAATACCTGCAGTTTGTCATGTAATACATCTACCAAGCATGTCACTTGATGTCCTATCGTTATACTTCCTCCATCCTAATTAAAACAAATGCACTTCTAGCATTTGAAATTTGTCTCAAAATAATTGTATTTATAGGTGTGATCCACCTAATTATAGTACTAGCATATATATGTTTACTGTAGCACTACGTTGTCAAAATAATTGCATCTAGTATAGCTTCTTTTGCTCTCTCTAATTTTAAAATGCATCCATTATATGCTGAAATAGGTTTTCATGTGTAAATATGTAATTCCTAAGTATCATTGATCTCTTCTAATCTAAGAATCCTAAAAACACATTTAATTACATAGGAGTAGACTAATTAGCGAGGCAAATCTATTAAGCCTAATTAATCAATGATTAGCATATGTTTACTGTAGCACTACGTTGTCAAATCATAGACTAGTTAGGCTTAATAGACTCGTCTTGTAAATTAGTCTCAATCTATGCAATTAGCTTTGTAATTAGTCTATATTTAATACTCCAAATTAGTGTCCAAACATTCGATGTGACAAAGACTAAAGTTTAGTCCGTGAAACCAAACTTCTTTGCATAGACGTAGCTCATAGCTAGGCATCTAGTGCTAATACTAGCTTGATTAATTGTTGTCATGACTGCCTGATGATTTACCTTAATAATCAATTGAATGTACCGTACCTTTTTTTAAGGAAGGTACAGTCTTATTTATTCACACCACGTAATGTTTTGAGGTAGTTAGTAGCTTCTACCGGTCATTAGTCAATACTCAATACCTGCAGTTTGTCATGTAATACATCTACCAAGCATGTCACTTGATGTCCTATCGTTATACTTCCTCCATCCTAATTAAAACAAATGCACTTCTAGCATTTGAAATTTGTCTCAAAATAATTGTATTTATAGGTGTGATCCACCTAATTATAGTAGGCTTCTTTTCCTCTCTCTAATTTTAAAATGCATCCATTATATGCTGAAATAGGTTTTCATATGTGTAAATATGTAATTCCTAAGTATCATTGATCTCTTCTAATCTAAGAATACTAAAAACACATTTATTTTGGGACTGAAGAAATTACTACTCCCTCCGTCCCACAAAGATTGCAATCCTAGGACATGAGGGAGAACCAAGGACGCAAAGAAATGAGGAAAATACCTCTAATGGTCTGCCACTGCCACAGCTCAAAGCAGCGTGAGAGTCCTTCGTATACATGATGCAAGAAAAAACGAGTGGACCAGAGGACATCTGCCATTGCTTATTTTATCTCAGTGACAGGAGACACAACCACAAGGTGACGTGCGGTGGTTTTTTTAATAGTAGATCCCACCAACTGATACCCTATTTGCTACCTATTAGTGCAAATTTTGTGGGAACAGAGGAAGTATGGCCCCGTTTGGATTTCCGCACAATCCAGCTTATATAATCTCAGATAGGATCCAAACGCTCTAGCTTTATTCGCAACTTTTACAATTCAACCTCTTCAACTTCCACAATCTCACACGCTGAGAGAACCCAGCTTTCAGTAACTTGTAGGTACAGAAAAGACGAAAATACCCTTGTGCTTTCCTAGATATTACCTCCGTTTTCCATTATCTACCACGCAGGTGCATTGTCCTATCTGTGTCCCTCCTGTCCAGGAGACCTGCAGAAAAATCCAAAAGAGGGAAATGGTCCGAGCACAGCAGCTTCTACTATTCAGGATCCAAACAACCACTTATACCAACTTTTAAAATCTAGCTTTTAACTATCCAGCTTTTACAATCTGTATTCTGTAATCTTGAAGGATCAAACATAGCCTATGTTTCTTTTCCTCAACTTGTGCGGGCGTGCCTCTACTCGACGAATGCACGTGGAGCTCTGGCAATGGGATCAGACCGGGAGCAAGATGGCCAACGTCTCTCGTCGGAACACAAATAAATGTGATGACTTGGCCTTCAAAAGTCAAGCTAGCAGGATAGATCTACCTAGGTAGCGTTTAGTTCCCAGAAAATTTTGCAAAATTTTTCAGATTCCCCATCACATCGAATCTTTGACACATGCATAAAGCATTAAATATAGATAAAAAAATAAAACTAATTACACAGTTTAGACGAAATGGATGAGACGAATCTTTTAAGCCTAATTAGATCATAATTAGACAATATTTGCCAAATAACAACGAAAAGAGCTACAGTGCCGTTTTACTAAAAATTTTGTATCTAAACGCTACCCTAGTAGTAGGTAGGACAGGACTACATTTGCAGGACCGACTGGAGACTAGGGGCTGGTTCGGCCGGTAGAAAAATCGGTTGGTTTCGATTGATTTAACAGTGTTCTGTGAGAGAGAATAAGCTGAAATAAACCGAAACATAACCAGCAGAACAGTGCCTATTCCCTCAGTCCCAAAAACAGAAATGATTTTCACTTCCCAACAAGTGAAACACTTTTAACTTTGACTATATATATATATTTATAATATATAATTAGTATCATTAGATAGACGGTTGAATATATTTTCGTAATGAATTTATTTAGAGATATAAATGTTACACGTATTTCTATAAATATAGTCAACGTTAAGAAAGTTTCACCTGCACGCATCTGATAGCGACTTCTATTTTAGGACCGAGAGAGTATGAATCAACAAGGAAATTAACCTGCTTGTTCGCTAGATGATCATGGTGCCTTGCTCAGCAGCTCTCTCTGACTTAACTCATCCACCGGGTCGTCCCATGTGTATAACTCCCAGATCCTAGGAATAAATTAATTTTTAAAGTTATCTTAAATCAAACATTTTGAAGTTTGATCGTATTTATAGAAACGAACGGATTTGGCCACCGCAGAGGAGGACAGAGCAGAGGAGGCGGGACAGATCCGGCAATGCACAACCCCTTACTCACCATCGATGGTCTTGTTTAGATCCTAAATTTTTTTTTCTAAATTTTACTATACAAAAAGAAGATTCTCCATCACATCAAAATGCCGGCATATGTATGGAGTACTAAATGTAGATGAAATCAAAAACTAATTGCACAGTTTAGTTGTACTTTGCGATACGAATCTTTTGAGCCCAATTAGTCAATGTTTGGACAAAAATTCACAAATACAAACGAAATGCTACAGTGTGGAAGAATCCACTGTGTAGATTTTGGAGGGTCCAAATCGGGCCAACTAAACATGGCCGATGCTCAAGTTTGCGGTGTGTTCAGTTGGTGAAAAGTGAGGAAAAAGTTACTGTAGCACCTTTCGTTGTTATTTGGCAAAATTTATCTAACCATAGACTAACTAGGCTCAAAAGATTCGTCTCGATATTTACAGACAAACTATGTAATTAGTTATCTTTTTTATCTACATTTAATACTCCATGTATGCGTCCAAAGATTCTATGTGATAGGTGAAAGAGAAAATATTTTGGATTTGCATGGGAAGTGAACACACCACAAGGGAGACTAAGGGGTTCAGCGGTGATGGCACCAAGGTTGGAGGTGTGGTGTAGGCATCAAGATGAGGACCGACCGCAGGAGGGTCAGATTCAGACCAGGGCCATGTTTACTTCCCCCAATTCTCCTCAAATTTCACTATAAAAAAGAAGATTCCTCGTCACATCAAAATGTCGACAACTGCATGTAGTACTAAATGTTGATGAAATAAAAAACTAATTGCACAGTTTTATTGTACTTTGCGAGACGAACATTTTAAGCCTAGTTAGTCAAAATTTGAATAATTTTTATCAAATACATACGAAATGCTACAGGAATTCTGATACAGTGTTTTTCTTCCTAATTCTCTCATCTAAACGAGGCCCAGGCAGAAGCCGCAGGAGGGTCAGGTTCAGGCCAGGCAGAAGCTAATTAAGGTGTGTTCACTTCCTATGCAAACGTAAAATATTTTTTTTACTCATCACATCAAATATTTGGACGCATGCATGAAATATTAAATGTAGGTAAAAAAATAACTAATCGCACAATTTATCTGTAAATGTCGAGATGAATCTTTTGATCCTAGTTACTTCATGGTTAGATAATATTTATCAAATAACAACAAAAAGTGCTACAGGAACTTTTCACCAACTAAACACACCCTAAGAGCCTGTTTAGTTCACAAAAAGTGAACCCAAAAAGTGCTACAGTACCTGTCACATTAAATCTTATAGCATATGCATGGAGTACTAAATGTAGACCAAAGAAAAAACTAATTACACAGTTTAGTTGTAAATCACGAGACAAATCTTTTGAGCCTAATTAGTCCATAATTGGACACAAATTGCCAAATAAAACGAAAAGTGCTACAGTAGCCGAACCTAAACTTTTACACCAACTAAACAACCCCTAAATGAAAAAGTTACTGACCAGGCAGAAGCCACATATACTTTACATAGAAAAGTTATTGAAACAAATTTGATATTGTAAATTTGGTGCATTTTGTTATAAGATTGATCAAAACTAAAGAAGTATGCCTTAAAAAAACTTAAAGTGATCCATAATTTTAAATGGAAGGAGGGACAACCAACAACATTCGAATTCAACATCCCCATGGTCACATGCACAAACACTAGAAAAAAAATTCAAAAATGAGATATTGGCTCCGAGGTTTTGCCTCCATTTTATAAGGCCACGTTTTATAAGGCCATACTTAGAAGAGCCCATGCTACACCAAAGGGAGTCAGAAATAGTTTATGCTATAGTTTGCACAACATTGTTTGCATTAAGAGTAACCGGAACCGTGAGGAATTATGCCAAACTAGCCTTGAATCTAACGGGGCACTGGCGCCCGGACGTCGAGCACCCCACAGCACATCCGGACGCATCTCCCAGTCCCCAGCCAATGGAAGGGGACAATGTGTGCTCGCGTTCGCGCCGCAATCCCCCGGTGCGTCCTGTCCGCCAGCCCCTGGCGCACCCCTTTCACCGGCCCTCGTTGCGCCCCCTTAGCAATCTGAGAAGGATACAAGGTAGAATAAGGCGAGGAGACACCAAGACGAGGCCGCATAAAGCGAGGAGGGAGATGCAACACCCGATCTACTTTTGAAACATTCAGATACAACAATTGCAACATACGTCTAAAGATAGATAAAATATTTAAAACATGCATCTAAAACACTTGCAAAAACACTTGAAAAAAAACACTTGAAAACAAAATTACAACACATACGCAACATCCGAATATACCGCTTGCAACATATGTGTGAAACATATGCAACATCCAAATAAACACACTTGCAGCATACGTCTGAAAAAACAGGTGAAACATTGGGAACAGATATTTGCAACATATGTGTACAACCATTGCAACATATGCAACATCTCAATCTACTTTTACAACATCCATACTTAGAAACATCCCTTGCAACGTACCTCTGAGACATATGAAACACTTAAAACATACGCTTGCAACGTGCGCTTTTAGTGCAAGCGCAATATCACATTGCTGCTTGGACGAATGGAGCTCGTCGTTGTGGAGCTCGACATCGGCGCGGAGCTCGATGTCACAGAGTACGTGGAGGTCGCCGGTGCGGAGCTTGACGGAAGCACGGACCTCGGCAGTGGACGCGACAGGTGGATGGAGCACAACCGTAACGGGAGGCGTGAGTATGGACGGGGGGCGCACGACTTGGACTGGGGTGGCACCTGCAAGTGGCTCGGGCGGGGGGTGGCGCCGGTGAACAGCTCGGGCGGAGGGCGGCGCCGGTGAACGGCTCACGAGGGGGCAGTGCCAGCGAGCAGCACGAGCAAAATCCGTCCTAGGACCGCTAGCGGGGGCGTACATCATAGAGCAATGCGAGCGACGCGGACGAGTGAATAAGGATGAGCCATGAGGTCCAGCCCTAGTCACACAAGCAATGCGGGCAAGTGGAAGAGGATGAACCATGTCCGAATGGGAAGTCACGAGGCGGACGTACGAGCCATGTCAATCTAATGTTTCCTTTTGCTGATCCAAAATCGAAGGACCCATTTGGTAGAGCTCCGGCTCCAGCTAAAATAGCTTCAGTTGTGCCTTCACTAATGGAGTAGATTCACCTGGAGACCCAAAGCTGTTTTGGGATCGTTTAGCAAAACAGCTTCTCCTTATAGTTAGAAAGGGTGAAATCTCTATAATACCCTTATTCTTTTTTTCTCTTTCTTTTTTTATCTTTTCTTTTTTTTCTTTCCCTATATGTTATCCGGTGGCTCGCGTTGCAACCGCACGGCCCGCACACGTCCACTCGTGTCTTCAACCTCTAGAGGCCGCGCTTCCATCCCGCCACCGCCTGTGCCTGGGAGCGCTCCCAGCCACGGGCCACCGGCGGCGCTACGTCCTCCCCACGCTAGCTCGCTCCCTCCTCCGCACGCCCTACGTCAGGCACCTCCCCGTGCTCCTCTGCCCATGGCGCTATGCCTCCGCCCGGCAACCCGGCGTCTGACAGACCCACGCCGCCCGCCCCCGATGGCCTCGCGCACATGCAACCTCGCGCCCGCGTGGCAACGGCAGCTTCGCGCGCCCGGCTCGGTCAGGGCAAAAACGCCCATTGCCCTACACGGGCCCACGGCAACCGGGCGGAGCTAGGAGAAGCTCATTTTTCTGGTTCCAGTTTTCTCTCTCCTCTCCTCTCCTCTCCTCTCAGCAGGTTTTCGACGGCTCTTAATGCGGAGCCGATCCATTTTCTCCCGTTTGGCTGGTGGAGCTGCGGAACTGCTCCTGGAGCTAGTACAAGAGGGCATTCCAAACGGCCCGAAAGCGTAAAGGCGCATTTTTCATGCTTTGCGCCATCTTCGTCCCCGCGTTCCGCTGAGCGGAAAAAAATAAAAGGCAAAATTTGCTCCTGGACACCGTTAAAAGCTGGTCTTTGCCACAGGCCAATAAAAAACTGTGTCTTTGCCAGAAACCATTACAATTCTATGAGTATTTGCTGGAAGACATCATGGCTCATATAATATCATTTCCACCTCAAACAGGTCACAAAACACATGAATCTGGACAAGAATGCCACTGCCCTTTAAACAGATATTGTAGTCACAAAAGCATGCCTAGCACCTACACGAACCCCAGTAAGCCTGTAGGATGAATTGGAATCCATCCTACACAGACAAGAACGAATCGGAGCAGAATCAAACATATGGTACGATTTACTTTGCAATAACGATCCGAATTGCACAATACCGAGCCTAATTGCCCAAAGTTAGTACTAACCCTAGGAAAATGGGAGAAGACGTGCCCGTCGGGAACCCATCTTCCTGCAGGAAAATCTCGCAGAGATATCGTGGAGTCTCCATCTTGCAGCCGAAGCCACCGGGAGGGGGGCGCCGCCGAAGCTCCTCGCCGGCACAGGCTTCCCTTCACGACGAGAGGGAAGAACGGGCTTCGCGGGGGCTGCACGCCGTGCAGGGATGCACGTAGGGAAGGGCCCTTGCCGGGCGCGGCCGTCGCCGGGAGGGGCCGCGCGCCTGGAGGAATCGGCGCCGCCGCCTGGAAAGCCCGTGCGATAGTTTTTGGAGAAAGTAATTGGCCTTGCGGGGGACCGGGGGAGGATAAAGCACCAGGGGCAAATTAGCTATTTTCCTGTGGCTCTCCAATTAAATCGGATAGACATGTATTTTGTGTCCTGGGATAAATGTACACGGTTTATTAGTGTCTCCCAGCAGTGACATGTTTTTTTAGTGGTTCACAGCAAAGACCACATTTTTACGCCAGGGGCCAATTATCCCAAAATAAAAAAGAATCCTCCCTTTCCCATCGCGTTCAGACTTCCACTCTCGATCTACGCTACGCTACAGGTGCCGAGCAAGAGACCCACCATGGAAGCGGCGGCGGCGGCGGCGCCATCTGTTTTGGTTGCTGGCGGTAGAGGGAGGGACGAGAAGACGCAGCCTAGGCCGGGGGCGGCGGCGGCGGCGTGCGACGTGGAGGCGCTGCGGAGGTGCCTTGAGGAGAACAAGGGCGACCGCGTCAAGTGCCAGGCGCACATCGACGCCTTCCGCTCCTCCTGTTCCGCCGGCCCTAACACCGGCTCCAAGCCGCAGTCCTCCTAGAGAGGAGAGGACGGTGTCAGATCGCCGCAAGGATCGTCGGGCTTCTTGGGGATCGAAACAGATTTTCTTTTTCTCCCCATACAATGTCTTCTCAGTTGTGGCCTTTGGTAAATTTATTTACTACTGTACTTTCTTTGAATAAAATACGATGTATGCTTCGGACCATCGAAGGGGAATCGGAGTCCACATAGACCAAAACATGATCTGCTTTCCTACCATGCATGATAAATTTTCTTCATCTTTATCTGTAAAGCCAGACTGATTTGAGTCGTTCTCCGGACTCCGGTTTAGTTTGTCAGACAGCAAACCAATCAGTCTCGAGCATGCAAATTTTACTGATCAAATGAGCAATCAATCAGTTATCAGTGGGCTATCACGGCCATTTGCATATTATGACCAAATGAAGTCTGCATCTGAACATAGCCCAGAGCCACATAGGAATTGTTCTTTGTGTTTTTCCATGGCATTTCTGAAGCCAAGCGTGCAGAACTCCTGAAACAATGGTTTAAGATCCACGAAATTAGACAAAAGTGGGTTCACACGGATCTCTCAGCTCCGTTGGGTTTCTGGCGTGTGCTTGGACTTGGATAGTACATACCCGCAGCAATCAGCAGCAGCTCGCGCCTCCTCCTCCTCCGGCACACGTAGACGCACTGCCGCAAACGATGGCCAACGCGGGGCTGCGCGCCTACCGTGAGGTGCTGCGCCTGGTGCGGCGGCTGCCGGCGGAGACGCGGCCCTACTACGCCAAGTACGCCCGCGAGAACTTCGTCAACTACCGCGACCTCTCCGCCGACGACGACCTCGCCGCCCTCCTCCGCCGCGCATACACCCACTCCACATGGGTTCTCTCCAAGGTACGTACTATCATCTACTAGCATGGCTGCTCCCTTCTCAAATCTCAACCTTCCCGCATCATCAAGTCCATCTCCAACGAGTTAGTCGTCTAAGCACGGAAGGTTGGCTTGCACTTGCAGTACTCGATCGACGCGGGGAAAGCGGCGGCGCGGCTCAAGGATCTTAGCGACGGCCACGCTGGGCTGTGACGCACGCAAGGTGTTCGACCATATGCCGCTCTTCGCTTGAGGATTCAGTTCAGCGTCTTTGTTTTGGCACTTGCGTTACTCTGTTTAAGGTTTTGGTTGCTTTGATCGCTACTTTGACGTTGTATGGTGGCTCCCTACTTTGTGGAGCGATGCAAGTTAACATGCTCATGCTCATTCATCACCTCCTTGCTGTCATGCCTCTCCATGCCTACCCTTTTCTTTTCAATTCAATTCAACTTTGCACAGCTTTGAATTGCCAATGCTTGCTGAACTTTTTTTTAAGAAAGTGTTGAGCATGTATTCCATAAGAACTGAGAAGAAATTTTTACAACTAAACGAAGACAACAGAAAGTAAACAAAACTTCTACAGAACTTGTAGCCTCAAAGGCAACTAAGGAGTGATAGAAACGACTGAACAATCTAATTAGCAAAGCAAAGACTACAATCAAGAACTCACACACTCTCACACAAGACAGAGGACTAACCCTGGAGCCTTGAACTTCAACAACTACGAAGAAGCAAGTGCGAGAGAGGCCACTATGCAACGACCAAGCAATGGATAAACCGCAACAAGAGAAGCCGCTATAGCACAAATCTACCGAGAGAGCAACTGTCATTGTACCACGAGAAAGCCACCAAAAATCCCACAGCTAGAAAGAAGTTGCTTCAAGGCCACGAGGATGACTAAGCAAAATAATGTCTGCAACTAGAGAGCAGTTGTCACAACACCACAATGGGACACCGAGCAAATACCAGAGAGTAGCCATTATAGCACCACAACGATGACCCAACAATATCCAGAGAGCTCACAACTAGAGAGCTGTCACCTCCACTCCACGAGCGACAACCAAGCAAGCAATGGCCAAGCTCCATTGCAACGACCAAGAAACAAACACCCAACAAAACAACAATGACCACGCACAACAAGGCATTCATGACATGAGAAGGGGCCATCATAGCACCAAAGCGACGATCAAGTAATAACCAAATCGCTAGCAGCAAGAGAACAACCACACATCAACTCCATAAGCGATGACCAAGCACATCCACCACAACTCCATAAGCAACGACCAAGAAGCAATGACCCAACAAGGAAGGCCTAGGCCTTGGGGTCACACAAAAAAAACTACGACCAAAGATCAAATAACCTATGACGATAGAGTAATCGCCTCAACACCACCAACAAAGGCCAGGCAACACAGAGAGCCCCGAGACAAGTGGGTAGCAACCTTAGTTCCACCAGCGACAACTAAGCAACCAACAAGAGCTTGCAAATGAGAGAGCATAAGCAAGGTTCCACAAACGATGCCCGATGAACAAGCAAAGGAAGTTGACTACCAGCTCCAAACCCACCAGCAAAGGTGGCATGGAGAAAACCAAGACAATGCCCCAAGAGGAAACAGCGCACAAGGCGCTATCATTGTCCATTCAGCCAATACAGACTACATGAGGGACACACAAGGAATAGGTTCAAAAGACAATGCCTCCAACAAGGTTAACGACACCTGAGGGCATCGCTATTGTCGAAAAAATCTCATCCTCCACTGTAACCACCGCTAACTCCGGGGCATAAAAAAGAGGCAATCGAAACAAACATCATAGCCATAAGCAAAAAAAGGAGATTTCTACCCATTGATTGATAGGTGGGTCCCACTTAAATAAAAGAGGATGAATGCTATATTAGAAGACCCGTTGACTAGGGAGGAGGTCAAGGTGTCTTTGTTTCAAATGTTCCCTACAAAGGCGCCTAGTCCTGACGGTTATCTATCTCATTTTTTCCAGAGGCATTGGGACCTATGTGGGGATGAGGTATGTGAAATTGTCCTCCGTGTGTTGGAGGGGGAGGATGATCCTTAGGTGATTAACAATACTTGTGTAGTATTAATTCCGAAGGTAGAGAAGCGTGAAGAATTGGGGCAGTTCCGCTCCATCAGCCTGTGCAATGTAATTTGCAAGATAGCTTCAAAAACTGTGGCTAATAGATTGTGGATTTGTCTGCCAGAAATTATTTAGGAGCAGCAGTCGGCGTTTGTGCCCGGAAGGCTTATTATTGACAACATTTTGGCGGCCTATGAATGTCTTCTTCATTATATGAAGAAAAGGAGGGCGCAGGAGAGTAGGTGTTGTGCTGTTAAATTAGACATGAAGAAGGCATATGATCGGGTCAAGTGGAATTATCTCCATAGAATTATGTTGAAGCTGGGATTCAACGGTACATGGGTGAACATGATTATGAGGCTGGTGACATCGGTCTTTTTTTCGGTGCTGTTTAATGGTGAAAGACTGGAAAATTTTAGACCAACCTAGGGGATTCGTCAGGGAGATCCAATCTTTGGCAGCAGAGGGCCTTTCGTGCCTATTAAAATCAAGAATTCAGTCATCGAATCTTAGTGGCATTATGGTGGCTCCGTCGGCTCCGATGGTGAGTCACCTATTATTTGTGGACGACAGCCTGCTGTTGTTTAGGGCAAGTAGGGAGAATGCGGAGGAGGTGAGGGACGCCCTTCACCTATATTGTCGAGCCTCAGGGCAGAGGATAAATATGGAGAAGTCTTCGATCCACTTCGCTAAGGTGTGTACCACCCAGATGAAGGAGGAGATTAAAAGTTTGATGGACATAAACATCGAGGCACTTAGCGGGAAGTACTTGGGTATGCCTACGGATGTGGGCAGTTCAGCAAATGGGGCCTTTAAGTATTTAAAAGATAGGATATGGGGTAGAGTTCAAGGTTGGATGGAGTAGTGCCTATCGGTAGGAGGAAAGGAAGTTCTTATGAAGGCAGTGGCGCAGGCTATTCCAACCTATTCTATGTCTTGATTCAAATTACCAAGAGGCCTTTGTCAGCATGTGGACAGCTTATTACGCAGTTTCTGGTGGGGGAGTAAAGAGGGGAAGCGTCGCACATGCTGGATTGCTTGGGAAGATATGACTATGCCGAAGTATATGAGCGGCCTGGGCTTTCAAGATATGGAGTTGTTCAATTTGGCTCTCGTCACTCGCCAAGCATGGTGAATCTTGCATGACCCGGGGGCACTTAGTTCTCAGATTCTCAAATCAGTCTACTTCGCAGAGGGAGATTTTTTGGAAGCACCTATTGGTCCAAACCCCTCACGAACTTGGAGATCGATAATCAAGGGGAGAGATACTCTAGTTCAGGGTTTGACGCCCACAGCCACTATCTAAGTGTGTGAATCGCCAGCACCGGTTTACCAGCTTAAATACTCTATAGATAACAAAAGCAACAAAGAAAATGCATAATCAACAAAAATTAACAAAACAATTGGATATAAAAAGTAGTGAAGGATAAACATGTGTTTCCATCTTTATGAATCAAGAGATCTACAATGTACAACATTGATTCATCTAATCTTAATAAAACATACAGGCGGTGCCATCTGCCACTCTAGATGCATATCAGCTGAGTTTGCAGTCTTCGTGGTCAAACCAAGAGCATATGCACAATTTTTATACATACTTAAATATGAATCCATCCACTAACCCAATACGACGACACCAGCAAACAATCTGTTTCACCATCCATACATGAACACACTAATGGAATTTGGGTTGATCTAGATTGGGTGGATGGATGTTTACATTGGTTCAGAGAAGGGGCGCAACCTCTTGCTGGTTTGACGACCACCAGGCCACAACAAGACGCACATGCTATGGACACAGGGAAACGGCCGGCGTAGAGCGATGCCAACGCAGGATGCCCTAGGCGTGAGGCCAAGCTGGGCAAAACTGGGCCACGTGACCATGGGCTACGAGCTTGGGCCAGAAGAATTTGAGAGGGACATAAGAGGTTTACTGGGCCACGCCTAGGGGCGTGACCCTAGCCCAATATCCGTCCCTGGGTGTGGACAGATATATGGACGTCCAGCTGGCTGCCAAGAGATGGCTTAATGAGGTCGGTCCTGCTGTCTTAAAGATAACCCCCCTCAGATGGTTAGTGAGCTTATAGATCAGTCTCTTCGGAGGTGGGACACGCAGATGGTGAATGACTTTTTCATACTGATGGATGCTGAGATTATTTTGAGTATCCCGCTCTGCACATCAGCACAGGGGACTTTTGGGCCGGCATTATGAGAAGTCAGGGCTGTTCTCAGTCAAGTCAGCTTATATAATGCTGGTGCACACGAGGGAGAAAAGAACGAACTGGCTTGAACATACAGTGAGTAGGTAATACAAGTGAAGAAGAGAAGGAATGGACGGCGCTGTGTGAAAGGTCCTAATTGGCTAGAGGAGGGTGAATAGCCTAATTTAAAATCTACAAAACACTAGACAAACTTGTTAGACAACTAATTGGCTATAAAACTTTTTGCACTAGCTCTAACAAGTGTTGCAAGCCACCTATCCCAACAATTCTAGTTGCTATAATCTCTAAGTCAATCAATGGCTAAGTCACTATGAGCTCTCAAAAGCTAGCTACACTAAATAGCTCAACTAGGTGAGAAGCTACACTAGCAAAGGTAAGACAAGCTCTTAAAACTAATTACACTAAAGAGCTTGTTACAACTAGTTTGCGGGAATGTAAATAAGAGAGATGTGATCTTTATACCGCCGCGTTAAGGAATGAACCAATCACAATAGGTGAAGACCAATCATCGGGAGAAATCCAAAGAATCAATCACAATGGAGACACACGATTTTTCTCTCGAGGTTCACGTGCTTGCTGGCACGCTAGTCCCTGTTGTGTCGACCAACACTTGGTGGTTCGGTGGCTAAGAGGTGTTGCACGAACCTCGTCCACACATTGGACACTGCAAGGACCTACCCACAAGTGAGGTAACTCAATGACACGAGCAATCCACTAGAGTTACATTTCGGCTCTCCGCCGGGGAAGGTACAAGACCCCTCACAATCATCGGAGCTAGCCACAAACAATCACCAACACATGTCGATGCTCCTCCGCTGCTCCAAGCCATCTAAGTGGCGGCAACCACCAAGAGTAACAAGAAATCCGCAGCCACAACAATCCCCAAGTGCCACTAGATGTAACCACTCAAGCAAATGCACTAGGAATCACTTCCAATCTCACTTTGATGATGAATCAAGGATGGAGATGAGTGGGAGGTGTTTGCTTAGGCTCACAAGGATATCAAGTATGTCAAAGTGCCAAAAAAGTGAGCCTAGAGCCGGCCAAGGTCTATTTAAAGACCCCCAAGAAAATCCAACCGTTATGCACTTCGGGGGTGACCGGACTCTGTGACCGGACTCACCCCTGAGTCCGGTCAGGTGCGTCTAGTTGCACCCTCCGGCCAACCACGGCGTGCCATGTCATCCTTTTTCAAATTCGACCATTGCCACCAACGTTCGTGCGTGTCAGACATCGACCAGACGTGCCACTGCTTGTGACCGGACGCCGCACACCCGCGAGTCAGGTCAGTTCCAGTAAGGGTCTAGAACCGTTTTTCGTCGACCGGATGCGTCAGGTCATGAGTGACCGGATGCGCACGGGAGTCCGGTCAGCTTCCCACATTTCTGCCTACGCAAGCCCTGCCGACATCAGCGTACATCATCGCCAACCGGATGTAGCCCCTGCGCATCTGGTCACGCAATAGCTCCCGCGTCCGATGGTGCATCCAGCAGCTTCTCCTCTGCGTGTGATGACCGGACGCGGCCACTGTGTCAGATCCCAGCGTCTGGTCATCCTTGCTCTCCTCGGCCATCTTGGCCGCTATGACTATAAGTGACCGGAGGCGCCCGGAGTGAGTCTGGTCACCCCGCGGCCAACGTTTGGTCAGGGACTGTCAGCTCCTTTTCTTTTTCTAAGTCCCCAACTTCTTTCACCCTTGCTTCTAAGTTGCTAACCACAAAGTGTAGAACTTGTGTGCACATGTGTTAGCATTTTTCAAAGCATTTTACAAGGGTCACTTGTTAGCACACTAGGTTCCTAAGTGCATATGCAAGAATCATGTCACCTAGTGGCACTCGATAAACCGTTTAGCCAAAGAATTCCCCTCTTTATAGTATGGCTATCGATCCTAAATGTGATCACACCCTCTATGGTGTCTTGATCACCAAAATTAAAACCCTAAGCAATACCTTTGCCTTGATCTCCATTGGGTTTTATTTTTCTCTTTCTTCTTTTCCAAGTTAAGCACTTGATCATATCTTGGTCATCACCATGCACCATTATCATCTTCTTAGCTCCATCACTTGGATTGTACCAACCTCATCTAATCCACACACTTAGCATAGAGGTCAGTACTAAGGTTTCATTAATTAGCCAAAACCAAACTGGGGCTTTCATCGTGGAAGGTGCAGGTGCCATCAAAAGTGAGGGTGTTTCTTTGGCTGTTGGCACGCCAATCTATACCTACGCAAGATGTCTGTTGTCGCAAAAATATGGTAGAGAATAGTCGTTGCAGTGTCTGCGGCAATGTGGATTCCCGGAAGCATTCCCTTTTGGAGTGTCATATGGCAAAGGCTGTGTGGGTTTTGGAGAAGGGAGAGATCACTGAAGTGCTATGTATGATCAATGAAGGTGCAATGAAGGCCTGGTTATCGACCATGTGGAAGACCTTGTCTCATGATGTGATCACTCGGGTCATGGTTCGATTTTGGGCAGTTTGGCGCGTGAGGTGAATGGTGATTTATGAGAACGTGTTCCAGAGTCTGTTGTCCACACATTGTTTTGTTGAAAGGTTCTTGGAAGAGATCCCCACGACCAAGCCGGTTCAGAGGTGTAGTGAGGGTGGCTAACCAGCAGCTTTGCCGAGATGGTTACCCCCTCCATCAGGCCTAGCGAAGGTGAACGTAGATGTAGCTTTGGCAAAGAATTTCGATCGCTCGTCCGCTATGGCAGTAGCGAGAGATGAGACCGGAATTTTTTTGGGAGCATCGGTGCTTGTTCTGGATGGACTAACCAACCCAGAAGTGGTTGAAACGATCGCGTGCCAGGAAGACATGGCGCTAGCCTCGGACCTGGTATTGCAGAAGATCAGGGTGGCGTGTGACTGTATCAATGCAGTGAAGAGTATCAATGCAATGAAGATAAGGCTGACTCAAAATCAGAATCATCAAGCCTAACTGTATAGCTGGCTCTGGCTGGAGGAGTATCACAGAAATCATCAGGTAATTCTTGGAAAACTCTGTCCTCCATAACGGCATTTTTCTTGCCTCATGTACGCGAATGAGCAGACAGCTCTGGGACTGGTCCTGCTTCTTCACCACTGTGTACCACGCAGAAACGAAGGTTTTCTGAGAAATAAGTGGCCAACAATTTTGCAGAATAAGAGAATAAAATAGTATCTGTGACTTCTAGTTTACACTGACTGCCCCTGCTTTTTGGTCACTGTGAATCCAAAGGAAAGATAAATTTTATGTGCGAAATACTGTCAACATACTGACACAAATCAATCAAAGAACAAAAAGTGATAGATGGATTAGAATTGTCCACAGCAATTTCATTCTAGCAACCCAGCACATATATGCAAACATAATTACAGTTTCCAGTTTCACATTTTGTCCCCAAAATTCCCTCCATAGTCTTAGAGGTTCATGCACTCGCCCAAGTGAAACAGCTAATGGGTACTTGTCCAACCATATCACAATTTCAGAACAGTTGAACAAAACCCACCCCCTACCTTTCCATCAAGTAGGGGTCATCCGTGAGGCGCCTTCCCTCCTTGAGACGCTCCGCGAACCACTGATGTCTCACGACGCGCGTGTCCAGCCTCCTCGCAATATCGTACTTCTTCCCCTCGAGCCTCTAGCACACTTGCCCGCCAAAAAGGACGCACCAGATCCAATTTCACACCGCGTGGAATCAAATCAACCAACTAGAAAATCTATGCCCAGGCAGCCGGGGAGTGATGGACCTGCTTATGGATCCGACGTAGCTGGCGCCTGTCTCCGCGATGAGGTTGACGAGCCTATGCCGCTCGTCGCCGTGGTAGCCGCTCACCGTCGTGGCTACGGACCCTATCCCGTCGATCGGCATGGGATCTGCTGCCACTACACCACAACACTGACATTGGCGATGGACGATTTGACGCTAAAAGCGGCTACAGCGACAGACGATCCATCGCTAAAAAGTTATAGCGACAGACGCGTGTAGATGGTGTAAGTCCTACCGCTAAAAATCTTTAGGGACAGACAGTACTTTTAGCGACAAACATTCTGTTTCCCTGAATATTTATAGTGACAGATAGTCCATAGCTACTTTTTAGCGACAGATAGTCCGTTGCTACTTTTTAGCGATAGATTGTGCGATGGTACATATAATTTTACCGACAGACAGAATAGGTAAAAAAAATCCATCAACAATTGTCCACAACAAATACAAATATCACTGAGCTTCAAAAGTTCATTCATCGAATACACAATAAAGATTCAACTTCAATAAAGATACATGATCTTCACAAATTTGACCAAAACTTTACAACAGCTTGCATAGATAAGGTCACCAGCTCATCTATTTCCTCTAGAGACAATAAGAACATCCAGCAAAATGTAATGATCGTAAGGAGGGACAAGAATGACTTCCCAGTCGCCATTCATTTTAAAACATAAGGTAAAACAAACGGAGTAATAAGCAACAGGAAGTTTGCCAAAAGGTACACCAGTGAATATTAAAAAAAGGCCTTCATCTTATACCATTCAATTAAGCATTAGCCATGTGCAAGCATAAAGCAAAAAGCTTGCAGAAACATAGATCCTCGATGACATAGCTAGTCTCAATTTAATATTCAAACTTGACACAGTTCAGACCAATGCAGCAAGAAATGCTTAATTGCAAAACAAAATTAAATTCATATAGGGGCATAACACTAAGAGAAAATAGAATAATTTGACACTCATTTCACAGTGAATAGCTTAGTACTCGGTCTGTGATGGCATATTAGTGTTGAGGTGTAGTGCGAGTATTAAGAACATGAACTAAATGCAGTTTCAAAAAAAAAAGAACATGAACTAAATGCTAGAAACATTTTTTTTATTCTGTTGAAGGCAGTTAGCAAATTATGTCCCTAAAACTAAGATTAATTAAAGGCATGCAACTCATAAATAAGTATTGCTATTACTCATGATTGACAAAAGAGCAGACGATTTATGTTTAAATTTTCCTATTAAGAACAAGGATTATTTGCTTCAATATCAATAGTACAAAAGGCAGCGCTGCCTAGATTTTGGATTTGGGAGAAGAAAATGGACTAGGGTTCCTCGCTGTATTTGTGGACCAGGCTAAAATTTTGCGCGTGAACTCGATGTAAGCGGGCGCGCGAGCTCAATGTAAGTTGGGTGTGCGAGCTAGGTGGGGGCCACATCTTTTTAGCGACAGACAGATCAACGGTACACCTCTTTAGCAACAGACAGTTCAACGTTAAATATGATTACTTATAGCGACAGACAATGAATCGTTAAATGAGGAATTAGCGATAGATCGTCTGTAAGGTATCTTTAACGTCAGATCATCCATCGATAAATATAATTTTTAGCGTCAGATGTCTGACGGTGATGCGGTGTTGTGGTGTAGTGCGCGGGGTATGTCAGCGGCACGAAAACCACTACTGGGCAAGTCGGGTGCCGATGAGTGGAGGTGGACAGCAGATTGCCGGCACATGGCGGCAGCACTCCTAAGGGATGGGGAAGCAAGAAGTTTCCGGCGGCGTTCAAAAACCCCCTTTTGGCCTTTTCGCGTTTCTCTCTGTTTTGCGTTTGAAATTTTCAATTTTTCATGAGCCTCACCTGACTGCCCCATCTCACGCTTCGATGAGTCAAATGTTCTCAAATTTAATTAGATTTTTAAATAATAATTTTAACGCGTGTATTTTCAAATTGGTTTGCTATAAAAATACAAAATGTAATTCATTTAATGATGTCTATTTGATATCGTAAACATTATACCTTTTATATATATTTGATCAAATTTAGAATTCATTAACTTCTTCGAGCATGAAATATGCACTTATTTTGGAACTGAGGAAGTAGGTTTTCTATCCTGTTTGAAAAAGAGAGAGAAAGCTGAAAAAACTCTTCGCCAAGGACGTTCGTAACAAGCGGTTTAAATCAACAACTGATATGGCGCAGATTGGAAAGAAAGAAAGAAAAAAAATAGCTAGCCCCACATGATACATGCCTACATGGACGTGGGCCAAGCATGCAGGGCATAGCTTTACTGAAACCTGCAAGACTAGCGACAAACTTCTCACCAGCAACGAGTTTAAGGCCATGTTTAGATCCCAAAAGATCCAAAAATTTTTGCATAGTACCCGTCACATCAAATCTTTGGACGCATGCATAGAGCATTAAATGTAGGTAAAAAATAACTAATTACACAGTTTATCTGTAAATGTCGAGACGAATCTTTTGAGCCTAGTTAATCCATGGTTGGACAAGTTTTACCAAATGACAACGAAAGTGCTACAGAATTTTTTTACCAAAAATTTGCCATCTGAACACGCCCTAAGTTGTTCTCTCTTCTCCATGTTGGAAAACATGGTACGTCAATTAGCTCAAAGGCTATTGTTGGGTACTCTTCCGTCCCTTTATTTGAGTCGTTCTAGCTTCTTTTCAGGTGCAGCAGTGACTCAGTGAACGGGAACAGAGAAACAGTCCAGATACATGCCCGAAGCTATGAATGCAGACATTTAAATCCCATGCCCTAGCGACAGTCAAACAGGGACAGAGGGAGTACGTCCTAACCAATTTGTGCCACCCGAGATCGCCTATGGGACCTGCACTCGCTGAAGCCACCCCTTCTCCCTCACTGTCTCTTGCTTCTCCTTGGCATCACTTGGAGTGTGACTGGTTCACTTTCCTGTGAATAAGAATGGCAGTGGGTACTCATGACCCAAAACCTGGGTTTTTACTTTATTAGGGCATCAGTATAAGCTAATTTACGTTTCCGTGGGTATTTTAATAGGCAAAAATCCATATCTATTGGGTTCGTGGATACAGGTATGATTATGCTTTACCCGAATGCATAAAGCCATGAGGATGTATATACCCGATATGCAACTATAATTTAAAGTTGTGCCCTGTTCGTTTCGCTGAAATTTGGCTTATGCTGATGTTTATGCTGATTTGTTGTGAGAGGAACACACTGTTTGTTTGCTGAAAAATACTGCTGAAGTGCCAAACAACTATAATAAATGGTTCCTTGCATGGAGTCCAGAAGAGTCGAGCCATTTTGAGGAGCCGAAATTATTACAAAGCTGTCATTGAAGTCATTTTTATTAATGTTTTCCAAACTGATTTTAGCTCCACCCGAGAAGCTGGTTCATAAGAAGAGGCAGAGCCCTTTTAGGAGGAGCAGGAATCCTGCTAACTAGCTCTAAATGGAAAACAACTTTTTATTAACCCTTGTTTAGATCTCATGATTTGAAGTTTAGTTAGCTAAAGTCAAGAGCTAAACTTTACACCACTTCAGCTCACTTTTATGGTCTAATGAACTAATAACCTTGGCTGTCCACAGAATCTGAAAGCAACATTCTAACCATTTCCACGCTACGAATTTAACACCTACGACAGATTCTTAGCGTGTGAGACAGAAAAGGATTCCCAGCCTCTTCTTCCCAACTCCCCTGGCCCTGAGCCCCTGACTCGCCTGTCTCTCGATTCGCGTATCTGCTCTCCCCATGCCATGGCAGCTAGGTCTTCCTAGGTCAAGGATGCTACAGCTCGTGTTCCGGGGTGCTGAGGGCCTCATCTTTGTGCCCTATGGCAACGGGTGGCGCCAGATCCGCAAGATCTGCACCCTCAATCGAGCTCCTCAGCACCCGCCACGTCCACTCCTTCCGCCCCGTCCGCGAGGACAAGGTCGCCTGCCTCCTCCCGCTCAGTCGCATCCGCGGCGGCGGCGAGGCTGCCCGTGATCCTGGATTACAGCGTTTGTCGTGGACACAGCTATGCGTGCCATCACCGAGAAAGGATTCCATGTACATTCAAACATGAAAATTGAGTTGAATCAATTTCTGAGTAATTTATTTCTTGTTGAATCTAATACCAAGAATCTAATTTCAAGAATAGGTTTCAATTCCAGGGATCCAAATCAAGATGAGAATGGGCCGGGTCGACCCACTGGGTTGTTGACCTGACCCACGGGAGTATGGCCATTGGGCCATTCAGGTCGGCCTCAAAGTAAAAACAGGCCAAGAGGGCCGGTCCCTGTTGACCCATCGGGTAACACGGGTCGACCCGCATGCCTCCGTCTCTCCGTCCGCAGTCCACGCGAAGGTGGAGCCGGCGATTCGTTAGGGTTTGGGGCCACCGGGGGCGGCGCTAGCGGTGCCTACCTCGATCGACGACGCCCTGGCCCTCCACCCGACGCCGCCGCACTCCCCACCGTGAGTCCGCAGATCCTGCCTGTTCTCCGTTCCCCTCGCCCCGTTAATTTGATCGAGTGTCTTGGATGCTTCTTTGCGAATGGTGCGCCTCGATCCATGATTCCCCATGCAGTATGGTGTGCCTTGCCGTCGCTAGCCGGCCAGGTAAGCTGCGAGCTGCTTCTTTGCGAATGTTTGCGCTGGAGCAGCGAAGACTGAAAGAAGGGAGAAGGAATCTCTGTTTCTGTTTGTTTTGGCCCCTGTCTCTGTCTCTATTCTATCTAAGCCTGATGTTGGGAGTAGTAAATTGGTGAAAACATGGTTGTATGTATTGCTAGTACACGCGTATCACGTAGTAGTACAGCATATCTATCTCCTTTTTTTTAAAACTTGGGATATGTGGTATATAAAATATAGTACTGCTTGCCGTGGTGCTCTGTAGAAGTACTAATCCGATCCCTCCATGCATCCATGTATATAAAAATAATCTGTTTAGTATTATTCTAGTATATATGGCCGGCCATTTTCTGAGAAGTGCATGCCAGCATTGTGGCCTCGTTTGGTTCAAAAAAATTTTGCAATTTTTTTCAGATTTCCCATCACATCGAATCTTTAGACACATGCATGAAGCATTAAATATAGATAAAAAATAAAACTAATTACACAGTTTAGATGAAATTCACGAGATGAATCTTTTAAGCCTAGCTAGTCTATGATTGGATAATATTTGTCAAATAACAACGAAATTGCTACAGTAGCATTTTCCAAAAAATTTCGGGAAATAAACAGCCCCTGTGTTGGTTGTGCCCATACAGGCTTGCTGAAGACTGAACGACAGGTCAACGCATAGTAGACATGTTCTCTGAATTTCTCATTAATGCTTCAAGTATATAAAATCATGAAATTAATTAAAACCAGCACCTCTCTTGTTTTATGCAGCTAGTACTGAGCGCAACATGGAATCAGTTCTTGACATCATCTTGTCATTGGAAGGTATTTGCACTCTTCAAATATGTGATTATCTTTCTGTTGTTTGTTGAAACACGAACTCAAATACATTGTGATTACCTTGCTGTTTTAGTTGCTGAAACACAAGCTTAAATGTGTGATTAGCTTGCTAAATGCGTTAACTTGATGTTCAGACCAGACTGATTGTTAATATCATTCTTCTACCTTAAAGAAGACAAAAGATAAGAACTGGTAAAACTTGATTCCAGCTTCAGATGGTTTGCATTTTACTGAGCTATGGTTTCTAGTGTTTTACTGAGCTATGATTGTGGTTTAATTTTCAAACCTACCACTACCATGTGTTCTCTTGATTTCTTTGCGTGGTCGTGCAATATTTCATTCTTCTAGTTGCAAAATGACCTCTCTTTTTAGCGTTACTTATACATTACACTTGCAGTCAGGTGCAAAAGTTACCTAATGCAACTCTTGCCTGCTTATATTCTCACTTTTTGTAACCTTCTTTTGGTTACATTTTAACTGATGCTATTGGAACAAGGCATTACCTATCTGCTGTATTATTATAGGTATACTTTGGTTACTGTTGGAATAAAGCATTAGCCCTATACACAATTTGTTAGTGTAGTATGGGATCAGATTCCAGTATATATATGTTGATGTATCACTTGTAGTCAGTTCAGTTACTGTTTTCTGAAAACAATTTTCTATTTTCTTGGATGAGCTATTGATCATAGTATAGGCACTGGTTTAACAAATGATAAACTTAGGATGATGTATCGCTTCTCAAGTAGCTTCGATTTGAATGCAAGAAAGTACAAGCTTAGCTTGCAGAGGGTACAATCCAGAGAACAGGAAAAAGAAATCATGTATTGTGGCGTACAATCCATTTGGACAGATGCTGTGCTAGACAAATACTCAAATAGGAAGTTTCTCCTACTGTACTTGTAGCTGCATGATGTTGTCTTCTACTGAAAGTATCTGTTTATTTATGCATGAAAGCATCTAGGCCCCAAGGTTTGGTTTCGGTAATTAATGACAACACTTTATTACCATGACTAACGTGTGTTTTGCAGAAACTTGGTAAGTTAGGTCATGGAGGTGATAACTGCTTTGAGCACTGTGGTATTCGTGTCCCTTGATGGAAATCGTTTCGGTTTTCAAAAGAGTGACGTCAAGATTAAGGACGGTTAGTTCCGGATGTCGAGGTGTTGAGACACATTCGGAATAGTCGTTAGGATCTTCGTTTTTCTCTTTTGGCCGTACTATAAAGGGGGGCATGAATGGGTAGCTTGACCTAGGCGAGTCCTATGTTTAGGTGTGGTGCACACTTGTTAAACTTGGCGCTAGGCAACCCTAGAATAGCTCAAAGTTCAGTTGGAAGCAACTTGGTCGAAGTTGCGACGCGTTTCGAGAAGTTTCGGGCTGTTTTCCAGTCACCGAACGCGCTCTTCGGGAGCACCGGACGCGTCCGGTGAGTACGCTCTGCGCTAGGGTTTCGGCCTTGACCACCGGACGCGGTCCTCGCGAGGACCGGACGCGGTGGTCAGAGGCTGACACGTGACACTCAGGGAGAACGCCCGTCGGACGCGACCTGGACTTGATCAGCGAGTCCGGTGCGAGTCCAGTAAGGTCCAGAGAGGACCGGACGCGTCCGGTCTTCAGCCATCGGACGCGGCCTCGCGTCCGGTGTGAGTACAGTAAGCACCCTTGCACGTCGGACGCGTCCGGTCACCCCTGACCGGCGCGTCCGGTGGTTCGTTTCAAAATCGCGTTTTGACCGTTACGGGCGACCGGCGCGTCCGGTCCGTTGCACCGGCGCGTCCGGTGACCCCGTGTCAGAAAGTAACGGTTCGTTTTCTTTGAGGGGTGTATAAATACAACCCCTCCACCTCTTTTAGAGGTCTCTTGCTCATTCAAACATCTGAGAAAACCCTTTAGAGTGCAAGAGAGTGCAAGAGCTCTAGTGAGGATAGAGATTTGAGAATCAAAGTTTGAGATTCCTCACTAGTGATTAGAGAGTAGCAAGTGTGCATCCATCTCCTCATTTGGGCTCGTTGTGGTCAAGTGAGAGTTCTAGCTTGTTACTCTTGGTGATCGCCATCACCTAGACGGCTTGGTGGTGATTGGGAGTTTGGTGATCATCCGGCGGAGCTTGTGGATGACCCAACTCAAGTTGTGAGCGGTTTTGGGTGATTCGCCGCGATGGAGTGTCGAAGAATCAACCCGTAGAGAGCACTTGATCCTTGCGCGGATCAAGGGGGAGCGACACCCTTGCGCGGGTGCTCCAACGAGGACTAGTGGGGAGTGGCGACTCTCCGATACCTCGGAAAAACATCGCCGTGTTCCTTGCCCCTTTACATTCAAGCAATTACTTTCTCGTATTTACTTTCATTGCTTGTTTTACATTCCTAGAATTGCCATGCTAGACTAGGATTGGAAACTAGGGTGCAAAACTTTTTAACGGTAGACTCTCTAGGAACACAAGTAGGCACTCGGGGTGAATTCCGGCTTGTAGGATTTAATTCTTGCAATTAATTTTTAGAAAAGCCCAATTCACCCCCCTCTTGGGCATCTTGATCCTTTCAATTGGTATCGGAGCCGTGTTGCTCCTAATTTAGGCTTTACCGCCTAGAGCAAGATGTCTAACGGGGAAGGACCACCTCCCACCTTTGAGGGGGATGATTTTCCATATTGGAAAATCCGCATGGAGGCGTACCTCGAAGCCATAGATGCCGGGTGCCTTAGAGCCGCAACCGAAGGGCTTCCCGCTATCAAGGATCCCGCAAACCCCACGGGTGACGAGGAGAAGTACGACCGGTGGAATGCAAAGGCCAAAAATGCACTCTACCGGGGCTTAGGCAAAGATATCTTCAATCGTGTGCGTAATGCAAAGAACGCTCATGATTTGTGGCAAAATCTTTGTGCTCTCCATGAGGGAACTAAGAGTGAGCGTGAGGAACGCTATCATATTGCTTTAAAGAAGATTAATTCTTTTGAGATGCTTCCCAAAGAAAGTGCTAATGACATGTACACTCGCTTGAATGTTCTTGTAGAGGACCTCAATGCTCTTGGGCTCACTCAAATGAGTCAATCGGATGTTGCAAGGAGGATCTTGAGTGTGCTTCCCGTTGAGAAGTATGGTCACATTGTCACCGTGCTTCATCAAAGTGATCTCTCCACCGCAACTCCAACACAAGTATTGGGGAAGATCAATGCTCATGAGATGTACATGCACATCACTCTGAAAGAGGGCTCATCATCTTCCAAGAAGAAAGACTTGGCCTTCAAAGCTAGCCATGACAAGAAGAAGAAGAAGGGCCAAGCCATGATCGTGCAAGAAAGCTCAAGTGAAAGTGATATCGATGATGAATCACTTGCACTCATGGTGAGGAAGACCACCAAGATGCTAAAGAAGCTCAACAAGAGTGGCATCAAGTTCGATGGCAAGAAAAAGAAATTCTTCACAAGTAGCAAGAGAAAGCCCATCTCGGAGATGGATTGCTACAATTGTGGTGAACTTGGCCACCTAGCTCATCAATGCCCTAAACCACCAAAAGACAAGTTCAAGAACAAGAACAAGGGCAAGAAAAATGATTCAAGTGATGAAGAAGATGAGAAGAAGAAGAACAAGCCATACAAGAAGAAGGATGGCAAGAAGAAGGAGTTCTACAAGAAGAAGAAGGGTGGAAAGGCTTATATTGTTGGTGATTGGCTCACCGACATTGAATCATCTTGTGGCTCCTCCGAAGATGAGAGCGATGATGAGAAAGAGAAGGTCGCCGCATTTGTGATGGGGCCATCATCTTCACCGACATCTTCACCACCACCTTCACCGCCTTCTTCACCATCATCGTCCACTACTCACCTATGCCTTATGGCCAAGGGTGAACGTAAGGTACAAAACCATGATAGTGATGATGATGATGATAGTGATAGTGATGATGAATTTGATGCACCTTCTTATGATGAACTTGTAAAATTGCTAAACAAATACACTAAAAACATAAGAAGGACTAGAAGTGAAAATGATGATCTTCAAAATGAAAATGAATCACTCTCATCCAAGCTTGAAAATGCTCAAAAGACTAGTGGTGAGCTTAGAGATCAAAATGAAATTATGTCTTCCACTCTCAAGGAGCTCAAAACCTCTAACAAAGAGCTTAAAGATCAACATGATAAACTTGAGAAGAAGCATGATGAGCTCATCACTAGACATAGCTCTCTAAAAGACAAATACACCACATTAAAAATTGACTATGATAGTCTTGTGGTTGCTAATGAACTTGCTCTTGAGACACATGATGCTACTAACCATGTTGTTAAGTGTGATATAGCTACATCATGTGATGATTTGATCATTGAAAGCATTGAGCAAGGTTCTAGTAGCAAAGGCAAGAGTGTGGTTGAGTCATGCAACCATGATAATTATGCCAAGATCAAGTGTGAGAATGAGAAGCTTGCAAATGAGAACAAGAAGCTAAAAGGTTTGATGGCTCTTGAGAAGCAACCAACAAATGAGTCACTTATTGAAGAAAACAAGAAGCTCAAGCAAGAAAAAGAGCATCTCAAGACCGGCCTAAGCAAGTTCACAAGAGGCCAATATTTGCAAAGTGAGCTCCTCATGAACACCGTAATGAAGATGGATAGAAGTGGTATTGGGTACTTGGCAAATCAAGAGAAGAAAGCAAAAGCTCAACAACAAAGCAAGTCAAAGCCCAAGCCAAAGAGATGTGTTGAGTGTGGTCAAGAAGGTCACTTTGCTCATGAGTGCAAAACTCCACCACCACAACCCTTGCCCAAGCATGCTAGACCCTTTGCCTTCAATGCTCATTACATGCTAAGAAAAAATTCAAATGGAAAGATGAAAGTCATGTTTTTGGGTCCCCCAAACAAGAATAGGCCAAGGAAAATATGGGTTGCCAAGTCACTAGTTGAGAAAGTCAAGGGCCCCTCTCAAGTTTGGGTCCCTAAACAAAAAGCTTGATCTCTTGTGTGTAGGTGAACTACAAGACCGGTGGATCTCATTGGGTTATTGATAGTGGTTGCACTCAACATATGACCGGTGATCCTCGTATGTTCACCTCCATTGAAGAGAATGGGATATGTCAAGGGAAGATCACATTTGGAGATAATTCAAAGAGCAAAGTCAAGGGTATAGGCAAGATTGCAATATCAAATGATCACTCACTCTCAAATGTGCTCTATGTTGCTTCATTGAGTTTCAACTTGTTATCCGTTGGGCAACTTTGTGACCTTGGCTTCCAATGCTTGTTCACACCAAATGAAGTTGAAGTTTCAAAGATAGATGACAAGCAAGTGATATTCAAAGGCTTTAGATACAACAATCTTTATCTTGTTGACTTCACCTCCGAAGATGCAAATTTGATGACATGTTTGTTCACCAAGACCTCACTTGGTTGGCTTTGGCATAGGAGGCTTGCACATGTTGGAATGAGCACTCTCAACAAGCTATTGAAGAAAGAACTAGTGAGAGGATTGAAGGATGTGAAGTTTAAAAAGGACAAGCCTTGTAGTGCATGTCAAGCGGGCAAACAAGTTGCAAACACTCATCCAACCAAGGCTTTCATGTCAACCTCAAGAGTGCTAGAACTTCTACACATGGATTTGTTTGGGCCTACAACATACAAGAGCTTGGGTGGTAATCTCTATTGTCTTGTGATAGTGGATGACTACTCAAGATATACATGGACCTTCTTCCTTCATGACAAATCCGAAGTGGCAAGTTGCTTCAAGAAGTTTGCAAAGAGAGCTCAAAATGAATTTGAAGTCAAGATAAAGAAGATTAGAAGTGACAATGGCAAAGAGTTTGACAACACCAACATTGAAGCTTATTGTAATGAAATTGGAATCAAGCATGAGGTTTCTTCAACCTACACTCCTCAACAAAATGGTGTAGTTGAGAGAAAGAACCGGACTTTGATCACCCTTGCAAGAACAATGTTAGATGAGTACAATACTCCGGAAAAGTTTTGGGCCGAGGCAATCAACACCGCATGCTATGCTTCAAATCGCCTCTTCCTCTAAAAGTTTCTTGGCAAGACCCCCTATGAGTTGCTTAATGGGAAGAAGCCGGACGTCTCATTCTTCCGGGTGTTTGGTTGCAAATGCTACATCTACAAGAAGCGTCAACACCTAGGGAAGTTTCAAAGACGTTGTGATATTGGTTTTCTTGTTGGTTACTCATCAAAGTCCAAAGCATATAGAGTATTTAACCATACCACCGGTTTGGTTGAAGAAACATATGATGTGGAATTTGATGAATCTAACGGCTCCCAAGGAGCAATTGAGAATTGTGATGATGTAGGTGATGAACCCTTGAGGGAAGCCATGAAGAACATGCCCGTTGGAGACATCAAGCCAAAGGATGATGAAGACGATGTGCAAATCATTGATCCACCATCTTCATCACATGTGCCTCAAGATGATGACAAGAATGAGAGAGTTGAAAATGAAGATACCTATGTCTCTCATGAACAAGCCGAGGCACAAGCACAAGATGTTGATGCTCCCCATCCACCCACTCAAGCGATTGATAGAAGAAACTCACCTCTACTTCAAGCTCATCCACAAGAACTCATCATAGGGAGTCCTACAAAGGGAGTAATGACTCGATCTCAAAAGCTAGCTTCTTTCGTTGAACATCACTCTTTTGTCTCTTGTGTTGAACCTAAGAATGTAGAAGAAGCTCTTCAAGATCCGGATTGGGTGAATGCCATGCATGAAGAATTGAACAACTTCACCCGCAACCAAGTATGGACACTTGAAGAGCATCCTAAAGGTGCAAGAGTCATTGGAACCAAGTGGGTGTTCCGAAGCAAGCAAGATGACCAAGGCATTGTAGTGAGGAACAAGGCAAGACTAGTTGCAAAGGGGTTCTCTCAAGTTGAAGGCCTTGATTTTGGAGAGACCTTTGCACCCGTTGCAAGACTTGAAGCCATTCGTATCCTCCTTGCATATGCATCACATCATGATATGAAATTATATCAAATGGATGTGAAAAGTGCATTCTTAAATGGCTTTATAAATGAACTAGTCTATGTCAATCAACCTCCCGGGTTTGAAGACCCTAGATATCCTAATCATGTTTATAGGTTGTCCAAGGCGCTATATGGGCTCAAGCAAGCTCCTAGAGCGTGGTATGAGCGCCTCCGGGACTTCCTCATTGAGAAGGGCTTCACCATCGGGAAGGTTGACACCACACTATTCACCAAGAAGCTTAATGGGGAGATCTTCATTTGTCAAGTATATGTTGATGATATCATCTTCGGATCAACAAATGAAGATTATTGCAAGGAGTTTGATGAATTGATGTCGAAGGAGTTCGAGATGTCAATGATTGGTGAGCTCACATTCTTCCTTGGTTTTCAAGTCAAGCAAATGAGAGAAGGGATTTTCATCTCTCAAGAAAAGTATACCAAGGATCTTCTCAAAAGATTCAAGATGGAAGAATGCAAGCCAATCAAGACCCCAATGCCATCAAATGGACATCTCGACCTAGATGAGGGAGGTAAACCGGTTGATCAAACTCTCTACCGTTCTATGATTGGTAGCTTGTTGTACCTTACCGCATCTAGGCCCGATATCATGTTTAGTGTGTGCATGTGTGCTCGCTTTCAAGCGTGCCCTAAAGAACCTCACTTAAGTGCCGTAAAAAGAATCCTAAGATATCTTAAGTACACCCCAAGCATTGGTCTATGGTATCCCAAAGGAGCTAGATTCCAACTAGTTGGCTATTCCGATTCGGATTATGCCGGTTGCAAAATTGATAGAAAAAGCACATCCGGAGGGTGCCATTTGCTTGGGAGATCACTAGTATCTTGGTCATCTAAAAAGCAAAATAGTGTGGCTTTGTCCACCGCCGAGGCGGAATACATTGCCGCGGGGGCTTGTTGTGCACAAATCTTATATATGAAACAAACCCTCCTAGACTATGGAGTTGTTCTTGAAAAGGTGCCACTTTTATGTGACAATGAAAGTGCCGTTAAAATTGCTAACAATCCGGTACAACACTCTCGCACCAAGCACATTGATATCCGCCATCACTTTCTAAGAGATCACGTTGCTAAAAATGACATATCACTAGAAGGTGTACGAAGTGAAAATCAATTAGCGGATATCTTCACTAAACCTTTGGACGAGGCTACCTTTTGTAGACTAAGAAGTGAACTTAATGTGCTTGATTCAAGTAACTTTAAAAAATGAGCGCGTGTTGTCCCTTGCATTGCATTGTATCATATGTCACGTTTACTTTATCGCAATGCATTTAGGGCTTGGCTAACACGGTTACGATAACCCTCCTTTGGAGGAGTGAAGAAGCCTAACCGTGGATCAAACTTGACAAGCAACCTAGCTTTACTTTCTTGTATTGCATTGCATATGCATGGTTGTTCATTTGTCGTTTCTTTTCGGTTTAGCTTTGAGCAACCTCTGTGTTCGTCCATGGATAGAGAGAGCATTTGATGCTCCTAAAGGTCCAAAAACTCTATTGCATGGCCATACGTTGCTCCTCGAGTGTTTATTGTCTATTTTCGTAAAAATTACACTAGCCTAAGGCAAACTATTTTGAAAAAAATTTGAGGGTTTGAGTGAGGTCACTTATATCAGGTTCCAATTGGTGTTTATTTGTGTCTCTTTGAATTGGAACTTGATTGGGAGAAGTCACGTCGAAGTTCGGAACGAAGAATGGCGAAAAACAGCGACCGGACGCTGCACCGGACGCAGTGTTGCTTCACCACCGCGTCCGGTCCCGGCGTCCACCAGCGCGTCCGGTCATCCAGAAGACAAAGTCCAGATCTAGGCACCGGATGCTGCACCGGACGCGCCTCTGACGACCACCGCGTCCGGTCCCGGCTACCACCACCGCGTCCGGTGCTCCGCGATGAATTCCCGAGCACTCAGCGACCGGACTCTGACCGCGTCCGGTCAGTCCACACCGGACGCGTCCGGTCACTCCAGGCGCTTACTGGAGTGTCACCGGACGCTGCACCACCGCGTCCGGTCATTTTGACCACCGCGTCCGGTGATAGAGTATCGAGCGGATCTCAGCCCTCATAAAACCGATTCGTTTTCTTCCTTTTCTTCACCCGTACGAATCCGCCGCCGCCCGAGCTCTCCTCGCCGATTCGCCGTTTCGCCGCCGACGAGCCTCCACCGCGTCGCGCCCTTGCTCATCCTCGCCTCCGGCGAGCTCTGCCGCGCCTCCCTGCCCTCGCTTGCGCCCGCGCCTCAGCCGCTGTTTGCTGCGCGCCACCGCCGCCGCGCGTCTTCCTCGCCGCGCCGTCGCGAAACCACCTCGCCGCCGGCCGCCCACCAGCCACCAGTGGTCTCCAACAGCGCCGCAGCTCACCCCCCGTGCTCCCGTGCCCTCGATTCCATCCTTCGGCCGGGATTTTCATCTAGGGTTTTCCCCTAAACCCTAGCTTAGGGTTTCCATCAACCCTAGCTCGAGTGCTCGATCGCCGATCTCGGGGTTCTCGTGAACTAGGTCACCGCGTCCCTTCACCGTCGTCTCGTCGATCCGAGGTAGCTTCGCGTCGTTTCATTTCGTATCTCACGTGCTTGCTATCTAGGGTTTCGTATCTTTAGATATATATGTGCTTATAGTATATCTCTCTATTCCATACGTGCAGCGAGTCAGTCGGTGTGTCGGGTCAGATCTGTTTGCTAAATCCGAGGCCAAGCCTGCGGATACGGATTGAGGCCAAGCCTCTCGAGTGTCAGTTCATCATCTCACAGAGGTTTTCAGGCAGTCGATCAGTATGGTGCGTTGCAAGAACGCCGGTGGTGCTCCTGGTGACGGGGACAACAGTCCTCCCCGTTGTGATGAGATTGCGCGCGGTAAGCGCATCAAGATTGCAGCCAGGAAGAAGAGGAAGACACTGTCAGATGCAGAGATTGCTTAGGCCGTGGCAGACGCTGCTGAGCAGGCAGAGAGAGGTGGCAGACGCAGTGGCTTGCACATAGGCGAGCGTCGCTTTCATCTTGAAGGTCGACAGCTCGGCACTGAGGCCACTGAGGGTACCGAGGCTAGTGCACCTTCCGAGCAGATGTCAGTTGATCCACCCTTAGAGCAGACACAGGCTACAGAGACTACACCCGCAACTGAGTCTACCCAGGCCACTGAGGCTCCACAGGCCACTGAGGATACAGAGGAGCAGGCAGCTCAGTCTCCACCACGTCGCCGCTCCACACGAGCCCGTACACAGGTGACACCCAGGCCAGAGGGCCCGCGTCGTGGAGCACGACCTCCTCCCAGAGTTAGAGGGTCACCCCCGGTCGAGCACTTAGACCTGAGGGGTGCTTCAGCATGTCAGGTGAAGAGCTTGAGATTTGTGGAGGTCAGCCGATGGTTTCCACCTGTCAGAGATGCCAGAGCTTCAGAGGGTTTCTATACCCCACTTCAGGAGGACTTCTACAGGGCCCTAGTTGACAATGGCATTGCTTTCAGACCTCAGAGGGTATGTCGACTAGAGGCATTGGTTGATGTTGTGGGAGAGCAGCTTCGTCCACACCTGTCCTATCTGCCTGGCTTATCAGATCTTCTTGGACGGACAGGTGCTTACTGTGGCACATGGGTCAGGGAGTTCTATGCTTCACTGTGGATTGATCCTGCCCATGAGTTCATTCACTTTGCATTCAGAGGCCGCGATCACAGACTCTACAGCTCCAGAGCCCGAGAGATCCTCAGACTTCCAGCTTCTGACACGAGGATCCATCAGCTGTGCTATGGTCAGACTCCACCTCCCAGACGCCCTCACGGCGGTTCAGTGCCACCCACCGACCTGGTTCGACCCTGCTTTCGCGAGCCTTTTGGCGAAGGGTCACGTCGTACGCCTGCCAGCCTGACACCTCTTGCCAGAGTTCTGGATGCTATACTCAGACGCACTTTACTGCCCAGACTTGGTTACAGAGAGGGACTGACGAGGATGCAACTTTGGGTTGTTCACCACCTCATGACACAGCGACAGTTTGATATCTGGGATCTTATCCTGAGTGAGATGGAGGACACCATTGCTGAGGGCTTCAAGGGTAACCGTCAGCTTCCCTATGCCCACTGGATTTGTTTCATCATCAGATCTGCTATCCAGATGCCACCAGAGATCAGGGCAGAGATTGCCAACACTACTACAGCATTTCCTGACTATGATATTCGACAGCTTTGGGCCTCTGTCACTAGAGATCAGGCTCCAGCACCAGGACAGCGTGAGCGCCCAGATGTTCCTGAGACAGCAGCTGAGCAGGACGCCAGAGTTGACGAGCTTGCCGAGGCAGAGCTCGCAGACCTTGAGGCTCAGACTGCTGAGATACCTGAGGATGTCACTTCTGACAGCACAGATGAGGACTACCAGCCCATCCCCAGGTACCGGTCTCCTCGGTCTCACGACCACGAGGCCGGTGGATCTGGCTCAGCCTCCCGCTCAGACCCAGCCATGGTGGCTATCCTTGAGAGGTTGACCCAGGCTCAGGAGCAGCAGCAGCAGCAGATACAGCGCCAGGCACAGGATACAGCTGCAGCACTAGCACAGATTCAGGCTCGCCAGGACGAGTTTCAGAGACAGCAGCTTGAGATCCAGAGGCAACAGGTTGAGATGCAGCGACAGAGTCAGCAGCAGTACATGGATCTTCTGCGGCATCTCATCACAGTTGGGGTTCCTCCGCCTGCATCTATCATGGCTCCGGCTTTGCATTCCAACGGTCCATCGAGTCAGGGACAGCTGAGCTTTCAGTTTACATCTCCACAGCAGCAGGTTCCCCAGTCTTTTCAGTCCCCGAGCTTCACTCCTATACATACAGGGTTTACACCGTCAGACCAGCCTCGCCCGCATCTCCTGACAGGCACACCCATTGGTGATTTCAGTGCCACCTACAGCGAGTTGACTGGTCAGCCGACACCCTCGCACACGACTACGTTTCACACTTCGTCAGGGTTGTCAGCTTCCGAGGCAGTCGTTCCACCAGTGACAGGGACTGGGACTACAGAGACCCTCCCTTCTTCAGTTGCCTCGACAGATCCCCCAGCTACTGGCGCACTTCAGGCTCAGGTTACTCAGACAGATCCACTTGTTGCTACACAGTCAGTGCCTGTTCCTGCTCAGACCCAGACCGCTTCGCAGCCACATGCTTCTTCAGAGGGTCAGCCAGATAACTCAGACTCCGAGGGCGATTCGCTTCACTTCGTGATCACTCCGCGCACCTCGGCACCCGACACGACTCCGTCTGTCCCCCCGTCAGATTAGATTAGCTTTTTGGCGCTTGATGCCAAAGGGGGAGAGAGAGTAGTTTCAGGGGAAGTTTGTTAGTGGGTTTTCGTTTTTCGTGTGCTACATTCATGCATATCATGTTTATTTTCAGCATTGCATTCGTGTGACATTGTCGTCGAGTCGTAAACCTTGAGTCTTAATGTGTTATTCGTCTCAGTGATTAATATATGTCACCGTTTTAGTTATAGCTCTAAGGTTGTGCTTCCGTGCCTTACTCCGATTACTTATGAGCTATATCTTTATGTGTACTAACATTTTTTTGTCTTATCTTATGAAGTACACTCTTTTGGCTTGGGGCACATAAGCAATTCCTAACCTTTTATGCTTATTGTCTTTTGCTTATGTGAACCAAGCATGCTCGAAAACCTTCACTCTAATCCATTGAAACTTAGTGTTGTCATCAATCACCAAAAAGGGGGAGATTGAAAGCATCTAGGCCCCAAGGTTTGGTTTCGGTAATTAATGACAACACTTTATTACCATGACTAACGTGTGTTTTGCAGAAACTTGGTAAGTTAGGTCATGGAGGTGATAACTGCTTTGAGCACTGTGGTATTCGTGTCCCTTGATGGAAATCGTTTCGGTTTTCAAAAGAGTGACGTCAAGATTAAGGACGGTTAGTTCCGGATGTCGAGGTGTTGAGACACATTCGGAATAGTCGTTAGGATCTTCGTTTTTCTCTTTTGGCCGTACTATAAAGGGGGGCATGAATGGGTAGCTTGACCTAGGCGAGTCCTATGTTTAGGTGTGGTGCACACTTGTTAAACTTGGCGCTAGGCAACCCTAGAATAGCTCAAAGTTCAGTTGGAAGCAACTTGGTCGAAGTTGCGACGCGTTTCGAGAAGTTTCGGGCTGTTTTCCAGTCACCGGACGCGCTCTTCGGGAGCACCGGACGCGTCCGGTGAGTACGCTCTGCGCTAGGGTTTCGGCCTTGACCACCGGACGCGGTCCTCGCGAGGACCGGACGCGGTGGTCAGAGGCTGACACGTGTCACTCAGGGAGAACGCCCGTCGGACGCGACCTGGACTTGATCGGCGAGTCCGGTGCGAGTCCAGTAAGGTCCAGAGAGGACCGGACGCGTCCGGTCTTCAGCCATCGGACGCGGCCTCGCGTCCGGTGTGAGTACAGTAAGCACCCTTGCACGTCGGACGCGTCCGGTCACCCCTGACCGGCGCGTCCGGTGGTTCGTTTCAAAATCGCGTTTTGACCGTTACGGGCGACCGGCGCGTCCGGTCCGTTGCACCGGCGCGTCCGGTGACCCCGTGTCAGAAAGTAACGGTTCGTTTTCTTTGAGGGGTGTATAAATACAACCCCTCCACCTCTTTTAGAGGTCTCTTGCTCATTCAAACATCTGAGAAAACCCTTTAGAGTGCAAGGGAGTGCAAGAGCTCTAGTGAGGATAGAGATTTGAGAATCAAAGTTTGAGATTCCTCACTAGTGATTAGAGAGTAGCAAGTGTGCATCCATCTCCTCATTTGGGCTCGTTGTGGTCAAGTGAGAGTTCTAGCTTGTTACTCTTGGTGATCGCCATCACCTAGACGGCTTGGTGGTGATTGGGAGTTTGGTGATCATCCGGCGGAGCTTGTGGATGACCCAACTCAGGTTGTGAGCGGTTTTGGGTGATTCGCCGCGACGGAGTGTCGAAGAATCAACCCGTAGAGAGCACTTGATCCTTGCGCGGATCAAGGGGGAGCGACACCCTTGCGCGGGTGCTCCAACGAGGACTAGTGGGGAGTGGCGACTCTCCGATACCTCGGAAAAACATCGCCGTGTTCCTTGCCCCTTTACATTCAAGCAATTACTTTCTCGTATTTACTTTCATTGCTTGTTTTACATTCCTAGAATTGCCATGCTAGACTAGGATTGGAAACTAGGGTGAACTTTTTAACGGTAGACTCTCTAGGAACACAAGTAGGCACTCGGGGTGAATTCCGGCTTGTAGGATTTAATTCTTGCAATTAATTTTTAGAAAAGCCCAATTCACCCCCCTCTTGGGCATCTTGATCCTTTCAATGCAGATGAAGACTCAGAATCTCACCGAAGGGAGACCATGCAGATGAAGACTCAGATGACTGAAGGGAGTCTTGTGAAGAGTTGAGACATCTTTGGTGCCTGTGTTGCATCTGTTCATTAAGTTATTGTAGTCATTAGATTAGATTCTTAGATGATGTTATCATAATTGCTTCTTTGGTCGTCATTCAAACACGGTTTCATCTTTGCTGGCTTGCTATATGCTAATAGTTCATAGCCTAGGCTGTTTGTTTGGCTCTGGTATTTTAGTGATGTCACAGTTTTCTATGGCCCTGGTATTTCTACAATTGCCGTGATATGATCAGTCAGCTCCGGGTATTTGCTATGATATGAAGCCCGCTGTTTACTGTCTTGCTGATGGAACCTTAAAATGTGAATCAGTAACACTGATGGGTAAACAAAAGTGATGTGTTTTTGCTGTACTCCAAAAATATTGTAGAAGTGCAAACAAAGTATGTTCGGTTACTTGTTTAAGGTATGATTACAAACAAGGTGATAATATTTTTGGGTCGGCCCCAGGGTACCCACTGGGCCAGCGAGGCCAAAGGCTTTGGGAAATTTGGGTCGGCCCGTGGCCTTGCAAATTGGCCTTGAGGCCACGAGGCCAGGTCCGGGCCGGCCCATTCCCATCTTGAGATCCAAACGGGCCCAACACTATTTTTGTGTGATTGGCTAAATTTTAGTCCACATGTTTCAAGTCTCAAGAGCTAAAAGAGGTCTAAAGTTTTAGATCATGAGATCCAAACAGCACCTTAAACACTATGACCTATTTAGTTGAAGTGTTGGGAAGTTGCCTAATCCACACAGCTTCATCCAACAACAATAGTAAACAATCAAAATCGATCAGACGCATGAGATTGTTGCCTGAGCTAGACAATTTTCTCGTAATTTAAACCAAACAGGTCATATGTCTAAACAAATCACTAGACACTAACCATGTGTTTGGTTTGGAAATGAGGTGAAATGGGATGGCTCTACCCCTACTTTAGAATTGACCGTCTTAGTTCTATTTTTAGTTTGGTGAGGATATAGGTCCATTCCAAACTTTTAGTTTGCTTGGAGGGACTTTAAGGGATGTGATAACATATTTTTTTTTATAATATTGGCAATAGTTATCAACAAGCCCCAGTTGTCATTCTCTCTATCTATTTCTCTTTTTATTTTATTCTATTGTCTCATCTTCTTGCCACTCACCCCTGTGCCTCAGCACTAGTGTGAGCTCGGCTTGGAAGAGAAAGACCGCCGAGAAGGGAAGGAGCCATGGCATTGCGAGCTCGGTTGATAACATGAGGAGCTACGTCGCCGCAACTCACAAGCTCAACCGAGGCGATGAAAATGAAGAGCCCACCCGTGCAAGATCGACCACACCATAGATATGGGATGAGGCCATCCCCTCGATCTCTAGGGACAGAGAAAACCCGATCAGAGAGCCTCCGGAGACGGACCCATCCCCGTTGGCCCCAAAACGAAACACGAGGCCGTGTTTAGTTGGCCCAAATCGGGAGGTCTAAAATCTACACAGTAAAAGATTTCTCACTGTAGCATTTCGTTTGTATTTGTGAATTTTTATCCAAACATTGACTAATTAGGCTCAAAAGATTCGTCTCGCAAAGTACAACTAAACTGTGCAATTAGTATTTAGTACTCCATGTATGTACCGGCATTTTGATGTGATGGGAATCTTCTTTTTGCATAGTAAAATTTGGGGGAAAATTTGGCATCTAAACAAGGCCTGAAATTGAGACCGTCCCATCCCATTTCATCCCTATCGTCCCATCCCATCTCATCCATAATTATCCCTGGAACCCACATTTCTTAAATAGCCACATGTTCTGGTGCATGGTCCATCCAAATCAAAGACCAATATTATGACTCACACCCAGAGCTGCTAGAGTGAGCTAGCACCGAGCCATCGAGAGAGAACATTTAACAAAATTAAATAACAGTTTTTTTCACTAATCTCTCAAAATATAGTCCTCAGAACTGATCTGTCTACGAAGTTCAAAAACCGAAGATGCATTACTCTTAATAACACAAATATAATGGCAATCACGGACTCACGGTTCGCACAGACAAACACATTCAGTTCAAGGTGAAAACAAGTGGGAGAACACAGATTGATCACAAAATGACTAGAGCTAAAACCATTGTAATACAAGTAAATGCCTTCGTTGAATGAAACTACATTACTACAGGTTAATTATTTGTAAGAGTCATCTTTGAAGAAAACAAACAGTTGTGACGATTCGAGTGCAAATCAGTGAGATATGTAATTGTGTTCATCATTGGATGCAACTGTAAAAGGATCCAGCATGTTAGTATTTCTTTTAAGTCTTTATTTAAAGATGAAAAAAATGCTAATTAAAGTGCAAACAGTAGGCAAATGAAGCTTTACAGCATAAAACCCACCTTACGGCAACGTTTCCTTGCGTCTTGTTTACTGTCAAGCTAACAATCACAGCATTGACAGAGCCGAAAAGTGTTCTTTCGAAAGAAAGTAAGAAACTAGTCTCCTAAATCTACTTCTTTCTATGCTTTGAGGTCTTGATCATCAGCGATCTTGGTTCTTCAGGCATTTTGGCTTCGACGTGCTGTTCCTGCCATCAATATTAACGTTTTCAGATATCTCATTAGGAAAAATACTATCAGGATTAACAAGCAAAAGCAAACTTTGCCCGAAGAATTTTACTACTGCAAAACAACACATACAATTCTGGGATGCTAGTTAAAATTAATATATTTCTCAATAACTGCTACAGGTCAACTCATGACCCTGAAGCTCAATCAAAAGTAGCCCAAATAGCTAAAGGGATGCTGAAGAAACTGAAAAACTAGAAAGTATGTGTAGATGAATGAATTCTGCTTAAGGAAAGAGTCTGGGACACTCTTCTTCTTCTTCTTCTTTCTTTCTTTTTTCTTTTTTTTTCCACAGATTGCAAAAGGATATTCCAGTAGATCTAGCACCGCTGCAATTCAAACACATTAGACAGCTCTTCTTGTCACTTAAAAGCCCATGACAATATGCAACTGTCTCTGAAAACAATATGAATGTTTTACAGCTCAATTGACTTATTGACTTCGTATATCAAAATTCAAATAAACGGCGGCCACACTGAATGATGCAAAATGGGTAGCAATTATCAACTGATATTTGTCTTGCAAACACACAAGAAACAAAGCTTGAATTATAGTGCTATAAGCAATACGGAGGAAAATACTTCTCTACAGTTTAGTTTAGATTTTGGAAGATGAAGGCTACGGACCTCCTCCCACTTCCTCTGAAGCTGCAGGAGTTCTTTACAGGATGCTATACATTCAGCATGGTACGCCGTGGCCAAATCTTTAATCAAGGCCTTCCTTTTAACTATACCTATCACTTCAAAACATCAATTAGGTGTCAGACTACTGCAAGACTAATAAACTATGCCAAAAGTATATCTTTGAGAAACGAGCAGTTGGTGGATGCTCTTTTCAAGATAATGCCGAATGATACATTTAAGCATTGAGTTTGACAACATTGTAAAGATTCCGTCCTCACAGTATAGTAACATAAAAGTAATCTAGCAAAACCATTTCAAAAAAGTCTGAACTTGAAGCCGTTACCAAATACAATATTCCAGGGAATGCGATGTTCATAATTTGCTGTGCAGATAACCAACATAAAGCTAATAGTAATTCAATCTTCCATCCGAATTCCCCAGGAACGACAGCAAGATATCATGATTTCCTATTTCCTATACAGAAAAAAGCGGGAACCTGTTATGTAGATCGATATTTGGTAGATAACTAGGCCTTATGCTTTGCCAAGAGCTTGAGAGATTGAGGGAGACTAGAATTGGCCTTATGCTTTGCCAAGAGCTTGAGAGATTGAGGGAGACTAGAATTGTTTCTTCATTATTCCTTTTCTCCCTCCAAATGACAGACGTGCCTCTCTTTATATAGAGAGGGGACTAACCCTAGACCTAACTTGGTGGCTAAGCACCCTTGACCTAACTTGACGGCTAAGCTACTGACGCTTGGGCCTATTGGGCCAGCGGCAGCCTGTTGGTTGTCCATGACATCTCCCCCGCCCTTGGAGACCCAGCACGCCCTCGAGCTGGATAGCTTGATGGCACCTTCTTCTGTGGCGTAGTGGAGCAGATGTTGATCTTGATGGGAATCTGGTCCGTCGGCGATGGTGACCAGAGGCAGTGACGACAGCAATGGGATAGGTCGAGCCTCGGGCTCTGGCGGTCGACGGTGGAAGTGGTGCTGGACGTGGCGGTGGGGATTTTTTTTCCCGATGGGGCAGGCGGCTGGTGGTGGTTTCTCGATCTGGTTGTGGTAGCGATGGATAGGGGATGAGGATCGACTGGAGCTCCGATACCAGGTGTTATGTAGATCGATATTTGGTAGATAACTAGGCCTTATGCTTTGCCAAGAGCTTGAGAGATTGAGAGAGACTAGAATTGACCTTATGCTTTGCCAAGAGCTTGAGAGATTGAGGGAGACTAGAATTGTTTCTTCATTATTCCTTTTCTCCCTCCAAATGACAGACGTGCCTCTCTTTATATAGAGAGGGGACTAACCCTAGACCTAACTTGGTGGCTAAGCACCCTTGACCTAACTTGACGGCTAAGCTACTGACGCTTGGGCCTATTGGGCCAGCGGCAGCCTGTTGGCTGTCCATGACAGAACCAAACTACCATTCGAACTAGAAATACAGAATAATTTACTGAAATGAAATGAAGCTGCCAGTTGAGACAGGAGCTCCTTACTTCGGCTGGGATCAAACTGCTGCTCCTCAGGTTTGGACCCGTTGGCTGCCGGTTCGCTACTTCCTCCTGCAGCTGTGGCACCGTCCATCGGAAGCAACTGCATAGAGAGTAGACACACTGCACGAGTTAGGGTTTTACCTAAATCCATCCAACCAGACACCACCCGATAAATTCAACCCAACCAGAGAAGGGAGTTGATTTGGATGGAGTAGAAGAGCTTCTCTTCCTTGCGGATTGGGTGGTCATCCTCTCACTCCGCGTTTGCTGTTTAGGGGTTGCCAGCAGCGAGGGAAAGGCCCATCGCCCGCCACACCAGAGTCAGGGAACCACGTGGACACAAAAGGATTCAAGGGCCTAAGTTCATTGGCCCAACACGGGTTACCCTCAAGGCCTGAGCAAGTGAACATACTGACTCGCAGGTTTAGGAAAGGTTTGGGTGTGCTCGGTACAGCTTGCTGAGGCTGCTACTGCAGCAGCCAGCTCACAGCAGCTAAGCAGCCATGCATATTTCATTGGAATAGAAGGCACACAAATGAGGCCACTGCTGTCCTAACTTAAGACATCTATACCACATATAGTAGCCATATTTTCCAAGTTACACACATAATAAATTTTCTTCTATTACAACCAGAGAATCTAGGGAACCCATCCAATACAAAATAGACAGCTGCAAAATATACCTATGCATGCACAACTATACAATCAAGCTGCAATCCAATCAGGATGGTGACAATAGCGTCATGGGCAGTAATCGCAAACCAATCTGCCACAGATTCATTTTGGGCCTGATTGGTTCCCCGGATGAGGCATCCTGGCTCCTGGCTGAGCTGGAACAGCCTCGCCCAAGCCAGGCTCTGCAAAAATACAGATGGATCCTATATCCCACGAGCCAGGTTTGATTGCCATTTTTTGCATCATTCTAGACAGGCTGAGCTAGAGATGCAGTCATCCAAACAAGCGCAGCTTGCACCACACAGGCCAGGCTGACCAAACACGCGAATGCATAAAGATGCTGCACCTTGGGAGCCTGGCTCAGCATCGTGCAGGATACCAATCAGGCCCTTTGTTCACCTGTCCAACTAAGGTATGTGCCATGACCAAACATGTCATCCGTTGTTGTCTTGTGTAAAATTGTGCACAAAGCATGCCACAATAATCTTTCATTGCTTCTCCATAGAATACAGCTTTATCCCTCATAGAATCTGCTACTTATTCTGTAATTTGGTTGACTAAGCCACTAAGGTGGCAGTTTTATCTAATTGTTGATATTGTAACTCTGAGATGAAATGTGGTTGCCAGCGTTGAAAAGTTATGCAGTAATTATTTAGTGCATAGTTCTCATGGCGTCGCCTAGGCGTCACCTAGGCGACGCCTAGGCGTCCAGGCGCTCCCCCATCGCCTTGCAGAATGGGCGCCTAGGCGGGCAAGGCGGGCGCCTAGGCGAGCAAGGCGGGCGCCTAGGCGTCTAGGCGGTGGTACATCGCCGTGCCTCGCCTTTACGCCGTAAGAACTATGATTTAGTGACATAAATGAAGAAGCCTGTAATTTATCAGATGTTAGACCAGGAGGGCAGCTTGTTGTTAGAAGAGCCTAGTGTATCTTTTATCACCTATATCCGAACAACTCAAGAGATCAGCATACGTTAAACAAAATTGTAAAAATTTAGGCTTCATCCCTTGCATATGTAATACCAAAGCAGCACGACATGAAAGACCGAGTCCAACAAATTTCTAGAATTACCAGTTGAATGCATGTGCTTTGCTACGGGCGTCAATACAAGAGGCACCATGTCCTGCCTGGAGATTGCAGACCTCACAAACACATTACTACATTAGTATTAATTAGTCAGTGGAAACACTAGCCGGTTAAGTTTCTCTACACAACAAACAATTATCGTGCAATAAGTTTAGCAACGCTTGAGCAAATTCTTCGGTTCAAGGCCGAATAGGCCCTTGAGTAAATTGTGGAACATACAAATTGGTTGAACAGTAAATTAATCAAACTGCCACTCTATTTAAACATTGGAAAGCTACCTTTTTGATTGATTTTAGTACGAGAATCAATTCATCATCAACAGAAGTAGCGGCATTAAGTTTTAAAGATCAAGCCGTATGATCACAAACTCTGTAAATAAGAGCTCCAGAGTTAAATAATACTCCCTCCTTTCCAAAGTGTGAGTTGTTCTGGCTTTTCTAGGTACATAGCTTTTGCTATGCACCTAGATATACGTTATGTCTAGATACATATTAAAAACTATGTATCTAAAAAGCCAAAACAACTTACAATTTGGAACAGTCAGAGTACCTCCAGAGTTCAGACTGTTTGACACTTGAGCGAGGTTAGGGAAAATGCTATAGCGTCAATTGCAGCCTATCCTGGATGGGATATGGACAAAAATATATAGAATCCTAGACAAATCTAAGGCTTGATGTTGATAACCGAAACCATGGCAACATGTAGAAGCAAGGATAAGAATGCACGAGGTGTATATAGACTTGCTTAACATACAATTTTTTTTCTCGAACGCGCAGGAGAACTGTGCATCTTTATATAGACAAAACTTTTATACACATAACATGAAGGACTGGGAGATGTAGTGGCGATCATTGATCACGGATAGAGAGCAGGTCGACTCAACGGTGGCATTGGGGAGAGCAAGTCTGGTCGACGGATCTCAGGCCTAGGGACGGATGTGAAGAGCGCGGGCGGTGGCCAGTATGCGTGGCGTCAATCAGTGACTCATTTTGGTTTGGGGGGGGGGGGGGGGGAAGAGGCAGAGAGCAGTTCAGGGCTATTTGGTTGGCACCATGAACCAGGCAGCCATAGCCAGGCATCCATCTGAACCCCAGGCTTGGAAAATCCAATGCCTTGGAGTGATGCCTAGGCCAGGCAGCTGGAGCCAATCCACAACCAAACAAGCCTGTCGAGTGTAGGACAGCGGCATCCTGGCCGTGCATCAATCGTGGGTCGTGGCTTTAGGCGTCGATCATGGGACTCCGATCTACAGGCAGGGGCCACATGTCGGAGCAGACGCATAAGAGAGAGGCGACAGATCACGGGTGACAATCCAACTCCTTGGTTGAGGACATCTTACGTATGTTTTAGGAGTAGAGACTCTGACAGGACTTAAAAATACAGTAAAAATAAATATGAAGATGCCATGTCCAACACAATGTTTCAGTGAATCACCTTGTAAGTGACCTATGTTTATTTATTTATTTTTTCTCTCGACTCATTTGTTCAATTCCGTTTCTAATCCCTTTTCCATTCAAAAGGTCCACGTTTCAGGTGCTGTTGTGCTGGTGATTTTCAGTTAGGCCGAATTTATGTCAAGGATCCATATCCTCTCATATCCTCATAGAGAGGAGGAAAGCTCCGATGGGAAACATAAGATAAAAGAATTCAAGTCTGTAAAATAGGACAACTTCAAAGCTTTATAAATTGAATAATGCTGATGTCATTATGCTAGGCAGTTTAAGCACAACATATCTGCATCTAGTACTTCGGTATATTTCAGTTTGTTACCACCTTAGTTGTAGGCCCTCCGAGCTTAAAATTTACTACAGGAAACCAAACTAACTAGTAGCAGTCACAAGCAGGCACACATGTTGGGTGCGGGCAGCACGATTGGTCGGGATTTTGGCCACCGGAATCACGTTCGAGCAACAGTACACAGAAAAATCCAAAGAACAGGGGCGGCAAAATTTACCTACCTTGATGGGGCGCCTCGGAATGCACAGAGAGGCTAGGAGTGGGCGAGGTGGGGGGGTTGGAGCCGAGGAGGGTCGGAATCCTGCCCGGAGGTTGGAGGCGCCGGGCGCCGGCTGGCCTCTAAACCCTAGCGGAGGCGATTCCCGAGTCCCGAGTGCCTCGTTCTCCTCTGTGCTCGCGGCACGGGAAGAGTAACGAGAGAGGAGGTGGGGGCGGGCGTTAACGGTTTGGGCAGCCCAAACAGCCGTTAAATCAGAAGCGAGCAGGCCCGGTTAGCTGTTTGCCAGCTTCCGACTTCGAACACACCCACCCCAAAGCCGGAAAAGCCTCCGGCCTCCGGCCGCCGCCGCCGCTGCCGCCGCGGAAGGGGTTATCATATCAGATGGGGACGTGGTGCAGGTGACGCCTCTCAGCGGGGCGTACGGGGAGAGCCCCCTGTGCTACTTGCCCGCCGTAGACGGCTTCCGCTTCCTCCTCGACCGCGGATGGACCGACCTCTGCGATACCTCGCAACTTCAACCCCCTGCCAAGTACGTACGCCTCTTCTTGCTCTCGTAAGCTTAGCCTGTGGTCGATTCAACTACCCGTGTAAATGGCTCCCGCGCCCGACGGCCCCATTGTACCCCATTGTACCCCATTGTAGTACACGTGTTCGACGAATTGCCTCTGATGGTGAGGCGGTAGTTTGGCTGGCGGCTGGTGCTGCACTCAGATGGGTTGGCGCCTGACCTGACACAATGCACAACACTGATTTGTTCGATTGCATAAATCAAGGGAGTGGTGTAAATTCTGGCCGGTGATTTGTGCCTCTGTGTGACTAGGAGTAGATGGAGGGTAGCTCGCGGTTTCTCAAGCCCTAGGGTTTTGCGTGCTGCAATCAATGCTATCTCGAGCTAGTTTCAAGAATTGATTGATGAGCTTGTGCATTCATGTGTGTGTGTGTGTGTTAGAGCCTTGGAGGATGAATGTTCAAAAACCCTTTATGTTTCAAAAAAAAATGTTCAAAAACCCATGTCCATCCAAACATGTATGTGCATCATGTAAGGCTGGATATTGAGCCAATTACAGTTTTTTTTCGAGCTTCTTCAGAAATTGGCGTAATGTTATTTATCATAGTCTCCTGAATTGTTTGAGACCCAACTTCATGCTGAGCTTAACGAGCCGAGCCTAACGAGCCGAGCCGAGGTCGAAAGTCATTCCCAATCAGCTCATATTCATTTTAAAAGAAAAACGAGTCCAATCGGAGCACTTTTGTACCGAGCCACCGAGCCAGCTCAACGAGTTTTTTGTCCAGCCCGATGTGCATGGATGTGCTCAGATGCATGTATGTTGCTGAATGCCTGTACTAGAAGTAGAAAGTTGTTATCTTGGTGGTCAATTGTCAAGGGCGTGGTGATCACGGGTAGCAGGCCCTCGACTCCGGAGCTCGTATCCTCGCTCCGTCCTCGCCGGCGTGGTTTTGCCCCACAGCCGTCGGCTTGGTTGTTTAGAGAGAGAGAGAGAGAGAGATTAGGATATAACTTTTTTGATGATTCAATCGGTTCGGGAATTACAAGATATATGGCCTCCGGCCCAACAAACTAGAGCCATCTGCTCCTAAGAAAAGGGAACTGAATAAGTAAACTCTCACAGCTTTCCTTCCTAGCCACTAACAGAGATCGTCGCGTCGCTCGCCTCCTTGGCCGCGCGCTCCGCTCGCTCAGCCGCACGCCTGATGTCACGAGCCCTCCTGCGACGAGTATACGTGCGGCCCCACATGACATCTCCCTCCACACCGAGACTCAGCTCGTCCTCGAGCTGGAAGGTCGGGTGCTTGAACTTGGCCTCGACGTCCTCCCATGTCGAGGAAGCCGCGGTCGTGCCCTTCCACTGGATCAGAACTTGGCGCACCCCACGCGCCAGGCGGTAGCGCACAGCACGTTCCGGCTCAGGTGCGACGGCGCCATGCAGAATCGGTGGCAGAGCTGGTGGCGTCTCCGGTGGCGTGCCTTGGAACTTCTTGAGGACACCGACATGAAACACGTCGTGCAGCCGGGCACCCTGGGGCAAGGCGAGGCGTACAGCGACCTCATTGATCATTTCGACGACGCGGTAAGGACCGTAGAACCTGGGACGTAGCTTGCCCGTTGTAGCTTGGGGCAGGGATGCCGCCGGGCGATGTCGAAGTCGGAGAAGCGCCCAGTCGCCCACCTGATAGGACACCTGCCTGTGGTTGGCGTCGTAAGCCCGCTTCTGGACCTGCTGCGCCTGGGCCAGCCTGTAGCGGATGTCCTCCAGGAATGCCTCGCGTTCCTCCATGCTGCGCGCGACGGCCGGCACACGCGAGTCGCCCGGTTCATACGACCAGATGGTGGGTGGCTCGCGACCGTAGACGACGCGGAACGGCGTGTCGCGCAGTGAAGACTGGTAGGCGGTGTTGAAGACGAACTCCGCCCAGGGCAGCCAACGTACCCATTGCCGGGGCCGATCACCTGTAAGGCAGCGCAAATACATAATGATGACCCTGTTCGCCGCCTCCGACTGACCGTCCGTCTGAGGGTGGAATGCCGTGGACATGTGCAGCTTGGTGCCCAGGAGGGTCATGAGCTCCTTCCAGAACGTCGAAGTGAAGACCGTGTCGCGATCCGACACAATCGACTGCGGAATGCCGTGGAGGCGGACGATGTCGGAGTAGAACGCCTGAGCCACGGATTCAGCCGAGTACGGGTGCGCCAGGGGAATGAAATGGGCGTACTTGCTGAAACGATCCACCACCGTCAAGATGACGGACTTGCCACAGACGCGGGGCAGCGCCTCAACAAAGTCCATCGCGATGTCAGACCACACACCTTGTGGCACAGGGAGGGGCAGCAACAAGCCCGCCGGCTGTAGATGTTCTGATTTGTACCTTTGACACACCGGGCAGTCACGAACAAAGTCTTGCACCACGCGCTTCATGTCCGGGAAGTGGAAATCGCAACGTAGCCGGTGCATGGTGCGTTGAACGCCCTCATGGCCCTCCTCATGTACGGCCTGCAGAATGTCGTGGACGAGGGGCGACGCCGATGGGATGAAGAGGCGGCCGTTGTACTGCACCAGACCGTCGGCCAGGGACCACGGGGCAGTCCTGCCACCCGCCGCGATCTCATCGTGCAACGCCACCAAGCCGGGGTCCTCGGCGTGCGCGTTCCTGAGTTTGGCGATGAAGTCGAAGCGCGGAGCGGACAAGGCTAGGACAGCCCCATCCTCCGTGTCGCGGCGGGACAGCGCGTCCGCCACGGTGTTGGCCGCCCCAGGCTTGTATTCCACTGCAAAATCAAAGCCGAGTAATTTCCCCACCCAATGGTGCTGGGGAATCGTTGCGAGGCGTTGGTCCAAGAGATATTTGAGGCTGTAGTGATCGGTCTTCACGACGAACCGTCTGCCCCACAGGTATGGCCGCCAGTGACGCACGGCGTGCACGAGACCGATCAGCTCCCGTTCGTAGGCGGCGAGGGAACGGTGACGAGGAGCGATCGGTCTGCTGAAGAACGCGAGGGGGTGGCCTTCTTGGATGAGCACCGCGCCAAACCCGTGGGAGGACGCGTCGCATTCGACGGTGAACAGCTTGGCGAAGTCGGGCATGGCGAGGACGGGGGCGGACGTGACCGCAGCCTTGAGCGCGGTGAAGGCGGAGGCTGCGTCCTCGGTCCACGTGAACCCATCCTTCTTGAGCAGCGCCGTGAGCGGGGCGGCGACAGAGCCGTAGTTGTGGACGAACTTGCGGTAGTAACCCGCCAAGCCGAGGAAGCCCCGCACGGCCCGGGTCCTTCACCGTGAGCGCATTCAACGCCCTGTAGTCGACGCAGAAGCTCCAGGTGCCGTCGGCTTTCTTGACGAGGAAGACCGGCGATGAGAAGGCGGAGTCGCTGCGGCGAACGATCCCTTGCTCGAGCATGGCTGCACATTGACGCTCGAGCTCATCCTTGTGGGCGGCCGGGTAGCGGTACGGGCGCACGGCGACGGGCTGCGCACTGGGCTTGAGGACGATGCCGTGGTCGTAGGATCGTGGTGGGGGCAGCCCGCTGGGTTCGGCGAACACCTCAGCGAACCCGTCGAGCAGTTCGTCGAGGAGTGGCGCACTGGACGTCGCGGCGCAGGTCTTCTTGTGGAACGGGGAGGGCACCCCGGTCCAGTGCAGCTGACGGCCCTGGTGCTGGAACGCGACAGAGCCCGCGACGAAGTCCCAGACCAGCTGGCCGAGGGTGGCCATCCAGCGCGTCCCGAGCACCACGTCATAGCCTGCAAGGGGCATCAGAAAGAGGTCGATGGCGAAGGTGGAGTCGTGGATGCGCAGCGGGGCGTTGCGGATGACCCCCGGGCAGGCCACCCTTTCGCCGTTGGCCACGGTGGCGGTGAGGCCTGGGCGTGGCTGGATCAGGAGGCCGGTGCGCGCCGCGGCGGACTCCGAGATGAAGCAGTGCGTCGACCCCGTGTCCAGCAACGCGACGAGGTTGCAGTCGCCCAGGGTGGCCTGGACTTGGATGGTGTTGCCCAGCGCTACCCCGGCGACCGCGTGCAGCGAGAAAGCCGGAGCGTTCACCTCAGTGGTGACCTCGTCCTCGGCGTCGTTGGTGGCGTCATCCTCCTCCTCAAGGCTGTCCAGGAGAAAAAGACGTTTGCAAACCTTGTTGTGCCCGCGGCCGTACTTCTCATCGCAGTTGTAGCAGAGGCCGAGTCGGCGGCGTTCCTCCTGCTGGGCCTGGGAGAGCCGACGCACCGGGCGCCCCTCCACCGTCGTGGTCTCAGGGCCCGGTCTTGGTGCGGCGGCCTGTGCTGGAGCTGGCCGGGGGCCTAGAGTGGGCAAGACACCGCGTGCGGCCGACTTGGCCGGAAACAGGTAGGGCTCCATGAGCTCGAATTGGCGGGCGAGGCTCATGGCGGCCGCCAGGGACGACGGGTTCTGCTGTTGTACTTGAAGGCTGAGTGGAGGCAGGAGTCCCCCCGTGAAAAGCTCGATGCGCTGGCGCTCCTCCAGTCGGCCGGCGCGCGGCAGCAAGGCCTGGAATCGGTCCTGGTATTCCTCCACGGTTCCCGTCCGGCGGCAGGACGAGAGCTCGAACAATGGTGCGGAACGGAGGGGAGGACCGTAGCGGAGATTCAAGAGCTCTTTGAACCGATCCCAGGTCGGGACCCCTTCTGTCTCCTGGATGTGGATATACCACAGCTGCGCCCCATCCTGCAGATTATATGAAGCCATCCAAGTGCGCTCGGCCGGAACGACGTGCTGCTGGATGAAGAATGATTCGCAGCGATTGATGAACGTGAGGGGATCCGATTTGCCATCATACCGCGGAAACTCTGGTCGCCAGTGCTTCGGTGGTCGATCTTGATGGTGTTCACCCCCGATCGCTTTACCGGAAGATGAGGTCGACGAGCGGTCACTGGTGAGAGCCGCGACGGCCTGCGTGTTGGCCTCGATCGCCTTCGTGGTGGCCTCAGACGCTGCTTGCAGGGAGGCCAGGGTCTTGGTCAGCGCCTCCAGGGTGGACTTGAGGTCGCCGGAGTCACCCATGGGAATGGGTCGCGAGGATGCGGTGCTGGGGGATGGTGGTGGGCTAGGGTTTGGTGATGGTGGTGCAGTGGTGGCGTGGTGTAGATCGGTAGCGCTGGCGGCGGAGGGAGAGGATCGCTGGGAACGTGATACCAGGTTGTCAAGGGCGTGGTGATCACGGGTAGCAGGCCCTCGACTCCGGAGCTCGTATCCTCACTCCGTCCTCGCCGGCGTGGTTTTGCCCCACAGCCGTCGGCTTGGTTGTTTAGAGAGAGAGAGAGAGAGAGAGAGATTAGGATATAACTTTCTTGATGATTCAATCGGTTCGGGAATTACAAGATATATGGCCTCCGGCCCAACAAACTAGAGCCATCTGCTCCTAAGAAAAGGGTACTGAATAAGTAAACTCTCACAGCTTTCCTTCCTAGCCACTAACAGAGATCGTCGCGTCGCTCGCCTCCTTGGCCGCGCGCTCCGCTCGCTCAGCCGCACGCCTGATGTCACGAGCCCTCCTGCGACGAGTATACGTGCGGCCCCACATGACATCAATGGTTGACCTGTACTAGAAAGTTGTTATCTTATGCTGAAACATGCATGACTTCTGCAGATTCTGGTGAATGGAGAGAGGAAGCAACTGAACATTTGAAAACACATTGCACAAAGAATTTAGACTTGCATGTTTATTATGCTCCTCAGATTGAGGAAACAACTGATGCAACATCAGATTTATGTGCCTATAAGGTTAGCATCTCAACTACAAACTCTCTTCAAGTACTAGTAGAACCTCTGCTTAGGAGGTCATGAAGGTCAGGCAACCTATATATTATACTGATGTGCTACTTACTATCTTATTGTTGGAACAAATGAGGTAAAATCAAACCCCCCCCTGTCCATGTACTAATCACTCAAATTTAATTAAGGTATGCACCACTATGGTCTTCTTGTGAGCAGCAATAATACCCTTGTGTACATGCCATTACTGGACTATTAAGCTAGTAGCATGTGTTCCTGACATAACTAGTTCATTGTTTACAATTGGAATGTTGCATATTCCTTCAACCTTCCATTCGCTTATCTTCGTGATGTTTGTGATATCTCAGGTACAACCTTCAGAGAAGTTACTGAGTAACAACATTTCTAAGGGCACCTTCAGTGCTAACTCGAACCGTGAAATCGAACGGAGCAAGAGTTCGACAGCTCCAGCGTATACATCGATTTGTAGGGTCTACATGTGGTAAATCTCTCTCTCTCTCTCTCTCTCTCTCTCTCTCTCTCCTGGCCTGGCAGAAGAGTTTGCATTCGTTCTTTCCTTCTTTCTCTCCCCACGTCGTGTACAGGATTGGGTATTTTTCGGCCCTCAGTTTGACTTGTCTGCAGAGTCCGATTTTTGGTCTGACACCGACAGTTCGGATGCTCTAGTGTTCCTGGTTCATTTGGACCTGCCCATTGTTGATTTGGAACAGCACTGGAGCTGCTCTAAGAAGGTACAAGCTATATTTCCCTAAGTCACTATCATTCATTCTTTCTGTTGCTGTCAACAAGTTCCAGAGAACCTTGTTATGACAATCCAATGGTCCAACTTCTCTTTTGTATAGTTTAGCCCTCAGATTAAGCCAAGCAAATTTATTATAGAAAAAAATGCCCCTTGCAAAATTGTGAGTTCTAAAATACTGCACCAGAACTTTAACACCTTAGGTGTTGAATGTTAGATATATATAGTGTATAGCATATTTTCCTCTTTGTGTAAGGGCTTAGATGCATATATGCCCAACTCATGTACATGTTTGGGCTGTTGCCCCCTGGAATCGATTGAGCTCCATTCCTTCTAACATGGTACCAGAGCCGAGGTTCTAGGGTTTACCTTGCTCTCTCGCGCGCTCTTCCAGTTGCGCTTGCCTGGAGCTCCGCCGCCCGTCGGCTCTTTCCTGTCGCGCGTTCCGTGGCCGAGCGTGGCCTCGCCGTCGCGTGCTCTCCGCGGCCGGGCGCGGCTCCGCCATTGCGCGTCCTCTGCTGTTGGCGTGGCCCCGCCGTCGCGTTCTTCTCCTCCGCTTTCTCTGGCTTCTCCGACACAGGCCGCAGCTTCTACAAGGTCTACGGGACGTCTTCGACAGGGTCTTCGCGCTGCTCCACCCGTGGCCCCGTCGTCACCGCCCTCCGAGGCCCCGTTGCTAGGCGCCCTGCCACCGCGCGCCCTCCCTCCACTGCTCTGCTGGGCGTGGCTCTGCTGCTGTGGTGGCGGCCGCGTTCTTCTGCTGCTGCTGTGGTGACCGCTGCTCTGCTCTGCGGCTGTCCGTTTGAGTGCTCTGTTTTCTCTGCTTTGCTGCTTACTCTGTTCTAGATAAAAAAAAAAGAAAAAAAAAGAAGAAGAGTCAGATCTCGCTTTCTCTGCTTTGCTCTGCTTGTGCTGCTTTTCTGCTTTTCTGGAGAAAGAAAGATGGCATCTCCTCCTGTTCCTCCCTCTGGAGGTGCTCAAATCCCGCGTTGTCCAGTGATTTTTGATGGCACCAATTATCATGACTGGGTTCCACATATGCGGTGGCATATGTGTGGTCTCCGGCTTTGGGAGTTTCTTAGTGGTGAGCTACCTTGTCCAGCATTGCCTGATCGTCCAGTGCAGCCGGTGATACCTCCAGAAAAATCTGAAGAGGAACAAAAGAAGTTGCGCGAAGATTATGATAATGATATGGCCTCTTACATGTCTCATTTTCGGGCTTATCGGACTTGGTTGGATGAAGATGCTCGTGCTGGGGCTGTTCTTGTTGCTAGTATGGAAAAGCATCTGGCAGGAGAGGTTATTCGGCTTGATCATGCTGCTCAGATGTGGGCTGCTCTTTGTCAGCGCTATGAGCCCTCTGGTCAGTCGACTTATATTGCCGCCCTACGTCAAGAACAATTGTTACAGCAGGGTGACAGTTCAGTTGAGGATTTCTTTCGACAGCTATCTGCAATATGGCGTGAGCTTGACACTCTTAGTCCTCAGTTGTCCCCGGACACTTGTGACTCCTGCAGGAAGCAACAGAGCCACCTTGATCTTCGTCGCACCTATGACTTCCTGACTCGTCTGCGTGCTGAGTTTGAGCCCCTTCGTGCTCAATTACTTGCTCGTGAGCCTTGTGTGTCTTTGATGGAGGCTCTTGCTGCTGTTCGTAATGAGGAGACTCGCCTTCGTTCTGCTGGTCTACTTCAGTCGACGTCCTCCTCAGTTCTGGCTGCTCGGTCTGGAATTCTTGGTTCTCCTCCCAAAGTGCCTACTTCAGCAGCCTCTGGTGGCTCGGGGACTCGCAACTCAGGTGGCCTTCATTGTAAGCACTGTGGCAGAGATGGACATGACGAGGATCATTGTTACAAGAAGAAGAGGCAGGCTCAGTCTCAGTCTTGCCGAGGTGGGCGCTCCTCACATGCTCAGTCTCAGCATCCTGATGCACAGCAGGAGATACTCATGTTACTTCGTCGTCTTGCTGTTCCTGCACCTACTGGAACTTCTGGTTCTGTCACTACTGGAGCTTCTGGTTCTGTCACTACTGGAGCTTCTGGCTCTGTCACTGCTCCAGTAGTCTCTGCTGCTACTTCTCAGTCTTTTATGGAGAGACCACCATCCACTTCAGGTATCCTGCCATGGATTCTTGATTCTGGTGCTTCTTTTCATATGACACCTGATAGTACATCTCTTTCTTCTATTTGCTCTCCTTCCATTCCTCTCACTGTTCAAACTGTTGATGGCTCTTCTCTTTCAGTTGTTGGTCGTGGCACTCTTTCTTCTTCATTTCATGTTCCTGTTGGAGTGTGATTGTATTAGGCCCATGAGGCTAGGCCCATGTGGCCCATGTATGGTACCTATATAGCTACCCTTCTAGGGTTAGCCCAAATTAATGAAAATCATTCCATAACATGGTATCAGCAGCCTAGGGTTAGGTCTTCCTCTTCCCCTCTCTTTGCTGCCCGCCGCCCCTCACTGGAGGCGCCGCCGCCGGCCCCTGGTGCCATGGCCGGCGGTCCTCCACCTCCTTCTCTCTACACCTTCTTCCCACCTCCATCTTCTCCCTCCTGGGCTCAGTCAATGGCTGCACCTGCCTCTGCTGCTCTTCCCGCCGGGCCTCCTCCCGCCAGCGCCCCTTTCTTCCCCGGCGCCCCTTCCTTCCCCGGCGCCCACCCTTCCCCTCCTCCTGGCGCTGGTGGCCACACCTTCCCCGTCGCCTCCACAGCCCCCGGTGCTCCCGTGGCCGGTGCCCCGTCCGCCCTGGAGACCGCGGCCTCAGTCCCTGGCGCGGCTACCGCCCTGGGGGCCGTGGCTGCTGCTCCGCCCGCCATGGGGGCTGCGGTTGCTGCTCCAGGCGCGGATGCAGCCCTGGGGGCCGTGGCCGCCCGAGCCTTCTTCCCCCGACGGCTGCACGGGTCCGCTCTGCACGCCTGGCCGCGATTTGCGCCCCCCACCTCCATGCTGGACGGCTGCAGCCCCCCAGCCGCTCCCTCACCTCCATGCTGGACGGCTGCAGCCCCCCATCCTCCCTCACCTCCATGCTGGACTGCTGCAGCCCCCCAGCCGCTCCCTCGTAATTCCTGGGCTTCAGTGGTGGCCGCCGCTCCTCTTCCTGCGCCACTCGCTCTGGCCGCCCTTCCTCCAGCATCTCCAGTGGCGGCTGTGCTGCCCGACCCCAACGGGCCGCTGCATCTCCCGGGTGCGGCCCCAGGGGCAGCCACCACCTCCGGCGCTGCCGGCTGTGCTACCTCCGCGCCCCTCATCCACGCGGCATGGGCACAGCAGGCCATCACCTCACCCGTGACAGCGCCTTTCCCGGCCGCCCCGGCTCCTTCCGGATCTGGTCCAACCTCCCCACCGCCACCATGGACTTCCCCGTGGCCGTGGTCCCGTCCACCACCGACGACTCGGGCCATGCGCCGGTGCCGTGTCGCACGCCGGGCCTCGTCGGCTCCCTACCCTCTACCCTCGGCTCAGTCCCCACCGCCGCTGCCGCCGGCCCATCTTCCTGGCGCCGCCACCACCATGGCCGCGGGCGCCGCGGCCGCTGGCGCGGGGGGCTCCGGCGCCGCCAATCTGGCCTACTCCTTCAGCACCACCGCCAGCCCTGATTGGATCACCGACTCGAGCGCCACTTTCCACACCACGTCCGATGCGAAACTCCTTTCTTCTCTTCGTCCTCCCCTCCTGTCCCTCCTCCATCATGGTCGCCAATGGCACTTGCCTTCCTGTCTCCTCCGTGGGCACTGCCAGTTCCCACGGCTTCTTTCATATCCCTGATGTTCTTGTGGCTCCCGGTATGGTTCACAACCTTCTCTCTATTCGTCGATTCAACACTGACAACTCTTGTTCGGTTGAGTTTGACCCCTCTGGCCTCACTGTGCGGGATTTGGCCTCCCGGGTTCCTCGGCTCCGATGTAACAGCACTGGGCCTCTCTACACCCTTCGGTTTCCGGCCTCAGTTTCACCTCCTTCGCCTTCCTCAGCCGCGTTCGCCGTCACTCCTTCCTCCACCACTTGGCACCGTCGTCTTGGCCATCCTGGCCGGGATGCCCTGATACAGCTCGAGCATAGTTCCGGCATTCGGTGCTCTCGGGCTCACGATGATCACTTGTGTCATGCGTGCCAGCTAGGCCGTCACGTTCGCCTTCCCTTTCAGTCCTCTTCCTCACATACCACTCGTGTCTTTGATCTTATTCACTGCGACTTATGGACTTCTCCTGTTCTCAGCATGTCTGGCTATAAGTACTACTTGGTGGTGGTCGATGATTTCTCCCATTACTCCTGGACTTTTCCTCTGCGTGCCAAGTCCGAGGCTTTCCCCACTCTTAGCCACTTCTTTGCTTGGGTTTCCACTCACTTCGGCCTCGCCATCAAGGCTGTCCAGTGCGACAATGGTCGTGAGTTCGATAACTCAACCTCCCTTGCTTTCTTCCTTTCTTCCGGTGTCCACCTGCGCATGTCTTGTCCGTATACCTCCTCTCAGAACGGCAAGGCAGAGCGTATGATCCGCACCACCAACGACATCATGCGCACCCTTCTGCTCCAGGCATCTTTACCCGCTCGCTTCTGGGCTGAGTGTCTACACACCTCCACATATCTCCTTAACCGACTTCCTTCTACTGCCTGCCCAGCTCTTACGCCTCACCACGCTCTTTTCGGTACCCCTCCTCGGTACGACCACCTTCGAGTCTTCGGGTGTGCGTGTTACCCTAACACCGCCGCCACCGCTCCTCATAAGCTGGCTCCCCGGTCGACCCTCTGTGTCTTTCTCGGATACTCTCCGGATCACAAGGGTTACTGATGCTTTAACCTTACCTCTCGCCGTGTCCTCATCTCTCGCCATGTCGTGTTTGATGAGTCGGCGTTCCCTTACTCCGCCAACTCTCCACCCACACCTCCCGCTGACCCTGCGGAGGCTTCCTTCTTTCCCACTGACACGGCGATTCCGCCACCCTTCTCCCCCTACTCTGCAGGTACTGCTCCGGCGCGCTCTCCTGGTGGTCCCGCCTCGCCTCTGCCGGACTCACCCCAGGACCTTCCGGTGCCTGACACGGTCGAGGCAGCCCCGGAGCTTCCACCCTCGCTCCCTGTGGCTTCGCTGCCTCCCGTTGTGCCCGATGCTACCGCTCCGATCGCGGGACTGAGCACACCGACCCCAGCTCCTCCCGGGCGCTTCGGACTCGTCTACCAGCGTCGGCGGGAGCTGCGTCCGCCCTCACCTCCTCCCGGCCGTTTCGGGATCGTCTACGAGCGCCGGCGTGAGCCGCCTCCGCCGCTCTCGTCACCAGCGCCGTCGTCGCCGGTGCCTGCTCCGCCGGCATCACCACGCTCTCGCGCCGACCCGCCGGTGTACCACCCGCCTCTTCTTCACCGGGACCCTCGTCACGCTCACCCGATGGTGACGAGGCAAGCGTCGCGCCCGCAGGCCCACACCGCCGCTGCCTGCGAGCCGGCGATCTCTCCGGTACCCTCTTCCGTTCGCGCGGCCTTGGCGGATCCTCACTGGCGCCGCATGATGGACGAGGAGTACGCGGCCCTCCTCGCCAACCAGACGTGGGACCTAGTGCCTCGTCCGCCGGGTTCCAACATTGTCACCGGCAAGTGGATCTGGACGCACAAGAGGCGGGCTGATGGTTCCTTGGAGCGCTACAAGGCTCGCTGGGTCCTCCGCGGCTTCACTCAGCGGCCCGGCATTGACTATGCTGAGACTTTCAGTCCCGTGGTGAAGCCAGCTACAATCCGCACCGTCCTCTCCCTGGCTCTCGAGCGCTCCTGGTCTGTGCATCAGCTAGATGTCAAGAATGCCTTCCTTCATGGCACTCTGACTGAGACGGTCTACTGCAGTCAGCCGGCAGGTTTTGTGGATGCTTCTCGTCCTGACTTCGTCTGCCGGCTCAACAAATCTCTCTACGGGCTCAAGCAGGCACCCCGGGCTTGGTACTCTCGTTTCGCTACCTTCCTGCAGACTCTTGGGTTCACGGAGGCCAAGTCTGACACCTCCCTGTTCATATACCACTATAGGGGTGAGACTGCTTACCTGCTCCTCTATGTGGATGACATTGTTCTCACTGCCTCCAGCGAATCTTTGCTCCATCGCATCATTGCCTCACTCCAGAAGGAATTTGCTATGAAGGATCTTGGGGTGCTCCACTTCCTCGGCGTCACTGTTGAGCCCCGACCTTCCGGCTTGTTCCTCCACTAGCGGCAGTTCACTTGTGACATTCTGAAGCGAGCCGGGATGACCGCCTGTCAGTCCTGCTCTACACCGGTGGACACCCAGGGCAAGCTGTCAGAGGCTGGGGGTTCGATGCTTGGACCAGCAGACTCCACTGCCTACCGGAGTCTTGCTGGCGCACTTCAGTACCTCACCTTCACACGGCCGGACATCACTTATGTCGTCCAGCAGCTCTGCCTCTACATGCATACTCCGCGGGAGCCTCACCTGGCTACTATGAAGCGGCTTCTCCGGTACCTCCGTGGCACCCTTGGCTACGGGCTGCTCCTCGGCCGGTCTTCCACTGCCGAGCTGGTTGTCTACACCGACGCTGACTGGGCGGGCTGCCCGGACACCCGCAGGTCCACCTCCGGCTACGCGGTCTTCCTCGGCGGCAACCTGGTCTCTTGGTTGTCCAAGCGCCAGCCCGTGGTTTCCCGCTCCAGTGCCGAGGCGGAGTACCGTGCCGTGGCCAACGGCGTGGCCGAGGCCGCCTGGCTCCGCCAGCTCCTGGCTGAGCTTCACCGCCCCCTCGCCAGGAGCACGCTCGTCTACTGCGACAACGTCAGTGCGGTCTACCTCTCCACCAACCCCGTGCAGCACCAGCGGACCAAGCATGTGGAGATCGATCTACACTTCGTCTGCGACCGGGTGGCCATCGGCGACGTCCGTGTGCTTCACGTCCCGACCACCTCCCAGTTTGCGGATATCTTCACCAAAGGCCTCCCTTCCTCGACCTTCTCCGAGTTTCGCTCTAGCCTCAACGTCTCCAGTGGCTAGTTGTGGCTGCGGGGGGTCCTGTGTATTGTGCTTTTACATGTTTTCTTTCTTGTTCAGCCTTAAACTCCGCTGCGCCGGTAGTTCAGACTGCGGGGGGGTGTTGGAGTGTAATTGTATTAGGCCCATGAGGCTAGGCCCATGTGGCCCATGTATGGTACCTATATAGCTACCCTTCTAGGGTTAGCCCAAATTAATGAAAATCATTCCATAATAATTCCTAATGTTTCTTATGTTCCTGATTTGACCATGCAACTTACATCTGCTGGTCAGCTCACTGATCTTGGTTGCCGTGTTATTTTTGATTCTGACTCCGTGTTCAGGATCTCAGCACGGGTCTCCTAGTTGGTACTGGCCCTCGCCGCCGTGATTCTCCGCATCTCTGGGAACTCGATTGGCTTCGTCTTCCTTCCACTGCCTCTGCCGGTCTTGTGAGCTCTGCTTCTCCTGCGTCGGCCTCATCCTCTTTTGCTCAGTGGCATCATCGCCTGGGACATCTATGTGGTTCCCGCTTATCCGCTCTTGTCCGTCGCGGTGTTCTGGGAAATGTCTCTGGTGATGTTTCTTTAGATCAGTGTCAGGGCTGTAAGCTTGGCAAACAGATCTAGCTTCCATATCCCTCTAGTGGGTTTGTGTCACTGCGTCCTTTTGATCTTGTTCATTCAGATGTATGGGGTCCTGCACCTTTTGTTTCAAAAGGGGGTCATCAATATTATGTCATATTTATCGATGATTTCTCTCGCTTCACATGGGTGTATTTCATGAAACATCGTAATGAGGTGTTATCCATATACAAAACTTTTGCTCGAATGATTCGCACTCATTTTGATGCTCCTATTCGTGTTTTTCGGGCGGACTCTGCCGGGGAATATCTTTCGGGTGCTCTTCGCCAATTTCTTTCTGAGCAAGGGACTCTCTCACAATTTTCTTGTCCTGGTGCACACGCTCAGAATGGTGTTGCTGAGCGTAAACATCGTCACCTTCTTGGAACTGCTCGTGCTCTTATGATTGCTTTCTCAGTTCCACCTCATTTCTGGGCTGAAGCAATCTCCACTGCCACCTATTTAACCAACATTCAACCCTCATCTGCTCTTAAAGGTGACATCCCATATGTGCGCCTTTTTGGACATCCACCTGATTACTCCAGTCTCCGCCTTTTTGGATGTCTGTGCTATGTTCTTCTTGCTCCTCGTGAACGCACTAAACTCACCCATCAATCTGTTGAGTGTGTTTTCTTAGGCTATAGTGCTGAGCACAAGGGCTATCGTTGTTGGGACCCGGCTCCTCGTCATATGCGGATCTCTCGGGACGTTACTTTTGATGAGTCTCGTTCCTTCTATCCTCGACCCTCTTCTGATGTTTCTCCTCAGGCTGTTGTTGAGCCTCTGTCCTTCTTGACTTTTCCTGATACACCTATCTCCACTATGTTTCTTCCTCCGCCAACATCTCCACCTTCTAAACCATCTTCACCTCCTCCATCCTCTCCTCCGCTGCCCTCTGAGCCATCTTCACATGCTCCTCGGTCCATTTATGATTCCAAACCTCCCGTGATTCACACCTACAGTCGTCGGCTCTTGGATACCTCGCCTCCTGTTGAGTTGCCTTCTGATGTCTCCTCTCTTGCTGAGCCATCTTCGGTTGATGATTCTTTATCTCAGCCCTCCTCTCATTATAATCTTCGCGATCGTAGCTCGCTAAAGCCTCTTGATAGGTATGGTTTTGCTGGCACTGTCTTTTCTGAGCCGGCCACATACCATGATGCCATTTGTCATCCTGAATGGCAACTAGCCATGGCTGAGGAGATGGCTGCCCTTGAGCGTACTGGCACTTGGGACATAGTTCCTCTTCCTTCTCATGCTCGTCCCATCACGTGCAAGTGGGTTTATAAGATCAAGACTCGCTCTGACGGCTCTCTCCAGCGTTATAAGGCTTGTCTTGTTGCTCATGGTTTTCAGCAAGAGTATGGTCGTGATTATGATGAGACATTTGCTCCTGTGGCTCACATGACCACTGTTCGCACTCTTCTTGCTGTGGCCTCTGTTCGTGCTTGGTCCATTTCTCAACTTGATGTCAAAAATGCCTTCCTTAATGGTGAACTCCGTGAGGAGGTCTACATGCGACCACCTCCTGGGTATCTTGTTCCTGATGGCATGGTTTGTCGTCTTCGTCGCTCTCTTTATGGTCTGAAACAAGCTCCTCGTGCTTGGTTTCAGCGCTTTGCCTCTGTGATCATTGCTGCTGGTTTTTCCCCGAGCAATCATGACCCTGCCTTGTTTATTCATACATCCCCTCGTGGTCGCACTCTTCTTCTTCTTTATGTTGATGATATGATTATCACTGGTGATGATTCTGAGTATATTGCCTTTGTCAAGGCACGCCTCAGCGAGCAGTTTCTTATGTCTGATCTTGGTCCTCTTCGTTATTTTCTTGGGATTGAGGTCTCTTCCACCTCTGATGGCATTTACTTATCCCAAGAAAAATACATTCAGGATCTTCTTGCTCGCTCTTGCCTCACTGATCACCGCACTGTTGAGACTCCCATCGAGCTTAATCTTCAGCTCCGTGCTACTGATGGTAAACCACTCACCGATCCCACTCGGTATCGTCATATTGTTGGGAGTCTTGTTTATCTGGCTGTGACCCGTCCTGACATCTCATATGCTGTGCACATTCTTAGTCAATTTGTTTCTGCTCCCACCCATGTCCATTACAGCCATCTTCTTCGTGTCTTGCGTTATCTTCGTGGGACCATTACTCGTCGTCTGTTCTTCCCGCGTTCTAGCTCTTTTCAACTCCAAGCCTACTCTGATGCTACTTGGGCTAGTGACTCTGATCGTCGCTCTCTTTCTGCCTATTGTATTTTTCTTGGTGGCTCTCTCATTGCTTGGAAGACAAAGAAGCAGACCGCGGTCTCTCGTTCTAGTGCAGAGGCCGAGTTGCGAGCTATGGCTCTTGCGACAGCAGAGGTTACTTGGCTTCGATGGTTACTTGAGGATTTCGGTGTTTCAGTTTCTATGCCCACTCCTCTTCTGTCTGACAGTACCAGTGCTATCAGCATAGCTCGTGATCCTGTGAAGCATGAGCTCACCAAGCATATTGGAGTTGATGCATATTACACCCGGGCTCAGGTACAAGATGATGTCATTGTTCTTCGCTATGTGCCCTCCGAGCTCCAGGTGGCTGATTTCTTCACCAAGGCGTAGACACGAGTTCAACATCGGTTCCTTCTCTCCAAACTCATGTTTGTGATCCACCCTGAGTTTGAGGGGGGGTGTTAGATATATATAGTGTATAGCATATTTTCCTCTTTGTGTAAGGGCTTAGATGCATATATGCCCAACTCATGTACATGTTTGGGCTGTTGCCCCCTGGAATCGTACATGTTTGGGCTGTTGCCCCCTGGAATCGATTGAGCTCCATTCCTTCTAACATTGAAATTCTAAATATTGCCATTCCCTTTCATATATGGCATTTGTTGATTTGAGTGTTTCTTATATTGGTTGTTACTGCATGTTCGGTTGCTAGCTCTAAATAACCAGTTGCATTCATTAGTCAACTTCAAAGGCTTTGTCCATTTACCATAAGAACCAGCCTAGTTTGAGCTGGTAGCTATAGATTTTTGTAAGACGAGTTGCCATTTTTTTTCATTCTTGAAGTGGTTAGTTTTTAAACACTGTACTTTGTTATATGCACTTAGGGCAGTCCCAATGGGGCATTGATTGTGGTTTCTATCTATATTAATTAGCTTGACAACTCAGCAATTTGCTGATGTGGCAGTTGTTTTATTATGGAGAGAGAAGAGAAAATGTAGAAACGATTTCCTCTGGGCGAAACCGAGTTGACCCTCGTCCCGATGCGCTAGGAAACCACCAAAACAGCGATGGGGAGACCCAGCTCATTTCTTCCTCAGCTCGCCCGGATCCCTTGCGCCGCCGCCGCCAACTTCCTCGCGCGCGCTGTCCCTCCGTTCCCGTGCGCGCGTGCTCGATTCTCCTCCTGCACGCGCTCATCTCCCACGCAGCTCGCGCCCCTCTCGCATCCTCCCACATCGCTCCCCTCTGCCGCAGCTAAATCCACCTCTGCTGCAGCCAAATCCATCACCGGTGGCACCATCTCCCTCTCTCGCGCCCTCATCTAGGTCAGGGGCGGATCCAGGATGAAGCACCCGGGGGGGCTAAATAATGAAGGATTAGACCTTAAGCTGTTGATCAATGGTGGATTAGAGGCTAAGCTACAGTATTTTACAGGTAAAATCAAGCTCCCAGGGGGGGCTGCAGCCCGGGCCGTGGATCCGCCACTGATCTAGGTCCCCTCAGTAATATGCAGCGCAGCAGCCCCTCCAATCGATTTCCCACTTCTGCATCTCCAATCTCTCAGAGAATGGATCGACTCCCTGGATCCAAGCGATCCTCTAGTTCTCCTGCCACCCATGCATGGTGCTGCAACCCCTGCTCCGGCCGCCGCCGGTGATGCTACAACTAGTGTTCAAGGTGTTCCTGCGTGGTGGACAGCATCATCTCTTGGTGCGTTCTTCAGGCTTGATTCGTCTCGTACTGAAAGGTACGTTCTTCAGGCATGCTAGTTCTGTACGTTTTTTTTTACATTAACATTATAGATTATGATAATGAAATGGGTCATATTGGATAGCATTGCATATTCTTTTTAAAAAAATTAACTCTATGTATGGATTATATGTTGCTGGCAGTATGTACACTGGTCTTTCAATCGATTATTTTGTCACTAGTATACAATGGTCTAGTGCTCTGTCAGCTGGTTCTGAAACTGAAAAAGACAATCTGTGTGAGTGTGTCAACCTTCAGGCATTGAACATCTTTTTTTTTTGAAATTCATTGTTTATTTTCACTTGTAGATGATGCTGTGGAACCTGATGGCTTGTGGGGGACTTTTGCAACCTGATGGCTTGTGGAGGACTTCTGAATCTACCTGAGATGATGCTGCGCAACATAGATGAGATAATGCTGTACAACATAGATGCAGCCATGCAACCTGATGATGCCACCTTATTATTTTACTATAATATATCATGAACTTTAGTTATTTTGTTGCTTGCGCAACCTGATAATGAAACCTGATGTTGCAGCCTATTATCTTTAATTTTCTGGATCGGTATGATTAATATATGATTTTGCAAACTATATGTGCAATCCAAGCAGTGTACTGTATTCCTGTGTTCTTTGTTGTGACTTGCGACATGTTTGATCTGATCAGGTACAAAGCAATCAGGCTATATGGTTGCTCGCCAGAGTTAACCTATTGCATTTTTGTGTTGCATTTAAGTTATCTCTTGTATAGAAATTATTGTAGAAACCATGGATTGGGAATGATAGTTTCTACAGCACATTAATTGCTCTCTTTCTCTCTTGGAAACTACCTCAAGAAACTATCCATTGGGACTGCCCTTACATGACTACGGGTCATCATTATGAAATCTTTAACACCAGCATGGTCTGCAGTTGGGTGAGCATGAAATTGCTTGGGTGGATGCAGAAGTTGGAAAAGAAGATGAGAAGCTTATTTTGCTCCCCCCATCGTCAACACCACCACCCCACAACCCAGTTCTTATGGGTGATCTAAAATTGTCTGATTTCAAACAATTTTTAGAAAATAAAGGATGGCAGGTAGGTTTATTATATTGGATTCCTGAATCTTTGAGTGTCCCCTGTACCTATATGGGCATTATCCAAACTTTTAGTTTTAGGAGTGGACATGAAGAATATTTCATTTACTAAGTAGGATTTTTCAGTTGAACTCGAGAGGATCAAATATGTTGAGATTCAGGTGTATTAGTATGTTGAGAAGAAATTTGTGCTGTCAACTTTCACTATCACTAGCATACTGCAGGACACTAGATGGCACTTGTTACCTTCACATAGACATAGCCTATAGATGTTAATAGATGCTCACAAGAGTTGATTGATGAAAGCTGCAGCATATGTATTTTGGGTGGATAATATTAAGCGGGCAGGGATGAATAATCTTTGTTGGTTTGTATACTGAAGCCATTGACATTAGTCACTAAGGAAACAGTTGTTGCAGGTTGAATTTTCTGCAGGTGCTTTACGACGAATAAGTCATGGTGCGCAAGATTGGTGATTCTAGCCAAAAAGGTAATTTCGGCATCCATTTAGGAACAACACTCCTGTGCATATTTCGGCAGAACTTGATCTGCTCCAGTTCAAGTTCTATGGTTCAGAACTTGAGATGATACATGACAAACGGATGCCTCAGTTTTTTATGACATATACCAACAAGACTCCAGGAGCATATGCCTTGCCCGGTGGTGTGAGACTTCATACACTTGTGCCTGTTTGGATGCGAAGTATTTTTTTGGAGCTTTATAAAATCCCATGGTTTGCAAAATAGTTCGGTTTTGGAGAAGCGTTATGAAGTGGTTGGATGCAAGAAACCTTTTAATTTTGAAAATTATGTTGCTAAAAATCTGTTGTCTCCACTCGAAACCTTCTCTCTTAACCATGATTGTGCACGTCTATGGATTCTAAAACTGTAGTTTCATGATAATACAGCATCCAAACGGCCTACATTTGTCATGCGATGACATTATTGCAGCCTTGCAGGGCAGCACGGGCCGGGGTCTCAGCAGATGTCATCGAAGGCCCCCTGTGCGAGGACTATTACAAAATCAGGGAGCTTCTGTACTCGCAGTTGTACTTGCTGTGAAGCAATGTACGGCTTCTCCATCTCTCGTGGTAGATTTAACCCAGTCGTGTTGGGCAAGTGACGAGTGCATAGGCAGAGAGAAGCCGGGAGCAGTTTTGGTTTATAGATGATTATTATTAGATGTTGACCATAAGATTACATGCGTATAATATCCGAAAGCCTTTAATCTTCTTATAGTTTGCCAAATGAGGTTGTTATCCTTGAAAATTTGGTAAAACAAGAAAATTTGCTCTCCAACAGTGTGCCAAATAAGGTTGCCATCTTTAGCAAGTTACCATCGAAGCCCTCCGCGCGCGCATCCCACTCTGCATCACCCTCCCGCGCGTCGCCGCCTGCCTTCCCGCGCGCTCGTGGAAATTTCTGCGACTCCTTCCCGCGCGTGTCTCCACGCAGCCGCCATATATCTTCATTGATCAGGCCAGCGCGTAGATCAGTTCCTCCCCGTCCTTCCTCCTCGCGACGAGGAGAGCCGCGATTCGAGCCAGCGCGTGACAAGGAGACCCCACGCCAAGCCCGTCGCCGCCGTTGCGATCAGGTACGTCCTCCCTCGATCTGTTTCCGTCGATCTCCTGTAGGTACCGATAGTGTAGCTAGGGTTCCTTGCTCGCGATCAGTTGCTGCCGTCTAGGGTGGTGATAGTCTAGGTAGGCTTCCTTGCTCTTGATCTGTTTCTAGCTCGCGATCAGCTGCTGCCATCGATTAGGATATAGGGTTCCTTGCTGATCGATCATATTGTTTGTAGGTGCACAAGAAATTTAGCCTCGGTCTTGTTGTTCAATGTTACTTGTTGATGATCGATGATAGTGTTTCTTCCTGATTGATGATAATGTATCTTGCTGATCGATCATATTATTACTTGCTGATCCATCATATTGTTCCTTGATGATCGATCATATTGTTACTTGCATTCTCTCAATTTATTTTTTCTTTATAGACTCATGGAGATTGAAGGAGATGCGTTCTTGTCGGACATTCTTCTGAATGAACAAGATGGTCATGTTGCTGGTTTGGACAATCTCACCATTCCAATCACTCAAGATACTAAGTAAAAATGACAAATTATTGGAGAGAGTATTTTTTTCATTTGCCATTTTTTTTACAAGTTGTCAAATCACGATATTTGCCAAGTGAATTTGGGCAAACTGTTGGAGATGTTGTAGTATCCTGGTGTTTTGACATCTGTTTTTCTCTTTTCTCCAGTTCTTTAGTACTCCCTTTTTGTTCTAAATTATAAGTCGTTTTGATTTTTTTTGGTATATAGAGTTTGCTATTTATCTAGAAATATATTATATCTAGATGCATAATAAAATGGATGTACTAGATTTTTTTTGGTACATAGAATTTGTTATATGTTATATCTAGTAATATAGATGTAAAGCAAAATAGATGTAAAAAAATCAAAGCGACTTATAATGTGAACGGAGGGAGTATTTTACAAGCTTAGATTTGTGTTGGACGAAATTAGGTCCTATTCTATAGCACTATTTTAACGGTACTTTTCAGAACCGTATCTTTCTCTCGTATTAAATCAGTGCCGACCTAGGAAGATGCGCTACGGATGTTCCATTAGAGCAAGGCTAATAATTTAACATGCTGCCGGCTGCAAGAGCATGTCATAACATATAAAGCCATTTATATAGCCGACTTATATTATGATTTAGCTATTTGACGGGCCGTAGTATTTAATGATCACAATAAAGGAGTACGTGAAATGGGAAAGAAACGCTAACTTTCTCGCTCGCAGCCAGCTGGAAAAAGGCATTTTCTCCTCGTACACTGCGCTGCAGTCGGCGAGGAGTTTACCGCCCGCTCCAAATTCTCCTTCTTTACATGGCTGTTTTTTCGATGACGTGGATCCTCCTCGCTGGCTAAAAGAAGATTATTATACCTGCTCTTATTGTTGCCGGCCTTGACGCCTGGTTGATTTGACTGTGTCCAGCCATAGAAGATGAAAGTGACGCTTGGTGGAACCAACAGTTTGCAAAATGTGGGAGTACTTCCACGATGATGAAGATGAAGAAGGCACGTGGTCTGAATGATCGATTGTCAACGCAACGGTCCTCATCACTTTTACTTTGGCCTGGTTTAGATTCCAAATTTTTTTAAAAATAATTTCCTGTAGCATTTTTATTATTATTTAGTAAAATTTGTCTGATCATAAATTAACTAGCTTAAAAAGTTGTTTTGATATTTACAGATAAATTATGTAATTAATTATTTTTTTATCTATATTTAATGCTCCATACATGTATCAAGATTCGAGGTAATAGGTATTGTGTTTTTTTTTTTGTCTTTCTGCAACTAAACAGGGCCTTATTCGCCGGTGAATTCGCCACCGGCGCCCGCCCTCATCACAAACCAAAACAAAAAAAAAAAAAATCACGAGTGGAATCGTTTGTTGGATCTCCATCTCCTTCCTAAAGCATCCGTACTGGAATCTTTGGCTCCCGACTCGATCCGCGAGGCGCGCCACTTGTTCGACGCAATTCCCTCCCAGCTACAACCTGCCGCCGCCGCCACGGTGGCCGATGGATGACTGATTGCCGCCGCTGCCGCCGCCTAGTGCCCCGGCCATGTCGCTGGCCTGCGGCCTGCCGCTGCTCGAGTGCGTCTACTGCCTCGCGTGCGCGCGCTGGGCATGGAAGCGCTGCCTCCACAGCGGCGAGGTCGACAGCGCCACCTGGGGCCTCGCCTCCGCTGCCGACTTCGAGCCCGTGCCGCGCATGTGCCGCCTCGTCATGGCCAACTACGAGCCCGACCTCTCCCCCTCCGCGCCGCTCCTCTTCGCGCCGCCCGGGCCCGGCGGCTACGGCATCGACCTGACCTGCGTCCTCCGCCGCCGGACCTACGCCGACACCCGCGGCCGCGTCACGCCCTACCTCCTCTACCTCGACCACGCGCACGCCGACATCGTCCTCGCGCTCCGCGGGCTCAACCTCGCCAAGGAGTCCGACTACGCGCTCCTCCTCGACAACCGCCTCGGCAAGCGCCGCTTCGACGGCGGCTACGTCCACAACGGCCTCCTCAGGGCCGCCGCCTGGGTGCTCGACGCCGAGTGCGACATCCTGAAGGAACTCCTCGAGAGGTACCCCGACTACACGCTCACCTTCACGGGTCATTCGCTGGGCGCCGGCATCGCAGCCATCCTCACCATGGTCGTCGTGCTCAACCTCGAAAAGCTTGGCAACGTCGACAGGACCCGCACGCGCTGCTACGCCATGGCGCCGGCCAGGTGCATGTCACTCAATCTCGCCGTCAGATACGCCGACGTTATCAACTCGGTCGTCCTTCAGGTCACCGTCACTCACTCAGGTTTCTTAATTATCAACACTAATAACTACTCCCTGCTGGTTTCAACCATTCTCCATCTTTCTTTCCCTCCCAATGGCAGGACGACTTCTTGCCCCGGACGGCTACTCCTCTTGAAGACATTTTCAAGTCAATCCTCTGGTACATTATATAATAACTTTGTTCTTTTCTTGATTATGAACAAATGATGTACTCCATGTTTTTGTTCATCTAGTGCTGAAAAGGTTTTGTTTCGCAAATTGTTATGTGCTTCATTACTGGCTCGAACTTTCCTCTTGCATAATCCCAGTTGCTCTATTTGTTTAATCAGAAACTGTATATCTGTTTCAGGATATATGATATCATCACTTAGTGAACATCACACCTGTATTTAGTGCTCTGCAAGTCAATCCTGTGAGCTGTGTACAGTGTACACCTATTATAGCCGAGGGTGGTTTATCTTATTTGCTGATTTTTCAGTTTATGTTTCTGCTAGCTCTGTTGCAGCTGTGATGCTTTTGCTGCTTACTGGGCTCAAGCAAGTTTGACATTAAGCTATCTTCTTTTCTTGGACAGCTTGCCATGCCTCCTAGGTTTGAGATGTTTGAGAGATACATGTATACCCGAAGACGCTATGCTAAAGGATCCAAGGAGGCTTTATGCACCAGGCCGGATTTATCACATAGTGGAAAGAAGAATGTGCAGGTACCCTTTCCTCATTTGGTATTCTAGAATGCAAGAAACATCATGTGGCCCCTGATGCATAGTATCCGTTAGTTGCGTATTGATGGAGGTGTTCTCACAATTGTCAGAAATAGAGAACAGGGTATTCTAGTAGTTTAAAATATTTGATAGTATCGTTTTAAGAGAACCATCACCTCTTTATTTTGCGAATATGTAGTTCAACTATCACCATTGACTGTAAACCCATACTGATACTGCTAGGTACACCATTGATATTAAACTTTCCCAGCTGTTTTACATTTCTTGGTCAGAGTACTGGGTGTTGCTAATGAAGGTGTCCAATATTTCCCGAAAACAAACTGAATTCCTTGAAACACACAGGTGCGGAAGATATCCACCTGTAGTCAAAACAGCTGTGCCGGTGGATGGTAGATTTGAGCACATAGTTCTTTCCTGCAATGCCACAGCGGACCATGCCATTATTTGGATTGAGAGGGAGGCCCAGAAGGCTTTGGATGTGAGTTGCTTATAGCCTTATATGCTTCTACTCATGCTTACTCTCTATTCTTTGTCTGTAGCCTTTTATCTTTGGTACTGATAAAGTGAACCTCCTTGCATATCACTGTTTTTTCTTTCTTTCTTAACTGTGCACGTTGACGATATGTAAGGGTCACGTGTGGACGTGTGGGGAATGTTTTAGATTCTATTCTTAGCATTATAGAACCTAGAAATGTGAAAATACAAGAAGAAAGTTTGAAGAACTAACTCAACTAAGGTAGTGACGACAAAAATCTTGTCCAAAATACAGTTACACATTGGTTAGATGTGTTGGAATTGTGATCTCCTGGCCAATTCTTTAGTCGGTAAGAGAAAGGGATGGAACGGGGTGGAAACACCCCCGAACCATCCCGTTTGCCGAAGTCGGCAATTGAAAGGATCGGAAACACCCCCGAACAATCTCGTTTTATCCTGATCGGGGTTACCAACCTAATAGGTGTCGGCCTCCCGTTGTGGAGCGATATATATTGGGAAAAGGTCCCACAAGGACCGGAACTAAGACCTAAGCCCATTTCCCTATCCTACCGATTAAGGACCACGCTGAAACATTGGAAGGACCGAGACAAGCCCCAGAAACAAGAACAGACAGAAAGAGTTGAAAAAAAGAGAGATGGGAAGCTCATCTGATGAAGGTATGTGCATGAATCTCATCTCATGTTGTGGTTCTATCTTAATCTAGATGATCCAACATAACTAACAAGATGCATTTGTCGTGTGAACGTCCCTCTAGTTGAGTTCGTTAGGTGGCTCTAGTAGCATTTCTCAGGTCCTAGGTTCGACTCCCATGAGCTGAGTTGGTTAGGTGGCTCTTGTAGTATTCCTCGGGTCCTGGATTTGACTCCCCATGAGGAGTGAATTTCAGGTTGGGATTGAAAAAAAACTCCTCGTCTGTCCTACACCAAAGCACAAGTCTAAGGCTAGGCCCGGCTCCGGTTGTGGGCTGTCTTATTCCCCGCAGGTTGAGTTTTTTTAGATGCAGTTATCGTCCAAAGAACAGGTCTAAGGCCCGGCCCTGTCGTGGGCTGTCTTACCCCCAAAGGCTCAAGTTTGTTTAGATGCTGTTGTCGTCTTTAGAATTGTTCATGTTTGGAAATGGAGTTGTTGAATATGAAAATAGACATAGGATGATTTGTTCACCAAGCAGATGCAATCGTACAAATGGGTGCAAGTTAGCTGCTTCTCTGATTTTTTTTCCGTGCTTATTACGTGATTCCACCGCCGGTGTGCAGCTGATGCTGGAGGAGGAGGACACGCTGGCAGTGCCATCGGAGCAGCGGATGGAGCGGAACGAAACCCTGCAGAAGGAGCACGTGGAGGAGCACAGGGCCGCTCTGCGCCGGGCCGTCACGCTGTCGGTGCCAGACGCGCGGTCACCATCGCCGTACGGTACGTTTGACGATGTCGGGCAGCATCACCACCAGCCGGAGAGGAGCGAGAGCTTCCCGCCGGCGGGGCCCAGGCAGCGCATGAGCTGGAACGATCTGATCGAGCGGGTGTTCGACAAAGACGAGGACGGCCAGATCGTGCTGCGCAGCTCGGTTCTTCTCTGAAGAGCGCAGCCTCCCGACCTCACCTGGGCCGTTGTAAATTCCTTTGGTCTTGCAAATGTGCTGCCGGCTGCCTCTCTCCCAGCAGAAGCCCCCATTTTCCTGTGTTATTGGATGTTCAGTGTCATTTATTCATAGAAGAGAATTCTTTGTGTTATTGGGTTGTTCAGTGTCATTTATTCATAGAAGAGAATTCTTTGTCTTGTATGCGCGGCTCATATAGCGACATGAGCTGATCAGCTGCGTAGACAAGTTTTGTGAAGGAATAATCAAGGTGAAGAGTAGGTCAATTTTGGCACCATTTTCCTGGTGATCTTGATATGTAAAGTTAGGATCCAAACTCACAATCTGCATTGCTGAACATCATTACACACCAGACAGTACGATCGAGACACTTATTCCCGTTTTGTTCCATGCGTATCAGCAGTCACTCAAAATTTTGGATTTTTGACACTGGGGAGATGGAGATGAGCACAATGCCTTAGTTTTCAGATTTCACACCCAAATCTGCATAGCCTCGCCCCATGGCCATGAGATGTAAGGCACATATGGACTATATATTGTTTGCTCACGGTGTGGAGCCGCCGGCGACAAAAGGATGTGAATTCACCGTTTATCAGCACTCAACTAAACCCACTGGTCTTCCTTCTTGAAAAAGGAGAAAAAATAGGCTTTACAAAATGAGCAGCGAGTTCAATATTTAACAGCTCAAAAATCAGCTGATACTACTGCCTAAAAAGCAAAGAAAAAGGAGAAAAAATGTAAGCCATAAAGCCTGAGCCAATCAGCCACTTGTATATGTGTATGTAACATGCTACCAATCTATACTTGCAGATCAAGAACCGCCTCACCTGCAAACATGTAGCACGATAAGGTCAACATGGGATTAACAGGCGCTAAAAGGGGGATAGCCGTCAGACTACTCCAGTGGCGAGTCCATCTTACCATGCATTCTCTTGACGAAGCGCTCAAATTCAAAAAAGTTGGGTCTTTCAAACAGAACTTTGCTAAGCCTTAGGTAGGTGAAACCAAACAGATGCCGTCCATCTGGGTCATTCAGTGGTTTGGCATTCTCCAAAATCTTGTTGAATCCATCCCTATCATAGCAAGGTAGAGCGTTCTCACTAGCCACTTGTATACCAGCATCCCAAGCAGCATTTAGCACCTGAAAAACGATGCACCCAATTTATTAAACACTAACACTTCATCAATCCGTTCCAAATTAAATTGAAAAAAAATATGGTGTTGTACTATAAGTGCCAACTACTCATTCAGAGAAAACCTACCAAATAGTAACATGTCTTTGCTCACTAGAGAACACAAAACATCAGCTAGTAAGCTGTTGCTAAGAAATGCAAAACATGCAACGGAACAATGGATCCATACCTGCCATACTAGGCCCTCTGGATCTGCAAATGCCTCAGGGTATACCTCATGCTGGTCCATAGTGCGCAATTCAACACATGTAAAGTTCAAAGCAGCATCATATTTCTTCAATACTGCAGCAATTGGAGCATAGCCATCACGGTTACATGGGTTGTAAAATCCAGCGGTCAATTCAGCAGCATGACTGGCAGTTTTGTACCACCAGTGCACCCCCGAGACCTGTTAATATCACAGAAGTGGTTAGTGCTATACAATCATTTCATGTGATTTGGATAAAAATGATAAAGAATAAGGTTGTTCTGACACTTATAAGACCAAGTTCCCAGAAACAAGAAAAAATGCCCACAAATCAACCATCAAAACACTGAAATTGGCTTTGAATAAATAACAAAGACAACTGACCTTAACAGCAATGTTTGAACCCTCAAAAGCCAACCTTGCTAACATCAGTACACGGTCCGCGTGATCCACCAACGTCTGGGAGTACCAGCTGAGGAAAAACCGGCCATAGTAGCTATCATAATCTCCTCCATCACAAAAAAATCCAGTGAGATTTGGTTCAGAATTATAATGGCCAGCATTGTCAGGCCCTCTTGCCCATATGGTATGCCCCCGTGCTTCTGCAGCCTTTCTCAAACTTTTCTGTAAGTACCTGTCATAGCACTGGAGCAAAATACATTAGCAATTGTCTATGATATACCAATGGAGTCCTGAGACAGTGAAACTAAGCAAGTGATCCAAAGAACAACGTGTGAGGATTTACCTGAAATTCTCCAATGCCAGGGTATTTCCAGCCATGTTTTGCTGGATACGATGGATATCGCAGCTCTCCACAAGCCCCTAGTCCAATCTCAATTTCTGAGATGATCCCATCCTCAAAATACTCATCGAATTCTACTCGGAAGCTTCTCATGAAATCAAAATATACCTACATTGATATACAGGAATGAATTAAACACAATTGACCATCCAACTTCCAACAAAAATGAATTGAAATGTTTGAACATAGAGAACAGGCATTGTTGTGGCATAACAAAATAGTCTCGTCACACACATGAAAGTACTAGACATGACAACGTATACATAACATATCAGTTTCATGTGAAGCCACCCTCAGCTTCTCAGGTTCCAGTTATCGTACAGAGTAGTAGTAACAGAACTTGCTCAAGGAGACAAGTAACATATCAGTTTCATGTGAAGCCACCCTCAGCTTCTCAGGTTCCAGTTATCGTACAGAGTAGTAGTAACAGAACTTGCTCAAGGAGACAAGTGGAAATCAATAGGGGTGTGTTTGGTTGGTGGATGGGGCTTGCATTGTTATTCTGGCTGAGGGGATACAGGCTAAGTGGAACCGTATTTCAGAAAAAAAAAGGTGTTTGGTGAGGTTGCATGAGCGGATGCAAAAAAACTGACATGTTGTTTGGTTGTCTGCATGAGCGGATGCAACCTGTCAAACCTATGAGACTGACACGTGGGCCTGTCAACCTCATCCTGTATCCACTCAGCTTGGCTCGGCAGTGAAGCTCGATTTGGGCGTATCTTGCCAACTTGTATCCACTCATGCAATTGCATCCGCTCATGCAGTCATGCAGCCAACCAAACATGCTTCTCACTCAGATTTACACGGCTCCCTCATAGAGGATGAGTGGAGCAGACCAACCAAACACACCCTAGGATGATAAGCTGTGTGGATGCTGTGAAAATGTGAAATGACTCCTGTGTCGCTTTGGGCTTCAAACTCTAGCGCCTATGATGAATGATGCTTCTTTTGAGGACTGGTGGAACAGAGCCAATGATATGGTCGATGGACAATTGCAGTGAGGCATAAATTCCCTCATTATCCTAGGGGCTTTGACGCTTTGGAAACATAGGAATCAATGTGTCTTCAGTGACTTTGCTGCCAATATGGCTAAGCTGGCTTGCTACTTGCTGAGGAGGAGGCTCAGCTTTGGGCAATGGTTGGAGCGCGAGGGATCTCCTTGTCTGGCAATGTTCCAGTGACTAGGTCATTCCAGGTCTTTTGTATTCATAAGAAAAAGGCGTGTACTTAATTTTGTGAACCTATGGGTGTGTGTTTTGTGAACCTATGGGTGTGTGTGAGTGCCCTTCCTCCTTTTTAAAATAATGATACACAGTTCTCATGCGTGTTCGAGAAAACGAAATGAAATGACTGTACCTCCACTGCTGTTCTGCCTTGCAGAACCCTTTCTTTATCAATTCCCCATGATAAGCACTCTGTATTACGTCTTCCTGCCCTGTCAGTAAAGTAGATATCCGGATTGCTCCTTCCAATCTCTATTACCCAATGTGGGAGGGGAATGGATATATCATCTCCAACATTGCCACCGCATTCATGAAATGACATGACGACCTAAGAAATTTGGCGAGAAAAGCATTTAAGCGACATCAGAAAAGGTAATCAAACCTAAAGTACAGCAATTTTCAACCAACAGATGAAGGATGTGGAAGGAGGATTGCATCAAGAAACATACAACAGTCCAGAGACCCATAAGTTTCCAAAGGGTGCATTGAGATGTTAAGCCATCTTACCTGCAACTTGAGCTTGAGCTCCCTGATCATCTGGAAGAGGCGCCTGTAGCCAGTCCAGTTGTACTCCTGCGGCCTGTGCGCCTCGACGTTCCCCCACCAGCAGTCGACCATGACCCCATCCACTCCGGCTGCCTTGAGCACCCGCAGCTGGCCCACCAACTCGTCCGCGTCCACCACCTCACCGTTGCCATTCACCACCCCAAGCTGCGACAAACACGCTTCTGATTGGGCTACGGAACACGATCGCGCAGAGGTCCAATCCAAGGAAATGGAAGAGATGTGTACTCACAGGGAGCATGACGTAGACCGGCACATAGGGCGTGCCAGCGAAGTCCCGCTCCGGCGGGCGCGGCGCCACATCGGGCACCTGCAGCGGCAGAAAAGCCTGACAATAGTGAGAGACAGATGAGCCAAGCGGACGTAAAGCGAAAGGAGGCGGCGGGAGTCGCCTGACCTGCTTGGCGACGGGGGCGTCTTCGGTGGCGGTGGGGTCCATGGGGACGGGAACGGCGAGGAGGTGCGAGGAGTTCCCGTCGGGAACGTCGTCAGCCGGGGGTCGCGAGGCCGCGGCGGCGCGCGGGGGCGAGACGAGGAGGGTGGACGCGGGGCGGTGGGAGATGGGGCGCGCGGCGACGGGCGCGATGCCGCGGAGGGGGAGCGCCGCGGAGGCCGGGAGCGCGAGCGGGGTGGCGGAGGGTGGCGCCGCGGCGACCATCACGGGGCGGACCGACTGGAGGAACACAGGAGGAGGAGGAGCACGCGTCAGCATTTGATCCGGATCCGGTGGCACCGAATTTGGGAGGACCCGGGGAGGAGGAGGAGGGGGGCGGTGGCCGGTGGTGGAGCGCGTCCTCGGGAGGCGGGAACGGGGGAGAAAAGAGAAACCCAGCATCCAAAGCCGTGAGCTCCGTGACGGCCTCTGCGGCTTCGCCGCTTTTGCTTTGCTTGTCCTCCTCTGTTCCACTGCCCCTTTGCGTGCGAATTGCGATGGACGGTCCAGAAAAAACGTACGCAAATATAATAATCGTAAGATAATACGTACGGTGGTAATTCTTTTCTCTGCTTGTGTTATTTTTGCACAATATGGTATTCCAGGATTTGTATTATTAGGCCTCGTTTAGATTATAAATTGGAGGGTTGAAAAGTACTGTAGCACTTTCATTTGTATTTAACAAATATTGTCTAATTATGAACTAATAACTAGACTTAAAAGATCCGTCTCATGATTTACAACCAAACTGTATAATTAGTTATTTTTTATCTACATTTACTACTTCAGGCATGGGTCCAAAGATCGATATGACGAAGAGAGTGAAAAAATTCTAACTTCTCGGATGCATCTAAACAAGGCGTTATTTAATTTGATCGACCATTCTATTCACCTCGGATGCATCTAAACAAGGCGTTATTTAATTTGATCGACCATTCTATTCACCTGCAGAATTTATTTATTTACTTATTATCCACTCTTTTGAAACCACCGAGTTCCATTTATGACATCATAAGTACAGTAGATATAACTACTCACACACTGAGCTGTGCCACTGCCTGTTCAGAGTTTCAGACAGACAGGCCGTTCCCTTTCTTCCCAAAATTGAGATACTGACGACTGACTCGGAAGGAAAGGAAGGAAAGCAGAGAGAGAGAGAGCAACCTGTGCAGCCACGGCGGCGGAGGAGGACGAAGAGGGGAAGGTGGTGCCGTCGGGGAGGACGACCCATCCGGCCTCCCTGGCGAGCGCGGCGATCACCTCGTTGATGTCGGCGCGCGCCCGCAGGCTGTAGTTGCCGTGCTGGCGCAGGCCCGCCAGGATCCGCCCCGTGATCGCGCGCCGCTGCCGCTCTCGCATCTTGGTCCGCTCCTTCTCCTCGCGCGCGCGCCGCCGGTTCGGGGTCCCTCCGGCCCTGCCGCCGCCGCCGGGCGTCGACACGACGGCGGCCGGGCTCCGGGGGTCCATGTAGTACCCGTCGTCCTGCTCCTCATCGTCGTCTTCCTCCTCCTCCTTGACCCCCATCTCCTCATCGTCGTCGTCGTCGGCCGGCCCCGCCCCCGCCTGCTGCATCCCGCCCGCCCAGATCTCGCGCCGCCGCGGGTGGAGATGTGGAAGAGGGGAACAGGAACAAGGGGGAGGACTAGGAGCAGTAGGGTCGCTCGCGCGTGCGAGGCGTGCGGCGGCGTGCTGCTGCTGGACCTGGGACTGGGAGAGTGATATGGTTGGCACGGTGGCCGCGTGGGAGCGACACGTGTGGGAGGATGGACGGCCGCGATGCCCAGGAGGCACGCACGCTTGTAGCGCCTCCGCATCGCCTCGCCTCCGCCAGGCCAGGGGAAGGAACGGGGAAGAAGGATTGGCACCGCACATGGGGCGCATGTGATTGGCCGCGTGCCGCTGCTGCTGTTACCCTTTCCCATCCCAGTGGGCGCCGCGCACGGCCCACGCACGCGCCTCTCCCCTTGCCACGCGCTCCCACTGGCCACTGGCATTGCCATACGTGCATCAGCAGCGGCTGTTTCTCAGATCTCCGGCTTCTTCTTGACTGGGTGACTGTGCAAGCAGGGGGCAAAGATCATGAGGTTTTTGGTGCTGCGTTTCAGGCATGGGTTGCTGGCATTTGCTTGTCGTGTGCAGCTACTCTGCTCTATTGGGTCGGAGTAGATGTTACCACTGAAGAATGCCAATCATTTGTTCAGACATTCAGGGCAAAGATTAGCTCTGGACAAACGTCATGCTGCCTTTCCTGCTATATTGGCGTCTCCACTGAACAAAGGTTACACAGCAGAGTACTGCCTGGTGAATCTAACCAGTGGCGGGCTCAATGGGTAGTCCAGGTAGGCCTAGGACTACCCTGGAATTTGGTCCAAAATATTTTTAGTACTTCGCGCGGCCCATGAAAATTTGGCCCATTGCTCCTCTTTCTCCCGGTCAAGACCGCGAGCGGCCAAGCGAAGCCGTCTCCGAGACTCCGCTCCCTTCCCTCCCGACGCTCGCGAGTCAGGCGTGCCGCGCGCGCGACCGAGGAGCCAGCCAAGGAGCCGCCGCAGCGCCGCCCCCACCCCGCCGGCCCGCCCTGCCAGCGCCCAGCGGCCGTCCAGGTGTCCAGCGCGGCAGTGCCAGCCACTTCACCGTCGCCGGCCTACCCTGCCCGGATGGCCAGACAGCGGGTCGGGGGCAGCCCGACGCCTGACGGCCGGCACCAGCTCGCCAGTCGCCACTGCCCCATCCTGCCGGCAGCCGGGCTGCCCGCTCCTGCTCCTCTCTTCCTCTGTTTCGGCCTGGAGTCCTGCTCCTCTCTTCCTTGTGAGTTCACTGCTTTTCCCCCAATTGGCCAATTTCTTTATGCAGTTAAGCCTTAGGGTTTTGATTTTGGAGATTGGATTGGACTGTAAAGGCTTAGGGATTGTAGATCTATTATCTGTGAGCCTAGAATTGAATGAAATTTGCTGTGATTTTTCAGGAAGTTGAGGCATGAAGAAATCAAATATAGCATTTCTTTTTCAGAAGCATAAGGCAAAAAAAGTTGCATCTTGTGCTCCACCAATTCCAGTTGATGAAGAGTTGTCTATTCCTATTGTAGAAGATCCTCTGATTGTAAGTGATGAAAGTGCTATTGTAGCTGCTGCTGATGTTGATTCTCTTGAGCATGACCCGGGCCTAAGGAGTTCTATTTCAACCTTTGATGTGAATGAACAAGATTCTATCAGAAGAAGGTACATTGTAAAAGGCACATGTCATCTTTATGCCTATAATTTGGTTAATTTATAGCCATTTTACTGAACATTTTCTTTGAATTTTGTCATATTGCACATGAAATTTTTTGATTAGGACTACCCTTGTTTCACATCCTGGGTCCGCCACTGAATCTAACAGCTCGCCAAGTAAGAAAGGATCCGATTCCGCACATGAATCGTGACATTCCTGGAATGATCGATGTCTGATGCGCAAGGCAAGGTTTCTGTGGCAAAATAAGAATCCTATAATCGTTACTTATATTCTGTTATTTGTAGTTTTGTTTGCCAGTCCTATCAAATGGAGCACACTCTTTTTGTCTTGTTGGTGTTTTGGAACAATTGCTTTGTTCAGGATTTACCATTGGCTTAATTCGTGAGCAAATGAAGATGAAAGTATCCACTCTGTTCAAGTGACAAATGTTGCAACTGATGCATGGAGCTATTAGTTTCTTTGGAAAATATCTACCTTCGAGAATTTTCTGATAGAGCAGTGGTATGTTTTCAGCAAAGAGGCATCGCGCCGTGGAGATGGGAACAATAGAGGCTGTACGTTTTGCCTGCAAATTGTCTGATGTGTGCGATTCGTGTGTGCATCGGACATATACTCCATATGTCCCTAAACATTTGTTGCCACGATTTGTGTCGATAACTTTAACTCGATTTATAAAAAATACGTACAATATTTCTAGATAAATTTGTTAAAAAAAACTAGATTCAAATATCTATCAATGATACTAATTATGTATCATAAATATTAATATTTTTTAATATATATTTAGTCAAAATTATTTCTCGAGAAACGAAAACAACATTTAAAGACGGAGAGAGTACATTGCTTCTCAGTGCATGTCAGGTAACAGTTGTGCTTCTTCTCCTGTATCTGATCAGCGTGGTGTCTGGTGTGGAATGGTACGTCCAGAGCTACTAGTAGGTAACTGGATGAATTCCAACAACGAGTCAGTGAACAACTAGCCCAGCAACCGTGATACTGTTGGTTGTGTTGCTTCTGGTTTAGACTTTGAGCTTTGGTTGCTTTGCTTGCATTGGCATCCTTCAAGCAGTCAAGCTCCCGACAAGGAAAACAGCATGTTAGACTGGACGATTGGCTAGCTGATAGCCTCATCATTGCTGCCGTGTCAATGATTTGTTCGCAGAAATAACCACACTTCCAGAAAAGGCGCTTGCATATTCCAGCTCCATTGACTACGCTGTTAAATTGGCTCAGGAGATAATACAGTAACTGTACCGCTTCCCAAGCCTTCACGTGCACAAGCAGCACGGGTGCACAACAATAATATTTGATTTGACAAGGCCAATTTTAATTCAATTCCAGTTGATCAACTCACCAGAGGCCAAATCCAGCATATCTGCATATGCATACCAGTCTATAGTCCTTATCCTGAACTGACACCTTGTACCTTGGTGAGCTCTAAATCAAATATAATTTCTCAGGTCAAAAATAGTCCTCAGGTCACATACATCTTCAGCTATGGGATCGTTGTATGCAGAACTATCAATATAAATTTAGAAGAGAACTAAGATGCTTTAGCAAGGAGAACTCCTAAAGAAAGCCACCATTCCAATGAAAACATCCACAAAGGTGATCAAACTGTTGTAATTCTTTCATCAAATGCAGTTTCACTCACAATATTTGACAAGACTGCAGAGAACAATATAAACAGCATCTGGAATACTGATTTGGAGACAGAAACCTTGTGGTGTTATACATTGTTTCAGGAACTGCAGTTTCAAGTGTCCTGATTCATATATTCAGTTCCCTGGTTTCTTTCTGAGTATATATACAGTGTGTGAGCTCTAAACAACATTTTTACATATAACATTCTACTGATTACAGAAGGATGATAAGCCCTTCATTCTGATCGCTACGACAGTTGACAATAATACATCTGTGCAGGAGAGGAATCAAATCAAATGTACAATCTGGCCTCTTACCAGAACAAATCATCTACACCCACAGACGTCGGTGGTGGGGGCACTTCCTCCTCCTCCTCCATCTCTGGTTCAGGTTCCATGCCAAACTCCGGCGACTCGATATCAGCGAGGTTCTTCAAGTCAACGACAGATAGCTCATCCAGTTGTTTCACCACAAGGTCTGCAGCACTAAGCTCGTAGATTTTGTGCTTGCTTGCGACTGCGACACACTTCATACGGGCATCGTGTGCTGCTTCCACCGCCGAATTGGAGTTCCCAAACACGATGCACCTCTCCGGGATGAAACTGAGGAGCTGAGCAGCGTACAGAAACATTTCTGGGTCAGGCTTGCCCCGGTACACGTCTTCCGCTGCCACAACCACATCAAAGAAGCTGCGCACGCCAACAGCTTCAATGGCTTCCTCAATAACCTTCCGTGGGCGTGTGGTGGCCACAGCGATAGGAATCTTGTAATTGGCGAGCGTTCTCATGAACTCCCTGGAACCGTTCCTCATCTGGTGGTAGGAGCCGCCTCGAAGGCTGTTCTGAATCTCCTCCTTCCTCAAGGCCAATCTCCTAAGCTCCGAGGGGTCCCGAGACCAGCAGAGAACCTCAGAAATCGCCTGCTCGTTCTTCATCCCTTCGACTCTCCGCAACACAAAAGCGGGAGGTGGCGACTTGCCCTCCTCCTGCGCCAGGGTCAACCATGCCTGCCTCTCCAATTCAGCATCATCCTCAACAATGACCCCCTCCCACTCGAAGATGACGCCGAGCCACCCGCAGCCCATGCGCTCGAGGCGGAGCAGCGGGTTGTGCAGCTTGGGGTCATCTGCCCTGTTCTGTGGAGGCCATGACGGCGTGGGGCTGGTGACCCCAACATCCCCCATGTCGCCACCGTCCCCAGGGATCCCCCGGTACTCCCTGCGAGGGCTGGCCTCCTTTGTGACACCCATAGCCAGCGCCCTGACCGGCCAATCGGCGAGGCGTGGCGACGGCTGCCTGTTGACCCGGGCCACGAGGCGGCGGCCCGCGAACGCGGTGGGCAGGGGGCGGCAGGCGACGACATGGAACGTCCGGCGGAGGTGGTGGTGGTGGGAGGCGCCGGCGCCCCTGGACCTGTGGTCGAACAGGTGGGGGGCAATTATGGAGGTGCTCGCGCTGACCGTATCGACAACCATGACGGCCGCTGGATCCGGCGCCCTCCCACCTAGCTACGAAGAATCGAGATCCCGGAGCCCAAACCTGGCTGCCCCCAATTATTGGGCCAATTTGCTCGAACCGTCTGCTCCCCTGCCGGAATCGGGCTGCAAGGAGAAGGAGAAGAAACCAATTGCTCAGACTCCAATCCAACACACGAATAGCTGAGGAGGAAGGCAACCAACCAGCAAAAAGAAGGGCACGGGTGCCTAACTAACGCCAGGAACCAATCAATCGGCAGTTGAAGCTCAAGCCGAGCTCAATGATTGGGTGGGGGAAGAGAGGAAGGGGGAAGCGGACAAGGCAAGGAGATAAGGAGGAGGCGGTACCGGCGGCGATTCGGGGATCGGACGGCGGCGCAGGCGTCGGTCGCTGGGTTGCGGAGGAACGGGAGGTTTCTTCGGGAAGCCGACAACCTTGTTTCAGCCTCGCGTTTCCTTTCCTTTCCTTTTTGTTTCGTTTTTCTTCTTCTTTTTTTTTTTTCCTCCTCCCTTCCTCTCCTGGTGTCGCGCGTCGTTCAGGAGATTTTACGGTGAGCAGCGGCCGCTGAGCCGCCGCGGTTGTCCGTGCCTCCGTGGAGGAGGAAGGGGAGACGAATCTCCGCCGGATGCGTGACGCGTGGCGCCACGACGGGCGTCCGATGGGGGGTCGTCGAAACGTGAGGAGGGGAAGGCGCCCGCGGCCTAGGAATCGCGCTCTCTTCGATTCTTATCTGCTTCTCTCTAGCGCTATCGGAATTCTCTTCCCTCTTCTCTCTAGGCCGTGTTTAGATCAGCGGTCACCAAAGCATCGTAAATGTGTACTGTAGCATTTAGTTTGTATTTGGTAAAAATTGTTCAAATTTTGACTAATTAGGTTCAAAATGTTCGTCTCGCAAAGTACAACAAAACTGTGTAATTAGTTTTTGATTTCATGTATATTTAGTACTTCATATATGTGTCGGCATTTCGATATAACAGGGAATCTTCTTTTTGCACAGTGAAATTTGGGGGGAGAAATCTAGGAACTAAATAAGGCCTAGTTTTGACTCGGTTTTCATTTGGGTTCTATTCTATATAAGGGTATAAAAATAATATATTTAATTTACTACCGTTGACATTACTCTATCCATTCTAAATTATAAGGTATTCTAAGAATCTCAATGCATCTTAAGTTTGACTAAAATTATAGAGAAAATTACAAAAATTTATAACATCAAATAGGTATACTATAAAAATATAATTAATGAAAAATCTAATGATACTTAATTAGTGTTATAAATATTATTATCTATCATATAAATTTGGTCAAACTTGAGATCCTTCGAGATTCTTAGAATATCTTATAATTTGAGATGGGGAGAGTATTACGAAAACAACAACGTCAAAACTACATCGCGTCTTTCTTTTTACTTCCTTCTATGTAGTCCTGCACTACTACTATTTTGAAATTGAATTTTGTAAAACTCAAAACTAAATTCTGTTACAAAGTTAAAATTAGGATATCTTTGCAACAAAATAAATTGTTTAACTGAATTATGAAACTTGTGAAAGGTTTTTTTTACTAAACTTGTACAAGGTTGTAGTAGTATTTTATGTCCTCTAGAAGAATTGTACACAGTTTTGCTTCACATAAAAATGAAAATGGTCGGTGCCACATGCCAGGAGGAAAGAAGAATTGTAGCATCCATTGGGGGCTTTATTCTTGTTTCTAAAAAATTGCCTCCAAATGAGGTCTCTAACATCTGATTTTGATGGAGAACTTGAAGAAAATAGAGTGCAAAACATTTTTTGGCCCTATTTGAAGTTCTTTAAGACGGTCTCGATAAAGAAAACTCAATCCGCGGTGGCTAGACAGCTCCGGGGTATTCCGGCTTAAGAAGATCTTACGCAGATCGAGAAAACTCCCTGAACTGTTGCCTCATCCTTACACAACGGCACTGCGGCTCCGTGAGATAAGTTGGCCACAGACTTGTGTTTTAGATGTGGGACGGACGAGAAATTTTTTCCCTCCTTGTTGCCGTTGCCGAAGCCACGAGAGGGAGGTACTGAGCCAAGACGGTCTCAATCAAATTTACTCTAATTCTTTAATGATGTTCCTCTCAGTCCGTAGGGGCCTTATGTTTTCAAACTCTTCTTTCTTCAATGAATTTGGCATTTTGGCATCCTCTCATGCCGATTCATTCAGAAAAAATTACTCTAGTCATTCAAACTCTTCTTTCTTCAATAACTGGAGTTCTTGAGGCCAACCACCACAAGAAATCAGTAAAACTACGTACTACTGCAAAATTGTGCTTCGTTACTGGATAGCCCAAAGAAAACCCAATATTTGATAGAAAAAGGACAAAAAAAAATTGGCTCACAAGTACGTAATGGATATATACATAGCAAAAAAAAAATGAAGGAGACCGGAAGAAGCAATCACTGTTACATACTTATACTCCATTGGTAGTATTCAGACTTTCTGTTCAGAGAAACTGGCAAACTGCACGTGCACAGAGCCTGAGAACTGGCCGAGAAGGTTGGTCGTCAGAGATGGAGAACTCGAGGGAAAGCTGCCGTGTGCAGTTTGATGATAAGCAGCACGAGGAGGCACCAAATTAGGCGTCAATCAAACACGATGAATTGGTCAATTCCGACCGGACTTCCTGCGTATGTAGTACTCTCAAATTGAAAGGCAGCGTTTGAGAATTGTGGACTGGCCCAGCCCATGGGATGGCGACGTGTTTAACTGAAGGCCCAGCCCAACGTGTTCGATCAACGAAGCCCCTCTTTCCTCCGCGGACTAGTCGGCCGCTGCTGACCTTGACGGTCAATGGCGGCGGGCAGGAGGGCGATGACCGGAACCCATGCCGAAGCCGTCGCGGTTTTGTACATTTGTTCTCGCCGCCGGTCACTACCAACGACAACGGGAGAATTGATGAACTGCCTTCATTCCCCCCTCTTTAATTTATGTATGTGCAATTGTAAGTAGACTGCAGTAGGCATCCCGTAATTAAGCATGCAAAGAAATAGTAATCCAGCGTATATTTGTGCACTTGAATTCAGAAGTAGTGAAAATAACGTGTCCTCTCAGAGCGTCTCCAGCAATACTACTTAAAACACACGTCCTACTTCTCTATTTAGAAAGCCATCTATTTTAAGACTACTCATATTTTACTTCGAGCAACTCTAATAGTTTCTCATTTTTTGTTTCCCATATCTTGGTGTTTGGCAACTCCCAAAATGATATGGGGAGGAAAAAAACAGCCCATCTCCAATAGTTTGCCATATTTCACTTGCCAAAATCAAAACTTGGTCCCACATCCGGATTTTTTGCCGCGGATGCGAGGTTTCACGCGGTTTCTATCGCGGGTTCGCGCGCCGCCACTTGATTCCGTTCCTGGCGCGATTTCTTCACGGGTGTGAATCGTAGCTGCCGGCCTTGTCGTCATTCCGTCGGCCTTCACCATCCACCGGTCGCCACTTCATTCAGTTCGTGGAGCAATTTCTTCACAGGTGTTTCGTAGCCGCCGGCCTTGTCGTCCGTGGAGCAATTTCTGTTCGTGAAGCAATTTCCCATCCACCAGCACATCGGAGCCGGCCACCAGTCCGTCACCAGCACATCGGAGACAATTGGACAGTCGGCCACCAGGGCTTCTCAGGCGCCGTGCACGTGGTCGCAGCCGGCACATCTCCTAGGTTTGTGCGCGTTCATCAATAACTTGCGGGTGGTCGGGAGCAAACAATTATATCCTCCTTTGGATCAAAATTCTTTGTCCTCTTAGCCAACCCCTTTGTTCTACCCCGTTGCTGAACACCTTGACTTGGATGCACTTGCACGTCAAGTTCTTCAACTTAACAGGAAAATCATGAGTTTCCTGAGTTCCCTGTGTCATCGGGAACGTGAGGTCCTCCAAACCGGCAACATGATCATCATGTCCCGTCAACATGCCTGTCCAAAATCCCCCTCCTTCCATTTGAATGAATCTACAAATGAAGAAGAATTACAAATGCAAATAATCCATGTGTACAGTACCATCTAGTACTTGTCACAGCAGCAGCAGATTGAACAAAATAAAAAAATAATTACAAATTAATTGAATACATGTATACACTATCATGTACTACTCCAGCAGCAGCAAAGAAGGCAGTACCAGCCGGGCAAGCAGTCCACCTCGACTGTCACAGCAGCAGCAAATTGAACAAAATAAAAAAATAATTACAAATGAATTGAATACATGCATACACTATCATGTACTACTCCAGCAGCAGCAAAGAAGGCAGTACCAGCCGGGCAAGCAGTCCACCTCGACTGTCACAGCAGCAGCAAATTGAACAAAATAAAAAAATAATTACAAATGAATTGAATACATGTATACACTATCATGTACTACTCCAGCAGCAGCAAAGAAGGCAGTACCAGCCGGGCAAGCAGTCCACCTCGACCTATACAATTCAACAGCGGCAAAAGCAGCCATTGCACCACGTCGGCCATCACCTAAACCCTATCAGGTACGGTCTACTCGGCCATCAGCGCCTCAAGCAGGCAAACCAACGTGCGGCAACCCTAAACCCTATCCGAACCCTACCAGTGGAATCGACAATTGGATGAGTCATCCATACCTCAAACCTACAGCCGCCGCCGAAGATGATATGGATCGATGCCGGCGTCGTCTTCCCTGGATGTGGATGCTCGTCGGTGATCTAGATGGCTTCTCGGCTTCGTGTCCAGCAGAGGTCGAGCGCCGTCGCGTGGGACGTTCCTGGCGCGAGAGAAACCACGATGCGCAGTCCAGGAGCGACGCGCATATATCCGCGCTCTGGAGTCGTTTTTTCCAAGTTGCCAAAGATGGGGAGGAGGGATGGGAAACTATTGGAGAGTGATTTTTGTCAATTTGCCAAAAAAACAAGGATGAGGAGGAGAGATGGCAAACTGTTGGAGTTGCTCTCCAGCAATACTACCTAAACCATCCTACTCAAATTCGTTTTAGTAGTCAATGACACGTGGGGCTCTTTTGTCATCTCTCTCATCCAGATTTTGCACGGTGGAGAGTAGGGGGCAACAGAAGTAGAGGGTGGAGGGGGAAAAGTAGGAGGCCAACAAATGTGGGGGTCTAGTAGGGGGCCTATTGGAGTTGATTTTTTGACCTCCATTACCTAAATCTGAAGTAAGGGGTTCTGTTGGAGATGCTCTTACTGCACATCCAGTACAGGAACGGTGCATTTCCGGAGTCCACTACCACGTAAGTATTGCTTGGATTCCATTTGAAGATAGCAGTGAAAGCAATGTGATTTATTGCGATGATGCTCTCCCATCGGTGTCTGTCCTTATCCCGTGCACCCACACACCCGCCTCGCTGTTGTCTTTCTCCATGGCTCGCTCCTGCCCATGATCTGTGCGCCCGTCAGCGACGTGTGGCTCCCTATTCCCGCGCTGCGCTCCACCCTGTGCCGCGCCGCGCGCCCCATCTCCTCTCACAATCCCACCCCTACCCACACCCACACATGCACCACCACGTTTGTCCCCCGGGTGACCGGCTCCGATGGGGTACGTGCTGTCGGCGGTGGTGAGAGTGCTGGAGCAGCCACGGCATCGGGGCAGCTTGGGAGATGGCTCTCTCCTCATGGGGCCCCTCTGGGCGGCAGCCTGCCTCGGCCTCCCTGCTCCCTGGTGCTCGCCGTTGCCACTCCAATGCCCCTAGGGCGGCCTCCATCAGCTCCCTGTACTCCTCGCCGATGCAGTTCTCCACCAGGTAGGTTGTGGGCTCGTGGCGAACGTTGTGTTTCAATTGTTTCAGGTGTTTCAGACTTTTGTTTCAAGTGTTTTATCTGGATGTTGCAACAATATATCTGGATGTTGCATATGTTGCAATGATAAAATACGCATGTTGCAAGCCTATGTTTCAAGTGTTTGACGTATGTTGCAAATGTTTCATTTGAATGTTTCAAAAGTAGATCTTAGTGTTCCACATGTTGCAATGTCTACACCCGCATGTTTTAAGCGCATATTTCAAGTGTTTCATCTGTTTCAGACTTATGTTGCAAATGTTTATCTAGATGTTTAAAAAGTAAATCTAGTGTTGCACATTTTGCAATGGCGCCGGTGACTAGTGGACAACGGCCTGCCGCAGGACTTCGGCTCCTACCTCGCGCTTTCCTCGCGCGATGCGCCTTGGCCTTTCCTTTCCTCTACCTCCCCTCCCTTTCCTTCCATTCCATCCATCTCGCTGTGACAGTTCGAGCTCGCGCGGGGAAACCCTATCCAACGAGCACATGAACATCGGATATAGGCACAGCAGCAGGCGCGGGGCGAGCGGGAAGCGCAGCAAGCGCGGGGCAGACGTGGGTGTCCGGACGGGAGCTTATGTTCGGACGTCTGGGCGCTAGCCACGCCCGATTTATTATCATAAGGAAATTAAAAAAATGATCGAATTTTATTACTGCAAGTGTTCACACATTACAGGGCTGAATGAATTAAAGTAAAGAGTTACATGGAGAAAAACAACCAGATTAAACAACAAATTGAATAACTTATTATGAAGTTATCATGACTGGTCAACAGTGCTAATAATAGATATCTCTTCAGCTCATGCCAACTGATACTCGACAGGGTCCAGTGTCGTTGGTGCGAGCCCAGGGTGTTGGAGTATGGCCTTGAGATCACCATCTTCCTCGCCCATGACGGCCTTCAAGAAGGCGACCATGATCCCGGCGACGGTCCTCCTCATCACGTCCTTGCAGCTGTTCCCTTCCTTGCAGAGGCAGGTGACAAGCTTGGGAGCGTCGTCGTCCAGCATGTCGAGGTGGCCGTAGTCCTTGGTCACCAGGTGGTAGCACGGAGCCCTGCACTCGCGGTAGAACTCGATGTGGTTCACGTCCTCGGGGGCGCAGGGAGGGAACAGCGCGTTCTCCCTCTCGTCGCCCAGCCCGGTGCCGATGACCAGCACCGGCACGGCGATGTCGAACGACGAGGGCTCGTAGGTGAGGATCGCCGGCGGGAGCTGCGAGTTCTTGCTGGTGCCGGCAACGGGGTCGAGCCCGATGAGCGCGGAGAACTTGAGGTTGGTGTTGGCGTACCCCAGGGCCAGGGAGAAGGCCGTATGGCCACCTCGGCTGTGGCCGGCCAAGGAGAGCTTGGAAAGGTCGGCTTCGACGCCTGTCGGGAGCACGGACGGCAGGCCCTCGGGGAGCCAGTCGGTCACCTTGGCTGCCGCCGCAATGTCGTCGGCGTCGCCGTTGGATATGAGGCTGGTGTGGAACTGCAAACATATAGGAGTATAATAAGGTTGCATGCATATGCATGTGTCAGATCAGACATACGGTCAACAAAAGTACAGAGACATGCAGCCACACTAGCCATAGCCAAACAACCTGTGGTGCCACCATGATGAAGCCAAACGAGGCAACGTGCTTGAGGAGCTGCTCGTAGTAGCGGTTCTGGAGGAAGAAGCCATGCAGGAGGATGGCGACGGGGTAGGTACCGGCATCCTTGGGAGCAGCGATCAGGACGGGGATCGGCGGCGTTGGCGGTGCATCGTGATCCACCGAGATCACCTCGACGGCAAGCTTCCCTGGCTGGAACACCGACGTGACCACCGCAGCAGCAGGCTCATCAAGGACCTGGGGCGTCGTGGCCATCTCCACCGGTGCTGCCATCTTGTAGCTAGTATCTCTCGCTCTCGCTCAGTTGCTGGTAAGGCCGGGCTTTGTGTTGGTTGCTGATGAGAAAAGAGGATGATGAAGATATATATAGAGCCGGCCGGGCGGCGGCGTGCGTGCGAGCCTACGACTACGATTCTACGAGGAAGGGTGGGCAAAGTGGCTTTGAGTAGCTCTGCTGCTCTACGAATTGTCGGCGCTAGGAGCTCTTGCTTGGACCGCCTTGCACTATCGGAAACGCAGCCTTTGCCGAGGGCTTCCGGCTTTGCCGAGGGCCAAATATCGGGCACTCGGCAAAGGCCCTCTTTGCCGAGGGCTGACCGAAGGAGCCCTCGGCAAAGACAGGCCCTCGGCAAAGAGGCCTTTGCCGAGGGCCAGCCCTCGGCAAAGAAACGGCCCTCGGCAAAAAAAAATCTTTGCCGAGGGCCTCCCTATTGGCCCTAGGCAAAGAGTTTTTGCCGAGGGCCTACCTTACGGCCCTCGGCAAAGAGATTTTTCAAAATATATTTTAAGACACTAAATTAACTCAAATAAAAAAGTTTTCTACAACAAAATTGTTTAACTTTTTAAGATCTACAAAGTATATATTGGTCATTTCTTCATTTAACAAATCAATAGTAATGTTGTTCACAAAATCTACATCTCTCTAATAAGTTTCATGAAACTACTAGAGAGGATATATAAGGATTGTGAAATATGTTAGAACCACCACGTCGGTTGAACAAATGACCAAACAATCAAAATAAAGTTTGTAGATCTTGAGAAGTTATAAAATGTTGTAGTTGAAAACTTTTTCATTTGAAAGCATCTAATTGCCGATAATTGCGTCTTAAGTTTGAAATTTGAAATTTGAAATTTTGAAAAAAGTCTCGGATGGAGAAACACTCTAAACGAAAGTTGTAGATCTCGAAAAGTTACGAAACTTTGTAGTTGACAACTTTTTCATTTGAATTCGTTTAGTGCCTCAAAATGTATTTTGAAAATTCTCTTTGCCGAGGGCCATGACGTCAGGGCCTACGTCATGGCCCTCGGCAAAGAGGGTCTTTGCCGAGGGGTTGGCCCTCGGCAAAGAGATTTTTCAAAAATTTTCAGATGGAAAAACACTCTAAACGAAAGTTGTAGATCTTGAAAAGTTATAAAACTTTATAGTTGACAACTTTTTCTTTTGAAAGCATCTAATTGAAGATATTTATATCTAAAGTTTGAAATTTAAAATTTCAAATTTTAAAAAAAGTCTTGGATGAAAAACACTCTAAACGAAAGTTGTAGATCTCGAAAAGTTATGAAACTTTGTAGTTGACAACCTTTTCATTTGAAAGCATCTAATTGCCGATAATTGCGTCTTAAGTTTGAAATTTGAAATTTGAAATTTTGAAAAAAGTCTCGGATGGAGAAACACTCTAAACGAAAGTTGTAGATCTCGAAAAGTTACGAAACTTTGTAGTTGACAACTTTTTCATTTGAATTCGTTTAGTGCCTCAAAATGTATTTTGAAAATTCTCTTTGCCGAGGACCATAACGCAGGCCCTCGGCAAAGAGGGTCTTTGCCGAGGGCCTATGTCATGGCCCTCAGCAAAGAGGGTCTTTGCCGAGGGCCAACCTTATGGCCCTCGGCAAAGAGATTTTTCAAAAAATTTTAGATGGAAAAACACTCTAAACGAAAGTTGTAGATCTTAAAAAGTTATAAAACTTTATAGTTGACAACTTTTTCATTTGAAAGCATCTAATTGAGGATATTTATATCTAAAGTTTGAAATTTAAAATTTCAAATTTTAAAAAAAGTCTTGGATGGAAAAACACTCTAAACGAAAGTTGTAGATCTCGAAAAGTTATGAAACTTTGTAGTTGACAACTTTTTCATTTGAAAGCATCTAATTGCCGATAATTGCGTCTTAAGTTTGAAATTTGAAATTTGAAATTTTGAAAAAAAGTCTCGGATGGAGAAACACTCTAAACGAAAGTTGTAGATCTCGAAAAGTTACGAAACTTTGTAGTTGACAACTTTTTCATTTGAATTCATTTAGTGCCTCAAACAATCAATTTACACTCGGTTTGTTATAATATTTGGGGAATCGAAATGGAATATAAACACAAGTGATAAAGGGTTGGAGTGGTTAGAGGAGGTAAGTGAGAGAGGGTGTGAGAGGTCACGAGTTTGAATCCCACCGACCACGACTTTACAAATAGGGTCAAAAATACTGTATAAAATGCTACAAAAAATCCCGCGGGTGGTAGTGATGGCTCGTTAGCGTCTCAAAAAAAAATAAAATTATTTTTCTATTTTTTTCGGTTTTTTTTATTTTTTCTTTGCCGAGGGTTTTTCTTTGC